>JANXHW010000001.1:264773682-266095349 GCA_026170595.1 Plestiodon gilberti rubricaudatus
AAAGAGGTCCAAACTCTTGAATCAATCACCATAGGACCACTTAAGTATTAATCTGTCACAAAAAAGGAACCTTATTGTGTATTGAACAATATGTTGCTTCTGATAAATATGCATACGACAGGCTGGCTGCCTATTCAATCCAGAAAAACTAGTGTTATTCCAGAAAAAAATATTCATTATTGCTCTGATTTCATGTTCTAATCCCCTTAAATTGTGAACCTGGATCTCTACGGCAGACTGAAATTAATGCATTAAATAAGCATTTGCCTGCTACTGAAAATAGGTACACCTGTCGTCATAGATTTGATATTTCCAGTCTTGTCTTTCTTTGTAAAGCCCAAATATACTAACTAGCAGTTGCTGTGCCTTTTAAAAAGAAACAGGCAATTCAAATTTCTGGAAATGCCACCTTCAGTTTCATGCATAAGTCACTCAAAATCAATAGCCCAGGCAACCAGATGACAAATTCCACAAGCCATGTAGCACAACACAAATGGTTACTAATCAGTTTTATTGAACAGTGATTACAAGAAGTGAACATAAAAGGCTATGGATCTACAACAGTGCAAGGATGAAGAACTCAAGATATCCAAGTGATTGATATTGAACATACATTGAGCAGCTATACAATAGGAAGCTTTAACAGTACAGAAACTTGCCAAAGAATATATAGCAACTGTACATATAGTCTAAGCATCCGCTAATATTTTTAACAAGTTGTGAAGAAGGAATTGTGAAAATACGTCCAACTGTTTTATCCCTGTAGCAATGAAAAAGGATTAAGCATGAAATGTCATTTGCCTTGGGGGTAGGGTAGGAAAGTAGAAAAGCTGGAAGATATTAGGAGGGTATTTGGTCTATCAGAATATATTCTTCATATTAAAAAAGTATTCCAGTTTTGTCAAGGATTCACAGAGGCGTTCTGGGAAGGTGCTGTCAAATGCGCCACTCAGTTCCTCTCTTAGCTCTCTCAGCAGAGACACAGTAGACTTACCATTTGCATTCAGAATTCTCTCAAAGAATTTACTCCACATTTCACTGTCAACAGACCTAAAACCAGACAGGAAAACAGTTTTCACTGAGAATGCCATGCATACGAATGCTTCAGGATTCCTGCTTCAATTGTAACCTTTCAGCGGTTTTCAAAGGCTACAATATTTGAGCTCCCAGTTAGATGTACACATGAAAGAGAAGACTGAGAAAGGTCTCAAGGCTATTCCAGCTGCTGCTAAGACACCTGTAGTGCTCAAAGCTGATAAAAGTTGCTTGAAAAATCATCGTCTGTTCATGGTTGTCAAAAAAGCTAATTTTCCTTTTCAGGTTGTACATGGTAGTTTATTCAAACAGAAAGTCAGGTGCTTATTAATAGGCATGAACACATCGGATTCAGAACATAATGCGACATTTGCCCAACTTTGAATGCACAAATGTGTGATTTACGGACTCCAAACAAAGTCTTGCCAATTTTTAAGGTTTTTAAAAAGTTACCGGTACCCTGCACGAACCTTGTACATGTGCCACTCTTAAAAAAAGAGCAGAAGGAGGGGAAACTCTGCCTGACCAACTAGGACTAAAAGCGGACTAGTTGCCTCCAACTGCTCCTGAGCTATCATTCCAAGAACCGCCTCATGCCATTTTGTTCACCTCACTATGCCACATGGCTTCATCTGGCTAGCTTTGCCTGAAGCTGAGCTGCCTGCACACTTGCAGGCACCTGCTGCTGCTGCTGCGCTGCTGCTGCTGCTGCTCTTGCCTCCTAGACAGCAGCGAACCAACTTCAAAACACATTGCACAGGTCGTTTAAGAGCTACACTTTAATGTTTTTTACTGACTGAAACCCATACTGTGAGCCAGGGAAAAAGCTAGCAACACATATTTGCAACCGAGGGCTTTCGTTCATTCAAGATGCCAGCTCAAGTACTGCAACGAAGCTTTCAGATTTGCTCATAAAGAATTCACGTGCATTTTTACTCTGGTTAACGACATTCCATAATGTGCCAGAAACACACATGAGAAACAGATGAAGACTCTAATGGGAGATACACAGCAGATAAAAGTTAATTCCTGCCTCAATGCCACGGGCATTCAATTTGTAAATAAGGATCTTCCTTTCTAGTTTCACAGATTTGTTATTCTACTAAGTTTTTATTAGCCTTTTAAAATAGTTCAAAACACAGATTGATGTATTTTCTAAGCTCTCTTGGCCAGAATGTAACTTTGCAAAATAGCCGATATTGAGCTGGTATAGTCCTTCTCAGCATATTCAGTTTACAGCTTTCCTGTTCAAACAATGATTGCACTCCCCATCACCATACAAAGGTCTCTAGTACCTATATGTTATCTGTTGCTGTTTTTAACTGCACCAGTACCATTTTAATTGTTTTTATTGAATGTTTTTATTAATTGTATTTTATATTGTATTTTAATTGTTGCACACCACTTTGAGCACCGGAAAAGCAGTATAAAAATATTTTAAATAAAATAGCAGGAGCACAAGAACTCAGGGAAACACTAGTAGAAACATTCATACAGGAAAGTAGTTTCTCACTTTAACAAAGTTGTGCATTTTCTTTGGGTTTTTGTATACCTAAAGCAGTCCCCCCACCCCCACATGAACAAAAAGCATAGTAATCCTAACAATCCTAAACATTATTTTTGACTAGTGCAAATGTGATTCAATTTGTATTTCAGGAGCCAGGCTTACCTAGTCAGAAAGGACAGAGCCCACTGAAACATCCTAGTCAAGTTTCTCTGCGTAGATGGAAATCTTCCATCTGTGTAATCACTTTCAGAACAGGAACAAGGAGTTCCTAGGCACTAAAAATGTCCCTGGCAAGGGTATATATTTGCAATATTCTGAACGTTCTAATCTATGTAAGCAAGCACAGAATATACTGCTCCCTGCAAACCCATCACACCTACACCATGAGCCAACTTCATGAAGCATGGCTGCTGATGCAAAACTATCTATTTTAAGCCCAGCTATAAAAACCAGCAGCTATAAAAGGCATCTTAGTTGTTGCTCTTTAAAATACATCATTGTAATAGATAATCTCGTTCTGGGAATGATTGCAAGAGGTTTAAGTCATGCTAATATGAGTTATCAGAATGGTTGACAGCAAAAGGCCAGGATCAGTCCTTGTCAAAGAAGAGACTATGATAGCCCTGTTTTACTCTGTCATTCATCTGCCTTTTAACAGATTCATGAGTTAATTCATAAACACAATTCAAAAAAAATTGTACTGATTACCACAATCTTAATATAGACGCCCTTTTGAGATATTGAAATTAAGGTAATTTACAGTTTAATTTTTATTAGAAGGAAAACCCATCTTTAATCATTTCTTTCATTACTATGGAAGTAGCACACTAGAATCACACACAATATAAAAACCCATGTGCTCTTAAAATTGCAGATTCACAGATTAAAATTTGTCCTCATTGTTTATCAACGGATTCATAAGAACATAAGAAGAGCCCTGCTGGATCAGGCCAAAGGCCCATCTAGTCCAGTTTCCTGTATCTCACAGATGCCTCCGAGAGCACACAGTCAACAAGATAACTTGTTTCCTGTTGTCACTCCCTTGCACCTGGCACAGAGAAAACCTACTTCTAAAACCAGGAGGTTGCTTATGGCTTGTAACCTGTGATGGTCTTTTCCTCCATGAATCTATCCAATCCGCTTTTAAAGGCATCAAGGCCAGGTGCCATCACCACATCCTGTGGCAAAGATGAATTACATGCTGGGTAAAGAAATATTTTCTTTTGTCTGTTCTAACTCTCCCTCCACTCAATTTTAGTGCATGTCCCCTGGTTCTGGTGTTGTGCAAGAGGGAGAAGAACTTTCCTTTATCCACTCTCTCCATCCCATGCATAATTTTATACGTCTCAATCATGTCCCACCTCTAGACGCCTTTTTTCTAGCATGTAGCCTGAATTTAAACATGTATATCGCTTCACGGCTAAGGGTATCACCTCTACAGCTGTGAATCTAAACAAGACAGTGAAGGAGAAAGAGTGTGCTAAAATAATCTTTGCATGTGCAGAAATGTGACATACACTGGGGCAAAAAAGCCCCAACCACATATACACCGATAGGGTCTGAGCGGTCAGTGATGAACCAGGAAAGAGATCTTGAGGTTGTGGTGGATACCTCAATGAAAGTGTCAACCCAGTCTGTGGCAGTGATGAAGGCAAATTCCATACTTGTGGGCATTAGGAAAGGAATTGAAAATAAGACGGCTAATATTATATTGTCCCTATACAAGACAATGGTGAGGCGATACTGGAAATACTGTGAGCAGCTCTGATCGCCCCACCTCAAGGAGGACATTCTAGACAACCAAAATGGTCAGAGGCCAGGAACACCATCCTTACAAGGAAAAGCTACATTTGCCTTTTTTTTTCCAAGCTAGGGAGCCCAAATCAAGGGGGGAGGGGATATAATTGAGAATTAGAAATGGTGCAGTTTTTTGAAATTATGAAGGTTTTTCTTCTTCTGTCAATACTACAAGCAGAATACTAGAATACAATGGAGTCAACCAATGAAACTGAATGGCAGAAGGTTTAGGAATGGGCAAGGAGGTGGGTGGTACTGCTTCACAGTGCATAATTGGCCAATGGAATTTGTTGCCACCAGTTGTGTTGATGGTCTCTAGCTTGGATGGCTTTAAAAAAAAGGATTGGCCAATTCACTGCGGATCGAACTATTAACGGCTATGCAGTACCTCTAAATTTAGGGCCAGTATGTCTCTGAATACCATAGTATGCCTTTCTCTCCTGCTTGTGGGCTTCCCAGAGGCAGCTGGTGAGTCACTGTGGGAAACAGGGGGCTGGACCGAATGGGCCCTGGCCTGATCCAGCAGGGCTTTAACAACGTTCTGATATCTTCTGAAACTTACTGGGATAAGTCTCTGTCAATTTTCCAGCAGCCTTCTTCCTGATGAACTTGCATGTGTTCCCCAAACAGTATCAGATGAACTGTGTCTGCCGTGCCGATCAAGTCCACCTGAAAGCACAAGAGAATGTCAGTCTCAATTTGGTCATCCTCTGCAGTTTAATGTTCTTCTACCAAGTCATGCAATAAAACAGCATTTTTAGACCAGCAGTCCAATTCAGCTTCACACACTAGCTTCTATCCTATTAGCCACCTGAGCTTCGAGTAAATTATTGATCCAAGATAAATTAGTTGAGATACACTTCTTTGGCATTAAACAAAGCAATGGCATTACCATTTGACGGATCTATAGCAGTGACGTGCATGTGCGATTAAACATTTTTTAAGAAGATGTATGCCACCTACTGCTTTTACCCAAGAGACTGGGATGAAACTTGGATGCTCTCACATGTAAAAAAGGCCTGTCTGCTGATGCAAAGACCTCCACACATCCAAGCCACATGCCACCTGCATAAAGACCAGCACATTCATCTT
Source organism: Plestiodon gilberti rubricaudatus (assembly GCA_026170595.1). Taxonomy (NCBI): domain Eukaryota; kingdom Metazoa; phylum Chordata; class Lepidosauria; order Squamata; family Scincidae; genus Plestiodon; species Plestiodon gilberti. The sequence continues at coordinate 264,779,114 of JANXHW010000001.1, forward strand.
ACGTAGGGCAGGCAGTTCTAGTCCAGGCCCCCCCTGTAGCGGTTATCCTAGAGAGGGAGGGGGTTTGCACCTGGTAAGGAAGAGATTTTTCATCAAGGAGCCGCTGCCCATTCTGGGTCTGAGCTACTGGAAGGTTTTTCAGTGGATTCATTCTTGGCTGTAGGGTCAAGTCCAGGCTATGAGAGAAATCCACCATCTTCAGAGCACTAGTAGTCTCAGCTACGGCAAAGGAGTCGCAGATTCTGAGGAAAGATGAAGACACTCCTTTGTTCCATGTTTTACTGTAATTGCACTGAACCGTGTTAAGTGCCTCCCTCTAGTGTTTGCCTTAAGAACTGGTACTAGAAACAGTAGAATGGTTTAACTATTGGCTTTTATTAAGCTAGAAGTACATGAACACCCTAACTGCAGCCCCTCTAGTGCCGCGCTGCTGCCAGACCCAGAAAAACCTAAGCACGGTCTAGGAGCTGCAGCTGGAGGCAGCACTATGGAGGCGTATATTGCACAGGAGCATGATGAGTGCCCACCTTTGGAGCTGGTTTATGTATTGTTATAGAACAGCGGTTTGCAAACTGGTGGGTTGCGACCCACCAGGAGAACCGGATGCTGTCCTCTGCCACCTTAAGAGGCGGGGACAGCATGGTGGTGGCAGTGATCCCGGGGATTGCTGCCGCGGGAAAAAATGTTTTAAAATGTAATTTTTTCACTTACCGGGAGTCCTGGAGCCTTCTGGATGGCTCCACAGGCTTCCCTTTAGATTGCCCTGGAGCAGCGATTACAACCACTTCTGGTTTTCGTCTGAAAACTGGAAGTGGTCATAATCACCGCAGAGCAACAATCTAAAGCTCGGGGAGGCCCGTGGAGGCAACCAGAGGGCTCCAGGACCCCCGGTAAGTGAAAAAATACATTTTAAAACTTTTTTCCCCCGGCAGCGATCCCTGGGATCGCCACCGTTGTCCCCGCCAATACTTAGAGTTCTCCCTGCCTTGTGGGGAAACTTTGAGAACCAATGCTATAGAAGAACTTTCCAGAGATACAGTTAACTAAGCATGAGATAATCCAGTTTAAGTGGCAAACTCGGTTAACTGGCATCTCTGCGAGTGGACAAAAATTCCTGTACAATGAGTGGGTTGCCTGATGAAGTGTTAGTTAAGTAAACCACCCATCCGCCACCAAGCCTTCACTTACTCAACAAGCTGTCTTCTGTGGTGCCTCTCTACATCCTTCCTTCAGAAGAGCCTCAAAGAATGGAGACATACCACTTCCATAGAATGGAGACATACCACACGAGGACCTTGTAAAGAAGCAAGTGGAAGTCTCTGTTCCTAGAGGGCCCTCCTGAAGATGGAAGAAGGGCAGGGAGCCCTGCCAGGTAAGAAGGGAGCCAAGGGAGCCCTGGGAGTGGTGAAAGCTTTGTTAACTGGCACACTGGAGTAACCAGCATCCCCTATTCCGTGTGTGCCGGATAACATGGTTTTTCATGTATGTTACAAACTGTCACAGCTAACTGGAACTTAAGATTGCCAAAAAGTCAGTGTTCCAATTTTGGCTTTTCAGTTCTTAAGATATTGTTTGCATGTTTTATCTCCAGTTATGTGAACCTACTAACTAGGATCTTTGTTTTTACAGCAAGCTGATAGTTAATAGCATCAAAGGTCATGGGAAGATCACTGGTCAACAGCTTGACCAATGGTCTTAGAGACAGACAGATCACAAATGAAAACAGACAAGATTTAATCTTAATGCCCAACATATTCCACATGCTAACACCAGTGCAGAAATAGCTACAATGAGGCATGTTAGCGTATTCTTCACAGTTTGATTTCCCAGTCAGCACCCTTAACTACTGCACCTTCTATTCCCCAAAATATTTCTCACATTGACTCAGGATACTTTAGAGCAGTGATTTTCAACCACTGTGCCATGGCATATTGGTGTGCTGCGAATAGTCCGCAGGTGTGCTGTGGGAGTTTGGAGGAGGACCATTAATTAGTAGGGCTATTAAGGGATGTGAGCCCCCTGCAGGCAGCACGGTGTGCCTTGTCAATTGTCCAAAAACTGATTGTGTGCTTTGACAATTTTAGCACCTTGTCAGTGTGCCATGAGATGAAAAAAAAAAGGTTGAATATCTCCGCTTTAGAGAATACAAATAAGAAAATGAAAAGTTCCAGTTCTCTGGAAAGGAGCATCCAACCTGTCCCCCAAGAACAATGCTCCTGGATGCAGATTTCCATGGACTATTTCCGCTTTATGCAATTTCTCCACTATATCTAAGAGATTGTCAACAGCCAGCATGATTACTTCTTGTGGGATAACTTTGCAGTGCTGGATCAGATCCTGTGAAGAAAAAAAAAGGCATTAAGATACTACAGCACCACTCCAGAAGATTAAGTCTTAAGCTCTGGCTCCAGGTATGATAAGAGAAGGAAACCCTACCAAATGGAGGAAAGAGTCAGGTGGGAAGCATGCTTTGGAACTCGGATGTTATGCTTGGCTTCACTTTGTCAAACTAAGAACAAACAGCTATAGGTTTTATCACTGAAGTGACCAAGACTGAATGGATTATTTAAGTGAAAAGCAACATTTGAGTCGTTGACTAGTCCAAGTTACACATGAACACAAATCCTTCTCGTAGAAGCATCAGCAGCATTCCAGTAGCTATACCATTCTGAGGACTGAATAGCAGTCACCCTTCCATTACACTGGTCAACACACTTTTTCTGGCATAAGGTATTCCAATGGTTTTAAGGTAATTTTGGGGCGCTGATTCCAAATCTGGCATCAGTTTTTGTCTATGACATCAGGTTTTTGAGATATCAAATATTGCATGTGATAAAATCAATGAAAAACAGCAAATTTAGGCTCATCATATCATTGATGTTGTACTTTAAAGTAGGCAAGATAAACCTTGACAAAAAGTATTGATGTTGCTACCACAGGTTGAGAACCCCTGTTGTAGCCATTGTTAGATCATGCCCTGCAGAAGGAAACTATTAAATAAATGTGGATATCTACATAAAATGATATTATAAACACACTATCCTAAAAATACAGCACCATATTTTAACACTAAAGCAGTCACTGACTCGCAACAACTTGCAATCATAAGTGACAAAAAGTTAATTTCGGGTAAAATCAATGAAAATGTGGTATGCCTATAGCATAAAAATGATATGTGATAGAGATCATCTGAGATCAGATGAATCAGCACCCTGAAATTAGTCTAAAACAGCTGCAAAAGTCCAGGACAGAATTTTTTTTTAATTTTTTTTTTGTAGACCAGAGTTATTGGCGACAGATCAGCTCCCTGCCTCAACACTGCAGCGCTGCACTGCCATACAGTTGCAGTGATGGGGTAATCCTGAAATATGAAGCATCAAGCTTTGGAAACTCAACATTCAGAGAACAAGACCAAGAGGATCAGATAGCTGCTTCACACATCCAAGCCCTATTTTTTCTCCAAACAATGTTGTACAGTGTATGAAAATATGGATAAAGCTCACTGTTAGCTGGGCAATACTAAAAAACACTCAGAAATTCCTGGAATTATTCAGTTGAAAAAGATGCAGAAATGGCTTTCAATAGTGTCTCTGCCAGTTCACGGCAATTTTTTTCACACAGTGGTGCAAAACAAGAGGCACTTGAATTCAGACTACCAGCTGCAGAGAACTTTTTTTCAGCCACACGTCCTGAGAAAGCTTTTCAGCATCTGTGAGTTGCCCTGAGGCTGCAAAGGTGAGGAGAAGAACAATCTAGCACCAGGCAAAGGGCTGCTGAGAGGCTGCACCTTTCGTCCCCAGAAAAATATCAGGAAAGACCATCAGCCAGCCTGAACTGGGTTCAGGCACCTAGTAAGATGTCACCCTTTCAGGATGACGTTTTACATTCTCATTCCCTTCCCCTTTACATGTCTCTAAAGTCTGTCTTTTGCTTAAGTACAGTGCCTAGTTACTACAGGTGCTCTAGAAATTAATACCAGTTCTAACAATGTGAACCAGGTCTTAGAAAAAGCCATCTACAGTTCACAGCTCATTTACAAATACCTCCTTCATGTACCAGTGCTCCATGGTTTTAGCACACATTCTCATCCTGTCTACTCCTATAACCTCAACCCTTTGATTGCTGCTGAATAAAGGGGCCAATGTTCCCTGACCTCTTGGTATGCACCTCAACTGCCTATCACACTGATGTTCACCTGGAGAGTAAAGTAATTTATCTCCTTATGTAGGGTCACACAGCCATTGTGGTATAAGAAGCAAGTGCAGTTTTCACTGAAACTCTGATCAAAAGCAGCATCTAGACGCTCGCGTAGTTGCAGCATGATGTGAAAGTCCCACGGAACAGGCTCAGAGCACACCTGCATAAAAAGGAAAACACAACGCCACTTACAACTTCTCCATCACCCCAGGCAAACAGCTATTCACACAGGATTTAAAGATGTCTTTTGTAGTCTTGGATCTGCAGCAGACCCCCCTCTGAGAGAGTGTGTATGTGTGTGAGAGAGAAAAGAGAACCTTGAAGTTTGTATGCATTTCTGGTCAACATAGGGACAAAGTTTACTTGCACAGACATGCTCAATCAATTGCACCCCCAAATAAGCTTTAGGCTACCTTGGAACACATACCGACAACACTGGTAGAGGGTCTCCTATGTGGGACACCCTAACATCTCCTCCAGTCCAATACTGTACTATTTTTATGCAAGACTGAGGCTGTGTTTGCTTTTCAAGTAGAACGTATCAGGAAGTGATGTTTCTAGCATGCCTCTAGAATGCTGATTCATTAAAAAAATGACAAGATGGCATCTTACTGTAGTTCAGGGTGCATTCGCGGTGTTAAAATATTTATTTACAAGAGCTGGATGCGGAATCTGAAGATAATTGTGTTGTTGCAAGCCACAGCTGTTTTGAATGAATCCTGTCGACATAAGCCCCCGCCGAAAAGACTGCTCTTATTTCCTCGTCCCTCGCACTACACCTCCCAAGCTCCTTTGCAGCCGAACAGCCTTCCTATTGATGCATGAGGTCACCATGTTTTCTAGTTTCAAGCTCGCAGTTCAAATTGCTAGTGTGGCAAGCGTGCTAGAATGTAAAAAATGAACACGACCCTGGCGTGCCAGAAGGCGAAAAAACAGCTCTATAGAGCTGGAAGCTGAAAAACGAATGCAGCCACAGTCATCTGTGGGACCAATATATGTGTAAATGAATACGGAATTAGTTATTTGGCACAAAAATGACGCTTTGAGACAGACTCAATGGCAGGGCACCGCAGAAGAGTAAATCTACCTGTGCTGTGGGTTGTATGATTTGGGGTAGTACAAATTTTATTTGGGAGTGCAATTTAGGCAGCACCCAACAGTTCCCATTTCTTTAACACAGAGCTACATGAGAAGCCTGAATAAGTTGGCATACTCTTACGTCCCAAATAAGCTTTGGGCTACCCCTTATCATAATTCCTCATTTCCAGAAGATTGTCCTCTGTCGTTGTGCAACATACTTTAACATGTGAATCCTCCAGGGAGCACTTATGAATAAGAAACAGGAGATTTTATACCCCAAAATAAGCCTTGGGCCACCCAAAATGATACATCCTCACCGTGGGATTCTGTCCCCAGCAAGATGCCATATAAGCATGTCCAGCTGAAAACTTACACAAATCAAGAACTAGGCATTTGATCTCCTAGTAAGCTTTTGGCTTATACCCCAGCCTCTTCCCTATGCAATTGTGTCCATCCCAACACTTGGTTTTCCACAAGACATCATCAAGTGTGCTACCTCTAGGAAAATATCTGGAAGTAAGCACTGGACTAATGCAAACATACTCACATCACCAGAGATGGTTCCCTAAAGGGACCCTAGCATTAGGCTAAGGCTTTATTTTTGTAGAAGACGTTATCAAGTATATTGCCTCAATGCATATAAATGCCAATATACCTATGCACTCCAAAGAAAGCTTTGACCGTGTCAACTTATACTCAGAGTACCCTATGTGTTTCCCACCCATTTTATTCCTCAAAGCAACCTTATGAGGTAGGTTAGACTAAGAGATGTCTAAGCCTTAGACAAGTCGTCATCTAAGGCCATCCATGAGCTTCATGACCAAGCAGGAATTTGAACCCAGGTCTTCCTGCTCCTAGTCTGACATGCTACCCAGCACACCACACCAGTGGTAATTATGAATGATAATTGTTGTTCTACCCAGAAATACATATTTTGTCACAAACCTTCCTATATGCATCTGTTCCTGAGTTTATCACATATCCATAGTCACATCTGCCAACTTGGAAAATGGAAACTACAGGATTAATGCCACAAATTGAGCATGTTTACCTTTGTACCTACATGATCCAGAAACATATACACAAACTGCAAGATTCTCTGCCTATATATTTTAAACTGGGGGCTAGTGCAAATCCAGGACTATAAAGGCTGGCTGGCAAACCTCTGTATAGCAGATTACCTTGAAGTGACATAAGCCTCATCACATAGGCCCATCTCATGAAGCCACATATCATGGAAAAAGTTATCACAATATCAGTGTTCAAACTATAGATTTACTGAACAAACAAGTTGTGATAACCTAACATAGTTCTCATCAAAGGGTACAGGTGGGATGAGGGGACAAAGTGGCCCAACCTAACGTAATATCTTAGGGAAGTTACCCAGGGTCTGAACTAGACCAAAAGGTCTCCCCAAAACAAGGGCAGTATAAAACAAAAAGGAAATATAGCAAGAACAAATAACTTCAGTGGGATTAAAGGCCATATGTAAACAAGATGTTTAAAGACAAGTTAAAAACACGACGTTTTTCCTCATATTTCCTATGAGCCTCCCTAGGTGTAAGACGAGCCATTGCCGGCCAGAGATGTTTTTAACTTGTCTTTAAATTAAACATCTTATTTACATATGGCCTTTAATCCCACTGAAGTTATTCGTTCATGCTACATTGTCAAGAGCCATAAAAGTTTCTGGTTTTACTTAAAAAGGAAATACAGTAGTAAGGCTCTCTCACAAAACAAGTCCTAGGATTTCCACTTAAGAAATCATTCTAAGTACTTGCCATCTTCACAGACAAAACTCCTGCCTGAGTTAATGAGAAGAAAAATTAAATTATATTGTTCAAAGCACAGATTCTTCCCTACTGAGAACTCACGAAACACACTGCTTCCGCTACATGATGACAAGGCATCAACAGCCTGGCAGGTGCTATTCAGAGAAATTCTGGAAGGCTTACAGTGTAAGTCAAAAGGGATGAGACAGCCTGAAAAAAAGTGTAGCGATGATACATATGGTGGGTGGACCATAAATAGCACAATATACCTTTATTAAAAATGCCTTTGAGGCCTTGTGTGCAAAGTCAGCTGATACAGCAGAGAACATCTTGTTGTCCTCACTGATTAAATATTCGCGAGTGATACAGTAAGTATCATTCCCTGTAGAAACAGAATTGAGTTTGAAGTGATTACTAATAAGAACACAGGCCCCGAACAGAAGACCTAGTAGTTAACAAATCTACTATATGGACAGTTATAGAAGTCTTTTAGAAACCTATTTGGAGGACTTGTATGTTTCAAGTCTGAACACACACACACACACACACACACACACACACACACACACACACACGAGATCAGCTAAGTCTTTCTATGCAAAGAAACATACATATGCATTTTTATATACAGATTAAAAAACATTCCGATAGTTCACCGTTTTAAACTTATTGTTATGAAATAAACTAGAAAGTGACAACCTCATTTAGAAATACTGTAGGACAATCTTTAAGTATTTCCCAGAAGGGTTATGCAGTTACTTATTATGGCACAGGCTGTTCCACGTTTGCCATATCAACCTGCTGAAGTGAGGGTCTATCATGATTCTGACCTTCCAGTTAATCTAGACAGCAGCAACTCCATTAACTATGTTGCATAACATGGCACAAAGAGTAACACAAATTCAGGGCATTCACAACTTTATATATATATAAAAACATTGCTGGCAACCTTTTTCTCTTCCACACTGCACCCAGCAGAAGCTCAGGCATAAACTGCTGGCTTAGGATACTGTCTTAGCAGAGTCATTCGTGTGTGCTTGTATTAAAAAAAAAAAAGAGCAAAAAGTTACATTCAATCCTCCAAACCATAACTTGGAGAAAGAGAAACAATTCTTGTGCTCACACACTACTCCCCTCGCATGCTCAGAGTCAATTAGTTCCTTTATAGTTCAGACAATCTGAAATCAACAAATTGTGACTTCTGTTTGTCCTCCAAATCATGATTGGAAACCAGCTTCACAGCGCTATTTCCAATTCTTGATTGAAGGGCAACTACAAATCACCATTTGCTTCTTCTGATGTGGTCACAATCTACAGTTGCCTGAACCAAGAAATAACTGAGTGATTCCAAGAGTGCAAGGGGAGGGAGATTGGGCAACCAGAATTTTTTCTGTGAACCTATTCAGAATTTTAATAAGTCCCAAAGTCTGTTACTCAACAGACTCCAGCATAGTACAGGTGGGCCCCCATATCCACTGATCCGCTATCCACGGTTTCAGTTATCCACGGATCGTGGGGACCCCCCCAGGTGTTTACTTTTTTCCCCACAATAAGCTTAGTTTCTTCCAAAGTCATCCTTACCTAGATTAACTTCTTTTTCTAATTCCACCCAAGGCATTGGCTGAGCTTCTAATTTAAAATCAGGAGACTTTGTCAACAAGTCTGGAAGAGGATTCAAGAGCTGTTTGCATTGCTCTGTGTTCCACAATCCCTCAGGAGAAGAGTCTAGAAACAAGAAACAGAAAGCTGTGAGGTACAAGTTCTGCTGTTGGTGTCATCCTTAAGAATCCTTCCTACTTCAGTAGATATTAATATTTATGTTATGCCACAAATCTCTCTCTGTTCAGGTAAGCAATTTGAATATGTTCCTTGCAGAATCTATAGGTTTTAAATTACCAAATTAAACTCCGCTACAACATATCTTTCTATCTTAATACCAATCTGTTGGGTTAAGCCTTCTTATCAGTAGCTTGAGCTGGTTTCTTACTCGCTATAACTTGGTAAATATGTAGGATATAGCCTTACTTAACAGTATTAATATAAAATATAAAATACTTGAGGTACAAAGATACAAACACCAAGCAGCTATTCATAGAGCATACAGTATGCAACCAAGGTGGTATGAGAAAGCAAGCCCTCAACTTCAAACTCACTGGAGACATTTTCAGCATCATCAGTGCAGCTCTGAGCCAACACCAGCTTCTCTGGAATGTGTTGAAATTTAATGGTGGAAATTTGTGAAGGGGAACCTGAAGATGCAGAAGATCCAGTATCTTCTTGACTTATCTCCAAAATTGGGCTATACATGTAAAGGAAGGGGAAAAAAAGGTTGAGCGATAAAGCAACAATTTTTAAAATCACACACTATTAGCTATCAGATAAATATTTAGGGGATCAGAGAGACAGCCTTTCCCGTGGTGGCACCACACCCATGAAACACTCTACTTGAGAAGGTCTGTCTAGCTCCCACACTGAATGCTCCTCAGTGTGGCCAGCCTGAAATTACGTCTTTCCACTAATAAGAACATAAGAACAGCCTTGCTGGATCAGGCCAAAGGCCCATCTAGTCCAGCTTCCTGTATCTCACAGTGGCCACACCAGATGCCTCCTAGAGCACACAGCCAACAAGATAACCTGTTTCCTGTTGTCACTCCCTTGCACCTGGCACAGAGAAAACCTAATGAAGCTCTTAGTTTCCACATGAACTATAAACTTCCGGGAATGCCATAGGTGGACATAGTGCTAACTGGCAGTGCTGACTGGATTCCTACACAGCTTGCACTGGCAGAGGTAAGACAGTCCCACCCCTCCTTCATATGTAGCATCCCAGCAGTCTTTCGGGTATGCTGGAGCCACAGAAGCCAATACAACCCTGTACTAGAATCTACCGCATCCAGGGATGCGGGATTGCCTGGAAAGTAGGACAGATTCAGTCAGCTCTGTCTTACTTGTCAGAACTGAATTTGGGTTCAGATTCAATAGCATAAGTCGTTACAGCTAAAGCTAGACCAAGTGTTCCCAACCTTTTGTACGCGTACCCCTAGGGGTACGCAGACCGCAGGTCAGGGGTACGCGAGACGCTGCCCATTATCAGCTGCTGAGATCAGCAGTTAACTGGCAGCGTCAGGTTTTTTTCTGGATTGCAGTGCGGCCGGGTCATCCCACTTGCGCCGCAACCTGGAAAAAAGGCTACAGCCCTACCGGTGTCCCCGGTAGCTCCTCCTACCTGCTCTCCTATGCACCGCCATCTTGGATTTAGCGAGATCCAAGATGCCGGCGCACAGGAGAGCAGGTAGGAGGAGCTACTGGGGACATCGGTAGGGCTGTAGCCTTTTTTTCCCCTGGGTTGCGGCGTGGGCGGGCAGGTTCTCCCGTTTGTGCCGCAACCTGGAAAAAAAGGCTACAGCCCTGCCGATTCAGCATGATTGTAGCCTTTCCCTCCAGGTTGTGGCACGAGCGGGAGGACCCGCCCATGCTGCAACCTGGAAAAAAGCCAATTTAACAGGGGGTATGTGGGGCAACTGGAGGCCTGTGTAGGGGGTGCGCGGGCCTCCAAAGGTTGGGAACCCGAGCTAGACTATAAAATCAGGCTCCTAGAGAACAAATGGAACCTAGAATCCCACTATAACCCAGAATAGCTGGATTCCCTGTCCTAACGTCTTCCATATCTGCTCAATGTTATAAGCACGACATTACAAAGCACCCCATTATCATATGAAGTTGACTTATACAGAGCCAGACATCTGGACTACCAAACACAGTATTGTCTACACCAGGAGTATGCAAATACTGTATTTTGGCCTAGGGATCACATTGATATATTGAAATTGTATGGATGGCTATAGTTCCCCATTTCTCTTTCTAGAAAATAATGAATGCAAGTGTATAGTAAAAAAAAATTTTTTTAAAGGATTGGTCCTCATTGCATGCTCATGATTTTTTTTATGGAAAAACCTAACACTATGGAAAATCCAAGTGGGAGCCCCTTAATACAGAGTAAAAATATGTTACTTGTTTAGAGTAACAGATCCGTTTGGAGAAAAGAGGGGAAGAAAAGCAAGAGATCAGAAGTTTCCTTGGAAGTTAGCCCTCACTAAGTTTAATGGTGCCAATTCCCCAAAAAGCATGTATAGGACTACAGCCTAAATTAAGGAATACCGTATTGTCCCGAGTATAAGACGCACCTGATTATAAGACGCACCCTTAAAGTTTGGTGCTATTAAAAAAAATTAATTAAATCACTGGCATTAAATTGCAACAGCCTGATTATAAGACGCACCCCTAGTTTAAAAACTTAAATTAGGAGAAAAAAGTGAGTCTTATACTCAGACCAATATGGTAAATCCCATTAAATTCAGGAAGGCTTGCTTCCAGATCAGCACACACAGGATCAGGGCTATTCAGCAAAAACAACTAAAAGAGCTCTATAGCTAAGCCAGGAGCCAAGCCCTGGGACTTTAGAGAGCTACTTGCCTTATCAAGCCAGAGAGGGGGAAAGATACATACAGCCCACAGGCCATACTTTATCCACCTATGGTCTATACTGGGATGTCAAACATGCAGCTCTTTATCCGACTCGTGTGATATTTGGACTCCTGCAGCACCACCATCAACTGCTCTCAGCTGCTGAGCTACAAAGTGATGCATTGGCAGAAGCAGCACTGCTGAAAGGATGGCACTGAGAAAGCCCAATTATTATGCGGGCCACCCTTTCAGCAGTGCTGAGGTGTCACTGCTGAAAGGGCAGCCTGCGTGATAATTGGGTTCTCCCAGCACCGCCCTTTCAGCAGCGCCGCTTCTGCCAAGGCGCTGGGAGGGAGAAACAGAAGGAGGTCTCGGAAGGTGAGGAACAGTACAGGGGGAGAGAAGACCAAGAGCAGTGAGAAAGGGAGAAGCTGCGGATGTACTGGGAGAGCCCAATTATCATGCTGGCTGCCTTTTCAGCAGTGCTGCTTCTGTCAAGGAGTTACTTTGCAGAGCACTTCTCAGTTGCTGAGCTATGAAGTGACACCTCAGCAGAAGCATCACTGCTAAAAGGGTGGCCCATGTGATAATTGGGCTCTTCCATATCTTGAAAATATGATCAAGATTATGTATTTTCTCTTCTGTCGTTTGCAGCTAATGAGTTCCTAAGTGAGAAAAAACTGCTTATTTCCGGTCATTATGACATCACTTCCAGCCCTCAGCAGGCACCATGCTATTCGGCCAGCTGATGAAAAGAGTTTGACACCCCTGGTCTACATAGACTGACAGTGGCTCTCCAGAAAGGGGTCCTTCTAAGCCCTACCTGGAGGCACTGGAAACTGAACCCAATATTTTTTGAATGCAAAGCTCAATGATACAGCACATGCTATGGTTCCTTCCTACTTCGCATATTTGCTGCCATGTTATAAATTTGGACTGCAGATGTGAGGAGAAAGAAGCATTTAAGACACTGCGAGTTCATGCATTATTAGAAATGGGGAATATAAATTCTCTTTAACGGTATTTGAATGAACGCTCATCTACGCCTAGTCTAGAAGCTTCTCTCCGACATGCTTGTTTTGAACATGCAGGGAGCATTCAAATATTGTCCCCCACCTCTAGTGACAGGATACTGACTTCTAGGGTTACTTACAGCAATCTGCTTCATTAGGTAGCAAGACAGATTTTGGGACACCACAAAAATAGTGACTCACCATGCATTTCCAAGTATACGGAAGCAAAACAGACATCCATCCTACCCTAGATAGAACCCTATTAAAAAGACATGCTGAGTGTTAATCTCGCCTATTACCTCAGCTTTTTCACGTAGAGGGCCTCAGCATACTGATCTTCATTAACAATAGTTTGCTGGCTCAGGGATATGGTCTTGGATTCTGGGCACTCTTCCTTAGGTTTGTCATCAAGCCGACTTCTCTGTTCCATTATCCCATGGAAAGGAGTTGATGCCATGTGGGCAGCCCTAACAAAGTCACAGGTATCTTCAGGGTTGGGAGAAAGGGTCTTGTTCTTATATGAGGCTATGACAATTGCATCTTCACTCAAGGGTTCAATCCCATGAAGCTCATCCTAGACAAAGAGAAAATAGATTCCTACAGCCATCAGTGACAGGTATTTCTGTGTTTTAGACGTTTTGCAAAACTCAGCCTGCTGAATAGTTCCATCAATGTAGATGTATGCCTGGAATTTTAATGCCACTTATGAACCATATCTGTATATCTCAATGAGATGTTAAGACATTAAAAAATAAACCACAAATAGCCAGAAGGTACCTTGGAAACTACAGACAGCTAAAGCTGCAGCACAGAAAGCACAAGTGATGGTTACATTTGACACTGTAGTTAGTTGGAAGTTCTTGGAGAAGAGGAGCTTTGCTTTATTTTATAAGGCATAATTTGTGCTCCCCCCAATAATTAGAAAATATAATTTGGAGTAAGGTCACTCAGAACTCTTGATCTGAGATTGCCAACTTTTGCATTCTTTGGGGCTACTCTGTTCTCCAGATCATTGTCCAGGGCATCACATTGAAAAGTCAAAAAAGGGCAGGGTAGGGTGAGAGAGAGAAAGATCAGGCATTTCTCAAAATTTTGTAACACACTTTTTCTTACAAGTGAAACTGTCGGCAAATCTTTTGCCACACTTCTTATAATTTGAGTGTTGCCAGGGAGTTTGTTAGAAGTCAATGCTATGCAATCTTATTTATTTTTATACTGCCCTTCCTCAAAGGAGTTCAGGGTGGTGTATATAGTTCCTTCCCTCCTTTTGACCTCACAACAATCCTGTGAGGCGAGGCTGAAAGATAGTGACTGGCCCAAGGTAATCCAGAAAGCTTCATTGCGGAGTGGGGATTTGAACCTGGATCTTCCAAGTCCAACTCCAGAACCAATACACCATCCTGGCTCTCTTGACCTGGTCTATGAAGGACTTGAATGTTTCTAGCAGAAGATCAATCCTAGCAGCTGTTCTGTTTATGTATTGTTGCATGTTACAGCTGTCCTTGATCCTCTTCTCGGTTTGTTGCCAGCTATTCTTGGTCCAAATGACTACATTATATTCAGAGACATTGGGGTGAAAGTAACCAGTCTAAGAGCTTCTTCACAAATTAAGTGTTTGACAATGTGTATACACGACAGGAAGCCAGTGATTTGCAGGAGCTTTCTGCCACATGTACAGGTGTCCCCCGATTAATGACAGTGACGATGATCGGCACATATGATGACGGTCCCCCAGTACAGTACCTTACAAAAGTCGCTGCCGCTTGCTGCCCGAGCCTGTTGCTGATTACAAAATGGAGGCAGGAAGCACTCACAGCCCTTTTAAAACCCTTTTTAACACATCTTTAAATCGCCAGCCAATCAGCTGTTAGGCAGTAAACAAAGCACTAATCTAGCACCAAACAGCAGATAGGCTGGGAATTTAAAGCGACTTGTCTGGAGTACTTGCCATTCATTTTACAACTACACTGTATTACATTGCATTATACAGTATAGGCTTTACACACTATACCAAAATTGACCACTAGATGGTGCCGAAGACTTACTTAACATCAGATTCACTTTACAAGGAAGATTTCAGAAGTATCCCAGTCCTTAACCAGGGGACACCTGTACACATTTTTGTCCATGGCAATGTAAAGCCAGATATTTAAGAGGTCATAGTTGGCTATTTAAAAGATAGTAAGATATTCTATATAGGACTTCCAAAACACATAGTTATGAAAAAACTTACAGACTGTTCAGGCGGTATGTTTTCCTTGGCAACAATACTTTCTGAAGGCTTGCGAACAGCAAGAGGATGTCTGCCACGCACCAGTGAAGGGCCAGTGGGAAGACTAAGATAAAAGAAGCACATAATGGCAATTCAGGAATTGCACAGACTGACAGCCCGATCCTGCCTAAGATGTGGCAGTTGGCCTAAAGGGCTGACCACTGCATCCTAGGCCCATTGCGGGCCGCACTGGTGTGGCCTGGACTCACCTCAGGGGAAGGGGGCGTCTGTAAGCAGCATGGGCCCCAATGGGCGCGCATCCAGGGAGGCTGTGTAAGGCTGGCCTGGGCTGGGAATGGGCTTGGGATACGGTGCAACTCAGCACCGATATCCCCAGCCCCTCTCAGCCCAGGCCAGCAGCCCCCTCCCTCACCACTTCTGCCTGCCCTCCCCACACCCCTGCACTGGCGCGGGACTTACCTGCAGCAGCCAGCATGGGTCATGGTCAACGGTGCAGTAAGCAGTGCCAGCCTTCGCGCCGGCGCCACTTATTCCTAAAGAGCCGCAAACATGCTTTACGGATGACTCTTTAGGCCAGCGGAGCAAGAGCTCTGCTGGCCTTATTCTACACTGGATTGGGCCATGAGTCTATACCTTGTAGGTTACAGAATGAAACACTTGCTGGAGAAATACTATTTACCAAATATTTTAAGACAGCCCAGAACACACTCACTAATGAAGACAACACACACAAATAAGGGCACCCTCTTCTGCTTAGGAGTTACTTCATTTATACTTACCTGACGCTCTCATTTTCTAAAGCCAGTGACTCATCAAATATGAAGAAAGGCATAGAAGGATTCAAAGCAGGAGGGATCTCAGAATCTGGAAAAGAAAGCCAAGATATTTTACAGCTGTTTGACAAACTTGAGAGAAGATATTTTATTGAACAGTTCTAAAAAGGTATAGTCACAAAACCAAATTCCAGTTTTGGACAGAAGTGCCTTTTTAAGTGGTGGCTCTCTTATATTTAGCAGCAGGGACAGCAATTGCGCTGTTCATCTCAGCAATAACATCCCTCTCAGTGGCTGTTGCTAGTATTTCATTTTAGATTGTAAGCTACTCTGGGACAGGGAACTATCTTCTCATTAATTTGCTACATAAAAGGCTTTAAGAACTTTTTTTTGTAGAAAAGCCATATACCTGCACTGTATAAATACTTAGTACAAGGACCGTTTTCATCCACATTAATCTGCCCATGATAAGATCTTTCAGACAGATCTTTCAGTATTTTACTGTTAATAATTACTGCTGCTTTCATTTTATATTATAATAAGCCACTGTGAATCAATTTTGAGAAAAACGGAATTCCTTACCTGAGAATTCCTGTTCTGGGAAGAGGAAGGGGTCATTCTCTTAAGCATGGGTATGCCCCTCCTACTCATGAGGCAGGGTTCGACTAGGACGAAGTCTCCTCCCTGTAGGAGGGCTGCCCCATCCCCAGTCGGGCGATGACGAGCAGGAGAAAAATGGCAAACCTCCAGTCCCACACTGTTCTCTCATGCAACTTGAAAAACCTGTGAGAAGGACTCAGCGGGAAGAAAAGAAACAGGCCCAACAAAAGGCTGACAGAAGATCAGGGCCTAGGAATTGGGGCCCCACAGAACCCTCTCACTCAACACAGGGCACCATGCCCTAAACGTGCAAAAACACTGGGGGTGACCCAACAGGATCCACCCCCCCTTAACATAGGACAATGACAGCAGACAGAAGTCCCCAGACCAACAAGCCCCTCGCACCCGTAGGCCAGATGCTGCTGCCCTGAGCAGAGAGGAGAATGACCCCTTCCTCTTCCCAGAACAGGAATTCTCAGGTAAGGAATTCTGTTTTTCTCTGGAAGGAGGAAGGGGCGATTCTCTTAAGCATGGGATATGCCAGAGCAGTACCTTCTCGGGTGGGCAGGGCAGCACATCCTATTTATGAGGCCACCACCCTTTGAAGCACCCGTCTACCAAGAGACGTGTCCATGCCAATTTGGATTCCGAAAGACACACAAACAAGGACTCGGTCTTGCGGAGATCCTTGGTGCACTCGGTGTAGAATCGCAGCGCCCTGCAAACATCCAGCGAATGCCAAAGCTTTTCTTTGGGATGCACCAGATTCGGACAGAAGGAGGGGAGGATCAGCTCTTGGCTCCTATGGAACACCAAGTTCACCTTGGGCATGAACCCGGGGTCAGTCCTAAGGACCACCTTGTCCTTATGAAAAGTGCACAGGTTGGGGTTAATGGACAGCGCCCCTAGCTCCGACACCCTCCTGGCTGATGTCACTGCTAATAGGAACAGAGCCTTGAGAGTTAACTCCCGCAGAGGTACTTTGGCCATGGGCTCAAAGGGCCCCCCGGTGAGTGCTGATAACACCCGGTTTAGGTCCCAACTGGGGAACTTATGGGGGAGGGTTGAGGAGAGCCACCTCTTTAAGAAAACGCTTAACGTGGGGATGGGTGGACACTAGATCGGCTCCCAAAACACTGTTTAGAACCTCCACCTGCCGCCGGAGCGTATTGGTACTCAGACCCTTCTCAAGGCCCACCTGCAGTAACTCCAAGACATGTTTCACTTTGGGCTTGGTGGGGAGAACCTCTTTATCCTTGCACTATTCTATGAATTTACGCCAGGTTCCCCCATAGGACCGCTTGGTGGATGCCCTTCGGGATGCTAAAATGGTAGTCATTACTCCTTCTGAGTATCCCTGCCTACCAGGCGCTTGCCTTTCAACCGCCACGCAGTCAAACAAAACATCTCGGGACGGGGGTGATGAATGGGGCCCTGTCTCAATAGGTCCGGTCTGTCCAGTAGCCTCCAACTGTCTCCTGAACCTTTTGGTCAGCTGGGCAAACACCTCCGGGTGGAGCTGCCACTCTGACTCCTGAGGTTCCCTCCTGCTGAGCAAATCCGCGGATACGTTTGCAGTGCCCGCCAGGTGTTCTGCCCGAACGGACCCTAGATTTTCCTCTGCCCATTCCATGAGGTTGGAGGCTTCCCGACGAAGTCCCCTGGATCGGGTCCCCCCCTGCCTGTTGACGTAGGCCTTTGCCGTCATGTTGTCCATGCGGACGAGCACATGACGGCCTCAGACTTTCTCCTGGAACTGAATCAATGCCAGGCGTATTGCTTACAGTTCCAGTAGATTGATGTTCTGGGACGCCTCCTCCGGTGACCAGGAAGCTTGGGCAAACGCCCCTTTGGTGTGGGCTCCCCGTCCGAAGAGACTGGCGTCGGTTGTGACCACCAGCCTTTCGGGAATGGTGAGGCTGACCCCTTCCGAGAGGCGACCGGGAGTTAGCCACCACCTGAGGTTCGACTTCAGCTCCCGTGGTAGCCACCATCTGAGGTTCGACTTCAGCTCCTGTGGTATCCTGATCAGGAGGTGACACCTCATCTCAATTTTGTCCTGGTAAAGGAGAAGGAGGGCCTGCAGGGGCCGAGCTCAAGACCTGGACCAATGGACCACATCCTGGTAGGAAACCATCTGTCCCTGGAGGGACGCCAGCGCTATTAGGTCCAGGCGGTCTGACTTGATTGCCCTGAATAGCGCCCCCTGCAGGGCAACCTGCCTGTCCTGCGATAATGAGATTTTGAAGGCACTGGTGTCCACATTTAGGCCCAGGTGCTCCAACTGCTGAGAGGGGTTCAAGGAACTCTTCTCCCAGTTGATCACAAATCCCAACTTCTGAAGGCACTCCAAAGTCCTCTGGAGGTGCCAGTGGGCCCTGGAGCAAGAGGAAGATTTGACCAGGTCCAAGTAGGGGAAGAGGCTGATGCCCCTCTGTCGGAGATATGACATGGGACCCGCCATTAACTTGGTGAAACTCCGAGGAGCCGTGGCCAAGCCAAAAGGCAATGCGCAGTACTGGAAGTGGCGGCTGCCATAGCTGAACCAGAGGAAGCGTCAATGCTGAGGTAGGATGGGAACATGGAGGTATGCCTTGGAAAGATCTATCGAGGTCAAGAGATCTCCCTCGTCCAGTGCCAACATGATGGACCTCCATGTTTCCATCCTGAATTTGCGCTTTCTGAGGAACCGGTTCAGCCACTTCAGGTCCAGGATCGCCTGCCATTTTCCGTCCTTCTTGGGGACCAGGAAAAGGACTGAGTAACCCCCCCGGCCCTTCTGGGAGTGGGGTACCGGTTCTATGGCCCTGATCTGAATTAAATGTTGGATGGTCAGTAATGTCTGTTGTTGCCTGGAGGGGTCCCTAGACACTGGGACTGTTCAAAATCTGTCCCGGGGCTTCCTGAGGAATTCCAGGGAATAGCCCCTGGACACTGTCTCCAGTATCCAGGCATCGTTTGTAATTTCCCTCCAAGCCGTAGCGAACCTCAGCAAACGCCCTCCTATAGCGCCTGAGGATGTGCCTTGCCTGGCGTCATGCTCTTTGGTCTTTGCCAGGCTTGGATGTCCCGGGCTGTGATCCACCCTGGGGTCGATTTTCAGGGAACACGCAGGATCTGTTCCACTTGTTCCTATGTCTATGCCCATCCCTGGGTCTGGTTTCTGGTCTGTGGGGACGAAAGGAAGGAGTCTTGGGCTTGAACGCCTCCTTCTTCCCCTGGGGAAGCACCCTCCTTTTGTCTTTGTTCTCCACCAATAGTGACTCTAGAGCCTGGCCAAAAAGTTTCTCCCCCGGAAAAGGGAGCCCCACCAGCCTCGTCTGAGAGCCCGCGTCCACCTCCCACTGTCTCAGCCACACATTGCACCGTGCTAATACATTGGCCGCGATGGCCTTGGCGCTGTACTGTAGTGAGTCCAGAGAAGCATCGGCCGAGAAGGCGGAGGCCAGCGCTATCTTTCTAAGGCAGGATTTTGCCCTCTTGGAAAGCCCTGGCTCTGACGTCTCAAGCTCCTCTGTCCAGAAAAGGGCAGCTCTGGACATGGAAGACGTGGCGGCGGCTGCCCTAAGAGCGAGGGAGGAAAGCTCAAAGTTTCTTTTGAGACACATCTCCAGGCTGCCCTCTCCCTCTGACTGCAGCACGGCCGAGGAAGAGAGGGCGGCCACAAGAGCGTCCACCACAGGAATCTTTAAAGACGACAGCACTGTTTCTGGAAGGGAGTAAATCTTGTTTACCAGTCTGGTGGATGGCTTAACCTGGATGGGGTGAGCCCATTCGGTGTCTAGGAGCCGCTGAAAGGGTTCTGGAAAAGGAAAAGCTGTGGGCTTAGGTGGCCCTTGGGGAAATAATTTGGAGACGGTGGCCCTGGTAGCAGGGTCCCCTGCTTCACTGCTGGGAGATGCAAGATCCAACGCCTGCACCGCCTTGCTTAAAAGGCGGGGAAATAAATCCATAGGGAAAAGCCTAACCATTTTGCTGGACTGTTCCTGCTCTTCTTACCCCGATAGCTCTCCATCCTTTCTAGACTCCGATGGGGTGGGTGACCCTGGGGAGGAGCTGGCAGAGGATGCCCACTTCCTTCGATTTTTGTGGGAATGTTTCCTGTCCCTGCGTTTGGACTTGGTGGACTTTTTTGCCTTCTTTCTATGCTTAGATTTGGGCACATAATCCTCTGATAAGGAATCCTCAGGGGACAGGGAGACAGGACTGTGGGCGCTGCGTTTCCTGGGTCCTTTATCGTGGGCTTTTGCCTTATGGCTAGAGCTGGAGGAGCTTTTAGGCTTTTTGGGATCGCCCCCCCCCCATTCTGCCTTGATATGCTTGCAAATCTGGGCCAGGGCCACCGCAATCAAGGCTCCCCCTTTTGCCTCCCCTGTCTGAGGACCCTTGGAGGGCTGGCCCCCCCTTTCCCGTCGTCTGCCATACTTTGAAACGCTGCAGGAAGACGACATAGCACTCGCACCTGCCCCTTAATCAAGGATGCTTGTGCCTCTCTCTGGGGAGCTTCGTGTTTGCCGCGCCGCCGTCACGTGCTCCGATGCGGTCAAGACCTCAATTGGCTTCGAGTGGCGCTCCAAGCCTGGCTGCAGGGAGGAGGAACGGCAGCGGCAACCCGGTCTTGGGCGCTCGTCCGCGTCCACTCCCCAGCGTTCCTCCCTGCAGCGAGATAAGGCTGCCGGCGCTCTCCCTCCGCTGACCAAAGCACGCCCACTTTTTTTGCCGCAGCCTGCGGTGCCTCCTGGCGACAAGCGGGCCTCCCCTAAACCCTCCTCCGTCACTTGCTGATGGGGTAGGTGTGATGAACCGGCCTGTCTTTTGGTTTAACTCCATTTTGATTTCTCAGTCTTTTGGATTCTCTGCCTGCTTGTTGCAGTGCCTTGGAGATTGGCAGGTGGCCAGCGACCATGAGTTGCAGTTTTGGTTCTGTCCTGCCTAGGGAGTCTTATCTGTATGTTAACTGAGTTAGTTAGTCGCTCCCTCATTATTCCAACCACCTGTGTTAAACATCACAAGACTCTTTCAGTTGGGAGGGGGATGAGGAGTTTGAACGTGTGTCATCTTTTGATTGGTCAATTGCCTTTGTCTATCCCCTGATCCCCAAAAGTGTATTTAAACTGTCTTTGGAGGATCCATTTTGGAGCATCTCATTCTCACTTAATGCCTGTGTACTATGGCGTTGTACATAGTTGTACTTCCTGGGCTGAACTGCCCTGATGCCTCCCAGCCAAGCCTGGCTGGGTGGGCCCCTGCACAGCATCCCTGCCTGGGATGGCTGAAAACCTTATTCCATCTTTGGCGAGTTCTTTGGGGAAATGTAAGCTTAGGAGTTCTCTTTTTTGTGTTCTGTCTGTTAATTTGTATGTAGTCTGTATGCCTTATGTATTTAGCAGTTTACTGCCTTATTTATTCCTGTGTCTCTTCTATGCCTTTTGCATAGCCTAAATTAAATAAACAACTCTATTTTATACATTGTGTGTTCCTTGAACCAACCCAAGCTAAATCCAAAGTCTACGCTGGCCACACGCTACCCTGTTCTCTTTCACGTTGGGTCATTTGGACTGCCCTTGGTCAGGGAGTCACTTGACCCACGGTCCTGTACTCTGCAGCCCCCCCGGAAGCTGGGGTTTGGGGGGAGCTAGGAGGCCCCCAGCTGGTGGCAGTCTACCGTTGTCCCCCTGGTTTTGGGGGTGCCCCCCTCCTTGTCCAGGCTGGGGGGAAAAAGGAGCAAGGGGGGAGTGGCGCACGCCGGTTTGCTGGCCTTGTTCTGTGCTGGACTCAGGGTGGCCAAAAAAACCCCTTCTCTACAGTAGGGTCGGGAACGAAAGCAGCAGGGAAAAAGGCAGCAGCAAGAAAGAAAGTAAACAGAAAGGAGACTGAAGAAAAACTATAGGAAAAGGTAGGAAAAACCGCTGAGCTGGAAGAGCTCAGACAGATTCAACCCTAGCTCTGTGAGAGGCAGAGCCGAACTGGAGATGGGGCAGCCCTCCTACAGGGAGAAGACTTCGTCCTAGTTCGTCCCTGCCTCGTGAGTAGGAGGGGCATACCCATGCTTAAGAGAATCACCCCTTCCTCCTTCCAGAGAAAAGCAAACAGGGTATGATTCTTTTAAATAAAAACACTCCGAAGTCAAAATGCCTTTGCCTTGAACATTTCCAAATGCCTTTGGCTGGGCTTCAATGTTAGATGCATTTAAGTGAACATTTAAACACTTCGCTCAAGCAGGAATCTACAAAAGGAACTCACCACTGGAGCTTGACTTTTTGCGTTGAACATTTTCATCCAGTTCAAAATTGCTATTAAAAAAAATGTATACGGTTCTCTTTTTAAACACAGGATTCTATTCAGATCAGTAGAGAAACAGATATATCAAGCCAACCCTCCCAACTCTGGGACTTATTTTGAAAGTCACCCAAGATGACATGGCTGTCAGCAAGGACATGGATGTCAGTATTTTCCCAATGTTATTTTTAAAGCCTTTTCTTCTGTTTCAGCCCACACCGTACCTTCCCAAGGGATCTGAAGAAGATCCTTCAACAAATGCCGCAGTATCCGTCAGAGAGAGTTGTCTTTGGGTTACAGGAGGCTTCAGAACCTCTGCTGTGTCAGAAAAGACATCTGCTGGCTTCTGCTCCTCCATTTGCTGTGATAATTGAAGAAAGAACGAAGAGATCACAAACTATGCTCCAAATGTATCTGGCAGCAAGCCTGCTATTCAAGTCCCATTCCACGTGCATTAAGAAGGTCTTTGCCTACTACACAAGAGTTGTACAGTTCATACTATTTACCGCAAGCAAATAGCCCACTTTGGCTTCAGGTGTGCAGTTACCTGTGCACATAATCTCTGGTCATGACTAGCTCGCCGCTCTCCAACGATCTTCTGCATCTCCTCAATCTTCCTTTGTAAGTCAGCTTTCTTCTGTGCTATGGTTTGTAGCTCTTCTATATGAAAGAGGAGGCAAACAACACACTGTGTGTTCTTCACGGTAGCTAGGAACAGCAAGTACCATCCCAGCTCACCTCCTAGATTATGCTCTTGGCTCAGAATTGCATCTAGTCAGAAGCCTGGTGCTGCCACCAAAAATGGCAGCCCCATGTCAAGTTTCCCTCCTCTTTCTAATATGTACTTCACCTTGCTCAGCATCACGACACTAGGCAAGCTGAACTACACATTACAAAGGGGATGTCAGCGTGGGGCCACCATTTTCAGTCACAAGCCTTGTGCTTCCAATTATAGCCTGGTTCAGATCAGAGGCGTCGCTGCGCCCGAAGCAGGTTGGGGCGGGGCCCCCTGGCGTCCCCCAATAAAAAAACGCTTTTTTATTGTTTTTCACTGTTTTTCGGGGGGGGGGTGTTAGTGTTAAAGGGGCCTCTGTGAGTGTAGTGTGTGCTTTCCCCCACTTACTTGTTATCTCTAAGCCGATTGGAAGCGCCCAGAAGTTCGGGCGCCCGGGGTGAGCTTCCTCCGGCAAGCGCCCAGAACTTCGTTCTGCGCTTGCGCAAGTCCCTGCAGTTCTGCGCCTGCGCTAAAGGAACGGTGCCTGGTGCAGTTAGCGCAGGCGCAGAACTGCAAGAACTTGCGCAAGCGCAGAACGAAGAAGTTCTGGGCGCTTGCCGTAGGAAGCTCGCCCCGGGCGCCCAAACTTCGGGGCGCTTCCGATCGGCTTAGAGATAACAAGTAAGCGGGGAGAAAGCACACACTACACTCACAGAGGCCCGTTTAACATTAAAAACCCCGGGAAAACATAAAAAACAGGTTAAAAAAAAGAAAAAAGTTTCAAAAACGAAACCTAAGGAGGTCCGCGCCCCCCCAGGAGGCCTCAGCGCCCTACGCCCTGGGGCCCACCCACCCCCCACCCCATATCAGACGACGTCTCTGGTTCAGATTGACATTAAACCATGGCTTAACATTGTGTGAGAGAGTAGGCACAAGCTTCAGGCTCATGCACTCATCTGATCAGCGTGGAAAGGGAAGACTTAAAGCTACTGTATTGTCTAATTATAAGCAGAAGCTTTAAGTTGCCTTCCCTCATGCAGAAAGGAGGAAAGAAGGGAATACAAGCGTGAGGTCTGCAACTGCTTGTGCACATAATATAAAACCATGGTTTAGCATTACACCAGAACAAGGTCAGTGTGTAGTTCTGCCCTGAAAGAGAACCAAATTGTCCATCTTCTCTTCTTTAGCCTAAACAACATAGCCCCAATCCCTGTCACTTATTTGCTAGTCCAAAAGCGTAAGTCAGAAATGGCAGCATGCTGTTCCTGACTTTACAAAAGCCTCTTTAGCGAGAGCATTCTTTGAAGATCTTTTGAAGATCTGTACCATTTCATGACGAAAAGCATGGAATTTCCTTGACTGTCTTGCAACACAATTCAAACGGGGTTTTCTATCAATTTCTTTCGAAACCCACAACCGACTGTGGTGACCATGTAAAGCTGTGAATGCATTTTCTACCAAGAATTTTCCAATACTGACTGACACTGAAAAATACTGGAGGATTTGTCTGTGTTTGCCTATGCACTTCTAATAAATACCTTCCCTTCTCTTTTTTGCTTTCTTTCTGTAGATTTCAGCTCTGATCTCCTCCAAGGAGAACTCTTCCACTCCAGCATATACTTTTTCTTTACAATACATAGACTGTTCTTTTTTTTCCTGACCATCTTGCTGATGGCTTTGTACACGATGTAGGGGATCCTCCTCTTTCCCAGGTTTCCGAGCACTTAACACACAGTTTATGCTAGACTCGATTTTACAAGGAGTCCTAAGGAAACAAGCATAGAGCAAGAGCAAGGATGGAAGAAAGCACAGACCAATAGTAAGATACTGTACTTTTCTATTGCCATTAGAATTTTTTTTTTAAAAAAGAGTGGTGACAACGTAGGAGTGAAAAAAGGCTACGAACTTAGCAAAATCACCAATTTAAGATTATTATTGAAAGTCCTGTTGAAGGATATGGAAAGAATGCCTCGTATAGTATAATATGTACTATAACAATATTTTTCAACCCCTGACTTTTCAGTTTAGAGAGGGTCAATAACTAAAGTAATGCATTAACTATGATTTTGTTTAAGTCATAACTATTTCTGGGCAAAATTATGTTCACTGAATATTTGAATCAACTTTTGATGGACTGGAGAAAATGCTTTCATTTATATTAACAGATCCTGGTATTTCTTTCTTGTTCTAGGAAATTTTTCACATATTTATACCATCCTTCCTCCAAGAACGTAAGGTGGTATACATTGTTCCTCCCCTCCTTTTGTCCTCACAACAACCCTATGAGGTAGGTTTGGTCAAGAGATGGTGACTGGCCCAAAGTCACCCTGGAAGCTGCCAGACCACCCTCACCCCTTGGAATTCACAGGTATTTACACAACGACAAGCTATATTTTCAAGCAAGGCAACACATTTCACCAAATTGATAAGTCTGGTCTTAATCAGTTGACGAAAACCTCAGAGAAGTAGCAAGGAGTCCCAGAGCCACATTTTATACAGAGAAAACAAAACGACTGACTTAATCCTAACAACTGCTACGGAAGTTCCTTTCATCAGCGGAGGCAGGATACTTACATGATTTGTCGTTGTGCAGACTCTTCAACATATGGGGTAAAACTGGGGAGCACAGCTGAAGCCACAGTACTCGCGACCACATTGGTCGGAGGACGCTAAAAGAAAAGGAAACCAGCATCAGTGTATCATTATCACACCTGTGTGCTTCCTTCCTTTGGCTTTTGGATACTTCATTATAAAGGCTGACGTGCCAACCCTGTTAACCCTTTAGCTTTCCTCAGGATAGCAAAATACAAAAAATATGGGTAGCAATCTCGTCACTGAAAGGAATGGAAATTTCTTCTTCATTGGATAATTGTAGCAGGGTAACTCAAAATCCACGCACAAGATGGAACCTTTTCATTTTCAGGACCACTGCAGAGCCAGTTACTTCTAAGCCATTCTGTCCGAAAAAGCAAAGTATACCTGCTCTTTGGTCCATTTCAACAAGAGAGATACTGGGTGTGTCAGAGTCTAAATTTTAATAAATGGCTTTTAACAAATGTAAATATAGGTGACCCACTGGAGCTGTTTGTTTTAATTGTTTTAATTCTTGATTTTAAATGTATATATGTAATTAGCGTTTTTATTGGAAGCTGCCTTGATTGCCCTGTTGGGAGAAAGGCGGGGTATAAATTCTTTAAATAAATAAACAAACAAATTACAAGATATGGATAGTGGGGGAGAAATGCAAGAAAGAGAAGATTTCTCCCCATCTTAACACTGGTCTGGTGAGGTTTTTTCTCCCAACAACTGAAATTAAGGGGACGGATTTCTAAGTGGATGCAAATAGCAATGCCCTGATAGTTTTAAAACCAATGCTAAGGAGGAGAGGAGCTCCCTGCCCCCCTAGTAAGCCTTTACCTTTGACAGAACACATGAAAATCCCCCTAAAGAGGCCCCCTATGTTCCACCTGCGATGAGCAGGTTTCCCATTTCTCCTTACCTTGCCCACATTCCAAGGTCCTGCCTGTAACTCATTTTCTTTCGCCTTTATTGTTGGAGGCGCAGCCCATGGTTGTGGTACAAGTGCTGGAAGTTCAGGTCTAGAAGTCACAGTTTTGTTTTCATCAAATACAGCAAAGTTGGGGCGATTTGACGCTTGGGAAGGTGCTGGATTCGAGAGTCTCTGCCTCTGGTTTGGCACTAGAAGAAAAGACCAAAGTTAAGTATCCACTGCTTGATTGTGAAACCTTTTGGTACACTTAATTGCTACAAAGGCTGCTTTGAGAACTTTTTTTTGGGGGGGGGGAAGAGTGGTATATAAAATACTCACTCTTATTATTAAGAATAATAATTCACACACTGAATTGAAATGTAGCCATGTTTCCAACGTGACTTACGCTTCACAGCATTTCCGACACGGCTGATTGGGGCTCTCACTGTTTTCTTGCCCCTTCCCTTCAGCTCTGCCAATGTGGCTCTTTGGGGTTCAGAGGCAGGAAAACCCAACACCTCTTCCACATCACCATCTTCCTCAAGATCCTGCAATGCCTGCCGAGACACACGGGCCTGGAACTGCCTGAACAGAAGTAGCAAGATATTAGCAATCACCACCAGGGATTGGATCCCAAGCAAAGGCACTCATGCTACTTATGGTACCTCCCCCCCCCCCCACCATCCCTTCTCTAGGCAACATCTCCACGCTGCCTGAAATGTTGCTCCCAAGGATTGGGGGCCCCTTTGAAATGGTTTGGGGTATGGAGTGAGAAAGGAATATCCCTCTCAGCCTTGCTGTCGTGCTACTTCCTAAGTCCTCCCCCTTTTCAGCTTCCTAGAGACCCACTATTCCTCTTTTTGTAAGGTTACCTGTGATGGGACAGTAGTTTATCCAAAGGCTCCGCTTTGCACAGAAGTCCATCCTGGAATATCAAGTCAGCTTTCTTGTAATTCCCTCTTGCCTCAAGTTCCTCTGCCCAAGTGATGTAAAGTTGTGCCAGCGAGGTGCCTATCTCCTGACTGTGTAGATAGCTGTATAAGTCCAGGGGTTCACTACAACAATTCCCCTGTGAAATACAATACGGTGCAAAGGCTTTGTTGCATCAAAAAACAACATTTGCTTCCCTCTCATTTTTAGGTACAAGTCCAGAATTCATTAACATGTAGCCCCCCTCTCAGCGTTTATTCCGAAGCAAACAAGACTACGTTAGAATCACACAGATATCCACTGTCATCATTAAAAAAAGGGGGACGGGACATCTCTTAAGGTCTTAGAGTCAAGTTTGAACGTGAAAGGAGCCCATCCTTACCAAGTGGTAGCATTATATTCCATTTGCTCACGTACTTTGATTTCTCAGTCTCCTGAAAGATTATAAAGGATCAAAGTAGGTGAACAAATGAGTTATAATACCACCATGTGCGCATGCACAGGATCCATTTTATCTTAAGAGATTATCAGATCTCAGGTTTTTAAAAAACATAGGTCAAGACACATGAGAGATTCAAGTAGTAATTATATTTTAGATTTAGAGACAGTAATTAAAAAACCTGTGTAAATTCTGTATTTATTGGCGTATAAGACACACTTTGTCGTCTAAATTTGTGACCCAAAATAGTAGGGTGCGTCTTATACGCCAATACTAAAAAATCCCTCCCCCCCCCTGCCCGTTTTAAAGCATTTTTGGGCTTACCGCGTTTTTTCCGGAGCAGGAGAGCTCCCTTGTGCTTTCTTCCCTGACTAATCTATCCGATCTACAGCTGTTTGTCGGGTTTAATTTGTGCACATGCATGAGTTGAGCTTCTCAGCAGCCAGCAGAGGGCGCTCTGCTCAGTTCAGCTGAGCTGCAGAGGGCCTGGTCTTGGATGCTGAATGAATGCAGCTTTGGTAAGCTTCTGAACTGGGCCTAGTTGGGAGGCTTTGGAAACTGCATAGGTGGGGTGGAGTGGGGGAAAAGAGTTGAGTCTGGGGGTTTTGTATTTGGGATTTATGTTGTTTAAGAGTTGGTAAGAGTTGAGTCTGGGGGTGGTAAGGTGGTAAGAGTTGAGTCTGGGTTTTTTTTGTACTTTTATGTTTTTTACTTTGGAAACTGCATGGGTGGGGTGGGGTGGGGTGGGGTAAAAGAGTTGAGTCTGGGTTTTTTTTTGTACTTGGGATTTATGTTCTGGTGCATTCTGTTCATTGTTCATTATGTTCTGGTGCATTCTGTTATTGCTGTGTGTTTTAAAAGAGATCCTGGTATTTTTGTGCAATTTATGTAAATTAGCTAATTAAGCAGCCAAGCGGTAAGTGGCCAAGTGGCCCAAAAATGCTTTAAATGTTTTTTTCTTGAAACGCAGGGCCAAAAGGAAGGTGCGTCTTATACGCCGGTGCATATTATACGCTGATAAATACGGTAATTACTGACAATTCAGCACAGACCAATCATCCTTCTGTTAGGAACAATTAAGAGAACATCTTAAGACTTATAAATACCTGAAAAAGCTTCCTATAGTCTCCTTTTCTCTCTCTCACTCTAACCTCTCTTCCTAAACGCTCTTTATGCCAATCATGCCAATCACATGCAGGGCATTCCACCAACATTCCAGGGCATCACACCTACTTCCTCCCTAACTCCTTTATTCTCACTACTGGATAGTGTTGGCTAGGTAGCATGATGTACATATCCTGATAATTGTTGCCTCAAAAAGCAGTTCTACAATACAGAAAAGCCAGAAATTGCTACAAAAAATGTACAGAAGAGAGTTTGGTGAAAAATCTCAGGTGTGACATGCCCCTGAAAAAACTCATTATGATAAAGTACAACCACCGCCCGGTTAGAAGAATATTGATGGAAGTGCAATTTACAGCCCAATCTTATCCGACTGCTACGCCAACGAAGGATGACTACGCTGGCCCAAGACAGTTGCAAAAGTTGCCATAAAGCAGTTGCGCTGGCCCCTGCAGGCCAGATCCAGATGACATGCAGGTAAGCCACAGCCTATCCCCCTCCCAGGCCTGTTTCTCCCAACACGGGTCTCCTTGATTTGCGTTGCCAAGATGGCAGGCACAGATACGAGGAGACTCATTGCGGGAATTGGGGCAGAGGAGTCGTTAGGGGGGGCAGCGGACCCCCGGGCGTCAGGGTGTTGAGCTCTGGAGGGGGTGCACTGCCACCAACTCGCAGCCAAATTTCGGTGCCGTGGTGGCGGCAGTGCACCCCCTCCAGAGCTTTATCGTGACCTTTTTTAGGCCACGCGGAGCCTGGGAGGGCGGGAGGATCGGCCCTCCCACCTTCCAGGCTCCGCACGGCCTAAAAAAGGTTGCGAAAAAGCCGGGAGGCATGTGTGTGTTCCTTACCCGAAGTTTGTATACCCCCCCCCCAAGCCCGGACACATCCATCTTGTAACTTCCGAGACAGTAGAGAGGTTGTGCCTGTGCAACCTTGCTACAGCCTCTCTAACTCCCCTAGTCTCACTGGCTGGAGGACTCAGCCAGCGAGACTAGGGGAGCTAGAAAGGCTGCAGCAAGGTTGCGCAGGCACAACCTCTCTACTGTCTCGGAAGGCTGGAAGCTACAAAACAGATGCGTCCGGGCTTGGGGTGTGTGTGTGTGCACAAACTTCGGGTAAGAAACACCCCCCCCAAAGGAACCCCGTGTCGTGCACTCTCCCAGGGGCTTTTTAGGCCTAAAACAGGCCTAAAACCCGGGGGGGGGTGCCTTTGTGCTGACGTTTTGCCGCCAAATTTCGCTGCCGCGAAAGTGATGTCATGCCCCAAAGGGGGCGGGGTTTGTGAGTTTGGGGGCATAGCTACGCCTCTGGACAGGGGCTTTACCCAGGGTAAGGGAACAAAAGTACCCTTACCTCAAGGAAACCTCCAACCCTGCCTACTCTGCTTAGGATACAGCATTGCTGGCACCAGCATTGCTGGATCACTGAGCAGAGCGTAGGATAGGATTGTGCCCTTAATTTACATTCATAGCCTGTCTGAACAAAGATATGGAGTATTTTGAGAAACCATTTGAAAAAAATATGCAGAGGCATACTCACAAATTTAAGCCAGAGGCTGAGATACCGAGGATCTTGGTAATATCTCTGCTGCTCATTCAGTGCTTTTACAGCTCTCTCCAGCACAGCAGAAAGGTTGCTGTCTTTACCACCTTGTGGAAAAGTTTGCTCTGTCCATTTGATATACCTAAAAGGTATAAACAGCACTATGAGCACACACAAAAAGCTACCTAGATTTGATACTGAAAATTACTTAAGATCTTGGTCACAAAAATAAAGCTTACCTGTCCCAGACATCCAGTGGATCATTGCCACAGTAAAAGCGAATTTCAGATTCAAATTCCCTGAAATTAAAATACATACACACCTAAGAAGCTCAAAGAGACACACTATTGGCAAGACAGAACACACAGTATCTTGTTCATGTATTTAGAGTTACACTTTCCAATTGTTTCCAGGCAAAATTAGATATTCAGCATAAAAGATTGTGTATTCTCTAAACTAGAACAAACTGCTAACAAACCACATTTTCAAAACATTCTTTTTTTTTTGCATCATAACACTCCTTGGCTGTCAATAGGAAACAGTTGTATAGTGTTTTCTGAGTATGCAAAGCACTTTACATGTAAATACTTTACATGTATTACAGGTTGACTACCCCTTATCCGGACATCCAAAATCCAGACTATTCCGAAATCCAGATATTTTTGGGGCTATAACTTAAAAAAATAAATAAATTCCAGCACCTGGCTGGTATAGCGCAAGGCATGCTTGGGGCACTAAATTATTTAAAATATTGTATAAAATTATCTTCAAGCTATGTGTATAAGGTGTATATGAGACATACAGTCAGTTCTCTTTATATGCAAATTCACTATCTGTGAGGGGCAGAATTGCCACCTATCTCACCGTATCCACATATCTCTCCGTATCCGTATCTCATTATCTGCGATCTCATCAGGGCCATTGTTCTCTTAGCTTTTTTCATAGCCACGTTGCTCTGGGAGCAGATTTTCCTTGCTGCATTTACTGTAAAGGGTAATCTGTCTCTTCTGGAGTTTGTGTGTTTTCTGTTGAATGCTATTTGCAACACAATGGGAACTGTTTGTGCTCTCTGGGCTTCTAGGATACTGTATAATACCTTTTACACTGGCATAATGTTGTTAGGAAGGAATAATAATTTAGGAATTGTTCCATAACAAAGAGCCAATATGGTATACTAGATGGTGCCCCCGCTATCACCCAGCCCATAGACTTCTAGGTAATATTCAGGTTCTCAAAGTTCATATAGTGCATGATGAAGAGGGTCCCCTGGAACCTAACCCCATTTTCCCATAGGCTCAATGATTCAGTATCTGCTAATTCAGTATCCACTAGGTTTTCCAGGAACCTAACCCTAGCGGATAATGAGAACTGACAGTAAATTAATTTTATGTTTAGATTTGGGTCCCATCCCCATGATATCTCATTATATTTATGCAAATATTCCAAAATCCAGACAACTTCCTGTCCCAAGCAGTACAGATAAGGGATACTTAACCTGTACCTGGATGTTGTCCTTGCAGCAGTACTTACCTGTAAGGTATTATACCCCTGTTGGAGGGTTAAGGTTGAAAGGTAGCCACTTGCTTAAGGGATGCGCAAAGAAGTGAACCACAATCAGCATACTAACCGTTTTTGTTGCTGGATGGCTGTGTGGCTAGAAACGTCCTGCTGAGCCAGAGCTTCCTGCAAGGTAGCCATCACTCGTCCCTGTTTTAGAGGCTGCACATTCTCTTTGCTCAGCTCCCACTCATTCCCATCTGAAGACATGATAACTCACTCTGTCTTAGGCTACCCTGCAGCACAGACAGCAATGTGCACCTGTGTTACTCCAGGACTATAGATTGGGAGAGATGAAGACAATTTCACTTTTAGTGTGTGGAATGAAGGCAGGCCACATGTTGATCTATTATAGGCCTCAGTTTTATTGCCTACTTTTTGTGTTACAACGGAGAGAGGAATTACAGCATGCATGGAGGGATATACAGTAAAGAAAGCACACGCTTCTGCCGCGGACCTGCTTGTTACGACAATAGCTGCTGTTACAGCACATAGGTCTCTATACGTTTTTTCAAAGCCTTCAATCTAAACCAAGCAACTGATGACTTCGGACTTACAGCGATCGGGAAGCCGGAGCTCCGCCGAGAAAACCACGACAGAAAGCAGACGGTCACCTGTATTTTGTTTTCCTGCGCTGCAAAGCAGCTTCCACAGCTATGCAGACCACCCGCCTCCCATAGCCCTAGCGTTCCCCATTCATTCACCTTACCGAAACAAGTACCCTTTCCTCCGTCCATATTCGAATTGTAACCGCCACAAACATCCACTCGTTCGCTCAGCTTCATTGGACAGCGCCTAACACTGTCACCTCCGATTGGACCGTGTAAACTGAAAAGCACGACGGGCCCGCGTTGTTTGATGGGAATTGTAGTTTATTTCCGGTCGTAGGGGTTTGTTATTATGGAGCTGAAACGGAGTTCGCGGGAAATAAGCGCTGGTGTGTTACATTCCGTTTGAGTTGCAGCCCGAGCCATAGATACTTGAGAATCTATGTATAGTAGGGC
Source organism: Plestiodon gilberti rubricaudatus (assembly GCA_026170595.1). Taxonomy (NCBI): domain Eukaryota; kingdom Metazoa; phylum Chordata; class Lepidosauria; order Squamata; family Scincidae; genus Plestiodon; species Plestiodon gilberti. The sequence goes on from JANXHW010000001.1 coordinate 264,812,324, forward strand.
TTATTTCCGATTCCGAATAAATGTGCGTAAGCTTGAACTGTAAATTTCCTTTTCCCTCACAAAGACAGCTCTGTATAAGTTACTTAAGTACATAATAGAAGTATCTATGCGTTTTAAAATGGCTGAAAGCCCTACGCCAAAGCCCTTTTTTTGCAAGAGAGAAAATATTAAATCCCAAGGCTTACTGTTTGTGTAGATGCAAACTTGTGAATATCTGACAACATATTTATATATCTGGTTTAATAGCGCTTTCTTTCCTTGAAACTACACAAACAACAAATATTTTATGTACTGTATTTATTTATTTGTATGCTCCACCTTTTGAACAAAGGTGCAGAACAAATGTACTGTATTTATTTATTTGTATGCTCCACCTTTTGAACAAATTACAGTCTTTCCAAGATGATTTACAACAAATGAAACCAATAGTAAAAACATGCACAAGTACCCTGCACCCCTTGGCCCCCTAGCTACAGTACCAAGGCTGCTGGCAGTTGAGCAGAATGTTTTTTCTAGCAGGGAAGTGGGAAGCAAGATTCCCAAAACTGCTCCTCTCTGGCCCGTGGCTGTGCTATTCTTCCTGGAACTTCCCATTGGTCTTCCCCTTCTGCCACTGCCAGCATGTCCTCCTCACTTCTGCAGTCCTATATCATACATTGCTTTCTGCTAAAATAAAATACCATTATAAAACCATGTAATTTTGCATCATTCTTCATCTGCTGACACTGTACAATGTATACAACCTACCTAGTACACTTTTTAAAACAGTTAAAATGGGGGGAATGGAATAAAAACATATAACACTGCTTTCTGCTATTTCATTTTCGTTAAACACCGAAATCTGCGAAAAAACAAAACCATAAAAAAACACTTCTTCTAATACCTGATCATTTAAACTTTCTAAACATTTCTAGTAAAATATTGTATGGGAAGGAAATCAAACATGTTGGGTGAACATAAGCAAGTAATGATGACTGAAAACAAGAAGCCTATATGAACTTCTTGCTCCCAGATCCTCCTTTGCTAGGTGAACTATGGAATTGCTGCAGGAGTGGATACTAAGGAAGAGTTTCACTATAGTACAGTACAGTATAGTACAGTACTTGTACCTCCTTTTTCCATTTTTGGCCACTAGGTGCTGCTGTTAGGATAGTGTGTGTTTTGTGCTAGCTATGGTAAATTCCCTTGTAGCAATGGAGAAGCAAATACAGTATTTCCTCTTTCCTAAAACGTTTAATACTGTTTTCAAAACTAGGCAGTGTGTGCACTGTGAAATGTCTGTTGCAGATACAGTATGAATGGGGCCAATCCCAAAGGAGGGGCACTTCTCAATCTCCTAATCCCAGTGGGCAATGCACTGACTACATGATCCAGGTGTGTGGGGATGTGTCCCACAGAAAGACAGTAACTTCTTCACTCAGGCTATTTCCATGCCTGCGTCGCTGCGTCGCGTCCCGGAGTCGATTCTAGATTGGCCCAATGCGTTGCTCCGCCCCCGCCCCCTGCAACACTGAACACGGCGTCTCATTGGCCAAAGGTCATTACGGTGTGTTCCAACTTGAATAAATCGAGCTTCGGCCAATGAGAGGCCGCATTCGGTGTTGTGGGGGGCAGGACGCAGAGCAACACATTGGGCCAATCAGAATCGACACGTCGGCTACTACGGGACACGACATGACGTGACGCGTGCAGTGTAAGGGCGGCTTTATTCTTTGCATTAGAACCTGCTCATTCAATCCACACTAGCTCTCTTGTACAGTGACATTAAATAGCAGAAGCACTTTTGCAATAAACTGTCCACAAGTACTGTAGTTTGTGAAGTGAGCAAAAGGTGAGAGCTTTGGACTGGCAAGTTTAAAAAAAAATATTTATTGATTGATAACCTATAAAAAACAGTTATACCAAAGTAAAGGAAAATAAGTAGGGGGGAGGAGAGAAAAAAAGGAGAAAAAAGTACAAAAAGCCATAACTACAAACAATATGGAGAAGCAATTCTCAGACAACTTTACATTTTCTTCGTCATAACAAAAAAGAAGATAAAACAGTAAATAATAACTTGGCTTATCTTCCTAAAATATTTCTTACAACTAAATTATTTCTTACAACCTGGACTGACAAGTTTTATCTTGTGTTCTTCCTTGATGTCTTGAAGCCCAAACAACATATTATAATAAATAATAATTACATGAGCTGACCTTTTAAGAGTTGTGTTTCTCTTAAAAACAGCATGTTGAAGGAGGAGGCAATCTAGGGCAGAATGAGGGCAAGAGATTATACGGAAGCTTTATTACTAGTGTAAATAGAACGCCAGGGAGGTGTACATGATCCAGATCAGGGGCAAAGTATTAAAGTCCCCCCTAAGCCCTCTGCCTTGGTTTTGCTCCAGATTACCACTCCCCCAGTATGTTATTTTTAATACAAACAAAGCTTGTTAAGGGTCAGCTCACACATTTATGGCAAAAGTAAGTAGTATGTGGCCAGCGGGTCATCAAGGTGTCAATATGAGTCTAATCACTAGTAAGCAGGGGCATCATTTAGGGATGGGGCAGATTCCTCTCAGGCCGGAACTACATTACACGCAGAGTCTCTGCCGCCGTCTCTGCCTCTGCCTATGCGCTTGGAGCGGGGGAGTGTCTTCCCGCCTGTTGTCCCTCCTGCTGTCCCGCCTTCTTAAGAAAGCGCAGCTGTGATTGGTAAAACACCAGCGCGCTCTGATTGGCCGAAAAACTTGCAGGTCTGTTCTTTTACAGCGGGGCCGTTGTCAAGTTCGTTGCCGGTTTTTACTTTTTAACAACCCTACCCTATGCATCTTTATGTAGTCGCAAAGGCAGCCGAGACAAAATCACCCACAAGCTTCACACGTTTCTCTCTATTTCATTTTAACACGTTGAGGGGTTTCGGGTACTGCTCAAGAGCAGTCGTAAGCAATATTTTGCTTTCAATCCATAATCGGTGTGCAGTGGAAATATTGTTCTGCTCTGCCTGTGCACACACAACAGACCGTTCCCTTGCCGCAAGCAGCAAGCGAGCACCGAAACGCTTCCCACACACACACACACACAAATCTCTCTGATTGTTCTACTCTTTCTTGTTACAATTAATCCTCTTGGAATAAACCTCCACGGTGACAGGAGTTTGGACTATTTTGAGTATTTCCCGCCATTCTGGTTTTCTCTCTCCTTATCCTGTGTTTTCCTCTGGGAATAGTCTTGGAATATAACCTCCAAGGTGATTGGAGGTAGTTCTGATTGGCATGCAGCCACTCTCCTCCCCCTCTCCTACGATTGGTAGGCTGCAGTAGCTCCGTGAACCAACCCCTAGCTCTGCGAACCCGCCCCCTGAAAAGTTCGGTTTTCTGCTTGAGGTACGTGCCGGCATTGTGGAGGTCGCAGCGGCTCCGCTTGCTTCCGAGATGCTGTCAGAAGCTCCGCAACGCGTGTAATGTAGATCCGGCCTCACTCCAGGGTCTCACACAGCTTCTTTCCTGTAACCCCTGGAAGACTTGCAGGCCTGATGAACCAAAACGGGACCTGGGCAAAATCAAACTCCGCCTAAGTGTTGTATAACTGTTGTCTTGATATTATGTATTATTATTAAAATATTTATGTACTGCTTTTCAACAAAACAATTCACAAAGTGGTTTATTTCACACAATATGAAACATTGATTTCCTGTCCTAGAGAGTTCACAGTTTTAAAAAAGATGCAAAAGGAACACCAGAAAAGAGCCACTGAAAAGGTGTTATGCTAGAGCAGGGGTTCCCAACCTTTGGAGGCCCATGTACCCCCTACGCGGGCCTCCGGTTGCCCTGTGTACCCCAGGACTGGCTGCCCCCACGTAACCCCTATTAAAGTGTTTTTTTTCCGTGTTGCAGCGCGAGTGGGAGGACCTGCCTGCCCACGCCACAACCCAGGAAAAAAGGCTATAGCCTTTCCCTCCGGGTTACGGCGCAAGCGGGAGGACCCGCCCGCCTACGCCGCAACCCGGAAAAAAGGCTTCAGCCCTGCCAATGACACCAGTAGCTCCTATATCTCATGAGATATACCGGTATATTGGGCACTGGCATCTTGGATCTCATGAGATTGGGCGCCGCCATCTTGGATGTCATGAGATTTTGCAAGATCCAAGGTGGCGGCACCCAGGAGATTGGGTAGGAGGAGCTACCGGGGACATTGGCAGGGCTGTAGCCTTTTTTCCTGGGTTGCGGCGCGAGTGGGAGGACCCGCCCATGCCACAACCTGGAAAAAACCCATTGACAGTTGCCCGTTATCGGTTGCTGATCGCAGCAGCTGATAACGGGCAGCGTCTTGCATACCCCCGGCCTGTGGTCCGCGTACCCCAGGTTGGGAACGCCTGCACTAGAGTGAAGAGGGGCAGTTGCTGCCCATGCTCAAAACTGAAAAGGTGCCTCTTCGACCAGTTCACAGGAGCAGATGCAGCTGAACAACAAAATGCATCTGCCGTACCTGAACATTTTGAAAACATTGGTGATAATGATAAGAGATTATCTTCTTCTGAAGATGGACCTGACATCATCATATCTGTATTTATATACCTTTTTGTCATCAAATTTCTCCTCGGACTTTGTTCAAGGTGGTTTACACTGGCAGGTTTTTCTAACCCCCCGTAGGGATTTTTACAATAAACATTCTATTTGTATAGAATCCATCTTTCTCCAGCTGCTTCCTTTCAGCGACGTGGTGTCTCACTGGCTGCACACGGCTTCGAGCATCCAAGCAATGACTTGACATCATCAAAGCACTGCCCAGGAACAGGGTCTCGAAAGTGGGCTGGCCTCTAATATCAGAGGAAATGGCTTTGGACAGGTGGCACTTATGTTTGAGTAACGGGGACTTGAAAAGGGCCTTCAAGAAGACCAGTAGTTATGCAACCCCAGAACATCTGGGGTCTTCTCATCTATACTCTACCATTAATGGAGAGGGAATGCCTTCAGTCAGGAAAAAAGATATAAAATGGTCAGGAGATAAGGCTTTTGGAGAGAGAAGGCCTTTTCCTCAGAGCATCTCTTCAAAATCTTTTCCTTCAACTCTTCTTCTTTCCCTCTTCTCTTCCCTGTGTCCTTTTATTTCTTCCTTCCTTCCTTTTCACTTGTATTTCTCTTTAGGATATCTTTTGCTTCCTGCTTAACCAGCAGGTTTTCCTTTTTTCCTGCAGTGAGGATGTGGTCGCAAATCCCACGTGAATTGAAACTCATAGATGGATGTGTTTTTCCACCAAGTAGTTGCACAGTTCAATTGGGCCTGGGTTTAAACCTGTCTGTTAAAGGTGGGTTTAAACTTAAAGTATCATCTAGTTTGGCCCTTACCCATCAGACCTGGTGAGCTGAAAGGCAATACAGGTTTGAATCCTTTGAAAAGCCATGTCTCCTCCAGTTGACAACAGCAGTGTCTTCTGCTTTCTTTAATACTATTATGTTGCTCATGCAAATTATCAGTGTAAGTGGTAGTGAAGATGTGGGACAAGGGAACGAATTGTACAGTGAAAGCTGTTCATTGGCGGCCTTTCACATGTCCAAAGCTGTCATTATTTTTATTGCTTGCAAATACTTGGCGGTTTGGTGATGACAACCAGCAATAGTCTCACCCCAGACATTAACTTTTACTTAAAGGGAAAAGGTTAGATTCTTTCATAATTACAAGATTACAGTAACTGGAGATTTTGGAAGAATACCAAGTGTCACAGTTCACTGAGTTTGCAACATTTTACTACTCAGACACTTAAGCCTTATCTGAGATCACCAAGCCCAGTTTGGATTTCACATTGGTGCAACTCAGGAAGCTACACTTGCCTAACATTCACAGATGAAAAGGCCTGTTAGAGGATTTAATATTTTTATTTATTTAATGCTAAAGCTTCTCATCTCAACTGGCTATCCACGTAACCCGAGCAATGGACCCTTATCTATTACAGCACCTCATCCTAAATAGCAGGGATGGGGGGGGGGGGAAGGTAGCTGTGCAGAGTAGGAACACTGGCACAGAACGGTGCTTATGTTATTTTTTTATAGTAACCAGTGTGTGTTAGATGCTGTAGAAATAATAAATTATGGTGATGATGATGAATATAAACACACCCACACAAATAAACACAACCCCAATACAACCCCCAGAAACTGACATATGACACCTATGCATCCATTATGACTTTTCTAAACTCACTGGGGACTGTTACTATTCTCACTCCCCATTTTCTCTTTCCAACAGTAGCCCCAGATAGGTGATACAGCTCTGGGAAGCTTTCCCACTATGCAGATAGCTACTCTGTTACTGTACATTTGTTTAATTAATTGCTCATTTTGTTCCCGGGCTGTTGGGCTGGCCCAGTGTGTTTAAGGTATGCATGAGTGCTTAAAAGGTGACAAGCCTCTGAAGGCTGACTCTGTCCCTTTCATTTATTTATATGACTTCGGCACATGATCCCCTATTAATTGCAGGTACTGTTAGCTTAGTGTGACTGGAGATAATGTAAGTGTTGACTCCAGGGCTCTTTAGCTGGCTCTGCACTAGTGTACTAATTCTCAAGTCTGCATCACAAAGATGCCAAAAGAAAATGTTTCAAGGGTCTTGCAACAAAATGCATGCAGGAGGTCTTCAACGGATGCGCCTTAATTAAGCCAGCCTTGCAGATAACTCTGCATAAACTGTAAGCCCACAACATTTTTTAATTAGCTTTCATGTTCTTTTATTAGTTCTTACCCAATTTATAATGCAATCCTATGCATGTCTACTCAGAAGTAAGTCCAGCTGAGTTCAATGGGATTTACTGCCAGGTAAGAGTGTGTATAGGATTGCAACCGGGCAGCCCAATCCAACTTAAAGATCAGGCGGACTGCCTCGACCATCCACCTGATCCAGTGCTCCGCTGCGGGCTGCCTGCAGCAGGCAGCCCGTGGCGGAAAGTCTACTCGAGAAAGGGGACGCTTGTCCCTTTTCCTGAGTGTAACGGCGGCTGGGGCCAGTAGTTCTCCTCGGATTTCCACCAGCTATTTTGCTGGCGGAAGTCGGAGGAGGCTGTGTAACGGCCCAGCCGCCCTACGGAGTCCGGCGGGGACCGGGATATGGCGGACGCCATTTCCCCGCCCCCGCCCGGGACAGCTGGCCCTCCCGGCTCCACCGTCCCTCCCCCCCCCATCCACCGAGTGACCCACCCACCCGCCGGATCCACACTTACCTGGGTCCGGTGGCAAGCGGAGTCCTCGGCCGGCGGAGCAGGGCAGGCCGGCCTTGCGCCGGCCTGCCCTGCTCTAAAGTAGTCAGCAAACGTGCTTTACGGCACGTTTGCAACTACTTTGGGCTATTCCGGGTGGCGGATCGCTAGGTCCGCCGCCCGGAAGGTAAGTTGGATTGCGCCCTTAGAAATGTTTTCCTGCCTGATCACTTGGAATCATGTCTGAGACTCCTGTATGAATCAGATGACCAGACAAGTGGCTATTTACAAGCCTGGCTTGACCATAAAGACTTAAAAACTTCCACTCCCAAACAGCAAGACAATATTGGCATCAATACAGATATTGGTATGTGAATCCTTGCCCTAGATTCAGTATTTGTGTGGAGGGCTGCTACAGAGGAGGGGGAAAATGTATCAAGGAGCTAAAGGCTGCACACATGGTACTTCTGTTGAGCACTAAGCACCTGTTCAGGAATGGTGTGGGAGACTTATTCTCGCAGCTGCTCCCCCCACAAGAGTGCTAACCAGCTGTTCAATGAGGATCTCTGGATGAGAGTTCCCATGTTTCCTATGTATTTATTTTTATATTAGAAGTTATAGCTTCCATCTTTTTTTTCCTCTTAGAGTGGTAGCCTCATCCAAAGTAAATAAGAGCTACAATCCATCTGGTATGCCCTATTGAAATCTACAGGACTTATGCCCAAGTAAACATGGTTAGGATTGTACAGCCAATTTACTATAACATTACACCAGCCTGAACTTAATTCTGCTCACCAAAGCCAGCTCAAAGTCAAGAAAATGCCCTTACTTCTGGAAACTGTGGTGGCTTGGGCTTTGGTGAGCCTCCAAACGAGGGAATTATTTGACTACAGAGCAGTTATATTAATCTTAATATAGTATCTTCTTATACTAAACTATGTTCCAGGAAAGCCTAGAGTTCCTTGGAAGTTCATTAGCTCACAGCCCAATCCTATCCTCTGTGTTATGACAGTAGGACAGAGTTCCGCTGTCGTAACAGGCCATATGGCAGCACACCATAGGATGCAGTTCATGCCTTTTTGGCGTGGCTGCGTCAGCACTGGTGGTGGGGGTATCTGCCCCCCCCAGTGGTACATACACCATATTGGATTGTGGTTTCAATGTATTTGTTTGGTTGTTCATAACTAAGCACCACCAATAGACACGGTGCTACTTTACAGAGTAACAAACAAAAAGATGGGATCCCTGCCCTGAGGAGCTTACAATCTAATAACTGCAATGGTAGGCAAGCTTCCTTGGAAGATAAGAAAGCTCACTATTGATCTTCTTCTGAAAATGGAGTTGTGGGTATGCCTACCAGTCTCTAGAACACACAGTGAGTTCGTACAGGGTGAAGACAAGAGCTCTGTGATAAGTTGATAACTTGATGGGCACCTTAGAAAACTCTGGAAAGCCTTTCATTGGTGCAGCTGAGAGAGAGAGAGAGAGAGAGAGAGAGAGAGAGAGAGAGAGAGAGAGAGAGAGAGAGAGAGAGCATTGAGCTATTTTGCTAATAGGCAGAAACTCCCCAGTATTTCTCAGACAAGCTGCAGGGATTGAACTGGGATTGAAACTGGAACATTTTGCATGCAAAGCATATGCTTTACCACTCACAATGATCCCATCCCCTAGCAAAAGAGAAATTGTTCTGGAAATACAAGGCAACCTCTGCTACATGAAGATGGGGGGGGGACCCCTGGAGCACTAATAGCAATGTAGCTCCCTTTTTTTCTGGGGGATCCCTTTCTGTATGCTACAGAGGTTGCACATTGGCTCTCTGGGCTAATGTTTAGCAGAGGAACCCCCCTCATCCCCACCCTGATCTTTGCTCTCCATTGAACATGAAGATGAGATGCATATCTGCATTCTGCGGGGAGTTAATTACATTGATGATATGCTGGTAATGTAAATAACACCTGCTGCACCAGCAACTGAATACTATCAGTAATAACCACACCACTATGTTTACACAGCCACATTTTACAAGTGGTACATACACTGTATAGGTGGCGCATGCGTGCACATACACATAGAACCCCATTACACTGTGTGCTTGGTTCTGTGTGAATCACTAGGGATGCATATGGATGAACAAAGGATACCTCGCCCAGATCTCCTTTTCTTTAAATGAAGCAGAGAGCTATTCTAATTATAATTAGGATGACATTATTTACTGGGGTAAATAATACTTTGACACACAAAGCTTCTTCTAGGAAGGTTGTTGACTTTGTGTAATTTCTGTTCAGGTGGTCAGGTACCACTCAGCAAAGCATGTGATAGATTGATGAGATTAGATTTTTAAAAAGCCAAGATCAAATGGCCGTTTTCTGTTACTGGCTTCCAGACAGCTGAGATAGAGCTCAGATATGCCTGTGATGTGCACCCTAGAAAGGTTTACAAGTGACATTTGTCATCGAGAAGCCACTGAATAAACCATCTACTCCTCACACAACTGTGTACTGCAGATGCTGAAATATCAGCTATCGTCTTCTGACTGACGTTCCTAGCTACAGTGATCCTCCATCTCTTAAGATCTGGTGACTGCCCTACTACCCACTATTGTCTTCTTTATATATCTTTGGAAATGTAAATGGATCTACACAATAATGGACACTGGGTGTTTTTTTTCTGTGTTAGCATTACAAGGACACAAGCAAACCTACTCCCTCTCTTGTGCTCCCTGAAATGATTCAGACAGTGAGGCATGTGCAAGGTACACAGTCCACCATGCACCTATGTCACCTTAGAATGCATTGAGGGTAATTGCTTGTATGAAAGCATCACCATATCACAATTTGCACGCACATGGAAAATCTATATATCAGGAACAAGTCACATACAGATATCTGTACAACAAAAATGCATGAATAGGCTTACCAAGAACTCACCTGTGGAATTTGGATTCACATGTACAGCTAAGTGCCAAGCTGATCTGTATGGGGCCCTCCCTTATTTGCCCCAGGAGCAGCTTCCCTCCTGGAGAAAAATGGCTGTGAGGAGCAGGTCTGATCCAGATCAGGACTGCAGTGCTGCTGATCCAGATCAGGACTGCAGAACGCAAAGGGTCAGATCTCATCACACCCCATGCCACAGTACCAATCGTTTTCAGGCCCCCTACAACTGCTATTTAATGAAACAAGGGTCAGTGACTTGCTTGATGTAATGTATAGGTTGGTTGGCCCTGAAGTAGTGACTGAAGTGGTGAAGATGCCATATGGTGATATAAATGAAGCAGACAGGGCATGATTTAAATACCCTATGATTGGCATGTGGCAAGATTGCAACTCATTGGAAATCTAGAACACTTTTCACACAGTGTGTACTGTGTATACTGTGAGTTTGCTTGGGCAGAGAGCAGGATCATGGTGGCAAACTGTGCCCCGTGACCTACACGTGGTCAGATTCCACATGTGTAGGCTCTGTATGCATGTTTGAGAACCTGGCCACATGTACAGAGGACACATGTACAGATCACATAGTTTATATGTACATAAGGTCTACACTGACAATCTCGTAAATGTTTATGGGTCAAGATCAGAGCTTGCCACTTTAATTCTGTTGGCCACATGTGTATTCATTGTACACATGTTGCATTACATGTCAGCAATCAAACGCCGAAAAATATGAGCTGTCAGATGCAAAAATACAAGTATCATTGTGTGTCAAATACAGGTGTCAAATATTCAGAAAATATTCAAGCTGTCCAAAAATCCCTGGGGAACATTAAGAAAATTCGCAATGGAGAATTTTTGGAAGCACATCCATTTCAGCTCTACAAATCAATACAGTCATAAAATTGACTAGACCAGAAATTTAGAAACATGTTCTATTATGACAAGGCATTGGTGAGATGGAGAGGTACAGACCGATCATGCCTAAGATGTGGCTGCCGGTCGAAATGGCTGGCCGTTGCATCCTAACCAGGATGTAGGCTGCGCCGGTGTAGCCAGGGCTCACCTTGGGGGAAGGGGACATTAATCTTCTTCCCCCGGTGTAAGCCCCGGCGGTCCTAATGGGCCTCATCGGATGTGCACCAGCTATTTAGCTGGCGTACAACCGGGGAGGCCATGTAAGGCCAGCCCGGTCTGGAAAGGGGCTTGGAATATCGCGCAGGCCAGTGCAAATATCACCACCCTCTCCCAGGCTTGACTGGCCAATGACCCACCACACAGACCCTCCCTCCCCACGCCCTCCCGCTGCCCGGTGCAGAGCTTACTTGTGTCCAGCGGTGTAGGTTGTGAAGGACGGCCTCCACGCTGCCACTGCTTACACACGAGGTCGCACAAAAGTGCCTTATGGCACTTTCATGACACCTAAGGCCAGCAGATCGTGTGCTCTGCCAGCCTGTTTCTAGGCTGGATTGCAGCTGTAGTCATACACTTTCTTGTAGAAGGGCTACATGAGCAATCCTATGGATATGTGCATAAGTATGTACAGTAGATACTAAAATAAATAAAGTTATAAAATGGGCAGCCTAATCCAGCTATTTTGTTGGCACACATTCAAGAGCCCCATGTAACAGCGGCCAGGCCCGGAAAGGGAGATAGGATTTGGTGGGCCCGGACAACCAATCCCCCCCCCAAATGCCCCATTCCGCCCTCCCCTGCCCTTCTACCACCCAGTGGGGACTCGCTTCTTTGCTGCGGTCACGCTCTGTTCTGTGGCGCCAGAGGAGAGGCACAAGCCTCTCTGCCGGTGCTGCTTACTCTTCGGTGCCGCAAACGTGCCTTATGGCACATTTGCGATACCCTAGACTTCGCTTCGCCAGTCTATACTTGCACAGAATTGCGCTGTAAAAGTGCCAAATTTTCTGTAGGCATAGGAGGAATTGAACCTGCACACCCCTCCCCCCACAACACATGCAGAGCCATTTAATGCGGGCCGTGGTGTTGCTAGCATGCCCCAGGGTGCGGGGCGATGACACATTTTGCATCATCACCCTGCCCTCTGCACTCCTGGAAGCCTTCATTTGAAGCCTTCTAACACCGAGGGCGGATAGACCCATCCAAGGTGCCGAAAACACAGCCACTCCGGCTGCAAAAAAGCAGTTGCAAAGCAGAAAGCTGCCACCGCAGCTCCTCCTCGCAATGAGACCACGGCTGTTACCCAGGGCGCAGCACCCAAGGCTACGCTATTGAATGTGGGAACTGGATCCTGCACACATACATGCCTACACAAGAAGGCCCCACTCACATTACACTGGTCTACAAAAAAATTATTTTTTTCTGGCCTGGACTTTTGCAGCTGTTTTAGACTAATTTCAGGGTGCTGATTCCAAATCTGATCTCAGATTTGCTCTATTACATCTCGTTTTTATGCTATGAGCATACCCCATTTTCATTGATTTTACCCGAAATTAACTCGTTGTCACTTATGATTGCAAGTTGTTGCGAGTCAGTGACTGCTTTAGTGTTAAAATATGGTGCTGTATTTTTAGGATAATGTGTTTATAATATCATTTTATGTAGATATCCACATTTATTTAATATTTTCCTTCTGTAGGGCGTGATCTAGCAATGGCTACAACAGGGGTTCTCATCCTGTGGTACGGGTACCCCTAGGGGTATGCGCACCTCTTGCTGGGGGTACGCCAAGCCGTGCCCCTTATCTGCCCCATCAGCAGCTAATTAAGTGTTAATTAACATAGATTTTAAATTGCACTTATTTTCAGAGCCCTTCTGTCTCTCTGATTTTGGTTTTGGGCTTATTTTGGACTTTGGAAAATGTACTTTGGTGGGGTGGGGGAGGGAGGAGCTGATTTTGGGAAGTGTGACTTGGAGAAAAAAGAGATCCTTGCATCTCTCTCTCTCTCTCTCTCTCTCTCTCTCTCTCTCTCTCTCTCTCTCTCTCTCTCTCTCTCTCTCACACACACACACACACACACACACACAGAGTTAAATAAGACATTTTTTCACATTTAAAATTGTGTTAGTACTTTTTTACTTAACGATTAATTACCTAATTAATTAATTGATTAATCCAATTAATTAGCAGTTAATTAGCACGGGGTACTTCAGAAAATTGGAGCGTGATAAGGGGGTACCCGGTCAACACACGTTTTCTGGCATAAGGTATTCCAATGGTTTTAAGGTAATTTTGGGGCGCTGATTCCAAATCTGGCATCAGGTTTGGCATCATGAAAATGGGGTATGCCGATAGCATTAAAAACGAGATGTGATAGAGCAAATCTGAGATCAGATTTGGAATCAGCACCCTGAAATTAGTCTAAAACAGCTGCAAAAGTCCAGGCCAGAAAAAAAAAATATTTTTTTTGTAGATCAGTGTAAATTTGCTGTTTTTCATTGATTTTATCAAATGCAATATTTGATATCTCAAAAACCTGATGTGATAGACAAAAACTGATGCCAGATTTGGAATCAGCGCCCCAAAATTACCTTAAAACCATTGGAATACCTTACGCCAGAAAAAGTGTGTTGATCAGTGTTATCTATCCTTTGGAAAAGGGGGTTGGATTGTAGAAGGGGAGCCTCCATGTCTGGCCAGGTATGCTCCTCCTGGGCCCCAGTTCACACTGAAGATTTCATACATGGTGGGGGAAGGCACAGAAGCCCAAAGCTCCCTCTCCAGCCCCAACCACATGTAAAACCTGCATATTGGGGCCATGCATAAAACAGGTCTAAGATCTATGCGACAATTCTGTGGTTTAAAACTTGGCACAGTATAGCTATAATAGCATCACTGCTTTTCAAAATGTAGGCTAGCGGGGCATCGGTGAGCAAGCAGCCTTTCAGCAAGTTCTGCTGAAAGGACAAGTGAGCAAAAGCGAGTGAGAAGAGATGACCTGAGACTCGCGGCTTCTTTGGCATCTCTGCCTTTGAAATCCTGGCATCCTTTCCTCAAAGGCCAACTCTTGACTGCCCCTGGCATCACAGAACAATGGCTTTGTAGAGCTGCGTTTAGACTTTGGACTGGTGCCTGGTTTTGAAATCCAGTGTACTTTGTGCTCTGAATGAAGATGCCTCCTCCTCCTCCTCCCCGTCATCCACGGTGTCACTGTTTCACAGCGGGCTGAGACTACAAAGCTTTGGGCCAACAACGTCTCCATTACCTCTCAGGTAACAGTCAGTTCTTCCGATCAGATGCAGTCTCCAGAAATCCTCGATAATGTGGTATGGATTCCAGATTCCACTTCAATTATGCATAACAGGATTGTACTTCAGTATCTTTCTCTCAGATAGTCTCTATCTCTCTTTTGTCTTTCACTCCTCTGTTAAATAAGACATGCTGTGCACTAAACACAGAGAAGGACATGTTTATTTTAACTACGTTTTGGTTTCCAACCCACTTTAGAAATCAGAGACATTGTTCATAATTATCTGAAAAATGGTCGGTGTCGGTTAGAGATACTGTACCAATAAAACTTTTTCCCCTCTCCAGAAATTTCCGAAGATCTTGTCTTCTACTCCCATCTGTTCCTCTTCTCTCTTTGGAGTATCAAAAATCAGGTGCATCCTCTTTCAGTAGCACTGCATTGAAAATGGGGAACAGACAGAGTAGGCTGGAGTTAACAAACAGAAGGCACAATGCTGTGCTCCAATGTTGCCGGACAGAGCAGCATAGGATTTGACAGAAGTCCCAAGTTCCGTGACATATCTCGGAGATATGAGGTCTATTAAGAACCAGAGATAACCTCTGATTGAGCTCAGTGATCCCTGGGGTTCCGTCCAAGCTGGCACCTTGGCAGAGGCAGCCACCATCTCCACCAGTTGCCCCAGCTCACAGGATACATCAGCAGTCCTCTATTGCTGCTCTCCTCCTGGCCTGACAGAGGGGGGGGGGAGGAAAAGAAGAAGTGGAGCAGCTCTAGTACTACAGTCTTATCTCTCCTCCCCCCCACTTCCTCTCACCTTTCCCCAACTTTTCTGAATTTTGAAATGGCAAATAGCGGGAAGGAGAAAGTCAAAGAGGAGAACGGTGGCAGCAAGGAGGTAAGTTTGGAGGGAATGTGGGGGGGGGAGATTGGGAGGGGTGCAGCCAGGGAAGATCAGGGGTGGTAGTGGCTGGGGTGGAAGAGATGTGGTGGCTGGAGAGATGTTAGAGATGCAGGGGGTGGCAACAGGGATGGGAGATGCAGAGGGATGTGGGGGAGATGCAGAGAGGGCATAGGGGAGATATGGAAGGGGCATGGGGAAGATCAGAAATAGCGAAGCGGTGTGGGCAATATTAGCCCAAGACTTCCTGGTGCCTGAAGCAGTGTGCCAAATGCTGCCCCCCTTACCTGGTGATGTGCCAACCTCTGCTCCTCCAACACTCTGGGCTGCCGCTCTCTTCTCTTCCACACTTCTGCTCTGTTCTCCTCTTCCTATTCCAATCCAGAGAGTGGGAGGGGGAGGATCGGTGGAGGTAAGTAAGCAGACTGAAGTGGGCACCCCCTGCTAATCTGTTGCGACTAATCTCTGTGGCAGCGCGGCATATCATCTGGTGACATTCCTGTCCATGGATTGGCCCCTTTCAGGCCTGATCCACAAGCAGGTCTTGTTGGCATGCTGCCCTGCAAAAATAACGGTTGGTGCATGCTTGATTGGGGCTGCTTGCATGTAGGAAAATGCAAATGTACCCTAACGTACAACTGCACTTTCAACTGCACTTTATTCAAAGTGTGTTCATGTTCTCCATCTTGGAATAGATCCCTAATTCAAGTCATAACAATAATATTGTCAGTCATTCACTGCAGATTCCCCCAACCTAAGTTCTGATTAAAACAAATTGCAGACAGATGTTGTGGGTTTGTGATGAATAATTCTATATGAAGTCCTCACAAAAGCTCAAGGAACTGACAAAAAGGAATTCCCAACGGTTTCAAATAGGTTTACAAATAAGATCTATAGTGTTCACAGTTCGCTTGTATAACTATTAAGACAGTTTGTCATACTCTGTGTTGACTGGTCTTTGGCCATAAAAATCAATTAATGCTGCTTTCTTCCACAATCTTCTGCAAACATATTTATAAATATGAAGCAGAAGCAGAGTACTTGTACCGTCAGACCTAATAGGAGTAAAAACTAGAATTCATCCCATGAAGTAAACCATCCTTTCCTCATACAAAAGACACATTGAGCAAGAAGGTATGGAGCAACAAAACACAAACATTCCCACTATCATATACAGTACTACCCAGGAATGGACAAGATAGTAGCATTCTGCCGCTAAGTGAAGAACTCTTGGCCACTGATACTACATACTTCTGTACAGAGGTGTAGTAGAGGGGGAGCAGGGTGAGGGGAGAGGAGCTCCAGGATTCTTACAGCAGTAACTGTGATGTCAGGTGCTGCCTTTGAAACTTTTTCTAAGGACCTTAGCCAAGACAGGGCAGCTGGCTCAGTAGAAGGCAAACTGAGAAATGTGTCTAGGGGCATACGCTAATATCTAGGGGCCATCATCTTTCCAAAGGGCTGCCTGAGAGACAGAATGTAGCTCATGTTCTATTAAGGCTATAATCCTATATAAATATACCTAGGAGCATGTCCTGCTGAAAACAGTAGGCTAGTACTCTAATATAAAAAGGTAAAGGTGACCCCTGACAATTAAGTCCAGTCGTGTTCGACTCTAGGGTGTGGTGCTCATCTCCATTTCAAAGCCGAAGAGCCAGCGTTGTCCGAAGACGCCTCATGTGGTCATGTGGCCGGCATGATTCTCCTTGCCGCAGCGTGTAGCATGCAGCTGGAACACGGAGTGCTGTTTACCGTCCCGCAAGCAGTACCTATTTATCTACTCGCATTAATATATACCTTTTATATTGTATTTATGAGATATTTTAAAATTCCATTTTTCAACGTACCATATATATATTTGTTTTAAAACTATTGTTCAATTGTAAGAATTGAAGATGAAATGAGCTAGATCTTTAGAAGACGTTAAAGAGTTTAATATAAGAAGATTTTTAGATAAATATAAGAAAAATAGAAAATAAATGGCAGAAGAAGCAAATGTGCTAATGAAAGAATTTAAAGGTGATATTTTTTTTTACAGTCTTTGTGGGGAGTGGCAGCTGGTGCGGTTTGAAGTTGGTGCAACCAATGTCGTTTGCTCATGCGCAGCATACCTCACCACAAGAGTTGTGTGTGTCCAATACATGTGTCCAATACACCTGTACAGTTTTCTTATGTGTATGTACACTTTTGGTTAACCACTGTATGCCAAACAGTAACATTCCTAGGGGGTGCGACCGGTGCAGGCTGCATCAGACGCTCCAGGGGGGTGCAGCCATGTCTGGAGTGACAAGCAAAAGGGCCCTCCTGCCTTGGAGCCTTTGGCTCCAAATCGCAGCACTCAGGAAGCAATTGGTGGTGACACGATGACGTGATGGCGTTATTGCATCACTGCCAACCTACTTCTGGGTGCCACAGACCGCACCTGCGCACCAGGCGCCATCGACCCCAGGGCCACCGCTAATGCCAAACAAGGGGGGGGGTGGGGGGATAGGATTAGGCTGTTAGTCTTTACATGCATTTTTCCTTTCCTTTTCTTTTTTCTTGGAGGGCCCAAGCCCAATGGAGGAGGCTCCACTGGCTATGGGGGAAGTGACATGACAAGCTCCTGCCCTTAAACATTTATCACTGCACCACTGCTTTTGTAACAATAGAGGCAGGAGGATCCAGGAGAGCCTTTTATCAGTTCCATCTAATATGCTGGCTATGTTCCTTCGTGGTAACGGACCATAAATTATTTATACTTTTGTAACCTCAAGGACTGAGTATAATAATATATGCTACATGAGGCTACTCTTGAAATATTTTGGAAGCTTCGCTTTGTACAAATGCAACTCTTTGGCTGCTGGGTGACTGTGAGGTCTGCTCCAGCCTCACGCACCCCGCCTTCAAGTGCGGACAGGAGCCCAACTGTCTGGGGAGTAAGTGGGCAAAGGGAGCAGCCCCAGAGGGCTCACAGTATGACCAGGAGCCTGTCCTGGCCAAAGGAACCTCCCAACATGAGCTTCCCCAGCCGATAGCTCCAGCCGGGGCTGGAAGACAGGGGCGGGCTTATATAGCCCAGCCAGAAGGGAGAGGCAGCAGCCAACTCTCGAGCAGGCTCGTGGGCAAGAGAGACCTTTCCCTGTCTGCGCTGCCCGGCACTTATCGGGAGCCTTCTCCGTGGCCCATTGGGGTTTCTCCCATTGGTCGGGGGCTACGGTCCAACCCTTTGCTGGCAGAAGGCCCCCCTTGTGGGCAACCCAGCTGCCCATGTTGGGCTCCTGCTACAGTGCCAGGGATAGGCGGAGTGCCAAGGAGACCCGGTGACTGCTCTTGCTGGATCGGAAGATTCCCTCATGGTCTTGCCTAGATTCAGCTTCAGTCTGTTAGCCCTCAATTATCACTTTTAAGATACTGAGTCAAGACTGACCACAACTACTGCTCCCAGTCAGATTACGAGTTAAAGAAGAAAAATGAGCTGAGTATCATCAGCAGTGCCATAACAAGGGAAATTAGCACCAGGGGGAAAGGGAAAAAAAAGAGTGCCCCCTGCTTCTGTAATGTATGGTGGGAACCAGCCCTAAGAATATTTTCCAAGATGCATTTTTCATCCTGATAACTGATTTTGTGTGACTCTTAATGCTGTTTTAATATGTATTTGGTATCTGTGACTCTAGCCTCAGGTTAGAACGAATCCCTAGTGCTGGCCTCTCTTAGCAGTAGCAGATTACACTTGAAACAGGTATTTGATTGACAGCTCATTAGATATTGCAAGACTGAAGAAACCCAACTACCGCCCATCTCTTTCTCTGTCTATCCTTGGAGTCGCTCTGGTCAGCAATGGCCTGAGCTGAACAAAAGCGTAAGGATGTCAGAGGGAAACATCATACAAATTTAATGGTGTTTTAAGAAGGCCAAACAATAATAGATGAGAGCCGAGCTCTCTCCATTTCCCAGTACTTTCATGAATACCTTTACTTCTAATACATAAGATGCACATATAGTTGAGAAGTGCAAATGTGCACTGCAGATGGATTCACAGAACCCTAGTACAAGTGCACAACTATGTAGAAAGCCAGGAGAATGTAGTAGTGATCGTCACCAGATTTGAATCTGAAACAGCTGCAGCCTTCTCAACAGATGGAGATGATATAATGTGCTACTGATCATTTCCACAATCTGAAGTTCTAGGCATGAGAGAATCCTGCAGGGTATGAATGGGCAGCAGGCTCCCACATCAAGCAGTGAGCTTTCCTCCATGACTCAGTAGAAAGCAGGCTCCGGTACAGTGCTCTGGCATCATCTACCGTATTTACTGGCGTATAAAACACACTTTTTTGTCTAAATTTGTGACCCCAAATAGTAGGGTGCGTTTTATATGCCAATACTAAAAAATCCCCCCCCCCCCCCATTTTAAAGCATTTTTGGGCTTACCGGGTTTTTCCGGAGCTGGAGAGCTCAGCTGGTTTAATTTATGCAGGAGCTTGAGTTGAGCTTCTCAGCAGCCAGCAGAGGGTGCTGTGCTCAGTTCAGTTCAGCTGAGCTGCAAAGGGCCTAGTCTTTCCCAGCTCTCCTCGGAAGGGTAAGCTTCTGAACTGGGCCTAGTTGGGGAGGCTTTGGAAACTGTGCATAGGTTAGGTTAGGTTAGGTTAGGTGGGGTGGGGGAAAAGAGTTCAGCTGAGCTGCCCAAGGCCTGCTCTTCCGGATGCTGAATGAATACAGCATGGGTAAGCTTCTGAACTGGGCCTAGTTGGGAGGCTTTGGAAACTGTGCATAGTTGGGGTGGGGGGGAAAGAGTTGAGTCTGGGTGGTGTTTTTTTTTTGTGTGTACTTTTATGTTGTTTAAGAGTTGGTAAGAGTTGAGTCTGGGGGTGGTAAGGTGGTAAGAGTTGAGTCTGGGGTTTTTTTTGTACTTTTATGTTTTTTACTGTGGAATCTGCAGGGGTGGGGTGGGGGAAAAGAGTTGAGTCTGGGGGTTTTGTATTTGGGGTAAATGTTTTTTATTTTGGGAACTATGCATGGGTGGGTTGGGGGAAAAAGAGTTGAGTCTGGTGGTTTTTTTGTATTTGGGATTTATGTTCTGGTGCATTTTGTTCATATGTCTTATTGCTGTGTGTTTTAAAAGAGATCCTGGTATTTTTGTGCAATTTATGTAAATTAGCTAATTAAGCAGTCAAGTGGTAAGTGGCCAAGTGGCCCAAAAATGCTTTAAATGTTTTTTTCTTGAAACCTAGGGCCAAAAGGAAGGTGCGTCTTATACGCCAGTGCGTATTATACGCCGATAAATATGGTATATAATATAGGGATAGACAAAGACCCAAGCTTGCAAACCCCCTTTTTGTAGCCTTGTAAACATCTGCATTATTACATCATCTTATGCACATGTGGACGCCTCGCGGCAATAGCAAATGAAAGCCCTATTCATAAGCCTTAAAATGACACCTGTCCCATGTCTGTAGTATTCATCCTTATCTTGTAAATGGCGTTTGACGGTATGGTGACAAGTGAATTTTGGCATTTTTAGGCAATTTTGAACATTCAATATCTCAAAAACGGATGGACAAAAAAAATCTGAAAAAAATAATTTTTAAACATCTCATGGTAAGGTACAAATGTACCGAAAATGAACAAAATCCATGACATCAAGGATTTTTCATTGGTTGATTTCACATGGAATGACCCGAATGACAAATAAATGCCATAGATTCAGGTGCCATCAGTGTGGGAACTACTGTAAAAGGAATTGGGGAAGGGGAAAAGTAAAGAAAGGTCAGCTACCTTATGGGTTGGTAGGTTCTTTCTTGCATGCAAGAATTCCTTGGAATTCCAGAGAGAGAGACTTTGATTCAACAGGACACCTGTCAACTCATAAATCTGACCCCTACAGGTCACATGAAGACTATATTGTATTCTGATTGCTACTAGTCCAAATAGTGATGCAACACACAACTGTGGTACGCAGCCAGCTAAAGTGGTTAGGTTGGAGGCATTCCCACACTGGAGATGCAAGAGATGGAGCCTAGTTACATCACAAGGTGGGGCATGATGATTATGTCACATGGTTGCCAACTATTGATTGATACCCCCTCAAAAGAATCTGCCACCTCATCTCCTTTTAGGCCAATTGGTGGGGGTAGAGTAGGGTGCCAGCAGCACACACTGAGTTCTCAAGGGAGGAGGAGAAGGGAGTGGCGGCAGAGGTGGTGGGCAACCAGCCAAAGATGGACCTCCAAAATCTGCCTCAGGCCCAGAACCTGAGATCAAGCAACCCTACAGCCAGCTATGCCACCAAATCCCTGTGCAAGTTGGTACCCCTCATGATGAGAACTTATTCTAACTCCTTCCTGTTTAGTCTACTACTGTTGCTGAAAGACACAGCTATCTGGAAGGGCCCTTAGTGGGGGATAAAAAAAGAAAAGAAACTTATTTGGTTGTTCTGCAGTGCCAGCTGCTGCAGGCCTGGCTCAAGCTGAACCCACACATGAAGCAGCGTCAAAAGTTTCTACTGTTCCTTTTCTTCCTTCCTGCATCTTGTGCTGCCCACCTCACTGCCTCCGCCTCCTCATACAGTGGCCCTGCCCATCCATGAGGCCTACGAAAGCAGAAGCCTTAGGCAATAGATTGGGGGGGGGGAGCGCCCACCTCCATCCACTTACCTGCTTCCACTGCTCCTCCTTCTCCTTTGGCTCCCTGGATTGGAAAAGGAAGAGGGGGACAGAGAGGAAAAGGAAATGTGGAGGGGAGGAGAGTGCTTAGCTAAAACATCGGAGAGTGGGACAAGCAGAGGCTAGTACAGCATTGGGTAAGTAGTAAAGGGGTAGCATTTGGCATGCCGCCACCTCAGGAGTCAGGAGGTCTTGGGCTGGCCCTGCTCTGCCACAATCCCCTTCTTGTCTTTCTTCTTTCAAATAGGCTGGGCGAGTGGAGCCTGAAAAGAGAACAGAAGAGCCTGCTTGCTTGCTCCCAGGCTCTGCTGCCTGCCTGCTTAGAAGAAGAGAGCTGGGAAGAGGATCATAGCGGTGGGGTCAGCGGATGAAGTAGGATGCCGCCACCACAATCCTCCTTTCGGTCTCTGTCTGTCTGTCTGTCTCACTCTCCTTCCCACAAGGGAAGGGAAGGAAGCAAAAAGAGGACCTTGGTAGTGGCAGCACCCAACCTCCTCCTCCAGCCCTCCCATGGCAATTCTCTTCTGGCTTGCTTCCTTTCCCTTGTGGGAAGGACAGTGAGTAGGAAGAGGACTGTGGCGGCAGCGGCATGGCTGGCAGGGTGAAGAGCTGGCTGGTGGAGTTGGTGGGCAGCTGTGGGTTTCAGCCCCCCCCCCACACACACACAGTACTAGCCTGCTGTCTGAAGTGGCTGCTTCATGAGCCTCATGAGGAGGCTGGCCTCCTTGAGCTGCTGGCAGAGGCGGGAAGAAGACAAAAAGGATGGATTTCTCCCCAAGCACTAGTGGTGACTAGATCAGAATAATAGCATAAGTAAAATAAATGGCTAAAGTTCTCAGAAGCCATCAGGCAGCAGAACTGTTTTGAAGTCATGAAATTCTAATTTACAAAAAAACAAGCAAATCATAATCCTTCCCTTGGGAGAAATAAAAGAAAAGCTTGTGGATGTGAAAAACGGAAACATATGGGGGGAATATTTAGCAGAGAAAGCGGAGAAGTTGAAAAGTGGTGAAGTAAAGGTTGAGTCCCCAGAGAGGGAAGAAGCGGGCACAAGCACAAAGGAAATGATATCATAAAGCTGTGAACTGGGAAGGAAAAGATATCAGAAATGGAGGCCCCTGTTAGCCCCCAACTTTTGCAATTATTTCCATGCATCAAAATACATGCATAGCATAGCTAAATCTTTTCACTAAGGAAGATAAGTTGGATAGCTATTTATAATTAATAAGGAGGCAGGACACTGTCAGCTTTCTTTTCCCATTAACTTTCATGTTACTGGCACAAATATTAGGGTTACGTTTGTATGGAACAACTGTACTGTGTTTCTTACAATTACTGTACTGTATATAGCACAGTGAATTATCTATGCTGTCCCTATATACTGTATACAGCTCAGACTCCTCCTCACTTCCCTTGGCCTGAGACAAACCAGGTACAGGCCTGTATTAAGAGCCCTGCTAGGGAGCATGGTTAATAATAATAAGTTAACCCAATTACTGTTCCAACATGTGTGTGGACTCTGAATTCTGTAGGCAAAGACAGCACAATTAAAATGAGTAAAAATGCCACCTTTTATCTATTTAACCAACCAAATCCACCACTGAGCACAGTGGGACTTATGCATAGGATTGCAGTCTAGACATGTGATCTTATCTTCCCTTAAACATTGTGTACCTGCGTATATATTGTTTTTTGTCTTTGTGAGATGGTCACAAAGGTGTGAGGTGAGCAGTGATGACTCATTCCTTCCACTACCACCACATGCCCAACAGCATGGCAATGTGAAGATCCAAGCACATGGAAATTAAATGGGGGGGGGGTCAGTGCAATGCAGACTTGGCCTCCAGTTTATTCTGCCTCTTTGTTCTCGTCTGTCCTTGGTTTGTTTTTTGTTCAGTTTCCTTGAATTGGGGTCTATGTAAATTCTCAATTTGCCTGATGACTTCTTACGCACATTAATGGCACTATAATAACAATTTCCTACCTATATGCAACTCATCCACAGAGTGTTATATATTGCTATGATGATAGGTAGTTCTTTTCTGTGAGCTGTCCACTTCTTTGCAAATGGGCTCCTACAATGCACTTTCCTAAGTATTAAGTATTTCCTAAATATTAAGTATTTCCATAAAATATTGTACTTCAGATGCCTGAGAAAAATGATATCCCTGTAGCACAGCAGTTCTCATACATTTCAGTCTCTGGAGCCCTTTACACTCCTCAATGGAGTCTCGAGGAGCCAGAGTGTTGGTGCATGTGTGAATTGGCGCAGCACTGAGCCCAACGCCAAATACTGGTGAAGAGCCAGAACAGGAGGGGAATGAGGAAGGAGAGCCACAAACAGGGGAGTTGGGGCAGATAGACGAGCGAACTGGGCAGCGGGCAGATGTTGACCACTTATGGTGAGCTCATGCATCCCCTGAAGAGGTCTCAGGGAGCCCCAGGGCTCCTAGGAGCACACTTTGAGAAACGCTGATGTAGCAGAAGTGAAACCATGACAGAAGATTATACATACTGTGTATAATAAATGAGAAACAAATGTGCACTGGTTGGGTGAAAAGGGCACATGCGCCTGGGCACTGTAGAATTGTCAGCTGTAGTATCCTGGGAGTTTTGGTAGAAACATATCTCACACAGAGGCATTTCTACGGTAGGGGCGGTACTGTAAGTTGTGCCCTGTCCTAGTCCCCGTTTACAAGCCGGAACAAGGAGGCCCTGCCCCCTCTCCGTCGAAGCCATTCCGTGATGCGAAAGCAACGGGCAGGGGCGGGGTGTGTGGCGCCCGTGGGGGGTGTCGCAGTGGCGCCCCCCTCCCACGGGGGGTGTAGGGCCGCTTCTGGCTGGCTGGACAACGTGAAGGCAAGCGAGGGAGGTGCAATAAATCTGTAGGTGTGGGTGAGAGGTGGTTCCCGCCTAGGCAGGATCCTACACCCCTGTGTATGTGGAGTCACAGAGGATCTTCTTCTGCTTCCTTCCAAGGGAAATCTTTCAAGCCAGTCATCGCTTGTCTTGGGGAAGAGGGAGGCCCAGTAAATTTCCCATCTGATTTAAGGAGGTGGCTTTACAGGGGGCGAGGAGTTGTAAGAGGATCTGTTTTCTCTCTTTAATAAATAAAGAATTTGGGTGACACAAGACCTTCTTGTATCCAGTAGAGAACAATTTCTTCCGTTGGGAACCTGAAGCTCAGTTGTTATTAAAAACGAAAAATCTGTCTCCCCCTTTCAACCAACTTTCTAGAAATGACATCTGTTTAAAAGGAGCAGAGGAAGAAAAGATACCACAGAACAGGACCCTTTCCAAAACCTACGCATAGGAAGAAAGGAAAAAATGGGTAAGCTACTAGCTCTGTATTTTTCACATTACATATATTCAGAGAATTGCTGACAAATAGCTGTACAGTCTGAGTCTATGCGGATTTACTCATAATTAATTTTGGTCTTGCTGGAATTACCAGTTTAAACCAAAATACTGCAGGTTGATTAGTTATAACTGGAGTGCCTTGGAACCTCTTTCAGGGTCTTTAATAGATGTTTCTTTCTGTTTGCTATATTTGAACTTGTTGGTCCAAGCCCTTATTTCGTTAAAAGCACTTCCAGCCTCACCTACCTTGTTTCCCTGATAATAAGACATCCCCCTCACTCTTTGTCCCGGCTGGCTGCTTTTTGTGGCCGGCCGGAACTGCCCCCATCTGTGAATGGATTGCTGACAGGGCTGATATTCAAGAATTTGCCCTTGCAATGGCACCACAGTTAGAAATATCACCAAAAGAATTCAAAGCATCACAACACTGGTTGTATTTGAATAAATGTACTGGCAAATTGTTGTAAATGAAAAATATGACATCCCCTGAAAATAAGACATGCTGCTTTTTTTTGGTGGAAAAAATTAATATAAGACATGCCTTATTTTCAGGGAAACAGGGTACATTCATTGTATGCCTGTGTGGATATTATTTATTAGGAATAAGAGGTACAGTATTTTCCAATCAAATTTACATTCTAGCCCAAATCCAATTTAAGCATCATGTGTGAAAATGACCTATGGCTGCAATCCTATACACATTTTCCTGGGAGCAAGCTCCATTGAACACAGTGGGGTTTACATTTGAGTAGACATGTGTAATATGTTTAGTTCAGCTTACAAAATCTGATAGCAGATGAGTGGCAAGAGGGAAACAGAACGTGGCCTCAAATGAAAGAATAAAATGCATACAAAGTTTAAAATTAAAAATACAGGCAACAAAATGCAGGTTTGAAGAGTAGAAAATAAGGGGGCCAAGAAAAAGAGATAAATTTGGAGAGAAGAGAATAGTAGAGGAATAGCTGGAAAATAATAAATGGCTGTTTAAACATTATTAGCAACAATAGACTTTTCTGGTTCGAGACATTTTTGTTCAGATAGGAAATTATAATCTATGGATATACAACGCACCCATTGAAAAATTTGCTCTGAAACCTACTTATAATAGGCAGTGGTTCCCAAACTCCTGGGAAGGCCCTACGCTGCTCTACGTGGCAGCGGGGCCTTCCCAGGGGTCGCGACGACGCGCCCGGGATCGCGCTGCCGCCGCGCCCGGGATCGCCCTTTTCACCTGCATTGGTGGGCAGTGGGTGTCTGGCGGGGGGTGTGGGGAGCCTGCGGACCCCTCCGCAGGCCTCCCCAAGCGTCGGAGCAGCGCTCTGACGTGATCGCAACTCACTTCCGGTTTTACGCGAAACCGGAAGTGGATTGCGATCGCGACGGAGCGCTGCTCCGACGCTTGGGGAGGCCTGCGGAGGGGTCCGCAGGTTCCCCACACCCTCCGCCGGACACCCACTGCCCACCAATGCAGGTGAAAAGGGCGATCCCGGGCGCGGCGGTGGCGGCGGCACGATCCCGGGCGCGCCGTTGTCGTCACCGCAGGTTGGCATGCCCCTTAAGGGCATAGCAACCCTTTGTTCCCGGCTGGGGCGTCACGACGCCCCAGTTAGGGAACCACTGGCCTAGTGACTGCACAAACAGTATTCTTCTGATCTCTCATCAGCTTACAGTGAAAATGTCACTGAGTCGGTCTTTTGCTCATTGTGCTTCATAAGAACATAAGAAGAGCCTTGCCAAAGGCCCATCTAGTCCAGCTTCTTGTATCTCACAGTGGCCCCACCAGATGCCTCAGGGATGATTCAGAATCAGATATAGGTCATTTTTATCTACAAATATCAGACAATAAAGTATCACACATAATTTGAAATATTCCTCCATTTTGGTCACAGCTGGTCCAAGACCTCCCAGAGTGTGAAGTGGAGCCCAAATGCTCCCCCCCCCCATGTGTGGCAACACACCAGTTGCTGTAACTCCTCCTCCTGCCCCATAGATTCAAAAAGGAAGTGGAGTAGAAAAGGAAGCATGGGGGAGAGGAGAGTAATGGGCTCACCTTTCTTCCACATTCCCTCTTCTGCTCCATTCCCCTCATCCTTTTTGAATCCAGGGTGTGGGAGAAGAAGGAGGAGCAGTAGAGTAACCAGAAAGATGAGGGCAGGTGCCGCCACCAGTCTGCCCCCTGAGGTGTCAGTCCACCTCAGCCGTCCTCATAGATGGGCCAACCCTGCTTCTTGGAGTGTTTCTGCATTGCTCTTATTTCTGAGCTCAGATGCTGCTAGCAAGGTGCTAGCAGGGTAAAGTAGTGCCATCCTCAGAAGTTGGTGTCATTGAGCAGCCCACCACTGATCCCTGGGGCCACCTCTGTGCCCATAGCCTTCCTGTGGTGATGGGATGATGGTGGAGTGAATTCCTTGAGACCTGCTAGATAGTGGCGGCTGATGGAGGATAGTTTGTCACTTGGAGAAGTCACTTGGACACTTGGAGAAGTGTCCAGGTAAGTTTGGGTACAGAGTATCCCAAATCATCTTGTGCGAGCTCCAATGAGAAGATTGGGAACAGCGCAAGAGACCATTCTTTTCAGTGGGTCTACTGGTAGATTGTTCCTTTATCTTCTCTCTACTTTTGTGGCAGCCCCATTAACAGAATTAAGCAAAATCACCACTAAATAACTTGCTTCAATTCACAATTTTCTCTTTCAGACACACTGTCTCTGTCTTGGTTTTGGTCTATTTACTCAGAGCCATTGCTTAACAATGACTAATTTCCTCAAGGAATCCCTCTGAGTCCAGCCTTTCATTAAGTCCTGCCATATCTCTCTGAAAATCATTGCAAAGCAAATATCCTTCCAGAGCTCTATTATTGCATTAGCTAGCCTGAAGCACACGTTTACTTCTCAACCTAAGGTGCAATCTGTTATTCTGAATAACCTCATTGGGATAGTATGGGTTCTTCAACATTTGATTGATTATTTTGATTATTCACATGCTGCCTTTCTGCCGAGATAGAACTCAAGGTACAGTACTGAACTGAACAAAGGGTTCCCTTCCCAGGCAGTCTCCGTCTCCCATCCAGACTCAGACTTGCTTAGCTTCAGCAAAGTGACTGGCAGCGCAATCCTATCCAACTTATGCCACTGGTGTAACCAGCGGCGCAGCGAGAACGGGAGGCCCCAGAACGGAAAGGGGATTCAAATCCCCTCCAAAAGGGGAATTCAAAGGGGATTTGAATCCCCTTTCCGTTCTGGGGCCTCCTGTTTTCGCTGCGCCACTGGTTACAACGGTGGCATAAGTTGGATAGGATTGCGCCCTGGATCATATTTTTTGACCACGTATCTGCAGTGGAGATCCAAGCTCAGCAAAGCCTAATCTCTCTCTCTCTTTCTTTAACTGGGTAGATCCTTAATGACTGTCAGCGCAATCCTACCCAGCTCCACCACTGGTTGCGGCCAGTGCGGGAGGGCAGAACGGGAGGCTTTGAAAAGGAAAGGGGATTTAAAAAATTTTACATCCCCCCTTTAAAGGGGATTTAAATCCCCTTTCCCTTCCAAAGCCTCCCGTTCTGCCCTCCCCCACTGGCTGCCCCAGTGGAGGAGCTGGGTAGGATTGTGCTGTAAGGAACGGAGACCCAGTTCTGCACAACCTGTGACAAACCAAACCCCCCCCCCCCCCAGCCATGTACTCTGGCCTGTCAGGTGCTTGTGCACACGCACAGCCCTGGTGCTCCATTTTTGCGATTCCAACCAGGCAGTAACAAAAAAAGAGGTCCTGGACCACCTGGTGGGACCCCGTATGCATCTGATGTGCTGTGTTTGGCTCAATGAGTTATAAGTTCTACAGGTTTTGGATAGACCTTGTATCCAGGCCTACATAGGATTTTTCTTTGTTCTTTAACTGGTAACCAGTTTCTAAACTCACCCCTCCTCTGCTCTTTCTAAGTACAACCCTAATAACTCCGTTGCAGTCTTGACAGCAATCATCATTAGTCAGCCGCCAGCCGTCGTCTAACGTCTCCAGGCCTAGCGATCTTGTTACTTGGTGTTTTTTTTTTAAAAGACACTATGACATGGTGTTGTTCCATGTGTAGGGGCTTGATCCTGCACCTCTGGTGGAAATGAGAGCTTTGCTATTGTCCTATCTGCAAGCAGAATCAGCCCTCAGGAAAAAGAATCCTACCCAGAGAGAAGTATTTCTTATATGTTGTGTCTGTCTCTTTGTTTCCTCGAGTGTTTTGTGTTGCTTGATAGGGCTGTCCACAAAGGAGCCTCCTGAGAAATTTCTGCCCTGTTACTAACCCTTTTTGTTCCTACACATCATTAATTTTTTCATATTAGGCACACAGGCATAAAAACACATAAACACACATTTTAATGTGTTTCATTGTTTCCTTTACCGTAGTAGTGGAGCACTCAGACTTCAAAAGCCTCTGGGAGTCTCTAGAGTCATTGTAAGCCAAACAAACAATAGTTTGGTTTGAAAATGACTGGCTGCTGCAGCAGAAGTCTGAAATCAGTTGCAGACCCAGCCAAGAGCTTCCAGAGCATCTGTTGCAAGGGCTCTGCTTTCAGAGTTGGAAGCAGGGGCCAATGGAAGCAGTGAATCATCCAGGCTAGGAAAGCCCAGCAATGTTTGAATAGCAAGATCAAATCTAAGGGTTGGTGGTTTTGTTTTTTTTCTTACGTACATAATCTTTATGTACAAATTTGTGTTCTCTTCCTCACACTCATAGTTTGTTTAAATTTTTTTTAAAAAGTTAGAATCACCAAAAGTATTTATTTAGGAGATTTCTATACTGCCTTTCCCTGGGCAACACAAGCCTGATACTCAAAATTAGATGGAGAGGGATAGATCGGAACAGGTTAGTGTAGACTGGTCCTTCCCCACATGTAAAACAGGCATTCTTAAGGAGGCCTTGACAGTTGTTGAGCTCCTTTCTAACCCCTCCCAGTGGGTGTTATTTTGGGCCACAAGGCAGAGTGGCAAACCACTGCTACCCACTGACAGTCAGGGTTTGCTCACATTAGGCTTACTAGATCTCCAGCCGGGACAGCGTGCTAGACCTTTAGGAGAAGGAATTCATAGTGTTTACTTAAACAAATTTTGTTGTTGTTCAGTCGTTAAGTCGTGTCCGACCCTTCGTGATCCCATGAACCATATCCCGCCAGGCCTTCCTGTCCTCCACTATCTTCCTGAGTTCGCTCATTTTCATGTTTGTTGCATACTTAAACAAATATACATGTGGAATTTAGCAGGTTGATATTATTGCCAGAGGCGTAACTAGCCCTCCTGGCGCCTTGTGCTAGGAGGGCGGTCGGGCGCCCAATAGCGGTTTGGGGGGGTGCCCGGTGCAAACGAGGCTTAATCTGCGGCCCACCAATCGTTTGATAAACGATTCACGAAGCAGCCCCACCCCCTCGCCTTCAGAACCATTCAAGACGGTGAAAGCAGTGCTCCACCCCCCTGCAGCGACGCTAGTGCCTGGGGCCCCGGCTGGCTTGCACCCAGGGAAGGGGATGAACATCCCCTTCTCCCAAGGTGCTCCCGGGCTGCCTCAGGGCAGGCTGGGAACAGCATAGGATACAGCGGGCGGCCCTTTAGGCTGGCCGGGTATCCTTACACAGCATTGTGCCGTAAGTCCAGCAGCACATGAATGTAAAACCTGCATTGGCTGGAATGTCTATTCAGGTTCTCTTCTACACCTGATGCCTCACTAAGAACATGTGTAGCACAAACAAGAGAGATGCTCAAAGGTATTTTTATTATCCCATATGAAGATGGTTGTGCAGGCTGATCCTAAGCATGTTTGCTTGCTGAGCTGATTGGAGCGTCTTCCACTGAGTCTGATGTTGTAAAAAAGATTTTTATTAAGTGAAGGTAAGGATCAGGGGAAATAGAACAAGAAGGAGGAAACAACTCTCCCACTTTAATTTTAGAAAATAATGAGATTTCTTGCCTTATATTCACGTCACAAAATATGAGTTTCGAATTTGCTTTCTTTCGGCTGCCATTTTTTTTTTCTGAGAACAGTGATTATATGCCTTTAACACAGTGGTGGCCAACCTTTCAACATGAATGCTCCTGGACCTTTAATGGTTGTATAGGTGAAGGCATTTCAGCAGGTGCAGCTGCTTTAGCTGCCAAAATTCTGTCTTCTACACAACTCTTAAGAACACAGAGGCCCAAATGGTAGAAGGTTGGCCGCCCCTGCTTTAACAAGTCCAATGGCAGCAAGCCATTTCCCCAGTCTCTATTTTATGCGGGGGGGGGGGGGGAATTATACCTTTTGAATTTCTGTCATTTATGCAGCTGTCAGAGATTACCATAGTATCTATTATTAACAGTATTTATATACTACTTTTCAACAAAAAGTTCACAAAGCGGTTTACAGACAAAATCAAGATTAAATGGCTCCCTGTCAGAGAAGGGCTCACAATCTTAAAAAAATGCAGAAGAACACCAGCAAACAGCCATCAGAAAAGAGACTGGTGTACATGTACTGTACATATCATTTCTGATTGGAACAAGTTGAAGTATTTCTTAATAAAGTTGTAGGAAAGTGTTTTTCTCACTTTATTTATTAGATAGAGGCGAAAACAAGTTATGTGGTACCTACCTAACCTAAAGATAGAATTTTTCCTGGGAGTTTGAAGAGGTTACTCACATTTTGAGCTCCAAATATTGCAGAATTATGATTCAAACTCCCCCCCCCCCAAAAAGTAAGGTTAACATTCTGTGCAATCCCAAAGCATGTTTACTCAGAAGTTCCAGTGAGTTCACAAGGATTTACTCTCTAGTAAAATGTGTTTAAGATTGTAACTTGAAAATTACTGATTTGTAAACATATGTTTAGTTTTTGAAATCTTGTATTGTGACAACTACAAGTTTTCAAGGGGAACTTAAAAGGAAGGACTCCATACTCTTCTAAAGCTTTTAATGGAGTTAAAACCTCAGTAGTTGACAAGCCCAGGCATGTCTCCAGAAGGACTTTATGATTTGAAGGCCATAAGAATAGCATGAAGCAAACTGTGGAGGGAGGGTGTGGATAAGATGTTGCTGGTCTCTGGTTTTCTGCTGCTGATGTTCTTGTTACTGTATGGAAGAAGCTAAGCGAACTTCCAAGTAAAGCCCATATTAAGAAGCACAGGTAACTGTTTTACCCTTTTTTCTCAGTCTCAAGTTGGGTCCAGTGCCTCTGGGAGTTCATATATAATATGTAAAAATGTTTAAAGTATAGAAGTTGCTACAGGACTGACACCTGCAGGGAATGCTTTAAAAAACCTTTGGTGAGTTAAGAACGGTTGTAGATCTTTATGAACACTTTTCTCCTCCTTCAGTGTTATGTACCCTGTGCAGGAGAAGGGCAGAGCTGAACTCAGGGACACTTTCGCCATGTGACTGAGAATGCTGAGTGCTCAGGGTTCTAATGTGCATAGCAGAAGTGTCTCCAGGTCTGGTGCTGCCCTCCTCAGCCAAATGCTGAATCCAGGGAAAGCAGACAGGATTGCTAAGAAACGCAACCATGTACAGATGGACCTCTCTCTGGTGCACTGCGATTCCCCTTCTGTCTGGGTGCAGAAAAGTACTCAGTTTTACCACCACTGGATAAGTTTGGTGTTTATGTTGTGATAAGCCTCTGTTGACTTCTGCACAGCAAGCTGCTGTTAAAGGTGCAAGCAAAGGCTAGGCTAGGCTAGTTTTTTAATCAATTTGCAACCCAAGTCCATATTGAGAAATACTGCAAAAACACATGTAAGAGGAAAAAGTTCTGAGACGATAGGGTGTTGTTGTAGGAATTCTGACACCAACTAAGAAATGTGTATCCTGGGAAGTGCTGAATACTCACAAAATAAACGATTAAAATGAAGACTTCAATCCTGTGCACACTTACTTGTGAGTAAGTCTCACTGAGCATAGTCAACTTGCTTGTTTGTAAACTTGCATGGGCTGGTTGGAATCTCAGACATATTAAAAAGCCGGAGCTACACTGCACGTGTTCGCGTACCGTATGCATCTGGTGTCCTGCCCCCAGGTCAAACAACGGGCTCTGATTGGCTGAATGAAACGCAAACGTGGCCAAAGTTGAGCTCAACGTTGACCATGTTTGCATTTCGTTCAGACAGTCAGAGCCCGTTGTTTGACCTGGGGGCGGGACACCAGACGCATACGGAATACGAACGCATGCAGTGTAGCTCCGGCATTACTGGGGCAGCGTTTCTCAAAGTTCTCCCTACTAGGCTCCCCGAGTTTGTCAAAGTTCTCCATGATTGCGGGGGTGGGGGCAGTGGCGGCAGCAATCCCAGGGATTGCTGCCGCAAAAAAGTTTTAAAATGCAGTTTTCAGACTTACCGGGGTAAGCTTTAGTCTCCAAAGTTTCAAGAATGTGGTGGAATGTTGCTATGGCGAAAGAGTTAGCCTTGATTGTGTGTTCTACTTTATATTTTAGAAAGATTCCTGTACTGTCTATAAGCTGATATGCAGAAATTCAACAGGTGTGGCTTTCTCATCATGGAGGTGTAGTGATGAAAGAAAATTATTCTGTTGAATTTCTGCATGTCATACAGCTGTTGAAGGCCCAGAGAACCTTACCATGGAAAAGACTGCAATGCAAATTGATATCCAGCTTATCATTTTCCTCAAGGAGAAATGAGGATGTCAACCACACTCACCCATTTAAAGTGTTTTAGGATTCTTTGAGAAGTAGGACTATTTCAAGTGCAAATTAGGAGTACCTGAAAAATAATAACATAATAGATCTGAAGAATAGTCTGTTGCTTTGGAGATGAATCTCTGTTTTTGGACAGTAACCCAAACTTTTTTTAAAAAATGCTTATAAAGCAGAAATTCTGTTTCTGTTGCCAGTGCCATTAAAACACATTATAAAAAAAGATACTACAATGACTCTAAATGCTTACTCAATTTGGTGGAAATGCAGCGGTGATTTTGGAAGCACAATCAGTACAGTATGTAGTTTTCATGCTGGCTTTTCAAAACCCAGGGTCTTAAAACTGCACAGCCATATAATTGTAAGTGATCTCTGAGTAGCTCCACTTCCTGGCTCTTTTAAAATGCTAAGGTGCGCCTGGTGCATGTCTCCAGGTATGCCCTCCATTTGGGTATTTACTGTATTTTGTGTTGGCAATGTTGCCCTCTTCTGGTACGTTCATAGCAAAATTATGTATTTCGGGGGGCATTTCCGAACAATACATTTTTAGCTCAATAAAGATGTGGTGGTTACCCAGGTGTTTATATTCATACATTCCAGAATCTGCTCTTTAATTGGACTTATATTGTGGGGATATCCTGGTTTCCCCAGCACTGGCTGGGCAAATGCAGATCTTCCCCCAGAAAGACAATACTCCTGTGATCGCTGTGTGGAAAGGGGTAACGTGAAGGTCACAGGCCCCTGTTTAGATATTGCAACACAGATGGTTGCTTAGGGCAGCAATACTTAGGGGTGCTAATGAAACAGTATACAGATCGAGTATCCCTTATCCAGACTACTTGGGACGGGAAGTTGTCTGGATTTCGGATTTGTCTGGATTGTGGAATATTTGTATAAATATAATGAGATGTCTTGGGAATGGGACGCAAGTCTAAACACAAAATTCATTTATGTCTCATATATACCTTATACACATAGCCTGAGGGTAATTTTATACAATATTTTTAATAATTTTGTGCCCCAGCAATTCTTGTGCTATGCCAGCCAAGTGCTGGAAAAAGTTAAAAAAAAATCATAGCCACCAAAATGTCTGGATTTCGGAATAGTCTGGATTTCGGATGTCCGGATAAGGGGGTAATCAACCTGTACAATCAGAGATGTGGCTCAGGTTTCCTTGAAATGTCAACAGGAATGAGTGGTACAACAGCTACCCAGCCTACCCCGTGACTTTAAAGAAGTTTTGTTTTAATACTTTTGAGCAGGGGTCCTCAGCCTTGTGGAGCCTGTGGGCACACCATGAATTCTGAGAAGGGACGGTGGGCATCCATGCAAAATGGACACAACACGAGATCTTACACGAACCCATCTTCTACCCATCCATCTGCCTCTTCACCTCCACGTGCCGTGCTTGGTGCACTGACCTTTGAAGCAGTGCTTGGCTCAATGCATGCTTGTGTTTTGATGGGGAGGGAGCAGAAGAGGAAGTGTGGGTGAGACGAGTGAGAAATGCTCTGCTTTCATTCTCCTCTGCTCTCCACCCTTCCTCTGCCATTGTTTATGTGTACCCTGTTTTTGTGTTTTCTTAAGGGGCAACAGTAGTATTGCTATTCTTCACAGCAAGCCTATTCCGTCACCCCTCAGTCCATTATGTGGAGTGGGGACCAAAACGTGTGGGCTGTTGTTTGTGAACATAATACTGTGTATAGATCTGCTTTCTACTGAGTCACACTATTCATTCTTGTCAGACACTACTGTCTACACTGGCTGACAACATCTCTCCAGGTATTTCGGTTGAGTGTCTTTCCCACATCTACCTGCAGATACCAGAGATCAGTGAATGGGTTTTGCAGAGCAGTCTTGCTAGTGACGTTTATCTTTGTCACCTTGGGTATGTGCTAGGAAGGTGCTACTCTTTTTAAAAAACATCCTGGATATTAGGATGGCAGCCTAATTTCTGATCTAAAGTTATAAAGGCTAGAACTGTTAACCTTAATAGAACATTTGTCTTCAGCAGGGCTTCTGCAAAGTGAAGCTTTGTTGTTGTTCAGTCAAGTTGTGTCCGACCCTTCGTGATCCCATGAACCATATCCCGCCAGGCCTTCCTGTCCTCCACTATCTTCCTGAGTTCGCTCATTTTCATGTTCGTTGCATCGGTGATGCTGTCTAACTATCTCATCCTTTGCCTTCCCCTTCTCCTTTTGCCTTCAGTCTTTCCCAGCATCAGAGTCTTCTCCAGAGAGTCCTCTCTTTGCATTAGGTGGCCAAAATATTTGAGCTTCAGCCTCAGTACCTGTCCTTCCAGGGAACAGTCAGGGTTGATTTCATTTAGGATTGACTGATTTGATCTCCTAGCAGTCCAAGGGACTCTCAGGAGTCTTCTCCAGCACCACAGTTCGAAAGCATCTATTCTTCGGCGCTCAGCCTTCCTTATGGTCCAACTCTCGCAACCATACATTGCTACTGGGAACACCATCGCCCTGACTATACGTACTTTTGTTGGCATGGTGATATCTCTGCTTTTTATTATGTTGTTTAAGTTTGCCATAGCTTTTCTTCCAAGGAGTAAGCGTCTTTTAATTTCATGAAACTTATCAACCTTTTAAAATTTGCCAGGACCAGGAATGTCAACAAACACATAGGCTGCAGATAGACAATAGTTTTTGCCAAAGTTGGGAGTGCGCTGTTCTGGTGCATGTGCCTTTCTTTTGGGTGGGGGGCGAGAAAAAACCCTATAATCTTTTTCTAGTCCTAACTTAGTGAGATCTATTGTGGACATTATATACCTTAGCTGAAATCATACTTAATACTAGGGAGAGTAAGTCCCAAATGGACTTTCAAACAGCTTTTGACTATGTCCTTTCACTACAGAAATGTATCCTCCAATCCTAACACACATACTTCTTGGGAGTGACTCTTGCTGAACAAAGGTAGCAAGGAATTAATGTGTTTACACTCTCAGCAGCTGTAGGATAAGACAGGTCCTTATAGAGCTGTAACTGGTTAAAAAACAGGAAGCAAGGGCAGGAATAAACTGACAGTTTTCACAATGGAGGGAAATAGGCCATAGAGAGTAAGCCATAGTAGAGTCCCCAAAGGATCTCTATTGGGAATTGTGCCATTCACATGGCTTAACAAAAAAAAAAAATTCATGGAGGACAGGCCTATATGAGTGGGTATTTGCCATGACTGCTAAATGGAGCCTGTCTGTTTTGAGGCAATAGATCTCTCAGCACCAGATGCTGATGACAAACAACACTGGAAGCCTTGGAAGGCTATTGCCACCATCACTGTGTCTTTAGAGTCCATCTAGCTGTGAGTCCCATAAGGATCAGTTCCCTGCCTAGCTGATTCCCCTTGGCTGAGAGGGCAGGCCTCCTGCTACAAGGGCTACTGCAACTCCTCCTCCTTCTCCAGATGCCTGCTGAAGGGTGATGTCAAAGGTGGCAATGGCCCTTAGGAAACCCAGCAGTGTTGGCCAGCAAGGAAAGAGAGACAAAGCAGCCTGTGGTGCTGGAGCATGTGTGCTGGCCTGGGAGAGGGTCGATGATGTGATCTGACACACACACCCTGGGCTGTGAATGATAACTATGTTATTTTGGTCCAGTGGGGTGATGTGACTGTGGGTGAGGGGAGTACTGTATGTGTTTTGGAGACACCCTTGCAGGGGTGGGGAGCTGCAATTGGTGTGGTTATATGGTTGGTGGTGGTGGGGAAGATATGGTGGTGGGATTAGCGTAGAGAGACCAGTAAGGGCCTTTTCCAGCCCTTCTCCTGTCCCAGTGATTCTGGCTTTCATGGCAATAATAATTCTGGTCTGCAACTTTAATCCCAAGTTGGTATAAACAGTGAGATCAGTGCCATTTAGGACTTAGTCCTAGATGATGAGCATACTGTACTGACCTGGCATGTATAACTGAGACCTGGCTGGGCAAACAGAGGTTTTTGGGTGCAGCAGCAAGCCTGGCTTGAAGGACGGGAGGCAGGGTCACAGTGGTCTAGTGTGATTCCATTTCCCTATCATTGTACTATGCCTGACAATCACCTAATTTCTTTGGGGTGTCTACATCTGGGTGGTGGGTATCCTAGACAGGGTTGGGTTTCTGTTGGTGTACAACCCATGCTGCTGTCCAACATTCCCCTAACTAATTGTCTTGGGAATTTCAGTATCCACACTGAAGCCCCCCGACCCCAGTGCTGAGCAGCTCATGAGTTCATGGATGCTCTGACAACCATGGGCCTGTCTCAAATAATAGCTGGCACAAAGCAGGACATAAGTATGCTTGATTGGCTTTTGTGACTGAGCAGGATGGCTTTTAACAAATGTAAATACAGTTGACCCACTGGGGTTGTTTATTTTAATTGTTTTAATTATTTGTTTTTAACTATTTTAATGTACATGTTTGTTTTAATGTTGTAAGCCGCCTTGAGTGCCCTTGCTGGGAGAAAGGCGGGATACAAATTCTTTAAATAAATAAAATAAATAAATATGAGTGATTTGGAGGGGGGGGAATGTTGCCCTGACTCTCTACTGACAGATCGTTATTGGATAGGGTTTAGATTTACCGGGATCCATAACCTGTATAGGCATAGACGTGCGTCACCCCAGGGCAGGGGGTGCGCGTCACCCCCCTGCCCTAGGGTGACCCCCCAAACACACACCCCCAAGCACGGCTGTACTTGCCGCTGCCAGCGGCTCCTCTCTTCGGCCGGCTCGGCCGGCGCTCCAGGGCCTTCTGAGAAAGGCCTAATGGCTCAAAACGTGAAGATTTACGTTTTTGCGCATGCGCAGTACATTTTCTGAGGGCAAAGGGATGCCCATTTGCCCTCAGAAAAGTACTGCGCATGCGCGAAAAACGTAAAACTTCACGTTTTGAGCCATTGGGCCTTCAGAAGGCCCTGGAGCGGCTCCCCGGCCTCGGAGACTCTGGACGGTGACGCGCGTCACGGAGGTTACGCACGTCACAGAGGTGACGCGCGGGGGTGTGCGCGTCACACCTTTGCGCACGTCACGCGCGCGTCACCCCCTGGCGGTCCGGCCCCCCGCCACGCTCCAGCGACGCCCATGTTTATAGGGCTGGGGGACCTATTTGAATGGTCTGTCTCTGGAGGCTGATGGCTCAAAATAAATTCCTGACTGCCATGGGGAATTTTCTGTTTCCATGATTGGTGGAT
Organism: Plestiodon gilberti rubricaudatus; assembly: GCA_026170595.1. Taxonomy (NCBI): domain Eukaryota; kingdom Metazoa; phylum Chordata; class Lepidosauria; order Squamata; family Scincidae; genus Plestiodon; species Plestiodon gilberti. The sequence goes on from JANXHW010000001.1 coordinate 264,851,313, forward strand.
CCTTTTGAAGCCCTAGTTGACTTCTGGAATGGGGGAGACATGACCGAAACAGTCGGAAGGTGGAGGAAAACTTGTAATGAGCCTCACCAAACATGAGCTAGAGCCCATATTAGCGTGGTGCCTATTTCATGGTGGTGAAGAAGATAACGTTCACCACTACTACCACTGCATCAGCAGAGTCATCCAGTGGAGCTCTTCATGGAGTGTGAAGCCTTCTACACTTGTGCTCTCAGGGAGGTGGGGAGGGTTATGGTTAGGGTTGGGGTTAGGGTTGTTGGTAGCCTACTGTTACATGATTGCAAGACACTTCACTGATAAAGTCACTTGTAGTTGTTGAACCTTGGACTCCACATGGAGAGTAACAGCGCAATCCTAACCAGCGGGGGAGTGCAGGGCAGGAGGCTTGGAGGGGAGGGGGGATTTAAATCCCCTTTGAATCCGCCTTTGGAGGGGATTTAAATCCCCTTTCCGTTTTGGGGCCTCCTGTTCTCGCTGCCCCAGTGGGGGAAGTTGGATAGGATTGCGCTGTAAGTCTTGAGGATTTGGTCTGTGTGGTCCTATTTTTTTGGGATGACTTTCAGCTTGTTTTGTGGACAGATTGCTTGGAGGGTTGCAGCCAAGAGCAAACCACTTGCCCTCTCAGTTCTTTCCCTTCTTGACTTATTGAAGCCAGAACAGGACTGGCCAGCTGGGTGAAGGAATAGTTAATGCTTAGTTTTAAAGAGAGCATGGTACCAGTTGTATTGAAATAAGCTGTCGTAAGACCTTTACTAAAAAAGAAGAAGCCATTGTTGGATCCAGCTTACCCAGGTAACCCTTTTTTTAAACACCCTGCCCCTGGAGACCTCGCTGTTGATCTTTTGATGTCTGACAAAGGCGTTTTTATTTTGCCAAACATTTCAGGTAAGATGACTATCCTTGCTGTGTTCTGTTGAATTTGTTTTCCTGCTGCCCTGAGTCTTGTTTGGATGATTTTGTTTTTGATTGGTTATTTCATGATGTTTAAATTGTTATATTAATCGTTTGATGTTGAAATATTATATTATTGTGAGCTTTTAGGGGCTTGAAAGATGGCATAAAAATACTGAAAGAAATCAAATCAAAACATGCCTTAAGGAAGCTTCTGACTCAGAGCATCTGGCTGGCTGTGAGTAGAGCCGGAATGCTGACCTACATGCGACGAGCTGCTGGATAAGACCAAAGGTCCATGTGTGTGCTGGATGCGGCCAGGGGAAGTAGCAGATACTCCCGGTGGCTTCCCCGTCTTTAGAAAGTGACATCACCACGCGAAGAGCAGAAAGGGAGGTTCCCTGAAGTGCTTTCCCAGATCTTGGGACCAGGAGGACAGGGCACGGCAGCCGCCTCTCGCTTGCCCCGTGTGCTTGGTTGGCAGCCCGGGGAAGTGGCTCGGCGGCAGTGCGCTCCAGTTTGTCGCTGCCAATGAAGCCGAGCGGAGCACGGGACCCGCCAAGCAGCCACGTAGGTGACAGCCCCAAGCGCCCTGTGGGAGCGCGGAGTGTCTTTGGCTCACCCATTGGCTAGCTCCGTTCGAGTGCGTCACGAGGGAGGCGTGGCTTTCATCAGCTGTTTGGGTAATGCCAGGAAGCAAGTGTATTTTGGAAACAATGCCGTGCGGTGCGACCGGCCGTGGCGCCGGCGCCTGAGGTTGCAGCCCGGGGACTTTCCGGCTCCCGCGCTTTCCGCTGGTCGTCTGTTTTGGCGCAGCAGCGGCAGCAAATGAAGGGTCCGCTTGTGAGGGTTTGCTGTTCGTGCTTTGCAGGGCGCGGGCCCGGCTCTTTCTCTTTTACAGCGGACGTCGCTGGCTGCAAAGCTCCACACACAAGCAGTTCTGCCTAGGTTGAGTCGCAACGGAGGCAGCAGGTACTGTAGTGCGGCGGGCGGCTGAGTCGTTCTGCACACTTCAAATCTGTGGCAAGCGTTGCCCACATACGGAAGGCGAATCAACACCTCACGGAGTGCATCTTAATCTTGTTTGCACTTTCACGATTTTGTATTTGCTCTTAGAATCTATTTTTACCCGCCTTGGGACTTCGAGATAAGGTGGGCTGTAGATTCATAAGAATGAATTAATCCCCTGGATGGCATCTCTAGAGTGATATCTGTCAGGGGCTTCCTCCCCATGATGCTTACAACTCTGGGATCTCCATGCGCTGGAGTGAAGAATATCCCCCTTCCCTGCCCCAAATCTGTTACATTTTCTGCCTGCAAAAGGGGGGGGGGGGCGACGACGACGGGACTGGCTTTCTGTTTCTGATCTCAGATTTTCGGTTGCACTGTCTAGCATGTCAGATTATGCAAAGTATTTGTTACCAAATGTTCAAATGCCTACCCTTTACTTACACCAGAGAAATGGGATCCCATGGGGTCATCTATCCTAGCCCTTGTTCATCTTTCACTTAACTTTAAAGAGAAGAAGATTCCAGAATTTCTTAGGCAGTTAATTGAACTGAATCATTTTCAATGCTTTAAAAAAAAATCATGTCCGTGTTTTTTAGTGTAGTTGAGCTTCAGGTATGGGTTGCCACCTTTTTCGGAGCAGGGTTGCTGTGCTTCTAATAGCTACTTGACAGAGACTCAGTGGGGCTTCACTTGTTGAATTTCTGCTTGTTCTGTAGCTGTTGGGAGTTCAGTCAGGTCACTCTTCTTCAGACAGTATGAACAAACTAGTTGTCCCACAGAAGCAGGTATTTATCTTAGTGGGCTAACAACAGTTTTCTTCACTGTAGGTTCCTTGACATGCCCCAAAGAATGTATTTCAAAACATCATATGTAGAGAATTCCTTTGCTTCTTAGGAGACGTTGCTAGTAAGTAGACCCTGTCCTTCCACAAAGCCAACATATCAGGCACTTGCCAAAAGCAGCGAGTTTAACCTGCTGATTTGCATTATGTTACTGATCATAGAGGATTGTATTTTAGTGGTGTGGCTACCACTGTGCCCTGCGTGGTGCAATTAACTACAGGATCAAATGACTTTATACTGTATGTAATGAAAAGTACTGCATTTGTCAAATCATCTTGATCAACTTTGAAGTTCCCACTCCTGCTTGTAAAGATTCTTGTTGGCTTCACCCTGAACTGAAGTCGAGCATTTCAGTGTTAATGTAGCTACGGTACTTCAGAGCGAGAAGGAAAGGAAGAGTTAAAGGAATTGTGAAGTCCTAAAATTAGTCTGGCTCGCTTTGTTTTGGTTAGCTGGCATGCACGTGTGCTGTACCCCTCCCTCCCGTTCTTCCTCACTGCTCCAGTTCTGAGAGCAGGCGAGAAGCTGTAATGTAGGTGGGATTCTTCTTTTTGTGCGAGAAAGCAGGAGGCGGATGGAAGAATGTGTGCATTGTGTGCCTTACAACAGGTGTTTCCAAGTTGGGAGGGCTGAGTGAAACATTTTCACTGTTTGTACATTTTTGTTTAATGGGTTTATTTCTTGAAGGCAGTTGCTGGATTGGTTTCCTTCTTCCAAAAGGATAGGGTTATTATTTATGACGCTTCTACGGCTCGTTCAGGAAATCCAGAGCTGCTCACATGGGACTCTTCAACATTCTCCTATTCAGGTGCTGACCAGGCTGAGACCACTTGAGTTTTTTTAACTGTGTCCTGGGCCCTCGGACCTTTCTCCCAGGTGATGCCATGAAGTTCTTGAGGTGACCTTGCGCCAGTCAGCATGTATCGGTCTCTAACCCAATTGTTGTGAGGATAAAAAGGGAGAGGAACCATGTACACCACCCTCCGCTTTTTGGAGGAAGTGCAAGATATAAATGCAATACTGTACAATAGAAATGATGATAATGCTATACACTTGTTACCCTTGAAATATTTGCAGTAAGGATTTCCTCCCTTGATTTCCAGTAAGGATTTTCTCAGAGAGAGAGAGAGAGAGAGAGAGAGAGAGATCTGGTCCTCCTGCCGCCAAGAATCTCAGTCTAGGTTGTTGGCCTCACAACCCTGTGAAGCAGGTGGGATGAAAGATAGTGGTGACTTCATAGCCGGGCAGAGATGTAAAAGTAAACCTGCCTTCCCTGCAACCTAGTCCAACAGTCCAGCTGCTGCACAAAACTGCATAGCTTTGTGAAAATTTAAACATGTAGCTGTACGACATGTGGTCTCTTAGGTCTAAACTGAGCCCACCTGTTGTACTGGTGCCAACGGAGCTTTTTACCTTTATTAAACAGAAGCTGCAGGGGCCCTGATCCAGATGCCGTGGCTCCAAAGGCTGCAGTCCAGATCTGGATGAAGACCCCACAGCTGCTATTTTTGAAAGAAAAGTTAAGCCCATTAACAGTGATGCGTTTAATGTAACATCTAAGCCATCTTCAGGCAAACATTGCATTGATACTTAGGGTGCCCAGATTCAATAAGGGACAGGGTGCCTATGCCTTTAACCATTGTAATAAGAGGGAATTTGGGCAGGTGCAGCTTGTTGCACCCTTCCATGATGAGCTGCACCTGCCCAAATTCCAATGGTTAAAGGTATAGGCACCCTGTCCCTTATTGAATCTGGGCACCCTATTGATACTGCCTATGCAGTGCTGGGGGGGGGGGACTGCGAAGTGTGTCCACTAAGCCCTCCCTCTGCATCAGTGTGCTTGCTAAGCCCAGCCCCCTGCTGGCCACACATACAGACAGCATTGGTCGGTGCAGACCACTGCTGTACCTGGGGAGCCTCTCTATGAGCTGGAATGCTGGCCGTGTTCCAGTCCAGATCACAGGGGGAAAAGACTCTCTGGATACAGTGTTTGTCAGTGCAGACAAATGCTGTATGTGTGGCCAGCAGGGGGTGGGGCTCAGTGGGCATGCATTGTAACATTCATGTGATTTTGTCTGAAGAGAGCTCTAGTTTGCCCTTATTGAATGTGCTTCTACAAATGTATTGTTGGGATTCACTGTGGGAGTGTCAGTCCCTTACTATACAGCTGCAACTATTTATTGTCTAGTACAGCAGCAGCATATGGAGATTGGAGGACACTCTACTGGGCAATCATTCTTCAGTCATGAATTCATGTGTAGGACATATCCTAAATGTTGGGGAGTGCTGGGCAGGGCCTTGGCTGTGCATCCCTCTCTACTTGTTCCCTGTAGTTCCTTGTTTCCTGTAGAAACACCCGTTTCTGTTCCCTTCATCTTTTTACTTCCGTTACTGCCGCCCTTGTAGGTGATAGGAAAGTGGACTGAACCACTTCAGACTGCTGAGGGGTGTGCTGCATTTGGTAATGCTTTCTTGCATTAAAAAAAATCAATACACTAGGGAGGGAAGTTCTGGCCCTGCTCCCTCCTATTGTGGTACTTCCTAATTGCAAGAAGACTTTTTTTTTACACGGGAAACATAAGCAAATGTTACGCCCACCTGCAGTAAGCGGTACTATTCAATTCTATCATTTTTAGGCATCTCATGTAAACCAGGCCCAAGAATGACAACAACGATGGACCATCGAAGATCAGGAATGCTGAGCATTCAGCTCCTAGGGTGCAGGCGGCTCATACTTCCCTCCTTTTTATTTATAATAATACTGAACATTTGTATAGCACTTTTAAGTGTTCCAAGTGCTTAGGAATGAGAATTACCGTATTATCTCCATATTACAGATGAGGGGCTGAGTCTAACAGTGAATAGCTTGCCACCTAGTGAGTTCATGGCAGAGGGGAGATCTAAACTAAGAAGTCACTTGTAAGCTAGTCTCTTAACCACTATGCTGCACCAGTTTATGCATGCAGGTCTCCCCTGTAGAGCTGGCTGTCACTGGACTCTGGATTTTGTTTGTTTGTTTAGCAGAAGTGAAAGTAGCCAATTTGTCTGGACTCCAGATGCTCACTCCTTCCTTTTTTTCCCCCTACTACCTCTTAAGCTTCTCCCACCCATCCCTTTGTTCTTAGCTTTTTCCATTGTCCCTTACTGACCTTTCACTTGAAAGTTGAGTTAAACCATGTAGCCCAATGTACCTCCCAAGAACGGTGAAAGTTGGGCTTTTGTGTATACTGTACATTCGTGAGGGGGTGGGGGTGTGAATGAGAAAGTGAGAGAAAGATCATTCTCCAGTCATGAATGGCAAAAGACTTAACATGCTTCTCCAGATCTTGGCCCACAAAATGTTTGTGCCCACTGTTACTATTTTGGGCAATAGGTAGGTGTTTTTTTTTAATAGTTTTATTTTTTCGCAGATTACAGTGTTTAACCAAAATGAAAAAACAGAAAGCGGTGTTATGTGTTTTTATTCCAATTTTTCCCATTTTCATCACTTTAAAAGTGTACTGGGTAGGTGGTATAGGTTGTACAGTGTCAGCAGATGAAGAATGAAGCAAATTACATGGTTTTATTTTATCTTTTTGCAGATTTTTTTTAGCAGAAAGCGGTGTTCTGTGGTTTTATGTGGTTTTATGCAGTTATCAGAACAACAACAAGAACCCACCCGTAGCAGTAGGAGAAATGTTAGGGGAATTCTGTTGCCCATTATCTCCAGTCTTTTCCCTTTCTCTGCAAGTAGATGTGATCCTGGAACTGGGAACTTTAAAGGCATAACTGGGTTGTCTCTTGCTGTCCCCGTACATCTGAGTCTCCAAGGCCTACATTCCATGTTTGGACTCCAGACTTACCTTAATTCTTTTGTATTGAGTCCAGGAAAGGCACTGTATGCTGCAACTAGCCTGGACTTGGGGGTTGAATAAACCAGGAATATATGCTTCTTGCATACTCTAGGCTTGCATGGTCTGAAATATAGAAAGCAGGAGCATATTTTTTGCTAGAGCTGAAATTAATCTCAAAACATTTTATTTAAAGAGAATGTATCACGTAGGTTGTGGCCTCAAAACCTAAGATAAAGTTCATTTTGTAGAATGGTTATCCTGAATCAGTCCAGATTTACAACCCGTCCCCTAGTATGTTTACTCAGAAGTAAACCCCTCTGAGTTGAGTGACACTTAAGTGTGCATCAGATTGCAGTCTTAGTCAGAGTTCTGGTAAATTACTGCAGGTTATACTGCAGTAATATAACCGCAGCAAAACAAATGACCCAATGATTAAATTTCACTTCCTTGTTTGGGGTCTGTGGACATAGATGATGTGTGTGTTCAGAATATGCTAGAGACTAGGGAGAGGCTAACTGCTAGCTTTAAGGAGTTCTACAAAACGTACATTGTCTGTGGTAATTTGTGGTGGCATGTTGGTGGGCATCTCCTGGTTTTATATGTATTTCATGGACCTGCTAGAAGGAGCTGACATGTTTTCTTTAACCATGGTTGTAAATCTCAGCTTTTTGGGGTGGTGATGGTGGTGGACTGGATCACCAGAACGTTCTAATTTTGAGCTGTGTACTTTGTACAGGGAAGAGAGAAGTGTTTGGGTCTGGGGTTTCCTTGAATCTGACCTTCTTAGTGAAGTATTTATTACTTCTAACACCCAGGTGACTGACCTGGCTGATTAAGGTCAGGACTAGATAAGGGTCAAGCAAGCAGTCAGCCACTCATTTCTGAGGATCCTGTACATATAAGATTGCACAAACTGAAAGATAGCATCAGAATCGGAAGAAGGAACCATAGCAGCCCTTGGAACAATATTGAAGTACAGTGTTGGAGTCCAAGGCAGAGCAGATGTGAGTGATTTTTATTTGCAAAATGCTTTACAAACTAGTCATAGTGGGCTTCCAAAGGCTCCTCCATTGCCTACAGAAGATGTACTATAATTTTAATTGGTCTTCCATTATTTGGAACAGCTCTGCTGTATGGCAACTGAGCAGGCTTGAAGGCGGCAGAAAAATAAGTTTACCTCAATGCCATCACCACCATAGAGTAGGTCCCAAAATGGAATCTAGCCTGTGTTTGTCCATATTTGCCATGCCCATGACTCTTCCTCCAGCATTGCTCTAGTTGTTGTCCTTCTTGTTTCACCATTCCAAAAATCAGAGTACATCAAGGAGTTCCACAAGTTGCCATAGAGAAAAGGACACTTAGGACCAATTGTGTCAGTCCAATGTCCATGTTCCAGAGGTTGACTAGAGTATCAACAGAATTGCCAGCCATACTAGCAACGTATGTACTAGCAGAGCAAATTCCCAGAGCAAATGGTTATCAGAAAACCATTGGGATCCATCCATTTCCAGGAGTGGACCACTCTAACTGTTCCCCCCCTTCTGTAGGGGTGGGCCATTATTAACAGCGGAACAAAATCATGATCTGCTTTTGACAAGGGAATCGTACCATTTTATTCCACCCCCAAATCACTCTTATCCTGTCCAGAATAAAACACCAGATCAGGAGTATGCCCTGTCAGATGTGTGGTGCTGGATATCATTTGGAACATGCCCATGATTGTTGTGGCAGACCTGAATTTCTGAGCTGCAATGGACAAGCCTTGTTGTGGATGCTGAAGTCTCCCAAAACAATCAGTCTTGGAGTCTCCAGCACTATGCCTACCCCTGTCAACTTGGGCAGAGAGGCTGTTGGCACCAGGTTGGGTGATACACTAACAGAATCCCTGTCCCAGGGATTCCAGTGCTAGGTATAGGCACTCCAAATGGATGCATTGCTGGACAAGATGTCTAAAAAGGGAGCTGGAATTCCAACAGGGCCTCGATCCCACCCATAGGGTCTGCACTGCTGTACTATTCAAAAACCTGGCAGACACAACTACCCCTCACCCTCATTTATCTAGGTCTCAGTGATGTGAATTTACTTAGATCTCAGTGAAACCATTCTGGCATGCTCATCCAGGAACAAATCCTAGTTGACAGATGTCTTCCCATTTACCGACCTGGCTTTAAGCCATTCTACCTTAAGAGCCAGTGGGTTGCTCACAGTGACCCCAGGTGAGAGATGGACCAGAAGGGTGAATATCTAATCAATTGTCTTGTGTACTCTGTCTCCTCATGTGGCCAGTTGATCTCCTGGCACCCTCTCCCCAATGTATCTGAATAGTATCTCAATCACACCATCAGTCCACCCCAGTCAGAAAAAGCACAACTAATAACCCGTCTGAAATGCTATGGCAGCTAATACAGACAATAGATCTCTGAACAATAGTCTACCATCTCACTCTTAGCGGACTGCAACCAGCCAACCCAAGGTCTCATAGAAGGGTCCTCAATCATTATCTATTGAGAAAGATTGAACTACCAACTATCTACCCATTTTTGAGACACCCCCCCCCATTGTGTGACAGGTAGAAAAAGGGGATGACCCTTTCTCTTGTCCCAATCCCCAAGGGGCAGAATGCTCCCTCCTTGGAAGCTGACACAGTTCAGGGAAGGGGTCTTCTCATTTGACTCCTGCTGCTGCTCCCTGTTGGCTTCAGCATCAAGGGTGGCTGTTGGGGGGGGGGTATACATTTTAAAAGAGTCCTAACAGGCCTTGTGGTGTTGCTGTCATTGTTCATGTCTCCTGCTGCTTCTGTGAATCCCCAACCTATGCTGGGCCCAGTCTATGAAGGTTATAACCAACCATAAGTGTTTGTCATAACCAACACTTTGAACTGGACCTAGAAGCAAATAGGAAGCCAGCGTAGGTAGAATAAAATGAGCAGTAGGGGTATCCCCTGCTCGAATGTCCAAATCTAGGGTCATGTCCAACTCTAGCTCATCTTCATTTCTAAGCGCTGTCCAAAGACGCTTCTGTGGTCACGTGGCCAGCATGACTGACAGAACGCTGTTACCTTCCCACCGCAGCAGTACCTATTTATCTACTTGCAATTTCTTGCTTTCGAACTGCTCGGTTGGCAGGAGCTGGGGCAGGAGACGGGAGCTCACTCCGTCACGCGACACTCGGGTCTCGAACTGCTTTCCTACTGACCTTCTGGTCTGCAGTTCAGCGTCTTAACCACTAAGCCACCGAGGTCCAAAAAAGATTAGCAGTATTTCTCTATAATCCAGCTATAAATTATGCTTCTGAGTTCTGCACCACCTGAAGATTCCTGACCGTCTTCACTGGTATCCTAGTGTAATTTAGGTTAGACAGGAGGCTCCCAAAGCACAGATGACAGTAGCAACATCTGATGACACAAATAACCAAGCTGCCAATGGTGATTTTGGCATCTGCATGGCTCTTCATTCTTTCTTAAATATTCATTCATGCGTTCTTAAATATTCTCATCAACTGTGTTCTTCAATGTACTGTACTTTGCTATTTAGGTTCTTTTGTTTCTTGTTCAGTAAAGTTTATCTCAGCATCTTGAGTGCTCATATCGTACTTGGACTTAGAACCGTTACATTATTATTTCTAGGACAATCTGATTGATAGGCTTGCTTGGCTGCATGCTCTTGGTGTTAAAACAGCACAACAGGATGCAATGAGTTTCAAGGATGTAATTAATGGGAAATAAAAGCATCCACTTGACACACAGAAATGGCAGTTTACCTCCTTTCACTCATTCTCTATTTCTGAATGTGATTCCAAGTATATGTTTTTAGAAATGAATTACCGGTACATTGAATTCAATGGGAATTCCAATCCCAGTAATTACTGTATATTTGATACTAGGCAGTCAGATTAACGTCAGAGAGCAGTTTTAGGTAGATATTTATGGGAGAGGGTAGCAGAGACTAGAAACTGCACAATGCATAGTATAGTGTAATACAGTTGGGGTGGGGGCAACAGAATCAAGCAGTTAGGGAAGCAATTAGAGCAATTTTGTTTGCTCTGGGTTAAAGATCACGTTCTATGAATTGTTCATCAGTGATTCTAAACTGCCTTCCCCTCTAATTTGCATGCAAGAAATCAGATTTCTGTGACCAGCACATACCGTATTTGTTTGCTTAGGCTGGCTCATGGAAGTTTATCTGTGTTGCGTTGTCATAATGGGAAAATGTGAGTTGTACAAGGTCAGGAGTAGTGGTGGATTATGGAAGAGCATTGTTGACAATGTGTAGTATTGATGAGGAACAAGCTGAGGGGTCTTCTGGCACATAAAGAACATTAACAGTGCAATCCTATGCATGCCTTCTCAGATGTGCTTTCTCAGCCACACTGAGTTTAATGGAACTTACTCCCAGGCAGGGTCTCCAAGAGGAATTTTATCTGGGGGTACAAAGTTTCTTTTGGTGTCCTTCTCAAAGGGGAGGGGGCAAAATGGGATGGGGAGGGTGGTGATGGGGGCAGGGAGGTGTAAGCGACAGAGCTCAGGTCTACTGGGCTTCCCTATGCAGAGCCCAGATCTACCTGCCCGGCAGACCTGGCCTCCCAGCATGGTGTCAGCTGTAGGGATTGCATGTGGGCATCGAGTCCGTATGAGATTGGAAAATGTTCCGGGGCCCCTCCTTTGGTTCCTGGGCTCCCTTTTTGACCCCGGGTACAATTTACCCCCTATACCCCCCCTCATGGGCCCTGCTCCCAGGTAAGTGTATATAGAATTGCAGCCTAAGGAAAGAGAGGTAATACAGCAGTTCACAAGCTGCACTTCAGCCAACAGAAACCCCTTGAACTTCAGGCCCAGTGCCACCAAAAGAGAGTGAGGTGTCTGAGTTGGCAATTCAGATGCCATTCAGTTAGTTATTAAATCTATGCATTTGTCACCACCAAGGAACACCGTTTGCATTTTTTGCCTCGGACACTGAAATGTTTTGGGCCTCAAAACTCTCAGCAGGGTGTTAGCCACCAGATCCTAGCACCTCGTAGATCCTAGTGGTTGTGACTGGTCCCAGTTGTGTTCCTCAAATCATTCTGCAAGATTTAACCCATCTTTTCATGATCATAGTGGCTTGCAGTAAAGAAGGCTGCTGTGCAAGAAACTCACGTCCAGACCTTCTTTAGGTGTGCAGAACTGGTCTTGTGGTTCTTTGGGTCCAACTCAGAATCTCTTGTACTGCAGGGAGCTTGAAATCTAAGTGCTGGGTAGGGTGTGAGTGCATATGGTTGTGGAAAACTACCAAAGGGTTTGGAGTCTAACAAATATTCTTCCTCATTCTTTTCTTGGGCTTGCTTCATATGACTAATCAATTTTAAGAACGCCTGCTTTGAAGGCACTTTGCTTGCGCACTTTCTTTAGTGTTCCCTATTAAGGAACTTGGCAAATTTGGCCTTCGTCATTGACCGCTTGCTATATTTTTCAAAACCAAATTCCCAGGCTGCTTTGTGCGGAAGGTGCAAAGAAAGCCACATCATCTCATTTGCTGTATGTTCCTGGCTCTACAGTTCAGTGATGTCGTGTCTATTTTCTCAATAGTTTATTGCAGGTGAAATGGATCCCCCTGACTATTTGGAGGATGACTTCTCCAACCTGGACGGGTTGGACGATGATGTGTTCCACTCTGAAAACTGTGGACTTGCCGGTCAGCCGAGTGAAATGACCTTTCCTGGCATTTTCACACAAAGCAAATCTTACAGTTGCCTACTGGGGAGGTTCCAGCTCTTCCCGCTTACACATTGCTGTGGTCCAGGCAGCAGACATGCCAAGCAGCAGGACAAGGCAACTCAAACTCTCACCCCATCCTCTTCCAGCCAGGATGTCATGTTACCTTGTGGAGTCACGGAAGAACCCCAGAGACTCTTCTATGGTAAGAATGCTCACATGCATGTGTCTTTTTCTTTGCCTGTGTACTGAAGAAGTCATCCCTTTTTATAACACTTACAGGAGTGATGATGTTTGGGGTCAGCTAGGTTGGGCACTGGCAGAGAGCTCATGCCCGTCATAGGGCTGGCTTGACTGTTTCCTGCAAAAAGGGGTCTGGATCGACCTGTACCTCAGTGCAAGTCACTGTTGTAATACCCAATGCACTATCGGGACGGGAGGGAGCATCATGTGGGGACAATGCAGGGCTTTGTCTCTGGGCCCCTGACAACCTGACACTGAGCATTTATGATACGTTTGAACTTCTTCTGAAGGTAGATCCTCTATTAATATCTTTGCCCTCCTTGCCTTCTATGATACAAGGATCTGTACTTGGAGGATGTAGAAATCTTACATACTCAGTACAGTACCATGAATCGTTACATTGGACTTGTGAAAACAGAATGTTACCTTTTCAGAATCCTGACAATGTTACCTTTTTCTGTTTTAAACAATCAAGTTTCTGTCCCTTATGGAACTTATAAATTATGCAGGTCCTCCTCAAGGCTCAGAAGATAGGAGGGACAAATTATCTAGAGCAGCGTTTCTCAAAGTCCTACAGGGGAGTTTACTCCCCTATAAGTCTTTGCAGGGGTGGGGCAATGTCGGAGGCAGCGCTCCAGGATTGTGCCCGCTGCCGACCCAAAAACACTTTTTTTCAACGTACCTGGTTATCTTGTCCGCTCCCTGAAGGGTCCGGGGGGGGGGGACTGTGGCTGCCTCCGTGGGCCTCCCCAAGGCTCTAAACAGCAGTGATTGTGTCGAAAAGCCCACTTCCTGTTTTCACTGAAAAATCGGAAGTGGGCTTCGGAGCACAATCCTAGGCATGTCTACTCAGAAGCAAGCCCCATTGAACACATTGACATGCCTAGGATTGTGCTGTAAGGGTTTAACAAGCTACACCTGCCCACATTCCTTCTCCCTGGTATGGATCTGGTAAGCCTATGCTGTATATATTGTCCCCACCCCAGTATCCTATATCTCTCTTTATTCCCCCCCCCCCATCACACCAATTGGAGTTAGGACTGCAATGTTTAGTTACCTTTGTTAAACTGATGGATGAAATGCCTTTGATTAAAATTGTTTAAATATTGTTCTTGACTGAATGTTTAATATCTGTGATTGCAAACCCACTGGCGGGCATGATTTTGGAAGAGATTCTACCTTCTCTTATAGAGGAAGGAATGGCTCTTTTAAGGCTGCTGTTTTGCATCATCTAAAACAGAGAGAATGCTTTATTCTTTCAGAACTGTTCTATTCATATACAAGTGAATGTAGATTTAATCAATTGATACTGCATTCCTATACACGTTTACTCGGAAGTAAGTCTTATTATGTTCAGTAGGGCTTACTCCCTTGTAACTGTTTAGGATTGCAGCCTAAGTAATAACTCATCCGATTAAGATTTTTGTAATGGGCATCAGCCTTATTTGCAATCAAGCCAATTAACAAATAAGTGTCAAGTTGTACAATTAATTGCAATTACATAGCTGGGGTAATTCAAAGCCCCACAACTCCTCCTTTTACTCGCTACAATTTCTATTTTCTGTACAGAAAAATAGCACAGCAGTTTTAACCATGTGCTTCTGTTGATTTAAGGAGATGGTTGAAGGTCTTCATCACGTGTGCTCCATAATTCTGACCAAATTATGCTTCTTAGGAAGTTCTGTGTGAACTGCTGTTGCTCAGACGCGAATAGCAAAGGCTGAAATAAATGTCAATTTCCTGGAAAAAAAAATAACACGAACTGTCAATCTTCTAAAAGTGATTGGAAGTTAGCGGCAACCATCATGCTTAATTCCAATGAGACATTTTCTTTTCAGGGGTAAAAGTTAATTAACATCACTGTGGATTTCCTCATTATGATACTTGGCAACATAGAGTTCAACTACATTCTCTTATAGTACTTCACAGTATTTATGGCAGAAAGACCATGCACTTGATGCTGAGAGGTTGTAAGTGCCTGATTCTTCTCTGATATTTGGCAGGGAATGCTGGGTACCGTTTACATGTCAACCCAATTGGTTTCTCATTGAATCCACACCTCCAGGAGGAACCTCTGGAAATTCCACAGGAACTGCATACTGAAGTTCAGATTGCACAGAAGTTACGGTGCATTGCAGACCAGTTCCACAGGCTTCACCTACAGAGGGTAGGCTACCTTTGGGGCAATGGAAAGGGGGGGGGGGTTAGGGTGTGCTTGGTGTGCTATAATTGATGTGTTATGATGCTTGGTGAACACCCAGTTTAGCCATATAAACTGCACACTTTTTTGCAGCATGTAGCCAATGCCTGTTTTATTCTTAACAATATTTAACTGCTTCAAAAAACAATTTCCCAATTTAATCCATATTGACTCGTTGCCTGGTTTTTTTTTAAAAAAATTGTTTCTTTATTTAACCCTCCCTAACCTGGCAGCCTAGGTTTTATAGCTTTCTGTGTAGAACTAGCCTCCTGTATTCTGTCAGGGTCAAACAAGACATGACAGAGGGTTCCATAAATTATAGGATCTCTCACAGGGTGTGTGTGTGTGTGTGTGTGTGTGTGTGTGTGTGTGTTTAAGGTTGATAGCAGCCATGGGAAGGGCAAATCAGATTAGCATTGTCACTCTGGGGAAGGGGATTTAGTCCTTCTCATTCATTGTTTTCCCAATTAAAACATTCCCCTACCTCAGCTACTTTTTGACCCATGGAGAAAACATGTAAGTATCTATGAGGCAAATAGCAGCTGGAGCCATTTTAATTGAGAAAATCATGGGTGGGGGAGGACTAACTCCCTCTTCCCCTAGTGCAGTGGTCATAATCTGAATTGCCCTTTTCCCCATGGTTGCTATGAATGCTTTAAAAAACAGCAAGAGGTCCATCTCCTGCATCACATCTAGTGTTAATAGGAGCCATAAGATGGCCCAAATCAGATTGGGACTTTGGTGCTCATGGAGGAATAGCTAATGTAACCTTCCCCCTTGCCGCCAATACCAGGAAACTTATTCAGTCTCGCTTTAGTTACTGTTTTAGCTTTGCTGGTTTCATTGTTCTGTTTGTTTATATTGGGTTTTTAGTTGTCTTGTTGTGTGTTTAGCTGATATGAAAGCGGCCCTGAGCACCTGTGAGGGCAGAAGGGTAGGGTATAAGTCTTTTTAATAAAAGGATTAACCCCACCTCCCAGTACCATTGTCCTAAGCGGGTTTGGAAACCCCCCAGCTCCCCCTTTTTTAATGGGGAGATCCTATTTACAGATCTCCCATATTGTGTCTATTCTGGCCTTCGCATTCAGACATGACCAAGAATCAGAACCCTGACTGAAGTGTGGAGCATGCTTGATTCAAAATGGCTCCCGCAGAGTTCTGTGGGATAAATGCAACAAAACTTTTTATAATGGGGAAATGCCTGCTTTTTCCCAAGAAACTGTGGTTTACCATGAGCAGGAGGGGGCAGGTTTAACCCCTGCCCTCTCTCAGTACCCACCCTTAAGTACACACCCTTATTTAATTTTCCCCCATATGCATGAATAGTTGCCATTTTTATAAAGAGAAGTGCATCCCTGTTGCATTAGAAGCTAAACTTCCCCCATGGCAGTAGGAAGCCTAGATTCCTTTGAGACTGATCACACACAGTCTCATAAGGTTTCTGTGTACATGCAGGTGCACTCTGTCTCCTCACAGAGATCCCCTCTGCCTGTCAAAATGATGGGCATCATAATGCCCATATAAAAATGATGGACATTATCATAGTCTCTAACAGCTCCTATCTAAACGTGTGATTTGAAGAAAAAAGAGCAGGAAATGCAACAGAACGCATTGATGTCTCCCATCCACACCGTTGCTGACCCACTCCATCCCCCTCCCACATTCTTAGGTTACACCCAAAGGATTTTTTTTATCCTACCCACTGCAAACATCTCATTTCATTTCTGTTCACCAACTCTCCCTGTTGAGAGGCTGTGGTTGTTACCAGAAGATCCCAAGCACTAAGAAAAATTTAGCTGTGCCCAGAATTCCTCTGTTCCAGCTTGTGGTGGTCCAGCTTGTGGTGGTCTTGAAATGCCTGACCTGAGGCCCCAAGACATCCAGTGCTGACCCCTCTGGTCATTCTTCCACTGCCACCAGTCCCTAGTTTGCTTGAGCCTCAGTCTCTGCAAAGCCTTGAGGAAGCAGGGATACACCCTACTAGAATTTAGAACAGGATTGAAGTAGAGACAGCACAGCTCCTCAAACGAAACACAGCGCAATCCTGCGCAGTGTTGCCCCAGTGGAACTATAGTTCTGCTGGGGGAAGGTGTCGCAAATGTCCCGTAAGGCACATTTGCTGTTCCCAAGGAGTAAGTGGCGCTGGCGGTGAGGCTGGTGCTGCTACTTACCCAGCCGCAGAACGATGGAACTTCGCCTGGCATAGGTAAGGCCCACCGGTTGGGTCAGGGGAAGGCTCCGGATTGGGTTGCCGTGCCCGGGAGAAGGATGGGGATATCGGCGGCGTGCTCTGCTGATATCCAAAGTCCCCCCTTGGATTTTTGCCGGCGTACATCTGAGGAGGCCCATAGGGGCTGCTGGGGCTCTCCCTGGAGGAAAGGGACAAACGTCCCATTCCCCTGAGATGACCTCCATCCCTGCCAGTGCTGGCCCGATCCGGATTGGGCTGTCAGTTTATTTATGAATGTCATTTTGTTTGCAATCTTCCTCTCAAATAATTCGACAGTGGTACAGCATAGTGTTTCAGTTCCAACTTCCCACCTTGAATGACTAGGAGCTTTCCCTTAAATACATTTTGGGGTTGTTTAGCTTCCCCCCCCCTTTCAGTTGGCCATTTGGGAGGGAATTTCAAACCAAAGTGCCCTTACTGCTCTCTTTTAAATGGTTTTGGAGGGAGAACTATAGTTTGAATTCCGGCAGGCATCACACAAACAGAAAAGGAAGCTGTTTTTAACGTCTACACAAGCTGCTTCCCACCCTTGTGTTGTGTCCATATACTTTAAGCATCCTGAGTGAGACTATTGTTGTGCCATATTGACATAGTCACAAAATGGTTCTGGTTCCAGCTCATGATTTAGAGGTAATTGTTGTCATGTTTTTTGTTTAAACTTCTTGGCGAGAAAAAGCACCAGTTAAACCACCAGGTGTCAGGAGTTTCACCTCTGGCTTTTCTGCCATCATAAAATAAGTCATAAGCCAAAGGGGGGAAAAAAAACATTAAGGTCCTGAACTTCTGATTCTTCTTTTTTGCCACCTGAGAGGAGGTAAGGTCCCCTCTGGACATGGGGCCTTCCCCCTGCTGTGCATGTCTCCTCTCCTATTCCGTGTAAACTACCCTCACTGCTACTTTGAGGGGTCTTTCCTCAGCCCATGTGGAACATTCTCCAACAGAATTCTCAGTGTTGCAACAAAACTAAAATTCCCAGGATTCTTTGGGGGAGAGCCAGGACTGTTAAAACCAGTTTGTTTTAATATACCCAAAACGATCCTATCTGGGCTTGGGCAGGTTTCCACTCCAGCTGAGAAGAATTACATGCTGGAGCTTATCATTGTTGTGGGTTCTGCTTCTCTTCTAAGATGAGTGCATAAGGGTAAAGCTCTGGTCAGGGGCCAGAGAGTTCTGTAACTAAGCATACCAAACTTTCTAAAAAGGAAACCAAAGCTTTATGATGAGGATGTGTTTATGTAAGATAAGAAACTTATTCAAACTGTTTAATGGACATAAATCAAGGTGTGGAGATTGCATTGCCTCGTTGTGTACAATGTTTCCAATTGGAGCGGTAGCACGCCGCAGGTTCAGGTAGTTGCTGTGGGTTTGAGGGGAAAGGGGGGCATTCTGCAGCCATAGCAGTTTCCTAAAGGAATTCTGTGGTAGCGCTCACGTTCTGTGCAAATGTAAGATCAACATAGGACATAGGATGTGAATTTTAAGCGCGTCTTTCATGGTGCCAAGTGTTCAGGCTACAGTGGTCATCTTGTGCCAGACCGTATTTCGTCTCTCTCACTCTCAGGATTCCTTTGTACAATTCTAGAGAACTGCTATTGAACAAAGTATGGAGTGCAGCCATTTAAATTTTGTCATCAGAAACCAGGTTTGCCGGAGGCAATATGATAGAAAGATTAACTGGAGCACTTAAAACCCACTGCTTGCAGTCTGGTGGGATTAGGATTTGTTGCCGTCTGAGTGTGTGTAGTAGCCACCTGATTGGTGGATTACATATTGAAAAAACTTTTTTTCTTCCTTCAGACATCACATTTTTCTCCTAGATAGTCTTCCTTCAAAATCTGTTCCTAAAGCCCGTCTTGATGTAGCTAACTTTGCCTAATGTAGCAAAGGTTAACAGGAGGACTGTTTTGTTTTTGTTTTGTTTTTTCTTTTCTTTTAATACTGTCAGGAGTCCTGAAGGCAAGCTGTAGAACTGGTTGTAATCCTACCCTTTCCATCTGGGGAGTGTAGCTATCCGATGTCTTTGTCTGGGAAATGTGTCCAAGAATGCCCCAGGGAAAAAAAAGTTGCAACCCAAAAAAGAAATGTGGCCCATCCCCTCCCTTTTCCTTGGGCAAGACCTGTGTTGCCGTGGCACCAAGAGCCCCTGAGGAATGATTGCAGAGCAAAAGTAGTGCGAGTTGAGCCTCTTGGAGGCAGGAGAATCGGGTGTCAGCCAAGCATGTGGGAGAGTTAGTAAACAAAAGCATCCCTCTTTACTACTAGCTTATGCAGCCAAGAGAGGAGGAGCTCTTCCTTTCTCAGCTGAAATAATAGTGTTGTAAAGGAGAAAGAGAGTGAGCGAGCGTGTCCTCGTTGACCATTTTCTTTTTTAAGAGAGAGAGAGAGAGAAACAAATCTTTGAACACAGGTGGGAAATAACTGAACCAGTGGATCTCCACTGCTCAGCATTTGAACAAAATATTGGCCACTTAGATTATGGGATTCTCTTCTGGTAGGGAAAAACTTTGTTTGTGTGGAGCTCTGTTTGAGATCATTGAAGGTTTTATTCATTGTTGCGCTTATGCTAATAAGTTACTTCTTTTCTCCTCCTGCCTTGCTCTTTGGCCAGTTTTCTCCTCTGTTGGCAAAGATAATGGAGTGCTTTCCAATCGTTCTTCTCTATACTTTTTGAGAGAGAATCTTTCTAGGACACTATGGCTTGGCCATTTGGTTGACTCAAACAGGCTTGATGTGTTCAAGTTGTACTCAGTGAAGTTCAGATGAATATCAGGGAACGACTTCCAGTTATAAGCACTGGAACAAGTTGCTGTAACAAGTTGCTCAAGGAAGGTGTGGTATTTCTCCACTGGCGGTATTAAAAAAGAAAAGTATTATTATTATTATTATTATTATTATTATTATTATTATTATTATTATTATTATTATTATTGTATATCCAGATGAACGTCTACAGATGGGTTAAATGTTCCTGGCATTTCAGGCAGCTGAACTAGAGAACCACTTCGATTCCCTCCAGTTTTATGATTCCATAGATGCACACGGGAGTTCCTTTTTTTAAAAAAAATACCTCCGATGAAGAAATTCCTGTTTCCTACGTGCGCTGTGCTCCCAAGACTCTTCAGAAAGATAATGTGGGTGCACTTGTGGGACAGTGACCAAAAAGTTTGTAGAAAAGATATCGCAAGCATGGCTACATCTGTACCTCTTATGAAATATCCAGTCTGCATTATGTGAGTTATTCTTACAGACTCCTTTGTTGGAATCTTGGTATTTCACCACTGAGTGTGGTGACTAATATGTAGAGTTTACTTAATCCCTACACCTTCCTATGATGTTACATATTAATCTTTGAAGGAGCAGAGGATACAAATTCCCTGATATTGGAATGAGAATTCTATGTAGTCCCACAAAGAAAACATCAAGCACAATCCTAATGCGTGTCTACTCAGAAGTACTGGTGAGTTCCATTGAGTTCAGTAGGACTCATTTCCAGGTGAGCGTGTCTACAATTGCACCCCTAGGGAGTTGTTTCATTGGCAATAATGAATTATCCAGTATCAAGGACAAAATTAAAATTAAACCAGAACATGAATAAAAATATATATCATTCTATGTGTGTATTATCCATGAGGGTAGTTTCAATTAACCCCAGGTCATATTCAAGAAGATAAACCTAGATTCCTTTTCGGTTGCTCTTGAGGTCTGCTAGACAAATATATGTCCGTGATGCTCGTTTCCTTCTCTTTTCAGGGTGTATTTTCTTCATTTCCAGGGGCTTTGTCTGTCAGCCAATGGCAAGAACAGTTACTGCATCATGTGGATGTGGAACTCAGCAAGACCTATGAGTGTATACATATTGGCTTGATTCTATGTGTCCTTGGTAGGACTCAGAAGGAAGTCCTACCAAGTTCAGTTGGGCTTTAATCCCAAGTGAAGGACATATTGGATTGCAGCCAGTGGTGAGATTCTAGCAAATGTCTGTCATTATCTTAGCATTTTCCAACTGCTAAGCCATGGCAGCTTAAAGCTGCAGTATTTTAGGATAGCCAACAACAAAACAGTAGTCAACAGTTGCCCTTTCACTCTGCTGTGGCTAGAGTCTCACTTTACAGACAGGGAGTCTATAAGAAATGGAGGCCGTTTATTCTCACAGTGCATAACTGTCAATAAAATCCAGGAGACTTGACTCCAGTCCCCTGCTCTGGCCTCTAGATCTTGCTGAGATAATGCTTTAGGGCTTGAGGGACATTTATGTTGAAAATGAGCTGTAATTGAGAGCTGTATATATTGACCAATAAAAGTTTATGATGGTGAGGCAAGAAGGGGAGAAACACAAACTGTTAAATTCCTGCCTGCTTCTGCAGAAGCTACACCAGGGGAGGCAAATATGTCCTAGTGCTTTACTCTCCTTTCATAAGTGCACTTATCAATACCACCAAGTAGAATAAGGTGGGGATTGCTTTCTTTTTAAGGGGTGTGTGTGTGATGATTTCCTCACCCTCTGTTGCACTGTCTTTGTCCAATGCCGCTTGCGTTGCAGACAGTCCCCTTTTAAAGGCTACTTTTATTAACTATGATTAGCTTGTGTGATGCAATACAACCCCAGGCGATGACAAGGAGCTGTGACGGCACAATGAAAAGCCACTGGAACCAAGAATTGTGCTTCTCTTCTGACTTCTCATGGTTCTTTGGGTTTGTGCGGGGGGGGGGAAGGGGAGTAGGGGTTAGGAAGAAAAACATTCGCGACTCTCCTAGTGTGTGTGCATGAGAGAGAGTTTGTGCGTGAGAGATAGAGAAGTTGTGCAGCATTTGCTCTGTGGCCAGCCTTGTTTAAATCGCTCTCTATATTTAGTCTCTGAGTCATCAGAACTGCTGACAAGAGGCTGAATTAACCCGGCGGAGACTTTAGTGCTGCACCTGACTGTTGGCCTTTGTGTGTTTCCAACTGAGTGGGAGTGTGGCTCTCTCTGTAGATTTTCTGGCTAGCCAGCAGGGATGAAAGTTTTACTTCTATCTTAATAGTCTGTCAGCAAATGTAGGTTTTGTGGGACCGTTACTAAGTGGTGTCAATTTGTTTGTTAAACTGTACAGATTGCACATTTTGATGATGAGTGACTTGCATCCTCCCTGGCAGGGTGGAGTCAGTAAAACAACAAAAATGGTGCCCAGTGATTACGGTCATGACATGTTTGATTTGACTAAATTCACACCAAATATATATCATTTGTAACCAAATATTCATTTGTATATCAAATATATATCATTTGTAATATCAAATGAAAGGTACTGTTGCCACAAAGTGCATTATTATTATTATTAAGAATATTTATATACCATTTCTGAACAGTATACTGTATAAGGTATATTACAATATCAACAGTATTGTATGAGGAATTGGTTTTAGGCTGCAATCTTATACACACTTTCTTGGGAGTAAGTCCCATTGAATTCAGTGGAACTGAGTAGACAGGCGTAGGATTGTGCTGCTCTTCCAATAAATTAGAAAAATCAGTATTGATTGAGTTAAAAACATAATTCTGCAATCATCCTTACATGTACATGACGGTTCCATTACACATCTTTTTTGCCTTCAGTTAACTGACAGACTAGGTTACATTTTCCAGTTTGTTGTTTATATAAATGTACAAAATGTTACATAGTGTACTTTTAAAGGGGTATAATCCAACCAAAGAAAAATCCAGTTTAAAACTTCCTGAATTACAACTTTTAAAAAATATTTTGCTTTGAATCACATTGTTTGTAACCATTTTTTTTAATCCGGCCATCCCCCAACACACACATTTTTTGAAGTTCTCCTTTTAGCAATTTAGATTGTCAGAAATTCCAGGATATCGCAAAGATTTGCCCTTCCATTGGTCTGGTGAAAATCTGTTGTATACTTTTTTAAATGATGAGGTGCATAACATGGAGGAAGTTTTTGTAAAACTAATTTTTAAAAAGCAGCTCAGACCCTGAGTATACATGCATATACAGGTGCTGCAAGTGCGAGGAGAGTTGGCTTTAATTAAGGAGGCAGGAATAGCTGCCTGAGGATGTTGACCTCCACCAGGATTCTCACCTAGAATGTGTTTTGATTGGACCAAGTCATTGACACCTTTGTTGA
Organism: Plestiodon gilberti rubricaudatus; assembly: GCA_026170595.1. Lineage (NCBI taxonomy): Eukaryota > Metazoa > Chordata > Lepidosauria > Squamata > Scincidae > Plestiodon > Plestiodon gilberti. Next base: position 264,874,394 of record JANXHW010000001.1, read on the forward strand.
TTCCCACTACTGGGAGTCGAGGGGAAAGGTATCGAATGGGCTATGAACATAAAAATAAATACACCCCCCCCCCACCCTAAGATTTTTGCTTTGGCACCTTAAAGTGTATGTTGGGCCAATGAAATGCCCTCTGCTTGCCCTTTATCTGAGAGCCCTCTGCTTGCCCTTTATCTGAGGACAAGAGTGAACATGCCTACAGTGTGGTTGTGTACAGTACCCATTTTTTTGGAAAACAAACTGGAAAATGTAACCTAGTCTGTCAGTTAACTGAAGGCAAAAAAAGATGTGTAATGGAAAATGTTGAAAACGCTTGACCTCAGATAGGTTAATTTTGAAACAACTGCTGTGAACTGAGAGAAGAGAGGTGATAGTCCAGGACAGAGTGTGAAGGATCCCTATTTTCTCTTGTTGCAAACAGAAAATGAACTAAACCAGCCATCTGAGTTGCAGGAGGTTCATTCCTTGCAAGCCTGGGAAAGAGGTGGCCTGCAGTTGGTCTTTCTGTCTTGAAAGTCAACTGGCCTTTGCTGTGGTGTTTTTGTGCTACCACTTCCTGTAAATGATGGGGGGGGGGGGGAAGGTTACTGTTGATATTTATTTTGAATTACAAGCAGTTCAAGGAATTGCTCACCTGCCAAGGCGTTCTCCCAGTACTGAAAATAGCTTGGTGGTTGGTTTCCCCCCCCCCCTGTAACATTTTGTTCCAAGTCCCTTGGAGTTTCTTTCTCCTCACAAACTCTGTAGTAGCCGGTTCTTTTTGCTTTTCTGGCAAGGATCTCTCACGTTTTCCTCTTTGGTTTCTGCTTTGTTGTCTCTGCCGCATGGTTCTGAAATTCTTAGTGGTGTGTTTTTCCTAAAATAACTGTCTTTTAACCAGGCATCAGAGAACTGTGTGGTGCAGGCAGTGGCAGTAACCTTTTTCACTTTCATAAGTTTACAGTAATTTTTCTGCAATAGAGACATGGTTTCACAGTATCAGGAGAATCCCTCCGCCCACCCACCCCCCTTGTGATTTTGGTTCTAAGAATAAAAACTGAAGGACCGTAAGCAGTGTGGAAAGTTTTTCTCTATTCTATCAAAGTGATATTCTTTGTAATTCCCTACTTGTTTTTTAAATGGTAATGATGAGGAGACATGTAAAGTTGTGTTTGTTGTCCAGATCTTAAAGGTCATCATTTGTGTAACTTCTTCCTTCTGCTTCCCCCTCCGCCCCACCCGTGCCCTCTGCTGCCCGTCTACTTCCCTCTTCAGCTGGAACATGTTCCTGACCTCTGTTGCCCTGGGGAACGTGAGCGATTTCCTTGTTTTACCTAATGTCTAATCTCTTCAGTGGCAGCACAGTATGCCTCCCAGCCACCTGGCAGGCAAAACAACTTTTTCAAGTGACCCAGCTTCTGGCCGCTGTGTTGCATTCATATTATAGTCATTGGTTTGTTTTTGGTTGTTGAACTCCCCGTGATTTCCTTCCCCAGCCTTCAGAGTTCCACATTATGCTGGCAGAATTGCAGCTTCAGGTAGAATTGCAGCTTCTCAACTCCAATGATTTCAGCTGAAATTTGGCTGTAAATTTTGCTGAGTTTACACTTGGTTTTTGATTGAACAGCAAATGAATTAAAGTTTGCTCTGTTATGTAATTGCTCAGTCACTTGAAATACCCTGCACCAGATGTCTCGGTTAGTGACTATGTGATTACCGTAAACTGAACACGTTTAGATTGCAAATAAATACTTAGAAAAATGACTTCTATATAAGACGGTCTTGCCACCTGTGAGTTTCTCAGCCAGCATTACTACTCTTTTCTGATCCTAAAAAGGAATCTGTAAATATCTTGGAAAACTGTTGAACACAAAAGTCTCAGTGGAATTGTAGAACGTGGATTACTAGGTACAGGTAATTCTAACAGCTGCTGGTGTGACCGTGTTCCAAAAAGGATGGCAGCCCAGGCAGAGAGATCGAGGAGGAGGTGACAGCACCTCTCCTTTTCCCCCTTTTCCATTTGCTCTTAGGTGTGTCCCCCTCTCCCATTCCAGTGAGGGGAGGATGGCTCTCATCAGTGAGACGGTCCTATCAGCATCCAGTGCATGCCTACTCAGAAGTAAGTCCCATTATGTTCAGTGGGACTTACTCCAGGAAAGTGTTATAGAATTGCAGCCCAAGTTGTATAGTGGTGGGGTGCAAACATGAGTGAGGCAGGGAAGGGAGATTACATCAGCGGCATCGCTGGAGGGGGTGCGGAGCAGTAAGTGGTGCAAGATGCTGCTACATGGGGGTAAGCGGGCCCGCCCCCCACCGATCAGAGCCATTCCCATCAGCGACGGCAACGCGCAGGCGTTCACGGAATCAAACGGAGCCTCCTGCGCATAAGCTGTTGCTGCCTGGAACGGCTCCGACCACTGAGGGGGGTGAAGTTGCTTACCCCCATGCAGCAGCATCTTGTGCCACAGTGATTGCAGCCAGTTACTACTCTGCATCAATTCCAGCAACGGCACTGGATGACGGTGAAATATCTTTGTCTGCTTGTCCGAGTGTGGGTGTGAATGGGTATGGAGGGGTGCCTGCTTTGGGGCACAATCCACAGAAAACAAACCGGACGTGAATCCTGCTAACACTAGCAAGAGCAGGACTCTTACTTCCCTCAGAGAAGGGCAAACCCTTGGGGAAAACTCCTGTCTCTTTTGGCTGGCAAGTGCTGTTGGGATAGATGCAGACACAGGAAGTCAGCTGAAGGATGATTGGCAACACTGGAGGAGGGACTCGCACAGCTTTTGCCTTGAAGAAAGCCCTGGATTGCAGGGGCGATGTTTGGTCTGGACCTCAGTGGTGTAAAGTGAGATTGAGCAGGATTGGACACAGCCTTAGACTGTACAGCTTGCTTTTTTCAGAGAGACTACAGGAAATGTTATGTGACGTACGTTTGGTTTGTTGTTTCTCCTCCTAAGTATTACTCTTTGAATCTAAAAAGAGGTCAAATAATGTTCTTAATGGGCACAATAGTTCTGCATCTTAGTAAACGTTGGAGGCTGCCATAAGGAAAAAGCGAGTCACCAGACTTTCAGGAGAGCAGATCATCAGCCACTTTTGAAAGCTAATTTTCAGTGTGTTTAAGGGCCAAACCACAAGTTTCATCAATCATGTCATTGGCTCTGGTGTTCTTTGGGTTTTTTTCCCACTAAATAGCAGTCACCTGGGGGAGCCTGATTCAATCATATTGGAACTGCAGCAGGGGGTGGGGGGAATGGTTAAAGCCATCCTTCCCCATGCTACAGTCCCAGTCTGGATTGAGCCCCCTCACAGCCGCCGTTTATGGGAGAGAAAAAACCCTAAGCACATTGTGACCAGTTAGATGCTCGAGGTAATGCATATTTTGAGTCCAGACTGCAGATTCCATATCCCCAATTTTTTCAGAAAGGCGTAATAATGAGCAAATATGTCAAGCCTGATGGAAGGAAGACTTGAGCACAACAGTGAAAGGAGAAATTCTGTTTTCATTGGTCTGCTGTGATGTGTCCCAACCCACTGCCTGCCTTTCAAGTGGTGCTTAACTGAGAGGCGCGAGGCTCCAGCCTTAATGATGACCTCTTATTTGGAAGTCCTGCCTCAAAGTGACTGCTGTTTGGGATCACTCACTGGTGAGGGAATAAAAGCACTCTGTGTATGCTCATAGCTTCTGCTGCTAGCTCACCTTCACCTCAGCTTGAGAAGGCAGTAGCCTTACTGAAAATGCAGAACAGCCAAGGAAGTGAAAACAAAAGCTTCTGGATTTTCCGGCCATGGTGATTTTAATAAAGATGGTATTTTGTCTGATGTTTCGTCCACCGATGTGGCAGACATCATCAGGGAAAAATATGGAGACAGATGTGTAAAACACTTCCACACTGCTCTGGGTTCTGTTGAACAACAACTGGTTAGGGTATAGCAGTTATTTAAAGGTACCCACACCTTACAGGTTAAATTGGAAAAGGTTTTATCCTCATTTTATTTATTATGGGCAGCCACATATTACTCAGATTTGCAGTCTCCTCTTTACAATTCATATTAGGCTTGTGTTTTCCAATCTCCACTGCTTCCCTGTATATTCTTAGGTAGAAGGCTTTAGTGCGCACCAGAACTTGCGTGTGCTGGAACTTTAATACATGCCCCGATTTTTGTGCATGTTCTGCTACTGCAGACTTGAGGGGCTGTTGCAACCTCACATGACTCTCATGTTCTTTAATGCCTGTAGAAATACTCTTTTTTGTTGTTGTTGTCCCTCCCTATATATACGCTGTCCCAAGTGCAGGGTATACAATATATGCCTGGTGTAGATAGAGGTGACCTGTTGTCCTTGGCCAATTTCAGCGATTGCTGTAACTTGCGAGTTGGTAAGTATACAGTTTCTATATTAGCCCATCTGAGCAATTTACCTATTCTATCCGTTACATGCTTAATATATGGTAGTGTTACTTTGCTTACAGGATCAGATTTTGTTGTTTCTTTCATTGTCATCTTAAGGCAATGTTGCATGGTCTTCTTATGATGTTCTTTGGATATCCGTTGTTTTGTAGGGCCATGGATAAATGATCCTATTCAGACTGTAAGTTGTGTGACTCCAGAAATGCGGAGCGCTCTAGTGGTTAGGGTCTGAATTAAACTGTTTTTCTGTTTTGAGTGATGATCTGAGGTGTAGGTACCTGTCTGCGTGTGTTGATTCCTGTATACAGCATGTCCGAGAGTGCCATCAGGTTTACGAGAGACAAGAACATCAAAAAATGGTAGCTGTTTATTATCGTCAATTTCCATTGTAAACTTAATTGCTGGGTTCCAAAAATTGGAAAGTTGGTTCTCGCTTTCGTTCCATACCGCAAAGATGTCATCAACATATCTGACCCAGATGCTGGGCTGATGTTTGGCTGATTGTAGAGCTTTCTTTTCAAAATACTCCATGAACAAGTTGGCGACCAGAGGACTTAGGGGGCTCCCCATAGGAACCCCGTCCACCTGTTCGTATATTTTTGTTCCACACAAAGTAAGTTGACTGAAGGCAGAGTTGGAACAAGTCGAAGATGCCTGATGGAAATAATTTGGACAGGAGTGTCAACACCTCTTTAACCAGTACTTTGGTGAATAATGAGACTACTGTACATCGAAACTAACCAACCGTGCCTGAGGTGGAATTTGTAACTTGCTTATAATTTGAATAAAATGAGCAGAATCCTTAACGTATGAGTCCGTTTGTCCCACTATGGAAACCAGTAATGTAGTGAGATGTTTAGCAAGACTATATGTAGGTGAACCTATGGTATTAACTATGGGACGGAGCAGGATGGTAGGTTTGTGCACCTTGGGCAAATCATAAAGTCTAGGTGTCACCGCTTCTGAATGATGTAATCTGGTTTTTATTTCATCTTTTAAACTGGACTTTTTGATCAATGTGTTTGTAGTCTTGACTAGCTGTTGTAGGGTCTTTAATCCAGACCATCTAGATCAGGGGTTCTCAATCGGTGGGACGCGTACCACCAGTGGTACTCCGGTCGGCCGGAGGTGGTATGTGGACCACCAGTCTTCCAGATGCCCACTCCAACGCAGCATTTTTGGCCATGTTTTCACTTCTGAGAGGCTACGACCTTTGGCCGACCCTCTCGGGAGCGCTGACAAGGGCCCTCCCACCTGCCCTGAACCTGCCACCTGCTCTGAAAGAGTGAAAAACTGGAAGTAACGTAATCGCCTCTTTCAGTGGTACGCGAAGGACAAGTGGCACCGGTCCACAATACATAAGCTTACCTGGTCTTTCCTGCTTCCTCATTCTGGTTTCTCAGCCTCTTGCAAGTTGTGCAGCAAGCCTCAGGAGATTCTGAGAAGCCAGGGGACATGCCACAGACTGGCAGTCGATGGCTTGTGGACTGGCAACTGAAGCTCAGCACAGTTCATAGCGAAACGTAAAGTTGTACTTTGCAAGTTTTAGTTTTTATTCTACACGGTTTTAAAACCCAAAAAAGGACTACATTGAGAGAGAAAGTACAATACTGTACAGTCAATTCTTGCTACCCGCAGGGGTTAGGTTCCTTGAAAATCCTGCGGGCTGCGGATTTATGGATCTGGATCCCCATGCAGATTTGATTGATCAAGCAAAACGGATACCCTTTAAATTGACTAAGATTTCATTAATTGGGTGACAGTTTTAAGGTAGACCAATGTCGACTTAGGCATTGTTTCTAGGGTGCGTCCAGATGTTATACAAAAACAGGATTCGCATGGACAGTTCAGATGACACTCTGAACCAATCTCCTCTGTAACATGGGGAGGGAGCATGGATGCATATGTCTTTCTCGTCTCATGCTGTGCTACCATCCTGTTGCTCTCTGATTGTACAGGAGGCAATTCATCTGAATTGCCCCTAAAACCATGAAGCAAATAGTGTGTGTTTTGTATAATTAGAGGCAGTTTGCATGAGTGGTGTGAGTCAGGATTCCTCCTGCCTTTACAATGTAAACAACAGACATCCGTGTCTACAAATTGAATGGTGGTTCAGTTGTCAGTCTTACCCCCCTACCCGCATATTTCAAGAAGGTTTTCCACCTTTAAAAACAAATTCAAGTGCTCATGTGCATTTGTTCATTTAAATGTTGATTCCTTGAAGTTTTTTTAAAGGCACAATCAGTTTTTTTTGGGGGGTTGGGGTTGGAAAACTGTTCCCGAGATAAGAGAGGTAGGTAGGTTTGTGATGGGACTGATGTTAGCCAATCTGTGCTATTCACAGCTGGCTTCTGCTACAAATGTAGAAGACTGGTTTTTTCTGAGCTAAATCCTGGAAAGAAAATGGTTGGTTTGACTGAAATATGTTGAGTGCAACTCCAGAGCTGGCCTGACTGTAGAAGTTAACCAAGCCATCAATTTGGGGTATGAGTGAAGTAACAAGCATTCCATGTGGTACACTTTCAGATCCCTTGCAATGTCACATAAGATATTGGGGCACTACTTTTAGAGTACCCAACTGGAATGCACCATTCTTCAGTCATGTGGTGTAGCAGCTGCTTAGGCTTTCGTCCTATCTTGGTTCAGCCCTGGTCACCATAAACCAGCCTTCTGTTTTCTGCCAGTTGAGAATGTTGGGGCTGAGATAATAGGCCATTGTTAACAAACGGAGCATTATGGATGAGAACAGGCAGTCTAACTGGGGTCTGATTAGCTGAGAGAACAGGCCAGATGATGGGGGAGAGAAACACTCCAGGTGAGACTCCTGAAGTTGCCAGATGCCCTTTTGTTTTAAGGAGTTGCCCCTTATTCTGGACCATCACAACACTATGGAACACGAGCAGGCAGTTCAGAAATGCAGAGCTGCACAGAACAATGATCCCATCTCCACCGTATCCCTGGTTTTTGTAATCCTGATCTGGCATCCATGTAACTTTTTTAAAGGAAAGATTGTGGCCTTTGACAGAAAGGAGTGAACAGTGGTCCTATCCAAAGGGTAGCATCACAGAGCTTAATCCTCCCCACCCCCAACCAAGCGTCTAAATTTGCTGCTTGATGATGGGACCTGAAATAACCCCTGGGTTCCCCCCCCCCTTATTTTGTTTTCAAGTGTGTTCTTGCTTAAGGTTTAATTGGCTCCAGTCAGTAGGAAAGGGCTCCAAGACTGATTATTTATGGCTTACTGTCAAAAGGAGCTATAAAAAAGGGCAGTATTATCTTGGAGATGCTGGGAAGCAAAGCCTGGTGGAGGGAGGGAGTGGGGGGGGAGAGGAGTGTGTGTGCATAGGAGTGTGTTTTCTTGTACAGGATAAAATCAGTTTTGCTGTCTCAGCAGTGTGGTTTAAATTGAAGATTAACCCTTTGACCTTCACGGTGTCAAATCACTTACAGATGGATCACCAGCTACACTTCTCTTCCCTTCCCCCTCCTTCCCTCTCTCCTATGTTTTGGGGGAGAGGGGAGCAGTCTCTCTCTCTCTCCCCCCCCCCTTTTTTTTAAAGGAAAGAAGTTGTTTGTTCTTGCAGCTGGAGCTTTGAGTGGCTCAGAAGCCAATCTGATTAAAAACAGCACTTGGCTAAACTCTGCAAAATCCTGCAAAAAGAAGAAAAAAATCTTAATCCTTTTGTGCACAATACATAAAGGGTCTGCTCTTTTCTTTTATAACGTTGAAGCTACAATTATTCCTGGAGAATTTACCTCTCTCTCTCTCTCTCTCTCTCTCTCGACCTCTCCCTCTTTTCCCCCACCCCTTTAAACGTGTTGTACGGATGGGATTAAAGTGTCTGTTCTTGAAGAAGTAATTTAGTTTTTATTGGAATTGAAGAGGCTCTTGAGTTGCAATTTTAAAATTATATGATTAATCTTGTTTAAACTGTTTTCCCTTTTTACAGCACCAGCAAAACAGAAATCAAGTCTGGTGGCAGGTTCTTCTCTTCCTCCATAACGTGGCCTTGACCATGGAGGCAAACAGACAACGTGCAGGTCGGAGGTGAGACTTGTCCTGCCTCTTCCAGGTCGTATCTGGGCTGCTGGGAGCACTGAACAAATCCAGGGCAGAGATGAGCATGTCGCTAGATGGATGTGAGGCTCCTGTGAAACTGAGGACGCGTGTACAAAAGACTGGTTTAAAAAGACTTGCTTGCTTTCTTTGGGCTTCCTCTCTTCTATGGTGGGGAGCTTTGGTCCAACACTGTTGACAAAAAAATCCTCCAATAAGTGCGTGGCTTGCAGTCATTATGTAAGTGTGAGCAAATCAGCGGGGTGGAAGAAGGAAGCTTTGGTCTCAGCGGATGATGGGCGTGCAGCATTGTGCAGTGTTGACTGCTGGGTATTCTAGGGCCGATGAGTCAAAATGAACTCTGGGTAATTTCTAAATAAGATGTGCTTGACTCCCCCATGAGAAAACTTTGACGAAAATCCGTTCAGGAAAAAAAAAAAACTATGCTTCAAGAGCAGATATTTACAGTTGGGCAGGCAGTACAGAATATCTGTATTTTATAACTGGAGACTCCAGGGTAAAAATTGAGGTAAGGGCTCTTTGGCTAGAGATGTAACATTTCTGAAAGACTTGAAACCATTGAAAACGGGGGGGGGGGGAGGTATTTCTTTTGGGGACACACACAGAAATTAGGGGAAAATTGAAATGTATACAGCAATACGTACTTCTCAACCAGAAATTTACTTCATGTAAGAACAAGAAATGCATCCTGTGTAATGGAGCAGATGAAATTGTTGAACTATTTGGTGTGTTATTATGGAATTTGAAAGTATGCCTTAATTTTGTTCAGACAATTACAAATTATACCAGTGGTAGGAGCAGAGCTGCCAACTCCTGCCCAGAAGGTACCTAAGATTGCAGTCCTGTGCACACTTTCCTGGGAGAGAGCTCCATAGATCAAAATGGACTTCCTTCTGAGTGCATGGGATTGCACTGCCAGGATACCTGACTGGTTGCCAGCTGGAGAAAAAATAGGAATAACTAAGGTTTTTTTTTTTTTGAATGGGATGTAGAAACCATCAATACTGTAGAAAACAAAAGGAAAAGTTTATTTTTTAAAAGTGGTCCTGAGCCAAAAAAAAAAAAAAAAACCATGCAACTGATTTTCATATGCCCAAGGAGGTTCTAAGCTTGTTACCTCAGTCAAGTGAGAGGCAAGAACCATGACGGACTGTGTTGTACGAAGGTCTTGCCACCATCCTGTAGCAGCCAGACTCTTAGCAAATTGAACTCCTGCATCAAATACCTGCAAGCGTTCTGTCTTCTGCAACATTTGAAAGTACTTTTCCAACAGCAAGTACTAAGAGTGTTGTTGTTAGGTAAACTCGCCCAATTCAACAGCAAAGTCAAATTACTGTCTTTGTATCTTGGATCTGAGATTTGAGGCAACATGAATTAAACTGTAAAAGTATTATTTTAAAATAATTGCTTTAAAACGTATTTCGCTCATTGTTATAAAAGAAAAAAGAGGTAGTTGTTTTTCCCCCCAAACATTTCTAAGTTGTTTGTTTTAGCCATGTGAGGGAAGGAAGAGAATAGTACACTTCTTTCCCCCTAGGCCTTAATATTTTTACTCTATACCTCCCTCTGCCTTTTGGTGCGTATTCCTGTTGTGAAACCAGCAAATATGACCTCCTGTGAGCTTCTGGTTGTCAGTTCAGAGGTGAAAATGGGCCACTTACAACAATGACTCTTGCTGGTAGACTCGTGTGTGTGCGTGTGTGCGCGTGCGTGAGAGCACACAAACACCATCTTCCATTGCCTTCCCAGAATGGCCCTCTGGGAAAATTAGTTGCTGGGCAGCAAGGTTCTATAACTTAACATGGTCTATTGAGTTGGCTGGATCTCGGGGGGGGGGGGAGTAAGAATTCCAATTACTCTGAACTTTTTCTTTTTAAAAAACTACTCAGTTTCATTTTTAGAAGCTCCTTTCTCTGCTGTTCTTGATCAAGAAAAGTAATTCCTATTTCATTCATTGCAGAGTTGGTGCCTAGCGACCAGTCAATATATTCCCACTGCTTGACAATATTGGAAGCTGGCATGAATAAACACAGACGAATGGGTGTTCTCAGTTTGAATTTGTATGGTTTCAGGCTATTGGAGCAAGACAGAGGAACTAATTAACTAGGAGGGGAACGATCTGTGCTATCAATTAATATTGATTTTTTTGTATTCTATCCAGTATTGGTTAACTGACCAAGAAGCATATATTTATAGCCAGAGTCTTGGTTTGATTACATTTTAGTGTCAAAGTGAAAGCCCTTGCCTATTTCTTCTATATTTATACCTATTTTTAAGTGAAATTTTGAGAGTAGTTGACATGCGAAAGTCAAAAATTTGGAAGCGTGTAGTCCTGCTGTCAGCATACTGTTCTGACTTTGTGAATTAGAGAATGTTCTAGGCAGGGTGTTGTGTGTGCCGTCCCCGTCCCCCCAAAAATTCTTTTCTTTGGGTATCTTTTTCTCTTTCTTTGTCAGTCCTTTTAAAACCGAAGTTTCCCTGGATGCATTAAAGCCAGTAATAGTGCTTTTGCTGCAGATCTTAGAAACTGAGACAGCAATCATAACAAACTGTACTGCCCGAGGTAGCTCCCAGCTGCCAAAAATTAGGCCAAGGTGGAGGGAAAGGAGGGGATTGGTCTTCAGATAAAAAGAACAGCCCTTGGGAGTATTGGCTTTTCACAGAGTGCTGATGGTCAATGTGCTAGTAATGCTCAACAGTATGACTTCTGTGGCTACATATGTGCTGCTACCGTTTCTTTTGGTTTGTGCAGCTTTTTCTATATTCCACTGCCTTTTATTTTCCCATTGTACCAGGTCTGCTTGTCTTCTCCTGCCAACTTGGCAGCAAGTTCTTGTTGGTGTTCCTGAAGGCTGCAACGCTCATTTTGGATGCTTGCCCTTGAATGAGGCTTTCCTACCAGCCTCTTCTCTGCCTCTCGCAAGCTTTGTCTCTATCAACAGGAGTAAGGGGATGAAGAGGGAAATCCAGTGCCCCTGGTAGAAGGCCATGTCTGAAACTTTGCTTTGCTCAGCTTGGCTACCAGCTTATTTTTGCTCCTTTTGGAATTTGAATAGGGCAGTTCTGGCATGGGGATAATGCCTTAGATACACTGAGACACTGTTCCCATGAAACTGCATGCTTGTATTGATTCACATTAATAAGTACTAAGCACAGATAACCACGTACATAATTGATGCTTTGAAGGGATAGCTGGGTTCTAACACATATTGACAATGCTGCCCTGTGGGAGTATGGTCAGGTATGGCATCATCACACATTCTGGAAAAGTGTAATCAGTGGAGTTAACTGTGCCTTGAGGAATTCTAGTATATGAAGGTTGGGAGTCTCTACAGTACGCAGAATGGAACATGTATTTGTGTTTAATATAAATAACCCGCCATAAGCACAGTAGACAATGAGTTACCTTTAGTCTGATGTCTCCTCTGCAAAGAGAGTGCTATAAACAACGCAACCAATAAGCATGTTTACAACTTCACACAGTACTTGGGTTGCCAAATTGCACCTTGGAAATTCGCCATGCATCTTTAAATCCTCCCAATGCATCAGTAGACAAGACAGCTGTGACTGTCCATCCCATAGATGACCATCTGTTGCCACCTCTGCCTGCCTTCTATAGTGCACCGATATTGTATTCCTATACTATATATTACGCATATACGGTACATACATACATACAAACAAACAACTCACTCCTCTACTGCACACTTGGTATCCTGCTTGTTCCAGTGGGTAGGGTGGACAAGCACTAGAAGTCGTGACTGTCTTATTGCCTGATGCAATTTAAAGGTAGAAGGCAATCTCTGGGTAGCAACCTGGCAACTCTACACGGTACGTTTTCTGGCATGGATTTGAATAGTGATGTTAGAAAAGCATGTCAAAAATGAAATGCAAGGATGACCACATGCATGTGTATCTTAGCTGATCTGCCCAGCGTTGTATACTGAAAGCAGATACTATTGTGGTGCACTGCCACATCACATTTAACATATTTGGGTTAAGGTATTAAGTTCCATCGTGGGTGATAATCTCAGCTAATGACATGTAAAGCAGCCCTAGAAATAGCTCAGATGAAGAATATCAGTCACTGATGTGTTCTGCCAGTAATTATTGGAGCTTAAGGGAGGATTTATCTTCTATTGGTGAGCTTGTGGGGCCTCACCCTGTTTGTATTATTTGGAGATGAAAATGCATTTCTCTATTAGCTTGTTTACTAGAGCCATGGTGGCTTAGTGGTTAAGATGCTGAATTGAAGACCAGAGGCATTGTTGGGGGGGACGGGGGGTCCACTGCCCCAGGCGCCAGGGTGCCTGGGCGTCAGGGGGTGTACTTACCTGGCGGCGGCGAAAATGTGCGTTTTCGGCCCGGCAGTGGGTTGGGGATTGGGCCGCCCACCCGGGCCGTTTGTGCTCTAAATATCCCAGGGGGGTGTTTTTTCGCGCTGAACAAACCGAAAGCGGCCCGATCGAGCTGAAGGGGGTGGGGCTTGGGCGGTCATGTGGGGGTGCTATGTGACCGCCCCCCTGGGGGGGTCTGGCTATGCCACTGTTGCAGACTAGGAGGTAGGCAGGACAGCAGTTCGAGACCCGAGTGCAGCGTGACGGTGTGAGCTACCATCTTCGGCTCCAGCTTCTGCCAACCTAGCAGTTCGAAAGCAAGAAATTGCAAGTAGATTAATAGGTACTGCCTCGGCGAGAAGGTAACAGCGTTCCGTGTGCCTTGGCGTTGAGTCATGCTGGCCACATGACCATGGAAGCATCTTTGGACATCGCTGGCTCTTCGGCTTTGAAATGGAGATGAGCACCGCCCCTAGAGTTGGTAATGACTGGCTTTCGAGCAAGGGGAACTTTTACCTTTACTTTTAGTAGCTTGCCTAAAAGACAAAAGTTAATAAACCAAATTTGCCATCCTATGCACGCAAGTAAATCCCATTGAACTCTATCAAATTGCATGTTGCTTCAATATTTTCTTGGGTCCTAAACACTTAGGGAAGCCTCAGAAATGTGTCTTGGAAGGCATAGATGCATTCTCAAGGTGTGACTTTACAAACTGTCTTCATCAAGAGAAGATGCATGTCTCCATATATGCTCATGTGCCCGCTTATATCTGACCTACATTGTAGATTGGGGGGGGGGGATTCTCCAGCATGCCAACTTATCAAGCTGCGTCTGTAGTTGTGCCTAAAAGCAGCTTGAGCTGCAGACCTTAGCAGGTAACTATGTTTGTTTCTGTGTTACCAAAAACTTTCCCTGCTGATTTCTACAGTTGAAGCTGGTGTTAAAGACAGAAGAGCAGGTCAGCATGTTTTTTTTTCCTGATCAATTGGCAAAACTGCTTGTCATTCCAATGATCATAATCTTTTATGTAGTTTAAAAAAAATTAAATTGACTGTTGCTTTTGATTGATCAGCAAGAAAAATACATCATGAAAAATTTCAAAATGAGGTATCCAGCAGGTCTTATAGCATAAAAAGTGCTTGTGGAGTCTGTTTGGTTCATGGGCTGAACGGTGTGTGTGTGTGTGTGAGAGAGAGAGAGAGAGAGAGAGAAAGTGACCTCTCTTAAGTTCCTCTTTCTGTCTCACCGCGCAATCCTATGTAACCTTGCACCGGTGTAAGTGCACTTATGCCAGTGCACCTGCTGTTACACTGGTGCATCTACTGTTACACCGGTGCAAGGTTACACAGGATTGCGCTGTCAGATAGGGCTAGTACAGACTTGCTGCTCTTCACCTTTAACAACAGAAAAGAAGCTTCAGCTGCTAACTCATGCAGCAAATCCAACTGTTGTGGAATCTCTGTAGTTGCACTTTTAACATGTTGGCAACACTAGCCATACACACGCACATGTGAGCGTGCACACACGCTCACACTGTATAAGACGACTTTTTCCTTTGAAACTCTTTGTTTGAAAAGAGACACCTGAGTGACTTGGTTCAGGGAAACCTGGCCATGCTTTAGTGAAGTCCCGTTGAGATCAATTCAACTCTTAAGTTAGTCATGCCCTAGCAGCTTGTCCCATTGATTTTTGTGGCCCTTGTGCAACTAACTTTCTCTGAGTGGGGTATGTATCTTGGGGAAGGATATTCTATTTCTAGGTGTTTTTAAAAGTACTTTGAACTGTTCGCAACCTTTGAGCAATGAGATGGGGGTGGGGTGGAGTTGAGGAGGCAACAGAGGGGTGGGCAGGGTGTTGAATAACTTATACTGTTATGAAAACTGTAGTGTGTACAATGGTTAACACTCTTATCAATTTCTTCCTTTATGAGTTTTATTTTTATTCTGAAGAGCATTAGTACGATTTTAGGGAGCTAGCTATAGGCCTACACACAACCCAGAAGGCAACTGTTACACAAATCTTTGTACAGTACTGTATATGACTTTTGGAGTGCAAAGTGCTTTTCAGTTCCTCTTATACAGTAATTTCATTTACCAGCACAGTAGCCTGTGAAACATGGAAGGCAGACTTGCCTGGTATGTGTTGTGCCTATAGGGTGCAATGGAGCACAGAGCTGCTGTGTGTTATACAGAGAAGGAAATGTTGGCAGGTTCAGCTTGTCATATGGGTTGAGGAAAAGCTGAAATTCCATCTGCTCATTCTGCTGCATAGCTATTAAAGGCAGAGGGACCCTGTTCTCCTCTGCATCTGGTCACCCTATGTGAAGGAAGGAATTTCAAGCTAAGCCTCCTACTTCCAGACCCCAACATCGTATTCACCGCATTGATCTAAATTCCAACAAGCCAGAGTTCATTCACATTGCTCTGCCCTGCCTGTAGGACGCCTGACTGTAGGAAGGGGCTGTAGCACTTTTCTCCCCTTTTCTGGTCAACTCATGTGAAGAAGACAAATATTAGTCAAGGGTGTTTTATGTTGTGTTATTTTTTTTAATGCTTGAAGATTAGTTCCTAGCCTGCAGGAGCTGTATATCTGCCTTCCTTCGATGCTTTTGAAAATCCTGTTCCTAAAATGTAGCACCCAAAAGTTAAGCTACATTTAAAATATTGGAGCTCTGCCTTTTTGTAATCTTTTTTTCCCTCTTTCAGTGGTGGGTATTACAAAAAGTATTTAGATCTGTTCTCCATTTGTCTGGAGTATCCTAGGAAGAATAATCCGAGGTGTGTGTATGTGTGTGGCTGTCTCACTGGACTCTTGTACTGTTTATTAAGAAATTAACTTTGCAATAGCTAGTTGCCCTAGGAGAGCAGGTGGGTGCTGGAGAATGTTCACCATGCCGTTTTTTAAAGTTCTTAAATATATCATGCATTCATGTTGCATACATTTAGATTATCTCAGTGGAGGGATACCTCTCTTGCAAGAGCCTTGGCAGACATGGTCCTGAAGTGCACAGACCTCCTTTTTCCATGGACTGAGACCCAGTGAGAATGTAGCATTTTGTCTATCCTGGTTGCCTTTAGGACTCCTCTGCCTTTACCATTGGTGACTCAGAGGAGCTCCTTTTTGTATCTTTGAAGTATATTTTCTTCTGGCTTTATTCTGTTTGGTGCTTTTAAATATATTTTAAATTCAACTTGGATTTTTTTTTCATAACTGGTACAATTTTTAATAAAATGGTTAAATCATATGGTCTCTTTTGGTTCTATATGGTAACAATAGCTGATCCAAGTCCTTACAGTGCTCACTGCTGTAAAGGAGGGGACATGGAGCAGTGCCTCCCTGGCAGATCTAAAGGGGCTGGGGAGGAAGTGTGCATGTGGGAGGAAGAAAAGGCATGTGGGCCCCACATCACGAAAGGCATTAAAGGTTATCACTGAATTCTGTGTTAGCTCAAACATCTTCAGTAATCTGTTTGAGACGTTGTCAAAAGTGTGCATGATTGAGGCCAAGTCCTTGTGCAAGGGTGAACATTCTAAACATACATAGTAGGACGTAAGCCATTCAACACACTGGGACTTGCTTGTGAGGAAGGCTTGTGCTGCCTAAGAAGCCATTTCAGCCAGCTCATCTGCCTAAGCTGCTGGGAAAGCCAACCCTAGTCACAGCGACCAGCCTGAGACTCCATGAGCAGTGCAGAATCCAAGCGCATTCAGCCAGCTTGTCCTGGAAGGAGACTATAACCTCATCCAATAGGTAAAACTGTATTTTCATTATTGTGACACGGTGTGTACAGTCTTGTGGAATCAGCTCCCATGCCACTGTGAACGTACAGTGATTTTGTAAGCACGTGTAGCAAATAATGGAAAAGAGGACAGCATAATCCAGCAAAGTTTGAGCACTTTTAAGGACCATCATTTCAATGGTAGAGTGACAAATAGGGCTGGCTCATGCCTCTATTTAAAACTAGGGAGGGAGGGGAAATATCTTGATCTGAGATCATGAAAAGACTTTCTTCTGCCTCCTGCCTTGTGTCAGTGGTGAATGAAAATCCTGCTTGCAAAAGGAATTCAATTTTGAGTTTTCAAACTCCTCAGTGAATTATAATCCTAACATGACTTGGAAATGTATGTGCAAAATCATCAAAAGGGTATGATGTTTAATGAAAACTTTTAAAGGCTAAATATGCAGGTGTTGCTATAGAGAAATGCAGCGAAAATGGATGACGGTACTTCTCCTGATACAGAATGAGAACTGACACATTTAGCAAACATTGTAGTAATAAACAATTCTGCTATGAAAGGGCCAAGCCCATCCCTACTCAGTTTAAAGAATTAGATGCTATCACAGGTTGCGCTCATGAGTACGCAGACAAGTGGTTTAGGGGGAAAAAAAAGAAAAAGGTAATATTACTCAGTAGAACTTGAGATGATCTGATAAGCAAAACCACAGCATAGGCCATTAACACGTTCAGGGCAATGCAATGTACAGTATCAGTGATGCACAACCTCTTATTTTGAAAGGACTTCTTTAAACCAAGAGAGGATAAATTGAAGGAGAGGTTGTTTCAGTCTCCTTTTCATGTACTGATGAAATTCAAACCTGGACCCATGTCCAAATACAGTGTGATCAGCCTGCCTGTTGCCTTTTTTCCTTTCACTACATTTTAGGGTTGAAATACTACCATCCTGAGATGGCATGAATGAAACTGCTTTGAAAGATTGTTTCAGTCTCACACACTTTTGTTGTTAATCATATGCAATAAATGCAAAAGCTCTAAGTAGGAGTCGTGTTGTGGAAAAATGGCACTCATTGTTGAAAGTTCTTTGGTTCACTTACAAGCAGGGGTTTTGCTATTCCTGTTAGAAGGGCACACTAGTGGCAGCCCAGCCTTTCTCCAGTGTACACAGGGTGGCATACATGGGCAGAGTGAGAGTGAATTGCCCTGGGCAAGCTAGCTAGTGAGTTTCATGGAAGAGTGGGAATTTGAACCCAAGGCTCAATGGCCCTGTCATATGTCAAAGTCATGCCATTGGTCCACCTTGCTCAGGTGTGCTCACCTTGCATGCTGACAGGGAGTAGGTCTCTGCAGTTTCATGTAGCACCTTCTCCCGCCACCTTGCCTGGAGATGCCAGGGATGAAAGCTGGGGCTCAGTGTGAAATATTTTTCCGCCACAGTACTTACACATTGCACTTGCACACATACATATCCATGTTGCAGTTTCCAGAGGAGGCTGTATCACATTATTATTTATTCAATTTATGTCCTGCTTTTCAACCACTCGGCCACCAAAGCAGCTTACAAAATATAAAACAATAAAACATAGCATAAAGTGTGTGTGTGTGTGTGTGTGTGTGTGTGTGTGTGTGTGTGTGTGTGTGTGTGTGTAAAACATCAATTTAAAGTTAAAAATAAAACTATATACTGTAAAAACAACCAGCCGCAATTGCCCCTTAGTAAAATAAGAGCAATATGAGAGGCCAACCCACAAACATATTGTTAGTTTTGAAAGTGCCACTAGAATGTTTTTTGCACAGGAGAGTAACCAATGGCGTCGCTCCCGTCAAGTGACGGGAGCGGGCCACTACGGGGTGACGTGCGCAAGCACGTAACGCATCACCTCTTGCCACGTCGCCCCCGAAGACGTCCCCGGAGCCGGCTCCGGAGACGTCTTCACCGGCCGAAGCGCCAGGGCCTTCTGAGGAAGGCCCGCTGCGCGAACGTTATTTATAACTTTTTTGCACATGCGCAGACCGTCCCTGAGGGAAAAGGGCTGCCCTTTTCCCTCAGGAACGGTCTGTGCATGCGCTAAAAAATGTTATAAATAACGTTCGCGCAGCGGGCCTTCCTCAGAAGGCCCCGGACAGCCGGCCGGGGAAGACGTCCCCGAGCCGGCTGCAAAAATTAAGGGGGCGCCTCGTCGGATCCCCCCTCAATCGTGCCGAAGATTTGTAAGGGGGGTATACGGGGAGGCGTCACTAGGGTAACGCGCGTGCCCCGCTATGGGGTGACGCGCGCCCTAGTGACGCCACTGAAAGTAACCTCATTGTCTTGGTTCTGGATTTACCAAATGACCAGGCAGAGTGTGACTGACACTGGTGAGTCTCGCTTCCAGCAGTCTGTTTGGACACATGCAAGCCTCAAGAGACTTGCAGTGGATAGTTGTAGCCACGAGTATTCAAACGCCAACATGTCTTTGCTCTTTGGAGGTTGCTGTGCAATCTCAGCAATTTTTCTTCAAATTGGAATGGAAACGGAGACAATATGCCAACTTATTTTTCAGCTTTCTTGCCATTGCCCTTTCTGATTGATTGAATCGTTACTTTCACCTGCAAATTGGGGAAAAAATTGGCTTTCTGGTTTTTATTTTAAATATCTTTCTCATTGAGATATGTCCAGGCCTAACGTAGGGTTCCCAGATGAAGGACTGTAAAACTTTGATTTCATCTAAAATAATTTTCTGCTTTCCCAAATCTTCCCTTCCCCCTCTCTTGTCAGCCCTTTCTCTCTCTCTCTCTCTCTCTCTCTCTCTCTCTCTCTCTCTCTCTGATGTACACAAAAGCTTCTCTGTCTGCTGCCCCTATCACATGCTTTCACTCTAACCTTAGGAGATTCTAAACTAAATACTACTCTTGTATTGCTAGAGGGACCTCCATTTGTATCAACTCAAATCCAAACAGCAACAGTTGTCGGAGAAAAACAGCCCCACGTTGAAGTTGAAATAATTGGCCTTCAGTAAATAGGTCAACTAGAAATGGAGGGCCACACCTGCCAAGATGCACCAAAAAAAGGAGAGGGTTCCCTTCCCTTCTTCTTTGTGCATTTCAGTAAACAGGCAACAACGTGTGATTTTTGCACAACTTCCAGAGGTTTGAGCATTGTTGAACCGAAACAGCAAGAAATCAATTATTAGGAGATTATACGCTCCAACTGTCTCTATTTATCAGGGCCAGTCCCTGGCTTCTTCTGGTATCCTCCCCTGTAAATCACTGTCCCTATTTTTACCTTCAGGGGATGCTTTTTACATTTTCAGTTCATCATGCAAGATGTTCGAGTCAGTTATTCTTCAAGCTTCAGCTCCCTCCCCAGGGTCTCTAGAAGTTACCGGTATGTGTGCATAATGCACGCATGTGCAGATGCAATAGCGTAGGTGGGGGTGATGCAATAAGTGCTGCAAGGTGGCCCCTCCCATTTGCCGTTGGAGCTATTCCAGACAGTGAAGGTAACTCGCAGGAGACTCCTTTTGGTTTGGTGAGCGCCTGCAGGTTGCCTGCCTGGAATGGCTCCAATGGCAAATGGGAGGGGCCGCCTTGCAGCACTTGCGCCCCCCAGCTACGCTACTGTGTGGATACTCCTTGTCTCGAATCTAGTGCATATGCATGAACATTTATTGTCACATAATATATAGCCTGCCATTACACAATTTGGGAAGGTCCCTTTTGAACTGCTGAGGCTACTGTAAGTTACAACAATAAAACCTCAGCAAGTTTGGCATTCGTGTAGTACTGTGTATTATTATTGAATGAATGAATGAAACCTTCATTGACATAAAATTATTAATTTTATTTTATTAATATTTATATACTGCTTTTCAACAAAAAGTTCACAAAGCGGTTTACAGACAAAATCAAATGATTAAATGGCTCCCTGTCCCAAAAGGGCTCACAATCTAAAAAGATGCAGAACATCCCCAGCAAACAGCCACCAGAAAGAAAAGGGGCAGTTGCTCTCCCCTGCTAAATATAAGAGGAGCACCAATTGAAAAAGTGCCTCTTGCCCAGTTAGCAGGTATATAATTAGTGTCATTATCCCGTCTTGCATAGCCATCATCTCTTAAGCGTATGTTTAGACAACACTTTTTTCTTCCTTGTGAGATTGTGCTTGATCCAGAAATTCACATGTATTTAGATGTTCTACACACAGATCTAGAGATGTTCTCCTAAGCATTTCATTGCAGAACCCCAATTCACATACCATTAATGATGCCTCAAGTAAAATAAGGCTGAAGGTATTCTTGTAGGGTGGTCCTTCTATTTATTAATACCCTGTGTCCAGCCCAATGAAAATATGCCATGTTTGGAAGTTACGATCAATTACTGCCTCAAGTCAAAGGAGAGAGATTGTTGGCCTCTGCAGCTGAGAGGGCAACTACATGTGACCTTAGCAATCATGTGTTCTCAAGACCATGTTTCCAAGATAACAGAATGCAGGAGTGTTTACAAGGGAACGTTGGGGGCAAGTGGTATGTGTGTGTGTATGTGTTTGTGTACACTCTTTCCCCCCCTCTACTGCTGTTCCTCCTTCAACTCCTCCCCCATGCCATTTCCCCCCAGATAGCCTGTTTTCTTGTCTCAAAGCTTGACAAGAGGGGAAAATGGAGGGAAAACAGCCGGGGGGGGGGGATTGGTTGGTGGGAGGAAGTGTGAAACATCCCCCTTCTGCTACCAATTCCCCCCCCCCAAATGCCCTCCATGAGGCAAACCAAAATTGGTTTTGTGAACGTCGTGTTTGCCTCATAATATGTTGTTCCACTTGGCAGTTGCCTCAAGCCTTGTTTCAAAAGGAGCTCTAATTCATCCTCCATAGATGAAGATATTTAAAAGAAAGAATGACTCATCCCTTCATGACAAAAGCCACCTGCTGGAACTTTTTCTACACAAAGCCTGCTTCTCCAAACACATAGCCAGCTGATTTTCTCAGGTGACGGAGTTCATAATCATACTATTATAAGATTTAGAGATATGAATTATGACAACACCTAGTAAGTCACAGCTTGGCAACAATGACTCATAAATTCACATGAGAGCTGGAATGAAACCAAACAGTCCTTCAACTAGTGCACAAAGACTGCAAGTAAAGTAAGCCCTGTCAGAGCTTTACATGAACTGAGATACATTTCATGTCTTTTGTGACCTGAAGCATTCTGGGCATAGGTCTTACAGTGAGGCTGGCTGGATACATACTTTTTCCACAGAGTCCCACCCACTGCAATAAAAGCTACCTACCTGACAGTGAATCACCCACTCTGTGGAAGAAAAGAGGTCATTCCCCCTTAAATCCATGTCTCCAGGGTAGTGAAATCACAAGTCTGCAATTAGGGCAAGAGGCTGCAGACACCATCTCTGTGACATAAAGCCAACCAAACTGCTCCCAGAATCATAGGGCTGGAAGATGCCCGAAGATCATATAGGCTGTTCTCACACAACCGCTGGCTACACCTTTTTGGCTTTTCATGCATTAATCTCAATCTCTTAGATATTTGCTTCCATGGTCCAGATCATATTGTGCCCCAAGAAGAAGAGAGAATGTTACAGGATCCTATGTACCAAGGTGCTGAAATAATACACGATTTCCAGTTACGTTCCTCACCAAAGGCTCCTGAGACAGAGAATAAGAGGGCAGGTCCTTTTATGGATTAGAAGCTGGCTGAAGAACAGGAAACCGAGAGTTGGGTGTAAATGGGCAATGTTCACAATGGAGACAAGTGAAAAGCAGTGCGTCCCAAGGATCAGAGCTTTTCAGTTTGTTTATAAATGACCTGGAGTTGGGGATAAGCAGGTGGCTAAGTTTGTGGATGACACTAAACGTTTCCAGGAGGTGAAATCTAGAATGGATTGTTAAGTGTTCCAGAAGGATCTCTCCAAACTGGGGGTTGGGGGCAAAATGGCAGATGAAGATGATCAATGTAAGTAAATGTAAAATGATGCACGCTGGGGCAAGAAATCATATTTTCACATATACAGTGATGTGTTCTGAGCTGTTTGTGACGGATCAGGAGAGAGATCTTGGGGTGGTGATGGACAACTCGATGAAAGTGTCGACCCAGTGTGTGGTGGCTGTGGAGAAGGACAATTCCATGCTCTGGATAATTAAAAAAGGGATTGAGAATAAAACAGCCATAATTATTATGCCATTGTACAAATCAATGGTAAGGCCACATCTGGAGTATTGTGTCCAGTTCTGGTCGCCACATCTCAAAAAGGATATAGTGAAACTGGAAAAGGTGCAGAAGAGAGAGTGACCAAAATGGCTAGTGTGGGCTGGGGCACCTCCTGTACAAGGAAAGGCTACAACATTTGGGGCTGTTCAGTCTAGAACGAAGGTGCCTGAAGGGAGACATTATGCATGGGATGGATAGAGTGGATAGAAGTAAGTTCTTTTTCCTCTCGCACAACACCAGAACCAGGGAGTGGCAGGAGAGTTAAAACAGACAAAAGCAAATATTTCTTTACCCAGCATGTACCAGGTAATTAATCTGGGGAACTCCTTGCTACAGGATGTTGTCATGGCACCTGGCCTAGATGCCTTTGATTGGACAGATTTATAGAGGAAAAGTCTATCACAGGTTACAAGTCACAATTGCTGCATACAACCTCTTGTTTTTAGAGGTAGCCTGTCTCTGAATGCCAGATGCAAAGGAGTGGCAATAGGATACAGTTGTCTTGTATGTTCCCAGAGGCATCTGGGAACATACAAGCTATTGTATAGCTTGTACAGCATCTGGGCCATTGTGAGATACAGGAATCTGGACTAGATGCTTGGCCTGATCCAACAAGGCTCTTCTTATGTTGTTATGACCAAGTGACCAAGGGTCTCTACCTACTTGAAAAGTGTTGATCTGACTGAATGTAGTTTTATATAATTTCTCTTATCATGAAATTCTGTAGGTCCAACCTTTAGTCAGTATCTAGCAACATTTAGAAAACCCAACCTTCATATGAGACAAAAGGAAATTAGGGAACTCAGCCCTTCAAATCATAACTTCTGATCATTATTCCCTGCGCTCTTATTGACCTCTGCCATGCTTTTGCAAGCTGAGACATGCAATATGTTACCCAATGTATAAACCACTGAATTAGCCAATTTAGAAAGAAAGAAAGAAAGAAAGAAAGTAAAAGCTAATTATTTTTGAGCTAATTATTTATTATCTGCATCACATTTAGGTTGCTTTAGGCAGCTCCAGTGCACACCCCATGTTCTCAGATGCACATCCAAGCAGTTTGATTTAGACTGTATGTTTATGTGCCTAAGTACTTGTTTGTACTGCAGATAGGACCAGGGGTGCTATTAGCACATTTCAGGGAACTCAGCATGTTGCTGGCACGCAGCTGTGTGGGAGAACAAACAGAGGGAAAGTCCTTTATTACAAGCCTTTGCTGCCCTGCACTTCAGTCCAAAGATTCTCAGAGTGGCTTACAATGAATAACACAAGAATCATCAGAAAAATAATTTAAAACCAGCAACACCAACCTGCCTCAGCATGAAAAGAAGCAAGACTCCAGATTTCTAAAAGAACTAGTCTTCACCTGGTGCTAAAGAAACATCAAACTCAGCACCAGGCAAACCTCCTTGGGGAGAGCATTCCATAGATAGGGCACCAGAACAGAAAAAGCCCCTTTTGAGCCACCTACTTCAGTTCAGAAAGTAGGGGCACACGGAGAAGGGCTTTCACGAAAATGGGCAAGTTTCTACACGGAGCGATCCTGCAGAGACCTGCGTTTTAAGCCACTATGCAGAAGTAGTGTCAGCCAGGTGGGTGCTGCTCAACAACTCATATGCATCAGAAGGGCCACCTAGCTTAACTGACCGACTCCGGTGCCAGTTGTTGAGGTAGTGCCCCCGTGTGTCATCAGAGAATGGGGAGCACCATGGGGGGGGGAGTTTCCAGTGCAGAGCTATGTCCCAGGGTTCCCAGTAAGCCTGCATTTAAGATACAGGTAAAAACCAACAGCTTGAATTGTGCTTGGAAACAGACTGGCAGCCGCCGTTTCAAGACTGACTGACACAGTGTTTTCCATTCAATCGATTCCAGTTACTAGTCCAACTGCTCTGGTTTTTCTTTGTAGTAACCAAAGTTTCTGAGTACTTTGAAGTTTTCTGAGGGGACAGAATGTCCAACTGGCCAGAAAAACCCACAACTTCCTCTTGCACCTGTCAGAGCAGATGGACTGGCAGATGTCAGCAGGTGAAGATGTTCATATCACAGAGATAAACACTAGTGCAGATCAAACTGGCTACTACAGGGTTCCATTCTAAAGCTGGCAATCCTAGTAGCAAGGGGAGAAAAACATTTAAATGCACATAAGAAAATCACTAGGACAGAAAAAGTAGTAGCATCTGAGTGACAATGGCAGCTACTTGGGACACTAGAACTTTTGGGTTCTAGAACCACACTAGAACCAAATTACGTGTTACATAGAATGTACAGTATTATAAAATAAAGATACATGTTTATGCCTGGCACAGTGTCTTTTTTGCAACTGGGGGATCCCCAATCCAGACTAGGACCATGGCATGTGGCTTCAGGAGCAAGTAGCGGCTTTGGGGGGTGGGTGATTTCTCACAGGAAACCAATGCAGGGGAAAAGACCTATATATGTCTTTCTATATATGCCACAGTCCTGATCGGGATCTGCATATTGATTTTTTAAAAAGAAGAGGAAAAAGCTGGTAACAGAGCCACTTCTAGTTTTAAGCACATTTCTTAATGTTGCATCCTAAGTAGTTTGGCCCAGCCTAACAGCAGTGCCCCCATATGTCCCCCAACATTGGTCTGCCTGGCTGCAGTTTCCTCCCAATGCAGATCTCTTTTTCTGCTAGTCTGCACAGCCAGCTGAAGAAAATGTACTTGGCCTGCACCCAACATGGGGTCTGTTCCAGCATGGGAAGCCTTAGATAATTTCTGGGTTAGCAAGCAAGTACACAGTGGTTGCAGCCATCAGTTGGGTAGCCAGCTTTTTTGCCAACCTCTGTAGCTATGCCTCGAACAGCCACCAGGTCTGCATACATTAGCAGGTGATAAGAGCGTATTTCCCTTTGTGGAAAAATTCACTTGCTGATTTCTACAGATCAAGCTGCTCTGCAGGCCTGACTTTTTTCTGGTCAGTTGACAGCCCTAAATGTGGGTTGTATATGCAGTGATCAAGGAGGTGGGTCTTACAGACATGAAAAAGGGAGCCCTGTGAATGTCCCATCAACCTCATGCTTGTACCCTGAGTTAAATATAAAGGAATCCAAAATTACTACCAGAGTTAACAAGGTAGGATGCCCTGGGAAAAGAAGCCATTCAACATTGTCCAGATCCGACCAGGGCACTGACCAAAGACTCGCATGCATCAGAGGGCCCTTGGCCAAGTCAGTGGCAGCACCCAATGTGCCACATTGAGGGGCAGCTGAGCTGAGGCATCATGGGGGGCAGCACAGGGCTTGGCCACAGGACCCCCAGCAACCTCACACTGGCACTGCACTGGCCACACAGAAAACTGTATGTGATTTGCTTGTTATGGGAATGCCTGTGATGCTACATGGGTACAGGAGTATATGAGGCGTTGTCCCTTTGCAAATCATAACATTTCTAAGATGCGGGCTTGATTTCAAGGCTCTTGTTTCCTGTGCTGGCAGCGGTTTACTGCGTTGGCACAGCAAAGCACTTCTTCACCTTGCCAGGTACTGATTAAGCAGCTGTATTGCAGGTTCAGCAGTTTCCTGTACACTTACCAGAGACGACAGGGGTGCAGATGCAGTTATAGAGCTTGGTTATTAATTTAAACAGTGTGTTTTATGCACCAATTTCCTCTTCCTTTGCAAAAATCTTGTTTCTGTTAGCTGGGCAAAGTACTGCGCTTTGTCACTCCCCGAATTGATCTGGGGTGACTTTTTAAACACAATTCATTCAAGAAAATACACGATGTCCTTATGACATGTTGGACTCCATGTATTTTAGTGACTATTTCTATTCAGGCACAGTGAATTAACTGTGTTATGCAGGGCACAGAGGCCAGGCACAGAGAGGAATGTTATCAGGGGGTTCAAAGTTTCTTTTGGGCCCCTTCTCAAAGGGGAGGGGCAAAATGGGGCAGGGGGGGAGACAGCAATGGTCAGAAAACTCTCCAGAGCTCAGGTCTACCAGGCTTCCTGATGCAGTGCCTAGGTCTACCTGCCTGGTAGACCTGGCCTCCTGGTTGGCCTGGCCTCTGTCTTTCACTCTCTGTGAGGCCAGCTGAGATCCCAGGAAATTTCTGGTCCCCCTCCTTTGGCTCCTGGGCCCCCTTTTTGACCCTAGGCTCGGGTACAATTTACCCCCCTTTACCCCCCCTCTCATGGGCCCTGGTGCTATGTCCCCTGTACAATAGCTCATCTTCCAGACTTGCCCCTCTCAGAAACCCTGCTGCAGACCTGAGTTTAGAAGCCTGTCAGGGTGCTATATATAACCCTGTTCGATAAATTTGTTATGGTACCAACACTTATGTGGAGCCTGAGTACAGTAAAGGTTCAACAGCCAACACAGAATTAAGATCTTTCCCTGTACCTTGGACACATTTCTGTTTTCTCATCCATAGTTCCACCACTGTATAATGGCAATAATAGTGAGAAATCAAGGTAGTTGGGAGGACAAGAACAATTAAAATTGCAGAGCAATCTGGCAGCCTCATTGTGCTCGCTGGCAGAATGTCACTTCTGCCAGCAGAACATGCATTCCACCACTGGTGGATAGGATTGGGCCGTAAGCTTTCAGTCCCTGTTGTTGCAGTATACAGGTGGGCCCCCATATCCGCTGGGGATATGTTCCAGGCCCTTCCATGGATACTTGAAACCGTGGATAAGAGCAAACACCCCCTCCATAGTTTCCTGAGGGCCCCCCCACCCTGCCTCCCCTGCAGGCAGGCATGCTTGCCCCCCCCCCCAGCTCTTATTTTTCTTTCAGCAAGCTTTGTTTCTTCCTTAAAACAAACAGAGAAGCAGCCTCCATTGCAGGCAAGTACAATGAGACTAAGTCTTAGAGAGGCTCTGCAAGGTTTCTGTTAACCTTGTAGAGCCTCTCTAGGACTTAGTCTCGTTCTACTTGCCTGCAATAAGCAGCCAGAGGCTGCTTCTCCTGTTTCTTTAAGGAAGAAACGAAGCTTACTGGGAAAAAAGTAAAAGCCTGGGGGGTCCCCACAATCCGTGGATAACTGAAACCGTGGATATGGGGGCCCACCTGTACTTGAAAATATACAGGCTATGCCTGTTGAAACTCAGAAACTGGAGAGATGACTAAATAACATATTTTTTTCAGCGGACAGAGAAAGGCGTCAATGCCTTTCAGCCCAAACCTATCCTGCTCCCTGCCATAGCATGCAGCCATGCCGGAACCTGCACCACCTCTTTAGCTGGCACACGTCTGAGACGACAAAGGGGCATGTTGGCAATGGCAGGCTCTGGAGGGGATAGCATCCAGCACAAGTCACCAGTGCCGGTTGCCAATCCCTCCCGCCTCTGACACACCCCATCCATTCTCCCATTCCACACTGCTGGTTTATCAACGGTGGCGGCAGGGCCTCTCCTTGCTGCTGCCACGCTGGGTCCTCCCTGCCATCTGTGGCGGCGGCCCAGAAGTACGCGGCTATGTTGTAGTGTTTGCAACAGCATAAAGTGTGCTCTGCTGCTGGAACCGTTGTTCTGGTGGCAGAGCACACAGTTAGGATTGAGCTGAAGAAATCATGTGTGCGCATACACACACAAATACTGAATAAAATGCAAAAAGAGAGATGACGAGATTATGGTGCAGAACTCAGCTTTCCTTAGCACAAAATTTGGATTGCCTGGGTACAGAACTTCTTTTTTCTTTTTTTAAGAGCAGAGAGTACACATAGTCCTGAATGTGTATTTGGAATAAGAATAAATGAATGGTGCAGCTACCAACCTGAACCACAGCCTGGGGCCATTCTTCTGCAGCTATAGGAACATGAAGAGCCCTGCTGGATTAGACCAAAGAAGGCCCATCTTGTACAGCATCCTGTTTCCCACAGTGTAGGGCCCAGAAGTTGGACATGTGGGCAAACAGTGCTCTGCTCTCCTCTTGTTTCCCAGAAACTGATATTCTGAGGCATACTGCTTCTGAATCTGGAAGTTCCAGACAGCCATCCTCGGCATCATCCATTGAGACCTGCTATTGAGACCTACTATTCTGTGCAGATGTTAGGCTCTGCATTTTTATGGGAACTTTTTGCCTCAGAAATCCTAGTGCGTAGGTAAGGAGATGTCCTTACGCCTTCATTATCAGTTCATCTCCGTACGTAGTTCACAGTTGTAAAGGATCAGCTTCTGGCATCAGCTAAAAAATACAGCTTACAAATACAAATAATTACAGCCGTAATTATTCCACCACATCATATATGTTTATTTTGGGTGCTTTTCAGAGTTGAAGGAGCTGTATTTTCCATTGCTCTCTGTGAAGATCAGGTCGGTTTTTCTACCCATGTCCCCAGCTCATGCTTGGTTACTGAGTTGAAAGAGGCCAGGAATACACCACATCATCCTGGTGAAGTGCACTATTTTTCATAGCTGCCTAGTAGGAAAGTTGCACTGGCTTCCACTGGTTGAAAACATGGAGAGCAGAGCTGCTGTTGAATATCAGTGTGTACTGTGCTAAATACGTAAGCCGCTAACAGGCAGAAGCAAAATGGCGTATCCTTTCTTTTTCAGTGTTTGCAACCACACATTTGTCTATTATTTGTTTCTTTTTCTGAAGCTTCAGTATGAGGAAACCTTAGTGAGGCCAAACTCCCATGAATGTAATATGAAGCCTCTTCTCCCAAACATAAACCTTGAGCTTCATGGAAACTGTCTGTGATTAAGAGGACTTCTCCAGCATAACCAAGAAGCCTTCAATTCCTGTCAGTGAAGTCTTTTCTTCACAGTGGATTGGCCATATTCTTTATCTTAGAGGATCTCTTGGGATCAGCTCTTTCAAGTGGACCATGGTGCAGTGGACCATGGGGATGGAGATGCACGTATATGGGGGAGGAAAAGAACATCTAATCTTCATTCTGGATGAACTACACAAACGTTATTTGCCTTATTTATTCTGCTTGCTGGTCTTGAGGTCTTGCAGACCTCTGAATGTGGTGGCAAGAAGCAGGGCCTCTGAGAGGAATTTTATTAGGGGGTACAAAGTTTCTTAAGGGCCCCTTCTCAAAGGGGGAGGGGGCAAAACAGGGCGGGGGGAGAGCAGCAACGGCTGGAAAAGTCTCCAGAGCCCAGGTCTACCAGGCTTCCTGATGTGGAGCCCAGGTCTACCTGTCTGGTAGACCTGGCCTCCTGGTTGACCCAGCCTCTGTCTTTCACTCTCCATGAGGCCAGCTGAGATCCCAGGAAATTTCTGGAGTCCCTCTTTTGGCTCCTAGGCCCCCTTTTTGACTCTGAGCCCAGGTACAATTTACCCCCTTTACCTCCCCCCTCTCATTGGCCCTGGCAAGAAGCAGGGGAATGACAAGAATGGAAGATAGTGTGAGGCACTGGGTAGGTGAAGAAGGAAGCAGGAAGGATAAGAGAGTTGGCACCACTTTTCCTTGTGGAGGATATAGG
Organism: Plestiodon gilberti rubricaudatus; assembly: GCA_026170595.1. Classification (NCBI taxonomy): domain Eukaryota; kingdom Metazoa; phylum Chordata; class Lepidosauria; order Squamata; family Scincidae; genus Plestiodon; species Plestiodon gilberti. Next base: position 264,904,542 of record JANXHW010000001.1, read on the forward strand.
AGCTATAGCTCTTGAGACATCTGTCCAGCCCACCAGCTACTGGCCAGTGGACATCACTCCAAGATTCCCAAAGCATGTGAATGTGAAGTGGCTGTATCCACCATAGCCAGCCAAGCAACTGCAGCTTAGGCTGGAGGCAGTGGCACTATAACAAGCGGTCATAGGGAATGTTCTTCAGCTGTTCTACAAGGTCATCTTTGCAAATGAGCTGGCAGACGAACATACCAGCAAACTGAGTGCTGTTTCAAGCTGTCAGTCATGGCCCTTGCCACCCACATCCACACCTTCACTCTGCCCAGCTCTCATACTGTTGTTGCCTCCTCCATCTCGGAAAAATTAACAAAGCAAAGATGTTTTGTTAATGTTCCCTACCCAAAGTACCCAAAGATCTACCCAAAGATCAGCATTTGATGTCTGACATGGCGGGCTGGCTTTTTGATAGATGGCTTTTGAAAGATATAAATGTGGATGATCCACTGGGGCTGTTTGTTTTAATTATTTTAATTGTTTTAATTCTTGATTTTAAATGTATATATGTATTTTAATGTTTTTATTGTAAGCCGCCTTGGTTGCCCTTGTGGGAGAAAGGTGGGGTATAAATTCTATAAATAAATAAATAGATAAATAAATAAATAAATAAATAAAGTGGGAAAAGGCAGCAGCAAATGAGCAAGGGTGGGATGGAGTAAACAGGGACTCATATGCTGTAGTGCTCAAGTGCTCATATGCTCAAGGCAATGCTGCTCCCCAGCAAATGGGATTTAGGACCCAATCCTAACTGTGGCTAGCGCCACCAGGATGAGTATTCCGGCGGCACTAGGTGCTTTCTGGCAGACGGCAGTTACAAAGCATGACATACCAGAGTGTGCAGGTTGGCTGCTGTTGAAAGCAGCGAGTGGCTGGCTCTACGAGGCAGTGAATTCCAGGTGCTAGCTGCCCCAGGTAGGATTGCACAGTGGGTGGATGGGGGTGGGTGGAATGGGGTGGTGACGGGGGCAGAGGAGGGAAGATTGGGACTGGAAACGGGCGGGTTCAGCGACAGTGGCATCCACCAAATCCAAGCCCCCTTCCCAGGCTCAATCCGCCTTCACGGGTCCACATGTACTTGCACCAGCAATATCTGAGCTGGCAGGGGCTTACCCCGGAGCAAGAGGAAAATGTTCCAGTGCCCTAAGGAGGCTTCTGGAGGCTGAAACTGCCCTGGGGGATGCAGCAGACACCACGCTGGCACCGCTGTATTGCCACACGGGGAGTTAGGGTGGATTGGGCTGTTAGTGATGCACTACCTTGGAGGCCCCATTTAGCTATCATGATCGATAGCCATTGATAGACCTATCATCCTTCCATAAATTTGCTAATTTCCTTTTAAAGTCATCTATGCCAGTAGCCACCACCACATCTTGTGGCAAGGAATTCCATTCTCTTGAGTGAAGAATTGTCTCTTCTCTGTCCTGAGTCTATTACTAAGCACTTGTCATTGGATGACTATAACTTCTAATATTATGAGGTGTTTTGTGGTGTAAAGCAATGGGTGTAGAATTGGACCAGGAAGACCCCAGCTCAAGTCATCCTTCAGCCATGAAGCTTACTCATCATCTCTCAGCCTAACCTACCTCATAGGGTTGTCATGAGGATAAAGGAAGGGGGAACAACAGCCACATAGATCACACTGAGCTCCTTGGAGGAAAGGCGGTACAGTATAGCCCAGCTTTACAATGGTAATCCATGCCAGAGACACAATTGTATTGTGAAAATATTGTAATATGAACCCAACAACACATTGTTTTTTGGTAAATCATTCCAAGCCCTCGGAAGTTGAAGTTTCTGCCACAGAACTAAGCTATTTCCCTCTATAAAAGGTGCTTTAAAATGTGCCTACTCTACTGTGCTCTTTATACTGTTGTTATTATAAAAGACCAATTACAAGGTTGTATCCTTCCCTCCATATACACAGCCACAATGCTAAAAATGCTGCTATTAACTGAGATACTTCCAAACACTTGCATTTGCATCACTGACAGCGCAATCCTACCCAGCAGCTCCTCCTCTGGTGCAACAGTGGTGGAGGGCAGAATGGGAGACTTTGGAAGGGAAAGGGGATTTAATCCCATTTCCCTCCCAAAGCCTCCCATTCTCCCTCCAACACTGCTGCACTACTGTTGCACCAGTGGAGGAGCTGGGTAGGATTGCGCTGTGATTGGCTTATCTATCACCCACGAGGTCCTGTTGGCAGTAATTGTGAGCCCATCATAAAGTGAATAACTTATTATATAGTGAACCTTGTTTTACTACGGAGAGTCCATTGTAAAGTGATCTGATCGTAAAATGAACCCATTGTAAAGTGGGGGACCCCTGTATCTAAAATGTGGAAATAAATAAATAAGATGCAGAATTCCAAATTGATGCAACACTACACCAGCCAGACTAATGCTGTTGTCTACATATTGTGGCACAGATGTAGCATTGGTTGGGTAGGTGACCCTGGGCAATTCCCACGTGAAAAGCATAGAATTGAGGTGCCCCCTTTGATCTGAAATCAGCTTCTGCTACCAGATGAGATTTCTGTTACTTGTAGTAGTGGTTGAAGAAGCACAACAGGTCCAGGCTCCCCATCTTTGCATAGTCACAATTGAAGTTCGGGCTGTCACTGTCATGCACCTGGAAGATGCAGGATTAAGATTTCTGCTTGCCAAAACCACCTCCTTAATCCTACACATAATAGTGGTTGAAAATAAGTCCTTGGCCATGATTGGGAGCCATCATGTACACAGGAATCTCAAGCAACAACCGCAGGCCCAAAGGTTATGTCAACTGGTATAAGAATCAAACATTTCAGTAACCAATAATAAAACATTATTAACAAAAAGTAAACCCCAGTACAGAAAGTGAATACATTCTGTGCAGCATGTTACGTGACTACTGCAAACAACAGAGTGAGGGGTTTGGGTTGGAGGCAAGAGACGTCTCCTGGGTAGCCGAGAACATCCAGTACCAAACTAAACAGTGAAGACCAGCGAGCGAGAAATGTAAGCTTTTGCACAGCAAGGAAAATTGTCAAGGGTGCCAAAACAGACCTTTATGGATTAGGCTTTGAAGTGAATTAACATTTTCAAACCAAAGCAGATACACGTGCAGCGAGCAGAAACATGAGAATAAAACAATATTAAAAATGAAGATTACAGAGTGGAAATTTCAATCTGGAAATCTTTTTTTTTCTAGTTAGTGTAGCTATAAGCAAGAAGCAAGTGCCAGAGGAAATGAGAATTTAAGAAAACTTAGACAATCTGGCAGAGCCTCGCAAAGAAATGTTTTAAATTTGAGAACCACTGCTCTGATGGAAGAAAATACACAACGCAGGACCAAAGATTAACTGGAGAGGAAGACAAGATCATAGGAACTTCTCATTTTGGTGAAAAATATCAGACATCCCACAAAATCAAAGCATCAAATGGTAAGACTAGGCATGGAGAGGTTTTTTTTTGGGGGGGGGTAGATTGGGTAAAATATTATTTCACTTTATATAGCTCAGTGTTTTCCAAATTTCTGTTTCCTGCAGCACAGCACACGTGTTTGTTTCTTTTCCGGATTAAAACTAGAGTTATACTTTACACCCAAAAAGATATAATCGGGTCCCCACTTCGCCAAACAGTGAAAGGTTCTCAGAGCAGTGCTACTAAGGTGAGTTTCCTTTGGATAAAATATATGTTTCTTCACATATATATACAGTACACAACTAATGGGATGCATCCAACAGTGGTGCTATAATCTTTTAAAGCACACTTCAGCACCTATCACGGGAGCACACTAGTATGCTCCATCACACAGCTTGGAAATCCCTGATGTAGAGCATATGTGCAAAAGAGGAAGAAACTGCAGGAAAAAACAATTTGATCCAAGGGTTAACTGACTGGAACCAGATGCTGTTTCTGCAGAAAAGAGATTGAGCTTTAGGAGATGTTGAAAGACTTGCAAATCCAAAGGGCCAAACAAATAAAGGGCTCCCACCAGTGGAACAAATAAAGCAGATCTGCCTGGGTAGAGCATGTTCACTTGGCTTGAAACCATACAGACAATTTTAAAAGGGTTTTGAAGAACCGAAATGGTATAATGAAAAAGCCACAGGGAAGTCGTGCATCAGAAGCTGACCCAGCAAATACCGAAACAGCTTGCCACTTGATGCCAATTCAGGAAAGTGGAGATGTAGATACGGGCAGTGGGTTTTCCTTCATTTTAAAGGGCCTTTGGGTATTGAAAAGAATATTTCCTTATTTATGGGGGGGGGGACTACATCATGGGTGTGATTTTTAGGGCTTTAGGCTTGAGGAAAGCCCTCTTGGATCAGACGAAAAAGGATAATCTAGTTTAGCATTCTGTTTCCAAAAGTGACCTGCCAAATCCCTCTGGGAAGCCCACAAGCAAAGCATGAAAGAAATAGTCCTGTTCGCTACTACATTGGTATTATGGGAGAAGGGAAGGAAAAGGTCTCTCTGTCTCCACACCATGCATCCTTTTATAACACTCTATCATATGTTGTTGTTGTTGTTGTTGTTCAGTCGTTAAGTCGTGTCCGACCCTTCGTGATCCCATGAACCATATCCCGCCAGGCCTTCCTATCCTCCACTATCTTCCTGAGTTCGCTCATTTTCATGTTCGTTGCATCGGTGATGCTGTCTAACCATCTCATCCTTGGCCTTCCCCTTCTCCTTTTGCCTTCAGTCTTTCCCAGCATCAGTGTCTTCTCCAGAGAGTCCTCTCTTCGCATTAGGTGGCCAAAATATTTGAGTTTCAGCCTTAGTACCTGTCCTTCCAGGGAACAGTCAGGCTTGATTTCATTTAGGATTGACTGATTTGATCTCCTAGCAGTCCAAGGGACTCTCAGGAGTCTTCTCCAGCACCACAGTTCAAAAGCATCTATTCTTCGGCGCTCAGCCTTCCTTATGGTCCAGCTCTCGCAACCATACATTGCTACTGGGAACACCATCGCCCTGACTATACGAACTTTTGTTGGTATGGTGATATCTCTGCTTTTTATTATGCTATCTAAATTTGCCATAGCTTTCCTTCCAAGGAGTAAGCGTCTTTTAATTTCATGGCTGCTGTCTCCGTCTGCAGTGATCTTGGAACCCAAAAAAGTAAAATCTGTTACTGCTTCCATTTCTGCCCCTTCTATTTGCCAGGAATTGATGGGACCCGATGCCATGATCTTAGTTTTATTCATGTTGAGTTTCAAGCCAACTTTTGCACTCTCCTCTTTCACCCTCATCAAGAGGCTCTTTAGTTCTTCTTCACTTTCTGCCATTAGGGTGGTATCGTCTGCATATCTGAGGTTGTTGATGTTTCTCCCGGCAATCTTGATTCCGGCTTGTGATTCATTCAGCCCTGCATTTCTCATAATGTACTCTGCATATAAGTTAAATAGGCAGGGTGACAATATACAGCCTTGCCATACTCCCTTCCCAATTTTGAACCAATCAGTTGTTCCATGGCCGGTTCGAACTGTTGCTTCTTGACCCGCATACAGGTTTCTCAGGAGACAGGTAAGGTGGTCTGGTATCCCCATCTCTTTAAGAACTTGCCACAGCTTGTTGTGATCCACACAATCAAAGGCTTTTGCGTAGTCAATGAAGCAGAAGTAGGTGTTTTTTATCTCTATCATATGGCCCCCACATTATCCCAACACTCAAAGCCAAATTGGAGGCCTTACCAAGTGCCTCCTGAACACTTTCGATCCCTTGGTTAGACCATGACCCCTCACTTCTCCCTACAATGCTCATCAAAGCAGTCTACTCCAGGGTTTCTCAACCTTTGGAGGCCTGGGTACCCCCTTATCACGGTCCAATTTTCTGAAGTACCCCCTGCTAATTAACTGCTAATTAATTGGATTAATCAATTAGGTAATTAATCGTTAAGTAAAAAAGTACCAAAACAATTTTAAATGTGAAAATGTCGTATTTAACTCTGTGTGTGTGTGTGTGTGTGTGAGAGAGAGAGAGACATATGCAAGGATCTCTTTTTCTCCAAGTCACACTTCCCAAAATCAGATCCTCCCTCCCCCGCCCCACCAAAGTACATTTTCCAAAGTACAAAAATAAGCCCAAAACCAAAATCAGAGAGACAGAAGGACTCAGAAAATAATTACAATTTAAAATCCATGTTAATTAACACTTAATTAGTTGCTGATGGGGAGATAAGGGGCGGGGCTTGGCGTACCCCCAGCAAGAGGTCCGCATACCCCTAGGGGTACCCGTACTACAGGTTGAGAACCCCTGGTCTACTTTGTTCCATATCCAGGTGTTTGCTCTCTTCCAATCCAAGGACTTTGGATCACCAGTGGTGGCCCCATTTCTTATAGCCTAGGTACTCACTTTGTCTGGAGGAACCTGCAAGCTCACGGCACTCTGTCCTCATTGTGCCAACTGGGGCACACCATCATTGTCCCTGCCACAGAAGTGGCTTGCAACAGAGGCCACACAGAGATAGCCCACACAGCACTGTCCTCATCTGATCAGCACAGCTCCATTGCCATAGCAACAGACATTCCATCCAGGCTGCTCAGGGCAGGAGAGCCAGAATGGAGCCTGTGCAGCCTGGGGGGGGGGGGCTTTAAAATCCCTGGCTAATGATGAGGCAGGAAGCTGAGGGCTTCAGGCTGCCTCCTGCAGATGATAGACAACCCGCCAGCCCTGTGAGGCAACCCACGAGAGGAGGAGAACTGGGCAGCACTAAACCCCTCCCCTGCGCTCCAACCAGAAAGGAAACACAGAGACCCGTCCCTCCAGAGTCATGGACCTGCCCAAGACATGGCCTGAGGTCCTTGCTTTCACAAAGGTACAAGATGCCTATGCTGCGGGAAACCATTGTCGTGAATGAAGGCGGGTAGTGGACTGAAGGAGGGCAGGGTGGCTCCTGCAGGCGCAGCAGTTGGAGGTGCTTGGTGGTGTGTCACCTGACCAAAAAGGGACTTGCCTATTCAGTGACAGCTCCTGGTGCCTGGAACCTACTGCCTGCAGGTGCTCCAGTTTGCCCAGGATCAGTGCCCAAAAGAGACATTGGATCAATCTCTAGAGTGGTTCTCTCAGCTAGGCTTACCAGATCTCCAACCGGGACAGAGTGCTAGACCTTTAGGAGAAGGAATGTGGGCAGGTGTAGCTTGTTAAACCTTAAAGCACAATCCTAGGCATTGAATGGGGCTTGCTTCTGAGTAGACATGCCTAGGATTGTGCTCTAAGGTTTAACAAGCTACACCTGCCCACATTCCTTCTAAAGGTCTAGCACTCTGTCCTGATTGGAGATCTGGTAAGCCTACTCTTGGCCCATGAGGACACTCAGGCAGGCTAATTGTAGGGCTGCTTAGGTTTGTCAAGATACCAAAGCCCTATGGGGGAGCCCCCTTTGACTGGCTAGCCATGGACTTCATCAAGCCCCTAAGCTGGACCCCCTGAGCCTACTGGGATGCTTTTGTGAGAACAGACTATGCCACCTGGTATCCTGAAGTGGCCCCATTGCAGACACTGGAAACATGCAGACAACTGGGGTGGCTACAGTATTGATGCACCTATTCTCACAGATAGGACTGTCATGGGAAGTTCTGACCAACCTCTTACTTTTGCACTAGTGCGGCAATTATGTCAATCCCTAGGAATGGGACAGAGACCAGGGTGGGGAGGGGGGCAGATCGAGGCCAGGAAGGAGGTGGTATCTGCACCACCAATATTCTGTCCCCCTTCCGGGCCTCGGTTCACCTTCTTGGGTCCACTCAGATGTGCGCCAGCAAAAGAGCTGGCCCAGGTCCAAGACGACCCATTCGGACAGAGGAGGCAAGTCCCATGTTGCTGGTTGGGGTTTCCCAGCTCTTGACAAGTTGAAGATCGTTAAATTAAAGGATCTTGTGTAGCAGGCCTGGGAGATATTTCTTTGCCCAATAACTTGGAAGAGTCACAAGTAGTCAGTTCAAGCAATACTGTGCTAGAGGGATCAGTGGTCTGACTTTGTGTAAGCCAGCTTCATATTTGAGCTAGTGGCTTGAAATAGTCAGAGGTGGTGGCAGGTAATATTTTGGAGTGGAACCTAAAGTCAAAATACATCGGTGGAGAGATATATAAGGAGTCCTTTATCCCTTTTAATTTCTTTGGCAATGCTGCAGCTTCTGTCTATCTCTTACTTTTGACATTTTGATCTGGCAACCATAGGAACAGAAGAGCTTTTCCAAAAGCAACCCCAGATATAATCTTGTATATAGCTTGGGTCTGCTTTCATATACGTTAATATCAAGAAATACAAGATCAAGGAGAAAGTCCTGTTACAATTCCCAGTAACATTCAGTGAAGTTTTTGGATCAACTAGAAAGTTGGATTTTGAGAATGGGAAGATTTCGATAATAATCTTTTCATTCTCCAAATCCAACTTTCTAGTTCTTTATGAAAAGCAGTTCCTAAGAATATACTATCATCCCAAAATATTAAGAATGAGCAAAGGGCTTGTCATTATGATGAGTGGAGTGTGTGTAGAGGGCAGCTTTGTGTGTTGCAGAGACCGCTGGGGCGACACAGTCCATCTCTGATCACTGCATCTCTCTGTGATATACCTTATCACAGTGAAGGCTACTCAATATCAAGGGTGAAGGGTAGGATTTGCCCTCACTGGAACTGTAGTTCCAAGAGCAGAACGTTCCTTTTCCCCACTAGAGTAGATGGCAAGCATTCACTTTTATGGGAGAAAGTACAGGATACTGGAGACACCATTCAGATAGAGGTCAATTCTGCTCCTTGCTGCCCCTAAGAACCAAGTCTTCATAGGTAGTCCAATCCTTACTGACGGATCCGCCAACAAAACGCACATTCCAACAGCAGAAGTGTCAGGTCACCGGCAGAAGTGCCATGGCAAGGCATGCCCAATGAGACCACCAGCACACAAGGTATGCCCAATGAGCCCACCAGCACACACCACAGCAAGCTGGTGGTGGGGATGGGAAGAACAGAGCGGGGAGTGGGAGAAATGGGGGAGTGTCTGAGTAGGAAGGGGGTGGATGGTAGGTGGAACAGGGGAGGGAAGGGGTGGATCCCAGCAGCATTGGCATGCACCAGGATCCTATCCCTGTTTCCTCTCCTCTTCTCTCTCCCTTGCTTTCCTTGGTTCTGCACCAGCAAAATTGGCTGGCACAGATCCAAGGAGACCCATTCGGGCAGCAGAGGCTCCCCCAGGGTATGGGAACAAATGTTACCTTACCATGAGAAGACCTCCAGGACTGCACCCCCACCATAGGATGCAGTGCGTGCTCCGTTGGTGTGGCTGCATTGGTGGGGGCATTTAGTTAGGATTGGACTGCTATTTACATAGCCCCATCCTGGGTTGTGATTCTTCGTTATGCTAAAATATGACAGAATGTTGGGATGGTGGGGCAGAGCGTTGACATCAGTCTTTTAGCAGTTGATAACTTCATTGTTTCATATGGATTGATTAATAAATTACCCATCACTTGACAGATTTTTTTTAATCCAGAAAACCAAGAGTCACTTGCTTTAGTCACTTATAAAAGATGTATCCATTCAAGTCTTGGTCTCAAACTACCCCAACAGACGATTATGCTGTTGCGGGGCTCCACTTTCAGAATGGCATCCTCTCCCTAAACTCCCGTCCTTTATTCCATGTGGGCTTATGTTCATAAGATATTTCTCACTGAATTGAAGGGATACTAGTGCAAATTACATTCTCAGTCTTCACAGCAGAAAAATAACAAAAAAGCCCAACTTTTACCTCCAGTACAACTGGCTTCTGGCTGACACAGCAGACAAGAAAACAGAAGACATTTCTCACCTCTTTTAATCGTTTTAAAGAAACCCAACAAGTCGTTTGGCCTGAGCTGAGCATACGAACTCCCATATCAACTGTTCATTTCACCACATGTTACTCAGCCTACTCTGCGGCAGAATCTTTTGTTACACTGCAGTTCCTGTGAGCATCTTGCCCCAGATCCTTTATAGGAGGGAACCGTTGCTTTTCTGACATATTTGTCAACGGCCTTGAAAAGGGAGTTATCAGAGAAGTGTCAGAAACTGCACATGTTACAAAATTCCAAGACATTGACAATACAGAGTTCCAGAAGGAAGTGACAACACAGAGAAAGTAAACCAGAAAATGGCAGGCAACATTCAAGTTGCAGAATTTAAAACAATCCCTACGATCTATCCAGATGTGTCTGTTCACTTTATTTAAATTGACAATAATTTAGAACACATTTAAAACAATTGAAAATGACAACTACATTTGTAACCAGCTGGAGGCTACCACAGACAGGCTTCTTGAGAAGTCACCGCTCAAGGGGTCACTGAAGTTCTCTTGAACCCGGTTTGAAAATGAACTCTCTCTGATGACAAGTTGGCAAAATGGCATTAATTCGAGCCTTGTTATTCCAAGAAGTCCTGCTCTTGTATTGCAATACAGACTGCTATGATTGTCATACTGGTGCATGCTTCTCTGTAAAGAATTTAGCTCCAGCTGTCTCTTCTCAGATCTTGTGCGTATGAAGTCTGCTTGCTTCAGTACAGGTGTCTTAAGCGGTGTGTATGAGTTCTCACGACAGTTTTTCATGCACTTCCAAAAAGCACATACATTGCACATTCCCTTCCCTGCCCGCTTTACAGTTCCCAATAAGCACCATGAAAATGTGCATGCACAAATGTGCTTCACACATGTGCCCAAAGGCACCCAATTCCACTTTGCTTCATTTAATAGAAATCTTTTGTTGAAGCCGCTCAGAGAACTACCGAATAAAGTCAAAGTGAGTCAGATCACTTTGTTCGTCTCTAGTCAGCACATGACCAAATCATCATGTGAAGAGGCCATGGGGAACAGCCTGGCTAGGAAGCAAGTACTGTATATAAGGCTTTAATTAATTCTTATAGTACTTCATAGTGTTGACTTTTCAATCCATTTTATCTTCAGCTTCCAAGTGGGATGTTGATCCTGTAATCATGCATAATAGAGTGCCGAGGTTCAGTGTAGATTACTGCCTCTAAAAATATTTTTAACAACTTTATGTTTCCCTTGCTATTATTCAGTTCTTCTCTTACAATTTCTTTCATTTCAATGCATTTTCTTTTCTTCCTTTCTGTGGTATGTGTCTCAGGCAGTTGCTTTGTTTTCAGTGCCTTTTTTATTCTGGACCATAATTTCCCCCTTAGTTCAATGTTAATTCTCTGCTAATTTATACATAATGCAATACATTTTAAATAAAGAGCTGCTTTCTTTTTTAAGTACAACCAGATATTTGGATAGATCATGTATAGAAAGATTAAGTGATAAAACATGGGTTTGTTCACTGGGTTGAGTATATCACCTGGTCTTAATATTATTATATGCTTGGACATGGAAATAACACAGATCTGTGTCTTGTGAATAACCTGTGGGATCAGTTCTAGCCAAGTCTCGCACTTACTTAGACCTTTCCCAACGAGGCTATGAAATCCAGAGCAAGGCCCTCTATAGAAGCAACTGAAGCATTCCCAAGAGGCAGTTTTGGGGGCTGCCAGCGTAGCGGCATGGAAGTGCACATCCAGGGGGTCAGAAGCTAGCACAGTTCTCAAACCAGGTGGTGGTATAACAAAATGTCTCAGGGCCCAATCCTGTGCATTCCCCCCCAGCCGATACACGTGTGCCAAAACGGCTCGCGCTGTATCCTGCAGGGGGGGGGAGGAGTACAGGAGGTCTTACCCAGACCTTACACAGGGCTAAGCCTACGCAGTGCGGAGGAGACTACTGGGACCTGTGCTACCGAAATTGCTGGCGCAAGTCTGCATGGACCTGGGTCACAGGATCAGGTCTGGGAAGGGGGCTAGGTTTCTTTGGCCACCACTGCCACTGAACCCACCCCATTCCCATTCCCATTTCCATTCCGCCCTTCCCTCACTCCCATCACCACCCTATTCCGCCCTTCCCCACCTGTCTCACCCTCTCCCCACAGATGTACCTTTGTCAGCGGGTCCCAATGGAGCTGTTGCTGCTCATGGTGCTAAAAGGCTTCAGAGTGAATCCAACACTGATACATTTACATGGGATTTAGAGACGTTCTATAAGAGAATGGGAGGAACTTAGTGAGCAGAGGTGTTTTGGAACTGCATATTATAACTTTTTGATTTCTTACTGGAATACATCTTTTGTTAGTGGATTTATCTGCATGGGTCACCTTCTGCTCATGAAACCTTAATTACAGTTGAAATTACACTAGTGCTGGGCATGCTCCATTTGGGATGCTTTAATTGTTCTAGGCTGCTCTCCTTTGGGAGTTACGGAGTCCTTTTCTAAGTCCTTTTTCATGGTGTCTGGTAACACATGTAAGACCCGTAAGTCTCTAGTCAGTAATGGCCTAATCTTATCAGAGTGTTCCACTGCCAGAACCAGAGTCCACATGTTTTACAGTGTCACAAAGGCTTTTCCAGAAGTGCACATAGGTAGCTGCACACTTCCAAACCAACACCACAGACGGTAAAGGAGCCCATGCACGGCAGTGTCGAGGAGAAGCCCTACTGACATTGATAAGTCAGCAGGGTGGACAGAACGGGGTGGGGGTGGGGGGATCAGGGCAGATCTGGGGGAGGGATGGGGCATGTCGGAGATGGGAGAAAGTGTTACCCAGCGCAAGCAACTTGCACCACTTTCAAACCCCTCCAGAGCCTGCTGACATGCCCCCTTTGTCTCCTCGAAATTGCACCAGCTAAAGAGCTGGTGCAGGTCCAAGGAGACCCACTGGCAATTGAGGCGGTTACGGAGGGGTAAGGGAAATTCCCTTATTTCCTGGGTATAATTACCAGACAAGTGACAAATCTCACTAAATTTCTCATTCATATCTCACCTATTTGTCAATATTCTCCTTTATCACTAAATCTACTGGTAGCATCTCCATTATCCAGGAGTCGGATTGTGGTGTGCTTACCTGCCTGCAAGGACTTCCCCACTCATTTAACAGAAGAGATGGCTCCTTGTGCACAAAGAGACATGCACAAGCCTGCCTCGTACATAGTACTACTAAGGGATTATTTTGCACCTGTATAAAATCACTGGATCAGGGAATTAACGCAAGGGTCATTCCATGTCAAATCAACCAATGAAAAATCCATTTTGGAACTTGATGTCATGGATTTTGTTCATTTTTGGTACATTTGTACCTTACCATCAGTTGTTTAAAAAAAATCAATTTTTTTGTCCACCTGTTTTTGAGATATTGAATTTTCAAAATTGCCTAAAAACGCCAAAATTCTCTAGCCACCATACGTTCAAATGCCATTTACAAGATAACAATGATAGCTACAGACATGGTACAGGTGAATAAGGCTTTCATTTGATATACAACATGACACAATTGTAAATTTTCAAGAAATTCAAAAATGTTCAAAAAACATTTATTTTGAGTTTTTGGAAAAAATGATTTTTTTAAAATAAAAAAAAACACTTAAAGGTATATGTCTTGTAGCCAGTCAGTCAAAATTTTAAGGCGGTATCTCAATAGTATCATACAAAAATTAAATTTTCTTGTTGGCAGTGACAAGGAATTAAACCCCTCAAGTCCATTTTTCTACAATTTACATTGATAAAATTATGTGGTAAACAGAAATGAATCCAAAAATTTATAACAGGATTTTTACAGAGAGTGAGTTCACTTTCTATTATTTTGCAGGACCAGAAAATTTACAATTGTGTCATGTTGTATATCAAATGAAATATTATCTTGTAAATGTTATCTTGTTATCTTGTATCTTGTCATGTTGTATATCAAATGTATATCGTTATCTTGTAAATGGCATTTGAACGTATGGTGGCTAGTGAATTTTGGCATTTTTAGGCAATTTTTGAAAATTCAGTATCTCAAAGTGGACAAAAAAAATTGAAAAAAAAATGTTTAAACATCTCATGGTAAGGTACAAATGTACCAAAAATGAACCAAATCCATGACATGAAGGTTTCATGCATTGGTTGATTTCACATGGAATGACCCGTAAACAATCTTCCATTTGTCCCCCTCCTTACCCCAATTTGCCTCTATGCATTGCAGTATATTTACTATCCTATTCCATCCCCCTCCTTGTAAGACTTTGGTGAGGCTGCAGGGGCCAGCTAAAGGTACTCCAAGACCCTGTCTGTGTGCTGCAGCTTTTACTTCTTTGTTTAGAACGGGCATATCAGAATTTCTGTTTTCTACTGCTTCGTGTTATTTTTTTTTATATCAGCTTGTCTCAGGAAAGATACAAAGGCACTTTAGATGAGGATATTCAGTTGAGATTGCTGCCCTTTTCCCCTATGAAAAAGGGTCCACTGAAACAATTCTGAATATTTTCTATAGCTTGACAGAAGGTCACACATCTCCTTCAGCAGAAGGTCCCACAATCTTAAACAGTGTCCCCTTGTTTGCTTGCAGTTTCTGGGTAAAAGCGGCCCATATTGGAGTAAATAAACAGCTAGGCAGCATCCCAGACAATGGGCCTTGGCGATGAATTAATAAATTCTGCCTCTCGCATTAGCAGAGTGTGACTGGAGCTGGCAAGAGGCCCTGGCTGGGCTCCAGAAACTATTATTACTAGACAGAGCCAAAGGAGACTTGGCACGAAGCAGGGCCCACAGCTGGAGATTAGGTAACAGAGTCAGAGCGCTAACAGAGCTGCCAGGGTGTTGGCCATTGTGCCTGAGGAGAGGGTCAAAATTCTGTTTCTGAAACTTTGAGCTGCACGCACACATTACCTCCATAACGTGCAACAGTACAGTCTGTAACAGCAGGGTTCTTTTTTTATTATTATTCTTACTTAAGGAAAGGGATCTCTTCTTCCAAACACTACAGGGGGTGCTTATAGGAGCAATTTATCTCTGGTTGACTAACTAACATGGGACATGCTTGCCAAACTATGCTCTCCACTTCTCAGGTGATAATTTGGTTTCAAATTCGGTTCCCTTCTGAGGTTCGCTTCTGAAGTTCCCAGGGAAAATGTAGACACTGCTTTCATACAAAGGCTTACCTTTAACACGCCATGCACATTATGTTCCAACTTAAGTTAGTAGGCACCGTTATTTTTTAGTATCAACCGATGAGAACTGAAGACTGTCTCCAACTGTAGCTATTTGACCATTACAAAAACACCAGTCACACAATCAAAGACACACACCAAATAAGTGTGGCAAGAGTGGGATCATGGTATAAGCGCTACCCCACCCTCCCACCAACACACTGTGTGTACATTGGGTTTTAGCACATTTGCAGTGTGCCCCTACAACCACAAGTGTACAAACTGTATGCAGGCAATGTTTGGTCTGGGACTGTGCTTTTGGCAGGATCCCGAACCACGTGGACAAGCCTATGTTTGCTTGTGCACAGTTGCAATGTGCACATTGCACATTGCAACTGAACATGTCCATGGCAGGGGTGAGGTTTGCCACAATCATCCCCTCCCACATGTGTTCAATTTATATACAACCTATTATACAAATGTTGCTCTTGTAATGACCAAATGACACAGTTGGAGACAGTTTGCCCCTCCTGAAAGCCAAGCAAGGCTTTTTTTAGCGCATAGTGTGGGTACAAGCCAGACAAAACCACAGGGGAGGCAAAGTGTTAAAACCTCCCTACTGTTATCATAGTTTCACCATGATTCAAGCACCCCCTGCATGCTGGTCCAAAACATGCATATGTTTTGATTCAAAGTAAAGGTAAAGGTGACCCCTGACAATTAAGTCCAGTCGTGTCCGACTCTAGGGTGTGGTGCTCATCCCCATTTCAAAGCCAAAGAGCCAGCGTTGTCCGAAGACGCCTCTGTGGTCATGCGGTCGGCATGACTCTCCTTGCCGCAGTGCGTAGCATGCAGCTGGAACACGGAGCGCTGTTTACCTTCCCGCAAGCGGTACCTATTTATCTACTCGCATTAACATGCTTTGGAACTGCTAGGTTGGCAGGAGCTGGCCAAGCAACGAGCGCTCACCCCGTTGTGGGATTCGAACTGCCGACCTTTCGATCGACAGCTCATGGTTCAGCGGTTTAACCCACTGCGCCACCCGCTGGCCTGATCCAAAGAACCCAATAAATAGATTAATAAACCCAAACACATCTGTTCTGCTGATTAGATACCTGTTAGCTTGCTCTCCAGGGTTTTAGGCAGGGCTTTTTCCTAGCCCTACCCAAGATACCAATAACTGAACCTAAGACCTTCTGTAATGCAAACCAGCTGGTCTGTTCCTGAGCCACAGCTCCTCCCAAACAAACATGGTGGCAATCTGTATATGAGCTGTTAGAAACACAGTGATTGGGGTTAGAGAATTTGCAACATTTCCAAGCAGCAAGACAGGTGGTGAATTTAGAAGATTAAAATACAGAGTGTGAGGATGAGATATCGTCATAAAAATTGATAGTCTTTAATTCAAAGTGGAAAAGTTGGCATATGTGTGACTATCATCTGCATCCAATTGAGACCCATGGCAAGATATCCATTGGTTTTCATAGTTGCAGACTGTATTCCGTGAGCTTGTAAAACATTCTATTTTTATCTGTTGGATATTGGAGAGAATGCCATCTATAACCTCTCAGTCATACTCAATTTTATTTTTGTTGTGAAACAAATTAAAGAAGTTCCATATTTATAATAAAAGATTACATGAGGAATAGCCTTTTGCTCAGTAGGGCTCGGGCTGGAACATGATTCGTTGGGATCAAGGCACCTGGATTAATCTCTTGGGAGGGAAAAATATTCTGTTGCTTTGCTGTAGTCCTTAGACAGTGTACAGAGTTGTCTGATGTATTCGAGTCCAGTGTTGTTCTATCTGCACTAGCTGCGGGATTCATTTTCAAGCCCAACTCAATGTGCTGGTTAACAACTTTTGACTGCAACCCTGCCCTGGGGGTAAGCCCCACTGAACACAGTGGGACATATTTCTGAATAAACAAACATAAGTTTGTATGTGGACGCTCTAAACACTACAGTTTATAATCAAGTTCCTTGAAGGACCATCTCTGCCATTTCAACCCACCTATGTACTCTGACCCTTGGGGGAGGCTCTGGTCAATATCTGCCATAAGAGCCATATTTGGCGGGGATGTGGGGCATAGGTAGCCTTCCCTGTCATGGTGCCAAGGATTTGTAATTCCCTACCCTGGAAAATTACGTGGGTCCCTTCCCTTATAGCCTTCAGGTATGCCACACCAAAACATGTTTATTTCAACAGACTTATGAATTGGCCAGCTCTTAAACTTTAGCTCTTGTATTTTACAATCCTGTTTTAACAGCGGAAGATTTTGCTGTAGGTTCTTGCTGTGTTATTGTTTAGGCTTTTGATCAGTCTTAGTGTATTGTAGGAGTTTTTTTAACTGTCTTGTGGTTAACCAAGAGTGTCTCTTTATAAGTAGAAAGGGCCACGCACACTTAGAAGAAGTGCCATTGAAGATTGTGAGATTACAGTACAGGTGGGCCCCCATATCCACTGATTCGCTATCCAAGGTTTCAGTTATCCACGGATCGTGGGGACCCCCCCAGGCTTTTACTTTTTTCCCAGTAAGCTTCGTTTCTTCCTTAAAGAAACAGGAGAAGCAACCTCTGGCTGCTTATTACAGGCATGTAGAACGAGACTAAGTACTAGAGAGGCTCTGCAAGGTTAACAGAAACCTTGCAGAGCCTCTCTAGGACTTAGTCTCGTTCTACTTGCCTGCAATGGAGGCTGCTTCTCTGTTTGTTTTAAGGAAGAAACAAAGCTTGCTGAAAGAAAAATAAGAGCTGGGGGTAAGCATAAGAGCAAACATGCCTGCCTGCAGGGGAGGCAGGGTGGGAGGGCCCTCAGGAAACTATGGAGAGGGTGTTCGCTCTTATCCACGGTTTCAGGTATCCACGGAGGGGCCTGGAACATATCCCCAGCGGATATGTGGGCCCACCTGTACTTTCAAGTAAATATTAACAGCACAATCCTATACTGCATAAATAAATATGCAAAGAGAAATAGATAGAAGAAAGAATATTGTGGATACATTTGAGATATTGTACTACGACTGGACTTAATTGTCAGGGGTCACACCTTTACCTTTTTTTTTTAACTAATTTAGGCTGCAATCCTATGCACACTTACCTGGAAGTAAATCCCACTGAGGTCAGTAGGTCTCAGTAGGCATGCAGTAGGCTTGTGCTGTAAGAAACCTATCATGGCCAATGCCAACTTCCAGCAACAAGTGGCCATGTGGCACTAGCCTCCCAAAGAGCCTGGTGCGGGACGTCACTAAGTCGGTGCAGGGGGTGGGCAGAACTGGAAGGGGAGGGGGGAGGAATGCGGTGGAGACCAGGGCCAGATTACTCTGGAGAGCAGAAGATTTTCAGCAACATGTAAAGGTTCTCTCTCTTATATTCAAAAAAGCAGAACACCTGTCATGGTTACCTTTGTTTAATACCTCATAGATGCACAAATGTCTTTCCTTTAAAAAAATACATTGACTGATCTGACCATTGACAGATCAGTCAATGTATTTTTTTAAGGAAAGACATTTGTGCATCTAGTATGCATTACTAATACTGTATAAGCAAATAAATAGGCCAATGTAGTACATTAAAATGGAAGCTATTGGCTTCGAATATAATAAAAATATACATGTTGTTGCAACTTATCAGTTTTAAACATGTACAAAATTAAATTAAAAAACTAGTGCAAAACAACAAACTGTTGGATGCGAGCAGCTTAATCATCCATTTTAATTATAATTATCATTCTTTTTCCATTTTTTTCTTGTATCGCCATTTCTATGCATCATATATTTAAGACTTTTTTCAAATGGTTTATATTTTTACTACGTATCATTATTGTTTATGTTTTTGTCCAAGTCTTATGATGTACAAAAGTATTCTTGTAGATTGTGCTAGGAAGTTTGGAACCATTTCATAGTTAATGTTGTATGAAGATTCTCATGGCTCGTAGTGATTTGCAGCGAGATCAGAAATATGGGTAAAAAAGCCATGTAATATTTTGTTGAAGAGAAATATAAAGTTTACTATTCACCAAATGTCTGAAGAAATTCCTCTTAGCGCAGAAAGTCTTCAGCGTACCGAAGAGAGAAGACGCACAAGGATTATCAAGCAGACATATTTCTTCAGACATTTGGTGAATAGTAAACTTTATATTTCTCTTCAACAAAATATTACATGGCTTTTTTACCCATATTTCCGATCTCGCTGCAAATCATTTCATAGTTGTTGTTTTTTCTTGAACAAATTTAAATTGCAACCAAGAGTGGTTAAATGAATTTGTTGTGGTTTGGAGGTGGGAGGGTGGAGTTGTGAATAGAGACTGTGGCAGTAAGAGATGCAGGCCATGAGTTCTGAAATGCAGAGCTTCATATTTTCCTTCCAGGTGTCTGTCCAAAGTCACTTCTTTGAGAGAGGCCAGCTGTAGATCCAAACCACAGCATTCCAAATTTAGTAGTGGGCAAAATCCCCTCTGAACTCTAGCCAAACCCCCAAAGTCTTTGCCTTTCTATGGTCAAGACCAGATGCTCAGCTGAACCTCAGAAGTCACAGTAATTGACCCAAACCAGACACATACAGTACACCTGAATCCCAAATATCCTTTGAGAGAGGCCAGATGCCCATCCAAATATAAAATACCCCTCCTCTCGTTTGGTTAAAACTGACCATCCACACTGTTTCAGAACACCCCCCCAAAAAAACCACCGCATTCTTTTAAATGAGGCTACATGTCCATCTGAAATGAAAACACCAACCAAATCCTGTAAATGAAACCATATTTCAGAATGCTAGAAGCCCCCCAACCTTTGACAGAGGTCAGTTTTCCATACAGATCCCCGATATCTCCCCAATATTTTAAGAAAGGCTAGGCAGCCATCTGACCCCTTAACACCACATTTGCCAAGCCCAGCTATCTCCTTTCTGTGCTAGTTTTCTCCTTTTAGAGCTCCCCCCTCCTTTTTATGTGAAGAGCATTAAATATGTGGCCGCTCATAAGTAATCTGAAATAGTCCAGTCTTAACACTTCTTTAGCTTATTTAATTTTTGTTTATTAAAATATGTATATCTTATACATTCCATTTCAAAGAACCCTCAAACCAGCTTGACAACATGCATTTAAAACAATTGTGGTTCAATTAAAACAATAAAAGTAACTAATAACACACACAAAAAGGAGTATAGAACGGCCAGCAGGACAGCATCGGTAGCAGTATCAAACTGGAAGCAACTTCAAATTACAGGCTGAATTACTTTATCCTGCATCAAAATACCATCAAACAAGAGGTCAAATAGGCCATTCATGTCAGAGGGTTCCAGAGTGGACAGCACCACAACAGAAAAGCCACGTCATTCTGCTGCATAAGTAGATCCACACTCAGTTACTGCAAGTGACTACTCAGCAGGGTCAAAACAAATGTGACATTAATTACGCCTCTACTTACAGAATCGCACTTGAGTGAATAACCATCTAGTTCTCTTGTTACAGGTGCCCCTACTTTCTGTATTCTCACAAGTTACCTGTCTCTCAGCGTAATCCTATCCAATTTACACCACCGGTGTAACCAGTGCTGCAGCGAGAACAGGAGGCCCCAGAATGGAAAGGGGATTCAAATCCCCTTTGAATCCCCCTTTGGAGGGGATTTGAGTCCCTTTCTGTTCTGGGGTCTCCCGTTCTCACTGCACCGCTGGTTACACCGGTGGTGTAAATTGGATAGGATTGCACTGTCTGTCTATTTGACTGAACAATCACACCTTCACTGCTTTGCCTCCACCACGATCACTGCATTCCTGAGCAGCTCTATATGCATTTCAATATTCTCTATGGTAAAAAAAATTAATTGATAGCCAGTGACATTGCTGGAGGGGGTGCGATACGGTAAGTGGTGCAAGGCACTGCACCATGCCTTGCAAACCGGTATAACACAACCCCTCCCACTTGCCTCCGAGTCATTCCAGTGGCGAAGGCTGTGCGTTGCCTTCACTGCCGGAATAGCTCCGGGGATGAGTGGGAGGGGCTGTATTACACCAGTTTGCAAGGCGCGGTGCAGCGCCTTGCACCACTTACCGTGTTGCACCCCCTCCAGCAATGCTACTGTTGATAGCTTATAGCCAATCAGTGTTTGGAGAGTCAGCAGGAACCGCAACACCAAATGCAGCATGACTAAAACATCTTGCATCTGATGAAGGAAAGAAAAGCCTTGGGGATTTAATAATATTTTTTTTAAAAAAAATAGGGAAGTAAACATGCATTTAATGTCACGTCTGACTGTTTTGACCAAGACATGCCCATGAATGTGAGAAGTACCTCTCAAGTGAATAATGAGTCCTTTGAACTGTGGTCATATAATACGTTCTCTACAGCACCCAACACACTATTATCCCTAAATAAATGTTTAAAAGGAGGAGGCTATTTTCGAGCTTTGGTTCTAGCATGGGATCAATGAGAGGAAATCTTGTAAACCTCTCTGATTTAATGAGATTTCTACCATTTGTGGTGTCAGTCTAGCTTCCAACATTTTGGTGGCATGAAACCAATCCTTTAAACACAGCACATCTGTGAACCCAAATAGCAACCATTTCTGGATCTAACCATGCTCAGCTTATCTCTAATAAGACAATCTTTGTTCCTCATCTGTTTCCCATTTCCTCCCCCCCCCCCCCGATCTATTTTCCTTACTTTATCTCTCCTCATGGTGTTTTTTTTCCTTAATCTTTTTTTTAAAAATCTTTCTCTTACTGTTCCCACCTTTTTTTCTATCATATAGTTACTTTACTTCCATAGGCTCTTTTGTCCTCCATTGCCCTGGCCTATTGTGTTTTCCTGAGGCTCTCCTGAGGCTCTCTTTTTAAAAAAAGGTTTAAAAAAACACTCTTTTTAAAAGAGTTCCGACTCTTTAAAAAAAGAAAGAAAGAAAAAAGAAAGGGCTGTTTTATGGTTTTGCTTACAGGATGCAGGTGCTACCTTCAGTCTTGTGTGGTATACTTAAAAAAAAAAGTAGAATCCCTGTGGTTCACTAATATGGGTTAAATTTATAAAGCAAGAATATATCTTTTACCAAATACCTAATGTACTAAGTGTACTTAGTACTAATGTACAAATGTACTAACACCAAATGTACCAAATACCAAATGTACTAAGATCCATGATAAATCCATGGTCCCTGACTCTTTTTTTTTTATTTACTTAAAAGCTAGATCAGTGGGGAAGGCTAGGACAGTAATGGTGGGGGAAGAGAGGTTAACCCTCCCAATATAGCTGGCATAACAAGTCCAAGGAGAGAAAAACGGAGGGGTCGGATGAAGGAGACGGGATAGGATTCAGGCACACGTCACCTGGCATGCTGGTACCGCCGGGATCCACCCCCTCCTTCCCCCAATCCGGCCCTTGCCCTTCTACTCCCCTCACAACATGCCCCCCTCCACCAACTTACCACGAGTGGTGAAGCCCAGGGTCCGCAACAGCGTGGCTCCAATGCTGCTGTTGCTGCTGGCTCAGACTGGCCATGTGGTGGTGCAATCTTTGTGCCGTTGCTGGCTCTGTTGCGACAGCAGAATGATCGTTCCACTGTGGCAAAAGGCCCATAGGATTTGGCCATAACGTTTTTAAAAACAACAATCATTTACTGTAATAACAGGTTCTCAGATAGTCTGTTGATCTTGTTTAAAGTTAAGACTGTAGTCCTATGCACACTGAAGAATACGGTCTACTAAACTCAATGGGGCTTACTTCTAGATAAACATGCATAGGATTAGTAGCTTATTTCTCCAGTACAAGGAGCAGTGTGTGTGTGGAACATGGCAAGCAAATATTTGCCCAATGGAAGAAGTTCCATACAAACATTACAAAACATTAGCAGGGGTTTATTACTACTCAATCAAAATATTTTGTGTAAAATGCTCTTTGCAGTGACCAATGATGTGAATAATTATCTATTCCTATGCACACTTTCCTGGGTGTAAGCCCCACTGAACACAACAGGACTGACTTCTCTGAGCAGACGTGCATAGAATTGTGCTATTGGAAATGTACTGAGGACATACAGGCAGCGTTTGCTTGGTCTGCTGTCCTACTAGCCTTATCAAGGACAGGTTCGTGTTACTTGCATCCCACGCTAGCCAAGTTTACATGGAAATAAGCCTCATACGTTTCAGTGGAATGTACTTCTGCATTTGTAGCACTATAATTTGAAGCCTCACTTAACTCAGATTTACTGCCAAGCAAATATGCATAGGACTTAACCAATCTTTGAAGTTATCATTGATTTGTAAGTAGGCACAAAGATTATTTTATGATCCACAAGAAAGTTGCTTCCCCCCCCCCCTGTTGAATTCAGAGCTTTGTTCTTTACTTCTTTTAATAAACTGGAGTGTGCATTGCAAAGCGAGACAGCCTAAGTGGAATATGAACCACGAGACTGCTTGATGAAACATTTCTGAAGGGGTTGAACCTGCCATTCCAAAGCAAACAAAGGGGTCAAATGACCTTTCAGCCTGACTTCTCATTTTTTTCTGAGACATTAAGAAAAACATTTCAGAAAACAATGAGTGCTCATGCTAATGTAACCTCCCTCATGGCCCAGCTCCTGCCAAGAGCAACATTTGAATGGCTGCAAGGTGTGGGTTGGAGAGAAGGAGGGAGAACAAGGCAGCAAGCAAGCAACTAAGGGCATTTTCACACGTGAAGTTTAAATTGGCTTTGTGCTAAACAGACTCCTGGGCTGAATGTAAAGCTGCAGTCTTTTCCATTTCTCTTCTGAATTCTTTCCCACATCGTCGACAGTGTATAAATGTGACACACAAAAAAACCTGAGGGAGCTTTCACTTTTTAGAGTCACTTCTGAAAAGGCCCAAAGCAAACAGTAGCTGTCATTCATCAGTGGCCACAACAGGGTCAAAGATAGGAGAGTCAAGAACACAACTGATTGCCAAATGACTTATTCATGTGAATACCTGTGAGAGCATGATAAAAGGAGGCTGATGGAAATGCCTGTAGTATCCAAGCTAGCCAGACAAACGGGCAAGGAAAAGGTGTGTGTGGTCCTAAAGGGTGGGCCAGTTTTGCACCAGGGATCAGTAATTCTCTATTGACATGAGAATTGGAAATGTCTGTTCACTTGGTCCACAAATTCAAACCTGTCCACACTCCAAAAGAGACTGTCCTTTTAAGAGCACTAGGGAAGACAAAAGTGCCACAGATGCAGCATTTCCCATCACAGTGAGGAGGAAATCCCTGCCTTGCTCTGTGTTGCCCTGCTTCAAAGCTCTGAACTCAACCCAGCCAGCTCCAGGTAGCAAATGCAACTTGTGATGGCAGAGCAGAAAGACTTCTCGGTATAAAAACGTAACCACGTTTTGGAAGAAACCATGCTTTAGCGTGAAGGGGGGGAAAGGGATTTTTTTGGACCATTGAGCACAGTCAGTTCCCACAAAGAGGACTGCAGCAGTTCTGGTGTAACATTTCCAGCTGCTAAAGAAATCAAGAGGTTTGAGGCTCAAGTTTACTCTGGAGTCTGGAACATTTTCTGGAACAAACCACTATTTCTCTGTTGCAAACACATAGTATCTAAAAAAGTGGAACACTGTTACCTGTGCCTTCTTCATATGTGGTAAAGAAAATACAGTTTCAGCCTGGACATACATGTAAAAAACAAAAGCAGTCTTGTGGATGGGAGGGATTACCAAGCACCAGAAACCTTCCTCATGTCAGTAGTTGGATGTCAGAATGAAATCAATGTGGGGGAATTGGGAAAGGATAAGATTGGAACCTGTGTGATGGAAGACAGTTCTCTCTTCCATTATGAAGTTGTTGTTGTTGTTGTTCAGTTGTTAAGTCGACTCGTGTCCGACCCTTTGTGATCCCATGAACCACATCCCGCCAGGCCTTCCTGTCCTCCACTATCTTCCTGAGTTGGCAAATTTTCATGTTCGTTGCATCGGTGATGCTGTCTAACCATCTCATCCTTTGCCTTCCCCTTCTCCTTTTGCCTTCAATCTTTCCCAGCATCAGAGTCTTCTCCAGAAAGTCCTCTCTTCGCATTAGGTGGCCAAAATATTTGAGCTTCAGCCTCAGTTCCTGTCCTTCCAGGGAACAGTCAGGGTTGATTTCATTTAGGATTGACTGATTTGATCTCCTAGCAGTCCAAGGGACTCTCAGGAGTCTTCTCCAGCACCACAGTTCAAAAGCATCTATTCTTCGGCGCTCAGCCTTCCTTATGGTCCAACTCTCGCAACCATACATTGCTACTGGGAACACCATCACCCTGACTATACGAACATTTGTTGGCATGGTGATATCTCTGCTTTTTATTTTGCTGTTTAAGTTTGCCATAGCTTTCCTTCCAAGGAGTAAGCGTCTTTTAATTTCATGGCTGCTGTCTCCGTCTGCAGTGATCTTGGAACCCAAAAAAGTAAAATCTGTTACTGCTTCCATTTCTGCCCCTTCTATTTGTCAGGAATTGGTGGGACCAGATGCCATGATCTTAGTTTTATTAATGTTGAGTTTCAAGCCAACTTTTGCACTCTCCTCTTTCACCCTCATCAAGAGGCTCTTTAGTTCTTCACTTTCTGCCATTAGGGTGGTATCGTCTGCATATCTGAGGTTGTTGATATTTCTCCCGGCAATCTTGATTCCGGCTTGCGATTCATTCAGCCCTGCATTTCTCATAATGTACTCTGCATATAAGTTAAATAAGCAGGGTGACAATATACAGCCTTGCCGTACTCCCTTCCCAATTTTGAACCAATCGGTTGTTCTATGGCCGGTTCGAACTGTTGCTTCTTGACCCGCATACAGGTTTCTCAGGAGACAGGTAAGGTGGTCTGGTACCCCCATCTCATTAAGAATTTGCCACAGTTTGTTGTGATCCACACAATCAAAGGCTTTTGCGTAGTCAATGAAGCAGAAATAGATATTTTTTTTGGAACTCTCGTGCTTTCTCCATGATCCAGCGCATGTTGGCAATTTGATCTCTAGTTCCTCTGCCTCTTCGAAACCCAGCTTGTACTTCCGGTAGTTCTCGGTCCACGTACTGCTGAAGCCTAGCTTGTAGGATTTTGAGCATAACCTTGCTAGCATGTGAAATGAGTGCAATTGTGCGGTAGTTTGAACACTCTTTGGTACTGCCCTTATTTGGAATTAGAACGTAAACTGACCTTTTCCAATCCTTTGGCCACTGCTGAGTTTTCCAAATTTGTTGGCTTGTTGAGTGCAGCACTTTAACAGCATCATCATTTAGGATTTTAAGTAGCTCAGCTGGGATATTATCATCTCCGCTAGCTTTGTTGTCAGAGAAAGACACATAGATCTGTGTATTGAGCATTAGAAGCATGTTGCTCTGCTAGCTCTGTGTTACTTGTTGGAGTTCCATGTGGAGGGAGCATGAAGTCCATCAAATTCTGTGGGAACACCATCTCCAGGAAAACTGGAAACATCATGTTCTCCATGCTAACACTCTTTACCTAACAAAGAACCCCCCCCCCCAAAAAAAAATAACAAGTAGTACTGGAACTTCAGTTAATTTGTTCAGGTAGATTGAGTAAAATACCAGCACTGAATCATTTTGTTTTAATGCCAGTTGTTGGGTTAAAAAGTAAAAAAGACAGATCTGTGCCTCAAGAGGATTACAATCTAGAAATTGACACAAGAGACAAAAGAGGGAGGGGTAAAGAGGGGAAGCATATGCAATTCTTTCAGCTTCACTTATGAAACAAGCAGCCCAATTCCTACCAGCTTGCTCGTGACCGGGGGGGGGGGGTGACCAGACCTGGGAGAGGTAAGTAAAAAATATTTGTATTTACCGTACATCCCTGTAAGCTACGTGGCTGCCAATGAGTCTCCTTGGACCTTCGCCAGCTATTTATCTAGCGTACGTTTGAAGAGTTTCAGGGGATGTGTTGGGCTGGGAAAAGGGGGAAGGGAACTTGGCATGCATTGCTGCCACTGAGAGCCTCCTGCTCCTGGTTCAGCCCGATCTCTGCCCCACTCCTTCCCTGAACCGCCTCCGAACTGCCCCCTTTCCTGCTCCAGGAGCCACTAGTGCATGTGTGGAGCCTCCAGCGCCCGAGGCTCCGAAGCACACAACGATGGTGCAACTGTCACACCTCTGGAACGGGGCTTACAGCAGCAGATCACGAGAGCCTCTGCCTTAGGCCCTGAATAGAATTGGGCCATTATTACAGGAGGAAACGGGGTCCAAGTTGTGGTGCCATAGGCCATTAAAGTCTTCCTAGAAGCCATAACCATTTCTCCAAGATATCTCAAGGTTCAAAGAGGGAGCCAGCCAGTTGTGAAACTGACTGAACAGAGACAGACACACAGTATCCCACTGCTCTCCCCCCAACATGATAGATCTCTGGCAAGACATTACATGTTTATTGCTGAGCTTCGAGTTTCCATTATAATATTATGGGAACTGCCACAAGCCATTTCATCTGAAGTGTATAAGAATTATCTTGCTTGATTAGACTTACGTGTATCTCGTCCAGTATTCTCTCTTCAAAAGTTTTTCAACCTGCGTTTTCCTTGACCGTGGGCGACCATTGGCCACGACTCCCCATTACATAATGTTGATGCCGGCCAATTGGCATTGCACTGTTTTCCAAGAGGATTCCGTGGCACTTTGCGGCTCCCCTGGCTGGTTTCTGCGGCTCCCCTGGGAGCCGCGCCTCCCAGTTTGGGAATCACTGCCTTAACTCAAAACAGAACAGTGAGACTGATTGTTCTGAGAGCTGAGTTGGTTACTGATTTGTTGGGTGACCTGTACTGTTATACAGTATATTAAAATAAAGTTAATGGGGGTAACACCATGAGTTACTGGACAGGGTGACAGCAACCTTAGTGACACCACTGATCTGTAGAAATACATAGACCTGCCTGATGGGCATCTTTTATAGAACCCAGCGCAGCCCAACCTTATTCCCTATTGACCTCTGGGGTCCATAATGGGGGTGACATGCTGAGCTCTCGTACCGGGTGATGCACACCCTAGCGACACCTCTGATTAGGTCACTGCTGGAGTGGGAGCAATTTCAAGTGCCCTATGGGCAGATGAGAGGAAGGAACTGAATCCTTTTACCCGTCTGTCCAAACTGCTTCACTCCAGGTGTTTTTCTCCCAGTGGGGCTCTGAGACCAGAATCAATCCCCCTTCCAGAAGAAAAAATGGGAGAGCAGCACTTTGGGGGAACAGGAAAGCATGGGGACAATTCAGCTCACCCCACCCACCTGCCAATGCTGCACTTTAAATTGTCCCCATCTTGCTTTATATGTGTTCACTGTAACATCTCCTTAGCTCCTTAAACAGCTTAGTAAAACACTTTACTCAGCCAAATGTGTGAAATCATTTTGGCATTCTTGGAGGAAAGGAACTGAGAGCAATATAGCAATTTTTGGCTTGGATGAACATGTGCGGCTCTTTAAGGATTTAATGCTATGTCTTCTGCCACTTATTCTTCAACATCAGTACAGTCAGCAAACACAAGAAGAGGACAGCATAATTTGTACACTTCTTTGGACCCACAATGTAAAACCAGTGACCCTGGGAATCTCTCTCATAATTCCTAATGAGCATATTAGTGGGCCTTCGGTGCCGGTGAGGGAGAGGAGTGGAGGGCTGGGAAGGTTACACAAACAATTCATCGAGAGCCTTTTGTTAATGTTCATTTTTATGACTGCTCTGTGGCACAGAGTTTCTCAGGAGAAGCACGGTTCTGAGGCTCTTCCTCTAGACTCACTATAAACGTATTAGGCATTATTTTTATTATCTGAGCCCTAGTGAGTAATGTTCAGTTTATTAAACAGTGACTCAACTCTGGGAGGTTTTTTGGCTTTTTTTAATGGAAGGTTCAGCTTTTCCTCAGCGGTGGGATTAAGTTGACCTGTTTCATCATAATTTACCTAACAGCTGCCCTCACATTGCTACAACTAGCTTTATTTTCAGCTCACAAAGCTCTCTCTCTCTCTCTCTCTCTCTCTCTCTCTCTCTCTCTCTCTCTCTCTCTCTCTCTCTCTCTCTCTCTCTGTGATACCTTTCTGTAAATTGTTTACAGAAATGCTCAATCATGATGACTCCATGGCTGGAGACAATGGTATTTACAGTTTTTAAAAGAGATCATTCCCACATAATATTAAGATCCTGTAGCAGTCCTGCCTGCTGCCATGGCCCCGGGCAAGTCCAGCCCGTGCAAAGCTTGCACTAAGCATCCACGGAGATGCTTAGTGCAATAACGTCATTGCTGGGTGCCTCCTCTGCAGGGATGTATCTAAGTAACTAGGTCACGAGTGCGAGTGCGAGTACGAGTTATTTTTGCAAGAGTGCGAGTCCGAGTGCGAGTCAGTGTCAAAATTTTTGGGCAAGTACGAGTCAAGTGCGAGTCATTTTTGCACGAGTGCGAGTTGAGTACGAGTAAGGCCAGAAACCATGAGTCACAAGTCACGAGTCAAGTCACTTTGGGGAAAATGGCTTTTCCCCTGAAAATGGGGTGGGTGGGTGTCTGTGTGTGGGGACCTCTGAGACTTTTAAAGCACCCACTTGGCTCCCCCTATGCCCTTTCCCTCACCTCTCAGTCTTGTCACCACCCATCTGGTTTGGGAAAAACAAGCGTGTCTACATTCAAACCATTTATTATTCCCTCCCTGCACCTTCCCCTTGCTGAGCCAAGCATCCCTTGGGCTCGGAGTTTTGGTCAATGAGGAGGAACTGCTGCGGCAGCTTTGCCTTCCCTCACTCCTCTCCACCCCTCGCGCTCGGAGTTGTGGCCAATGCCAAACAGACAGCAACAAAAGGGGGGGAACTCAGAGCCAGGCTTGCTTTCCCACCCCCTTCAAAACCCTTCCTCCCTGCTGCCCTCCTCCGAGGTCTCCACTGCGCCTGCCTGCCTGCCTGCCTGTGTTGATGCTGGCCATTAAAGGAAAATGACTTGGAAATGGCAAGTCGTTACCCCCATGAGTGCAAGTCAAGTACCAGTTCCGTGGGTCACGAGTGCAAGTACGAGTGCAAGTCAGTGGGTCATGAGTACAAGTACGAGTACGAGTCAGGGAAAAAGTGGCTAAGTCACACTTGCGAGTCGAGTCATTTGACTCGAGTCCCCATCACTGCTCCTCTGCCCATCTGATTGGTGCCAAACCTACCCATCAGCTGGCAGCCACTACAGCTGGGGGTGGACTGAATGGCACAAAAGGGGGAACGGGGAGCAGGGGAGGGGAAGATGGAAACACTGGGTTGGAGCAGAGGTGGGGATAAAGGAGGTGGAATGTAGAAAGGAGAAAGAAGAGACTGACTGGAGTGAGATGGGGTAGGAAACGAGCCAGAGGGGAGAGACAAGTGACAAGAGGAGAGGATGAGGAAAGGAAGGCAAAAGAGAGAACCCAGAAGGGTGAAAGGAGATGGAAGAAGCTGGCAGGGGAAGAAGGCGGGGGTTAGCCAGTGTCCAGGGACCCCAGATGGGCATGGGACACAGCCATGGACATCCAGAGGGGAGGCCGCCATGGCAGAGTGGTGATGGGAGCTCCCCTAGACTGGTGGGGCCCCCAATGAAGGGAGCCTACAGGACCAGAATAATTCATTTGGCCAACTAGACCTTGAAGGTCTAGTTGGCCAAATGGATTATTCTGACCTTGCTGTTTCCTTGCCTCACCTCCTGATCCCTTCAGGCTCGCAGGGCCTCTGCCTGAGCTTATGAAACTGATGGCCCCAGTCAAGAGCAAGAAAGGGTGACAAAACTCATCATTTGTGTTTGTGTTTTCCCTGGCTGGGTGTATTTACATTTGCATTAAAGACAGACTGCTCAGAGGACCCTTGACTGCCCCTTTGATTTGGCAAGCCAAGTCCTTCCCCCATCCAAAAGTCACAGAACTTCCACATTGGGATGAGGGGGCAGGCAGGGCACACATTACAGATCACCACCCCATACTACTGAAATCTAGGTTTGTCAGATTAAAATTTCAAAACAGGGTCACAATGACACTGTGATATCTGTTCTTGAAATAAAGGCATCCGTTCTGTGGGACAGTGATTTTAAATACAGTAGGTAGGGTTACTCAGAGGAATTTTATCAGGGGGTACAAAGTTTCTTTTGGGCCCCTTCCCTTCATATAAATTTGGATCCTGGGCCCCCCTTTTTTGCTCCTGGGCCCCCCTTTTAACCCATTTTTGGCCCTGGGCCCAGGTACAATTTACCCCCTTAACACACACACACCCCTCTCAGAGGCCCTGACAGAAGGATAATCTGGTAAATGTATTGCAATCCTCAGATCCTTCACATCCTCATATCATCATGGTGGGACTTCAGGAATGCTTAAGGTAACATAACAACCTCTGAGTCATTTAGGGCTACAAACTCGGACTGAAGCTATTCCTTTAGATTTTTTTTCAGACATGATGTATTGTTGTTATCACTGTGACATCAGTACATCTTCGCTGTGACATTGGTGTATCATCATTGTGACACCAGCATGTCATCACTGTGATGTTAGCATGTTACTGGTGTGGCGTCTGTGTATCACTGCTGCTGGGACATTGGAATGTCATCAGTGTGGCATTATCTTTCCCTCTCCTGTGAGGAGCTCAGTGTTACTCTGCAGAGGACCACTGGTCAACTCTCTGTAGCAATGGTGCAGTCCTGAAAAACAAAAGGGATTCAGATGAACAGTAGCAATGGCTGGAGCCCCTGACATTTGCCAAAAATGAGCTGACACTCCCTGGTTTTAGCTGTTGCAAAAGGAAGGGATGGTTAGGCAATACAGTCAATAGCAGAGACACATGTGATAAACGTGGAGGGTCAGAATGGGAGGGGTAGAGACATGAGAGGGAGATGCAGGATCAATACATTGCAGCATGGGATTTTCTCTCCCCCCAGCCTTTGCTTTCCTGTGTGGGGTACATTGTCCTTCCCCTATTGGATTGGTGAAGTGGAGGTTCCAATTGGGTGTTTGTGCGTGGTGATCTCCTGGGGCACAGAATATTGCAATAAGAATTCTGAGAGGACAAGAGTTAACAAAATATCTTGCTATACATGTTGTGAGGGACCAGAGCTTGTGCATAGTGCTCCTTTTGTGCGCCAAGTGCCCTTCCACTATGGTTCCCATCACCAAAGCTCCCCTTTGAGAAACCAGAGAGATATAGCCCCATGCTATGTGTCTGCCCCACTGGGTTTACTCAGGAAAGACTGAGAAAGCTGGCACAAGTCTGAGTGGACCTAGGAAGGCAGATAGAGGCTGGGAAGGGGGGGTAGGCCGATACTGCCCCCTTCATGGCCTCAATCTGCCCCTTCCCTGCCCCAGTCTCCTCCCCGTTCCTCCCCATCCCCTTCTGCTCACCCTCTGTCTCTCTCTTACCCCCCATGCTGACTTACCAGTGCCACGGCTCTTTTCCACACTGCTGGTGCACGGCAGTGGCTGCTCGCCGCTTGCGGTGGCGGCCTGGCCACACTGAATGACATGTTGCGTTTTGCAACAGCTGAAAAGAACCTTTGCACTGCCGAACACTAGTTCCAGCAGCGCAAGGCCCTCAAAGAACTGGGCAGTAAATTTCATAAGTTAATTACAGGCTGTGTGAAGTGCTTATTTTTTATTTTTTTTATTTTTTGGGTCCTTCTCTGGTAAAATTCACAATGTTGGAGGAAAGTCTTACCAATTTCACTAGTGTGCTTTTCTTAAAAAAAAAAAAGGCAACAAAACTTCTAAAGCATGTGAGGCATCAGTGGAATGAACAAGTTCCACTGATGCCTCACATCTCAGCTACCACCTCAGCTTTACTTAATGTCAGAGAAGAAAGGAAATGGTGGTGAGGTGGATGAGCAGGTAATGTCGAAAGGTGGCTTACACACTGCCAGACTGCTACCAACCATGTCATGCAGGGTATGCTCCTGAGTCTAGACATAGGCAGTATGAACCAGCATCCAGGATAGGCAGGAAGAAGAAGGAAATGTCTTCTTCTGCACAAGCTAGAGGGGTGTGTGGTGACATTTAATGCAGGAAAAGCATAAGTTGTGAATGTCACATTAGAGAGAGTTGACTCTTGAGAGCTAGTGTAGCATAGTGACAAATGGCGCAATCCTGCCCAAAGTCCCGTCTGCGGAGCACGTGTTCCACAGGTGGAGGGTGCCATAAACGCACTCTAAAGCACGTTTTCGGCACCCAGTGAGTAAGGCCCATGGGCACGCACACCGGCAGGCCACACTGCCATGGACCAGACCTGCTCCTACTGGAGGGAGATAAGGGTTGCTCCGGTGGGTGCAGGGGCAGGGCGGTCCGGGCGGTGAGAGAGGGCGCTGTTGTTCAAGCTGGCCCAGGAGGGGGTGGGGATGTCGGCCGTGATATCCCCATCCCCATTCCTGGGCTCGGCGGCCCTTACACCTCGAGCCGGCGGAAATCCAAGGAGGCCCATCGGAACCTTCCAGCCCTACACAGGGGAAGGGAACAAACG
This sequence comes from Plestiodon gilberti rubricaudatus, assembly GCA_026170595.1. Taxonomy (NCBI): domain Eukaryota; kingdom Metazoa; phylum Chordata; class Lepidosauria; order Squamata; family Scincidae; genus Plestiodon; species Plestiodon gilberti. Next base: position 264,937,932 of record JANXHW010000001.1, read on the forward strand.
TCCCCTTCCCCCAAGGAGACCCTGGGCCACGCCAGAGTGGCCCTGGAAGAGCATAGGATCCTGCGGCCAGCCATTCCCTCTTCACAATTGCTTCAGTATAGGTCTAATAATACTCACCTCCATTACGCAGTTTTGGTAAGGATTACCGGTACGAGAGGATAATTCATGTGAAGTAGTCTGAACACTCAAAGCGCTGTACAATCATCATCATCATCATCATCATCATCATCATCATCATCATCATCATCATCCAATGGTGCATGCACACACACCACCACCCCCAACTAGTCATCTAGAGTGAAGCACTTAATGGAAGTGCTTGCTTGGACACGGCTCTCTAAACACCTTCCAAATAATGTTTTGCTTTAATGAAACCACATATGGAAAATGAATACACAATATTGAACCCCTTCATTGGCACCAGGCTTCAAGAACATTCAACAAGCCCAATTACCTTTCAAAGAGGCTGTGCAGCTGCTCCCAGAAAGGCAGTCCTGAATGTGCCAATGGAAACTCAAGGTGTGGGATATTTTATCTGTAAAACCAACATTTCGCACAAAGTAAACTCCGCCAGCCACTTGCATTGTAGCCTGCAAACCTCGGACAAAGCATTCAGCATGACCTATAGCTGACCTTGGACACTCTTGCTGCCACTGTTAAGGCTGTGCCCTTTTCTCTGTGTAAGTTCATGGCCCTGAGCCTTTTAATAAGGGAGTTTCTATTTTAGTGTATCTCTGCTTCATTAAACAACCTGTAATGCACTAGACAAGGCAGATAGAGGGCAGCTTGTTAAAGGTTTAATGAGTAAACACACTTTTTTCCATCAGCTTTATCCCTGGTCACTCAGCCATACACGGGACTCTGCAGGGCAGCTGAAGGGGCTCCTGTTCTTGTCTCCGGCACAGAGGAGACAGTGATGAATCTTGTTATTTGAACCAGAACGGAGTCCCAAGGAATAGGCTGAGTTTTATACATGGTGCCACACTGTAAATGGTGGCCAGTCAGCTAAATTCAGAGATAGACTTACAGCCCAATCCTATCGAAGATGAGTGCCGGCGGAATGCGCATTCTACTAGCGCAGACTGCCGCAAAGCAGCCGTAAAGCACTTTGCAGCAGAGCAAGCTTCCAGTGCGCCTGCGAGAAGGCCAGGGTGGAACGCGTCAGGGGAGGGTAAGACTGGTCGGAACAGGTAGGAGATGAGGGATGGGCTGATCGGGTCCATGAGGGGGTGGGTTCGGTGGTGGTGGCACCCACTGAACCCAAACTCCCTTCCTGGGCCTGATCCTCCTGCACGGGTCAACGTGGACTTGTGCCAATGAGTTGACCCATCGCGACAAATGTCCCTTACTCCAAGGAGACCTCCAGCAGTCAAGACTCCCCCATGGGATGCAGCGGGGGCTGCACTGGTGCCACTGCATCATCGCATGGGATTTTGGTAAGATCAGGCTGTCCAACTCCTAATTACAGTAGACAAAACTGAGAGAATTCTGTGCATCTAGTTCTACAGTTTCACTCACCACACAAGCATGGAGTCGGCCATCTTGACATGTGACTGGGGGGAAGTACAGTTCCCTGAAAAATAACTTGCCTCTTCCCTTTTACTGCTGCACACTATTTCCTTGACCTTAAAAGGGTGTAAATGCAAGATCGAATTTCTCCTTTGCCTTTTTGCTATCCTCCAGATAGTATTACTCCAGATAGTATCAACCAGATATTATTATTATTATTATTATTATTATTATTATTATTATCATCATCATCATCATCATCATCATCATCAACACTATTTATATACTACTTTTCAATAAAAAGTAGTTCACAATGCGGTTTATATAGCAAAGTAAGGGCCCAATCCTAACTAAGTGTTCTGTTGGTGGAACATGTGTTCTGCCAGCAGGTAAGCCCGGCATGGGATGGAACGGGCAGGGAGAGGGCCAGGGGTGGGCGGAACGGGGAGGAGATGGGGCGGGGGATGGATTGGCCCTGTGAGGGGGGGGCGGGATTGATGGTGCCGGCACACACCGTATCCAAACGCCCTTCCTGGGCCTGATCCGCTTGCACGGATCAATGCGGATTTGCACCAGCAATATTACTGGAACAGGTCTGAGTTGACCTGTTGGGCTGCTGGGGTTTACCCTGAGACAAGGGGACAAATGTCCCCTTACCCAGAGGAGACCTCCAGCATGCAAAACTCCCCTTCGGGATGCAACACAGCTGGCACCATCACCACACATTAGAATTGGGCTGTAAGATTGTTTAAAACCGCAATCATTGCCAATGATGAGCAACAGTGGCGTCGACAGGCCCCCGCGGGAGGGAGCCGCAGCTACGCCCCTGCAATGCGGCCCCACCCGCGCATGACGTCACGCGCAGCCACAGAACACACACACATCGCGTCGTTTTCGGCTCATTTCAGAGCCGAACGAGCACAAGGGAGGGCAGGAGGGCCCAATCGCAGCCGAAACAGCTGCGAACACGTAAGCGCTGGCCCTCCTTATCCCGCCCCTTCAGGGGTGCGCGCGTCACCCGCTTGCATGCACGCGTCACCCACTTGCGCGCGTCACCCCCCCCCCCCCGGCGGCCCGCCCTCCCCGCCACGGGCCAGTGATGTTGATGAGCAAGAAGGAGCAGGGAGCAAGACTGAGGACTCTGACTAGTTGGAAAGTCAGTCAGAGGCCCAAGGAGGCTAGAGGAGGAAGAATTAGGTGCTGTGTAACTTCCTCTCTCTGTCTCTGTCTGTCTGTCTGTCTGTCTGTCTGTCTGTCTGTCTGTCTCTCTCTCTCTCTCTCTCTCTCTCTCTCTCTCTCTCTCTGAGGCATCCTGGGCAGGTTCTGGATTTGATGAATAGCTGAAAAAGGGGGTAACCAGTCCTTCCTCTCCCTTGTGCTTTTCCAACCAAAGCAAAGTGGTTTGTCCTGGCATCAGCAGACCCTCTTGAGTGCCAGGAGAAAGTAACCTGGGAACGAGCTGCTGACAGTGATGTAAGTCAAGGGGGGGGGGCTCCCTTTCTTGGACTTCAGAAAGTCATGAAAGTTTCTTGGGGTTCCAGGGACCCCCAAGATTATTTTTATCTATCCATTGCTGAAGTTTCCAAAAATACACAGTCCAAAATATGAATGAAATCCTGCACATTTGAAACGTTCTGAAATTATTCATTTGTGAAGAGTCATTCTCCCATTTCATGGAGCTTCATCATACTGTGTACATTGATTGTTCCATTCATTCATAGCTTACTGTGCCAAACATGTATCTAAGACCTCATCTGTTCTCTTATTTCAAATAGTTTGGAATTACTACTCATGTCTCAGGTGTGTGTGTGTGTGTGTGTGTGTGTGTGTGTGTGTGTGTGTGTGTGTGATATGTTTTAGCTTTACAATACAAAAATTATTAAACTCATTTTTATATGTTAAAACGTAATTAGAAAAGGAGGAACTATAGCAACCTCAAAAGATACTCAGTGGTTTATCTGAGACTGTACAGTCTTTATCTTTTTTCGTCTTGCTTTTGTGTACAGGTTTATGGCTCCAAGAGGCTGTAGTATAGTATAAGCAAGATAGCTTGTCTACCCATAATGAAAATAAAAGAAGTGAGAGTAGGTAGAATTAAATTTAACACTTAGATACTGTTTAGTCAGTTCAAAGTACTTTGCACGCACACATTCTCTTCTTGTAATACTCACAAAAACTCTTGAAGGCATTTTTATTCTCTTGTTACAGGTGGGGGTGTTGCAGCTGAGAGACGTGATGTCACTTCACACTATGGTTTGGCATTTTGAGAATGAGCCTTGGGTCTGTGCACTCCTCCTCCTCTCATATGCCAAGATTAGAAACATCAGATCTTGGTAAAGCCATTGTGCCTGAACTCGGCAAACTGTAGCTTGCCCCTCAAACTGCATCTGCAAACAGCGGTTTGAAATTGTTGCCATCAAATGATTGTACAAGCCATCATTTGCTGGGTTCTGACCAAACAGCAGGCAATGGTTTGCCGCAAACTAGGAGCAAAAGATTCTGTCGTAATATCAGTGCGCAAGGGAGAAAAAGAGGAGGAAGCACACGAACCCAGAGTTCATGCTTGTAATGCTAAACTGTGGCTTCGCGTTGTGTCTGATGGCCTTAATGGGTTCATAGCAGAGACAAGATTCATGCCTCAGTCCTATCCCCCTCCATGTTATAGCATGCAGCTGTGCCAATGGAAGCTGCACTGCAAGCTCTAGTGGGGGGAGGGAATTGGAGCGCCTGCAGGAGGTAAGTAAAAATATGGCCCCTGGTAGGATGCCCAATAAACTGCCTACTATGGGTCTCCTCACCATCTGGTGGCATATGTCCAAGGAGAGAAAAGGGGTAGAGAGGTTTCCAAAAGAGGCGATAAGATCCGGCATGCATGACAGTCACTGGATCCACCTCCTCCCTCCCTGAAACGCCCTGTTATTCCCCCTCCCTGCCCACAAACCGCCCCCTGCTGCAGGTCTCCAATGCTGCTGCTGATTTGTGGCAGCGGCTCAGAAAAAGCACTTTACAACAGCAGGACTCTGTCCTGCTGGTGTTAGGCAGCCCATAGGATTGGACTGCCAGACTCCTAGATTTGTACTTTAGCATCTAGAAACAACAAGGAGTCTAGCGGCACCTTGCAAACTCACAAACATAGTATAGCATAAGCTTTTGTGGAGTATGGTACAGGACTCCAGTGTAATGGAGAGAGAAAAGAGGATGGGTGGGAGAGCTTAGAGAGAGCTGAGCAAGAGACCTATAACTATAACCATAGCACAGGTGTTCTTTATTAAACCAGTGGATTCCAAATCTGGTATATGTTTCCAGGATGCCCCATCTCAGATACGGAATAGGATAGAAATACTGAAAGTAAATACGTTTTTAAAACCTTAGATCTCAGTCTTGCCTGGGCTGATAGATCTGGTATCTGAGCAATCCAGTTTTCTGGATTAAAAAAAAAAGATGTGTGGGGAACTTCTGCAGGGTTCTCAGCCCCATAAACCTTATACCCAACACCACTACCTCTGTTTAATGAGCCACTTCCATAATTCAGGAGCTGCCTCCAAAGCCGCCTGAAGCTGCAATGGGGTAGGAGGTGTGAGCAAACAGGGAATCCCTGCTGCACACATGGAATTGCACATGATGATCCCTCAGAGAGGCTCTTTGAATCTTGGCCAGAGAAGGAGCCATTTATTCCATGGTGTTTGTTTGTCTAAGGTCTCTTTATTGGGGGTGATTCTTCAGATTCCACTTGCTCATGTCAGCTGCCTCCAGCAGATGCTGTTGAGCCTCTCTTAAAGCACACTTAAGGAGCAGGGTTAGGCCAGCCAAAGGGCAGAACAGCATCATGAATGCAGCTGTCTCTCTGTCACTTTGGAGTGTCTTGCTCCAAATCAAATGACCTCAGGATACCTCTCTTTCCAGTTGGGCCCAAAAAGGCACCACTTCAGATGACAAATGCTGAGGAGCTTATATCTGGCAGTTTTTGTGTCCCAACGACTATCAATAATCCACAGAATGGGTTCACCCTGTGATGAAGGACAGCAAAATGAGGAACACCAAGAAACTGTAATTCCAGGAGATAGGGGATGTTGTGTACACTCTCTCTCTCTCTCTCTCTCTCTCTCTCTCTCTCTCTCTCTCTCTCTCTCTCTCTCTCTCTCTCTCTCTCTCTCTCTCCATCACAACTCACTCAGTATTAAAATTGACCTGGACTAGTGCAAAAATGTTTATTTGGACCTGGTGTACTTTGTACAGCAGAAATTCACCAGCTAAAACCCAAGGCCTGTTATATGCTGCTGAGTATATTTACTGGTCAAACAGCAAGTGCCCAACCCAGTGACAACTGAGGGGAATGGGCAGTGACTCCGGATGTGTGCAGGCCCTTCTCCTAACGCACTGCCATCTTATGGTTTTGCTCGTGAGTCTTACGAATGCTAGTAATTCCCAGAACGATTGTGAATGAGGGGTCGCACGCTGGATGGGTGAAGGCGCCTCAGCTCTCAGAACAAAATCAGAGGAAGGAACAAATGCCTGGGTTGCGATCACAGAGGGCCATGTCGCTGCCAAACTGCTGGGATCATGGGATGAAGGTGAGTTTGCAGTGCAACGAGTAGTAGTACTAATATAGTTAATGTTTAACGTTATTATTACCTCATCTCCGAGGGGCTCTTTCTAAGCATAACAAACTGATGACAGGCTCCTGATAGTTCAGAGAGGAGACGGGCCCAGTCCTAAGGCGATGATGAGCGTGACTTCCCTTCCCCCTCTGTTTTGATTTTCTGCTCTGTTACTCCAGAGCTTTGGCTGGGCATGACCTCTGGCTGCTTTTTCCGTAATTACCAGCTCCTGCCAGATTTACTGTGGAAGTTAATGTCTGTTCCAGCCAAGTCAGTCCTCGCTCTTACACTGCATTGAGACAGTAACCCCTTCGTTGCAACAAGGCAGGCTGATGCAGAAGGAAAAGGCGGCGGGGATGAGGGAAGAGCCTGGAGGAAGTTTTCATGCCATTTGAAGAAGGCGTTGAACTATTGCTGAGTCTGACATTTCTATGAGGAGCTTTCGCTGAGCAGATGCATCCTGGGAAATCTTTCCCAAAGAGTTTTCACTCATTCCTGAACCACAGTAGCTTAAATGTTGATAACAAAGGACAAAAAAGCCTTTCTTTGAACATCTTTGGGTTCTTTTTCCTCTTTTCACAATAATTTGACAGGATCTTTCTGAATCTGCAAATGCTCTGAGGGAATTTTCTTCCAACCAGTGAGAATCTTACAGGTTTATCCTTCAACAGAATTGAGTAAAAGGCTAAAAGAATACATTTGTAAGAGTTAAACACACAAGGTTCTTGAACATTCTCGTTCTCTATTCATGACAATTACACAGTGACTATCATCATCTCTCCCCCACGTTACCGTGGGGTACACGTGCCGAAAATACTGTTTCATACACCTCATTTTCTCACAGTAGAAAATTCAAGCTGGCTTTACAGTGCAGCTGGCTTTACAGTGAGCTGGTTCAAACAATACTTTTATCATGTGTCTGGCCTCCCACATACTAAAAGAATTGTGGACTCATGGCCGCTGGCCCTTCCCCTTGCTTCCTTAGCAAGTTAACCTAATTGTGTGTGGGGTGGGTGGGGGGGAAGGTTCATCCAAACCACTCCCCTTCAGGAGCTGCTAAAGTAATTTAAAAGTAAGTTTAGCAGTAGATGTAAGAGTTCACTTCAGCCAAACATCCCCCACACAATTAGGAAGATTTACTGGGGAGGGGAGAGGAGGGGGAGGGGCCAGGAAGTGCACATGCTGTGAGTGCCTACATCTTGTAACATGTGGCATGGGGTTGGGCAGACAATAAAAGTATCATCTGAAATGGCCTAGTGTCAAGTTCATTTGAAGAAGAGGATGCCAGAGTCTTGTGGCATTTTGTACAAATTTTATTTATTTACAAAGATACAGGTGGAGCAGAGAGAGAGCAAGTAGCGGGATATGGTTCATGGGATCACGAAAGGTCAGACACGACTTAACGACTGAACAACAACAACAAGCCATTTATGGTTGTTATCCGTTTTTGAGCATGATAATGAAAAGGAGGCTATAAATAAAATAAATGGTAGCAAGTGTCTTAAATAGGTCCTTTGAATTACTGGTGGACTGAATGAGGGTGAATAAACTGAAGCTCAGTTCAGACAAGGTGGAGATTTTGATGGTAAGAGATCCAATTACTCTGGGTGGTAGCTAGTTCTGCATGAAGTTGCACTTTTCCAGAGGGATTAGGTGGGCAGTTGTGAGGTACTTCTGGACCTGACTCTGCTCTTTGAATTTCAAAAGCAGCTGTGGTCAGGAGTGTATTTCATTGATTCTCCGCTGGTGACCATTAGAAAATGATGAATTGGCTATTGATACATACATACCTCCAGGCTGGACTGTTGCAAAACAAGATTGCCTTTGAACACTGTTTGAAAACTTAAATTAGTTCAAAATGTGGCAGCCTACTTACTACAGAAATATTTGGGGTGGTATCCAAAGGACTACTTGTAGCCTTCCATGTATACCATGGGTCTTACAATATCCCATTGTGACCCTTCAAAAGTTACTTCTATAAGAGCCCAATTCTATCCAATTTTCCAGCACTGATGTGGCTGTACCAATGGGACATGTGCTGCATCCTGTGGTGGGAGGGCAGTCATGGAGGCCTCCTCACGGTAAGGGAACATTTAACATAAGAACATAAAATTATGCATGGGATGGAGATAGTGGATAGAGAGAAGTTCTTTTCCCTCTCGCACAACACTAGAACTAGTGGACATTCACTAAAATTGAGTGGCAGGAGAATTAGAACAGACAAAAGAAAATATTTCTTTACCCAGCGTGTAATGAATCTGTGGAACTCCTTGCCACAGGTTGTGGTGATGGCACCTGGCCTAGATGCCTTTAAATGGGTATTGGACAAATTTATGGAGGAAAAGTTCATCACAAGTTACAAGCCGTGATAGGTACAGTACTCCCCCCATATCTGCTGGGGATATGTTCCAGGCCCCTCCGTGGATACTTGAAACCGTGGATAGGAACGAACACTCCTATCCATGGTGTGTGCGAACACCCCTTCCATGGTTTCCTGAGGGCCCCCCACCCTGCCTCCCCTGCGGACAGGCGTGCGTGCCCCCCAGCTCTTATTTTTCTTTCAGCAAGCTTTGTTTCTTCCTTAAAACAAACAGAGAAGCAGCCTCCATTGCAGGCAAGTAGAACGAGACTAAGTCCTAGAGAGGCTCTGCAAGGTTTCTGTTAATCTTGCAGAGCCTCTCTAGTACTTAGTCTCGTTCTGTTGTTGTTGTTGTTCAGTCGTTAAGTCATGTCCGACCCTTCATGATCCCATGAACCATATCCCACCAGGCCTTCCTATCAGAGGCGTAGCCAGGCGCCCCTGCTACTGTGGCGGAAAAGCCCGCCGCCCCATTATGCAAATTAAATAATTAATTTGCATAATGAATTTCGGGTTTTTTTAAAGATTTTTTTAAAGGTTTTTAACGCTAACGGGGCTTCTAAAAGGGTATGTGTGCTTTGCGCAAACTTATCTGTAGTTCTAGGACCCTCCAGCGACGATCAGGGGCGCAGATCGTCCCTCTGCAGCTCTACTCCCTGGCATGAACTCTGCAAAGTGCCCAGGAGCGCGCTGCGGAGTTAACGCATGCGCAGAGCGACGATTGGAAACATCGTTGCTCTGCGCATGCGTTAACTCTGCAGCGCGCTCCTGGACGCTTTGCAGAGTTCGCGTCCGGGAGCAGAGGGACGATCTGCGCCCCTGATCGTCGCTGGAGAGTCCTAGAACTACAGATAAGTTTGCGCAAAGCACACATACCCTTTTAGAAGCCCCGTTAGCGTTAAAAACCTTTAAAAAAACCTTTAAAAAAACCCGAAAAAGGGAAAAAAAAAACAAAAGTTAAGGAGGCTCCCGCCCCCACGGAGCCTTTCCGCCCCAACGCCCTGGGGCCCACCGCACCACCGCCCCATATCAGACGACGCCTCTGCTTCCTATCCTCCACTATCTTCCTGAGTTCGCTCATTTTCATGTTCGTTGCATTGGTGATGCTGTCTAACAATCTCATCCTTTGCCTTCCCCTTCTCCTTTTGCCTTCAATCTTTCCCAGCATCAGAGTCTTCTCCAGAGAGTCCTCTCTTCACATTAGGTGGCCAAAATATTTGAGCTTCAGCCTCAGTACCTGTCCTTCCAGGGAACAGTCAGGGTTGATTTCATTTAGGATTGACTGATTTGATCTCCTAGCAGTCCAAGGGACTCTCAGGAGTCTTCTCCAGCACCACAGTTCAAAAGCATCTATTCTTCGGCTCTCAGCCTTCCTTATGGTCCAACTCTCGCAACCAGTAGTCTCGTTCTGTTGTTGTTCAGTCGTTAAGTCGTGTCCGACCCTTCGTGATCCCATGAACCATATCCCACCAGGCCTTCCTATCCTCCACTATCTTCCTGAGTTCGCTCATTTTCATGTTCGTTGCATTGGTGATGCTGTCTAACCATCTCATCCTTTGCCTTCCCCTTCTCCTTTTGCCTTCCATCTTTCCCAGCATCAGAGTCTTCTCCAGAGAGTCCTCTCTTCGCATTAGGTGGCCAAAATATTTGAGCTTCAGCCTTAGTATCTGTCCTTCCAGGGAACAGTCAGGGTTGATTTCATTTAGGATTGACTGATTTGATCTCCTAGCAGTCCAAGGGACTCTCAGGAGTCTTCTCCAGCACCACAGTTCAAAAGCATCTATTCTTCGGCGCTCAGCCTTCCTTATGGTCCAACTCTCGCAACCATACATTGCTACTGGGAACACCATCGCCCTGACTATGCGAACTTTTGTTGGCATGGTGATATCTCTGCTTTTTATTATGCTGTCTAAGTTTGCCATAGCTTTCCTTCCAAGGAGTAAGCGTCTTTAAATTTCATGGCTGCTGTCTCCGTCTGCAGTGATCTTGGAGCCCAGAAAAGTAAAATCTGTTATTGCTTCCATTTCTGCCCCTTCTATTTGCCAGGAATTGATGGGACCAGATGCCATGATCTTAGTTTTATTAATGTTGAGTTTCAAGCCAACTTTTGCACTCTCCTCTTTCACCCTCATCAAGGCTCTTTAGTTCTTCTTCACTTTCTGCCATTAGGGTGGTATCGTCTGCATATCTGAGGTTGTTGATATTTCTCCCGGCAATCTTGATTCCGGCTTGCGATTCATTCAGCCCTGCATTTCTCATAATGTACTCTGCATATAAGTTAAATAGGCAGGGTGACAATATACAGCCTTGCCGTACTCCCTTCCCAATTTTGAACCAGTTGGTTGTTCCATGGCCGGTCCGAACTGTTGCTTTTTGACCCGCATACAGGTTTCTCAGGAGACAGGTAAGGTGGTCTGGTACCCCCATCTCTTTAAGAATTTGCCACAGTTTGTTGTGATCCACACAATCAAAGGCTTTTGCATAGTCAATGAAGCAGAAGTAGGTGGTTTTTTGGAACTCTCGGGCTTTCTCCATGATCCAGCGCATGTTGGCAATTTGATCTCTAGTTCCTCTGCCTCTTTGAAACCCAGCTTGTACATCCCGTAGTTCTCGGTCCACATACTGCTGAAGTCTAGCTTGTAGGATTTTGAGCATAACCTTGCTAGCATGTGAAATGAGTGCAATTGTGCGATAGTTTGAACACTCTTTGGCACTGCCCTTCTTTGGAATTGGAACGTAAACTGACCTTTTCCAATCCTTTGGCCACTGCTGAGTTTTCCAAATTTGTTGGCATATTGAGTGCAGCACTTTCACAGCATCATCATTTAGGATTTTAAGTAGCTCAGCTGGGATATTATCATCTCCGCTAGCTTTGTTGTTAGTAATGCTACCTAAGGCCCACTTGACTTCACTCTCTAGGATGTCCGGCTCTGGGTCAGTGACCACACCAGCGTGGTCATCAGGAACATTAAGATCTTTCTTGTATAGTTCTTCTGTGTAATCTTGCCATCTCTTCTTAATCTCTTCTGCTTCTGTTAGGTCTCTGCCTTTTTTGTCCTTTATCATGCCCATCTTTGCACAAAACATTCACTTGATATCTCCAATTTTCTTGAAGAGATCTCTGGTCCTCCCCATTCTGTTGTTTTCCTCGATTTCCTTGCATTGTTCATTTAAGAAGACCTTCTTATCTCTCCTTGCTATTCTCTGGAAATCCGCATTCAGTTGTTTATATCTTTCCCTTTCACCTTTGCTTTTCGCATTCCTTCTTTCCACAGCTATTTGTAAAGCCTCATCTGACAGCCACTTTGCTTTCTTGCATTTCTTTTTCTCTGGGATGGTTTTAGTTGCTGCCTCCTGTACAATGTTACGAACTTCCGTCCATAGTTCTTCAGGCACTCTGTCTACCATGTCTAATGCCCTAAATCTATTCTTCACCTCCACTGTATACTCATAAGGGATATGGTTTAGGTCATATCTGACTGGTCTAGTGGTGTTCCCTACATTCTTCAGTTTAAGCCTGAATTTTGCAATAAGAAGCTCATGATCTGAGCCACAGTCAGCTCCTGGTCTTTTTTTTTACTGACTGTATAGAGCTTCTCCATCTTTGGCTGCAAAGCACATAATCTATCTGGTTTCGGTATTGACCATCTGGTGATATCCAAGTGTAGAGTCGCCTCTTGTGTTGTTGGAAAAGAGTGTTTCCTATGACCAGCGTGTTCTCTTGACAGAACTCCGTTAGCCTTTGCCCTGCTTCATTTTGCGCTCCAAGGCCAAACTTGCCTGTTCCGTTTATTTCTTGATTTCCTGCTTTAGCATTCCAGTCTCCTATGATGTAAAGGACATCTTTTTTGGGTGCTAGTTCTAGAAGGTGTTGTAGGTCTTCACAGAACCGGTCAATTTCATCTTCTTTGGCATCAGTGGTTGGGGCATACACTTGGATTACTGTGATGTTGAATGGTTTGCCTTGGATTCGAACTGAAATCATTCTGTCGTTTTTGAGGTTGCACCCCAGTACTGCCTTTCCCACTCTTTTATTGACTATAGTCTCGTTCTACTTGCCTGTAATAAGCAGCCAGAGGCTGCTTCTCCTGTTTGTTTAAGGAAGAAACAAAGCTTACTGGGAAAAAAGTAAAAGTCTGGGGGGGGGGGTGTCCCCACGATCCGTAGATAACTAAAACCGTGGATAGCGAATCCGTGGATATGGGGGCCCATCTGTATATGCAACCTCCTGGTTTTAGAAATAGGCTATCTCTGCCAGATGCAAGGGAATGGTGACAGGATACAGGTATCTTCTTGTCTTGTGTGCTCCCACCCTGAGGCATCTGGTGGGGCCACTGTGAGATACAGGAAGTTGGATAGGCTCTTCTTATGTTCTTATGGGCTTCATTGCAGCTGCATGCATTGTTGTTAGAAAGTTGGTTAGGATTGGGCCCTTGGTTGGGGAAGCCTCCAGAGCAGAACAGTTTCCAATGAAGTGAAAATTTAGAAAATCCTCTTGCTGCATGTGCAGAGCACTTCTTTGCACATGCACAGAGGTTTTTAGATTTCCACCTTTGTTATGAACTATGCTGTACTATGTACCAAACTAAGCCCTAGAAGCCCAGCAAGTGATCTCTGCTGAGGTTGTCTTCCATTTCTGTTTTATTTTTTGTTTTCAGTTTTTTTTAAAAAAATAAGTCTATTATCTTTGAAAAGGTTAAAGATGTCTGTCAGAATTAAAGGCTTTGGGACGTTTATGATGTTTGTTTTGATCCATACTTGCATTTAGATGTTGATTTGGGAAACGTATTCACTTTGGGTCTCTCGCAGTGACTGTTATAAACAGAGGCGGCAACTTCCATTGGAGGCACTAAACATGATTTAAGTGATTCTGCCTGGGAAACTGGCCAAGCAGCAACTCCTTCTGTTTGTAATAGGCTTTTTTTCTCCCCTCCTTCTTGTGGCTTAAAAAAAAAAAGTTGCAGCAAAATTCTTAAAAAACTGTTCTGTGAGAGTATTTCCCTCACTCTTGAAAACAAGCTGCAACCCCAGATGGACAGCTGGCCACTGCGTCTTTTGATGTAGGGTTTATCTGTCAGGCTTGTCTGTGTGCTGTCTCTCCCTTTCCCTCCCTGAGGCAGCCTTCCATGGGGTCTCTAGGGAGCTTTGTCTTTCATATGGGTTTTAAGAAAGAATGGTAAGGTTGGTCCAATGGCTCCATAGCTTGACCTTTCGCCCTTTCCAATTATAAGGGGCCATAAAGTGGCCCAAAAAAGTGAAAGACCGGGGGGGGGGGGAATTGTCCCAAACAAGCATTGTTTTTCATTGCATTTTGTTTATGGTAGTATTATCAGTGCTAGCTAATATAAATGGTGCCAGTTAAAAAAAGGGATATAGAAGACACAGCTCTTCCCTGGGTATTCATAAGACATTTTGCTTATCTCCTTGGTTCTCTGCCCTGTCTAGACTCTTAAAACAGTTTATTGGGGAATGCAACCATCCATTTGACATCCAACATTCATCCTGAGAAATCTGACATCATGTCTAACAAAGACAGAAGGCTCAGCTTCATAAGAGGCAGATATGAAATGCATATAACTTTGGACTGGTGCGCTTCTTATATTTAGCAGGGGGAGAGTAACTGTCCCTCTTCACCCCAGCACAATGTCTTTTCTGATGGCTGTTCCTGGAGGTTCTTCTGTAACTTTTTAGATTGTGGGCCCTTTTGAGAGAGTTATTTAGTTATTTTATGTTCTCTGTAAACTGTTTTGTGAAATATTTTGTTGAAAAGCAGTATATAAATATTCATAACAATAACAATGTAGCCCAGTTTTTTGTAGCCCGTTGTTTATCTAACAGCGCAATCTTGTCTAGCTAGGCTGCGGCATGGGCATAGAGCCCATGCTGCATTTTATCTAGATAGGACCCTGCACCGGCCTGGCTGGAGCACTTGTCAGGGGAAGGGGTCTACTTGAATGCACACCAGCTATTTTGTTGGTGCACATTTGAGAGGGTCGTATAATGTTGGCCAGGCCCAGGAAGGGGGAATAGAATTCGATGGAGGAGGCTGCTGCCAATCCTTCCCCCTTCCCCGACCCAGTCGACCAATCGCACCCCCCCAGAACACCCCATTCCACCCTCCCCACGCCCTTCCACCATCTGGCAGGAAACGTATCTTCGCCAGCAGGCACAGCGTTGTCCCTGGCATGGGAGGAACGGCATAGACTTCGGCACCAGCACCACTTACTCCCAGGGCACTGTAAACATGCTTTATGGCACATTTGCAACACCCTAGACCAGCGGAGCAGTGCTCTGCCGGTCTAAACTGTAGACAGGATTGGGCTGTTATGGCCCAATCCAATCCAGGATTGAGCCGTTGTGTGGAGGGATTTATGACAGTGGAACACAGTTCCACTTTTGTAAAATGGCTTTCGGCGGTGCAAGCAGCATACCACTGGTGGCCATTACAGAGGTGTCGCCTGATATGGGGCGGGGGGCCCCAGGGCGTAGGGCGCAGGGCTCTGGGGGGCGGGGCTCCTTAGGTTTTGGGGTTTTTCGTATTTTTCTCAGTTTTTGTTACTGTTTTCGGGGGGGGTTAAGTGTTAACGGGGCATGTGTTTGTGTATGTGTGCTTTTCCCCCACTTATCTTCGGTTTTGGTTTCGACACCTATTTTTGACAGTTTTTTTTTACGTTTTTGTTACTGTTTTCGGGTTTTTTTTAAGTGTTAACGGGGCTTGTGTATGTGTGCTTTCCCCCCACTTATCTTGAATATGGAAGGCTTCCAGCGACGATCTTCTTCCTGCGCCGGGCACATCTTCTCCCTGCGCCCGGCGCGAACTCCGTAAAGCACCCAGCAGCGCTTTCCAGAGTTTGCGCAGGCGCAGAACGTCGACTGGAAACTTCGTCGTTCTGCGCTTATGTGAACTGTGTAAGACTTGCGCATGCACAGAACGACGAAGTTTCCAGTCGACGTTCTGCACCTGCGCCAACTCTGGAATGCGCTGCTGGGTGCTTTACGGAGTTCGTGCCAGGCGCAGGGAGAAGATGTGCCTGGCGCAGGAAGAAGATCGTCGCTGGAAGCCTTCCATATTCAAGATAAGTGGGGGAAAAGCACACATACACAAGCCCCGTTAACACTTTAAAAACCCCGAAAACAGTAACAAAAACGTAAAAAAAACCTGTCAAAAATAGGTGTCGAAACCAAAACCTAAAATTTTTGACAGTTTTATTGGGGGCGCCGGGGGGGGCGCACAACCTGCTCTGGGCGCAGTGATGCCACTGGTGGCCAATTTAGGAGTACTGCCACAAACTGTGGCAGTGTAGGAGGCCCGCCGCCAGACCCAGGAAGGTATTCCAATGGCAGTGGGGGGCAGGGGATGGGTGGAACAGGGTGGGGAGGGGGCAGAGCGGAGCAGAGACAGTGGTGGGGAGGGGGCACCACTCTGGTGGTGCGGCTGCATCGGCAGGGGAGGGGGATTTAGGTAGGATTGGGCTGCCCGTATTATAACAACTCAATCCTATAGATTCTCCCCACACACACACACTGGTGCAGCCACACCAAAAATGGGCATATGGCATGGATAGGGAGGCTTCAGAGGCAAAAGGAGATTTAAATCCCCATACACCTCTGTAAGCCTCCTGCTTCGCAATGGGTCTCCTCAGACCTGTGCTAGCCATTTCGGTAGCTCATGTCTGAGGAGAGAAAGGGGGCAGGAAGGCTGTAGAAAAAGGTGATAGGATCCAGTGTGTGCCATTGCCACCCGATCCACCCAATCCCGCAGCCTTCTCGCCTCGTTCCTCTGCCCTTCCCCCAGTTTCACCCCCATTCCGCCCTCCCCACCCCTCCCACCTCCCCCACCACTTTACCGTCTTCAGAGAGTGACCGGGGATCTGCTGGAGTGCGCAGGAAGGCTCCTGCATTCCTGCCAGCGCTCTGGCAGCATGCTACTCAGTGTACTGCCAGAGTGTCCTTTACGGCCGCTTTGCAGCAGTCGCCGCCAACGGAACGTGCATTCCACTGGTGGTGAGGCCCAATTGGACCATACATCATTATTTATTAATAACAAAATGGCAAAACTCCATTCCTTTAATTTAGCATTTGTCATGGTAAAATGTCAGGGATATCTTATTTCTTCTAAGGCCAATGAAGGAAACTTGGCAGAACTTTGTTTCCTTGTGTTGATCTTCAGCAACAGTAAGGTGTATAAATACTTGCTTACAATCATGAACGCCTGGTGCAGTTTTGGAAGTTGGGGATATGAAGTAGTATCCTCAGTTAGCAGTTCCAAAACATAAGCCACTGTGTTATTTTCTGCCAGCTCCCATTGTTGCACTTCGGGATTATTCACAAAGCCCATTTTGTTGCATTTTGCTGTGGATTTCAGCACCTGTTAATATCTAAGGTAGGGTGCCTGCTGTTTTTACAACATCACTTATAATCCTGAAATGAAGTACAGGAGACTCTCATTAACCAGGGGCTTTTCCCTTGCTTTCAAGTTAAACTTGCTGCATCCTTCTATTAACCCCTGGAAGACATTTTTAAAATAAGGAATTGAAGCAAGTAAAGGATGCATTAATTTAAACATAACTGCGCAGCAGCCCTAAGGTCAACGTGGAGACAAAGCTGCAGACCAACCTGTAGAATTCGATAGCTACAACCCGTGCTCAAGGTATCCACCATGACATAAATGTCAAGTAGATTTCAGGTGCAGGAAACCCTCAAACACATTTGCTATCGTTTTACACAAACCGTAGCCATCTGGTTTTGAAGACAATAAGGGGCTAATGAATGGTAGACCCCTGGGTCAAAGGGCTGATTCAAGAACTGAGTCTCGAAATTACTAAGACAGTGAATCATCTTCGTAAAACATTGTGTAGCTGCCTTAGGTAGAAGACATTTGCAGTTGAAGGGAAAACAAGAACCAGCTTTTTAGGTGGGAATGCTATATGTGGAAAATATTTTGATAAGAGCTGAGAAGCGCATTTTATTGAAACTGCTTAGCCCACAAAACCTCTCCTCTGTGATGACAGTGGTTTTGTTACCACAGCAATGGGCCTCTAGGATGTATTAGCACTGCAGTGTCATGTCGCAAACTCCATTTACAGTTTTACAGCCTCCATCTCGGCTGCAGAATCACAGATGCAGCTGGCAGAAGAAACCACACACCACAGATCTGCAGGTGCACATGGGCCCTGTGGAGAAGAATATTAACTATTTCCTGTTGAATGGAAGACAGACACAAGACTCCAGCATATGAGCAGACAGGCTCAGTAAAGGTTACAGAACACATTTGCTCTCAACTTGGAGGAGGCCATTCTCTAGAACAGGGATAGCCCAGCCAATTTTTATATTCTATCTTGAGGTTTCCTTATCACAAGGTCTCCAGACAATACTTCAGGCGAAGGGGCTTCACAGACGTGCAGCACATGTGCCCCCACGTAGCTAGGACATTACATTTGAAATCCAACAGAGAAATGTGACACTAAAGCCCAAGACCACAAAGGTTTGGAATTAATGGTGGGCCAAGAAAGCTCTACATGGATATTGGTCAGATGTTTTGTATGCATTTGATAACTTTACTCACACACTGAATTTATCTTCTCTAATTTATTTCTTCATTACTAAATGAATAAATTGGAATCTGTGGCTGTTTCACTTGGTTAGCTCAGCTGAGATATGAGAGTGGCAGCGCAGTAAAGGCCGGCGACAGAACGAGCGTTTTGTCGCCAGAAGATGTTGCGAGCGTGCCATAAAGCACGTTCGCGACGCCTCGGGTGTAAGGGAGGCTCCCTCACTCCGACGCTGAATCTCCACGTGGACGGCGGCAGAAGGTAAGCGCTCCGTCATCGGCTGTGTGGGCTGTCCAGCCGGGTGAGGGAGGGGGCCATTGGCCTAGCTGGCCTGGAAGGGGACGGGGGAGGGCCATATCCCCGTCTCCGCCAGGCCAGCTACGCCGTTACACGGCCTCCTCTACTTCCACCAGCTATTTAGCTGGCATAAATCCGAAGAGGCCGATAGGGCCGGCCCGGGTTTACACTCATGAAAAGGGACGAGCGTCCCCTTCCCCGAGTAGACCTCCAGCCCGCCGGTCGACGGGCAGCCTATGCACAGGATCCGGCAGGTGGCCCTGGGCCTCTGGTTGGATCCTTAGTCAGGATTGTGCCCTCAGAAATTTAGCAGGTAACGATTTTCCTGGCATGGAGGTGAGAAAAGTTTCATCTGCTGAATTTCGGCCTTCTAGGCGACTGTTCTAGGCGGCCTTCTAGTCGACAGGAGACTTGCCAGGAAAAATTTGGCCGCCCTAGCTTGGGCAAACTCTGAAGTAATTACTTGCATCCACAAAATGACCTGTGTGAGAAAGATTTGGATAGTAGGGGTTACTGACAAACTTTGCTAGCAAACTATTAATTTAAATGAATCTTTCCAAATCCTGGTCTTGACTCACAGGCTTGGCAAGTTGTGTGGATGACACATACAGACAAAATGTGTGCCTTCTTGGGAATTTTGTTCCAATAGCTATTCCATGGAAATGAAACACTCCAATTCAGTGGCTGCTGATGGCACTCCAGCTTTTCAGAAGTCACAGGAACACACAGAAACACAGAAGCATCTGACAATAAAGGAGCGTTAAATACTGGCCCAGGACTCCCAGCAGAGCTAGTGCTGATACAGTACTTCATTTTCACACCCATGATTTCTCTCTCTCTCTCTCTCTCTCTCTCTCAACAACTGAGCATGATTATTAGAGTGAAAGCAGGCATTTGTAATGCAAATAGGCAATATTTTCCAATGTCAGTTTTGCATTCACAAGTGATTTTGAAAATGAGATTCTTGACACCTCATGTGTGCAAATGCCATAGATCTTTCAGTCCTAGGTTTTGTTTGTTAAAAATATTAGGAGATCTCAGAAAATCAAGCTGTAGAATCTATAGTCCAGTACAATTAGCAAAATGTTAGACTCCGCCCAAACATTTAGAATAAAAAGCAGAAAACTGCAGTGTGTGTTCATTTGATTACTGTGATAAGCTTACTGAAAAATTCTGCCTGGGGGAAGAGCCATCACTTTGAAACCTAGCAGATTTCTCCATGTTTAGCTAAAAGCACCCATCTCTCTGAAACTAACACATTTAACTAAATGTTCTTTCACATTCTCAGATCTCAGAGAACAGCTTTGGATAGGATTTTATAACCTAGTACTTTTGGAACTTTCTGTATATTGGTTACAACTATCAGATGAAAACACCCTGCATTTTTCAACTTTTTGTTCTAAAATGTATGGTTCAAATGCTAATTTTCCTGGACTGCCAGGGCAGGTGACCCAATCCAGGAAAGTCAGATGGGTTTTAGGATCATGTGCCTGCCCCATCACCCATGGGCCCAACCTGATGTGTGCTCACTCAGATGTAAACCTTGCTTAGTTCATAGTGAAATCCAGTGTAAACAAGCGCCAGGGGAGTGCGCGCTCCCCCGGTGTTGGGTGTCGCAAAAGTGACGTAAAGCACTTTCGCGGTATCCAGAGAGTAAGGGCCACCGGCGCAAAGGTCGAATGCCCTCTCTCCCCCGGTGGACTGTCCCAGTATCTACCGGGCAAGGTAAGTCCTGCACCGGCCGGTGCAAGGGTGGGGGGAGGGAAGACTGGGCGGTGAGGGAGGACAGGGATATCGGCGACGAGATCCGCCAATATCCAAAGACCTCTCCAGGTCTGGTGCAGCCTTGCACGGAGGCCTCGAATCATGTGTGCCAGTGCCAGAGCTGGCGTACGTTTGTGGTGCATCTGGGCTGCCCCGGGGCAGCCCGGGACCTGGATAGGATACGGCGGCCGGCCCTTACAGAGGATTGGGCTGCCCGTAATGGGGCTTACTCCCAAATAAATGTGCAAAGGATTGTGGTCTCAGCCTGTAGTGGAAATCGCGGAAGATTGGCGAGGAATTAGTGGTATTAGCAGTGGTCCCCTGTTTTGACAGGTCCGGGAAGGAAGGGGTTAAAGGATTGCCTGTTTGACAGGACTGGACAGCAAGGGGTTAACACCCAGGACTGCGTGGGTGGAAGCACACCTGCAAGCAATTGGGCGTGGCCCACAGGTGTTGCTACTAATCACTGGCGTCACTAGAACGCGCGTCATCCCAAGGCGGGGTGGCGCACGTCACCCTAGTGACGCCCCCGAGTGACGCCCCCTGAGTTCCCCCCTATAAAACCTTTGGCGCGGCCAGATTGGGGGCGACCCGGCTGCACCCAATTTTTGGGGGGGGCGACCCGGCTGCACCCTGCCCCGGGTGCCCCCCCGCCCCTTCGCGTCGCCCTCCAGACGTTCCGAGGCTGGCCTGGGAGCCGGCCTCGGAGCGTCCGGCCCGGCCGGCGCTCCAGGGCCTTCTGAAAGAAGGCCCAATGCATCAATCCGGGTACTTTTACTTGTTTCGCGCATGCGCTGACCGGTTTCATCTCTGCGCATGCGCGAAAACAGTAAAATATCAGTATTGACGCGTTGGGCCTTCAGAAGGCCCTGGAGTGCCAGCCGGGCCGGACGCTCCGAGGCCGGCTCCCGGGCCGGCCTCCGAGTGTCCGGAGGGCGACGGAGGTGACGCGCGTCACAGAGGTGACGCGCGCGGGGTGCGCGCGTGTCACCCCTTTGCACGCGTCACCCCGTAGCGGCCTGCTCCCGTCGCCTCACGGGAGCGACGCCACTGCTACTAATTGGGATGAAGCTGGGACTTTGAATGCAGTGGGTGTGGCTCGCAGCTGCACTCAATTAGCACTGATTGGAACTCTCACAGCTGTGGGCACTAATGAGGGCATTGATTGTAAGCCCACAGCTGTAGCCAGTAGAGAGTTGATGGGGACTAACAGTATAAAAGCAGCAGCAGTAGGAGCAGGAAGGAGCCTTGCCAGCTTACCACGGGGACATGCTGCCAGATTGCCGAGCAACGATGATGATTCTGCTCCAGACGGGGATACTCTGCTGGACTGACTGCTCACCTGGATTGACCAGTATTGGGAGACACTCTGCCTGACTGGAAGGTTGGAGAGACCGGGATTGATTGGACTTTGTGCTACAAGACTCTTTGCTGGACGGGAGAAAGGCAACAAGGAGATTCTACCGCCGTGAAGTAACGAGCTGGACTTCTCTATGGAAACGAACCCTCGTTAGCTAAGTAGAATCTTATCTGCCCGGGATGGGCTAATGGACATTTATTGCTGGGAAAGTAATAAATCTTGTAAATAGTTGCCTTAAAGTTCAGTGTTTTCTTTTGACACACAATTGCAATTAAAGGGGAAAGGAGCTAACTTTGCCTAAAGTGGACTATTGGAGTTAATTAAAGGGAATACTAGTTTGCTCCTCCAGGAGTAAAGTTTGGGGTGCAACATTTGGGACACGACACAGCCAAAATTGGCAGAAGCAGAAGTTTAAGGCTATGAAGAAACAGGTGGTAGCTTTTTAGAGACTTGGAAGCACTATGGTAGAGCTGTCATTGACTCTGGTAGACAAGTACATGTTGTGTCCCTCCACAGCCTCTTGGCAAGCCAGTTTTGCAGATTTTCATAGCACTTCTGCAAGCTGTGCCCTAGAAAACCCTGCTACAAGAGATGTATGACTGCCACATGGTACCTCTTGGCTGGTGTCCATGAAGACTAACACACTTCCTCCCCATGTCCTGAGTTGCTTAGGAGCAGGCTTTTCATTTAAGTCTGCAAACATGTTAGTTGTGTACTTAAATATCCAAATCAACCTTCATGTTGCCATTAAAAAAAGAATAGTCCACCCCCTTTAACATTGTCTTATTTATGTTTTTAAAGTTTATTTTAAGAGTGCAATGAACTAGACCAGTTCACAGTCCAGTCTAGTACATTCACCATCCCATCAATTTGTATGGGACCAGGGAAATGGGTTGCAATTATGGAACAAGAAAATGAAGCAAATAGACTTTTTCCTTAACAGCAAGACCACCACCAAGGGCCGGTGCCAGGCTATTTTGTGTCCTAAGCAAGGGTGACTACTCCCCCCCCCCATTTTTATAAGACTTTATAATTAATTATATTACATAGCACTGTTGTGGTATTTATCTAAAAATAAAAAATGTAAATTGTCAGTTGCATTTTTTACATTGTTAAAAAGCGAATCTGTATAAAACTGTGCCCCTCAAAGATCATTATTGCACCCCTCTAACGTCTGCGCCCTAGGCGGCTGCCTAGTTGGCATAATGATAGCACTGGCCCTGCTCTCACCACCCATTATATTTGTAGATTGTCAAAATACTGATGCTAGATCAATTCGAAACAAATGGCCACCTTAGCACTAAGAAAACGTTGCTCCTATCACGATAGAAAGTGTTATCTGAACACAACCTGAGCCTCATTTCCTCCACTCTTTCCCAATGAATGTAAGAAAATGCCCAAGCGTTTTCGTAATACTAGAATTTTGGACCAGGCAACATATTGATTGACAGTATGTTCAGGACTAACTAACTATGCCCAAGTAGCACTGGCATCACTGCCCTGTTGACGCAGTGGAGTCAAAAGCAGAGAACTGCCAGGAATCCCAGCACCCAGAGTTCAAGCCCACTATGCCACACTCACAAACACACACTTTCGAGAAATACCTTTCCAACTGCAGCAGACCAAGGGGAGGAAGAAGTTAACTCCCGTTAAATAAACATAGGAGTTGAGTCCCTGTGGGAGAGTCCACCAGCTGGAAGGAGTCCCTTTGCCAGGGCAGGGTCTGTGACAAGTCACAAGGAGAGCTCTCACAGCATTCAGGCAAGCCAGGATGCTAGTATCCCACTGCACTGCCAAAGACCCAGGCTGGGAACCCAGAAAGCCAGGTATGAGCTCAGCCAGGGGGTTTTCTAGAACCAACATCACACTCCATCCATCTACCTACACACACACACACACACACACACACACACACACACACACACACCATGCTCTTTGCAGCATTGCTGTGCAGTAGCCCCCAGCAGAGCCGCTGCATACGGTTGTGCATTGCACAAGGGTGCCACATCTAAGGGAGCGCCATTCAGATTATAGACAGGAGGAGGATGCTTGCGGAATGTCACTTCCACAAGCAAGCGCAGTGAGGAAGGGGGCACCTTTTTGAATTCTCACAAAGTCACCTTTTTTTTTCTAAATTGCACAACATTTTCTACTTTTTCTAATTTTTTCTAATTTCTAAGGTGCCGTATGGGCTAGCGGCAGCCCTGCCCCCCCCCCCAGTGTAGCTGTCATTATTCTGCTTGCCCTCCCCGTCTGTCTGCCTGATACATTATGGCAGTAGGGATCAGGCAGGTTGTAAGGAGCAAAGTTACTGGTCCAGAGCCCCAGGAGCCAGAAAGTAAGAAACATGCAGCCTCTGTGCTCTGGTAGTGTTTCCCTCGCCTTTGAGCAATCCAGCAGGGGAACAGCTAGGACCACACTGATCACTGTGGTCAGGCATGTTGCCAGCTTCTCTTGTGGTCTGCAAGGCTGGCCAGGTGAAGCGTCCTGTGTCCTTCTCCCTGTTGGGAAAAATGTCTAGGGGAGCAAACAGAACCAGAGAGAGTAGCAAGAAATACTTCTTGACAGCAGCCTCAGCCACACATGGTATCTGGGTTGAGATGCAGCATCTTCAGTATTTGTGAGAGTGAGGCTACCTAAGTGCATACGCAGCAGTGTCCTGTTAGTGGGGGGAGTGGTGTTCTTAGGGCATTACCTTTCCCTTCCCTGTGGGGAATGCTGCGCCTCCTGTCATCGGAGTTCTGGTCTTCCTGGCAGGGGCTTTAGTACTGGGGTTGGTGTGCTGAGGTTGGCTACAGAGTGTACTCCGTATCCTATGCTCCACCGTAAGAAAGTGGGTGTGGCAGAGGGTGTGATGGGAATTGGGATTTTCCGGTCTTCCCATTGTTTTCTATGGCTTTGTGGGTTCCTATGCCAGCTTTGATGTTGGCATAGTGCTGTGCCAATGATTAGGGTATGCCTGTTGTCTGAAGAGGGGTCAGGATACGCTGTATGTCAACTCTCCTCCCCATCCCGTCCATGTCTCCATCTCATTTTGGGGTTTACATCAGTTGTAAAAGCACCGGTGTTGGGCGTATATCGATGTAGCATTGTGCCAGTGACTACAGCACACCTGCCAGTCGAACCGGGGCAGAACTTTGGTGCTGCCACTGAAGCTACAGTGGTGCTGGCAGAGCTGTCATTGCGCTGGTGTCAGACTGAGACCATATATGCCATATCCTAGAGCAAGGGTGTCAAACCCGTTTCATACAGCAGGTCAAATAGCATTCATGGTGCCTGTTGAGGGCCCAGAGTGACATCATTAAGCCAGTGGCATTCCTGAAGGGGATGCGGCACCGTAAGTGGTGCAAGGCGCTGCACCACACCTTGCAAACCAGTGTAAGATGGCCCCTCCCACTTGCCCCCAGAGCCGTTCCGGTGGCGAAGGCGCAGTACATTGTACTGGGCTGGAGGGACCCCTCGTCTGCAGTGCAGTTGAGTTCTCATGTCAGAGAATAAAGCAAAATATTGTAGGTGGGAATTTGGGTTTTTAACCATTTCTTATTAGCTGCTTGTGCATCTTTGACACAATAAATGAAAAATGAAATGAAAATCAAAACAAAGAGGCAACTGCTTAAAAAGAGCAGTTGTTCCTCTCAGCCATGTGTTCTCCTGTTCGCTCTGCTCCTTCACCTTTCTGTAACACTAAACTCTTGCAAATGTTGAGCACGCTCCCTTTAAGAGAAGCTGCACTCTTTGCCCAGCTGTTGACTTGCCTGAAGGTGAGACCTCTGCTTAAATTCATGGCTCCAGCTGTCAAAAGCAAAGAAAAGCAGCTTTTCCTTGGCGGCGCTCTGCTTTGGGTAGAGTTTGACATCTTCCTCAGTCAGCAGAATTTAATCAGCAATGAGTACCCACAGCCTCTCAGCTCCACCACAACTCATTTGGAAAGGGGCGGTGGTAGGGGGACAAGCGTTCCCTAATAGTAAAGGGGGGGGAGTTGAGCTGGGACGACAGGCCTAAAGGCACATGCTCACCACCGCCACCGCCACCACCCGTGGGAAGTTGAAAGCCTATTGCTGCTGTCTAGAAACAGTCCCATTATGCATTTTGATTTAGGAATTGCTGCTCCCATTAACAGCAAAGCTGAACTCCCAAGAGATTATGGAAGACCTGTCTATTTTGCAAAGAGTTTGGTGGGGTCCCATTACCTGCTTTCAGCTGTTCATGAAATACTGTTTTAATTTCCAGACAATGGTGGCAATTAGAAAGAAATTATAACAAGAGTCTCCCTGGGACAAATGTGGGAGCACAGAAGCTGACTGGGTTCAAGACAGAGGGGCTGAATCTATGTGGGGTAATTTGTGATTCCTGTTTTCCCCTTATATATGCATGACCTTGAGTTTTCACCCTCTTTCTGTCAGTGTCCCATAGGGGCTAAAAGACTGAGCTGTGAATTAGGACTTCCCCAGTTTGAATCTTGCCCTTCCATGAACTCACTAGGTAGCCGTAGGTAAGCTGCTCCCTCCAAGCCTCAGCCACAACATGGGGATAATTATTATGCCTCCTTATCTTACAGGGTTGTTCAAAAGGTTGCCACAGGATAATGCATATGAAGTGCTTTGTGCACGCAGAAGGCATCATACAAATACAAAATATTATCTTGGACTGGTTTACGCTTACGAGATAAAAAACCATGGCAAAAAAGGTCAGTTTAAAAACAGTAAAAAAAAAAAGTAAAAAACAGATTAAAATGACAGGTTAAAACAGGTTAAAAACAGCTTAAAAACCTGACATTTAAAAAGCAACGTTTCGTACCAGTTTCTACTGGGCTTTATCAAGCAACCCCTCAGTGATTTGGGGTGTGGTGGCACAAAAACCTTGCCCCAAATCACCTTGTAGACCTGGGCTCCCGACCTATTCTGGCGGCCAGGAAAGACCTGGTGGGCTCTGCTGGGCTGGGTAGACCTGGGCTCGCGACTGGGTCTCCCATGAGCGCGGGCCCCGCTGCACCATTAAGCCTTGGAAGGTGGTGGCCACGGGAGGGCCAAGGCTCCCCCTCTGGCCGCGGTCGGAAAGACCTCCGGAGCCTAGGTCAACCCGCCCGGTAGACCTGGGCTCCCAAGCTATGCTTGTGGCTCGAAAGGCCTCCGAAAGGCACCCTGTCCCCTTTAATTTTTTGGGGTGGGCGGGTCCTTGTTCGATGTGCAGATGAGGCTCTGCCTCCCCTGCCTCTAGTGACTGCCCTGGTGTGCATGTGAGAGGGGGAATGATCCCTGGACAGCGGGAAACATCTGCAGGGGAGAATCAGTGGACATGGGAGGGATTAATTCAATTCTCTCCTCAAAATGCCAATTCTCTCCTCAAAATGCCGGAATGCCCCCCTCGTAACCTCAGAAACCATGGATCTGAGACACACATTTGTGCTAGATTGTGTGTAACTGTGCCCTAAGAGTATGAACCTGTGAAGTCTCTCATTCAAATCCTACAACAACAACTATTAACACAGTCATTAGACAAGTCACTATTCTCTCAGCCTGGGTAACTACTCTGTAATAAATGAATAAAGATGCTAACCTATACTATAGGTTTATGGAGCATTGAGACTGCAGTGTGGTGGCTCCAGCTTTGGGGGGGGGGCAGAGGCAAAAGCTCCCCTATGGTACACTCCATCCTTTGGAAAGTGCATGCATGCACCAGCTACTCCCTTATGGTGCCTGGAAACCAAGCACTAAACGACGCCAGTCCTTCATGCTGCCACCCACAGCTAGAGCAGTGACAGTGAAGAGGGTCTCTTTCCTGCCTGCTGCTCAGCTCCCATTTAACTTTCCCAGCTGAGCACCCAACAAGGGAGGCAGTGGGGAGGCAGTGGGGAACAGCAGAAGGCCCTTTCTTCCCATGGCAGCATTAGTGTACAGGACATCTCAGAATTGTAAAATGGCACTGAGGGAGGGAGATGATCAACTTCTGCCACTGCTCCCCCATGGACCCTGGCTTTCTGGGCAGTGGCAGGGAACAGTTTCAGCAGCAGACCATCACTGCTGCAGGGCTTGGCCAGGCATGAGAGTGGGTCCTTGCATGGTCATGGGCCCTAACACACATACACACACACGCCCCAGCTGGCTCCACATGTGCAGCCATCCCTAGCTGAGAGAACGAGCAGGGACCATAGCTCAGTGGTGGAACACCTGCCTTGCATGCAGAAGGTCCCAGTCCCTGGCATCTCCAAGTTGGGCAGGTAAAAACCACTGCCTGAAACCCAGAGAGCAACTGACACAATGAACAATATTGAACTAGATGGACCAATCGTCTCACCTGGAATAAGGCAGCTTTCCTGTGTTTCTTAAATATGCAATGTGCTTTCAACATTCAGGGGAAGTGCTATATAATCTTCTTCTTCTTCTTCTTCTTCTTCTTCTTCTTCTTCTTCTTCTTCTTCTTCTTCGTAGTAGTAGTAGTAGTAGTAGTAGTAGTAGTAGTAGTAGTAGTAGTAATGCTTTAACTTTGAACAGATCTGCTGGCAATTTGGCATTTGTTTATCAAAACTGGGGAGCAAACCAAACATGCACAATTAATAATCTGGTATTGCAGTGACTGATGTGTCAGTACGTATCTTCCAGCAAGCAATGGAAACAGCCTGAAAGATCTGTATCTGGCAATGCAAAATGTAAAACCTGCACATTGCCGTGCACGCCTCTTAAACCCCACAGACCATCAATTAGGTTCAGAAGGATATACAGTGGGGAGTTACGTTCTATTTGTTGCCCTCGATTCTGTCCACTCCCCTCCCCCAAGGAGCAACGTTCTGCCAGCACACTTGTCTTGGCAGGAGTATGCACCGCAACGTCAAACTAAAGCCAGCTCCAGCTTGTTCGTGACTCACACAATCTTCAGCAGCGCTCTTTGCCCCCTCCCATGGGAGACAAGTGTAGATTGCTAGATACGCAGAGTAGACACAGGCAACGAGGATTCTACCCAGACCTCCAAACAGCACTTTGTTAAAAAAAAAGTATGCACTGTGCTCCCATAAATCAGGCGCTTACACCTCAAGCGCAATTGCAAATGTGTGCACCACATTGACTGTGAAATGTGAAAGAATGTTCACTGCTGAAAGACGGCAGGTTCTGCACTGTCAAGTGTGCGAGGTGGTTGCCCTTCACTGTGGCATCTCTTCACACCTCTTGGGTGTGCTAGTTATATAGGCTGGCCCTGGCTCAGGTGCTGCTCGCTGACTTCATGTGCTGCATGTCAGCCTGCCGCAGCCATTCCATACAAGGGCTCCTTGCCATGCGCACATGAATTATAGGCCTGCCTGTACATCACACTCAGGTCCTCACTATACATGACAGGGCAGGCCTGTATATTATTCATGTGCCTGTCCGATCTTTTACTTGAAATGGAGTGTGGCAGAGGGGAGCACAATCGCACCCCTTCCTTGCCTGACCCTGCTGTGTTTTGTTGCTTCAGACTGTTTTCTGCCAGCCCTGCTCTGATACAAGAAATGAGCCAGGCTTGAAGCAACAGAGCATAGCAAGGAAGGCAGGGTGAAAGAAGCGGGGGGATGGGTTTGCTTTCCTCATCCACACATTTCGTTCTGTGGAGGTCAGATCCCACACCCACTTGCATGAGAATAGGGGCAGGCACTTGAATAAAATACACAAGGGTTCCCAGAGGTGTATCTACGACCGCGGCACCCCCCCCCCCGCACCGGAAGTGACGTAACGGCTGCAGCCATTATTCACCACACAGAGGTGCAGGGTGGGCGAGACGGCCAAACATGCCGCTGGCGCTCCTTGCTCGCCCCGGCGAATGGGACAATCCGCCCTGCTGCCGGCTGCTGTAACACCCCCCACCCACCTGCTGCCTGGGGCCCAATCCTACCACCCGGGGGCCCACTGCCCCAAGGCCCACTCTGCTGATGACGTCACTGAGGGTTCCTTGTCTTGTTTGGTTTGCCTCTTGCTGTATGCTTGATGACTGGTAGCTGAATGTGTGTCAAGAGATGTAAAAAGGAACCCAATGAAGCACTTGTGACATGAAGTTACAAAGCACTTCCCAGCAGAGGCGAAACTAGGGCGGAGCGGGCGGAGCACCGGCTCTGACTCGAGTCCGACCAGCCCCCTCAATCGGGAGAGCCGGCTCGGGGACGTCTTCTCCGGCCGGCTGCCCGGGGCCTTCTAAGGAAGGCCCACTGCGAGAACGGTATTTATACCGTTCTTTTTGCGCATGCTCAGACTGTTACTGAGGGGAAAAGGCTGCCCTTTTCCCTCAGTAACAGTCTGAGCATGCGCAAAGAGAACGGTATAAATACCGTTCTCGCAGCGGGCCTTCCTTAGAAGGCCCCGGGCAGCCGGCTGGGGAAGATGTCCCCGAGCCGGCTCTCCCGATTGAGGGGGGGTGCCCGCCGGAGGGTCCTGCCGGGTTGCCCCCCCTGAGCGCGCTGCCCCCCCTCCGGAGTGCGCTCCCCTCCAGAGCGTGCCGCGGCCTATTGGCCGCGGCGATATTTTATTGTAGGGGCTCCAACCTGCCCCTTGCTCCGGGTGCCAGCGGAGGCAGTTACGCCTCTGCTTCCCACTCATGATTACCCTATATCCAACTAGCAAAAGCGATGCGCTGTGAGCCTCTGGGATGTCCAAAAAGGCAGCAGGGAGAGGGGGTGAACCTGCCAACTGGATGGGGGTGGCGGCGTGCGTGGTCCTGACAGCCAGCAGCTGAGTGTTTAACTGGATGGCCCTACCCACAGGCTGGGTGCAGGAACGATAGCTAATTAATGATGTCAGCCACGGCAGATTCTTGGCCAGGTGGGGAGGGGTGAATTGGCAGCACAGGTTGAGCAGGCAACATCTGTATCCCTTTTCCTCTGAAAAAGGAGAGGAGTAGAAGGGCTGGGGAGGATGGAGAAGGACATAGGAATGGAGAAGACAGAGGAGAGAGAAACGGAGGAGGAAGGAGAAGTGGGGAGGAACAGAGGAGGGAGTGGACCAGAGAGAGGTGAGTGAAAGAAGGAGAGGTAGGAAGGTGAGAGACAATTAAGAGGTCAGCACGAAGCTGCAAGAGACCCTGGAAGAAGGGAAGAGAGAGGAGGAAAGTTGAGAATAAGGGAAAGCTGAGCTCACCAGGAGGGACGAGGCTGTGTCAGGCTGGAAAAATGAGAATAGGATCCAGGCATATGCTGTTGCCGCTGAGATCCACCCCCTCCAGCCCCCGAACTATACAATCCTCCTGAAAGAGTCAGCCAAGAAAACATCAGCTCCTGCTCCTTTTTCAACACCTTGCAGGCATCTCTGTCCCACAAATGTGTTTATTTTCACAGAAAACAAATCAGTCAAGTTCTCACAGTAAAATCAGCTCTAGTTTGCGTAGTTCCAAAACACTAGCTTTATTTCCTACTTGGTGATCAGCAGAGTGTTGGGAAAAACCTGAAGAAATTATATCTTCCCTCATGCGTACCTGTTACCATTCTGCACCTTTCCACTTTTAAACTTTTATTAATGGCAAAAGGTAACCTTCAGGAAAAAAGTACAGTTGGCCCTCCTTATCCGCGAATCTGCAGATTTGACTATCTGCGGATAGCCATCCGTGGAGGAGGGATCCCCTGAGGGCGGGGGGGGGGGCATCACCACAGTACCTTAATTAACAGCCGCGCAGGCCTGCCACAGGCCTTGTCTCTCATGCCGCTTTTTTATCTTGTAAAACGCCTGTAAAAAAGGGGGGGGGGACTGCAACCGGAAGCACACACAACCAGAAGTTGCTTCCAATCGCATTTCCCCCCTTTTGGTTAGGAAACAGGCAGTTTATTAATTAAATCCATGATGAAATAGGGTCTTCTGTCAATCTAAAAGTGACATGTTCCTTCACTTATTAAACAAGAGCTCCAGGAAAAGGGCAGGACTCCGACCACGGCGACCAAGATCCACCCATAAATCTTTTTCTCTTTTTGATGTAACAGTAGGAAATAGGACTAGATGAGAAGAGAAAAAATGAACTGGAATAGATTACGGTATATTCTCAAAACTTCCCTGAGAGAGCTGCAAAGTTGCATCTGTGTAGAAAGAAAGAAAAAGTTCATTGAGCAAATTCAGCACGTTTCTTTAGGGAATAAATTCCTTCTTCTGGCTATCATCGCATCATTTCAGTGGTTCAGCTATGCTAGTAGTTCCTGGTAGTCTTCAAACAGCTCTGGGGCTTTCTTGATAAAGCCAAGTGAAGGATGAAGATAACTTCAGCTGTCTGACTAATGCTGCAATTCTACAGTCATTCTTGGAAATCACTGAAATCAATGAGACCAACTTCCATATAAATAGTTTTAAGGCTGGAGCAAAAGTGAACATACACTTAAGGCCAATCCTTATCCTTGAGATATGCCAGTGTATTTCCATGTACGCCAGTGCAACAGCCCCGCCAGTGTAGAAGCCTGTCCACTATCAGATGCGCCACAGACACTGGCACAACGCTGGAAAAAAGCCTCGCTGATGTCAGGGCTGGTCCAAGACCTCCTAATGCCTGAGGCTGCATGCCAAATGCTGCCCCCCCTTACTGATGATGTGCCAGCCTCTGCTCCTCCCACTGCCCAATATTCTAGCTCAGCACTCTTCTCCCCACTACATTTCCTCTCCTTCTTGGTTCCCCTCTTCCTTTTCCAATCCTGGAAGCAGAAAGAGAAGGAGGAGCAGTGGAGGCACGTTGGGAGCAGAGGCGTTGCTAGGGGTGAGTGGTGGCCCCCCCATCGACTGGGGCGACACGCGGTGGGAGTGCACAAGCTGCCACTTCGGCGGCAATTCAGCGGCAGAGGGGTGGTGGTGGTATTTATTTATTTATTTATTTTTCACATTTTTATACCGCCCTTCCTCCAAGGAGCTCAGAGTGGTGTACATATTTCCTCCCCTTCTTTTTGTCCTCACAACAACCCTGTGAGGTAGGTGGGGCTGAGAGATAGTGACTGGCCCAAGGTCACCCAGGAAGCTTCGTGGCTGAGCGGGGATTTGAACCTGGATATTCCATATATAAAGGTATATGGGTATAAAAAGGGCCTTTTGTGATGCAGCGCTGGCAACAGGAGTTGCCCGCCCGCATCTCTAGTGTGTGTTTTTAGTTTAAAATGCCGGGGGGGGGGACACGTTTTTCCGAGATTTTTCGGCACGGGGCAGGGCTTGTGATGTCACACATGGGTGGGCAGGGCTTCTGACATCACCGGAGGGTTACCCCTCTGGTTGGGAGATAGAGATGGGCACCCCTACCAATCTGCTGTCTGAGATGACTGCTTCAGTTGGCCTCATGGATGATGTCCACATGGCTGATATCACCTGGCTTGCCAGTGCAACCCCACCAGTGGAGAGGAAATTGGGGCATGACGTGAGGGATGTAGGACGGATGAGGAGGAGTACACTTGTACATGCATTCTGTGCTTACAAATTGTCAGGGGTTAGTTGGGCCCTTTGTTATATGATGGGGATAAGCAACCTCCTGGTTGTAGGAGTAGGTTTTCTCTGTGCCAGGTGCAAGGGAGTGGCGACAGGATACAAGTATCTTGTTGTCTTGTGCTCCTGAGGCATCTGGTGGGGCCACTGTGTGATACAGGAAGCTGGACTAGATGGGCCTTTGGCCTGATCCAGCAGGGCTCTTCTTATGTTCTTATGTAAGCGTTGACTTGCTTTTGCGGCTTGGAACTGGAAAGCAAACCAGAAATCGATTAGGGTTGCTGAGAATGTGTGCCACCCATTCGCAACCCTCTCTACCATGCAGGTCTGTGGTTGTCTGCACTGTCGCTCACTCTCTCATCCACACTCTGTTCCCTTGCTGTTGTAGAGGTCTGTTCGATCCCAGGCCTTCCCAGCAGGAAACAAAACTATGAGCTGCTTGCAGTTTTGCACTCCCTTCTTTCGTGTGACTCAACTTGTACTACCTATAGAAGATGGAGGGACTTTAAAGCCAGGAACAGAATCTTGAGATCTAGTGGGAGAAAAGATTCAAAGAGGACATTCCTGGACTAAATTCCCATTGAAACAGAATGAATACTGGGAAAAGTTGCTTTCACTGCTCATCGACTCAAACAAGAAGAACCGCAGCAGGTATTCCCGATTGGTGTTTCTTGAGCTTCCCACCTTCCTAGCAGCAGGAACAAATGTACAGAATGTTTCCAAGTCTGACTGTTTCAGAGGCCAAGGTTAGACCTGACATCTGTCATCACAGTGAGTTGATTTCAATTTACCAATATCCTATCGCTGCTGCAGCTGGCCAATATTTGGAAAGAATGAAATTGTGCACTGTGCTCTGCTCTAAATGGAAAACCACTTGACCCCTGTGAGGGTTTCGGTCTGGTTCCATGCAGCTTTCAGCCACAGATTGTGCTGCTGCAGGACTCATTTGTCACTTAGGCAGAGGCCAGGCATTAGAACTGCTAATCTCCTTCAGATTAAGAGGCTCTGTGTTGCCAGGACTTCTCTGCCAAAAGATAACTTTACAGTCCTGATAAGGCTCTCAGCAATGCTTCAATGTCTGCTGCCTGAGCATGGATGAAGAGCTTTTTAAATATGGAAAAGCAGATGCTGACCTTTTTGAGCACCACAGAGCCCAAATACCTTTCTGCAAAGGTGTCCAACAGCTGCTACTGCCAATCTGACAACAGAAGATACCAGAGGTCTCCCAAGGGATACAGATGTTGCCTGCAGTAATAAGCTGTGCATTTTAACATATATTTTATTAATTTAAACATATCCAGTTTAAGGAATCTGGAAAGGGGAGAGAAAAGGGGTCTGGATGAGTGCTCCAGGACTGGCTTTGCACTGCAAATATTTTTTAAAAAATTAATTCTACGCTAACATTTCGGAAATGGCAAGGCAGTGTGCAGCAGTCTTGCTGAATTTTGGTTCTTTCCCCCTCCGCTCATTAGCTTTTGTGGTGTACATACTGTACAGCTTTCCTCCCTCTTTACGTCACTGTGGAAGCAGCAACATGTGACCAGCACAGATGCATGAAGGGACATCATCTCCCGTGTTGAAGAAAATGTGGAAGCCTTTGCTTGCACAAAAGCTCTGTGGATGTGTCGAATCCCCCGCGTGTTATACGGACCTTCTGGATGGGAGCTGTGGTGTCCTGCCATAGGGTAAAGGGCTCTACTATCCAGTCACCCTTCCTTCCAACCATGCGTTCTGTTATCCTATAAGTAACATAAAGCTATTGGAATGTGCAGGCCCATTAGTCAACATGAAAGATGAGTTAATCAGTGATGAAAATAGGGGCATTGAAGTGCTTAGTGCCTTTTTTTTCCAGCCTTCTTCAGACTACTTTTAAATTGTGACCAGATGTTCAGTGCATTTAATATTAACAACAAAACAGGGAGGCGGTTCAAATAGGGGGGGGGATACTGGGCAAAGAATACATAGGGAAAAGGTATGTGTAATTTGGTCAACAGAGTGCAATGACATTCACCCTTTGATATGAAAATACCATTTCAGAGCCACTGGCTTTCATCATTGAAATCTCAGGGAAGTAGTAACCAAAATGTTCCCTAAAAGCAGTGGCGTCACCAGATGTGGGGCCCTGGGGCGGTGGGCCCCAGGGCGCAAGGGCGCAGAGGCTCCTGGGGGGGCGGGAGGCTCTGGGGGAGAGCGGGAAAAATTTGAATTTTTCCCGCTTTTTTTCGCCGATTTTCGGCGATTTTAAGCCTAGAACTGGGGTTTTTAGTAAGTATGTATGCTTTTACCGGCACTTTTGTGATATTTGACGCTCCCTCGACGATTTTAAGCCTTCTCCCGGGCGCGCAGCTTCTCCGTGCACCCGGCCCGGGTCTCTGTACAATCTTCGTAGTTTGCGCATGCGCAAACCCACGGAGTCTCCAGGGACGTTCTGGGCATGCGCAAACTACTCCCTGGAGCGTCCCTGGAGATGCCGTGGGTTTGCGTCTCCAGGGACGCTCCAGGGAGTAGTTTGCGCATGCCCAGAACGTCCCTGGAGACTCCATGGGTTTGCGCATGCGCAAACTACGAAGATTGTACAGAGACCCGGGCCGGGTGCACGGAGAAGCTGCGCGCCCGGGAGAAGGCTTAAAATCGTCGAGGGAGCGTCAAATATCACAAAAGTGCCGGTAAAAGCATACATACTTACTAAAAACCCCGGTTCTAGGCTTAAAATCGCCGAAAATCGGCGAAAAAAGCGGGAAAAACTAATTAGCATAAATTATACTAATTAGTTTTATAGGGGGGCGGCGAGGACCCGGCCCCACATGCCAAATCGGCTGGGTACCCCTCTGCCTAAAAGAAGTGCCTGGAACACTAGCAGAGAGCTGACACCTAGGGCTGCAGTCATTTTGAGATCAGCTGTTGCAAGAGTTGTTCATGTTATGACACTTTCCTGTCTAGGGGCATTGCTTTGTGAACTTTGCCGCAACAAACATTACTTTTAAGTGTGGATCAGAAAGCAGGTTGTGGTTGGATTCAGAGGACTCACATGTCAGGGTTGGTATTTGAAGTTCAAAAAGGATCTCAGGAAGACACAGGATGGAGAATTATGGAACAGGCCATTATGGTGAGCAATCAGGAGGGACAAGAGGACACAGAGTTACCAGGCAACTAGGCCAAAGCCCAAGAGGAAGTACAGTACTATCAATGGCAAGTAGCAGCTCAAAGTTTACATGATGTGATGTTTGCAAAGCAGAGCTTAGAGAGCCCTCTGTCCTGGACAGAGTCCTGGGCAACACTCTTGACTGAAAGCCAGCAACCTTGAGCATGATTCACATTGTCCCTGACAGTAGGGACGTTTTCTTCTTTTGTACTGTCACTGCAACCTAACCCAGTTGCAAAGTTCAGAGTGCATCAGGAACATTTGACTTCTCTGTACCCTCACAGTGTAATGTTCTCATTCTATAATGATGCAACACAGTCTCAGTTTCTGATGGGCGTTCCTGAAAACACAACCATAATTTCTGGAACATAGCCAAGAGGATTATTTAGCTTGATGCTGGAGCTCAGCCTCTGCAAGTTTAAAGTTTTTAAGAAATGACATTTATTTGCAGCCTTTGTTTTGTTCCAGCTTCTAGCTTTAGGTTCTAATGATTTAATTGATGGTGGCTATTACCTAATTCTGTTAAGTAGAGACTATTATTGATTATATTATTATATCGCTTTTCAACAACAACAAAAGTTCACATAGTGGTTTGTGAACTTTGATTCACCCACTCTGCAGATGATTCACCCACTCTATAGATCAGGTGCTGAGGAAGAGCCTGAAGCTTCTTATCTGCTTGGGGTTAAGTGCCTGCCTTCTAAATTTTTGCAGACATGTGTTCAGTAGTAGCTGGTAGGCTGCTGCTGAACAGAACAGGGAGAGAACGTAGCAAACAACTTCATTCCTGTCTTGGTTTTTGGAAACACCTGTTTTCTACTGTTGATTTCATACCCAGAAACCTACTTGCATGTAAATATAACTTTTAGTTTGCTTTAGTTACAAAAATTAATCAGCATACAACACAACATCCAAAAAATCCTTTCAAATGAGTCCTGATTGTATTTAGAAACTGGATGTCTCGATTTTGCTCTGATCCCATTTGTTTTGTTCCTGGGAAAGTCTTGTACCAGTTTCCTGAACTCAAAAGATCAAAGAGATTCGCCATTCTGTGTCATTAACATGCTACAACATTCTGGCAAGCCAACTATGACATCAAATGCTTATGCTGTCACATTCTGCTGCCCAGTGCTACTGTATATGCAGTAGCCATGGATCCATAGTCCAGGGCTACTAAGAAATAATCCTTCCTGTGTTCCATCAGGTGCAATTTGGTGACAACATCTTGACATTCAGAAATCTCTACAGTGCGAAGACATTTTCTGTACTCCATTTTGATATTCAGGTGTTATGAGGAAGTGTGTATGGTGATGTGGGAATGGCTGGTCTGGTGAGTGCTTTTTCATCCCAATCTATGAATACATTGGTGTGGGCATTCCCATATTACACCGTGGTCTGCATGCACATGTAATTAAATGCAATGTAAGAATTGGCTTTAACACACTCTTCAATTTTCCATTTGAGTGGGGAAAAAAGATACTGCAGCTGCAGCTCTTTGTTGTCTGCCAGGTTACCTTCCAGAAGCAGTGATCAAATCGCTTTTATTCATCCTTTTTGCTACAGATTTTTCTCTGTCCTGACCATGAAGTGTGAGACAAGATTTCATAGCCACAGGTCTAGTTATATGACATGATCAAGAGCTAGAATGAAATATAATGGCACAACTTTTCCTTTTACTGTTTATCTCAGATTAATTAGCCAGTTTGTACCTGCCATTTCTTCAGTATATGTTGTTCTTGTTCAGCCGTTAAGTCATGTCCGACCCTTCATGATCCCATGAACCATATCCCGCCAGACCTTCCTGTCCTCCACTATCTTCCTGAGTTCACTCATTTTCATGTTCGTTGCATCGGTGATGCTGTCTAACCATCTCATCCTTTGCCTTCCCCTTCTCCTTTTGCCTTCAATCTTTCCCAGCATCAGAGTCTTCTCCAGAGAGTCCTCTCTTCGCATTAGGTGGCCAAAATATTTGAGCTTCAGCCTCAGTACCTGTCCTTCCAGGGAACAGTCAGACTTGATTTCATTTAGAATTGACTGATTTGATCTCCTAGCAGTCCAAGGGACTCTCAGGAGTCTTCTCTAGCACCACAGTTCGAACGCATCTATTCTTCGGTGCTCAGCCTTCCTTATGGTCCAACTCTCGCAACCATACATTGCTACTGGGAACACCATGGCCCTGACTATACGAACTTTTGTTGGCATGGTGATATCTCTGCTTTTTATTATGCTGTTTAAGTTTGCCATAGCTTTCCTTCCAAGGAGTAAGCGTCTTTTAATTTCATGGCTGCTGTCTCCGTCAGTATATACACTGTACATTATCTCTGCTACTTCTCCCCCATTTTCATTTTCAACCACTTAAGATATTGTGTCTTTCTTTTCTTGATGGTAGCAGCTATTTCTGCCTGCTCTTCTGTCTTGGCTATCCAGTCCACAAAGCTATGAAGAACTTCCCTGACTCCTGCTGTACTCTGACTCCCAGAATGCCATGTGGCAGGAACACAGCAAAAGGAAGAGCCCAGAGCTTTGATTTGAACACTGGGCCTTCAGTGAAGCAGGGCCCAGTGGAAGAACACTTCTTGCATCTTCTCTTAGGTCTTCTTCCTGTTGTTTGTAGAGTCGAATGGCAAAGGGCGAAACAGCCTGATATGGGATGCAGTTCCTGCAGGCTTTCCTGTTTGTTTACACATGCAAGCAGTTACTAGATCAATAGTGCTACACTTTAGTTTTATGACTTTATGTCATCCCTCATCTTCCACTTTTGGCATCTAGGCAAATGACCTGCAAGGTTTTTGATACACTGTTTCTAACTTTCCTCCGGTCCTAGCAAGCCCATCAATACCTTGCATGATAAGCTGAAATTCAGCATGTAAAACTCTTCTCATCCCTGTCAGTACATGCCAGAAAAAGCTTCACCTCACAAATGTTAAGTTATCATGCAGCTGTTAAAGGCACAAGAGCCCTACCAGAAAAAAGAGTTGGCATCCCTGCTGTGAGACCAAATTGGATGAGTCCCAATCTCCATCTGACAATCTCAATTTGCAGCAGCATTTAAAAGAAATGAACAGGAGTGGAGTCAATTAAGACCGTGATGCGCTTTGCTTCAAATTCAATAGGAGAAGCAACTGTAATGGACAATTAAGTGATTAATAATACTCTACCACAAAGGGTGTGAGGTCTTTCAGTGCTGCCTTGCAAGAACAGGCATGATAATGACCTTAGATTTGTGGCATGGCTCTGGATAATAATTGAACCAGCTTGCCATTCCAGTGGCACATCATACATTCAATGGAAACACAAAGCCATAACATGGGGCATCACTCAGATAAATACCTCTTGCTATTTATGGCGCTCCTGCCTAGGCAACTTCAAAGTTGACTACTACTTATCATTATTTCTCCTATGACAGTGCTGTCCTAAGTATTATAAAGTATTTTTTGCTACAATGCTCAGCCAGCACTGTTAACTTTTTTCCTTGGCTTCAGGAACAGAGGATTAACTTCAGTTTCCCTATATGCAGTCACAGCGCCTCCTAGTGGTACACAACCAAAGTGTAAGCAGGGTTCTGTTAAAGAAATGGGGGTGGGACTTGCTTTTTATCTTGCACTGTGATAGAGAGCAGTGGTCTTCAAACTTTTTTGTGCTGCAACCCCTGCCCCCCTCCCAGTCCCAATCTGCCCACCCACACAAAGACAACACTTTGTATAAACAGCCAGCTGTCCCTCACAATTTTTATGACAAAATACGTTAACACTCCTCAGCATTCTTATTGCAGGTACTCTGCCGCAAGAGGACTCCATACACAAACACCCAAGTGGAACCTCCATTCCACCACTCCAACAAGCACCCCATAGAGATCAGTAACAGAAGGGAGAGAATCCCAAGCCACCGTGCAATGATGCTGTCTCTCTCATGTCTTTACCACCACCACCACCCGTCAAATACTGACCCTTCAGGATCAAATGTGTCTTTGCTGTGCTGCCTAACCATTCCTTTCTTTTGCAACAGCTAAGAGCAGTGAGTGCCTGCCTGCTCTCTCCTGGTGAATGCCAGGGACTCCAATCATTGCCACTAATCTGGCAAAGCACTCATCTGGAGCCCTTTTGTTTTTCAGGACTGCAGCATTGCCACGGGGGTGGGAGGGCAAAACAGTAATTTCTTACAGAGTTCCACTGCAGCCTCCCCCCCCCCAGGGGAGGAAAACGTAATGCTCTGAGCCACTGTGTTCTCACCCCTAATGTGGGGCACTGCTGCATGTGCACCCAGCAGCGCCACTGTCCCTTACAAACACTGGTATGTGTTCCGATCCAGAGACCATAGGTTGCTGATGGATGATGCTGTGGAACAGGGGAGGAGGACTCAGGCCAGTTGTGCAGACTAAAGTATCCTTGAGAGCCGTGACCAGTGTGATCCCAGCTGAGCTGTTCCTGGGCGGGGTTGCTGACCTACAGTATGTGTCCCAGACAGCCCCCTATTGATTTTGCAAACTCCATGACAGAGAGTGAACTGATTGCATAGAGCCAGACCTCACAGACACCTGTTACTTTGCTATTTATTTATTTATTTATTTATTTATTTTCCATTTATTTATTTGCTTCTCTGTAAATTGAAGGCAAAAGGAGAAGGGGAAGGCAAAGGATGAGATGGTTAGACAGCATCATCGATGCAACAAACATGAAAATGAGTGAACTCAGGAAGATAGTGGAGGACAGGAAGGCCTGGCGGGATATGGTTCATGGGATCACGAAGGGTCGGACACGACTTAACGACTGGACAACAACAACAACAAAACTGCATTGTAACTTTTGTTGTTGTTGTTGAAAAGCAGTATATAAAGATTTTTATTAAGAACAATGATGATGGATAACTTGAAAAGGCACAGAAGCTCTCCTGGGATGAGATGGTTGGTAATTCCACTTGTGTGTTTTTCTTTCAGATGCTGCTCCTTACTGTTAAAAAAAAAATTGACTTGACTACACTTTGTTAGCAGGTGGGGATCCCTTCTCCTCATCCTAGTTGTTTCTTACCTCAGCTGGCCTTAGGGTTTGACTTTGTAGGAGGAAGGGCATCTCTACTACCAGGGCTCAGGATCTGCAGTATCTTCACTCTCTGACTCTGGGGGGGGGGGGGGGAGAGAGAGATGTTGGTCACAAGCCACCTGTTCTCTGCTGCCATGAGATATATAAGGCGGACAGTTGCACAGGGGAGAAGAAGAGCATGCCAGCAGAGGCGTAACAGCCTCGATTGGCGCCCGGAGCACGGGGGGGTAGGCGCCCCTATAAGGAAATAGTGTGCCGCGGCCGATAGGCCGCGGCACGCTCTGGAGGGGAGGGCGGCTTGCTCCAGAAGGGGGGCGGCCTGCTCCGGAGAGGGGGGCGCACTCCAGGAGGGGGCGACCCGGCGGGGACCCCCCCATCGGGAGAGCCGGCTCGGGGACGTGTTCCCCGGCCGGCTGCCCGGGGCCTTCTAAGGAAGTCTTTTTGTGCATGCTCAGATTGTTACTGAGGGAAAAAGGGCAGCCTTTTTCCCTCAGTAACAGTCTGAGCATGCGCAAAAAGCCTTCCTTAGAAGGCCCCGGGCAGCCGGCCGGCGAACACGTCCCCGAGCCGGCTCTCCCGGTTGAGGGGGCGGTCAGACTCGAGTCTCCGAGTCCGACTCGGAGACTCGAGTCTGACTCGGAGACGCGAGTCTCCGAGTCCGACTTGGACTTGCGGGCGGGGCGCCGGGCGGGGTGCCCTTCGGGCGATGGCGCCCGGAGCGGGTGCTCCGCCCTCTCCGCCCTAGTTTCACCTCTGCATGCCAGTCATGCCAGGATTACTGCAGGTAGCCAATGATGATGGAAAGGGCATGGTCTAGGTAGGTTGGTGTGTGTGACTAAATGGGTGGGCTGCTGCAATAGGGACCCTCTGTCACATGCAAGTTGAATGATTGGCCCATGCAGTGCTCTCTCTGATTGGTTCATGTGCTACAGTCTCCCAGCCAGGTGTGCCTAATTGTGATGCTGTGAGATGCAAAATGTTCCATCAGGTCAGTAGCGGCGCGTCGTGGAATGCCACCCAATGCTGGCTTGGGTCTGTTACCACCTTGGGTATGCTGCCTCTGCACAATTGCAAAAAAAAGAAAAGAAAAAGCAGCCGCTTAGCATCAGTAGCGTTGCTGGAGGTGGGGCGGAATGTTAAGTTCTGCACCGTGCTGACCTCCATTACTCACCGGCACGAGGCGGCCCCGCCCCCTCGCCTTTGGAGTCATTCAGTGGGCCAAAGGCAACACGCAGGGAGTTGAATGGTTCTGACGGCGAGGGGGCGGGGCCACCTCGTGCCGGTGAGTAATGGAGGTCAGCGCGGTGTGGAACTTAGCGTTCCGCCCCACCTCCAGCAACGCCACTGCTTAGCATGCTCCCCTCATAGCTTCTCCAACTGCAGAATTTCTGGTTTGATTTAAAGGGACCATGCAAATGAAATTGTTCACACATTCCCTGTAAATCAAACCAGAAGTCCTGCACTTCTGTGTTTGAAGAAACCATGCCTGGAGCAAGGTAAGGGTGTGTGTGATCCACTTCCTGCTTGCTGTTAGTGAGTGGAAAGTGGATCAGTGCGGTCTGCATCTGTGGCAAGCCGGAAGGAGGCAATGGTGGTGTCAGACGGGTTGAAGGGCTCCCCAAATCTCCCACTTTCTTGTCCCCCCCCAATCTGCCAACCCACATCGCCTCA
This sequence comes from Plestiodon gilberti rubricaudatus, assembly GCA_026170595.1. Lineage (NCBI taxonomy): Eukaryota > Metazoa > Chordata > Lepidosauria > Squamata > Scincidae > Plestiodon > Plestiodon gilberti. Next base: position 264,980,615 of record JANXHW010000001.1, read on the forward strand.
TCTAATGGATGGGCCGCCCTTGCATCAGGTGGTCCTTGACTGCCTTCTGTTGTAGCTGAGAGTGGTTAGAAAGCAGCTTTGTGGAGTGGTCAGTGCGGGTTAAAGGTAAAGGTATCCCTTGACAATTAAGTCCAGTCGTGTCCGACTCTAGGGAGCGATGCTCATCTCCGTTTCAAAGCCGAAGAGCCAGCGCTGTCCAAAGACGTTTCCATGGTCATGTGGCCGGCATGACTCAACACCGAGATGCATGGATCGCTGTTACCGTCCCGCTGACGCAGTACCTATTAATCTACTTGCAATTTCTTGCTTTCGAATTGCTAGGTTGGCAGCCGTCGCGCGGACGGGGGGGAGATGGCTAAGACAAACTATTAGTTCTTGGAATGAAGGCTGGAACCATCTCAAGAGGTTACACAAATCCTTCGGCAAGAATGTTGGATGTAACCTGTCAACCCTTCAAAGAAAGCAGCACCAAGAGTGTTGAGCTCAGATCTCTCACATCATTTTGGGTTTCCAGACAAGGGTTCGGTTTTCCAGAGAGCCTCGTGGGATAGCAGAAAAGGTCTATCTAGTCTAGTGCAGCATCCTCTTTCCCATAGTGGCCATTGCCTCTGGGAAGCCCACCAGCAGGGTATGAAGCCGGGCCGGCCAGATCCCACCGCGGCTCTCCTGCAACTGTAGTAGTCAAAGGCATCAGGCTCTGAACCTGGAAACAGCCTGCTGCAGCCCTCGAGCCTAGTGGTCCACCATCGCTACATCTTGTGGCACTGACACGAAGAACCTCCTTGAGCTGCCACGTTGGACAGCTGAGCAGAAGCATTGGTGGGCGAGGAGAGGAGAGGCTGCCCGTTTCCCTAATTCCCGGAGCCCTGCGGGGGCGGCAGAGAGTCCGACCGCCTTTCCTTTCTAGCCTCGCTGCCTGCTGCGCGCTCTATGGTATTGCGAGCAGTTCCGCTTCCGGACCGGTTGCTCCCTTTCGGAGCGGTGACGGTGCTCTCGCTTGCTCGCAGTTGCGGAGGCGGCGGGAGGGAAGAGCGATGGTGCTGTTGGAAAGCGAGCAGGTGCTGCCCCCACCACTTCCCCAGACCCCGACCTTTTTCTTGATGGGTGTGTTGGGAGGAGGAAAGCGCCACTTCAGCCCCGTGGTCGCCTCTCTGGGCCCGAAACGCGCCCCCCCCTTCCAGATGCGGAGCGTTGGGGGTGCGCTTTGCGGAAGGGGCAGTCGTGGCCCCAGTGGCTTTAGGGCTGCGGCGCTTTCTTCGTTGCCGTTTCCCAAAATGTGACGGGGGGACTCACGAAAGGGACTCTGACACTTTTAAGATCTGGTATGGTTAACTCTGAGTGGACCTCCGACCCTTGACTCCTCATTACCCTGGATGAAGGAAATGCTCTCTGCCCTGGCTCAGAGGCACGTTTATCATCTTTGTATGCTCCAGGATTGAGGCTGACAGAAATGTAGCTCTGAGTTGTGTGTGTAGAGAAAGCAAAACACACACACAAGGGAGGGTAAGATTGCAGGCAATGCGGAGGGAATCCTGGAAGCGGCCCCATTGAAAATGTTGAAATCAAGGGGGGGGGGATTTCTTCAAAAATTCCTTTCTACCCATCTGAATTTTGGTCATTGGTGCTGCTAACTTCATTTTGGGGCATATAAATTTTATATTACGGAAGATTCTAAAGGCATAACAGCCAAATGAAGCAATTCATTTAAAGCTGATAGTCATCTGTGGAACTCCTTGCCACAGGATGTGGTGATGGCACCTGGCCTGGATGCCTTTAAAGGGGGATTGGACAGATTTATGGAGGAAAAGTCCATCACAGCTTACAAGCCATGATGGGGAAAAGCAACCTCCTGGTTGTAGGAGTAGGTTTTCTCTGTGCCAGGTGCAAGGGAGTGGCGACTGGACACGGGTATCTTGTTGTCTTGTGTGTCCCCTGAGGCATCTGGTGGGGCCACTGTGTGATACAGGAAGCTGGACTAGTTGGGCCTTTGGCCTGATCCAGCAGGGCTCTTCTTATGTTCTGCCGGTAATTAATTGGCCCACAGGTTTGCTGGTGGGTTCCTCTTTTTGCAGAATGCAATCTTAAATTTGAATTCTCTTGTGGTTAAGTCATTTGGTGCTGTATTGATAGAGCGTTAGCTTAGACAGAGAAAATAGTATCAATGTGAGGGGACTGTTGTGAAATGCTCTCTGGTTATTTGCCAGTTAGAATTGGATCAAAACTCCTTAAATGTTGTTGTTTCTTTGCTAGATTTTAATCAGAACGTTTTTGTTTGTTTGTAGTTTTTGACAGAGTTAACAAGGCTCTTTCAGAAGTGTAGGACCACAGGCAGTGTTTATATAACATTAAAGAAATGTAAGTATGAGCTATTATAGCAGTTGAGATTAGTAAATATGCCCCTTGTTTGCTTATTTTTTTTTTTCAGCATTGTTCCTCAAAAAAGTAGAAACTAGGAGTCATGATTCCTCTGGGCAGAGTGAACGTAACTGCAGTCTAGTTTAAATGCTCCCCAGAAATCTCTTCTATAATTTTAGTACCTTCCGATGCCATGCATGAGAACTAAAAAGTAGTGGCCAATCTAAAAATGACCTCTGCGCTTTGCACTTGTTTGGCAAGTCAGGTGGCAGTTTTGCTTTTGCATGTTTAATGCTTATATTTTTGCTAAAACATTTAAGAACACTCTTTCTTTTGGAATTACTACTGAGGAACGTAGCTTGTAAATTTTAAAAACCTAGTCTCTAAAGCTTTAATCACAAGGCTTTGTATTTTCTTGTTGTCACTTTTACCATATGTGGGTCCAGGCGTGCCCACTGTGTTCTGTCTCACACAGACTTCCTCCTGCTGCTTTTTTCATTCTTTCTATGTACTGTATGGTGTGTGCCCTGCTGGTGGAATATGGAGCATCCGCGTTTGTTGCATAGCCTGCCCCATACATACCAAAGGTTTTAAGACAGGGGTGGCCAATCTTTCAACACAAATGATCCTGGCCCTTTAATGGTTGTATAGGTGAGGGCATTTCAGCAGGTGCAGCTGCCTTAGCAGCACCTGCAGCTGCCAAGATTCTGTCTTCTACACAACTCTGAAGAACGCAGAGGCCCTAATGCTGGAAGGTTGGCCACCCCTGGTTTAAGACAGAGAGGTGGGGTAGGAGTGGGCGAATATAAAATTTAAGATCCAGTTTTAGCTAGAACCCAGTATATGCTAAACCCTGAGCTTTCTACTGACATTACCCCAAAAGCTAGGCCAAATTAAATCTTACATTTCAGAAAAGATTCTTGGGCCTGAACAGTCTTCATGGGAAGAATTCCCAAGTTATTGTAGATGCCTTAAGAGCATTGGAGGTGAGTTTTCGGGCCAAGAAGAAACTAGTCTCTTGTTTCTAGTTCTCAGTGTTTCCAGTAGCTAGAGACAAGTTGAGAATATTCTTTTTGGAATATTGTAAGAATTGGGGCAAAGTACTAGTTTCATTTTTTCAGCACTTAAGAAATGCCAGTATGTTTTGGGAGATGGGACTGTAGCTTGATGGTAAATCACATGATTTGTATATAGAGGTCCCAGGTTCAATCCCCAGCATCTCCATAGGACTGGAAAACTGCTGCCAGTTACCATAGCCAGTACTGACCTAAATGGATTGTGGGTCTGGCTCAAGATAAGTTTGCTTAGGAACCAGATATTTGAAGCAACGTTAATAGACTGAGAGGATGCTCCTTTGCCCTCTGGTGAATAGCTACACACACACACACACACACACTTAAGCAACCTTTATTCAATTTAAACACAACTATAACATTCTCTTAAGACTCCTGGTCCTCAACTTGCTCCATTGGAAGAATATAAAGTGTGCAACATTTTAATGAATCTTTGATGTAAACTTCACAGCCATAGATGTGCAAGCCTGTACACTTTTGCTATCCTTAGATCGTGTGTAACTGACATTCCAGTGGCTTATATTAGGTATACATTTGTCATGCTTCTGTTTAATATAGATGATGGTCGGACAAGACCCATCCCACGAAAGGGCCATGTGGAGGGTTTTGAACCTGTAGACAACAAATGTCTTCTAAGAGCAACTGATGGGAAGAAAAAGATAAGCACAGTGGTAGGTGGCATTTTGTGGCAAAAGTGAATGGCTCCACTAAGGTGATTCTGAACATAACTGAGGTGAAAAGGAAGACATGTGGTAGAGTAGGTAGGTAGTAGGTTATGGACTGATTGTCACAAGTAAGATACTGGTTTGGATCCGAAAGCATCTTCCACTTATGGAAGGGCTGTTTCTGACTAGCAAATAAGTGCTACGTAATAAGTGACCTAATAAGTGACGTTAAATCCAGAGAAGTTCTTTTGCTTTTGCAAGACTTATGGCTTCCTTGAACGTATATGCTAGAGCCTGTATTTACCAAATTATGGCTCTGTGCAACATATGGATTCAATCTATAGGTCTGACGTCTTAATCAGCTTTACAGCCCAATCCTAACCAACTTTCCAGCGCCAATGTAGACCCAAAGTAAAGGAACACTCTCTTACCTTGAGGAGGCTTCTGTGACTGCTCCCCCACCGCAGGATGCAGCGTGCACCCTGTTAGCACAGATGCATCGGCCCCGGAAAATTAGTTAGGATTGGGCTGTTGTTCTATGTACAGATCCCAAGTCTATTAATCTTTCAAGTTACTGTTCATTTGAAGAGTGGTTTTCCCTGTTCTCTGAAACTCGGTACATGGCTTTGAGCTGTATTTAATATGCTTTGACATGCATTATATTTATAAATGTCTAATTGGTGATGAATGGGACTAGTTGTTCTTGGTGAATATGTAGTTGATGCGTATCTCTTAGTAAAATTCTTTAACACGGCTAATTTCTTATAGGTGAGTTCAAAGGAAGTCAACAAATTCCAGATGGTAAGCTAACATCAGAATCTCAGTTTTTCACATGATCTTATGGGTTAACTTCAAATTATTAAACTATAAGCAAATTGAGTTTCAATTATGAGTTTAATCATGATTTTAGAGTTCAAAACAAACATTTGTACTGGGAAACTCCATTGTATAATAAATTTATTATAATCAGATGGCTTAACCATCTGATTATAATAATAAAATTTATACGATGGAGTTTCCCGGTAAAAGTTTGTTGTGAACTCCAAAATCTGGACACGTTGTGAAAATCTAAGAATGTACTTAATCATGATTTGTTTGCATAATTGAGAGGTGCAGCATTTTTCTGGGAAGCTACCGTATCTTTCGCTCCATAACACGTACCGGACCATTAGGCACACGTGTATTTTGGAGCGAAAAATAGGGTAATAAATGTCTTTAACAATTTTAACAGTGCTTGGCCGCTTACCGCGTTGCTGTAGCACCTCCAATCTTAGTCAGCAGCTCCAAGATGCCAGGCTCCCAGCCCAGGCTGGGAGCCCATCAGCTGCGTTGTTTACACAGAGCTCCCAGGCGCTGGACGCGACCAGGGAGCTCTGCGCAAACATCGCAGTTGCTACAATGTTTGCACAGAGCTCCCTGGTCACGTCTAGCGCCTGGGAGCCCTGCGCAGACATCGCAGCTGCTACGATGTTTGCGCAGGGCTCCCAGACGCTAGACGCGACCAGGGAGTTCTGTGCAAATATTGTAGTAACTACGATGTTTGCGCAGTGCTCCCTGGTCGCGTCCAGCGCCTGGGAGCTCTGCGCAAACATCGCAGCTGCTGCTATGTTTGCACAGAGCTCCCAGGCGCTGCAAGCGACCAAGGAGCCCTGCGCAAATATCGTAGCAGCTACAATGTTTGCGCAGTGCTCCCTGGTCGCGTCCAGCGCCTGGGAGCTCTGCGCAAACATCGCAGCTGCTGCTATGTTTGCACAGAGCTCCCAGGCGCTGCAAGCGACCAAGGAGCCCTGCGCAAATATCGTAGCAGCTACAATGTTTGCGCAGTGCTCCCTGGTCGCATCCAGCGCCTGGGAGTCTCGCGTTTTGGAGCTGCTGACGAAGATCGGAGGTGCTACAGCAATGCTGTAAGTGGCCAAGCGCTGTTAAAATTTATTGTTAAAGCAAGACATTTTAATTTTACCCATTTTTACAGCATTCGGTCCATAAGACGCACAGATATTTTCCCATTTTTTTGGGGGGGAGTGCGTCTTATGGAGCGAAAAATACAGTACAGTACTTCAATATATATTAACACATTTTAATTTAGAAAATGTTTGTAACCCTACTCGTAACTGTCACGGAATGGGACTTCAGGGAAAAGACCGACTAAGAGGACTAGCACCTAGTGATTATTTGTGGTTAGTGCTCTTGCTTTCTCTTTTGGACCAGCAGCTGATTGGGGGAAAACCTTAGTTATTTATCTGCTGCCACCATCCTAGGCTACAGAGACCAGGCAGAAGGGGCCTCCCTAAGGGGAAAACCCCCTCCCAGGGGTTATTAAAAATCAAACCCACAGTAGCGCCTGCAGGGTGAAGAGACATGACAATCCACTGAGTTATCCATGAACGTGGACCATGCAGACCAAGGGGCAAAATGTAAACACAGTTTATTAAAGTCAAAATGAAAAGGGAATTCAACAAAATGGTGGAAAGGTGGGTAGTAAAAATACAAGCAGGCTAATGGAAAATGCCTGAGCTCAGCTAGAATGCAAAAACAAAAGTTTATCAAATGGATGCCTGAACCATTAACACCCAGTAGATGAAACTGGGATGCTACTCTCAGTCCACAGACACCCCCCCCCCCCACATAGCCTCACTAACCTTGCAAGTGGGTTAAATAGAAAGGAATTGACAAAGTACATTATCTGATCTAAGCAGAATTAGTGCTCTAGACAGGAAGTTGGACCCTGAATCCCCAACCAGCACATGTTTGGAGAATAATGGAGTTTCAAAACAAAGGCTGCTTGTGAAGGACGCCCCAGCAGCTTTTTAAGCTGCTGAACCTGCTTCTGAGGTGTTAAGCTTCTGGGGTGTTAAGTGTCCAAAAATAGATAAATGGGGGGGGGGGGGACAGGACAAGGCATTCATTACAATAGCACTTTCCTGTTCTGACTGTAACCACGTATAAGTACAGTATCTGTAACTGAAACAATTGAAAAGCCATCCTACTCTGCTGTCATTTCCCTTCTTCCTCCTGTCTCCCTAGATTGTAAGAACCAAGGACAGGGACTGGCTCCTCATTCTTTGAAAAGTGTTGTGTATGTGGTTATACATTTTTTAAAGCAATTGGATGTATTTTCTCTTCTTGCAGGCCTATTCCAACTTGCTTAGAGCTAACATGGATGGCTTAAAGAAGAAAGACAAGAAAAGCAAAACTAAGAAAAGCAAAGCAATGCAGTGATGGGAGTACAATGTTCCTGTCCTACAGTAGACCTGAATTCTAGTCCCTGACACTTCCAATTTTTTCTCTGTTGCCACTTCTTTTGACTTCACTTCCAGCTGATAACTGGAGTGCAACAGTTTGTTAAAACTGAAATTGGAGGTGCTCTCTGGACTGTGGCATCCAGAAATAGCCATGAGTTATCCATTTTGTAGCTGCTGTTTTAGTTTTGTATATGTGCCGGTCTTTTTGGGAGTGTGTGGTTGTTGGGGAATTTCTTTTAGAAAACGCTACAAAAATAAATATTTGAAATGTTCTTCTACTAACATTACTTGCTTTTCTAAAAAATACTTTTTAGAGTAGCTCTTTCTTTTACAAAAAGAGCCTGACTGAGATACGATTTAAGATTTTCACGGCCAGCAACAATTTTAAAATAACCTGAGTTTAACGGGAAAAAGCCATGACAAAAATGATATCAATAAAAAAACAAGCATACCAAGCAGTGGCGTCACGAGCCGGCGCGTCACCCGTCAACCCCCGGTACTCACCCAACACGCTGGGAGAGGGTGACGCGCCAGCAGGTCGAGCCACGTCTTCTTCGGCAGCTTGGCCGCTTCTAAGTAGGCCGGGCAAGGCTTCGAGCGACGCATGCGCACAACACCGCTCGAAGCGTTGCCCTCAGAAGGGCCAAACGAAGACCTGATTGGGTCTTCATTCAGTCCTTCTGAGGGCAAGGCTTTGAGCGGCGTTGTGTACATGCCGAGGAAGATGTGGCTCGGCCTGCCGGCACATCACCCTCTCCCGGGGGTGACGGGACTCCCCCCTGGCATCGTCACCACTGCCGTCCTGCCAGAGTAATTCCACATAGAAAAATTGTATTGGTTAACACAAAAGTTTAAAAACAGTAAAATATTTAATATCAAACATAAAAATATCAACGTTTTGCTCAAATTACAAAGAGCATTATCAAGCAGCCTACAATAGCAGGACAGGATGTTAACTGTGCTCTGTGAACTCGCTACAAGTAGGAGAGAGAAGCCTCGAGATCATACGCAAAGGATTATACTGAGTGGATGGTGCTGATTGAAGACATCCGGTATTTAACCGGACATGAACTGAAGTGACCCTGAACTACAGAAGGAGTTTTGTCTTTTATTAAAGAAAATTATGTACTGTACAAATACAATCTGGAAAGATTTACAGCTTTAAGGAATATACACTGAAGGAGTCAAACACTTAAGCTAAACAGTTTCCACCTTAAAGCAGACTTTGGCCTGCTTTTTGCTCCAGACCTCTCAGGAAGTGCAAATGTTTTCACAGTTTTTGGTTCCAGGTTTACCTTCATTCTGTTAAACATTCTTGACTAAAATATTATTTTATAGTAGTCATCTCTGTAACTGTAGAGGACAAGAATAGGCACTCTAGGAGGGAAGAAAGAGAAAGAGCATTTAAATAGCTTCCAGATATTTAGAATAATGGTTTTCAAACTGGTGGGCTGTGCCCCACCAGGAAAACTGGAAGGACACTACCCCTTTAAGGGGTGGTGGTGGTGACAGGCGCCATCCTGCCACGGGGGGGGGGGGAGTTTTTGGTGCAGCCTTCCTGTGCTTCAGATCGGTTTAGCAAGACGATTGCGACCCACTTCTGTTTTTATCTGAAACCGAAGTGGGTCATGATAGTCCTGTGGAGCCAATCTGAAGTGCAGGGAGGCCTGCAGAGGGGGCGCAACCCTCAGTAACTGTGGCTGCAACCCTATACACACTTCCCTGAGAGTAGATGCCATTGAATACAATGGGACTCACTTCTGAGTAGACATGCCTAGGATTGGGCTGTCAGTAAGTTAAACTTCCCTTGGCGGTGGCGCGATTCCCCCCCCCCCACACACACACACACTTATGACTCCCTGAGAAATGCTGATTTAGAAGATCCTACAGGGGGGGGGAGGGAATGACTGCTCTTACAAGTGAAACCAAACTTTCAGAGGCAGCAGGCAGCTATGCTTCACTCACAGCAGACCACAGCCAAGTGCGGTAAATTCGACTGCACAACCATTTATAAATTGGTGAAAGTAGAGGGGTGTGTGCGCTATTCATTTTCAAACTACTTGCTAGGTTCAGTTTGAGACAGAGCTCTTGTCAAAGCTCATGCATTCACGTACACTTACCTTTTTTCAATTTTGATGTTGTAGATTTCATCACAAACTGATTTTAGGTATCTTTGCTTTGGCAGTCGTGATAGCAGTTGTTTCACAGTTGTATAGAAAGTTCGTTCATCTGCATCACACTAAGGGAAAAATATTTAAATCTTATTGTGAGACAGGGATGGCTCTGTGCAATAGTTCCGTATTCAATACCAGCCTGGTTTTTTATATCAAACTGGCCTAGACCTGTTACAGCAGAACAAGTAGCGCAGGCAGCATTCTTAATTGACAGCGACACACACACACCCTCACCAGCAGTGTGACACTCACACCCTTCCTACACTACTATACTTTTGGTTTAAAAGCCCTGAAAAAGTTGCTCCTAAAATGGACGTTCGCTTCTTCCTTGCTGTATCTGGCAAGTAGGGTGGTCTTAATAAAGACTAAGTTAGAAAGTCATTGTTACCTCCAGTGATAAAAAGTGTATTATAGTTTCTTTCGGAAGATCTACCTGCAAAACAAACACACACAAAACATTAATCCATGGAATCTTAAGTTTGGGGTATTGTTTGGAAATTGAGTTCTATTTGGACCCTGAGTTAATTCATGTAAAAAACCTGTTCTGAAAAATTCTCAAACCTTCAACTATTCATCCTCCATATTGAAAACTTACATCTCTCCCCCTCCCCATGTTTTATTTATTTTATTTAAAGAATTTATACCCTGCCTTTCTCCCAGCAAGGCCACTCAAGGCGGCTTACAATAAAACATTAAAATACATATATAGAGAGAGTCATGGAGCCACCTGGCAAGTTACCCTCACAGACTGTTGATAGCGCCTGGAGGGAAGGGCTGTGAAACAACTTTTTCAGGTTTCTTGGGGATATTTTATTTGGAGGCACCTGAAAGCGTGGCATAGGTTCAGCTTTTAAGAGGGCTCTAATCCCTTTGTGAGGGGGCTTCCAGCAGTTGTTTATTGCAATTAGCTGAGGGGTGGCGAAGAGAGAAGATAGCACTTAAAAGAATGAAGGTATAAGAATGGAGAGAATGCTGTTCTTAGTGCATGTCTCCTACAATACTTCTATTGCTTAGTTTAGCAATTGGCCCTGTATGTATGGTATGAGTCTGGGACACACTGTAACCGAGCTCAGGAAATCAGACAGGAAGGGATGGGGAAATCTTTTTAACAGAACAGATTCTTAGGCCTCGGCCAAACCACCATGCGCATTTCCTCCTCTTCCTGCAGAATGCTTACTAACATATACCTGTCTGAAGTTACAAGGCTTGGTTCCCAATTCAAAATAGTGGTGGGGGTGGGAATAGTGCCAGGAGTAATGTACGCAAACCCAAGACCACTCCGCTGATCAGCAGGCAGCTTTCTGTAGACCAGCTGAGCTTCAAGAGGTCCAAGCAGTTTCTTTTCAAATGTGCAGTGTCTTGCCATGGTAGACACACACCCCACCCCCTAGTGCAGTGGGCTCTGATTAACAAGGATTACGATTCAGAAACTGTGTGCATTTTGTCCTGGGTAGTGATGCTACCAATGGAACACATGCCTAGTGTATACCTCTAGTAGAATAAGCTGCTTTCAACAAACCACTCAGATTTCTGAACCAATTAATGGCAATTCTAGCAGCCAAAAATAGGAGCCTCATTTAAAACTAGTGCAAAGCGACTTACTGCTAAAATTTCAACTTCACTGGTCTTCTGTGGCAGGGTAGCAATAAACGGCTGGAGTCTGGTTTGTACCTGGAAGTTACATTTGGATTCAGAAAGAATGCAGCATGCATTGCACATGCATACACATTTTTTTTCTAATTAAAAACAAACATTCCTATTTAAAGCTATATTCCCTCAAATCCTATTTAAAGCTGTATTCCAAGTTACAAAATACACAAATAAACTTCAAATAATCTGAAGATTCACATGTAGATTAAATGTGATGACTAGATACAGTAGGGGTGTATATTTCACTGCATGTTAACTGCAGAGGGAGGGAAGCCGCTCTACTAAGAGGAGATTTAAAAACAGTGCCACGCCATCAGTCCACCTATATGAGCAACTTAAAATACTGTAGGTCTCTCCACTCCTCCCTCTCCAACATATGTACTATTTCGGATAAGTTTTCATTGCCACATCCCCATTAACACTGTAGATACTGAGGAGAGAGCTGCATCCACAATACCTGAAGTTCACAACGTCGTCTAGCACTTGCAGACAACTTCTCTGGTGCAACAATACAGACATTTGGAGTCACTGCAGTAATATGTGGTTCAAACAAACCTAAAAAAGGTACAAGTATTTAGCTAGACACTTTGTCGTCGTCCCCCCCCCATACTTAAAAAAAAAAAAGGAAAGTACAATACGGAGAACTTATGTTCATATGCCCTTAACAGTATTTTGGATGCTGAACGGCATAACACAATTGCAGGTTTCTTGAAAAGTTAAATAGATCATTTGATTTTGTCTGTAAACCGCGAACCTTTTTATTGAAAAGCGGTATATAAATACTGTTAATTAATAATAATAATAATAATAATAATAAGAAGAAGAAGAAGAAGAAGAAGAAGAAGAAGAAGAAGAAGAAGTTTCATCAGAACGGCACTTTCCTTAATAATAATGGATGCCTAATTACATACCTGAAGTACTAGAAAATGATCCCTTTAGGTTTTGCACTGGCAGATTATCAGAAGTTTCTCTAAAAAGCAAGCAAATAGGTAACTCAAAGATAGTTATAAAAACACTACACATTGCCTTTATATTACAAGACTAACCGAGGCAATTTGAAGCTTTGTAAATTCCTAACAGTAGAGTAAGTTGAAAATAGGATACCTATAACAGGGATCTAGTAAACCTTTGAAAGCTGCATTCTGTCTAATTGTAAGAAGTATAGTAGATCAGGTGAAAATCCTTTGTCATATAAACACTTTCATATAAACATACATATTTACATTTATATTCAGTTATCCACTTATCTTAAGCTTTTGGCATGAATCACTAAGACCATCTATTATGAAAGCTGCTGCACCAGCACATCACCAGGGCTGGGTGGATTATTCTTGGTGTTCTCAACCAGGATACTTTTAGATGGCTATTTATTGTTAATAAAATATTCATTATACAACAATAAGAGTGGATTGGTTGTTGACTACCTCAAAATATGCTCATATGGCAGCTCCCATCACAGGATGAACAATGGGGGCCCCACACACAACTTGACTGTTTGCATGTCATCACAAACCCACGTAACAGTCAGCTTGCTTACAGAGTGGAACAGGTTGCTCAACATGTAGCATCCAATTAACACACCCAACCAGCTACAGGCTGGAAGTTCCCATGTGAGCAAATTAAAGCACAGGGTATGGGCACTCAGTCAATCTATGCCAGCCCTAAGAAATCAACCGTAAGAAATACAAAAATAAGACAGGATCATCAATTTTCAGAACCAAGACACAACAATGAATCTAAATACATACATTTACAGATATAAGCTATTTTATATATGTGGCTTCTTGACACTGCTCAAACATACAGATGTATGCAAGCAAAAGAATGTGAACTGAGTATGTATAGATGAGACTGTTTCAGCAGCCTCTGGAGGAGTAAAAATGCCCTTTGTTGAAGATGAATTAGAAATAGAAGCCACCTATTTGGTCAATTGAAGGAAGGTGGGTTTTTTTAGAAGTTGTATTTCTCAAAAATGTAATCAGTATCCCATTTCCCTTTGCATTTCACTCTAACATTATTGTACACACAGCTACCTGTTACTTCTTTCATCACAGACTTTGGTTCTTAGTTTCTGAGCCACGTGATCTACTAAATCAGATTCCAAAATCCTTTTATCTGTCTGCCTTTCTTTCTCAAATGATTTCACCTGCAAAAATAAAATTAAGTGTTGGAATTATCTTTATATTAAAACTAAAAAAAAGAATTAAAGCCAGTAGGGGAAAAAAATGAAGGGTTGATGAACAACAGACAGGTGCAAATTACAATAGATGAATCATTTTTAAAACAACCAGGTGCCGTGAATACTATTAAGCTGGTGAATGAGAAACTCGTTTTTGGGTTTTTGAGAGCAAAACAAGTGACTTCTTAACTTGGCCTTTTAACGTAGGTCATAGGGAGGGAAAGTGCTGCAGCACAATAGCAGGGCACTTGCTTTGCATGCAGAAGGTCCCAGGTTCAATTCCTGGCATCTCCAGGCAGGGCTAGGAAAAGACCCATCTCTGAAACTCTGGCGAGCTATGGTCAGTCAGCGGGGACAATACTAACTTAGATGAACCAATGGTCTGACTCACCATAAGACAACTTCCAAGCGTGCAATCAAAGTGAGCCCTAATTGCATTTGCAAGATACTCCCTCAAATCCCTTTCCCAGCACAAATAGTGCAATTTCTCCTCTGCATGTAATGAATGGGCAGAAGAGTGGCAACTGCCTTGCTGCTGTTTACCCACTTTTTAAAAGAAAAACTGAACACGGGTTCAATGAAGATTCCAGTACACAAAAGGGGGAGGTAGCTTCGTTTGTTTTTTAAACAAAAAAGCATGCAAGGCAGCTTAGATCTAGACCAGAGGTTCCCAACCTGTGGTATGCTGACCACTGGTGGTATGTGGACCACAGGCTGGTGGTATGTGGGCTTGGCCAAGGTGACGGCCGCCATCTTGGCACACGCAGGCTGAAAGTGCTGGGGATGGCCCTCCCACCCTCCCCTGCATCTTACCTTTGCTTTTCTGCCCTTCTTGGAGCTCTGGCCAGCCACGAACCCGGAAGAAAATGCCAATGACGTCATCGGCACTTTCTTCTGTTGGTACGTGTCCGGCCAGAGGCCCGCGTAGGTGGTACGCAGGCCTCTGAAGGTTGGGAAATGCTGATTTAGATGGTTCATTGTTCAACGTTCCATCTGTGATTTCTACCAATTCTCTCTTCCCATCCCACGTGACATACTACGTTATTCTGGAGGGAGTCGTGACTGTCAGGAGTTACCGGTACTCTGCGGGAGGGCAAAGGGAGCTGCAGTGGGCAAGAAGTGGGGTGAGAAATCCTTTTTGCATGAGCAGCATTGTGGTTAGTATCAATACAATCCTCTAGTTCAGATAATAGTGGAACAACCACTCAAAATATTACCTTGACATGATTTCCTTCTTTATCAGAGATGAGGGCTACATAAGGGATCCCAAAACATCTACAATATTCCTGTAGCTCTTCCTGGGACTAAACAGATGACAAAATTACACAAAAATTTCTATTTACCGTATTAGCCTGAGTACAAGACTCACTTTTTTCTCCTAAGGCAAGTCTTTAAAGTAGGGGTGCGGCCTACAATCAAAGCCTAGCTTTTTCAGCAAAGCATTCTGTTTTCAAGCCTCTCCAAGTCTCTTTCAAAGGTAAAATGGGGCTTTTTTCTCCCTTTTTCTTTCAGCTCTTAATCACTTGCTAAATGGTCGAACAATTATCTCTCTAGCAGCCTCTAGCCTCAGGATGGAAGCATTTGAAAAAATTAACCCTTAAGCTCCAGCCCCAGGACTCTGGAAACTAAGATATTTATTGATCCTGCAGTTTGAAAGTTGAGAGTGCAGTTTGAAAGTTGAGAGCAAGAGTTCCTGCATAGGCTTACCATATCCAAAGGGGGATAGAGTGCCAACCTTTAGGCTGCAATCCTATGCACACCTTCCTGGGAGTAAGCCCCATTGAATGCAATAGGCCTTACATCTGAGTAGATATGCATAGGATTGTGCTGTTAACTATTGAAATTTGGGCAGGTGCAGCTCATCATCATGGAAGGGTGCAACAAGCTGCACCAGCCCAAATTCCAAAGGTTAAAGGTAGGCACTCTCTCCCCCTTTGGATCTGGGAAGGGTACTTATACTAGGGTGCCCAGATTCAATAAGGGACAGGGTGCCTATGCCTTTAACTGTACTAACGCTGTACTGTTTTACTGTTCTACTAATGTGTATATTTTCTTTAAGTAAAAAAAAGTTAAAAATGTATTTTTTAAAAATTAGCACCAAACTTTAAGGGTGCAGCTTATAATCAGGAGCGGCCTATACTCGGGACAATACGAGTATATCACTGAAAATTAGGTAACCTCATCTCAAAAGAGACTGAAAAAAAGCACACAAAGCCAGTGTGTT
This sequence comes from Plestiodon gilberti rubricaudatus, assembly GCA_026170595.1. NCBI lineage: Eukaryota > Metazoa > Chordata > Lepidosauria > Squamata > Scincidae > Plestiodon > Plestiodon gilberti. The sequence continues at coordinate 264,996,177 of JANXHW010000001.1, forward strand.
GTAGTAGTTAAGAGTGCTGGACATGGACTGGGGAGAGGCAGGTTCAATTCCCCACTTATCAATTATATGTGAGCCAATCACCATCTCTCAGACTGATCTACCTCACAGGGTTATTACAAGGACAGGTGTGGCTGTAGGTGCACACCACCCTGAGTTCTTTGGAAGAATGGCACGTAAGAATGGAATTAAAAAATACATTGAGTTTTATGAATCTGGTAAGTTACCAAGTTGATACTTTCGTTGGTCAAACATTAAGAACAGCACTCATATATGAGAACACCAGTGAGTTTTCCAGGCTTCAGAGTGTGTGTGTGTGTGTGTGTGTGTGTGTGTGTGTGTGTGTGTGTGTGTGTGTGTGTGTGTGTGTGTGTGTGTGTGAGAGAGAGAGAGAGAGAGAGAGAGTGGAGAGTGCATGTGTTTTAGTGGAAGTCTATTCTTCTCCACCCAATTTGTTACAATATCAGCTATTTTAAAAGCACAGGAGTCTTGCAGCACAAGCCTATGCTTGTGTACTTAGAAGTGTCTCATTGAATTCAATGGGACTTACCTACTTCCAGGTGTGTATAGGACTGCAGCCTTAATCTCCACTGAAGTCAGGGTAACGTGATCACATCTTATTGCTTTAATAATTAACACTTATTTTTTAAAAAAATTATACCCCGCCTTATCCTATGCAAATGCCCAAGGCGGCTTACAAGAAGAATTAAAATACATAATTTAGTGAGACACTACCTTAACAATACAATCGACGTTAAGGTGTTGTCCATACGTTTCAACTGACCAGGAAGGGCCCCTTGAGTCAGTCTCCAGAATGGAACCATCGTTTCTCTTCTCTAGGAAACATATTCCACCACAGTCCTAATTTTTCACAATTCTACAGCTTTCAATAGCAGGCTAACTAGTGGATGGTTTGGCACTTTTTTTTTTTTTTACTCCTCTCTTGGGTGGTCCTTTACTTACAGGGGAAAAAAAACTGTTCTAGTCAACTTTGACATGCCTCTCCAGAAAACAACGGTGGTACCCCAGCATGGAACAAGTCTGTGGTTAGAGGCCACCCAAGACATTTTGATGCCTGAGACAGAAAATCCAGATTTCCTCTCATGCTAATAAAATGTAATAAATGATTGACAATTTTTTGAATTCATCTTGGGCTAACTTGGCTACAGCTCAAAGATGATTTACCTGGGACCAATCATGCATGATTTCAGCTGCAATTCCTGCAGCCCAGAGCTTCTGAAAAATATTGATGGCTCTTGCCATAGACATCTGGCCGACACTCACAACTAAAAGGTCGCAGGAACTCACTGTAATCTGGAAGAAAGGATGGAGCAAGAGTAAGAAGTTGGATCTTTGATGAACTTCCCGCCATTGTTTCTGAAATTATTTAAAACCTGAATGCCAATGAATAGGGTCAGGGAACTCCTGGCTGCTACATACAGTTCATGACAATGGCTCATATCATTGGGCAGCATGAAAGATGTGTACAGAAAACCAGTTTCTTTATAGGGGAAAAAAAGACCCAATACAACCATTTGGGATCTTAGAGTTGTTTGCAGCAAAAGCTTATAGGCTATTTTTTCGGAATTGTTTTTTTATTTGTACAATACCTATTACAGTCGTTAACATAATCAGTTAAAATCCTAAGAATATGTTGCTATCTTTTTGAATTGAGTTTATCAAATTTTTAAATATTAAAGTGCAAAACAAACCTACAGTAGCACCCACCCCTATTCCATAAATCCAAACCCAGCAAACACTGAGGAGTGGCTGTAGTTCAGAGGTAGAGCACATGCTTTGCATGCAGAAGATCCCAGGTTCAATTCCTGGTACCTCCAAGTAGGGCAAAGAAAAATGCCAGTCTGAAAACCCTGGCGAGCTGCTGCCAGTCAGTGTCGACAATACTAAGCCAAGATGGACCCGTGGTCTGCCATGGGGCAACGCAGCTTCCTACACAGGCTACCAAGAAGCAAAAGAGAAGGGCAGCAATGGAGAGAAAAGAAGGAAGAGGGGAAGGAGAGAATACATAAGAAGAGCCCTGCTGGATCAGGCCAAAGGCCCATCTAGTCCAGCTTCCGGCCCCACCAGATGCCTCAGGGAGCACACAGCCAACAAGACAACCTGTTTCCTGCTGCCACTCCCCTGCACCTGGCACAGAGAAAACCTACTTCTAAAACCTACTTCTAAAACCAGATTCAAATCTAAGATTCAAACATTCTGTTTGAGAGAGATCTACACTTCAACAGAGATTACATTCTTTATTCAGAGGGCCTGAAATAATATGACAAATAGAGACACAGACATACAGGCTCTTCCATATTCAGGACTGCCGAACTGATTTTATCTATAGCTATGCTGACTCCAACTGCTGAAGGAACTGGGCCAATTGCTTGTGGGCCTCTGAGCTGCAGAATCTGAGGAGATAAGAAGCAGAATTACACTATAAAAGTATCAACACACACATACTTCTATATAATGAGTATAAACACATTAAAACCCTCACCAGGTGATCATATCTGCCACCTGCAGCAAGAATTTCAGTCACTGTTCTTTGTCTGCGTTTAATATATGCAATATACTGAAATATAATTCCATTGTGTTGCTGTATTTTATAAACCAGTCCCAAGTTTATGGATACCTATAAAAGACAGAATGTGTGTTGTTTTATTTTCATATCCGATGGCCATAACAATCAGCACAGAAATATTTATGTATACAGTATAGACAACTGTTCAAAGTAACAAGGATTCAAAGCAAAACAGCTACTCGAACGTTAAGACAAAATACAAAGTGAAGACTTAAATACTGCACCACTCCAATTTTATTTATATAGTTTGTAGCAATTAACACATACTGTACTTGTAGGTGTTACTATTTTTAAATATAATAACCATGCAGATGCCCTAAATAGGTTTCCTCACAAAATCAGAACAAAGGGCCACAATCCAATGCAGCATAAAAGATGCTTAAGCACACTGAAATCAGTAGATTTCAGCGCTGGAATTAACACAGTGTTAATTCTGTGTTGGAATGTGGCCATAAAACATTTTATGGCTCTTAAAAAGGTGCTTCTTCCAACTTGTGTCACAGCCATTTTCCCCAAGTTTAGCAACAAATGGTGAATGATCCCACAAGCATCAGACAAACAGACACGCAGAAGATCTAAAATGGGAAAGCTTCATTCCTGTCCAATGCACAATGTAAACAAACAAACAAAAAGGGGGGGCAAAGTCACATGGACCTATTATATACTTATAGGTTAGAGTAGACACTAGGTGGTAGTTTTCGGAGGAACAAATACCAAGATTTCATGGTTTGGAACAAGAGCCACTCTGATAATTTATGGTAATCAGGCAGCCTCCTTTCACTGAAAGTGACAGCAAAAATCCCAAAGTATCTCTCAGCACCTAGCTGGCTTTTCAGCAACCCAGGTAGGCAAGACCACAGTCATCTGCTTCTCACCCCTGCATGGCTGTACAACACTGACTGAACGTGACCCAAACAAGCGGGTCACTTCTAACCCTCCCAATATCTCTCTGCAGTAAAAGCTGCAAAGCCCTAATATTACACATTGCAAAAATGTAGATGTTGCACACTGATCAACTCTTAGCTGCAGTTCATGCTTTCTATTTGATATTTACAGTTGAAGACCTTGTTCTACAGTTAGTGGTCTGACCCTGATGTAATATAGTTTCATTTTACTTAAAAACTCTTACAAACCTGAAATTTTATGCCAAGTTTCTTTAACAGACCCACTGTTTCCTCTAGCTCTTTCATGCCAAGTTTTGCCAACTGAGCAACCCCTGTCTTTTGCTTCAACAATGTGTTTAGCAATGCAGTGAGGTCTTGCAATTCCCCTTTTTGCTCAATAAATTTGTAAAGTTCACCAAGCTGAAAAATAAGAGGCAGGTATCAATACATGACCCATGTATAAAGTGCTACATGTTGCCGATTTGAATTAGAGAGCAAAAAGCACAGGAACAAGACCGAGGCAACGTTCATTTTATTAATATCTCATACTTTTCAACAGAAAAACTCAAGGTGACTAACACAACAGGTCAAAGCAGGCCTATGGAAAGGAATTTGCTTCCCCCCACCCTTCTTTATTGCAGAGTAGCTAGCAACTGATGGAATGACAGGGAGGTGGCCAGGTGACAGTTGGGCCAGGCAGGCCTATGCAAAGGGCCTTTCTCTCCCCCACCCCCACCCCACCCCTTTCCTTCTGCTGGTAAAGATGGTTCTGAGTTAGGCTTACCAGATTTCTTTCCAGGACAGAGTGTAGCCCTTTAGGAGAAGGAATGTGGGCAGGTGTAACTTGTTAAACCTTAGAGCACAATCCTAGGCATGTCTACTTAGAAGCAAGTCCCATTGTGCTTTTGAACTGCTAGGTTGGCAGGAGCTGGGGCAGGAGACGGAAGCTCACTCCGTCATGCGGCACTCGGGTCTCGAACTGCTGTCCTACCAACCTTCCGGTCTGCAGTTCAGCGTCTTAATCACTAAGCCATCGCGACCCCTCTCAAGTGACCAATAGTTCATTCCAGCTGTGATCAGATGGTAGTGTCATCAATACAGCTGTGTGCTTCTTGTTAATTGAATGAAGGAGGAAGAGATGAAAGGAAAGGAGAGAACTACATTTTTCAGGGGAGTATTTGCCTGCTGTTGGACCCCCATGGTGCCATCTATGAAAGCAATACAGATTTGACACAGGTTGGGACATAAACAATAAAGTAGTGTCAAAGTACTTACACTGTCCGATGACAAAGGAATATTGCAGAACTTAGCTTCCACTTCTCTTTTAGTTAGCTTTTCCGTCTGCAACAAAATAATCAATACAGTGACATCCTCTTATTTTCAATTGCTTGTTGTTGCTTTTTAAAAACATTAAAATCCTGAGAGCATTAAAGTATAGTATTTTTGACTTTCCCTTTATAGCTCTGGTGAATAGCTACTCTTCTTTTTATTATCCTTTTAAAAATGCAAAACGTGACTTCATCTCTCACTTCTACAACCAGCAAAGTAGTTCTATGGTTTACTGAACAAGTGAATGACTTACCACAGCATCATACAGAATGATGTAAACTTGATTGAGTTTATCTTCTGGTATCCCACAATACAAAAGGATAGCTTTCAATAAGGCAGTGTGATTCAAGAAAATGCAGTAGTTTTTTTCCTGAAAGAAGATGGATTTTATTATATCCATTCCCTTTTTTATGACAACCAACTTCAGGTTTCAACCTCCAATACACTTTTCTAACCTTTACCTCTCCCCTAACACACGCCACTATGCTTGGTATATCTAAGATTAACAGTCCAATCCTATTCCCCACCACCCCAGAGCATGCAGTGCCACCGAAAGAGTGCACACTGCGTACTAAGGTGAGCGGGGGGGGGGGGGGGGAAATAGACAGCCCAGAAGTAATAAGTAAAACACTTTTTTACTCACTTCTCCATAGGCCACTTGGCCTCCAATGGGTCTCTTCAGACCCATGCCAGCTCTTTTGCTGGTGTAAGTCTGAAGAGATTCCTGGAGACAGTTCCAGGCACGGAAGGGGAGACAGGTTCTTGGCATGTGCTGCTGCCACAGAGATTCCCCCTCCTGTCCCCAAATAATCCCTGGTGTGGCCTGCTCCCCACTCCAATCCTCCCCCTAAGCGTCTCCCTCAGTCATTTTATCCCCTCCTGTGGGGCGCCTGGGAGCCGCTGGCATGCGCACAAAGCCTCCAAAGTCATTTGTGCCAGCGGCCCTGAAGCACAAAACAGCGGTGTGACTCTTGCAGGGCTGCACCAGGACTTAAGGTGGCAGATCATGAGATTGGGCTAGGATTGGGCTAAACTTGGGGAAGCCATAGTCCAAACTGCACTTTAACCACTTTAGCTGTGTACATCTTGAGAACAGTGGCTAGGATCTAAAAGCACTGTGAAACTAGTTCTGTGAGCACAAATGGACTTCAGACATTATTTTGTTGGGAGGGGTTACATCTCCTACCCCCCCCCCCCCCGTCAAACTGCTTTTGAAATCAGGGATTCAGAAGCACTTTCATATGGCTGGGGGGGTTGTCACCTCAACCCCTGAGAAGGAAAAAATATCCTTCTGAATTAGCACAAGCACTTGTGTGCTTAAGAAGCTTTTGGATCTCAGCCAGTTAAGACTTGCAAATACAGTACTCTTAATATTTTTAGAAATAATTTTACATTAAAAGGTAAAGGTATCCCCTGACAATTAAGTCCAGTCGTGTCCGACTCTAGGGTGTGGTGCTCATCCCCATTTCAAAGCCGAAGAGCCAGCGTTGTCCGAAGACGCCTCCGTGGTCATGTGGCCGGCATGACTCTCCTTGCTGCAGTGCGTAGCACCTTCCCGCAAGCGGTACCTATTTATCTACTCGCACTGACATGCTTTGGAACTGCTAGGTTGGCAGGAGCTGGACAAGCAACGAGAGCTCACCCCGTCGCGGGAATCGAACTGCCGACCTTTCAATCGACAGCTTATGGTTCAGCGGTTTAACCCGCTATGCCACCCGCTGGCCTCAATTTTACATTAGGATGGCCCAATTTAAGATTTCATCAGATGAAATCATGGGCTGTGCCTAATAAGCAATCTGTACTGAATTGTGGCCATCATGTTCTTGGTTGTCTCTATAGGTGTGATTTCTAGACATTGGTTTCACATAGTTTCTTTGCTTGGAAAGCTTTTTCTTAAACGTTTGGGGGGGGGGGGGGGAAAGGTAATTTCAATTTTTGAAAAATGCCAAATCTCAAGTTTTGTTTACACAATTTGAAAGTGCTGTGACATGGAGTTTGGGGGAAAAAAAATCAAATGGGGGAGAGGCAGGGAAAAAAAGCCCTAAAAGCGCTGAATTTTGAGAGGCTCCTAGATATTCTCATTACCACCTGTAAGCAAACTATAAATATACAAAGTTTAGATTTCCTGTTGTGTCTGCTAGTTATACAATGAGCTAACATAAAGAAAAAATAATTCAAAGAAAACTTTGTGTGGGTGTGTGCTGGAAGGAGAAAGGCAGATGGATATGTACCTGCAGCACAGGAAATTCTTGTATTATTTCAGAAATTGTGTAGATTGTTTCTGCAATGGGTAAAAAGCTGTTGCTAGCAGGAGTGATGATGTCAAATGCACATTCTAAGAGCTCTCTTGGATGACAGCGATCCAATTTTCGAGGCCTGAAAACACGCTCAATACAGTACCTAGAGGAGGAAAAGACAAACATATGACATACAAAGCTCTTCCACTAAGTTGGTCATTGTTCCTTCTGCCCCATCCTGTCTGTGCCAGCTTAACTCTCCCAAGTTTCTAGTGGGAATCTTTCCCAAGAATCCTTTTGTAACTTGAATCGTCAGGAATTGAAGCAGGGATCCTAATGCATGCAAAGCACATGCTTTGCCACCAGTGAGGTAGACTTGAGTCTATTGACTCGGACTCAAGTCGCATCAATGACTTGACTTGGACTGGACTCAGCGATTGTAAAAGACTCAAAAGACTCGAGACTTGGAACCTTTTAGGACGTCCAATTTTATTCAGGTTTAAACTAGTTTTTCCCATTAAATAGATAGGGACTCGCAACTCGCAACCAAAGCGGGGCAAAGACTTGGAACTTTACTTGAGTCTTAAACCCAGAGACTTGGGACTTGACTTGACTTGAGACTTGGGAGTCAGAGATTTGATCCACACCCCTGTCTGCCACTGAACTACACTCTTCCTCCAGTATATATGTGCATTATTTTTAAAAACTATAACATTTACATATGCAATGGTTAGTCATCCAATTTTGAGAAAGAATAAAACAATTTTTGGATACGTCCTTACCTTTTCAAGTTTGTTATATTGTTTCTAGCTATAAATCTTGCAAATGGAATCTGAAATTATAAAGGTTAAATAGTAGGGTACATATTAGAAAAATATAAATGATGGTTGAAATCTTTTACAAGTGATTTTTGAATTAATATATTTCATGAAAGAAAGAAAATGAAGTGTTCTACCATACAGTTAGGATTCTCATAATTCTAGAGATAATTTCCATGCCTTTCAAAAGCTTAAAAAGCAAAAAATTTAAAAAATCTAAGAAATTCCATACCTAAATAAATCACCTACATATTAATATCCAATCATTCTTATTTAAGGAAGGTAACTGATTTCAGGCCTTGTGAAATTTTCAATGGATACACTTTACAGTTATAGTAACTAGATTTAGTAAACAATATAATCTACAGATAGTAATAATGTCAAGAGTACAGGAGGGCCACCGTATCCACGGGGGATATGTTCCAGGCCGCCCTGTGGATACTTGAAACCGCGGTGCATGGGCACGTGCAGCCCCCTCAGGCACATTTCACGTTGGAAGCTTCCTTTTCCTTGCAAAGGAACATGATGACCAGGCCTCATGCAGCTTCCTTGCAGGACTGTCCACGGATACTAGGTGCCTAGGGAGTCTCTGCAGTCTAAGCACCTAGTCTCCATGGACGGGCTTGCAAGGAAGTTGCATGAGGCCTGGTCATCGCGTTCCTTTGGAAGGAAAAGGAAGCTTCCAACACTAAAAAGTAAGTGCATGGGGGAGGTGTCGTGGGGGGGGTCATTCGCTATCCGCGGATAACAGAATCAGCGGATAGTGGATCACCTTCCCCCCTGTATTCTACTTTTTTTTACATCACTGGCCACAATTTCTAAATGCAGATTAAAGAATGAGAAAAAAGGAACAAATTGGTCAAAATGTCTCTAATTTAAAAGATATCAGAAATCAAAATACTTCTCTCAAACAGACTGCTCGCTCATATCAAATGTTTTTCATAACCGACAAAAAATGTAGTTTGTTAGGTTGAGAATAGCTTGTTGACTATCTTATTCTATTACAAGTGAATCATCTTCATTTGGCAAAACCTTTCTCCCAATACGACGGTCTCCTATTTGGGGAGAGATTTTAACGGGGACTGAGGGAGAGGGAGATGCTTGCAAACAAGCAATGCTCTTAATGAATCTCAAGAAGGTACTGTTGAGTAGAGATTGTACCACATGACCATGTAGGTATTTGAATCAACCCTTAGCTAATAAAGAAAAGACTGGACAGAGATACTAAGATCTTGGAAGAACCCACTAGTACTCACCCTGAGATCATAAGGAAGCATCACCAGCATCCCACTGTGATCCATCAAATATGAAGCTTCATTGTGCTCATACAGTTTTCTATTCTTAGGCATTAGCAGGGGGGTATGAAGCTTGATAGCTCCTATTCAAAATGGTCGAAACACTATTAACTTTGCAGTTCAAATGGGGAATCATTTTTTAATTTCAGAAAACTCATGATTACTTCATAAAGTAAGTCCCATTCTTCCAATGAGGCTTACTCCCAAGAAAGTGCGCATAGAATTACAGCCTAAGTTACTTTACAGAATATCCTTATTTTTTTCAAATAATAAAATACTGTATGTTTATGTCTGGGTTGTCAGAAGGGACAGAATGCTCCTTGTTGCAAAGGAGAGGGAGGCATTGCTTCTCTGATAATCACTGGAATTGCCAATTTGTTTGTTTTTGTTTTTATATATGTAAAAATAAAAAGGCACAATTCACTTTTCCTATGCAAGTCTTCTTGAAATGAACAGGATCATCATGGAACCGCACTTTGGCAGCTGCCATTATTTCTTCTTGGTAAATTGTGCTTATCAGACATCATAAATTAATTTAGAATATCTGCCAAAATAGACAAGCAGTGCACACTCTTTTCCCCTATGTAAGAAAAGTGTCATGTGTTCAGTGTCCCTAAGAGAGAAAATTATCTGCACCAGCCAGTCTAATCATTTGGCAGCAAGCAATCCAAGCTAGGTGAACACAAGCCAGCCCAATCATGGCCTGTTATGGATAAACAGTGGGCCACAGAAGGCAATGTTTTTGAATAGTTTTTCAAAAAGCAAATAGTTTATTTAACTATTCAATTATTTGTATTCGGTTTGCTCAATTATTCAAACAGTTTGTTTGATAGAAGTCTTAGAACTGATCAATATCCCATAGTCCACAACTCCACTTGACATTCCCACTTTATATCTAAAACAAATTTAATAAACATACATACCATGCTTTTTAAAGATCCGGCTGATTGTTTCACAAACATGTTGTTGAATCTTGGCTGCCCGAACTGAAAAGCTACCCTAAGATCAAGCATCACAGAAAATAAGAAATATATACTTTCCACTCAACATAGAAACCATTCAGAGCGCAACCACTTACGGCGCAATCCTGCCTAACTATAGACTGGTGGGCCTAACACTCCGCCAGTCTAGGGTGTTGTAAATGTACTGTAAGGCACGTTTTCAGCACCTGGAGAGTAAGTGGTACTGGCGTGGAGGCCGAAGCCACTCACTCAGTCATGGAACTTACCCAACTTCGGCCGCAGCAGGAATGTCCCATGCCAGTTGGTGAGAGGGTGTTAACCTTGCAAAGCCAGTCTAGCACTTAGTCTCGCTCTACTTGCCTACAATAAGTAGCACAAGGCTGCTTATTGTGTTTGTGTAGAAACGAACCTTATTTCACTAAAAGTAAGGTCCTGGGGGGGGGGTTTCGTGCGTGCAGGGGGGCGGGGCCCTCTTATCCGCATTTTTCACATATTTCCAGGGAAACCTGGAACCCCCACGGATATGGGGGCCCTACTGTATTTGCAAGATTGAGTTTCTGCAGCAAGCCTGCATTAGGTTGGTGTTTTATACCAATAATTTACAGTGTTAGTACTGTTCACATTACAGCATTTAGGCTCAGCAATATCCTACTTCTGTCCCACATGAGCTCCAAGAATGAAAAGAGAGCGCTACCATAAGGGAATGTCCACATGCTCCCCCCCAAAGAACCTGTGGAACTCCTTGCCACAGGATGTGGTGATGGCACCTGGCCTGGATGCCTTTAAAAGGGGATTGGACAGATTTATGGAGGAAAAGTCCATCACAGCTTAGAAACCATGACGGGGAAAAGCAACCTCCTGGTTGTAGGAGTAGGTTTTCTCTGTGCTAGGTGCAAGGGAGTGGCGACTGGACACAGGTATCTTGTTGTCTTGTGTGCTCCCTGAGGCATCTGGTGGGGCCACTGTGTGATACAGGAAGCTGGACTAGATGGGCCTTTGGCCTGATCCAGCAGGGCTCTTATGTTCTTATGTTAACCCAGGCAGCAGACCATAGGTCAGATATCTATCTAGTGACTTGGCTATCAGACACATTGCTAAAATTAATACCTCCCCCTCAACTCTGCTTTCCACACTTCCAGCTGCATACTCAGGCACTAAACTAGGAGCCTGAGACGTTGCTATGAAGACATGTCTTAGTGGATCTTTTTAAAAAAGAAAGGTGCTGAAAAAGATTTCACACCATGGCTTTAAACATGCCAAAAGTTTCACATACATGGAACATGAAGCACAAAATACCTTTGCAAATCTTTTGTGCCTCTCTGTTTGATCTATGTGTGTAACAGGATGGACTGTATCCTGTGTGTAACAGGTTATAACTGCACCTTCCATGCTTTTGGTAGAGAGTGGGAAAGGGATGCACAACCAAGGCAAACATGGGTAGGATACATGTTAGCTTTTATAAATTTCAAACATTTCAAATGTTTAAAGCCCTTCAAACACATGGATGTGGACCAGTGATGCCCTAGCATGAGCAGAAAGCACTTGTTTTCACACGAGAGGGGTCTCTGAACACAGTTCCAGAATAGTTTTTCCAGGGGCTGAAGCAGGGAGGAGGAGGTGGGAAAGTCCCATTCTACAAGTGGTTCTTAAGACACAAGTCCTCATCTCAGTAATCCAAGAAGCAGACAAGTTGCTCTGTTTATTGAAAGCAGATGTATTGTGTAACTACCGATACTGGTGAGAAACATTTGGAGGCACATCTAATCAGGAGCAGAGGGCTTAATTCACATGCATTTTCCATTAATATATGCATAGACGAATGCACAAAAATCACAGCAGATAGGAACACCAACCAAAGCATTCAAGAGTTATGTCACTCTAGTATCCAAAGCTATTCTAAGACATAAAGTGGTTGAAGCCTTGTTAAATAAGGCATCTAACCACTGGGTAAATAAGAGTTCAGATTTCAGCAGCAGCTATATTTTAGGAAGTATTTTTTTTGTAGGGGACCCAATTTTACCCAATATTAAACTTAAAAACTAACCTTGAGGATATCACTATCATAGGTGTAATCAATTGCAGGAGAAATTCGCTGTGAAAATATCTGGCCCATCATTGTCCGGTAAGCTTTCCCATCCACATTTGCTAGAGTATGATGAAGAACTTCATGAAGTTCAGACTCCTCCATTTGAGGAGGTGGAAGATGTTCACTTTTTAACAGTTCCACAGCAGTTGGTCGTTTTGAAGGATCATGGTTCAACAGCCAGGTAATAACCAATTTCTAAAAAGTAAGCCAATATATAAATATCCTAATTTAAATCCATTCATGGAAGATTTTTCGGCTTACGGTCATGTATCTTCTTAATAGCACATTCACCTTTGAACTAATAGTTGAAAGAAATTGTATGTGAACACCACAACACTACAGGGGGCATATGATTCAAAATGTAGGCTCAATTAATATTTCAAGGCCATGCCAGTGAACAGACTGCATGTCAGACTCTGCAGACTGCATGTCAGCATTAAAGAATTTATTGAAAACTATACTTCAGTATCAGTAACATATTACTTTCGTTTTCTGAATTTCATTTTCCTTTGTTCAAGTGTCACTTTTGTAATTGATTGGGTATGTATTAGTTTGAAACAAAGAAGAGGAAAATTATGACCTAAATTTTTAGCACAGAATACAGCAATTACTATTAAACAAAAAGAATAAGAATACCTGTTTTGCATTTTTATCATCATCAAAGTCTTCTGGAAATACAATAGAAGGCTGAAAAGTAAATTGAATGATTCAGTGACGGATAAAGTTACATAAGATGTACATATCCAAAGCCAGTTTTTAGTATTCATAATAACTAATTTAAAGACTACCACTACAAATAACCAGCTGTATTTCCAGGGCATGCCACTATACCCAAACTCTTGGGAGTGATCATCATTGTCATGTGGTCACACCATCAAGTGGGCTAGCTGACAATGTTAATTCTGTGCCTTTTTGCATCATCACATGGTTAATGTAGACCCCATACATGACACACTGCAGATGAGGGCTGGTTATGCATTACCACTTACCCAGTGCAAAGTGTACTGCAAATAATAATATATAATATACAGTATTTATATACCGCCTTTCTGGTCACTGGATTTCTCCTCGGACTTTAATTCAAGGCGGTGTACATGGGCAGGCTGTTCTAAACCCCAAGAGTTTTTTTTACAATATAATAACATTCTAATCTTTCGTAGAACCCTTCATTCGAGATGTTGCTTTCACAGTCCAGCTCTCTCTTCTCTCTCTCGCCTCGGCACGCTTCAGCTGCAACTCCACTCCCCCACAGAGGCTCTGTAGCTTATCAGCTCAGCGTGCCAGCAGCTCTCCGACAAACTTCCGGCCATCTTGAACTGCTGTCCTGCAGATCTTCAGGCATTTGTGAGACGAACGCTCTACCAACTGAGCCAGACGTCCTGCCTACCTGTCCTCCTACCTGTCTTTACAAGTAAAAGCAGCAACAGTGGGCAATTACCTCTACATTCTCTGTCCCTACACTAAAGTGGGAGGAGGAAGACAGGTTCCCCCCCTTCTCTCCACAGATTGTTGTTGTTCAGTAGTTAAGTCGTATCCAACCCTTTGTGATCCCATGAACCATATCCCGCCAGGCCTTCCTGTCCTCCACTATCTTCCTGAGTTCGCTCATTTTCATGTTCGTTGCATCGGTGATGCTGCCTAACCATCTCATCCTTTGCCTTCCCCTTCTCCTTTTGCCTTCCATCTTTCCCAGCATCAGAGTCTTCTCCAGAGAGTCCTCTCTTCGCATTAGGTGGCCAAAATATTTGAGCTTCAGCCTCAGTACCTGTCCTTCCAGGGAACAGTCAGGGTTGATTTCATTTAGGATTGACTGATTTGATCTCCTAGCAGTCCAAGGGACTCTCAGGAGTCTTCTCCAGCACCACAGTTCGAAAGCATCTATTCTTCTGCGCTCAGCCTTCCTTATGGTCCAACTCTCGCAACCATACACTGCTACTGGGAACACCATCGCCCTGACTATACGAACTTTTTGTTGGCATGGTGATATCGCTGCTTTTTATTTTCCTGTTTAAGTTTGCCATAGCTTTCCTTCCAAAGAGTAAGCGTCTTTTAATTTCATGGCTGCTGTCTCCGTCTGCAGTGATCTTGGAACCCAAAAAAGTAAAATCTGTTACTGCTTCCATTTCTGCCCCTTCTATTTGCCAGGAATTGATGGGACCAGATGCCATGATCTTAGTTTTATTACTGTTGATTTTCAAGCCAACGTTTGCACTCTCCTCTTTCACCCTCATCAAGAGGCTCTTTAGTTCTTCTTCACTTTCTGCCATTAGGGTGGTATCGTCTGCATATCTGAGGTTGTTGATATTTCTCCCGGCAATCTTGATTCCGGCTTGCGATTCATTCAGCCCTGCATTTCTCATAATGTACTCTGCATATAAGTTAAATAAGCAGGGTGACAATATACAGCCTTGGACCATATTTATGTTTTACTTTTACATATTAAACAAAACAGTCAAATAATGTCTATGCTCTCAGGACTCTGGCCGCACATCTTGGCGTGTATGTGAAGAGGCTACTAAAACTCTGGGCAGGGTCATCAGGAAGATCTGATCGATATGTGTATCACACACCACAGCACTTTCTTTTTCAATGCTTGAGCAAGAGTCTCACAATCAAGATGGATTCATAGAAAAATCTATACATGAAGGAAGCAAGAGATGTTTGCCTTCTAGTTGGTTATGTTTAGCTCTGTTACCGAACAACACCAGAAAGACAGGTTAACACGAAGCTTTTATACATACAAGCCTTAACTGAGTGAGAACAAAGATCCTTTCTGATGCAGTAGATAGCGGGTGGTAGGACATCTCAAAGAATATGATACCCAAACTGAAGAGGTCGACTTTCTAGGAGAAGAAAATTGAAAGTAGCAATAAATGTAATTGCAAAGAATGCAAGAGCGTCTACTGCTGCCCAATCTCCTAACATAGCTATTCTGCTACAATAAGAACACATTAGTGATAAGGGCAAAGGCACACTGAGCATTCTATGCATTGAGCTTCTGGAGACCAAAACATGTACACCTTTTTCTTAACCTGCTTTACCTTTATGTCTCACAAAAACAACTCTGGTGAAGCAGACTGAGGCTGCAATCCTGCACACAGTTTCCTGGGAGTAAGCCCCACTGAACACAATGGAACTTACTTTAGAGTAGTCGTGCTTAGGATTTTGGTTTGAGGATGTCTTCTAAATTCTTTTTTCAAAAGGTTAATATGATTTCAAAAATAACTCTAGTAAACTTGTAGGACTAGAGGATTAAAATGAAATTTCACAACTGCTGATGTTATTTTTGTACATTGCTAATGCCCGATATAAACTAGAGAGTTAGATCCTCATACGCAAGTAGAAGGTACTACCACAATTGGGATGTATGGGGGGGGGGGGGAAGCAATCTCCCCATCCTTGCTGAGATGCCCTTGCACTGAGTACCACTGCTCCAACATGCACTCCATGTGCAAACAGAAGTACACTCTACTTGTGCACAGGGATCTTTGGACCCAGGCTGAGGGTTGACAGCCCTCCTTCTGCAATCAGGAAAACCTTTGTGGCCCAACTTCCCCCACCAGTTGCAGCCCCCCTCTCCTGCCCCTTTACAGCAGTTTTTCAGGAGGATGTGAGGAAGCAATGGAAAAAGAAGTCCCATTGCATAAGCAGAGTTCTGCCTGTGGTTCTTGGCTCTCAGACCCAGTCTAAACGATATGATTGCCACGGTATATTAAATAAAATCACACAATTTGATAATGGATGAATTGAAGGGAATTTCAGAGGTGGAAAGGGAAAGCAAATCACATGCAACAATTCAAAATATCATTTGAAAAATCACCTAACTACAAGGAAAGCCTTGTTTAGACCAGGTTCCAGTTATGACCTTTCTAGAATGGTGAAAACTATGCTATAAATTCCAGATGTACTCCTTAAAATAAACACAATTTCTTGAGGGATGATTACCTGATTGTATGTAGATTTAGTATTCCCTTGGACTTCTGGGCTCACATAAAGAGCAGTACCAACCATTCCTGTTAAATTATCTGTAAAGATAAATTTTTAGTAATTATTAGCGACTTCACAAAAACTATATGGAAATAAAGGAAACTCCATCTAGTCTAGTATGTTCTTTAAATTAGAACATCAGCTATTTAGTTAGGGTGGTTGTGGTGTTGTTTTAAATATCTGATAAACTGGCCATAGTAGCCTAAATGTTAAGACACACCATTCCTATTTCTCTCACCGCACATTCCAAACAGTTGAGACTGTGTTTGTTCCTATCCACAGCAGAGTCAGAGTTACACCAATCTGTCCTTTCAAAATTCAAGGGTTATTCTATAGGAGCTATTTTAACATTATTTTCATTAGAGTTCTACCACAATCTCTCATAACACTCTTGCTAGTGTTGGGTTCAGATGTTGATTTATCGCTTATTTCTATGAAGCATCAGATTACCCTGCCCACTGTGTCTCCAGGATAAGAAGAAGGAATTTTTGCGGGTAAAGCTGAAATAATAGAGGCCAACATCCTGATCAAAGGCTGATCAGGTTGTATCTCAAGACCTTCTTCCACAGGTGCAAAGAAACCTTATGATACAACCTTAAGGTTCTAAATGTGAAGCGGTAGCATAGCCCACCAAAGCTACCTTTGAGAAGAAAAGCTTATACAAAAAAAAAAAAAAGCGCGTCAGGCTCTGTGGAAAGCAGACGTTCGTTCTACCACTGAAGGGGGGGCCTCATGCAGAAACCTAGATACTTTAAGGTACCTAGAAAGGTACCAAAAATAGGAACAGATCAGGGCATTCTGGAGATGTATTGCCATCCCACAAAACAGTAAGTATGGCAGAAAACATCATATTGGATTAGGGCTGTCACCTATTAAAGATATTTTAGTCAATCAATCATATGAGTCAATTAATAGGTCAATCAATTATAGTAGCACATTAACAAAACAAGAGTTCTGGAAGAACAAAAGGCTTACTTTTTTGTTTATAGATTATGCATGCTTGTGACGTACCAGGTGTCATCTTAGTAGAGGTATTCCCTCCTGAGTGTTAGAGGAGAAGGAATGCTTCTTCAAAGTTGGCACATGCCTTCTACAATTTTTATAATTACTAATAGTAAAATACTATTACTAATATTTATGTTAAAGAAATTGCTACACAATCAAAATAATTGAATATATGTTGCAGTCCTTCACTGGATACATAGAATCAATTCAGAATCTTTCCCAATTCAGAATCTTTCCCATCTAATTTTCTTCTCCCACTGCAGTCCCCCATGTGATCTCACATAATTCTGGAGGTTCCCTGACCCTCACAAGCGACTTTTCTGGAGGTGGAGGAAACCACAGTGGGGAGGGGCAGAACCAGGAAAACGCAACTGCATTAGTGACATTCTGTTTGTGTGTTGATTCAACTCAATTTTACATATTTAGATGCTGTAGAAAACAGTTCAAATCAGAAACTAAGAATGAGAGAGCCGAGTGCATAGCAGTAGTCAAGAGATTCACTGATGTTCAAATCCAGGAGCTTCTATCCAAATGGAATACTAGGCAGTAAGGAGGGCCAGAACGTAGGGAAGAAAGGAGAATTTGGGAGGGCTTCAAGTCAACAACAAGATAAGCAGGCAGGTTTATAGTAGTAGCACAAGCAGCAGCACTTACAGGAGTCTTCTTTTGTTCAGACAGGATGACGCAACATAGCATTGTATAGCCTTTTCCTGCTAATCATATCAGGGGTCATCGTCAGCCAACCTGAGGCCAGGTATTGGTCCAGTCCTGATCCAGCAGCGTCAAGGACACGAGCTCATCACAGACACATTTGATAAATGTTTTTTCAAGGGACATATCTAGATCATCAAGCATTAGAAGTAATTTTCTTTGTACTTACCAGAAGGATTCCTTTTATCTAAACAATCATCTGAAACTTCTTCTCCTTGTTTAGTTTCTGCCTGAAAAAGAAACCCAAATAAATTTGATTATAGGTATCCCAGATTAAGGTCTGACAGCCCAATCCTGTGTACGACATGGCGGGCAGCCGCCATATCCTATCCAGGTCCCGGGCTGCCCGGGTGCACCTTGAGGGAAGGGGACAATTGTCCCCTTCCCTGGGTGTAAGTGGCTGGAGGCCCAATGGGCCTCCTCGAATGTACACACACTCCGGAGCTTGCGTACATTCGCGCCCTCCGTGTAGGGCTGTGTCGGTCTGCGTCTCGCCGCCAATATCCCTGCCCTCTCCAGGCTCTGGACGGCCAATGGCCACCTCCCCTCACCACTTGGTCCTCCCTCCCCCCACCCCTGCCCCAGCCGGTGTAGGCCTTACCTGCTCCGGCGGGCATGGGGACAACGGGGATGCAGGGTAAGGGCTACTGGCCTCTGCGCCAGCAGTCCTTACTCGCCGGGTGCCGTGAAAGTGCTTTACGGCACTTTCACGACACCCTACTCCGGGGGAGCGCATGCTCCCCCGGCACAGTTCCATACAGGATTGCACTGTTAATCTCAGGGCTTAAAGTTAAAAACATTTTGTTCTAAAACCCGTGGAACACAATGTCTACCAGGTTCAAATCCCCACAGCCACCCATGAAATTCACTGGATGACTTTGTACCAGTCACTATTTCTCAGCCTATTTTTTTTACCCTATAGATTGTTGTAAGGATAAAGGTGGGCAGTGGGGGTGGGTAGAGCACGTTCATTTCTATGGAAATGAAACATTTCCTGCTGCTGTTTCTATGATCTTGTTTTAAATGTAATTTTTTAAATCAATTTTTAGATGTTTTGATTAGTTTTGTTAATTATTTTTTACTGTTTTAAAATGTGATTACATTCTGTATTGTATTTTTTTATGTTGTAAGACGCCTTGGGTCCCTTCGGGGAGAAAGGCAGGGTAAAAATACTGTAAATAAATAAATAAATAAATTTCCATATTGTTCATGCAAACTACAATATCATCCCCATTATTCTCAACATAATTTAAATTGCACACGTTAGGATCTGTTTTATTTTTACTTACTGCATATGCTGGGTGATCTGTTGCCAAGCCAAAATCACCAATTTTCACATGATCATCAGAATCTAAAAAAATGTTGACAGGTTTCAGATCTCGGTGAATCATGCCCTGTTAATAAAGTAAAACATGCGAACTAGTTACAATTTCATCAACTGATGAATCTGCATACTTTTAATCATAACAGAATGGGCAAAATGTGTTCTGTACATAGCAGAACTAGACATATTATATAGTAAACAACACTTCCATTTAACATTTAGAAAACCAACCATATATCAATTAACCAGTATCTAGAAAATCCACAATTTCTGAATCTGAACTCTCAGGGTGATTCATGTACACATACTTCAAGTTTTGAAAACTGAAGATTTGTAAATTGAATAATGAGCTCTTTTACATGATAGAAAGTGAGGAATTTGAAGCAAAACAAGATAAAGAAGAGCTAGGGGTTACATGGTATCATAATTAATCATTAAAAGGATGCTCACATCTCTACCATTTAATCAAAGTATGTTAAAAAGTTGCAGAATGTAACTTAGGGCGCAAGACTGCCTAAGGAAAGGCCGGCAGAGCTTGCGCTCCACCGGCCTATGGTGCTATGAAAGTGCCGCAAAGCACTTTTGCGGCATCGAGATAGTAAGCAGCGCTGGTGTGGAGGCCGGCACCGCTCACTCAGCCATCACCCGACACCTGCGCCGTTGGATACAGGTATGTCTTGCAGGTAAGACGGTGGGAGAGCGTGGGGAGACAGGGCTGGGGTAGCAGGGAAGGGGGCCATTGGCCGGCCAAGTCTGGGAGGAGCGGGGATATTGGCACCGCGCTGCACCGATATCCCAGCCCCCTTCCCAGGCCTGGCCAGCTTTACATGGCCTCCCAGGTTATGCGCCAGCTAAATAGCTGGTGTGCATCTGAGGAGCCCCATTGGGGCTGCTAGAGCTTACATCGGGGGAAGGAGATGTTAGCCCCCTTCCCCCGAGGTGAGCCCCGGCCCTGCCGACGCGGGCCACATCCTGCGCAGGATGCAGCGGCTGGCCATTTGCACAGGATCAGGCTGCCCATTAGGCATCATTGTTAACTCTATACAGATCAGATTGCAATAAGCATATTTTCACAAAAATCACATTAGCAATGTCACAACTGAAGTATTCTTTACAAATCATGGGGGGGTCTGACATGTTTTCTCTAGAGTAGACATAAAAGACATACACTACAAGGGTCACAAGGATGAACTTCCCAAAATTTGATTGCTATCCGATACCTGATGGCACCTGGCCTAGATGCCTTTAAAAGGGGTTTGGACAGATTCATGGAGGAAAAGACCATCACAGGTTACAAGCCATAAGCAACCTCCAGGTGCAAGGGAGTGTCAACGGGAAACAGGTTATCTTGTTGTCTTGTGCTCCCTGAGGCATCTGGTGGGGCCACTGTGTGATACAGGAAGCTGGACTAGATGGGCTTTTGGCCTGATCCAGCAGGGCTTTTCTTATGTTCTTATGTACCTGGCAATCTTTTAATCATGTGCCAAGTCTACAGTAATTAATGAAAAATATCTGGTGATTGAATAGTACTGTACTGTACATCATTCCCAAACAAATTAAGAACAGGTAATATGAGCCACTGTAGGGCAGTGTACTGAATGTCAGATTAGAAGTGGGGAGACCAGAGTTCAAGTCTTCACTTAGCCATCAGGTCCAGTCACCATCCCTCAGGCTAACTTACATCTGAGGGATAAAAAGGTGTGTGCGTGGGGGGGGGGGGGACGCATACACGACGACACACTGAGCAACCTGAAAGAAGGGCAAGATAAAAGTAATATATACATAATGAACAAAAATAAAATGGGAATACCAGACAAGTCTTTTGAATGAAATGCACCTGGCTTGAGCACCACTAACCTTTTCATGGATGTAAGCTAACCCATCCAAAATTTCCCGGAAAAGCCTCCAAAGGCGACTGGTATCTTGGTATAAGCCTTGGTCAATGGTATCTCGTAATGTGCTCTTTTCACAATATTCCATCTTCAGAAGAAACAGTTATCAAAAGGAGAAGCTATATTCACAGTTAGTGATTATGGCTAATACAGAATGTATTTCTTATAACAATGCTGTGACGATCTTCATAACATTCATTGTTGTAGTTTATAGACTACTTTTTCACAGGCATACTGGATTTTAACAATCATTAATAGGCTATTTTATATGAATTCTGAAAGTACCGTTATCCAACTTTTGACAAAAGTTTAAGATTCATCCAAAAAGCTCTGTTATATTAGAAGAATTCAGAGATACCTTCACTGGAAGATTGGTGGTTGAAAGTTTTGGATTATGCTGAAATGGATAAACTTACAATTTTAATTAAGGAAAAGGCAGTTAACCTTTTTATGAATAATCGGAAACCATTTATTTATTGATTTTTTTGAGAGAGAGAGAGAAGAATGATGTGTGATTATATGTGGACTGAATGAATAGAATGTTGGTGATATTTTGACTTAGTTGGATATTATATGTAGAAAATAGTGAATAGTATGCTAGTAGGATGTATTGCTTCGTGCTTGCTATAACCTTATGAAATATGTATTGTTTTTATGTTTTAATATATTAATAAAATACAAATATATACTAAAACACAAAACAAAAAGCTCTGTCATCAAATAAATATGTGATAAACCGAGTTTATTTTCTTAAAACTATGACTTTATCCTCCTCAAAATAGAGACTGCAGTGAATTCAAGTGGGCATGCTCTAAACTTGTCAGCCCAATCCTGTGTAACTCTTACACCGGTGTAACAGATGGACGCAGGACGGATACCGGTGTAACCCCCCTTGAATGCCGCGCATGTGCAGTTCGGACACAGGACGGACATCGATGCAACTCCACCGGCACAACTCTGCCGGTGTAGGGGGCATTTCGAGGCTGTCCGAATGCCCCCGGAATGCCCCTTGCGTCAGCAGAATTGCACTGGCATCCGTCCAGCATCCGAACTGTGCATGTGCAGTGTCCAAGGGGAGTTAAGCCGGTGTACGTCCTGCATCTGTCGGCAAGTTACACTGGCATACGTGCACTTACACCGTTGGATCTACTGTTACACCGGTGCAAGAGTTACACAGAACTGGGCTATAAATCTTGCACTGTGGATTTCATCAAATTCTTATAAGCTCCCAACTCGGAAGGCTGAATTCAATACTCTGCAAGCTCATTTCTGACCCAGGAACAACCTCCTGTTCACATAATGTATGAGAATAAAAGTGCAAGTCTCCCCAATCAAAATACCACACTGAATTTCTAACCTGAATGTATAGATAATGCACAGTCTGAATCACCGATGTTCCATCCTCTTCACTAAGACTGTCCTTTCCACTGCAGTCTTCATCCTGTGTCATAGTAAACAGATTATAAGCCAGTACAGTTCTCCAGCCACATACAAATAAGAAGACTCACAAATCAACACATGGTGCAGACATTAATAAACCACTATACAAGAATTCTTGCATTCTGCCTGGATTCTTGATCAGCACCTCAATGTAGCTAGGAGGCAACTTTGAATGTGGGCCAATCCTCTCACTATAGTGATCTGCAATCAAGACCAGCCACCCCCACTGTTGTTACCTAACGGTCCTTGCATTGTTAGATAGTTTGATGAAAGTGTTAAAGTCTAACTGCCAGCACAAATTACCAGCAAAACAGATAGCACTGTAAGAGGAGGATTCAAACGTATATACTTTAGTTGAAACTAGCTTCAAATGTACCGTTGTAGCATTTTTACTGTTGTCATCTTCATTAGTGAAAATGATATCACTTCCAGAATCTTCTGCTGGCCTAAATCAACAAATGAAAAAAGAAAAGACAAAAATCAAGGATTTGAAAGTAGTTCTTTCCAACTTACAAAGCCCCCACATCCTTACTCACAAGAAGGACTGTGAAAACACTCCTCCACCTTCGTCATCGTCGTCGTCATCATCACTGGATTCCTGATCAGCTCCATTGAACCTGGCACTTGATGACCTCTCACATGAGGTGCTCCACTCCACCGAACTGGTCAGAACAGGAGGAGGGGCATTTGCTTCAATGTCATCCATGGACCCCTCTTCATCCTTCCCATTCAGAGTCTGTTTATCAGCTCCTTTTTTCTCTTCAGTGCTTCCTGATGTTGAGGTACTAAGTAAAGGCCTCTCATGTTTCTCTATCCATGCATTATAATATCGTACAATGTTCTCATGGTTCAGACGTGACAGCAGCGTCACCTCCCCTTTAATCCTCCGAAACTGCTTGCTTGTCGGATTTATGAGAATACGCTTTACTGCATAACAACAGCCATCCAGCTTGTTCTGAACCTGTTTGGTGAAATAAATTTAAAGTGTTACAGGGTAGCTGTCTCAAAATCATGTGACATACCAGCTTCTGGGCAATCTCCCACCACAGAAAACTCTACATCAAGCTCCCACATTTTTGCCATCTTCACCGTGGCAAGTGAGCCACTGCCACATGGCAGTCTTCCTTTCAAACTTGGAACTGGAGATCATCCTGGCAGTTGTATAGTGATCCCTTCCCCCTCCCCAGCCACAAGTTTAGGAGCATAGGCGTCGCTAGGGGGAGATGCAGGGACAGGCCACACTGGGTGACACTAATTTTGGGAGTGACACCACGGCCGTGGCCACCCAGGCTCAGCAGTCTCGGTCTTTGGCCGCTCTGTTGCAAAGCTTGTAAGAACACAAAGAATTGATTTAGAGTGGCTGAAAACGGCCCAGCAAGGCTGCAGGGGGTGGGGGATGCGACACCCCTTCCCAAGGAGTGACACCCCCTTAGCATGGCAGCTCTGCTGCCAAGCCCAAACTGAGTCACTTGGCTTCAGCTCGGAAGCAGAGCTGCTGAGGACAGCTGAGGGTGTCACTCCTCCCTTGGAGCAGCCACCAGAGTCTTTCGGAAAGGCGGTCACCCCTCCCTGCAGCCTCCAGCGGCTGCTCCGAGCTGACTCGCTCAGAGCAGCAATTATTTCCGGGTCAAGTAGAGCTTGGCAAGCCCCAAAGTAATTGGTGGCAACATGATGATGTCATCACATCACTGCAAATTACTTCCAGCTTCTGGGTATGCAGCGTGTCTTCCCTCAGGTGACAAACAAACAGGTAAGCAGCGCCCTTGTTTAGGAGAAAGACTTGGGGCTGTTTGGCAGTGGTTTGGCTGCTCTTTAGCTCATACTCAGGTTGGCTTTGCTATGTAGGGTCATACTGACAAGTCCACTCTCTTTCCTGATCTGGAGCAGGAAAGGGAAAGGAGGAGGATTTCCTTTGCGGCGGCTGCTCAGGCACAGCACTAAGAGTAGTGGGGTCTTTCTCAGCAAAGGGATGAGCAAGAGAAGGAAACTACAGTTTTGGCTTGGCAACCAAAAATAGTGGACCCCTGCTCTAAACATTGTTATACACTGTACATTTATATAACAGCTCTGAATTTATTACTCCACTTAGACTACTGAAGAGAATGAATATTGCTCTTTTCATTATCACACATTTTATTCACAAACGGAAATCGTAGGAAGATTCTACTGAACATAACTTAGGCTGCAACTTAGGCTGCAATCTTATACACACTTACATAGTAGTAAGTCCCACTGAACTTAGTGGGACTTACTCTTGAACAGACATGCGTAGGATTGCGCGGTTAGTCTTACACTATGTGTACCTTGATGACTGCTCCAAAGGCCCCTTTACCAAGCAGCTGTAATTCTTCAAACTCATTATAATAACGAGAAAATTGCTTTTGCGTTTCTGTGAAGAATACATCACTAGCAATTTGACTGCTGGGAATAACTGTTTCAATATCATCTATGCCTGCTGAATCTGAAACAGAAGAGTTGTCGGTGTGAAAGGAAGCACATTATTGTCATTAAATGATGGCAATCAAGAGTTGGTGTGACATACAATATGGGACATTAATAATAATAAATAATAATAATATACAGTATTTATATACCGCATTTCTTGGTCATTGGATTTCTCCTCCAACTTTAATTCAAGGCTGTGCACGTGGGCAGGCGTTCTAAACCCCAAGGGGTTTTTACAATACAATGACGTTCTAATCTTTCGTAGAACCCTTTATTCTAGATATTGCTTTCACAGTCCAACTCTCTCAATCTGGCGTTCACCGCACCAGTGATGCAGCTGCAGTTCCACTCCACCACAGAGGCTCTGCGACTTATCAGCTCGGCGTGCCAGCAGCTCTCCAACAGACACAGACACTTCTGGCCATTTTGAACTGCTGTCCTTCAGATCTTCAGGCACTTATGAGACGATCGCTCTACCGACTAAGAAGTTCTGCCTTAACACCTTAAGAACCTTAATACACCTTAACATTAGAACCTTAACACAGGCCTGTTCCATTTGATGCATTGTGTTTAGAGCAAGAATACTCCACTAAAATTCAGAATCATTACCAAGCTACGCATTACCGCCTGCCCACCCGTACCCGTAATGAGTTTTTTTAGTTAAAACAACAGGGGGGACGTTTTTCGGGGAGTTTTTTGCAGGGACGGGGCTCGTGACGTCGCCAGGGGGCATCACGGAGTGCAGCCCCTGTATCCGCGGGGCATAGCTACGCCTTTGTAGAGTGGAACAGGGGACTATATTTATACAGTAGAAGGGTGGGTTGTTGAAATTCAAAACGTGTATTTTAATGTTTAGATACATGATTGTTCTTGAGTGAATTATCCCCAGTGCTTCTTTTTCTACCTTTCAAAACTTTTCAAAGTTGCCATTATAGTCTGTGAAGTACCACCAGGTATGTGCACATGATTAAAGAGATGTTCATTAAATTAACAGATTTCATGCGACAAAAAAAAGAAAAGAAAAGAAAAGAAAACTTTGCGGGAAATATACAACGTAATGTATTGTAATGTTTTGTAATGTTTGAAGCACAAGAAGGGATTTCTTGTCTTATGATTTTTCCTCTTCTATTTCAATTGTTGTTTGAAATTACCGTTTTGTATAATTGAAAATTTCTGAAGGAACAAAACATTTCAATAAAAAAAATTAAAGCATATCAAACACAACAACAATTCCAAAGTGGAGGAAAGCTGCTTCAAAAGCAGCTGCACAATCTTGACAGATGTTTTATACAAATATTGTATATCACTTCTCGATCAATAGCATGGGACTGAGTTATCAGCATGCCTTTTATTTTTACATTTAATTTTACTTTTAATTTCCATCACTGGCAAGTTAATGTAAAATAAAAATGATTACTATTTACCATCTGGGCTTTCTTCCATTACAGGCATTTTCATTTGTGGCGGATTTATAAAAATGTGTTGCAAAAGCTGCTGAGTACTCCACCTTTCTTTATCTTCCAAGCAAACACACCTGAACATAATCCAAAACAATACAGGTTTAAATTCAGTATCATTCATTAGAACCAGGATTTGGGTGTTAACTAACAGCCCAATCCTGTCCTTCTCCCCCACTGGTGCAGCCAGTGGGGGAGGGCAGAATGGGAAGGGTATCCCCTTTCCCTTCCAAAGCCTCCCATTCTGCCCTCCCCCACTAACTACACCAGTGGGGGATTGGGCTGTAAAAGACTATTTTATGGACTTGCAACTAAACTCATACACAAAATAAAGGACTCTTCCTGGACTAACTTGTTACTACAGATACATGCAAACATTTCAGCTATCCAGTTTATTGCCGACAATATTGATGATGCTTATTCATCATCAAGAATCAGATAGCAGGTATCTGAATTTTAGAGAAAGCAGGGTTAGATAAAAAAACCAATTTGTTATTTTAGTGGTCCTACACAAGAACACCACTATTCAAACTTAGTGTTTTAATTAATCCTAAGCATATGCATTTCTCTCTCTCTCTCTCGTGTGTGTGTGTGTGTGTGTGTGTGTGTGTGTGTGTGTGTGTGTGTGTGTGTGTGTGTGTGTGTGTGTGTATTTTTTACGATAGAAACAGAGAAACAGAAAAGCAAAAGAGGTAGGTACATACTTTTTTAGAAAGTCACGAAAATCATCAGGCAAATCATTTGGGATTTTGACGGGATATTCCTTCGTTATTTCTCCCTGGCTGAGAGCAAGCAGCAACAAGCCCAATCGCCACACATCTCCTTTCTTCCCTGATTTGTTTGGCAAGGCATCTTCACTAAATCGAACTTTGGTTTGTTCAAAAACATCCTCCTTACAAATATCTGCCAAGCGTTTGGAAATACTGTAGTCTGACACTTTGATATTTCCTTCAGTATCTACCACAATGCTGGATGCACTCAGAACTTTGTGCACCACCGAATTACTGTGGAGGTAGTCAAGCGCTGACAGTAGCTGAGTTGTGTAATGACGCAGCTGATCCACGGGAACGGGAATCCCTTTGTCGACCTGCACAGAAAGCCTGTGTCCACTAATGTGTTCCAACAAAATGTCTACCACAATAGAGTCACTGTGCTCTTTCAAGTTCATAGATAGGTAATGGATTATGTTTGGGTGCTTTAGCTTCATCAGAGAGCTGAACTCTGCTTCTGCCCCTTGAATCTGTTCAAAAGAAACAAATGATGAGCGTCAGCCAAATTAAGAAAACTGGTCTCACCTCTCAAAGAGATTCTAACACTTTCTATTCGCCTTGGGTCCCTTTGGGGAGAAAGGCGGGGTAAAAATACTGTAAATAAAATAAATTCAAGAAATTCTAACAGAATCAATTGAGCAAAATGCGAGAAGCTAAATCATTTTGCTCTAAAGGTAAAGGTACCCCCTGCTTGAAAGCCAGTCGTGTCAAACTCTAGGATGCAGTGCTCATCTCCGTTTCTAAGGCCGTAGAGCCAGCGCTGTCCAAAGATGCTTCCATGGTCATGTGGCCAGCATAACTAATGGAACGCTGTTACCTTCCTGCCACAGCAGTACCTATTTATCTACTTGCAATTTCTTGTTTTCGAACTACTAAGTTGGCAGGAGCTGGGACAGGAGACGGGAGCTCACTCCATCATGCGGCACTTGGGTCTCAAACTGCTGTCCTACCAAAACGTCTGGTCTGCAGTTCAGCGCCTTAACCACTAAGTCACCGCAGCCCACTCATTTTGCTCTATGTACACTTAAACATTTGGCCCACTGACTTCCCCATCTTTGTACAGAATGCCTGATAAGAGTTTTAACAGTGGAAGGGCAGGAAAGGATTAGGTTGCACAGGACTCGACGCTGATGGTCATGGAGATAAGTGAGGCCTGGCTGGCTCCTAAACGGTCTGCTTTTAAGTGGCAGTGAAAACTTCTTTTCTTCCGTTTAGCCTTTCTGTAAGTTGTAGGTTTTATTATGATCTCTGTTGCGCTGTTTATTGGTTGGTTGGTTATTTTATTTAGATTGTAAGATTCTATGACTGGGGGAGGAAAGGCAACCTATATATATTTTAATAAATCAATAAAATAAATGAGAGGTGTGTGTGTGTGCGTAGAATTAGTCTTCTTTTGAGTATTGAACTGGTTGGTGGGTTTTTCTCCCCTTTGCAGACATGCAGATTTCTAAATGCACCACCTGGTTCTCAACCAGTTTTGCACTGTTTTCATATCACAGAATGTTTGAGTTGGAAGTGAACTTAGAGATCATCTAGTCCAACCCCCTGTTCAGTGCAGGCAACTGCTACAGCATCCCTAACTGCCCTCCTGCCTTTGCTCGAAAACCTCCGACAAGGGAGAGTCCACTGCTGCACAAGTCAGACTGTTTCAGTGCTGGAGTCTCTGATTTTTTTGTACCTACAGGCAGGACCATATTTCCCTTTGTTGAACATATTGTTGGTAGGGGTCCAATGATCGAGCCTATCATTAGTGTTGAATCCCGATTCTATCTTCCAAGAGTGTTAGCCATCCCTTCCAGCTTCACGTCATCTGCATGTACAGTAGCACAGATTCATGCATTGAACTTAGTGTTCAATACCACTTCAACTCAGAATAAAAAAGTGCCTATTCTGCACCACAGGAACAAGGTTTTGCAAGCCCCCCCCCCCACAAGTGTTATTACCTGTTTTTTGCATTTTTCAATCTTTTCTTTTTCTTCACTTGTGAGGAACTTTCCCATTTTCTTTTGCCACTGAAGTACCCATTCATGTATTAGAACAAAGTTTCCAGTGCCTATTTCCAAACCATTATAGACCGATTTACCAAGTTGCTCATCTATGTCTAGAAATATGAAGAGACATTTTGAAGCAGAAACTCTGACAGATGATCATGATAAAAAGGTTACAGCTGTACTTCTAGGATCTCAGTCCATATATGCCCTTGCTATATAACTCACAGCACAATTAGACTTAACGTTTGTGCCGGTGTAACCAGTGGCGCAGTGAGAACAGGAGGCCCCAGAACGGAAAAGGGATTCAAATCCCCTCCAAAAGAGGAAATCAAAGGGGATTTGAATCCCTTTTCCGTTCTGGGGCTTCCCATTCTCGCTGCGCCGCTGGCTACACCGGCACAAACGTTAAGTCAGATTGCGCTGTCAAGTTGTTAGAAACGAACAAAAAAAGTTTTCAACATTTATACGATTTTCAACAATACAGTAAATCCTCACCTAGTCGTTTCGTTTAAGGTCGTTTCGTTTAAAGTTGATGAGAAAATGCCATGAGAGTGCTTACATTTATCAATTAGCCTATGGTAAAATGGTTTCATTATAAGTCGTTTCGCTTAAAGTTGTAGTTTCCAAGAAGAACCTATCGACAACTTTAAGCGAGGATTTCCTGTAATTCCATTAGTACAATTAAAGGGTGGCACTTTAGACCAACACTGTTAAAATGTCTTGCATGGAAGTCTCTTCTTTAATGAGAGATCTTAATGTTCACAGTTTGCACAAAACAGGAGCCCCCCCAAAGAGGCACACATGGATTGTAGAGAACTGCACACTATGCCAATGTTTTGCTGGTTGTTATTGCAGATATTTCTGCTAACAATAACAAGGCACTATTCACTTTTAAAAACTTGTCTGTTTAGTAGTAGATACTACAAACAAGAGAGAAGCAGCCAGCAAAGCACTGACTAGACATCTGGCCCTCTCCCTGCATATATTCCTTTCTTTTGATTTTGTCATAGATATCCAATTATTCACATGTATTCTAAACCTTTGGATCTTGCATGTCTTGTGGATCTTAGGAAAAGAGCTTTAGCCCTGTTGCAGCTAACATATTCTACACAGTGCTCCCACCTTTGTTATGGCGCAAATCTGTGTACATTAGCGCCAGGGGAACATGCACTACCCCGGCGCAATGCGCTGAAAAGCGCATTTACGGCACCCGGAGAGTAAGTGCTGTCAGTGCAGAGGCCGGAAGCCCTCTCTCCCCCAGCACGCCGTCTCTGCGCCCGCCATACCAGGTAAGCCCCATACCAGCAGGTGCGGGGGGGAGGCGGACCGGGCAGCGAGGGAGGGCAGCCATTGGCCGAACCGGGCAGGGGGAGGGCAGTGATATCGGTGACAAACTCTGCTGATATCCAAAGTCCTCTCCCGGCCCGGTGTGGCCTTACACGTCGACCTCGAATGTACCCCAGCTCCATACGCCCATAGGGCCTTAGGCCACTTGCCCATAGGGCCTTAGGCCACGTCCCCTTCCCTCAAGGTGCACCCAGGCTGCCCCAGGGCAACCAGGGAATGGGATAGGATGTGGCGGCTGGTCCTTTAGGCTGGCCGCTGCATCTTACACAGGATTGGGCTGTTAGCAGCATAAATTTGAAAGGGCAGAGACGTCACAGAATGGGGGGCGATGGTGCGGTGGGCCCCAGGGCGTAGGGCGCTGAAGCTGGTTAGGGGGCGCAGGCCCCCTTAAGTTTCGTTTTTATTTTTCCTTTTTCCCCCGGCTTTTTTCCTTTTTTTTTTTCTTTTTTGCGGCAGCTGCCGCCCCCCTGCTGCTTCCCAGGACAGCAGCTGCCTCCTGTGTGGCCCCCAGGGTGTGTGTGTGCTTTTGGGGTACTTAGCTTGTCCCGGCGGGGTGCAGGCATCTTGGATGGGCGGGACTCTCTAGGACTCTCTCTCCGTCTCGTTGGTCAGTCCTCCAGAGTCCTATAGAGTCCCGCCCATTCAAGATGGCGGCACCGGAACGAGAATATGCTGCCAAGACAAGCTAAGTGCCCCAAAAGCACACACACACCCTGGGGGGGGGGGGAATACAACCCTTAAATCCCTTTAAAAACCCAGGAAAACCCCTAAAACGAAAACTAAAATCATGATATTTTATGGGTGGGCGTATGGGGGGGCCACACCAAGCCCGTGGGGGTGTAGGATCGTCACTGTGAAAGGGTGCAACCAGTATGATATAGCAGATTAGGAAATAGTGTACAATGCGCAAATCTAGATTTTATTAATGTAATAGCAACATTATAATATTAGCAACATTAGCAACATTATAATAAAGAAATTTCCTATTTTAGTTGATGAAACACGTTAAAGGATAGACAAGCAGCTACATCTGCATATCGCCAAGATGTAGGTACCTTTTAGAGAATACAGCTCACATCCAGAAACTGTGAGAGGAGTGCTGCACACAAACTGGGTATTTTCCACCTACTCCTTTCCACTGCAGCCCCATAACCCCCTGCAGGATATTCCTGAGAATGGTGTGGTTACAGTGTGGTAGGTAGGTGGTAGGTGGTTACAGAATGGTTACAGTGTGGTAGGTAGACTGGAAAAATAAGGAACATGGATACACACATTTTCAAGTGTGAGGGCTAAGGAACTGCTTGATCCAATCCAATCCACTGAAGGAAATGTAAGGTCAGTGGTAGTTTTTGTTAAACTGTTCGTATTAAGAAGAATATGTCTTCTTCATTCCCTGTTACAGTAACAAACAGTCAAATGTTTTCAAACACCAAGCAGAAAGTGTGACTTTACAGACTAAAAAAAATAGAAATGGAAAACTTATCAACTAAAACTTGAATTGGTTTAACATATTATCAATGAAAGTGTGCAACCATAATTTTAAAAGTCATTCACACAACTTGACAGTTTTTACTCTCTATACTCGTACATTAAATAATTTACTCTTCGTTTCTTAATGAAATACAAAGACATGCGCAAAGTGCAACTGTTGCACTTACCTATACACTTTCCTTTGTGTACCTTTAGTTGACCAATACTGAAATACAAAATTTCACTACATCCAGGCGAATCTTCATTACTGCATGCAGAGTACTGACGCTCCCTTCTGCAAAGCAAAAATCAGCAATATTTTATTCTGAGTTTGCTCAGTAAGAAACTCTCCTGCTCCCTAGGAATGACAGCCTAACAGTCCAATCCTGAAGGCGCGTCCCAGAGGCATAATGCGCTTTCTGGGTGTCGCAAAAGGCGACCCGCTGGAGCGCATGGGTTGGCCAGTGCCAGAAACAGTGAGCGGCTGGCTCTGCACAGCAGTGGACACTGGATGCCCACTGCCCCAGGTAGGATCACACAGGGGGTGGGGGTGGGGTGGAATGGGGTGGGCGGAACAGGGGAGGCAACAGGGGCGGATCAAACTCCCCAACTGGGTTCGGTGGCAGCAGTGTCCATAAAATCCTAACCTCCTTCCTGGGCACAATCCATTACCCAAATGTTCCCTTCCTCCGAGGAGGCCTCAGGAGGCCAAAACTCTCCCACGGGATGCAGAGGATGCCACATTGGTGCTGCTGCTGCTGCATCACTGCGCGGGGAATTAGGTAGGATTGGGCTGTAAACTGTACTACAAGTCTGTTGATTTAATGCAAGTTCGTATTATGTTTCCAACAGCATCTGGCTCAAAGCCATTTCAAATTACTGTTACTAAAAAAAATTAGAGCAGCGGCTGTAGTAGCGAATAGTAGTAATCTATAGTAGGCGAATAGAAAGCCACTACAGCATTTTGACTTATTAAAGAACTTTGCATAGGCAATATCTAAATGGCCTTTGTAGTAGCACACTGCCATGTTTACATCTCTTAACTACACTTGTAAGCATTTTAGTCCTTGGTTTTAGAAAAGAGTTGCAAAAGTACAGAAAAGTATGCATCTACAAACCAGTTCACATGTTCAAAAGTCAAAAATTACATATGTGCAGTGGGGCAGCTAGCATGTGCATCTACCCTCCCTTAATGCGTACAACATAAAGTGTGAAAGAGAGGTCATGCCCATATACTTGTTCTACTAAAAAAACTCCCATCCCCATTCAGATGAATATGGACAACATACTTTGAACGCCCTGTGGAATGTGCACGATATTTATTGTTCCCTCCATGTTCTGTAGCACCTCCATTTGGAGAGAGAATTATTTTGTTCCCTACAGTATCTCTACTGGTAGAGATTTCCTGGCTTGTCAAAGTGGTACTTTCCAACAGCTCCTGAAAAGTAAGGAAGGAAGAGGAGGAAAGTAATTGAATATCTGTAGCCCACCCCAATCCTTCAGCAGCTTAACACATAGGTTGCCAACTCAGGCTCCATTTCCAGGATCTGTAAGAGAGATCAAGAGAAGACAGCACCTCTTTATCTCTACCTTTAGATAATTAGCAGGATTAGCTTCCCTACAATATTCTTGCCAGGATGGATGCTGTGATGATCATCAGTTACTACAAACTTGCAACATGACACAGCAGGCAGGAACCTTTATGCACAATTCCCTCAATGCTTTTTGTCCATATGAACTACAGGTGCACAAACTGAAGCACAAGAACATATCAGAATAAGGAAAAACAAATTAACCATACAAGAAATGGTGCAGACACAGCCTTAAAGCACATACAGAGATTTGGGGAAACAGTATAGGTGAGTACAGAAGTCACAAGACTGTGTCAGATTCAAAATGTAAAAGAGAGAAGTACATAGAAGAAAACCTGGGATCATTAAGCAATTGACAGATGGATACAGAATCTGTAGCATGAAGATTCCAGTAATCTAAGTTTGGTACATAAGAAGAGCCCTGCTGGATCAGGCCAAAAGCCCATCTAGTCCAGCTTCCTGTATCACACAGTGGCCCCACCAGATGCCTCAGGGAGCACAAGACAACAAGATAACCTGTTTCCCTTTGACACTCCCTTGCACCTGGCACAGAGAAAACCCACTTCTAAAACCAGGATGTTTCTTATGGCTTGTAACCTGTGATGGTCTTTTCCTCCATGAATCTGTCCAAACCCCTTTTAAAGGCATCTAGGCCAGGTGCCATCACCACATCCTGTGGCATACAAGTCATAAGCAAGAACCCATGAGGGCAGGGTTGGGAAAGAGGAAAAAGTTGTTGCTCTATTCCTTCCCTCCAACTAATCTACCCTCCTCCCCCTCTCTCAGGCTCAAACTCACACGGAATGCTGCACACTTACATGGGATTCTCTCATGCTTACACATGGACACAGAACTCTCTTTATCCCTACACAGACACGGACACAGATTCCCCCTCCTTGCCCCAGTCTCTCCATTGCCTTGTCTCAGCATTTCCACTCCTACCATTAGTTCGTAGCAGTGGTTGAATAATGGCACAGAAAGGAGTTGGGCTTGCTGGAGTGTGGTCTGTTGAGTCCCCTCCCACTAGCTCAGAACACTCCCACTGCGGTGTGCTTGAGGGTGTGCCTGCCTTCAGCATTACGCAAAGATACTTTAAAAAATTACCTGTTTTGCTATTTCTTTCCTTTTCTTCCCTTCTCTCTTTTCTTCTTCCCTTCTCTGAATTTCCTCAAGAATTTCACGACGCTGTAATAAATGTTACTGTAGTGAATACTCTGTGAACGTATTTCAGCAAGGCTATAAAGAACTGGTTTTCAAATGATTTTTAAAAAGTATAATCACTGCAAGCGCAAATAGATAACAAACATATCACTATGCTGACCGAGCACGGAATGGAAGTAAAGTTTACTTCAAGACAACAAAGTTGAGTAACTGGGAAATACACATTACCAGTTTACATTGAAAAGGCAGGCTGCTGCTGAAACTACACAAGGAATAATACTGACCGGAGCCAGGATGGTGTAGTGGTTTGGGAGTTGGACTTAGACCTGGAAGATCCAGGTTCAAATCCTCGCTCAGCCACTAAGCTTCCTGGGTGACCTAGGGCCAGTCACTATCTCTCAAGCCCCACCTACCTCACAGGGTTGTTGTGAGGACAAAAAGGAGGGGAGGAAATATGTACACCACTCTGAGCTCCTTGGAGGAAGGGTGGTATAAAAATGTGAAAAACAAAAAAACAAAACAATGTGTATTTCCCAGTTACTCAACTTTGTTGTCTTGAAGTAAACTTTACTTCCATTACGTGCTCGGTCAGCAGAGTGATGTTTTTATTATTATTATCTAAAGGTCAGCCAAAGCATATCCTTATTTACATCAGCAGAAAAATAAAATAAAATGGACATGATTAGGATAAGCACATGGGCTGGAACTGCAGCCACAGTAGGCCATGTATTTGTATTTTGCAAACAAGGACCACCACGACCAGCCTCTTGCCCTTCTCAACCCACTTCTGAACTTAGTACAAAGTAGCTTGAGATGAAAATAGCTTGCTGGCCAGGAGATATATAGCTTCACCATATATAAACAGAAGAGATTCACTGAATTCCAGTCCATATGTGCAATCCTTATCCCACTGATTTCAACTTGAAGGTTTGGGCTGTTTGTATGCTCAGATGAACAAAGGGTGGGAGAGGTGCAGAAACATAAGTGTGTTGTTGTCACCGTCTGTTCTTCTTTTCTCTTAAGATCTTGCGTTCGCAGCTGTTCTTCCTGGGCCAGCCTTTCTTGCTCCCTTTGTTGATTCTTTAGCATTTCCTCATGGAAAGACTTTGAAGGTGGTTTATTGTAATCACTGAGAAAGGATTGCACATGATCAGCCAGTTCAAATATCATCACCTGGGGGAGGAAAGGCAAATGTAAGATGTGGCTTGCAAAAGTGTTGACAAATGAGAAAGAATACCCATATTACACTTCTGGGAGCAAGTACCACCAATTTCAAGGCCATTTCCAACTTACAGAAGCAAACAAACAAACATTCACTCACAAGACCAGCATCAGTTGTCTGCCAAATACAACTTTCTTGCATGTATTTCAGGGCTCAACATTCCAGTTGCTTCTCCTGAAATGTCTTGGCACTGAAAATATTCATGCATATAAACAACCTCTATGGACCTGAACCATACCTGCAAAACAAGCATCATATCAACTCTCAGCAGTGTCTCAGAATACATTCTAGAGAAGCAGCACAATTCAAAAAACCCACAAACACCCCATTCTAATCAGCTAATCTCCAACTGAAAACATTCACATTAACCTTAAATGTATGTAGTCTGCTATTAAAATGCTATTCGGTCATAACTATGGCAATTAATGACACTGGAAACACCAATCATACTAGTGAGCAAGAGCACTCTCTAGCTCAATCACATTCATTGAATTCATTACAAGTACTCAATCTGCCTACTCAAAATTTGAACACATGCTTATTTTCACCTCAGTACAATATGAAAGTGATTTGGAATGGATAATCAAAATGTACCAAGTTGAAGGTCTATGTCAGTATCCTCTTCAAGTTCAGCCAAGGATACCGCATCAAAATTGCAATTCCTGTAGCCATTAAAACCCATTATCCTTCTTAAGGCCAAACTGTAGTTGACACGATGGAAAACTGCTTGGGTTCTGACTTACTACAAACGTTCCAATAATAGATGACTCACTTGGAGACAAGGGTGCCATCTACCCCACCTCTAATTTATTAGGTACTGGAAAGTAAAATTCAGACAACATGATGCCAGCTTAGTACTGCCAATAACACCATTCAGATACGGTTAACAATGCAATTATTATCAAGGTATTTCTGGCAGGAAGGCCAGGCATAAGAATTGCTTTTCTGACACTACAAGTCCAGTCCTAAAAATATTAGGAATCAAGACTCAGTAAGTCTACTTTCAGATGAAATATATGTTATTAGGATCAGGTTGTCAACTGGATCATAACCCCTCTGCAAATGATTTATGTTTTATGATATACCAGTAAATCTAGACTTCACCTGAAAAGCTTGAAACTATTGGGAAATCAATGGTTCAGTTTTCTTTTTTTCCTTAATGTGTCTCTATTTTCATTCACTCCATTTTAATACCACGCTTTTCTATACAAAAGAAAATCCAGAGCAGCTAACAGTAAGGATCAAATAATATCTAAACAATTAACTTCATTTCTGTTGCCATAATAAAAACAGCAACAAAGAAATTCTGTAACAAATAAATATGCTTCCGGTTTAAACCGGAAAAGAGTTTGATCTGGGCTAATTATAATGGGTTTCACTATACAGTACAGCTAACATGTACCAACTGCTTTTGTAAGTTGCTGGGAGGGAAAAAAAAAAGAGTATGGAAATTTATTTGCAGCATTGCTACAGCAATAGGAAA
The DNA here is from genome assembly GCA_026170595.1 of Plestiodon gilberti rubricaudatus. Taxonomy (NCBI): domain Eukaryota; kingdom Metazoa; phylum Chordata; class Lepidosauria; order Squamata; family Scincidae; genus Plestiodon; species Plestiodon gilberti. The sequence continues at coordinate 265,033,669 of JANXHW010000001.1, forward strand.
GTTAACACTCAGTAGTTAAGGAATACAGAGCTTGACAAGTGCAACAACTCCCAGCTGGTTTTCTTACAGTTCTGTTGCTCTGAAGGTTCAACACGTGGCCACAACTAAAGTTTACAAGAGCTGCTTAGTGCCAGTTTTAGAACTGAAATAATTCTCTTTCTAATCTAGATTACAAAGCATTCCAGAGGAGCAGGAAGAAGAGGAGCAAGAAGAAATGACGGAAATGGGCACTCGCCAAGCCCATGCCCAAGAAAGGGCATGCCAAGGCTTGTTCCAGCATGATAAAACACATGTGAGCTTGTCTAAGAGGAGATTATGATCAAAGCAAAGATCTCCAGATAGCCTTTTCAAAAGTGCACATTGTCACAAACATCTATTAAAAGCAGATGGGAGCAATATGACAACTGAATGACCAATCTTGCCTAGGGAACAATGACAAAGGGGGTAGATACTTCTTGTATGACTGCCCTCCTTCCCCGCTAATGACACATGCTGAATAGTACATGTAGAGGGGTTTAGCCAAGAGAATTCACAAGGAGAGAAAACAATTCTATTCCTGTTTTGCAAGAATATAGTGTGGACAACAACTTTTATTGACGATCAGAATGACAAGAAACTGTACAAAAATCCTAAACACAATCCCCCTCTGTTTAGGTTCATAATCTCTAGGCAGAGAGAAACACACACACACACACACACACACAGAGCCATATTCCAATCGAAAAGACATATTAATAATGTTGCTCAATGTCTATGGCAAAACTAACACATTAAAATGCTTACCTCTCCACAACGCTCCTGTGCTAATTTCTCTAGTCTGGATTTTAACAAGTTAATGTTTTCATTTGAAAGGCCCTTGGCGTTTTTAAGCTCAATTTCAGGAACACTAGAATGGAGGAAAGAGTCACAGGCGATGAGACCCGAGTTTTACAAATACTTATCCAAGTTTGTTATAGATCATCAATATACTCCTATATCACTATATCATCCAAACAATTTCACAGATGTATAGTTTTTTGTATTCTCCCAATACAAACTCACAAGAATTCCGCAATACTATTAGAGCAGACTGACACCAATCTATATAAAGTCTCTGCATCCCCTCCCCCAGATTTGTACCTGTTTCCACCATGTTTGATATCTGCAGAAAACATTCCCAGCTATTCACTGCAGTGTATAACTCACTGTTAAGATACAGGATGGGCTTCTGGAGCAGCAGCATGGAAGCCCTAGCTGAAGAAATGCTGCTGGATCTCAGACGCCCAGTGCCATGTTCATTCTCTGTTAATTTGACACAAGGTAGGTATCATTGTCATCTCTGCATGTCCTCCCAATGCTTTGAGCTGGAGTTTGCACTGTTTTATGCCAGGTGCTTAGAATCATGCTTCAACATGAATGTATACATATACAGTAATAAGGATATACAGATACTTTGAATTTTAGTACTCATAAGCACTAATACATTGAGAGAGTTACAACTACTCTTTTTTATTTATTTAGGAAACTACAGAATGGATTTATTAAATACTCACATGTCAGGATAGGTTTGGGGACATTTGACCCATAAGTCAACTTTGGCATAGACTTCATGGTCCCCAGCCAAGCCCTGAGGTCGCAAAACTAGATTGATCTCTGGAGACTGTACCTGAAGCATTAAACACAACAATATACAACTGTAAGGAACATCAACCAGCGACCAGAGGTGGGGGAGGGGTGCTCTTCAGCTCTAAGGAGCTTCCTGTCTGCCCCCCAGCATAGATACCAAGTCTTCCCCTTATTATGTACCTCGGCTGCTTTCTTCAGCACATATAGAAGACCAAACTACGTATATTTGCTTGAGTTTTAAACAAAAGCAGCCACAGGAGGCTGCAATGGTGAATAGAGAAAGCCACAGTCTTATCCATGAGATATGCCAGTGTATCACCACATATGCTGATGCAACAGCAGCCCCTCTGGAGCAGAAGGCCCCTGCCGATGGCTGCACCATGGATGCTAGCAGAACGGCAAGAAAACACCATGCTGTCGTAATGTGGACCCAGTCCGGACACTGGCGTAACCCTGCCGGCAGAGAAGCCAAAACTAGGAGAATAGGGGTGTGTGCCATGGGCAGGGCAAGGAGGAGTCAACAGATACCAGATCCTAACTCCCCTTCAGACAACGGACACAGCTTCAATGCCAGGAAAATGCTACGCCAATGCAGACCCATAGTAGGTAGGAAGGTCCATTGAGAGCTACAGGTAAGTAAAAAATAGACATGCAACTCCTCACCCCGTTCCCACCCAGTCTCTCACAATGGAGCATACAGCATAGAATATTATAGTCTACATCTGGCAGCCAATCACAGCACACCTACCCCAGCATATAAGCCCAAAGCAGAGAAAACACAGCTCACATCACAATGTACCTGGCATGGGGCTGCACTTCCTTGACCCCTCAAAGGGGAACTCTGGTGTTGGGAAACATGGTGAAAGGGCACTTAGTGTGCAAACTTGGGAGCACTTTGCACAAACCACCTCTAGTCTCTCACAACATGTATGGCAAGACATTGTGTTAACTCTTGTCCTTTCAGAATTTGTATTGCAGCTATTCTGCCCCAGGAGGTCTCCACACACAAACAGCCAACTGGAATCTCCCCTTCACTACCCCAACAAGGAAAGCACAATGCACCCTACATAGGTAAGCAAAGGAGGGAAATCCCATGCAGCGCTGCAACAAGGCCAAAGCCCTATCCCACAGTCTCCCAGAACAGACCCCCCCCCCAGCCTCACCAAAGGGGTCCCTGCCATAAACGCAGTGGCCCACCCACCCCCATATGGCCAAGAGCTGGGAGTGCCTGCCCCACCAGGGAACGCCTGGGACCCCAACCATTGCACATGCTGGACAAACACTCACCTAAACCCCTCTCCGCAGGAGTGTAGCCAAGCCATAGGGGACTGAACAGTGATTCTCCACAGAGAGCCACTGCAGCCACCCCCCAAAAGAAAAGGTAAGGGTTCAAGCCACCAGTCAGTACAGTATTTAGACTGTTTGGGATACACGGCTTAGCTTTTGACAGTCCTGGTACACCAAGTACCCAACATACATGAAATGTATGTAGCTTGAAACGGCTGGCTCTTGCTGGCCCAGGACTATCACACCTGCACAAAAGCACCACAAAGGTCATACTGCAGATCACAGTATACCTGTGGTTCCCTTGAAAATGTCCAGAGACTGGATGAAACGCTGGGACTGATATTTTACAATTTATGTGGATCTCTTTGATGTTTTTTATATATTTTAAAACTAGAATTCCTCGTACTTGTTTAATATTAAAAAAAAAATTACATGATCTTTTAACCCATAAAAATCTCTACCTCTTTTTTTGCATTATGTCTGATCATGAAAATATCCATGCTACATTAAAGAAGGATTTGTCTTCATAGGATATTACATGATTTCCCTTGAATACAAGCCCCAAGTTACAGTATTACACTATTTTAGCCTGTATCTGCCAGGAGATCATGAGAGGATTATACTGAACAGCACCAGGAGAATCGTATCAAGGGACCCACACAAAAGTCTTGGGGTAGGCACTGCTGCATAGTCTCTGGAGAAAACAGTATGAATAATGCCTCTGCTAATGAAGCTTAATTAGCAAGCAAGAGAAATTACTTGTATTAATTTTTTAAGTGTACATAAGATGCTTCTCAGTTTAGCAGCAGCAGTCGGCAAAAGCAGACAATTCCCTTTGCTAATTATCTCACTTTGGGAGAAAGCAAATGATGCCTAGTAATTACAGTATCATATTCTTAGGTCTCTCATCATGAGCAACTCAGGAAGGAACGGGGATAAAACCAGACATGCTGAATGTTGAACACAATGGGCAAGTTTAATTAAAATGATCATTGTAATCACTTCTGGTGGCTCTGACAATGTACTGTACATTTCTCCAGTCATTTTACAAGGGCCATCTATGTGCGTTATAAAATCTAGAGGTTATTAACCCCGCCACATGTTAATTAAGCAAGCCTAGGAAGTTTATACTACAGCACAAAAATTACAAAAATTACTTCCATCAGGATAGCTATAATAATAGATAAAAACTTTTTGTGACAACTATTCTTCTGCATGTTGATGAGAAGAGTGAGGGCAGACTTTCCTCCAAGGTGGAGGGAGCAAGAGCAACCTGGTCCCAGCCCCTGAACCTCACACTGTGCATTAAAAATTTAGACTGTTTTAACCACCCTGTGATGGCGAGTAGTACACACAACAGGCCTAGAATAGATGGTTACAGTGGTACTATATCTTATCCCCCATTATTTGCTAAGATTGCTGATTGATGAGAGATAAGGATCTGGGCTGGCGGGATATGGTTCATGGGATCACGAAGGGTCGGACACGACTTAACAACAACAACAAGGATCTGGGCTAGTCAAGCAAGCCCTCTAATTCAGCCTCAAGGGACGCGGCTCCTATTCGTTTCCAGCTCCTTTAAGCTTCCAACTCACAAAACACACAAACGTTTATCATTTGCCGGAAATTGCCACAGAGAGACCAGGCGAGCCTCTTTTGAGTTAGGTACCTTCCACCGCCGCTGGTTCCTGCGCAAGTCTTGGAAGTCCCGCCCATAGATAGACTCCAGCACTTGCAGCTCGTTCTCCTGGCGGAGCTGATAGCTCTCGGGCTGCTCCGAGATCACCTCCGCCCGCGGTTGTCCTGCACCGCTCACCAGGGCCATGCCAGCTCCAGCAAACCAGAGTCCAAGGGCGGGGGGGGGGGAGCAAACGCGGCGGCAGGCCCCAGCCTGCCAGGCACCGTTGCGCAGCGGTGGGCGGGACCGAGCAGCTCTTCCGCCCGACTTGCAAGCAGAGCTCCACCAAATGCAGGTGCTGCCCCTTGCGATTGCACTTGGAGAGGAACCGGGAGGCGCAACTTTCCGAAGGCTTCTCATTTGACCCTTCTTATCGTTACTGCTTTGCAAGATAAGCGTCGCCCTGGGAATTCTCTACTTTCCTCCCCCGCCCCCATCTGAAAAACAAAAATACCAGCTCGTCTCCTCTCCCCCGTGGGTAAAAGCGCACTTTTACGGGCGGCACTTTTATGCCTTTAAGTAGTGAGGCAGGGAGAAATTCTACAGCACGCACACGCATACGAAAAATGGTGACCTGCTGAATTATTGACTGGCCCGTAGGTATTACAGAAACAAGAACTTTGCCTAAACAGCTGGACAGCCGCGAGACGGTGGAGGGTAGGAACACTGCCCCTCCTTCTTGAATAAATCTTCTTGTACATTTCTTACATTATTTCAGCGTGTAGGAGTTTTATACTTCATGACCACATGCTATACAGTATTCTCAATGGGGTGACTGACAGAAGAGAAATAAAATATTTTGGAGTGACTTGTTTTTACTCTTTCAGTGTGTTCTTTGGGAAAACAGGAATGTCAATATCCGTTACGCTAGCCAAGCTTAACACAATAATCCTTCATATGCATGTTCCTATGGTGAAAGGAAAATCCAATGCTGCAATGAGCAATACTGCTTAGGAACATGGAATGTGAGGTCTATGAATCAAGGCAAGCTGGATGTGGTCAAAAATGAGATGATAAGATTGAACATTGACATCTTGGGAATCAGCGAACTAAAATGGACGGGAATGGGTGAATTTAATTCAGGTGACCATCATATCTACTACCGTGGGCATGAATCCCTTAGAAGAAATGGAGTAGCCCTCATAATAAAAGAGTCAATAAAAGAGTGGGAAAGGCAGTACTGGGGGTGCAACCTCAAAAACGACAGAATGATTTCAGTTCGAATCCAAGGCAAACCATTCAACATTACAGTAATCCAGTGCTTCTCAATTATTTTTTGTCATGCCCCCCCTAGGAGGGGCATGACAGTTCGCGCCCCCCTGGTCACATGGTTTTGGGGGGTGCCGCCCCCGCCCCTTCGCGTCGCCCTCCGCACGCTCCGAGGCCGGCCCGGGAGCCGGCCTCGGAGCGTCCGGAACGGCCGGCGCTCCAGGGCCTTCTGAAGACCCAAGCGTCAATCCGGGTATTTTTCGTGTTTTCGCTCATGCGCAGAGACGAAAACGGTCTGCGCATGAGCGAAAACACGAAAAATACCCAGATTGACGCTTGGGTCTTCAGAAGGCCCAGGAGCGCCGGCCGTTCCGGACGCTCCGAGGCCGGCTCCCGGGAGCCGGCCTCGGAGCGTGCGGAGGTGGTCGAGGTTAAACGGGCCCCCCTTGACAGAGCCTCGCGCCCCCCCTGGGGGGCGCGCCCCACTAACTGAGAACCGCTGCAGTAATCCAAGTGTATGCCCCAACCACTGATGTCGAAGAAGATGAAGTTGACCGGTTCTATGAAGACCTACAACACCTTCTAGAACTAGCACCCAAAAAAGATGTCCTTTACATCATAGGAGACTGGAATGCTAAAGTAGGAAATCAAGAAATAAACGGAACAACAGGCAAGTTTGGCCTTGGAGCGCAAAATGAAGCAGGGCAAAGGCTAACGGAGTTCTGTCAAGAGAACACGCTGGTCATAGCAAACACTCTTTTCCAACAACACAAGAGGCGACTCTACACATGGATATCACCAGATGGTCAATACCGAAACCAGATAGATTATGTGCTTTGCAGCCAAAGATGAAGAAGTTCTATACAATCAGTAAAAACAAGACCAGGAGCTGACTGTGGCTCAGATCATGAGCTTCTTATTGCAATATTCAGGCTTAAATTGAAGAATGTAGGGATCACCACTAGACCAGTCAGATATGACCTAAACCATATCCCTTATGAGTATACAGTGGAGGTGAAGAATAGATTTAGGGCATTAGACCTGGTAGACAGAGTGCCTGAAGAACTATGGACGGAAGTTCGTAACATTGTACAGGAGGCAGCAACCAAAACCATCCCAAAGAAAAAGAAATGCAAGAAAGCAAAGTGGCTGTCAGATGAGGCTTTACAAATAGCTGTGGAAAGAAGGAATGTGAAAAGCAAGGGTGAAAGGGAAAGATATAAACAACTGAATGCAGATTTCCAGAGAATAGCAAGGAGAGATAAGAAGGCCTTCTTAAATGAACAATGCAAGGAAATCGAGGAAAACAACAGAATGGGGAGGACTAGAGATCTCTTCAAGAAAATTGGAGATATCAAGGGAACGTTTTGTGCAAAGATGGACATGATAAAGGACAAAAAAGGCAGAGACCTAACAGAAGCAGCAGAGATTAAGAAGAGATGGCAAGAATACACAGAAGAACTATACAAGAAAGATCTTAATGTTCCTGATGACCACGCTGGTGTGGTCACTGACCCAGAACCGGACATCCTAGAGAGTGAAGTCAAGTGGGCCTTAGGTACCATTAATAACAACAAAGCTAGTGGAGTTGATAATATCCCAGCTGAGCTACTTAAAATCCTAAATGATGATGCTGTGAAAGTGCTGCACTCAATATGCCAACAAATTTGGAAAACTCAGCAGTGGCCAAAGGATTGGAAAAGGTCAGTTTACGTTCCAATTCCAAAGAAGGGCAGTGCCAAAGAGTGTTCAAACTATCATACAATTGCACTCATTTCACATGCTAGCAAGGTTATGCTCAAAATCCTACAAGCTAGGCTTCAGCAGTACGTGGACCGAGAACTACCGGACGTACAAGCTGGGTTTCGAAGAGGCAGAAGAACTAGAGATCAAATTGCCAACATGCGCTGGCTCATGGAGAAAGCATGAGAGTTCCAAAAAAACCCTACTTCTGCTTCATTGACTACGCAAAAGCCTTTGATTGTGTGGATCACAACAAACTGTGGCAAATTCTTAAAGAGATGGGGAACACCTTACCTGTCTCCTGAGAAACCTGTATGCGAGTCAAGAAGCAACAGTTCGGACCGGCCAAGGAACAACCGATTGGTTCAAAATTGGGAAGGGAGTACGGCAAGGCTGTATATTGTCACCCTGCCTATTTAACTTATATGCAGAGTACATTATGAGAAATGCAGGGCTGAATGAATCGCAAGCCGGAATCAAAAGTGCCGGGAGAAATATCAACAACCTCAGATATGCAGACGATACCACCCTAATGGCAGAAAGTGAAGAAGAACTAAAGAGCCTCGTGATGAGGGTGAAAGAGGAGAGTGCAAAAGTTGGCTTGAAACTCAACATTAATAAAACTAAGATCATGGCATCTGGTCCAATCAATTCCTGGCAAATAGAAGGGGCAGAAATGGAAGCAGTAACAGATTTTACTTTTTTGGGCTCCAAGATCACTGCAGACGGAGACAGCAGCCATGAAATTAAAAGACGCTTACTCCTTGGAAGGAAAGCTATGGCAAACTTAGACAGCATAATAAAAAGCAGAGATATCACCATGCCAACAAAAGTTCGTACAGTCAGGGCGATGAGCGCCGAAGAATAGATGCTTTCGAATTGTGGTGCTGGAGAAGACTCCTGAGAGTCCCTTGGACTGCTAGGAGATCAAATCAGTCAATCCTAAATGAAATCAACCCTGACTGTTCCCTGGAAGGACAGGTACTAAAGCTGAAACTCAAATATTTTGGCCACCTAATGCGAAGAGAGGACTCTCTGGAGAAGACTCTGATGCTGGGAAAGATTGAAGGCAAAAGGAGAAGGGGAAGGTAAAGGATGAGATGGTTAGACAGCATCACCGATGCAACGAACATGAAAATTAGCAAACTCAGGAAGATAGTGGAGGACAGGAAGGCCTGGCGGGATGTAGTTCATGGGATCACGAAGGGTCGGACACAACTTAACGACTGAACAACATGCATGTCTACTCAGAAGTAAGTAAATCCCATCCCATTTTGTTCATTGGGGCTTACTCTAAGGAAAGTGTATAGGATTGAAATCTAAATCTCACTGGAATTCATAGAAATAAATTAGTTGTGAACTTTTGAATGACTAACTTTCCCATCAGTTTCAATGGGATTTAAGCATCACTGACTTCCTCTGGAATAGGGCCTATGAATCTATTTGGAATCTGGAAGTGGTAGCTATCTTGGTTGGTTAATCCGTAATAAGAAAGGTGTAGTCTTGAGTAGGTAGTTATTTTAATAGCCTTTCATAGCATTATTAAATAGATTTATACTGTTCAAATATTGTCTAAAACCATTTTTCCTACCATTCCTCTCACTCACACACAGATGCAAACTCTGAAGATACTTTTGTGCTTATAATCAAGGGGGGGGGGGTTGAAAAAGATACTTTTGTGCTCATAATCAAAGGAGTAAAAGGGAAGCTTTTTGCCCTCAATGGTGGAGATGGAACAAATTCATGCTAACTGTTGCAGAATAATTAATTCATAATAAAATAACTATACACCTGATCTTCATCCTTATGGAAGATGTCCTAATAATTCATACTTCTCTCTATCTCCTCATAGAATAATGGAGTCTGATATTGGGGTGGTGTGATCAGTATGCTTGATAGTATGCTGAGACTTCTCCAGGAGACAAAAGCCTTTGAAGGTTGTCGTTGGAGGAGGATGAATTGGTGGGAGCACATTATGCTATTACCTGAGGTGAGATCTAGGTTGGCTTTCTGTGAGCACTGAGGCATCATTTAACGTGCTCCTTTTTAAACTAGTGTTCCTGAAACTCCTGGGAATGAGTAGGGGTGCAGAGGGAGGGGAATGATTTTTTATTTTATTTCTAGTACAGTAATATATTTCTGTAATATTCCCTGCTACCTGGGCAAAGAGACATCTTAAAACAGTGGCTCTCTTATATTTAGTGGGAGGGACAGTAATTTCCTCTATTACAGCCCAATCCAGCGCAACTGTGCACCTGCAGAGTGTGTGCTCTGCAAGCGCCGGGTGTCGTAAACACACTGTAAAGTGCGTTTTTGACACCTGGAGAGTAAGGGCCGCTGGAGTGCAGGTAGGCAGCCCTTACTCTGCCTCCCCCAGACCCGGCACCCACCAGTGCAGGTAAGTCCTGCACCAGTCAGTGCAGGGGGAGGGAGGGCCGGGCAGCGAGGGACGGCAGCCGTTGGCTGGCCTGGGCGAGGAGTGGGCGGGGATATTGGCAGCAAGCTCCGCCAATATCCTGTGCCTGTTACTGGCCTAGGCTGCCCTTACCCCGCTGCCCCGGATGTACGCCGGCTCAAAAGCTGATGTACATCCAAGGAGGGAAGGGGACAAATGCCCCCTTCTCCCGAGGTGTTCCCAGGCTGTGACGTCACGGCCCGGGAAGGATGCTGGATAGGGCTGCCCATCCCAGCATAGCCTCTTTTCCAGTGTCTGTTTGCTGTTGTCTCTTTTCAAAATGGTGTCGCCAGGCACCCCCTGATATCAGGCGTCGAGTATTTTATATGAACAACTGTGTGAATTCTTTGTTGAAAAGCCATATATAAATATTTTAAATCATCATCATAGACTTTCAGACAAGCAAGCAAGCAAGAGTTACAGCACAATCCTATGCATATCTACTCAGAAGCAAGTCCCATTATGTTCAATGGGGCTTACTCCCAGGAACGTTAGCATAGTATTCTCATCCACCCCTTGAATCAAACCAATCAGTCTCTCTCTCTCTCTCTCTCTCTCTCTCTCTCTCTCTCTCTCTCTCTCTCTCTCACACACACACACACACACACACACTGGTCACTGTCTCTGTGTTCCAGTGGGTTGGGAGGCTTATCTGATGTAACGAAAAAGCAAATTTGTGTCTCTACTCTTTGAGTTACTGCTCTGACAGTTTCAGCTACGGAGGAATTTGTGTTTGGCTTTGGAGATGGGCTACAGCCAGGTTCCCATAGATAACCAGCTGCATTAGATTTGGAATGCATAACAAGGGCTCTTATCAGCTTGAGAACTTGAGAGCTGGTTAACTCCTCAGTGGCAGCACCTGTGCCTGCTGGAGTCAGAGGAAGTAAGGCAGAAATGCCAAGTCATCCACCAGGGGAAGTTCTGCCTCTCCCCCCACATTGGATAACATTGTGTGTCCATCTTTGGAGACCCCAAAAGGTATAAGTAAGTGACCCTTAAGGGGAGTGGGCAGTCATTCCTTGTAGCCATCTCTTGGTGCACATCATCTGCGTGTGAGCGCCACGCTGCATGCAGCCCTATGGAGAACCACCTGCCTTAACACAACGGTGCCGGCCTATTCCTTTATGTGTGTGTGTGTGGGGGGGACAGTTCTGCCTTCTATTCTGTGCTGGCATAGCTTAAATAAAGCACCTATATATTTTTACATCTGGTGTGGATTACTGAATCGGATGGATCTTACCCCTGCCTGATGCTTGGCATGTTACCTGGAAGACCCAAACAGTTGGAGCTGTTTCACTAAGACTACCTAGCACACGGTTGCAGCTGTGTTGCTAACCTGACCACACGGTTGTAGCTGTGTTGCTAACTCAGGCACATGGTTGTAGCTGTGTTGCCAACTTATGTGGGTTGTGTTTGCGGACCGGTCGGAGCTGGTACCCCAAAGCAACTATCTTGGAGGCACGTAGTTCCTGGGATGGCGTGGCCTACCGTAATTCCTCAGGTGATGGCAGTGAACTTATTCTCCCTTGTTGGGGATGTTGTTTGGAGGTTCCATTGGAGTGGAACTTAGGAGATCACCCTCTTCCCTCATGGTTGGATCTGCGAGGGTAGGGTGGCCTCCGCCACATCTGATAAGACTAATTAGCCTCTAACTAACATCTAAGTGAGCGATTAGCTCTGCAAAAGCTATTCAGCTAATTACACTCTCTGGATCTTCCTGCTGCTGCTTCTGCCTGTGAAGATCAGAAAGGCAGATAACGACACCGGAGGTCGTTCAAAGAAGTACCACCAGTGGTGCGTACCACAGGTTGGGAAACTCTGCCCTGGTGTGAGTGAAGAGCTTCAGCATGCCTAATGGGCCTTTTTTGCTTTGAACAACAAAGCCCTATACCAGGGGTGGCCAAACTTGCTTAATGTAAAAGCCGCATATGATAAACTTCGTATGTTTGAGAGCCGCAATATTTAAGAAGCATTAAAATTCTTAAATATATTTACTCACCATGAATATTAAACTTACCATATATACTTAGGCTTACCATCTTCCCGGAAATGGCCGGGAAAGTCCCGGCAACGGCCCTTTGTCCCCCCGTCCCCCCCGAACTATGTTATAATCCCGGCCCCGGCCCGCCAGCTGCATCGCGGCAGGCCGGAGCTCTTCTGAGACTCTCCGGAACAGCCCGAGTTCACTCGGGCTGTTCCGGAGAGCTCTCAGTCTCGTCACGTATTTGCGCAACGCTGGGAGCTCTCCCGGAACAGCCCGAGTTCACTCGGGCTGTTCCGGAGAGCTCCCAGGCTCGTTGCATATTTGCGCAACGCTGGGAGCTCTCCGAAACTTGAGCTGTTCCGGAGAGCTCCCAGCGTCGCGCAAATACGCGACGAGCCTGGGAGATCTCCGGAACAGCCCGAGTGAACTCGGGCTGTTTCGGAGAGCTCCCAGCGTTGCGCAAATACACGACGAGACTGAGAGCTCTCCGGAACGGCCCGAGTGAACTCGGGCTGTTTCGGAGAGCTCCCAGCGTAGCGCAAATACGCGACGAGACTGAGAGCTCTCCGGAATGGCCCGAGTTCACTCGGGCTGTTCCGGAGAGCTCCCAGCGTCGCGCAAATACGCGACGAGACTGAGAGCTCTCCGGAATGGCCCGAGTTAACTCGGGCTGTTCCGGAGAGCTCCCAGTGTCACGCAAATACGCGACGAGGCTGGGAGCTCTCCGGAACAGCCTGAGTTTACTCGGGCTGTTCCGGAGAGCTCCTGCCCTCGAGGGAGGAAGTCCCCGCCCTCGGCCACACCCCCAGTCACACCCCCAGTCCCGGCCGAGTGCCGGGCGTATCTGGTAAGCCTATATATACTTGCTTGCAAGACAAGAAATTTAGGCAAAAACAAAGACCTGGAAAATCTGCCTCATCTTCACATCTGGTCACTCACATTCAGTTCAAAAGACTGTACATTTGCAGTCAACTTACTGAGCCGGACCGGCTGAGGCGTGTCCCTGCTTCCCCTCCCACTTCTCTCACTCGTTCTCTCACTCCTTCACTCCCCTCTCCAGCCCTGCCTGGTGCTACTGAGGAGCAGGAGAAAATCAGTGTCTAAGGCTGGGGAGGCACACCATTATACAGTACTGCTAAACTTCATGAACTTCCACATTTTTTAAACAGTGAGCCTAGTTTCAGCAAACAAAAAACATCACAACTGTTTATCTTAGTCAAAGAACAGAATGTCAGGCAATTAGCACCTACCTGTGAATTAGTGGGGGAGGGGAGTGAAATGGTTAAGATAAGTACTTTGCAAACTTTGCACAGAAGGGGAAAAAAACCCTCAAGCCTTGAGCTGCAGGGAATTTCAAGCTGAAGCAGTGAGGGTTATTTCTCTGACTCTGCCTTTTAAAGATCCTTTTGTTTTGTGTTTGCTTTCTTAAAAGCATTCAACAGCAAGAAATGTTTAAAATGCACACAAAGCACACTACAAGAGCATCTGAGATAGCTCAGTACACAACCTTTTGCATTACAAATATTGTTGGTAGGAAGTGCTGCCCTGAATGTTTTGTAGGTTCCCATAATTTTGATCTACCAGTAAGTGGCTGGGCTGAGTTTGAGAAGAGGGAAGGAGGCTGAGAGTGAAACAGGGAAAGAGAAAATATTTTACCAATTTGCAAAACTGCAATGTCTCATGATTTGGGGGAAAGCATGGGAACTGTGCATTTTGCAAGATCAGCAATTGAAAATGGTGAAAGCTGAGCAGGTCCTGCTCATAGCAGTTAATATGGTATTTGGCGGGAGACTGCAGAGCTTGCAGTGTTGTGGCTCTCATCTTCTGTCCTTAGCAGCCTGATTTCTTCAGATCATCATCTGAATCAACATTCTGTAAGCAGGTACAATGTGTGCATTGTCCCCTCCCCCATGGTTCTCTGCCTGTTTTTTTTTTTTTAAGTGGTGACTTTTTTCCCCAATGGTTCTCAGTCTTTTTTGTTGTTGTTGTTGTTGTTGTTAATGGTGCTCTTTCATATGCTCATATGCCATACGGTATTAACATGCTGTCTTCATATGGTCTGCAGTTGCAATGTTCAATCCACCTCAATGCATCTGTTAATATGGTCTGTTGGGACTTGTTTGCTTTTATGGCTACTGTGCCTCATCCTACATATGAGTTGCAATGTTAGCATCACCCCCCCCCCTATTTATTTATGATTCCTGATTTAATAAAACCTGTAATTTCCTAAAAAGAGTAATCTATTTACAATAGTAAAATGACATCACTCAACTTCTACCAAACATTTCCCACACTTTTATTATTCAATATATTTGAATGAATGTAGAGTTCTTGGCTAACGATTACCGGTAAAGTCATTTGAGTTTTTCCAGAATCTGACCCCACAAGTCCTTAAGTTTTACCCTCGTCTTATCAAAGGGTCATAGCAAATTCCAGGATTTGTGGCTCAAAACTTGCCCTTGTCTTATCAGTAAGGTCTTATATGCGTGTATATACGGTATGTTTTAATCCAGTGGACTCTAAGTTTATACCTGGTAAATAATTATAAAGTTTGAAAATGTCTTATTTCCCTTTTATATTAAATTGTGATGCAAAAAGGAGCTCAGGCAACATATTTCCGAGAGCCGCACATTATATGTCAAAGAGCCACATATTATATGTCACATTATATTGTGGCTCAGAAGCCGCAGTTTGGCCACCCCTGACATATAGCTTGTTTTAGATCAGTTCAGTGGGTATGTCACCCACACACACACACACACACACACACACACACACACAAAACACCATACATAACCAATATTCCCTTTTGCAAATGGGAATTATGACATTGAAGACTAAGGGCTCAATCCTATCCACTGGCCATAACGACATTGCGTGGATGCTGGCACAGTGTCTTATGCCAAAAGTGAAGCCAAATCCAGTCAAAACGGTATGATGATGTACATACGTTGGGAGAATTAAGAGGCAGCAGCATATTTGTTGCAGCTTGTCCACCGTTGTAGCGACAGAGGTGTGCATGCGCAGAAGCGGCCTCGCAAACAGGCCACATGTTCCTAGCAACAAGAGCAGTACAGGCAGGTGGCAAGCAGCATGTGACTCTACTTCCATCCCATGGGAGCTGCTGCCAGAGCACTGCCTGACACACATGTAGACACACAGTCCAGCACATGGGGACAACACGGTCTCAGCAGCCGCACAGACAAGGCACCCTGTGCATCAGCTGCATGCTGTATGAGTGGAGAGGTACCAAGAAGATAAATAACAGAAGCTGGTTTGCATGTTGAATTGGGAGAGAAACAGAGAGTGCTGAGAGTTTTCTAGCTGAAAATCAGTGTGTAGTGGGGGAGGGCTGCACAAAGTACAGCAAGTCCTCACTTAAAGTTGTTTCATTATAAAGTTGTTGAGATAAAAAACGATTCCCAGCTAGGGCCATAGACAGTCTGTGTGGCGTTTGAACGGTCTCCCCATGTCTGCGTGGGTTTTCTCTGGCGCAGAAAGCTCACATTTATTTCAATGTTTTATATTAGAGGTGTTTTGGGTCTTTATTTAGAACACAGGTGGCCAACTAGTGGCACGCCGAGCCTTTTGAAGTGGCACGCACTGCTGTTCCTGCCCGAGCCGAGCGCTGAAGTCCCTCTCTCTTTCTCGACCCCAGTGTGCCTTTCCAAGCCTGTGGCACTACAGGGGTCTCTACACCCCACTGCGCCTTATTCTTCTTGCTCTGTCTCCGTGCTTTAAATACTTTCATTACCTTAGATTTATTTATTTAAGTGGCACGCTCAAGATTATCTCCATAAAATGTGGCACATGGTGTACCACGGGTTGGCCACCACTGATTTAGAAGTTTGCTGGAAGTTTTTGTGACCAGAGAAAATGCTCTTGTTTACGTATATCAATTAGCCTACAGTAAAATTGGTTTCGTTATAAGTCATTTCGCTTAAAGTTGCAGTTTCCAAGAACCTATCAACAACTTTCCTTGCTGTATCTGGAGGACGTTGGACTGCCTGCACACTTGCTTTCCCTAGTGCTGCCCTAGATTAGAACCTCTCAAAACTAGGCAAAATGAGCATATCACTGCCAACCAGTGATGGGGACTCGAGTCAAATGACTCGACTTGCAAGTGTGACTTAGCCACTTTTTCCCTGACTCGTACTCGTACTTGTACTCGTGACCCACTGACTCGCACTCGGACTCGTGACCCACGGGACTCGTACTTGACTTGCACTCGTGGGGGTAACGACTTGCCATTTCCAAGTCATTTTCCTTTAATGGCCAGCATCAACACAGGCAGGCAGGCAGGCGCAGTGGAGACCTCGGAGGAGGAGGGCAACAGGGAGGAAGGGTTTTCAAGGGGGTGTGAAAGCAAGCCTGGCTCTGAGTCCCCCCCCTTTTGTTGCTGTCTGCCATTGGCCACAACTCCGAGCGCGAGGGGTGGGGAGGATTGAGGGAAGGCAAAGCTGCCGCAGCAGTTCCTCCTCATTGACCAAAACTCCGAGCCCAAGGGATGCTTGGCTCAGCAAGGGGAAGGTGCAGGGAGGGAATAATACAGTAAATGGTTTGAATGTAGACACGCTTGTTTTTCCCAAACCAGATGGGTGGTGACAAGACTGAGAGGTGAGGGAAAGGGCATAGAGGTAGCCAAGTGGGTGCTTTAAAAGTCTCAGAGGTCCCCACACACACCCCACACACAGACACCTACCCACCCCATTTTCAGGAGAAAAAGCCATTTTCCCCAAAGTGACTCAACTCGTGACTTGTGACTCGTGGTTTCTGGCCTTACTCGTACTCGACTCGCACTCGTGCAAAAATTACTCGCACTTGACTCGTACTTGCCCCAAAATTTTGACACTGACTCGCACTCGGACTCTTGTAAAAATGACTCGTACTCGCACTCGCACTCGTGACCTAGTTACTTAGATACATCCCTGCTGCCAACCAATGGTCCCCTATAATTAGGCCTACCAGATTCCCCGGCCCTCGGCCGGGACTGGGGGTGTGGCCGGGGGCGTGGGGGTGTGGCCAGGGGCGTGGGGGGCATGGCCGGGGGCGGGGACTTCCTCCCTTGAGGCTGGGAGCTCTCCGGAACAGCCTGAGTAAACTCGGGCCGTTCCGGAGAGCTCCCAGGCTCGTCGCGTATTTGCGCGACGCTGGGAGCTCTCTGGAACTCGGGCTGTTCCGGAGAGCTCCCAGGCTCGTCGCGTATTTGCGCGACGCTGGGAGCTCTCCGGAACAGCCCGAGTGAACTCGGGCCATTCCGGAGAGCTCCCAGCGTCGCGCAAATACGCGACGAGCCTGGGAGCTCTCCGGAACAGCCCGAGTTCCGGAGAGCTCCCAGCGTCGCGCAAATACGCGACGAGAAGCTGGAACGTCTCGGAAGATGTCCGAGTGAACTTCGGACATCTTCCGAGTGCTTCCAGTCTCGCGCAAACGCGCGAGACTAGGAAGATTATTTATTTATTTATTTTATTTAAGGAATTTGTAGCCCGCCTTTCTCCCGAAGGCATTCAAGGCGGCTTACAACATATTAAAATACATATAAACAACTTTAAAACAATTAGTTAAGCACATTAAAATAATTAAAAACACTTGAGATTAAAAACAACCCCAATGGGTCACCCGCATTTACATATATAACCATTTGTTAAAAGTCAGCCCAACCATGTCAGACATTAAAAGCAGTCCTGAATAAAAAACGTCTTAAGGCCCCGCCGAAAAGCCTCTAAAGAGGGAGTCGTTCTTAGTTCCAAGGGGAGGGAATTCCACAATTGGGGCGCCACCGCCGAGAAGGCCCTACTACGCGCCGCCATCCCCCTCACTTCTGCCAATGGCGGCACGGTCAACAGGGCCCCCCCTGATGACCTCAGAGTACGGGTCGGATTATATGGAAGGAGGCGGTCCCTCAAATACCCTGGACCCGAGCCGTTAAGGGCTTTAAAAGTCAAAACTAGCACTTTGAATTGTGCCCGGAAACGAACCGGTAGCCAGTGTAGCCGCCGAAGCAACGGTCCGACTGAGTCGAACCGACAAGCCCCGGCAACCACCCGGACCGCCGCATTCTGCACTAGTTGCAGTTTCCGAACAGTCTTCGAAGGCAGCCCCACGTAGAGCGCATTACAGTAATCTAGTCTAGATGTCACTAGGGCATGGGTCACTGTGGCCAGGTCTGCACGATCCAAGTACGGTCGCAGCTGGCGCACCAGCCGAAGCTGGGCAAAAGCCCCCCTGGCCACAGCCGCTACCTGGGAATCCAGGAGCAGCTGCGCATCCAGGAGAACCCCCAAGCTGCGGACCTGCTCCTTCAGAGGGAGTACAACCCCATTCAGAGCAGGACGATGATCCAGTACCTGAGTCGTAGACTTCTGGACCAGAAGAACCTCTGTCTTATCAGGATTTAATTTCAGCTTGTTCGCCCCCATCCAGCTCCCAACTGCCTCCAGACAACGATTCAGGACATCGACCGCCCCCTTGGAGTCAGGTGGAAAGGAGAGAAAGAGCTGGGTGTCATCCGCATACTGATGACACCCTACCCCAACCCCCCGGATGACCTCTCCCAGCGGCTTCATATAGATGTTAAACAGCATGGGGGATAGAATTGACCCTTGTGGCACCCCACACCTCAAGGGCAAGGGTGCCGAACAAGCATCCCCCAGCACCACCTTCTGGGATCTATCAGCCAGGAAGGAGCGGAACCACCTCAGAACGGTGCCTCCAAGCCCCAACCCAGCCAACCGACCCAAGAGGACACCATGGTCAATGGTGTCAAAAGCCGCCGAGAGGTCCAGCAGGACCAACAGGGACGGACTCCCCCTGTCCAGTCCCCGGCGCAGGTCATCCACCAAGGCGACCAAGGCCGTCTCTGTCCCGAACCCCTGCCTGAAGCCAGACTGGAATGGATCCAGATAATCAGCTTCCTCCAAGACTCTCTGGAGCTGAGACGCCACTACCCGCTCGATCACCTTGCCCAGAAACGGGATATTTGAGACTGGCCGGAAGTTGTTCAGAATAGTGGGATCCAGGGAGGGTTTCTTCAGGAGGGGACGCACCACCGCCAGCTTCAGAGACAGCGGCACCACCCCCTCCCTCAGAGATGAATTTACCACCCTCCCCGTCCACTCAGCCAGGCTCTAATCAGCCATGCCGGACAAGGGTCAAGCGGGCAAGCGGATGGTCTCACACTCCAAAGAATCCTGTCCACATCCTCAGGTTCTACAAGCTGAAAAGAATCCCAGGAAGGAGAACAGACAGGTGCCTCAGGGACATCATTAGATACTGCTAACGCGGCGTCCAAGTCATGCCGAATCCGATCGACTTTGTCTACGAAGTGCTTTGCAAACTCATCACAGCGAGCCACCGTGTGTTCCACCCCATCTACTGGGGGGGCCAGATGGAGCAGGCCCCGAACCACACGGAAAAGCTCAGCTGGACGGTTCTCCGCAGACGCGATGCCAGCAGAAAAGAAAGCCTTCTTAGCTGCCGTCACCGCCACGGAATAGGCTCTGAAGTGAGCTCTAGCCCGTGCCCGGTCGGAGTCAGCACAAGTTTTCCGCCACCGTCGCTCTAGACATCTACCTTGCCGCTTCATTGTCCGCAGCTCCTCAGTAAACCAAGGGGCCGCTCTGACTCTGCGGCTTGGTCGAGGACGCTCAGGAGCGATCAGATCCAGAGCCCTGGTCATTTCCCCATTCCAGAGGTCAACCAGGGCGCTGGGACAGTTAGGGACAGAGACGTGCTGCAGCAGGCAGCACAGTCTCAGAAGTACTCCGGCCGGCCGCGATGTAGCCGGCCGGGACTAAACTACAGTTGGGGGGGACGGGGGGACAAAAGGGGCTTGCCGGGACTTTCCCGGTCATTTCCGGGACGATGGTAAGCCTACCTATAATAACTCCACCCATTCTTTCTTGCTGCACCGGTCGCTAAATATGGTGCTGCCCCTGCCTCCCTAATACTATGTTGCCACCTCCTTCTCTTTTTAAAAATCCCTCATGCTTTTCCTGGATAGCCTTTGATTTATCTGTTTAATCCTAATTTCCACCTGGAACCATGTTTTAAGTGGGTGTAAGAGCATTTGTCCATATTCTTCTGTTCTTCCTGTGCTTGTGTGTCCTCTGTTTTTTCTCTCCACTGTCTATTAGATTGTAAGATCCTTGGGAGCAGGGACCTCTGTTGCTGATGGGACTCTGAGGCTGTGATGCGGGTACATATTTGTACATACATACAACACGAACAAGTCATATCAGTACTTGTAAAAATCTAAGAGGCAAATTGCCGGTTGCCATTTGCAAAAATAAGGACTATATGTATGCAGGCTCACATGAATACGGGCATAAGAAGACCGCTATGATTAGTTTACCCACTCAGCAGACACATCTGAAAGAGGGGAAGAGGTTAGCCCTACAAGTTGGAGGTAGTGCAAGACTTTTGTTTTTAGCACACTCAGTTTTTAACTAACTAAAAATTACCCGCAGAATATATTATCTGCTTCTCTCCCTTGACATTCAGAGGAGCTATATAGGGAACTTATACAGTATGAACTTTCGTCCTGAAGCCTGAAAACAGTATTGTTTCCACCTTCAGTTTTTCCTCAGAAATGGAGCGGACAGCTCCAAAGGCAAGATGGCCGCCGCCCAAAGAGAGCTCTCCACTGAAGGTCACGTGATCCGCTGGCGCCCTCTTCTTCGGGCTCCGGCTATGATGAAAACCAAAGCGAGCCGTCCGGCCAGCAGGCGGCGGCGGGGCAGAAGCCCTGAAGAGTTTCTGTTGTGATTGTGCAGCAGAGATAAGCACCGTGCAAGTCTAGAGTGCAAAAGGGGGATGTATTGCCCTTTTGAAAAGAGAACTGGGTTTCATTCGAAGCGGGGCATGTAGGAAAACACATGGGATTTTTGTGGCTCAGGAAGGAGAAGAGAAGATGCCGTTTTTCCCGCAAGGCTGCGAAAGCCAAGCCAAGCTTTGACGCGCCGAGAAGCCGCTCCTGCTGCTGGTACGTCAAGGGGCTTCTGAGACAAGCCGGCTATGTTCCCTGGCGCGGAGTTGTAGGTGGCATGGATTGCATTTGGTCTTCGTGGCTGTTTGTGGCAATAGCAGCACGCTGAGGCCACGCAGCGGCACGGCAGGGAGAGGCGAGGAAGATGGGACAGTCACGGAGTGCAAGGTATCTTCGGCTCTCCCCCTGCCCCTCGCCCGCCGCCCGTCTTCCGTCGCGAATGCGGCTCTGTGGAAGGCTGACCTGCTTTCCAGCAGGATCCAGAAGTCCAGTGGAGACACAATGAGGCTGAGCTGTATTTACCAAAGCAGTTATTTCTGCCTGTGTGCGCTGATCAGTGACGAGTGTTGGCGCCGTACGGGGTGATCGTGGGGGAGGAAGAAGAAAGGGGGAAAAGGCGCCTCGCCATGGGTTACAATGCAAGCTGGGGGTCAGTCAACGAAAGTGAGCGCGGGCCCTATCAGGCTGTCGCTTTGAACGCGTCCAGTGCACACGGCGTGGCCATCAACAGAAGCTCCTCCAGGATCGGGACTTTAGAAGATGAGGGGTACAGGGAAGAACAAACGTATAGACATTTTACCACCACTGTGCAAATTGTCATCTTTATAGGCTCTCTGCTAGGTAAGTAACCCCCCTTCGTTGCCGGTGTTTCTTGCTATCTATGGGGGCTGGTATAACTGAGGTCTTCAGGGAATGACACGCGGAACCCCACCACGGTCGTTACCTAAGGGGAAAAACAGTTCAGTTTTGTGATTGCTCTTCACTTCAAGTGAAATTCATAGGGTACTTTTTCAGGCTGTGTTTCGCTTCGGGTTTTGGGGGGATGTACTGCAACTGTTTGCATTGCAACATATTTATTGTGTATCACCTTTTTTGTCTGTTGACACTGCTTTGTAAGCGCACGTGTTGTTTGCGAACACCTTCCTCCAAAACCTGAGCAGTGGAAGCAATGCATTTACGCTCTTGTGTTTTTAACTAGAAAGGGCAGCTTGTTGTAGTACTGTTTTGAGCAACAAGATACTGTATAATTGGACATGGGCATTGTTTTTATTGAATATTGCACTTTTGGGTGTGCAAAATATCTTATTCTTGTTTTTTAACACAGACACACAAATACATTGACATTGTAGTTTTGGAATGTTTGCATTTAATGTTTCTCTGGAGATAAGAAAAGTAAGAGTACCGGGTAATTGTTAAAGCAACTCTAAGACCAAAGGCTGCAGTCCTCTGCACAGTTGAACTGTTTAAATTCCATCAAAGGCAACAGGATTTAAGTAGCTGAACTGATTGCAGGATTATACCGTAGTTTAATAACAACACAAACCTATCCATGTTTCATTTGAAGTAAGCCCCACTATATTCAATGGGACTCGCGTCTGACTTAACTGTACATAGAATTAGGAACCAAATGTCTTGCATATTTTGGGGTCCCTATGCCCTAATGTACAGTAACTAACCTTGTTGTTGTTTTTCAGTCATTAAGTCGTGTCTGACCCTTCGTGATCCCATGAACCATATCCCGCCAGGCCTTCCTGTCCTCCACTATCTTCCTGAGTTCGCTCATTTTCATGTTCGTTGCATCGTTGCTGTCTAACCATCTCATCCTTTGCCTTCCCCTTCTCCTTTTGCCTTCCATCTTTCCCAGCATCAGAGTCTTCTCCAGAGAGTCCTCTCTTCGCATTAGGTGGCCATAATATTTGAGTTTCAGCCTTAGTATCTGTCCTTCCAGGGAACAGTCAGGGTTGATTTCATTTAGGATTGACTGATTTGATCTCCTAGCAGTCCAAGGGACTCTCAGGAGTCTTCTCCAGCACCACAGTTCAAAAGCATCTATTCTTCGGCGCTCAGCCTTCCTTATGGTCCAACTCTCGCAACCATACATTGCTACTGGAAACACCATCGCCCTGACTATGCGAACTTTTGTTGGCATGGTGATATCTCTGCTTTTTATTATGCTGTCTAAGTTTGCCATAGCTTTCCTTCTAAGGAGTAAGCGTCTTTTAATTTCATGGCTGCTGTATCCGTCTGCAGTGATCTTGGAGCCCAGAAAAGTAAAATCTGTTACTGCTTCCATTTCTGCCCCTTCTATTTGCCAGGAATTGATGGACCCAGATGCCATGATCTTAGTTTTATTAATGTTGAGTTTCAAGCCAACTTTTGCACTCTCCTCTTTCACCCTCATCAAGAGGCTCTTTAGTTCTTCTTCACTTTCTGCCATTAGGGTGGTATCGTCTGCATGAAAGTGTATATTGTACAGTAAATTTGATATGCTACAACAGTCGTTGTTTCCTGTTAGTTAACTTTGTGCACAGTGACAGACTGGCAGCTTGAATTCTTCCGTATTTGAGGATCTTCCCTACTGAATAATGCACATCACTGGTCATCTACTGTATTCCAGGGAGGGGAGAAAATCTGGAATTGGCCCCCTCCAAACAGGTGATCAAAACTGAGAGTGCTGTGTGTTCATTGATGTGTGCAGCGTGCAGGAGCATCCCCCCCCCACACACACACACCATGAAGGGAAATGTAAACTTTCAAAAACTGTAAACTTTCAAAATCCTGTGGATGTTTTGATACATGGAACTGACTGCTGAAGAGTAGTGAGTAGACTACTCACTTTTAGGTTTGGGCTCCTATGGATTGAGCATTTTTAAAAATTACTGTTACATTGACCTTATTGCAATAGGAAGGTGGAAGCAAACATTCCAAGCGGTTTTTACTGTTGTACTGATTTAAGATCAGTTACAAGACAATTATGCAAACTCATGAAACACTGTACAATCTCAGATTCTCACGACTGGTCCAGATTTCTGAATTAAAAACATGCATACGACTGACATTCCAGGATAATGCATGTTTTTAATTCAGAAATCATGAAACGCTATTCTTTGATGCTAAAAAAAAATACTGTGGATTATAGTGGCATTTGTCAAATTGTACTCATAGGTACTGGATAAACTGGATTGCTTAATACATAATTAATACATCATTATTTTTTAAAAAGATGGTTATTTAAATACAGGCAGGCTTTACACTTGGCTGGAGTTGTTTTTCACTGATGCCCTTGAGAAAGAGACTACCGGTATACTTTTCTTGATGATAATGAGCAATTTGTATTTATAATATGACAGTATCAGTGCAGAAAGTTAATGTTGTCTTAATCTTCCTAGGGAAGTCTTTTTAGTATTGTTTGGGATAATTAATTAGACATCTACAGTTGGCAGAAGACAGCTTCACAGAGACAAAATCCGTCTCTCCCTGAGTTTTAAAGGCACTTGGAAACAACAAGAAGTCTCCCGGCTATTCAGGTGCCTCTGACACTTCAACAACTGCAAAGACAAGTCTTGGCCCTTCTCTGTTGTGCTTGTCGGATCAGAAAATATGATCCACATGACAAGTGCGTTTGTTAGCTCCTGGGGTTAATGTTTGAATTTTGGTTAAATTAATTTATGTTTACATTCTCTTGACCTGCCATGTATGTTTAGGGTACTGTAGTTAATTTTTCCCCCTGTACTTAGAAGATGGATAAATGAATCTAAAAATAGATAAATCTAAGCTTCTCAGAGCAGGACCTCTGTTTTTGTTTGACTTGGTCCAGATTACCTTCTTTGTCTTCCACAGACATCCCCCCCCCTTTCCAGTGCTAAATCTAACTACAGGTGGGCCCCCATATCCGCTGGGGATATGTTCCAGGCCCCTCCGTGGATACTTGAAACCGTGGATAAGAGCGAACACCCCCTCCATGGTTTCCTGAGGGCCCCCCACCTGCCTCCCCGCAGAAAGGCATGCTTCCCCCCCCAGCTCTTATTTTTCTTTCAGCAAGCTTTGTTTCTTCCTTAAAACAAACAGAAAAGCAGCCTCCATTGCAGGCAAGTAGAACGAGACTAAGTCCTAGAGAGGCTCTGCAAGGTTTCTGTTAACCTTGCAGAGCCTCTCTAGTACTTAGTCTCGTTCTACTTGCCTGTAACTCCTGTTTCTTTAAGGAAGAAACTAAGTTTACTAGGAAATATGTAAAAGCCTGGGGGGGTCCCCAAGATCCGTGGATAACTGAAACCGTGGATAGCGAATCAGTGGATATGGGGGCCCACCTGTATTGTTAATTGCTAAACCAGGCATTCAGCTCTTAAGAACATTGGAACATAAGAAAAGTCCTGCTGGATGAGGCCCGTGGCCCATCTAGTCCAGCATTCTGTTTCCCACAGTGGTCCACCAGCTGCTTCTGGGAAGTCCACACAAACAGGAGATAAGGCATACTTCTCCCCTACCATTGTTTCCCTGCATTGTAACTACCAGTAGTAGCCATTGATAGACCTCCATGAATTTGTCCAATCCCTTTTAAAGCCATCCAAGCAATTCCTAATCTATGCTTCCTCCTTCTTTTACTTGTCCTTTTACAGCCCAATCTTATCTAGCCCTTACCCCCCCACACCCTGCAGATGCAACCTCACCTCCAGAATATGCTCTGCATTCCTCGGGGGGGGGGGCAGTCCGAGAGGTCTCCTACAGGTAAAGGAATATTTGTTCCCTTGCCCAGTTGTAAGCCTCCACTGCCCCAATGAGTCTATTTGGACCTGCATCAGCAATTTTACTGGTTTAAGTCTAAGTGGACCTGGGATGGTAGATTGAGACCAGGAAGGAGGATAGGATATTGGTGGAGCTGCTGCTGCCCATACCACCCCCTTTCTGGCCTCAACACATCCCCCTCTGCACCCTGGTCTCCACCCCATTCCTCTCCCTCATCATCTCCCTGTTCTGCCCACCCCCATGCCAACTTACCAGCACTGGGGCTTTTCAGGAGGCTGCTGGTGCATGGCCATGACCATTTGCAGAGGCAGCCCAGCTGTGCGGAATAGCAGGTCATGTTTTGCAACTGCTGTAAAGCATACTGCACCACCAGAATGTGAGTTCTGGCAGCTCAGTGGGTCCATAGAATTGGACCGTTACTCTATAATTGCTGAGTTCACTCAAGAGCCTTTGATGAGGGACTTTGTCAAAAGCGTTTTGAGAATCTAAGTATACAGTTTCATCTGGTTCACCTCTGTCCACATGCCTGTTGACACTCTCACAGAACTCTAGAAGGTTAGTGAGGCAGGACTTCCCTTTCCAGAAACCATGCTGATTCTCCTTCAGCAAATCCCCTTCTATATACTTAATCATTTTATCTTTAATTATACTTTCCACCAGTTTACCTGGACCAAATGCTAAGCTGACCAGCCTGTAATATCTCAAATCCTTCCTGGATCCATTTTTAAATACTGATGTTACACTAGCTATCTTCCAATCCTCTGGTGCGGAAGCTGATTTAAAAAACAAATTATATATTTTTGTTAGACGATTAGTTTCACATCTGCGAACTTGGGTGGGTGCCATCTGGGCTCCTTGATTTGTTAATTTGTAATGTTTTGATATACTCAAGAACCTTATCCCTTGTCACTTCTGTTTGCCTCAGCTCTTCAGACACTGTTCAGGTGTGGGTATCTGCCCTCTGTTTTCTGTAGTGAAGACAGATGCAAAGAATTCATTCAGCTTCTCTGCAATCTCCACTTCCTTTTAAAACTTCCCTTTTATTTCTTCGTTATCTAACCGCCCAACTGGTTCACTTCTGTTCAGGGTCTCATAGCCTAACCAGCCTCACTGGATAGTTTCAAGGATAAAATGGACTGTCCCCAAATACACCATCCTATTTGTATCCCATATTTCTTTCTAAGGGTTTAGGACGGTCCTAAACCCTTTGAAAGAAATATGGGATACGAATGTGGTAAATGAAAAAGTGCAGTTGGGTATCCTCCTGCTGCTGGCACTTTTTACTGGGCTTGTTGATGCAAGTTGCTTCTGTAGGCAACCCCTACGCTCAAAATCCTGCCCCTGTAAATGACTTCAGGCTACACAAAAGGATTCTGGATGCATTGCGACAGTTGCAAAATTAGGTTGATGTTGGTTTTTGAGAGTCACATCACACACTTGCACAGAGTTGGTGCCAGGTTGCTGGGGACCCTGGAGCAAAGCCCTGCACTGGAACCCTTCCCCATGGTGTCCCTTGCTTGTCTACCTATTGATGGCACATTGGGTAATACCAAGGATTCAAGGGTCAGCCCAGCTAGGTGGGCTCCCAAATGTGCATAGACCCTCAGCCAGTGGGTGACCTCGCCTTCTCCTGATCTTACAATAAAAACCAACAGATTGCTTTACACATCTGATGAGGGAAGCTCTTGACCATGGATGCTTTTGCTCTGATACATTTGTTAATTGTTAAGGTGCCACAAGACTTTGCTTTGCTTTTGCTGCAACAGCGGGCTAATCCGCATGTGATGCTACATGCATCGCTAGCACGGATGTGCTTTAGTTTTCCTAAAACAAGAGGAAAGGGGACTTTAACCATGTCCCACCCCCCATCTCCCATTGCCGTCCCAGTCTGTATTGCCCATCTGCGTGTGCTGGTTTCCGAAGAAAAAAGCTCCCATACAGACCAAGGGCTGTCTCCTCCAGCAGCCCATTTCCAAGAATGGCTAACACCTAGAGAAGAGAAACCTGGATAATAGAAAACTTTTTGTGATGTTTTTAATTTTTTTTGTTTTTTTAGATTAGCAACATTCATTGTGAGAAACTGTCTGAAGTGGGGGAGAATTCAAGAAAAGAATTCTACGAGCTTTCCTGGGTTTCTGTTGCCATGGAAACACTTTTATGTGCTTGAGCAGAGATGTCTTTCTCCAGCCTTCCATTGAAAGGCACTTTTGAATTGTATTTGCACATTAATAAAAGGAAAACCAGAAAGGGTCTTCTTTTGATGATCAGAAATGCGCAGAATGCAATGACATGTATATAAGAATTATGTGTGGGCGCTTTAATGCTCTAATTATGTGTTTCTGGATTACGTTCAGTAATAGTTAATGCCGCTATGTGGCAGTCGTGGAATATGAAGATTCAGAAATATGAAGATATCTGCTGGCTCTTATATGTATTTTCTTGAAAGTGAAAGGAAACAGCAGGTGCTTGGTCTTCTGTAGTAGGTACTTACCGGTAGCTGAAAGTACAATAGTGGAGAGTTGGAAATAATACAAATGCAAGCAATAGAAGGAAGAAGGGAGACAAGATGCGTGGGGGAGTGCTACTATTTTTCTACTATAACAGGAAGCAGCCCTGCAGATGTATAATTTGTTAAGAGCTAGTACAGTAGTGGTTAATAGCCTCTGCTATGACTTGGGAATTCCCCTGTTCAGGTACCTGCTCACAAGACTAGAAATGGTGGAAGGAGCCTAGGTTGCTTCCACATTAACCATTTTCTCTGATGCTAACAGCATTTATTTAGTTATTATGGAGAAACCAGATGATGAACTGCTTAACTGTTATACTGTATTCCAGTGTGTTCTTTGTTGTGCTATTTTCTTTTTAAATACTGTACCTGATTTGTGTGGCCATTTTTTCTCCTTATGAGGAGA
This sequence comes from Plestiodon gilberti rubricaudatus, assembly GCA_026170595.1. Taxonomy (NCBI): domain Eukaryota; kingdom Metazoa; phylum Chordata; class Lepidosauria; order Squamata; family Scincidae; genus Plestiodon; species Plestiodon gilberti. Next base: position 265,062,052 of record JANXHW010000001.1, read on the forward strand.
TATGACGAAAAGGGCAGTGGGGACAAGGAATTGAAGCAAGCATGGGCAAAGTTCTTTCAGTCTACTGGGGTATACTTGGCTGTATAACCTTCGTTGTATAATACTGAACAGCTTGTGTAGTTGTAAGGTTTTTCAGAAGCTTACTTTTTGGGGTCAAAAGCAGACTAAAATATGCCTTGATACAAACTGATCTATCTACCAGTAGGGCCTCTGCATTCTTAAGAGTTGTGTAGAAGACAGAATCCTGGCAGCTGCAAGTGTTGATGGTGCTGCTAAAGTAGGGTGCTTTCATTTCCTGCTGAAATGCCCTCACCTATACTACCATCAGAGCAAAAGCATCCATGGTCAAGAGCTTCCCGCATCAGATGAATAAAGCAATCTGTACCAAAGCAGTTTCTGGGGGGTCGTGGGATGTTGGCTGGATGGCCACACCCAAGATGGCGGCTCACTCCTTCCCCCCCCCCCACTTCAGAGAAAGAATATACCGGTACTACCATTAAAGGGCCAGGAGCATTCATGTTGAAAGGTTGGCCACTCCGGGTCTAAATGATGAGCGATCCCAAACTAGATTTTCCACAGCACCTACCAGCCACAAACAGGATGTTAAACTCATAAGAAACAAATGCTTGAATAACAGTGCAATCCTCATGCATGTCGACTCGAAAGTAAGTTCTACTCGAAAAGACAACAAAAGTAAGCCTCATTGAGTTTAATGGAACTTACTCCCAGGTAAATGTGTATGGAATTGTAGCCTGAGACTGTAATCCTATACACACTTTCCCAATTGAAAACAATGGGACTTACTTCTGAGTAGACATGCATAGGCTTGTGTGGTTTAATTAAATGTAATTTTTAACTCTTTTTCGAACGGAGGCTTTCATGGCCAGCTACAATCTCTAGGGAAATGGGAAGTACGGGTACAAAAGCCATGTAAAAACAGAGTCCAGCTAGAATAAAAACAAAGATCGATCCTACTTGCGCTCTTCGAATTTCTCCGACAATGCAAGCAGGCAGAAACTCATTAAAATCCACAGCCAAAACCATTAAAATCCGACGTTTCGTTTCCTTAAATCCAGAAACATTTACTAGGAACAGTCTGAAGACTGGTAGATGGTAAAGAAAACGAGCGCAACAGCTGGTTAATTTGTAGTTCAAAAGCACGGGAACGATTCAATTGACAGCGGAACTGACGCAGAAGTCATTCATTAGCGCAAAAGCCGGTCCTGTAAGTAGCGCAATGAATGAACAGTCCCTGTGTATTGCGGTCCGAGTAGACCCACTGTAAAAAAACTTTACTACCATTTTCTTTAGCCCAAAGTAGAAGCTGTCAGAGTAACATCACTGTCCTGAGTTACCCTCTGTGTTGTTCTGATGGCAGCTGTCAAACCCCATTGGGGTTTGTTTTATTTTTATCATTTTAATTGTTTTTAATGTTTTATTACTGTTATGTTTTAAACTTTGTAAGCTGCCTTGTTTGCCCTTACTGGGAAAAAGGCAGGGTATAAACAATCAAACATAAAAAAAATGCAGATCTTCAGCAAAAGAAAAAAGTGGAGAAGTTAAAATCAAAAATTTGGAATGGGGTGGGTGGGGAGGTTCTCTAGCTATGTTTTTTAACACATTCAATCTTATCCTCGGCCAGCCTGCATGGTGTGGTGGTGCTGATGCAGTCCCCACTGCATCCTGTGGACTCGCTGGGGACCATGGCACATCAGAGAGGTAAGTAAACAAAATTCTTACTTACTGCCTTACGCCATGGTCCCCAATGAGTCTACTTGGATCTGGACTAGCACAAGCCCAAGTGGACCCAAGAGGCCGTAGTGAGGACAGGTAGAGGGCGTAGGGATGTCAGCGGCACTGTTGCCACTGATAATTGCCCCCCTGCCGCCCCCTAATCTTCCCCAATATGCTTCCTGGAGGCCCCAATCCCTGCCCCCATCTTCCCTCTCTCTGCTCCCATCTTCCCTCTCTCTACCCCAATCCTCCCCCTCCCTGCCTACAGCTCATCCCCTGCAAAACGCACCTCCTCTGGCACTGGCTGGGGACTCCGCTGGAATGCTTGTGGTCACCAACGTTTTGTGCTGTGGGCACTTCTGCGCCTGTTGTCGCTGCAGCTGCAGCACCGACGGAGTGGTCCTGCCATTGATGGGCACCTTCTGTCAGTGGAACGTGTCCCTAGGATTGGGCCATAAGACCGAGAATTTGACTGATTTTTGTTCAAACCAACCTTTCGAGTTGATCTCCTTTGTATTTTCAGCCAAGCTCCACATGAAATAAGTTGGTTTCATGCCATTATTAAATACAGTGTAAGAGTATTTGTAATGAGAAGCCATGCTGTGGCAAATGCATGCCCTCTTTGTCCTGTCTCAATCAAGCAATTCCAGCTTTTACACAGTATAATTTTTCCACTGTTATTAGGAGAGCTTTTTGAGAAATTTATTTCTACTTGGATTGCTCCTGAAAAACTGATTACCTGCTAAAGCATGCTGGAGACTGCAAGGAGAACCAAATTATTCTCAACGAGTTTATTCCATGACAACGTGTTGATCAAATTGGCCTAACCCTAATGTCAATGATGAGAGGATGAAGCTACTGTATAAGGGTAACTTTTGTTTTTACAAGGATAACTGGACATGAAACCTGTTATCACCTTCTCATTTGGATCTCAACACTGGGTAACAATATCGTGGTAATACCAGAAGTGACATGAGAGATCTGTGACCAACATCGCCTGCATTTTAAAAAAAAGTTAAAGGCAGCCATGATGCGAGCGTGCGTTATGAGGGTTACAATGTTGGGGGAAGGGACTTACTTAACCGGTTTCCCACACACCATTTTTCCAAACTAAATCCCCCCTCAGAAGCTGCTATTTTCCTCATGTGGGAAGACTTACAGATAGTTATGTTTTCTGCCTGTTCTTCCCCCACAAGGCAAAAATAAGCTTGTGATGAAGTTTATTTTGGGAAAATGACATCGGGGAAAGGGTTAATCCTTCTCCCTCGGTATCATAACCCTGATCGGATTTCTCCCTGTCTCCATGCCTGGTTTCTTTTGCCCATTTTTTTTAATGCAGGCTACCCTAATCACAGATATCTTGTGTAATCTCCAGCTTGGCTCTGCGCTTTTGCTGTTTTGTGCTAGAATCTTTTGTTCCCCTTAATCTGTTGCCACCTTTAAGACATAACTACCAGTCACCTGAACGGTGTAGTCTCTGGTTGATGCCTGTTTCTGCTTGTGAACCACTAGTCTATAGGAAAACTGTGTTAGTCTTGAAGTATATTTGATCCAATCAATAAGGGCTCTTCTTATGTTCTTATAATATTACTGGCCATGCAGCAGGGCTGGCCATGAAGCTTGCGTCAGTGACAGATGGCAAGGGGTGCCCTCCAGCCCACCGTGGACTTGATCCACTTCGTGGCGAATGAATTTGCACAGTCTCCTGCACAGTCCCACACTTCCGGGCTTGTGAAAACTGCACAACAGAACATGGTAAGGGCACCATATTTTCAGCTAGCAGCTGAGCTGGCATCGCGCCAGTCCCCACCCCTATGTCGCTGTCACTCACCCTGCCCCCGAGTGACATCAGCCAGAGCCACACGTCCCTCAGGGGCTGGATGGGAGGGCGGGGACCAACACAAATGTGGCTTGGAGGCTTCTGCAGGCTTCTCCGAGCCGTTCTGCCGCATGGGCCGCAGCTGTGTTGTTGCCACCAGTGGTTTGATGCCCCTCCGCCTGTTGCCTGGGGGTGGTCCGCCCCATCCCATCCTACCCCTCTGTTTTCAGAGCACCATGGCAGAGGCGGCAGCAGTGGATCCAGGCAGCATTGGGCAGTGTCCCCAGTTGTACCATCTGTGCCATGCAGAGTTGTATGGAAGAATGCAAACTATTTAGTAATCATAGAACGAAAGCTTTCATGGCCAGCTACTAGAATACAAGACACAGGTTTTATGGGTGAAGTAGCCATGTAATTAAATATAAATACAACCGACGTTTCGTCTTATTTCCTAAGACATTATCTAGGTCTAAACAGCTTGGCTGTTGGGATGGTACTGAAAACCAACTGACAGAAACGGAACTTAAAGGGAAAAACAGGCAGAGCTTAACATAGATCTTAAAGGAACATCAGACAGATTCTAAAGGCAGAATTAACATATATTGTTCCCTGTATATTTGTGCAATACTGGAAACCATATTTTGTCAATAAATGTTAATTCTTGTTGGCGGTTAATAAGATTTTGCGATCTTCTTTTACTAATCTCAATTGCTTCCAGATTCCGGCGCGTTCTATTGTTAGGATCATTAGCCAGACATTTAGTCTCATTGAACAAAATACTATGGTTGGTTGTCATTGAATGTTCTGCGAGAGCTGAGACATCCTTATGTCGTAGACGAACCGCGCGTTCATGTTCCGATATCCTTGTTTTGATCATTCTTTTTGTAGTACCAATATATTTTCTCCCACAATCACAAGGTATACAGTAAATTCCAGAATTGGACAGTAATGGTCTGGCGTCCTTTGGGTTGCGAAGCAGTTGTTCTATTTTGGAGGTGGGTTTAAAAATTGTCTTGATATTGAAGTGTCTAAAGGTCCTGGAGATTTTATCAGTAACCCCTTTTATAAAGGGCAAAGTAACCCATTTCTTTTCCTCTTTTGCTGTCTCCTCTTCCTGATCCCCGGGTGGTCTTATGGTAGTGATTTTCTTGTATTGTTTAGTCCAGGTCTTATCAAACTGTGCCGCTGTATATCCATTGGCTTTCAGGGAATCACGTAATATACATCTTTCCATTTCTAGAGAGGACTCATCACAGATCTTAATTGCCCGATATGCTAAAGAATTTATCAAGGAGTTTTTTTGGGCAGGGTGATGATTCGATTGCTGATGGAGATAGCGACCTGTATGGGTGGGTTTCCTAAAGACTGTATGCCCACAAGACAAGTTGTCCTTTTTAGTGACCAAAACATCCAAGAATGGCAAAGCATTGTTCTTCTCAGTTTGATAAGACCTCTTTAACCTTTATGACATTTTGTTCTCTTTCTGTGCTTTCTTTGTGCAACAAATTATGGTTAGCGAGACCTATAAGTGTTTCCCCACCCACCCCAGCAAATGGCAGCTGTAACACAGGATCTCCTGCTCTTTGCAGAGGCAGTGTATGGCAGACAGCAGTCACGAATACTGCATTTTAGTAGTCAACAGGGAGTTTTAAATTATAGTACTCTGTTGTAGGAGAGATTTCCCAAAATAGGACATCTAAGAAGCACCATTTAGAACAGTAAAAAATATGGATTGAAGGAACTCATGATGTCTGAGAACATTTCCCCAATATATTTAATTTTTCTTAGCTTCACAAAAATCAGACTTTGCTAGAGGCCTGCGATAGAACTCTAATATTCTATTTCCTCTCTTATGAGAAGTCTGTGAGACAGTCCACTATTATTCCTCATTCCTTTTTGGAAACTGAACTTTATAGGTAGAGGTGTATTGTTAACTTGCCATATGCTTCATTTTGCTATAACGAACTGCATCCTTTAGAAAGGATATCAAATGCTGGTTGGACTTGTTGATTTGAATAGTCTGTGATTTGAAGCTAGCCCCAAATTAGTTTATTGGTTAGAACTTTTCTGCAAGATAAAAAGCTACTGAACTGAAGCCTGCCTTTCAAATGGTTCTGGCATTTTAACCTCCAAGTCTGCATTCCTATGTACACTTACTAGAAACTTGGTTTATTACAATGAAAGCTGAGATTCTCAGGAATCCTGAGATCTTGGAAGCTGAATTCTCCACCCAGTATTGTGTTCTGCTCTGCCTTCTGCATATTTTCTACACTCCTGATGAACTGGAGCACACATGCACAAGCTGGCCAGTCTGGAAGTCATCTTTTTTTCATTTAATGAGGCTAAACCCAGAGAATATGGGCAGTCTTCAGTCCCTGGGCTGAGAGCTGCTAATCAGGCAGTAATCAGACTGGATTTAGAATCCAGCTTTGGGTCTAGAGCACATTTAAGTTACTAAAGGGGTGCTGCCAAAATGGTCTTTTTATGGCAAGTGATTCTTTGTCTCAGTTGTAATATTTAGAAGTACTTACAACATAACTGATTCCATTATGTTGAGAGATTCTCTTCCCCCACTCCTTATCCCTAGACATTGCTGAAACAATGTGGAGACTTGCAACATCATGGGGGTGAATGACATGAAGAGTACTTGCAAACATTACAGCAGGGATAGGGACCACTTGCCACAGGAAGGCCTTTTTTGCCACATCCTCGTAGCAACCCTAAATGTACACTCCTGTTCTCTGTCATACAGTCTTGTTACACTTGGCCCATGGTAGTCTCCGTGACCGCAGGTTTATCTGTTTTGTGTTTTTCTGCCTTTTCTTCATTATCTCTAATGATTCAGGAAATCATCTGCTTAAGCTGATTTGGCCTTGTGTTAATTTCCGAAGTCAATTTTTTTCCATGGTTTCCAGTTCTGAACCATAATGAGAGTCCATTGCTCTCCCCCCCTCCCTCCCATCGGTAGCACACAGCTGCCCTTGCATAATCATGTTACGTTGTGATTGAGGCTGTTGTTGGCTATTGCTACATGAATTTTTGCTTGATTATATGTATTACTGTATAGGATTATCATGCAAAGTTGAAACGTTGCTTAGAAATCATGTATTGCAGCCATGGAAATTCAGTTTCCTAGTACAGTACATTTGTACTGTATATTGTGCAAATCAGTTCCGTTTGTGGATAGGATACATAGGGGAGATGGTGAGAGCTCCTATTTCCAGCAAATAACATAAGGTAGATAATTTGTACCCATTCTGTCCTATATGAAGCACAATTTTCTGTACATGAGGATTGGGACAAAAGGCTGGCTCTGTTTTGGTTCTTGGAAAACTATATTTTAGTGTTGGCTGGTGGAGAATGTTGTGGTTCCTGCTCCTCTTGCCCCTGCTCAAGTTGTACAACAAACAGCCCATCCATGGCATAGCTATCCTTTGTGCAGAATAGGCTATTCTGCACAAAGGATACTGAAGTAAGCTTAGTACAAAATGAAGGAAAGCAGCTGTCAGAACATGGTAATGTGTTAGAGATCTGATACAACAAGATGAGGGCTAGTTCACATTCGCATGTTTGTCACTTGTTAACTGGAGTATCAAGTGATCACATATGGGAATAATCCATCACAGATTAATTGCCACAGATAGAACTGGCCCATTCCTCAGTGATTACCTGAGCACAATACTTCACATATTCTGAGCACAATACTTCACAATCCACTGGAGACTTCAGGTGGTGGAACGAGCGTTCCGCTACCTGACACTGTTGCAAACGTGCCATAAAGCACATTTGCGTTGACTTGCGACTAAGGGAGGCCAGTGCAAGGGGGCCGTCTGGGCGGCGAGAGAGGGGGGCCATTGGCTGAGCCAGCCCGAGAGGGGGCGGGGATGGCGTCCGCCATATCACCTTCTCTTACTTCCGCCAGCTATTTACTTACTCCTCTTCCGCCAGCTTCCGAGGCCCATCAGGCCAGCCCTGGTTTACACACGGTTTACGAAATTTGGCGGCGGCACAGCAAAAGTGACATCACTTTCCAGAGGGCGGTGCTTGTGGCATCATATGTGGGTGTTGCGTTGACGCCCCCATGGGTGTGTAGCGACGCCTCTGATTGAGCCCCCTGCTCTCTGCTGCCATGGTACAGGGTGGGCAGTTGCAAGGGGACGAGGGGCAGCATACTGACAGCCACGTTGGCAAATGCCAGTGGTGCAGCAAAGGACTAGCAAAAGGGTTCCTTAAAGTTGTCCTGGAGAGGCTTGTGTGTTTGTTTCACATGGCTGTCCTCCTCCAAGGGAGCTGTTTTTCTACCCTTGCACTGCCCTGATCAAAAGGTATTCCTCGGATGTGTGTGTTTGTGTGAGCAGGATGAAGGGACTTGAACCCTGAGTTTAGGAGCTCTTAGCAGTTCTTTGCTTTTGCTTCTGATGCTACTATAACTCCTGTAACAGGGGAGGGGGTGCTGTGGGTATCTTTGTGTTGTGTGTGTGTAGTGTAGTGTAGTGTAGTGTAGTGTAGTGTCCTTGAGGCATCTCCCCATGGTTGGGGGTGGTGCCTCTGGTTGTGTTACTCATTCCTAGTGGCTGGTGGAGGGAATGTCTCCCAGCATCAACTGCTTATTGGCCCTGCATCGGCCCCGCCCCCTGTTCAGTTCATGCTGGTGGTGTTTCTCTGACTGCTCGTGTTGGAGCTGATTGGATGCAGTGATCGGCTCCTTGGATATCACATGGATGACACATGGATGATGCGCTGACTTCTTGGTGATGTCTCACGGATGTCACACAGATGACTTGCTAACTTTATTGCAATGACACACCAATATCACAGTGATGACTTGCTGCTGTCAGGATGCTGCTCCATGGATAACAGACTGCATCAGCGTTTCCATGGATGCTGGGGGTGTTACTAGGAAGGACTGTGCCAGTGTTGCTTTGTCAGGACAGGCTTGGCATTTAGCTCTTGTTGCACTGGCATTAGTGCACTGTTGTGTGGCATTGCCAGGACAGGCTTAGGATACGTCACGCCAGCATCCATGCAACATTGGCACAGCATCCAAATAGAGAATCAAGCATCTGAGCCATGCTGATAAATTCCTTGGTTCAAGACTCCCAGTGTCCCTTATATGTACAGCAATACATTGAATAGCACAGTGGACACGTTCCCTGAAAGTTGAGTGCTATGTGAAACAGTGCTATTGGAGACATCATCAATCTAATGGCAGAAAATGGGTGCTGGTTGGCCCAAAATGCACTGTTCTCATTGGCTAGAATAGCTGTCAATCATACCAGGATAAAGAACACTAATGAATCAGCACTAAGTGAAGCAGTATTATGGAAGGTATGACTGTATGCAGATCACTGTCCAATGGATCAGTATTTTTGTGTCATACGCTCTTGAGTTGTTTGTGATAGAAAAATTATTGGGAAGCAATGAAAACTGTAGGTGTTGGGAAGGGAATGATTTGATTCTGTTGTTTGCATTTGTTCTTCAACACGATGCTCTGTTTCCTAGCAACGTGAACTAGATGAAAGGTATCTCTTCATCTTTAATAAGATAGCAAAGTAAAGACTGAAAGGGAGGAAAATAAATAAAAAATTACCTTTAAAATAGATTTCAGCTTGGTTTGAACTAACAGATTCCATTAATAGCATTGTTTACATGTTGGTTTGTCACAGCAAAGTTTTAATGTGTAGTAATCAGCAATATTGCCAGTTTTGAAGGTGGATGAAAATGTGTGTTGCTTTTCATGTCAGCTTTAATCAGTTAAATGGAGCAGAGGCATTGAAAGTTGATGACTGTGCAGGAAGAAACTGAAATAATTTTAGCTGGATATGGTTACATCTAATGGAAATATTGCTATTATAACACTATGCTCAAGTAAAGGGAGAGAAAACAAAAAAATTCCCAACCTCTTCTTTCATCTTATTTTCTTACTCTGAGTACAGGAAACAAGAGGAAAGAAAAGAGAGGTTGGGAATTACTATGTAGAATGTGGGGGAGGAACACAACGTTTTTACAAAAGGAAATATTTTGGATCAAAATGTAGGATCAAAGGAGATGCTCAGACTGATGGCCTATTTAACTCAGTACCGCTGACTTACTGGTCATGTCAGGAGAGTTTTTTAAGATGTAAGTGCTAAGCATACATTTATGGAAAGTGTGACAAGTCAGATCATTATGGGGAAGCAAGATCACACCTCCTTTCTTCCTCTCCCACCCCGTTGGCATTTTGGTGTCTATTGATGCCTCTGCTCGTGATTCCTCAAAATACTGACTATGCACTTTACCTGAACATGTGCACAACTTTTAACTTGGGATGCTGAAAAACGAACTTGGGACTCAAAATGAAGTTTGCAGCACCCAGACAGTAAGCGGTGCTGAGGCCGGCGCCGCTCACTCAGCCTCCGAATGCCGACCTGGCCTCCGGACACAGGTATGGTAAGTCCGGCCCCGGGTGGCAGGAGGGTGTGGGGAGGGCGGGCTGGGGTGGTGGGGGAGGGGGGCGATTGGCCGGGCAGGCCAAGGAGGGGGGCAGGGATATCGGTGGCATGCTCCACCGATATCCTAACCCACTTCCCTGGCCTAGTTGGCCTTACACCGTCTCCCTGGTTGTGCGCCAGCTAAATAGCTGGTGCGCATCTGAAGAGATCAATTGGGGCCACCAAATGTCCCCTTCCCCCAAGGTGAGTCCCGGCCCTGCCGGCACAAGCCACATCCTGCATAGGATGCAGCGGCCAGCCATTTAGGTTGGCCGGTGCATCTTAGGCAGGATCGGGCTGTCAATCTGTTGCGGCAAAAACAACACAGCTTTGTGGCACCTGAAAGACTGGGAGATTTATTTTGACATCAGCTTTTGTAAGATTCATGAGACGCGTGAAAGTGGCCCTCAGCTGACAGATGCGTGTGTGCATGTAGTGTACACACACGCAGGCACAAACACACACAAAGAGAAAACATTTATATCAGTGGTGCAGCCCAGCGGATGTACAGGCTGTGATCATTCTATGTAAAACTTAAATGTATAAGAACAAAGCACAGTGACCGTTCACCCCAGCAGTCATTGCAGATTACACAACCATCCTAGCTTTGCAATGTGAAAACCCTTGCAGTGGGACATTATTTTGTCTTTTCTTTTGTTGTTGCGGTCACATTATTTATTATTATTTGTTGAGAATATTTATATACCGCTTTTCAACAAAAAAGTTCACAAAGAAAATCAAATGCAGCATGACTCTTACAATGAAGATAGTGCTCATTGCTTAAGTGGATGGAATTCAAAGAAACAAAACAGGCTTTTAGACTCCAGTATATGTGCATTAATGCAGTGAGAGAAGACTAGAGCAGGAAGCCATTGAATCACAAGGGAGTTTAATTAAAACTAATACCATGCGTCAGTATTTTGCATGAACAGAATGATTGCATGTTTGTTTCTTAAGCACAAGAGAAACTGAAATGTAACATTTGTCTCACATGTCCAAACAGATGTCATATATTTGTCTTAGATTAATTTGTGAATCTCTCACAATCTCAGTTCCTAATAAACCATGTACCTCTGCAGTTCAGTTTCAACCAATTATCTTGTATTATTTGCATTAGTAATATTTTCGTTTCTGTCAATATCAGTGCTACTATATTTGTATAGTGGTATTGTATAGTGGTATTTGTATAGTGCTTTAGTGTTCTTAATCATTGAGTTCCCTGCACATGGAAAGCCAATCACACCCCAGAAAGGGGTGCAACACATAGCTTCCTTCTCCCTGTCATATTTGTTGTTGTGCACATGGGGGGGCTCCCCCATCATGGGGGAAGTACTCAAATATGCAGCCCCTACCTGTGGAGCCCCTAGGCCTAAAGTGGAACAGTTTTACCTCTTGGTGCTCTGATTGCATAAATTGGAGAGTCACCCTTATAACAACTCTATAAGGTTGTTGTTGTTCAGTCGTTAAGTCGTGTCCGACCCTTCGTGATCCCATGAACCATATCCCGCCAGGCCTTCCTGTCCTCCACTATCTTCCTGAGTTCGCTCATTTTCATGTTCGTTGCATCGGTGATGCTGTCTAACCATCTCATCCTTGGCCTTCCCCTTCTCCTTTTGCCTTCAATCTTTCCCAGCATCAGAGTCTTCTCCAGAGAGTCCTCTCTTCGCATTAGGTGGCCAAAATATTTGAGTTTCAGCCTTAGTACCTGCCCTTCCAGGGAACAGTCAGGCTTGATTTCATTTAGAATTGACTGATTTGATCTCCTAGCAGTCCAAGGGACTCTCAGGAGTCTTCTCCAGCACCACAGTTCAAAAGCATCTATTCTTCGGCGCTCAGCCTTCTTTATGGTCCAACTCTCGCAACCATACATTGCTACTGGGAACACCATCGCCCTGACTATACGAACTTTTGTTGGCATGGTGATATCTCTGCTTTTTATTATGCTGTCTAAGTTTGCCATAGCTTTCCTTCCAAGGAGTAAGCGTCTTTTAATTTCATGGCTGCTGTCTCCGTCTGCAGTGATCTTGGAACCCAAAAAAGTAAAATCTGTTACTGCTTCCATTTCTGCCCCTTCTATTTGCCAGGAATTGATGGGACCAGATGCCATGATCTTAGTTTTATTAATGTAGATCTGTATTATTCTCTTTGCTGGTGGGAGGCTAAGATAGAAGTGGCTTGCTTAAGGCTACCTAGTAAGTTCTTGACTGTAGAAGAGTTGGTGTGAACTCCCTGACTTCCAACAGGTACTAAATAACAGAGACGTAGCTAGTCTCTGCGGGGATCCGCACCCCCCGTGACAACCCCAGTGATGTCACAAGCTCTGTCCCACATGTGACATCAGAACCCCGCCCCGGTGGCATCGCGGTAAAAAACACCCCCCAGCATTTTTTCACTACTAGGAGCCCGAGGGGCGACTCCTTCCCCCCCGCTGTGCCACAAAAGCCCACTTTTTGCCGCCACCGAATTGCCACCAATGTGGCACACACACAGCCGTGCACCAGGGCGGTCCACCACCATCCCCAGCTTCTTGTTGTTCAGTCGTTAAGTCGTGTCCGACCCTTCGTGATCCCATGAACCATATCCCGCCAGGCCTTCCTGTCCTCCACTATCTTCCTGAGTTCGCTCATTTTCATGTTCGTTGCATCAGTGATGCTGTCTAACCATCTCATCCTTTGCCTTCTCCTTCTCCTTTTGCCTTCAATCTTTCCCAGCATCAGAGTCTTCTCCAGAGAGTCCTCTCTTTGCATTAGGTGGTCAAAATATTTGAGCTTCAGCCTCCGTACCTGTCCTTCCAGGGAACGCCCACTGTTAAATAGCTTCATTGGCCATTTAGTTTCCGGGCTCAATTCAGAGTGCTGGTTTTAATGAAGCCCTAAACAGCCCAGAGTCTGTATCTGAGCAGCTGCATTTTTCCGCCAGTAGCAATCTGTTTCAGAGGCTCTTAGGTGTCAGGTGAAATCTGTCCTTTTTCTCTTGTGCCTTTTGGCTCTTAATGATGTCTGGGACACTTTTGTCCCTTGCTGTTTATTGATATTTTAATTGGTTTTTATCAGCTAGATTTACTGTTGTTTTTCTGCTGCTTACTGGTTTTTATTTTTGTAAGCTGCCTTGAAACCACAAGCAATAAGGCAGGGTAGAAATCCTCTAAATAAATGTGCACGCACGCACGCATGCACGCATGCACGCACGCACGCACGCACACTTGTAGCCACTATGCTACAGCGACAATTCAAAGAACAAAAACCTGCAACTGGGAGAATTCCAGGATTGGAAAACAGGTAGCTGCACAGTTTGGCTTTTAATAACCTCTGTCTGTGACATTTGATAGCAGTGACATAACATATAGCTTCTGAACAGTTCCAAGTATGTCTAATGAAAAATAGTTAACTTAAAGGAACAAATAGTACCTTTGGACAGCACTAGATATTATTGATATTTTTCTCATACACTGCTCTCAAGCACAAGTGCAAATGGAAACACAGAAACAATTGACTTGTTTGTTGACTTGTTCTAACATCAGCAAACTAGTGATTATGTAGTTTTGGAGCAATCAGGTGCAATGACTGTTTTTCTCAGAAGTATGTATTACGTTGGAAAAATGAACTAGTGGTAATACCTTCAGAAAAACGGTTTAATTTTGCCGAGAGATTAAAAGTAGCACTGAATGTACTTGAAGCACCTTGGAAGTCCAAGTCATGGCTAATGATGACGCACATTTCCACACGAATGATGCTATGGCTTGTCTGTCCTTGTTGTTCACTGGATCTAGGCAGTGTCTGTTGGCACAATCCTGACTAGGCCACCCACTGGATCCTGTGCTCCACCGTGGCCAGGCTGCCACTGGGGCGGAGGTCTGCTCGGGGAAGGGGACGCTCGTCCCCTTCCCCGAGTGTAACCGGGGCCAGGCCCTATCAGCCTCCTTGGATTTCCGCCAGCAGTTTTGCTGGCGGAAATAAGGGGAGGCCGTGTAACAGCCCAGCCGCCCAGCGGGGGGCAGGATATGGCTGAAGCCATCCCCCGCCCACTCCCGGGCCGGCTGGGCCAATGGGCCCCCTTCCTGCACTGGCGATCCGCCTCCCCCCCACGCCAGATCCTGTCTTACCTGGGTCCATTGACCGTTGGGAGCTCCATCATCGGAGCAGAGGAGGCCGGCCTCTCCGCTGGCCTTCCCTGCTCTAGAGTAGTCGCAAACGTGCTTTACGACACGTTTGCAACTACTACCGGCGCCGGAACACTCGTTCTGGCGCTGGAGTTTTCGTCTGGATTGGGCTGCCCAGCAATAACCAGTCAGATGCCCTGCATACTTAATACTGCTCCTCGTGACCCTTCTGCTGCCCCATGGAAGCTGCTTAAAACTGCCTCTGCAATGGTATATGCTCGACACAGCTAACCATTTCAAGTACTTTGCTCCCCATACATGCAGAACTCCATGCTGTCCACAAATCACATAGTGGAGGCTGATCTGCATGACCAGGCTGAAGATACACAATGGCTCTCAATGTGGAACAACTGCATGTGGAGGCAGTTTCTTTTTTAATTCTCTTCTAGTTAAAACAGTATGGTATATAGCAACAATATGTTATGTAGACCCAGTCTACAAATTGTAGAGATTGAGGTGGTAAACTGAGGGGGCAGAGTTCTGGACTGTTCCACTTCAGGTGTGCAGATATGGTGCCATATTTTTTTACTCTATCCCCATGCAGAAAAGGCCTCCCTGTCTTTAGCAAATGAGCACATTGGAGAGGTTTAGTGCTGACCTCTCCCTGATCTGCTAGTTTACTACATGTTTTTTGTATGAGGAAGGCATTAAAACAGATAACCTCATATCTGTGGTCTGAAATGGAACAGTCCAGAATTCTATCAACTCACCACTCTGTCTAATGGGGAGAATGAGTCTACCTGTCTATGTATCAAACTCTTTCATAAATCTCATTCAGAGCTAGTGTAGCACAGAGATGAAAAGATCTGAGCTGTGAATTGGGACTTCCCTGGTTCGAATCTTGCCTCTGCCATTAACTCATGGGGTAGCCTTAAGCAAGCCCCTCAGCTTCAGCTCCTGAGATACAATAGGGGGATAATAGTACTTACTACCTCTCATGGGTTGTTGTAAGGTAGAAAACCAGGATAATACATGTGAAGTACTTGGCACACCTAGAAAGTACTATGCAAATGGTATGCATAACAAGGATTTCTTATGCATGTTTATTATAATATTTCTGCCACAGAGATTTTTTTCCCTATCATATCGATAGAATGACCTTGTAGATTTCCACCACCTCTCATACTTTGTCACCAACTAATAATTGCAAGTGGCTTCAAACATTATGGACAAGCCCCACCAGCCAAATTCAATATCACAACTCCATTTGGCTGGCAGTATTTCCCTGTAAGGTCTGATAGAAAATGTGTACATCTCTCTCTGTAGTCAAATGGTTAAGCCACATTTGGGAGTTTGTGCTTGTGCAATGGAAGTTCCCTCTAAAGATCTCTATTGAGTGCAAGACCACCCACACCACCCCCAAATGTTGTAGAAGTGGCTATCAATTTGGCCAGCAGTGCTTCTTTGGAACTCTAAAACTCTTGGGAACTTTATCCTGCAGTTAGGGTAAAGCAGGTTCCCCCTCCCTCCTTATGATTGTATATTGTGCTATCAGACTACAAGGTACAAAAGTTAATCAAACATTTTCATAATATGTTGCAATACTTTTTGGATAAATTAAGATTTGGGAAGCTCCATAAATAAGATATATGCTAAAACAGTGGTTCTCAAACATTTTAACACCGGGACCCACTTTTTAAAATGACACTCTGTCGGGACCCACCTAGCTTTATGAGACGCTCAAACATTTATTTCCCTATATTTGCACAAGCCTGCAAACTGCAGGAGCTTAGCTCTTTGAAGGGCAATTAGCAACCATCTGATTTTTGAATAGCTTCATGGCTTGTGGCAATTACTTATCTGATCTTTCCATCACCTGGAACCCACCAGAAATCAGGTCGTGACCCACCAAGTGGGTCCCGACCCACAGTTTGAGAAACACTGTGCTAAAACGTGCGAGTGACCAGTAAGTTGTATTTTGGATTTTTTTTTTCTGGAATGTGTTTTCATAATATTTGATCTTAGTTCTTTTGAAATACACTGTATCATACTGTTCCTCTTCGGCAATTTTGCGTACGATGTATTTTGTTCATATATCTCACCTTGTTTTCTTTGTTGGGTCACTTTGTACTTTGTGGGTTTGCAATGAACAGAGTTTAGTCATCAGTTCTCCAGTGTATTGACGTCTGACACATCTTGAGCTTATGGTGGCTCAGCATGCTTTTCACCTCCCAGTGTGTATTCTTTGATTCAATAACATTGTTTGGAGACCATTTTTGTCCCAGAAAAAACCATCTTGTTACAAAACCAGCATGAAATAAGAGAATCTACAAAGCTCTGATGCTTTTCTGCCAAGATAACAAGTATACCAAGATGTTTCAAGTCCAACTGATTCCCATATAAAGAAACAAAAACAAGTAATTTTAAGGACAGTAGCCAGGATGTTTAAAAATAGCATAACACATATTCTTAAAAGATTTGCAGCTTTTCTTTTGTTGTGCAATTAGTTTGACATTTTCTAGCCAAAGAGCAACCCAAATTGCTCCAAAATTGGTACCAGTTTGTCATTTGCTGAGTTAAGAACAAAACAGAAATAAATGACTCACAAAGTCTGCGAACTAACTGAGAAAATGATTTTAGCTTCATGAAATTGTTGTTGCTATGGTAACTGTGAGTAGCAGCCTGTGTTGTTTGTGCTCCTAAAGAGCAGAGGAGTGAAAACTTGATGCAGATGAGTGAAAATTGTACACGTTTCGAAAAAGGGGGAAAGAATAGTGTTGAAACTCAATCAAACAATTCAGAATGTGTCCAGTTCTACCAAAGTTCAGCACTTTAATTCCCACTGATTTCAATGAGAGTGTCTGCTTAAACCTCTCCCACTGAAATCCATGAGGCTTAAAGGAGCTTAACTGTGACTAGGTTTTGCCCACAGTGGTTTTTGTTAAATACTACAATCTTTCCAGATACTATGGTTTTTCCAGAGGTCATCTGATAAGACAAAGTCTTGGTTTTGTGGGACAATTGTGTGATGAAACAGAATTATTTTGTACAAGTGACTTAAGATAACAATAGCTTTACAAAACACAGTTTTGACTCTTTTCACATCCCATTCAGACTTTTATGTGCTTGAAGGTGAAGGTGACCCCCGATAATTAAGTCCAGTCGTGTCCGACTCTAGGGTGTGGTGCTCATCCCCATTTCAAAGCCGAAGAGCCAGCGTTGTCCGAAGACGCCTCCGTGGTCATGTGGCCAGCATGCCTCTCCTTGCCGCAGCGCGTAGCATGCGGCTGGAACACGGAGCGCTGTTTATCTTCCTGCAGGCGGTACCTATTTATCTACTCACATTAACATGCTTTGGAACTGCTAGGTTGGCAGGAGCTGGCCAAGCAACGAGAGCTCACCCCGTCGCAGATTCGAACTGCCGACCTTTTGATCAACAGCTCATGGTTCAGCGGTTTAACCCACTGCGCCACACACCTGCCCAAATTGCTGCCCCTTTCCAGATGTCTTACTGCTGTGACCAGGATTGCTTAATGCTTACCTTTAAACTACGCTAATGTTTTCCCAAAAATGACTATGCCATACCAAGAGATTACAAATCTCTATTTTTACCTTGTACAGTAGGTTAAATAGAATAGCAGTGGCAAGCCACAAACTTATTAATATGTTTGTACTACTACTATGGAGTTTCAAAAAAGGATGTGAAGAATCTCAATTTCAGCAAAGGGCCAACTCAGAGGCGTATTCCAAAGATTATTCACACAACCATGTCATTTTCACACATAAAACCATTTGGTGGGTTTTTAGTGGAGTCAACCAATTTCACACATACTTGACTATGTTTTATCTAGTGATGATGATTGACATGGCTTTCTCTGCAATAGTACCCAGGTTGTGCAACCCCTTGCCCTGGATGCAAGACTGGCTCCATCATTTCTACTGTTCTGATGATGGCAAAACATCTTTTGGTCCGTTTGGCCTTTGGGACCGTCATTTTTATATTGATCTGTTCCATTTTCTCTTAGGTGCACAATTTTGATGTTTTTCTGGTGCAGTATATTGTTTAATGCTATATTTTTGCTAATATTGAATTTATTTTTAGTGTATTGTGTTCGTTCAGTATGTTGTAAGTTGCCATGACTGCCTCCCTTTAGATTTAGTTAGGATTGGGCTGTAAGATTCAAAATCACAGATAATGTAGCATAATTGTGCAGTACCCAGAAAATACAAAGTACGGTAACAGTTCCGTGCATAAATAGAATTGAAGTGAGCAAATTGGGTGGATTATAGCCTCAACTGACAGGACAGACACAAAAGAAGATTTCTAATCATCAAATGTTTCCTTACCAACTGTTAGGGAAAATTAGCTGCTAGAGAGAGAACTGGAGTTAAACAATGGAAAGAGAAAGCTTGTTGCTAGCTCCTCTTTTCCAAGTTTTTCACTGCAACCCTCTCCAGTTTTCTTTACTGCCTGAAAGAATGCTGTTAGCTTAGGACACCATCACCGTGTGTGGTCAAAATCTGCCAAAGTAGTATTGCATCACCAGCTTTGTGAATTGGGTAACGGCCTAATCCAGTGCAACTTTGCGTTTGTGAAGCGCGCGCTTCGCAGGCACCAGGTGTCGTAAATGCGCCATAAAGCGCATTTACGGCACCTGGAGAGTAAGGACCACTGGCGGGGAGGCCAGCAGCCCTCTCTCTGCTGCCCTCTGAACCCGGCATCCACCAGTGCAGGTAAGTCCTGCCCCTGCACCAGTTGGTGCAGGGGCGGGGGGAGGGTGTGCCAGGCGGTGAGGGAGGGCGGCCGTTGACTGACCTGGGTCGGGAGGGGGTGGGGATATCAGTGGCGAACTCTGCCAATATCCCGCGCCTGTTCCCAGTCTGGGCCGCCCTGACCCTGCCATCCCGGATGTACGCCAGCTCCAGAGTTGACATACTTCCAAGGAGGCCCATTTGAGCCAGGCAGCCCTACACCCAGGGAAGGGGACGAACATCCCGCTTTTTACCTCTTCATCCTGAAAATTGCCCATTTACACCCATTCTCTGTTTCCTGTTCTTCAGTCAATTCCTAATCCATAAGAGGACCTGGCCTTTTATTCCCTAACTGTTGAGTTTTCTGAGGAGCTTTTGGTGAGGCTCAGGTTCCTTTGGTGAGGTGAGGTGTGCCTAATGCTGTTGTTGGAACATGGAATATTCTTTTTGGTGTTCTTGTAAAGTTTGTTCAGTACAAAACGAAGTTGTTTTCCAGGTTCACAGAAGGGAGTCTAATGACTGCACTTCTCAAGTCAGAAGAAAGGAGAGCAAAAAAAAAGTCTGTGATCAGTTTTAATTTCTGGCGGTATTCTAGACAGAGTGGCAACAGAAATTTGCTCAATAGGGAGAAGTGATTCAGAAGGAGCAACAAAAAAGTTACCATTTGCCTTTAGACTGAACTAGTAATATCAGAGTAACTTACAGCACAATCCTATTCAACTTCCCCAACCGGTGTAACCAGCAGGGGAGTGTAGGGCAGGAGGGTTTGGAGAGGAGGGGGATTTAAATCCCCTTCGAATCCCCCTTTGGAGGGGATTTGAATCCCCTTTCCGGTCTGGGGCCTTCCGTTCTTGCTGCACCGCTGGCTGCACCAGTGGGGGAAGTTGGATAGGATTGTGATGTTAGAACTTAGGGGGAAGAACAGTTCACATACGGTAATTCAGAACTTGCCTTGTGAAATACCCATCCCTCTGTTGCAATTAATATTGCTGTCTCTTTTAGAAGCAATGAGAAATTCAGGGTAGCTGCTGCAGGGATAGTTTGTTTCAGAAGAAGAAACACTAGAAACGTGACTTTCTTTATGCATCCTGTTTTTTATGCATTCATTTTGTTGAGAATGGATGTATTTCCAAGGATGAATCATTGTAAGACTTGGAGCCAGAATCCAGGAAGCTCAAGGGCCCCCAGACTGCTTCTCTTCTCTGTTTTTTCTACTTCTAGCCCCCTAATCAGGATATAGGGCAGGCAGGGTGCAGTGTGTGCTGCTGGGGGTCATCAGGCTGTAAATTCTTTTGCTGATACAATACAAAATACTATTTGTATTGTTACCACCATGGGGACACTACTTGGCCATTCTGCCAAATGTCTTGGTCCATCTACAATCAGGTTGCATCATACGTGCATGTACATCCATATACCATATTTTTTCGTGCCATAAGACGCATCAGACCATTAGACCCATCAGACCATTAGACACAAGCATTTTATGGAGTGAAAAATAGGGAAAATTAAAAAATGACTTGCTTAAACAACTTACCTGGTTGGTTTTCCGCAGCTCCAATCTTCTTACCACATCCCCTAGTCAGCAGCTCGAAGACGTGAGCCTCTCAGGCGCTGCACGTGACCAGGAGGCTCTCCGCAAACATCGCAGCAACTGTGATGTTTGCGCAAAGTTCCCAGGCACTGGACGCGACCAGGAGGCTCTGCGCAAACATCGCAGCAGCTTCCTGGTCGCATCTAGCGTCTGGGAACTTTGCGCAAACATCGCAGCAGCTGCGCAAATATCAGGGGTTCTCAACCCCTTCCCGTCTGAGTACCACCTCAACCACCACTCTTCTGTTGCGTACCACATCATTGCCAGTTACTTCTGGGTTTTGAGGTTTTTGGAGGCCATAAAACTCAGGTAGGAGGGTCTGGGCGGGTGGGAAGGTCCTTCTCAGCATTCCCGAGAGGCTCAGCCAAAAGCAGGAGCCTCTCTGGAGCGAAAACACATCGCTGAAAGCACCGTGTCAGAGCGGGGTTCTGTTGTTCCGGCAGTCTGAGTACCACCAGCAGTCAGCCAAAGTACCACTGATGGTATTAGTACCACTGGTTGAGAACCCCTGGTTTAAATAGTACAGGTGATTCTATCCCCCATTCCACTCACTGAGCATATGCCCTGGAGTGAGCATGAGATGGGAGAATACATCTGCTGATCCCTCAGTTTCTGCCTGTCTCTCATATGGTGATTTTAGTTTTTAAAGAGACAGTACATTTTTTAAATTTCAGGGTAATTTTGACTACAGTATATGTGATTTTCCCCTTACACACTGACTTCAGAACCAAACCCATGTGTGAGATGCAACCTGACTGTACTGTGATTGAAATCCAGAGACATCATTATCATCACGGACGTCGCTGGAGCGTGGCGGGGGGGCGGGCCGCCAGGGGGTGACGCGTGTACCCCCGCGCGCGTCACCCTCCGGATGCTCCGAGGCCGGCCCGGGAGCCGGCCTCGGAGCGTCCGGCCCCGCCGGCGCTCCAGGGCCTTCTGAAAGAAGGCCCAGTGCGTCAATACGGGTACTTTAATGGTTTTCGTGCATGCGCAGACCGTTTTGAGGGCAATAGGGCAGGCCCTTGCCCTCAAAACGGTCTCTGCGCATGCGCGAAAATTGTAAAAGTACCCGTATTGACGCAGTGCATTCCCGGGCCGGCCTCGGAGCGTCCGGAGGGTGACACGGGGCGGGGGGGCACCTGAGGCAGGGTGCAGCCGGGTCGCCTCCCAAAAAACTGCTGCACTTGCTTCTTTTACCATCTATCAGTCTTCAGACTGTCCTAAGAAAATGTTTCTGGCTGGAAAGAAACGAAACGTCGGACTACACTAGTTTTGGCTTCGGATTTTAATGATTTTCTGCCTGTCTGCATTTTTGAAGAGATATTCGGAGATTGCTGACAGGATCGATTGTTGTTTTTATCTCGGCTGGACTTTGTTCTTACATGGCTTTCATACCCGTAATTCCTATTTCTCTGCAAATTGTGGCTGGCCATGATAGCTTTCGTTCAAACATGCAATATATCCTCTGTTAGGGGGCTGGGTTTTAAGAACAAGATGTAGTAACACTACAACAAATTGTGTGTTTTAAAGTATCTCACAGTTTGTTTGAATAGGAATGGTGTGAGGACAGCAGGTGTTTGCATGCCACCTCCATTGCACATTAGGAACTTAATGGATCATTGATATTACCTGGACGTTAAATGCCATAAAGGTTAATGGAACTTGCATGCAAGTTCAGTATTGCAGCCCTATTTTAGGGTTATTTTTACATCCTTCCCACTACTGATACTAGCATGACAGTATTAACTTATAAAGACTCTTGTGAGTGCATATAAATGAAGCACTTTAAAGCTGTGTACTAAGGAAACTGGTAGTAACAACTTGTGTATATCTGAAGCTTTACAGCCCAATGCTGCCTAAGATCCGCCGCAGTGTGCTTAGCGCACTGCAGCAGATCCTGTGCAGGATCGGACCCACACTGGTGGAGCTGGGGCACACCTCGGTGAAAGGGAACGTTTTGTTCTACTTTTTTTCCTACTTTGTTCCCTTCCCCCGGTGTAAGCTCCAGCGACCCCAATGGGCCTCCTCGGATGTGCACCAGCTATTGGTGCACCAGCGACCAGTGGTGCACCAGCGATCAGTAAGGCTGACCAGACCCAAGTCAGGGGTTAGGATATCAGCAGAGCTTGCTGCCGATATCCCCACCCCCATCCCTGGCTGGCCAGTCCCCCCCCCCGCCACCCTGGTCCGTCCTCTCCATGCCCTCCTGCTGCCCGGTGCAGGACCTACCTGTATCCAGCGGCGTGGGCCTTGTCCGGTGGCAGAGTGAGCTGTGCCGGCCTCGACGCCGGTGCTGCTTATTCCGTGGGTGCCGTAAACATGCCTTATTGCACATTTGCAACACCCTGCGCCAGTGGAGCAGTTGCTCTGCCAGCACCGGACTAAGCAGGATTGTGCCTTTAATATCACAGAAACCTGATGGAACACTGTGTATGAACAAGTCACCATGGTTGTGGGAGAAACAGAAATGTTTAAAGGATTTTTTTTGTTTAGTAATTAACATCATAAACTTTGGTTGTTTATGTAGCTGACTTTAACTCCAAAAAGCTAGAAAAATGTGGTTGTTGTGTACTGACAATGCTTCTGCTTTAATTTGAATGAATAACATCTTAAAATTGCTGATTTTGGAGGAAGGTACACAGAAATTATTGAAAATGAAATATTATTTTAAAGGGCAGGGGGAGGAAATTGTGCTATGTAGAGTTTGTTTCCATAATAACTATGTTTAAAACGATACAGGCATGGTTGCTACCAGGCTATTCTTTAAATTGCAGTTTGCTTTTGCCTTTTGAGTGCTCCTTATTTTAATGCTACTTTAGTGCTAGACAAGTGGAAACTTGGAATGAGATGAGCACATTAAATTGGTTTACAGATGTAACTGAGAAAAAGGACGATTTGAAGTATGCAGGGCTGGGGAGATGTCTGGATTTTTAACAGAATCGCATGTTACCTGCAAAAGGAAACCTTTCAAATGAATGTTAAGCTTACAACAATGTAGGAACCAAAGGAAAATAAGGAAAAGTTTATTAAGGACACGCAACTCACAGATCAGCTGTCCTATGCAGAAGTCTTGTGGTGATTTCAATGACCAAAATTAGGTTAATTTCAATATGTATCACCACGTTTTAAGGTCAGCCACATTAAGGCGCAGTACATTGCACACTTCTAAGTCTGAAACCATGTTTATTATGATTAAGCATACGTGTAGCAACCATATGTGAATTTACTGCCATTAAGTCAACATTGCCATTGTGCATATCACTTTCCTGTTCATTGTTGGTGCCTGGAAAAGCAGATCCATACAATCAATTCACCACAAGCACATTATATCAAGGGTAAAAAAAAAAAAAAAGCTCATCTTCCAGCCATGTGTATTAACTCTAGGAAAAACACGTATGGCACAGCTTTTCGAACTGGTGCATTTCAATCATAGCTTCTTTCACAGTTTATTTTTATTCAGATGTGTTTTGACTAGTTGAAATGATGCCTTCTAGATTACAAAAAAATAGCATTTGCTACCAGATACTGTGAAATCTGGTACTGTCAATGTCACAGAGCTGAAACGTGCTGCTGCTACTACGCCCAGGGCTGGACCAAGATCTTCTAATGCTTGAGGCAGTGTACCAAATGCTACCTCCCCTTACCTGGTGATGCTTCTTTGATTGGAAAAAGAAGAGGGGGACAAAGTGGAAGAGGAAGTGTGGAGGAGAAGAGAGTGGTGGGCTGTTCCATTCTGTCCCCCTCTCCCTTTTCCAATCCAGGGAGTGGGAGGAGCAGCGGAGGTGAGTGGGTGGATGGAGGGGGGGGGCACCTCCAGCCATTCTGTTGCTTACTGCCTCAGTCAGGCCAGCCCTGATGGTACCAAACCTTTAACCACACAAGTCCATGGAAGTGCTAGAAGTGGCCAACCAAAGTAATCCTGGATTTGAAGAACTTTGGGCACTTTTCCTCACGCATTGTCCCCCACCCTTAATACTGGCATTGTTCTGAGGGCCAGTATATTAGAATATTGTTACATGCTTCTGGCCTAACAACAGATTATACGGTGGGAAAATTAAGATGGAATCTGTACAAGTATGAACCTTGCCCACATCGCCAGAGCTTTGCCTTCACCTTTTGCCGCAGCTGTTCCCATTGCTGAACAGAAAGGCACTAATAACAAGTCACAGTGGCTTGCCTGTTTGGCAGCGGAAACTGCTGCAGTAAAAAGCAAAAGCAAAGCTACAGCTGTTTGCATTGTTCCCTTCCATGCTTTGACTTCTTCATTTGGATCCTAGTCTGAGAGTGCTGCAGCTAAAGGGGAGGAAAGAAGGGAAAGGGACGAACTTTATTGGCATATCCTCGTCATTCTTTTTCTCCACAATTTTGACTTACTTGTTGGGTGTACAGTACTGATCTCCGCGGTTACAGTCAACAAGTCCATTGTAAATGTTTGCTGGAGCTTGTTACCCTAGCAAACTGCCACTTATTGTACATAATACATGTACCCTAGTCTAGTATTTTCTTTCTTCCCTCACATCCTCCCCTGCTTCTCTTTTATATTTTCACAAATAAACCTCAGTGGTTTTCCCTGTTCTATATCTGAAGCCAGCCAAGCCATTCATGCATTGCATGTAAATCCAAAGCATAGGTTCTGCAATACATGAATGAAGTCATACACTAACATTTATGGTTAATAAACTCTGACTGCAGTCCTAGATGCACTTAACTTCAGAGTAAACCTTGTTGCATTCAGTGAGACTTACTTCCACGTACACACACATACATAGGATTAGGCTGCACAATTTAAAAGTCATAATTTTTTAACATCATGTACATTTTGAAATATTATTCCCTAATTTCTCACTCTCTCATTTTTATGGAAGCAAGATGAGAACACCCTGAACTATTGCAAAAGGGCTATGATGTTGCTCATTTTCTATAATAGCCTCACTTGTCTACTCTAAGCAGTGCTGCAAGGACTCAGTATTCCTCCAAGGAGTACTGATTGTGTTTGTGTTTGGCTGGGGGCAGGGGAACGTTCTCCAGTGGAATGTATTGGGGATACTGGCATGAAGCTGACATCTTTTTATATGCATGATGTGGGGAACTGAGGAAATGAGAACCATGCAAATACTGCCTGTATGTGTAATTGCAAAAGGCTATATAATAGGCCAGGCAGCATCATTTGCGCAGTCACATCTCATGTTGCAAAACATTTGAGTAGAAAGACTTCTGCCATTTTGACCTGAGAGCTTAATATTTATAAAATATTAACCTGTTACTGCATAGCTGAAATTTCAGTCAGAGTATCTTCCTATTAGCTGGGTTCAGATGACTCTTTTCTAATGCATGCTCTGTTAGTTCTAAATAGTACCACCTTAATAAAAGGTGAAATATACCCATGTAAAATCAACCCCCAGCTTTTGGGTGCCGTGCTTCTACTGTGTCTCACCTTAAAAACAGTAAAGGTGATGACTTCCTTCCTTACTTTGGACAGAGATAAATAAATCCTGAATGAAAATGTGTTATCTTTCCTAAGGCTGCTGTCAAGCCTGCACAAGGATTCAGCTGGAAAAACAACAACTCCACACATCAGATTCCAAGTCACTTCGATATATGTTTTGTCTTCTCAGATACTAAATATGAATTTGTGAAATAAGACACATTGCATAATTGTTGACATCAAACTGATGTGTGGTATCAACACCTTTATGAATCAGAAGTATGTTGCAAGAACAAATGGTTGGGAATGTTTTGTCATTCTAGAAGACATTTACTAAAGATGTAGCTTGGTCTAAAAACTGTGGGCTAATCTTTAGGGAACTGATTATGGAGCATATTCGTTTGGGTAAGGGAGCTAGATCTGATAATTACAATTTCAGAAAAGAATACCTATTGGTGACTAAAAACTAGATCCATATCTCATTGAAGAAATGAACCTGCCATTTATACACATGCATGCATGCATATAAATGTTTATTAACTTTCAAGGTTTGCTTTTGTCTCCTTTCATCCAGGAAACTTCATGGTTTTGTGGTCAACATGCAGGACATCAGTTTTTAAGCCGGTAACTAATCGATTTATTAAGAACTTGGCCTGCTCTGGGATCTGTGCCAGCTTAGTTTGTGTGCCTTTTGACATTGTCCTCAGTGCCAGTCCACACTGTTGCTGGTGGATCTACAACATGGTCTTCTGTAAGATCATCAAGTTCCTGCACAAAGTCTTCTGCTCAGTGACCATCCTTAGCTTTCCTGCCATTGCTCTGGATAGGTAAGACACTGCATTTGCTTATGGATTGTCTTTTTCTTCTATAGACATGATCTCATTCATGCTTTCCCTGTTTCTGATTGTTGTTTTTCATAAGCCCTTCCTTTTACAGCATCTTTGAGGAATTGTCTGCTATTCACTAGTCCCTGTTACCAGTGGAGCTGATGACCTTGCCTGTAGTGGAACTTTTCCTGTAAAGAGGTGAAATTGAAGTACCTTAGCAAGTAATTCTCTATGTACCTAGTAAGTCTTCTCCCTGATGCCTTGGTGAAGTATACGGTTTGCCTGGAGCTGCCAGCATTCAGGTAACTTGTGGTTTCCATTTTGAAACCTCTAGAAATGACTTGAAGCTGTAGAATAATGCAGGCAGTGGTCCCCAGGGAGAGCTGTCCCTGGATTTTGGCTACTGGATTTTCAAGGCATGTTGTCCCTGGAGTGAGTTTGAAAATGAATCCAGGACCAGTCATCAGTGATAAGGTGTGCAGCCACGCAGCTTGAAGCCGAGCTCCGTGTCGCACAGAGCTTGGCAACCCAGAAGTTCGGCGATGATGCATAATCGCTGAGCGTCCAGAGATGGTGTAGTGACACAGTCGTGATGCCACACAGCCGAAGGAGGAGTCCACACACTAGTGTGGACCCCTTAGAAGGAATATAGCCGGTCGTGCTTATGGAAATATACCCCTTGGACATTCTCTA
This sequence comes from Plestiodon gilberti rubricaudatus, assembly GCA_026170595.1. Taxonomy (NCBI): domain Eukaryota; kingdom Metazoa; phylum Chordata; class Lepidosauria; order Squamata; family Scincidae; genus Plestiodon; species Plestiodon gilberti. Next base: position 265,089,465 of record JANXHW010000001.1, read on the forward strand.
TAATATATATTATATTTATATAAATATACCCCTCGGGACAGTCTCTCCCCAGAGAGAACACTACTTGTGCACAGACCTAATGGAAAACATGTGTTTGGAGATCTTGCTTGATACCCCAACTTTGTCAGGCAGTGTAGAAAGGGATTTACCTACAGAATCTTACTGTTTTTGACCTTTTTTTGCTCGTTAACCCATTTTAGAAATATTTGCTCTCTTTGATGTTTCATGACAATTACCAGTATCCTGTCAGCTTTGTCGCTGAGTGGGAATGAGAAGCTGGGATTCCTAGTTCTGCACTCAACAGTTTAGTTGCACCACCTTGGTTGTGTATTGATGTAAAAGTCATGTACTTTTACTGAGAATCATTTTGTTTCTCTGCAAATAGTTCTATATACAAGTTACCAAATGATTTTCCCTCTCATTCCTTTTGTCTCGAATACCAATTTAATACAAGTCATTGGAATGTACAGACTTTGCTGGCCACTGGCCAGGTCATCATTTGAATCAATACAGCATCCCACTGATTGGTGAATTACAGCTCCACATTAGACCAGAAACCCACTGGAGAGACAAGCTATGTCTAACATAACCATGCAAGTAACAGACAAGTGACATAAAGAAGATGAATATTTGATAGGTTAATCATGCTCCAGATGGAGAGTAATTTTTGTAATACAAAAAATAGCAGTTGCATGAGTAGAGGTAAAGGATGAACTAGCTCAATTCAACAGAGTATCTGGGCTGTAATTTCTGTAGAGAGAAAGAAATCAGCAGACTTCAATGGGATGCATTGAAATCCTGGCTGATATTAACAATGTATGTTGCATTTTTATGTTACAAATTTCACATATCCTGTGAAGTAAATTATTTCCCATTGGCTGAAAGGCAGTTTGGGGGGGGGGAATCTTAAATAAAATACATTTTAGCAACCTAAGAGAACTCCTCTTTAAACAAAATAAATGTTTCCATTTTACAAATAATGCAGTGGTTCAGTTCAGCAATTTCAAAATGGTAAGACTCTTTTTCATTGGAAACTAATATGTTTTAATTGCTATAGCAACCAGTATGAATGCTTGTCCAAGAAATATATGAATTTCAAATTGGGAAATTTAACGTAAATCAGTTATTTAAATAATTGTGATTACAGTCAGTCTACAGGAAGTGTGAGTAGGTTGAAGTCCCAGTCAGCACTAATATTTTTATATGCCCTTACAGACTTTTTTCTTTTTTGGTAGGTACTATTCAGTTTTATATCCACTGGAAAGAAAAATATCGGATGCCAAGTCTCGAGATGTGGTGATCTACATCTGGGCCCATGCAGTGGTCGCCAGCATTCCTGTATTTGCCGTGACCAACGTGTCCGATATTTATGCCATGTCCACTTGCACCGACCCCTGGAATCACTCCATTGGCCATTTAGTGTATGTCATTATTTACAATGTGACCACTGTGATTGTGCCAGTAGCTCTTGTGTTTCTCTTTATGATCCTCATCCGCAGGGCACTGAGTGCCAGCCAGAAGAAAAAAGTCATCATAGCTGCCTTAAGAACCCCTCAGAATACCATTTCCATTCCTTATGCCTCCCAGAGAGAATCTGAACTTCATACCATGCTGCTGTCCATGGTTACGGTTCTTATCTTCTGCAGTATCCCCTATATGACTTTGGTGATTTATCGCACTGTGCTCAATGCTCCTGACACATCTGTGTTCTTGCTTCTCACTGCCATCTGGCTGCCCAAGATCTCACTGCTAGCCAACCCTCTGCTCTTCCTGACTGTTAACAAATCAGTACGTAAATGTTTAGTAGGGACAATTGTGCAGTTACACCGAAGGTATAGTCGGAGGAACGTTGTCAGCTCTGGAAGTGCTGCAGATGCCAGCTTGGAGCCTCACGTTCGTTCTGGTAGCCAGCTTCTAGAAATGTTTCACATTGGGCAGCAGCAGATTTTCAAACCCATGGAAGATGAAGAAGAGAATGAAACTCAATCGATTGACTCCAGCAACTACCAGCAGAAAGAAATCCCTACGACCAGCTTAGAGGTTCAGAGGCCTCTGCCTTTTGCAGTTGCAGACTCTGCTGCGCAAGTGGCTCCAGCTATGCCCACAGAAGCAGACCTGGCCAACGAGAAGTATTCCATGCAGCTCGGCTTTGGGCCCTTTGAGCTGCCTCCACAGTGGTTGTCAGAAAATCGGAACAGTAAGAAACGACTACTGCCTCCTTTGGGGAATACACCTGAGGAGCTGATCCAGACAAAGCAGCCCAAGTCTAAAGGAGAAAGAAAAATTAGCAGGAACAATAAAGTCAGCATCTTTCCCAAGGTGGATTCCTAGTAAAAGCAGGAGCTCTGTGTGATGATGAGACAGGACTGCCTCCTTGTTGCACATTTGTGATCCTATGGATCTTTATTAGGTTGACATTCAATAAAGGCTGATTTTTTTTGTGCCAATTATGTAAAAATAAAATGAAAACATAAGTGTTCCTTAGGAATGAGTTTCTACACAAATATTTAATCTTATCTGCTTCTCGACATCAATTCTTCATTATACACAAGACTAGAGTTGATTACCTTCCAAAGAAGTATTTTTGGGTCCTTCCTGTCCCAAAGACCTCTGTATCCCATTGTGATCTTGAAGACAGCCACGTACAGCAAGTCTCTGTACATGCAGAGAGGCATGCTGGGTAGCTGCTCTACAATAATGGAACCTTAGGGAAGGGAATGGTATAAATACAAAATGCCCTTCCCTGGAGTTCCACAACTCTTTCTACTCCTTCACAAAAGCCTAAACATGTCTAAGGAGCACTACATGACCTTTCAGTGTGAGATGGCTTTCATTGGCCAGGATTATTAAACAAGCATGGGGAATGAAATACTATTTTATAACTTAGTAATATTTTTTTTTTCTTTTTGTATCTTTTATCTTACAGTATTTTAACTTGCTTCATGCTGTTGAGGGAAGTATGGGCTAAATACATATATATGATCTCGGGCACATTGCCTGTAAAATATTTCCATTCAGGGCTGACATTTGATGGGCTGAACACTGCAGGTATTAGTGAATATGACCAGTGCAACCACAACAACCTAACAGAGATAAAATATATAAAACATCAAGAAATACTTTTTTACAATAACACATGAATATTGGTGTGTGTGTGTGTTGAAAGCAAGAAAATATTATCTTTGATTTATATTATATTTAATTTAATGATCATTGTGTTAGAAAGATAGCACTCCATTATAAACTTGGTGAACCTGTCTGAGTATAGATTCTTGACTATAATAAACTTGCACCTCCCATCTGGGTCACATATAGAAAATACTACTTCAGTGGGGGTTATAGGCCTCAATCCATGGAGCAGTTCAGCTGTTCACAAAATTTTTTTTTTTCAAATATTCATTTTTTGCACTTTGATAATTTTGTTTATGATTTCCACACTTTGATTTGGCTGAAACTTGTTCCACCTTCATCTGGTTTTGATTTTAGCTTATCTTGGTTTATCCTGCAAAAATGGTTTTAAATGCAGGATTTCACAGTTATTATGGTGCATGCCTGTTGCTCTCCAGTAACAAATACAATGATGATTTGATTTCTGAACCTGATTTTTGTTTTAACTCAAACTGACATGCAAATTATGCTATGCTATGAGAATACAGAAATTCAAAGAAAACTTTGAGTGGTTATTTGCACCACTTGAATCATATTTCCTAAACAGTAATATCTTCTTGACAAGAAATTAACCGGGGGCGAGGGGGGGGAGCGCAAGCTGCTTTTCCGTTTAAAAATCTGAGAGTTTAAACAGAAGCTGCAGAAAGGCATTGAAGCATAGCTGGGCACCGCCGTGTGAATGAAAGTCACTTAAATTCTGACAGAGAGTAGTTGACAATCAACAGAATATAAAAGGGTAACATATTATAAATTGCCAAATTGGTAGGATAACTGTGTTCTAGTGATTTCCTTTGGAATCCAAGGCCTACAGTCCTGATCCCGCCAGGAACTTCTGTGCACCAAAGCAGTTTTATTGTAGGTGTTACTGACATAGCCGCTCATCCAAACCCCATTGACCTGGCTGGAATAGATGTTTTGATATGCCAGCATCAGGGGTCATTATTACTACATTAAAGTTGGTACATGTGACAAGATGCACATGACTAGAGCTAGTTTGGAACCATTATCTTTATATGCTACTTCCTTTAAAAATTCAGAAATAGGTCTTTAAAGAGCAATTGTTTCATTTGCTATTGATGAGTTACACAAGATGATAAATATGGGCTCCCTCCATCATATATGAAAAGGGGGATTTCCTCACTCCTATTCTGTAAAATAAATACACATTGTGTAATACATGGAAATCACTCCTTGCAGTGGCCAACATATATGGCATAACATATTTCACAAATCGAAGCCTGTTACATCAACAAGCAACCTAAGTGCATCCAGACAGCGTGTTTGTAGTTCACCTTCCTCCCTCTTGGGTATCATGAATATGGCTTGTTAATTATTGCACTCTCTAAACCAGGGGTTCTCAACCAGTGTTACTCATACCACCAGTGGTACTTGGGCTGACTGCTGGTGGTACTTGGCCCACCGGAATCCCGCACTGATGTGGTGCTTTTGGTGCCACGTTTTCGCTCCCGAGAGGCTCCTGCCTTCAGCTGAGCCTCTCAGGAATGCTGAGAAGGACCTTCCCACCCGCCCAGAGCCTCCTACCTGCGTTTTCTGGCCTCCGAAAACCCCAAAACCCGGGAGTAACTGGTGATGATGTAATTGCTAGTCACCGGTGGTACACAGCAGGAGAGTGGTGCTGGAGGTGGTACTCGGCCGGGAAGGTATTGAGAACCCCTGCTCTAAACCAATGTGGCAATGACTGTGTCTCACTTATTAATTTCAGGCAGCCCTTTTCTTTCCCCTAAATGTGGCCACTGCTGTCCCTCAAAAGTACATCATTTATAGTACCCTTGCTCTCCTGCTTTAGAGTAGATATTTTGTGCATGCTGAGCCATTGGGTGGGATTCTGCTTGTTCATTAAAGTACTTTTTCTTTAATATGTATTTTTCAAGGGAACAAAATACTCTTTGCCATGTTTACAATAAACACCATAGCTAAGCAACATAATATTTAAAGATATATATACATACACACACACTGCATAAGCAGACTTTATGGGACACAAGTATTCTTCCTTAAGTATTTCTGAAGCTTCAGAGGGATTCTAAGAGTTATTTCTACATGTTACTGATAAACTTTGCAATAAAACATATACATGGTTTATTACTACAGTGTCAATATTATCTTTTCCTCTCCTATAAGTTACATTTTACACCAAATGGTTCTTTAAGCAGAAAATTTACACAACTTCAGCATGACCACTATGACAGGCAATTTTATATGATGATCATAACAACGATGATGAATTTTTAAACTCAACCTACAGCACAAGCCTATGTATGTCTACGCAGAAATAAGTCCCATTGTCTCCAATGGGATTTACTCCCAAGAAAGTGTGTATAGAACTGCAGCCCCAAATCTCCATAATCTTCATTTTTGGAGAGATTTAATATATCTCTTCTGATTGAAGAGGGCGTGAGAATTAAAGCCAATGGAAGCTTATAGATTCTTTGATGCTGCAATAACCTGGAATCCACAGTTTACTTACTACAACTGCTTTGTATTTTACCCTAGCAGCAGTCTGAAACCCCAGAGATTAATGGTGCAATCCTGTCTGCATGCGCCGGCCACTCCACCACTCCTGGGTGTCGCGAATGTGCCGTAAGGCATATTGCCGACACCGGAGAGTAAACGGTGCTGAGACTGACGCCCTGTCGAATTCTATCCCCCGAGCCTGCCGAACCCTACATGGGCTCCTTGGATTTGCACTGGCCATTTTGCCAGTGCACATCCGAGGAGACCCATAGGGGCAGCTGGGGCGACAAACGGCCCTTTACAGCTGCACCAGTGCTGGCCTGATCCCGGATAGGATCTGGCACAGCATGCTTTTGCACGCTGCGGCGGTTCTAGACAGGATTGGGCTGTAAGATTCTACCCCCCCCCCGTGCTACATTTAGAGCCACATTTTTCTCAGGAAAGACACCTCAAAGTTTTTAGGGTTGGTTAAACTCCCTATTTAGTATATTTATATTTATATACCACTTTGTAACAACAAAACATCTTGAAGCAGTTTACGTAGCACAGGAATATGGAGATGGTTCACTGTTCCACATGAGCTCAGCTCACTACACAAATAAGTGAGACACCCTCAGCTCTGGTGGGGATGAATAAGGACAGTTGCTCTCCTCCTGCTAAATTAAGTGAGCCATCATTTTAATAGGTGTCTCTTTGCCCAGTTAGCATATGAAGCTGCCTTATTACCTTTGGTCCATCTTAACAGAGTACTGTACTAGCTACTCAGGCAGCAGCTCTCCAGGGTCTCGGGCAGAGAGAGGCCTTTGCTAACCCTGCTATCTGAGATCTTTTGATAAAGATGACAGGAATTGAACTTGTAAACTTCTGTACTGTAATATTGCATGTGAAGTGGATGGGAACCCCCCCATGTTTATGAAGAGTGTAACAGCATGCCAGGAGGGAGGGAGGGAGGGATGTGCATGTTCATGTTGCTAAAGTAAACCTGTGTGGGGCAGGGCCAGTCTAGGCCAGGTTCCTCTCCCCTCTGGAATTTACAACTGCTCAGAAACATCATTCTGACATTTTTAAACTTTTCATTCATCATTCCACTCAAAGAGGTGCAGCTTTCTTTAAGAAGAAGATTAAAACAATCCTATTATGAAGTCTGTTGCAGTTGCACCACAAAAGGTGATCTCCTTTCCAAATGAGAAAAAAGGCTCTTACCAGCGAAAAGAAAAAAAAAGAAAGACGTGATGAAAGGGACAGTCAGCAACCATTCTAATGTGACACTACAGTGCTGTTCCTGAGAACTGCCTGGAATTTGTAATAGCACCGATGCCATAATGTACTCAAAAAGAAAATGAGCAAAGTTGTAAGAAGACAAGCCAGGATCGTAATAGGAATGTGTAGGAGCTCCTGCAATGCATGGGAGGTTTTAAGCTTCCCTGTTCCAAAGGCAGCCTTCCATTGATTCAAGGTCAGGGTCTTCTGGAGAGGTACCCCAAGAATAGGCTTACCAGATCTCCAACTGGGACAGAGTGCTAGACCTTTAGGAGAAGGAATGTGGGCAGGTGCAGCTTGTTAAACCTTAGAGCACAATCCTAGGCATGTCTACTCAGAAGCAAACCTCATTGTGTTCAGTGGGGCTTGCTTCTGAGTAGACATGCCTAGGATTTTGCTGTAAGGTTTAACAAGCTACACCTGCCCACATTCCTTCTCCTAAAGGTCTAGCACTCTGTCCCAGTTGGAGATCTGGTAAGCCTATGCAAGCGGTATGAGCAGGTCTCTCACTTGCTCATTTCTGTGTCACTATCAAATGCCACTATATAAGCATGAGGTTTCTATAGCAAAATGTACAGAAAATAATACTAGGCAGAACCAATAGCATAACTGACAAAATGGAAAGTATAAATAAGTGTGAAAAGTAAGAAAATACAGGGAAATATGTTTTGTATTTAGCAGGAGTTGAGACATTACTCTCCTTTGCCTCTAAATGCAAAAGTAACAAAAACCATGTAACAGAGAAAAAATTCAAGTTGCTGAGCATTTTAGCTGCCTGAATGTGAAAAATTAGCTTTTGCAAAATAATAATGTCCTCTATTTTCTCCATCCGCTGCTTCACAAAAGGTGGAGGAGGTAATTTCCATGTACGGGCAAGATAAATCTTGCCTGCTAATGGTAATTTAAAGAAGAAGTACTTATAAGTGGACAGAGGAGAGTGAAAGGGAATAAAATTCAATACCACCATTTTTAGGTATTTTTCAAGTGCAAAATCAGTCCACGTTATTGTTTCTAAATATTACAGGATATCACCTGTTATCACAGGTGATAACAGGATCCTAACTTATCACATCCTTTGCAACCTTGTTTGAAATACATTGTTTGTGTATCAATATCAAGTGTAAGCACATAGGCATTATATACCAACAAAAGTGGGGTTTTTTTGTTTTTTGTTTTCCCCTGTTGTACAAATGGACAATTTGGAGACAGTCAGCCAGACCTTTTGGAGAACTAATTTACTCTGATTGGCTTAACCTAGCAACCCAAATAAGGAGGAGAGAGCCTCTGTATGTCTTGTTCCCATTAATACAATTTAGATTCTTCCACTGAACTCCAGTTTTAAGTAACAACCCAATCCTGCGTATCTTCTCACCTGTGGAGCGTGCGCTCCACAGGCGGAGGGTGCTGTAAACTCGCCATAAAGCTTGTTTTCAGCACCCTTGGAGTAAGGGCTGTTGGCGCCTAGGTCAGCAGCCTGAAGTCGGAGCTACACTGCACGCGTCACACACGCATCCGGCATGGCACGGGCGTCCCATGTGTTCTCTCAGCGGCTGACGGCATTGGCCCGACGGCGTCGGACAGTTATGTCTCATTCCGGGCAAATTCAACCCTGACTCGTCTTTTGCCTGTTTTGTGTATGTGCAGTCAATCAGAGGCAGTGCTTTGTACTGTGGAGGGCGGGGCACATTTCACACGGTAGCCAAGCCACAATGGAGAACAGGTGTGGCTTGGTTCCATCTCCTCGAGTCTTGGCACAGCTGCGTCCCTTGACCTCATTTCAAGAATTTAGGGATGAGAGGACCAAGTGGCTCCTTGCTAGTTCAAGGATGCAATACTAGGGAGGAGTAGATGACCAGATGGTTCCTTGGTAGCCCAAGGATGCAGTTCTATGCAAATTTATTTGGGCAAAGCCCTACTGAACACAGTGGAACTTACTTTGGAGGAAAAATGCATAGGATTGTGCTGAAAGGCTAGCTCTTACTTAGAGGCTAGATTGTGAGCCCTTTTGGGACAGGGAGTCATTTAATCATTTGATTTTGTCCGCAAACCGCTTTGTGAACTTTTTGTTGAAAAGCGGTATATAAATACTGTTGTTAATAATAATAATAATAATAATAATAATAATAATAATAATAATAATAATAATAATGATGATGATGATGATGATGATGCATCTACCAGTGACCTATCACAATCTGTTCCATTTGTAGCCAGTGGTCCTGATCTGCCAGATGCACAACTAGAAGCGATCTTAACTGAGAAGCAGACAGTTTGGAAATGAAGTTGACCTTTTTCTAATGGTCTTGCACAGCACTCTTTTTAAGTCGAGGTTTCCTACTCACCCATAATATTAATGAGCACAGATGGCCATTTACACAGCTGACTGCTAAAAATAAATGTTAATAAAGCCTGTAATAAAAATAAAAGCCTTGCTACAACATTAATGTGAATAAGAGCAATATGAGAAAACCAAAGGAAAATCTTCCAAGACTTGAATCGAAGTTCCTTCTCTACCAAAAGGATCAGGGGAGAATATCATTAAGGCAGCTCTGGTTGGGAGAAATATAAATGCTGAATTGTTTCCAATTGTTTCCAAGGAGTGGTAGGCCAGGAGAACAGTAGAGTGGACTGCAACACATTTTTCATATTTCCAGGAAGATTAACACTAATTATTTCCAACTGGCTCTAATAATGCTCTGAAATAGCTCCAAAACGCTCTCGCTCCATTTGTTATGCACCAAACAGCATCATCAGCTCCGCAAGCAGCAGAAGGTTTTGTTCTGTGGCTGTTATCCATGATGCAAGTAGGCCTCTAGTTGGGCTTCCTTAAACAGAACAGTATTGCATTGGCAGCAGCAGAAAAAAAAAATATCCAGTACTTCCAGATATGAGACATCTTATTTTTGTTTGCATGCCTGCCTCTCTGATCCATTTTCTAGGGCTGCACATGAGTACCTTTTGAACTGGCACATACACAAAGTTATTTTTACCTTCAGGCTCAAGACTAACTTTGCAAACAGACTCTAGCCTTTTTGAGAGTCTCCAGAGACCTGACAAGACCAGTAGGCTTGTTCTGATTTAAGAGAGCTGTGTTGAACCCTTTTCATTAACTATTAAACCTGACACTCTGGCTGCTAGCAATTCTCGCTTGATTCTGCAGGAACAAGCAGTAATAATGGATGTACTCCTGAGTGCCAAAGCTCTCCCAGAGGTTCTCATGTCAGCCTGTTAGAAAACTACTTTACAAGTCGCTCTAGTTGCAGCATGATAATCCCCAACAGCAAGTAATAGCTAGCTAATATGAGCCTGAAGTGAAACAGACATCTCTGCTGTTCCGAAATGCAATAAAACACTGGGAACAGCAGTCACAGTCTCAGCACAAGCACTGAGCAAAGTCTTCCTGATTCTAGTTTTAGGGGCTTTGAATTCTGGGCGATCATCTCACATAGTACTGGGGGGATTCTTCAGCCAGCCTGGGGCACAAAGCCCACCAATCAATGTTCATGCAAGGAGAGCAGTGATGTCAAAGTTGGGGGCAGGATCCCACTTCAAAGCACTTTGGCTGTGGAGGATCTGGACCCCCAAATTGGGTTGGCCAACCCTGCCTCACTTCATGCTTAGATATTCCTCCCCTGTAGTGGCCATACAGTACGACACAGTGTGCCATCGCCAGTGGTGAATTCATAAGAACATAAGAACATAAGAAGAGCCCTGCTGGATCAGGCCAAAAGCCCATCTAGTCCAGCTTCCTGTGTCACACAGTGGCCCCACCAGATGCCTCAGGGAGCACACGAGACAACAAGATACCTGTGTCCAGTCGCCACTCCCTTGCACCTGGCACAGAGAAAACCCACTTCTAAAAAACCAGGAGGTTGCTTATGGCTTGTAACCTGTGATGGTCTTTTCCTCCATGAATTTGTCCAAACCCCTTTTAAAGGCATCTAGGCCAGGTGCCATCACCACATCCTGTGGCAAGGAGTTCCACAGATGAATCACATGCTGGGTAAAGAAATATTTTCTTTTGTCTGTTCTAACTCTCCCTCCACTCAATTTTAGTGCGTGTCCCCTGGTTCTGGTGTTGTGCGAGAGGGAGAAGAATTTCCCTCTATCCACTCTCTCCATCCCATGCATAATTTTATAAGTCTCAATCATGTCCCCCCTCAGGCACCTTTTTTCTAGGCTGAAAAGCCCCAGACGCTGTAGCCTTTCCTCGTAAGGGAGGTGCTCCAGCCCACAAATCATTCTGGTCGCTCTTTTCTGCACCTTTTCCAATTCAACTATATCCTTTTTGAGGTATGGTGACCAGAACTGGACACAATACTCCAGATGTGGCCTTACCATCGATTTGTACAAAGGCATAATGATATTGGCCGTTTTATTCTCAATCCCCTTTTTAATGATCCCGAGCATGGAATTGGCCTTCTTCACAGCCGCCGCACACTGGGTTGACACTTTCATCGACCTGTCCACCAGCACCCCAAGATCTCTCTCTTCATCCGTCACAGACAACTCAGAACCCATTAGCGTATATGTGAAATTTTGGTTTCTTGCCCCAATGTGCATCACTTTGCACTTACTTACATTGAAGCGCATCTGCCATTTTGCTGCCCATTCTCCCAGTTTGGAGAGATCCTTCTGTAGTTCTTCACAATCTCTGCTGGGTCTTTACCACCCGGAAAAGTTTAGTGTCATCCGCAAACTTGGCCACCTCACTGCCTATCCCCAACTCCAGGTCATTTATGAATAAGTTGAAAAGCACCGGTCCCAAGACCGATCCTTGGGGCACACCGCTTTTCACCTCTCGCCATTGTGAAAATTGCCCATTGACTCCCACTCGCTGTTTCCTGGTCTTCAACCAGTTCCTAATCCACAAGAGGACCTGCCCTCTTATTCCCTGACTGTGGAGTTTTCGCAGGAGCCTTTCATGAGGGACCGTGTCAAACGCCTTCTGAAAATCCAGATATATAATATCCACGGGTTCGCTCGCATCCACATGCCTGTTGACCTTTTCAAAAAATTCTAACAGGTTTGTGAGGCAAGACTTCCCCTTGCAGAAGCCATGCTGACTCTCCCTCAGCAGAGCTTGTTCTTCTATGTATTTTAAGATTTTATCCTTAATGAGACTTTCCACCATCTTCCCCGGAACAGATGTTAGGCTGACCGGCCTGTAGTTTCCCGGGTCCCCCCTCCTTCCTTTTTTAAAGATTGGCGTGACATTAGCTATCCTCCAATCCTCTGGCACAGTGGCTGTTTTAAGGGACAAGTTGCATATTTGGGTCAAGAGGTCAGCAACTTCATTCTTGAGTTCCTTCAGAACTCTTGGGTGGATGCCATCCGGGCCTGGTGATTTATTGATCTTTATTTTGTCAATTAAGTCTGAGACATCTTCTCTTTTAACCTCTATTTGACTTAATTCTTTAGTCAGGGGAGACCGTTCCGGCAGCGGTATTTGCCCGAGGTCTTCTGCCGTGAAGACAGATGCAAAGAACTCATTTAATTTCTCTGCAGTCTCCAAGTCCCCTTTTATCACCCCTTTCTCTCCCTCACAATCCAGCGGACCCACCGTTTCCCTGGCAGGTTTCCTGCTTCTAACATATTTGAAGAAGCTTTTATTATTCTCTTTTATGTTGCCTGCCATACGTTCCTCAAAGTCTTTCTTGGCCTCCCGTATCATCTTTTTACATTTCTTTTGCCACAGTTTGTGCTCCTGTTTATTTTCCTCATTAGGGCAAGACTTCCATTTACGGAAGGAAGCTTCCTTGCCTTTTATAGCCTCCTTAACTGTGCTTGTTAGCCATGCCGGCATCCTCCTGGACTTGGTCGAGCCCTTCCTCCTTTGTGGGATACACTCCCGCTGGGCCTCTATGACTGTTGTTTTAAACAGCCTCCATGCACTCTGGAGCGATTGGACTCTTTTTACCTTCCCTTTCAGGTTTTTCTTAACTAGTCTTCTCATTTTGGGGAAGTCTGCCCTTCGGAAGTCAAGGGTTTTCGTGTCAGATTTGCTCGGCACTCTCCCTCCGACATGCATGGCGAAACAGATCGCAGCATGGTCACTGTTCCCCAACGGTTCGGTAACATTTACCTCCCTGACCAGATCTTGAGTGCCACACAATATCAAGTCCAGAGTCACCTGTCCTCTGGTCGGTTCCGTGACAAGCTGCTCTAAGGCACAGTCATTTAACATATCCAGAAATCCAGTCTCTCTTTCATGACCTGAGCATGAATTGACCCAGTCGATGTGAGGATAATTGAAGTCCCCCATGACTACAACCCTGTCTCTCGTTGACACCTCCCTGATTTGCTTCCTTATTTCAAGATCCCCTTCAGGTTTTTGATCTGGAGGACGGTAGCATGCCCCTACTATTACATCACTCTTTGAGCCTGGTAATCTAACCCACAGTGATTCTACGGAGGAGTCAGAGCCCCCCTCCAGCTCTACTCTGGTGGATTCTACCCCCTCTTTGACATAGATGGCCACCCCACCTCCAACACGCCCCTCTCTGTCCCTCCTATAGAGTTTATATCCTGGAATTGCAGTATCCCACTGGTTCTCCGCATTCCACCAGGTTTCTGTTATACCTACTATGTCAATGTTTTCCCTAGCCACCAAACATTCCAGTTCTCCCATCTTTGCCCGAAGACTTCGGGCATTTGCATAAAAGCACTTATATACCTGGTCCCCCAAGAAGGGCTGCATGTTTGCCCCTTTATTCCTGCAGCCTTCTGTCTTGCTAGACTGGCTGTCATGTCCCATCACGCTACCACTCCCAATTCTTACTCTGTTATTACTTGACTGTTCCCCATCCTCTGCACCCTCATTCCCGAGGGATGAGGAGTCCCGAACCGGATGCCCCTCGGCTCCTGTCGGCTTTCCCCCAGGAGTCAGTTTAAAAGCTGCTCTGCCACCTTCTTAATGTTACGCGCCAGCAGTCTGGTTCCGTTTTGGTTCAAGTGAAGCCCGTCCCTCTTGTACAGGCCTGGCTTGTCCCAAAACGTTCCCCAGTGCCTAACAAACTTAAACCCCTCCTCCTGACACCAGTGTCTCATCCACGCATTGAGACCCCTGAGCTCCGCCTGCCTAGCTGGCCCTGCGCGTGGAACAGGTAGCACTTCTGAGAACGCTACCTTTGGGGTCCTGGATTTGAGCTTCCTACCTAGCAACCTAAATTTGGCCTCCAGGACCGCCCGGCTACATTTCCCCACATCGTTGGTGCCAACATGCACCACAACCGCTACCTCCTCCCCAGCACTCTCTACCAGCCTATCTAGACGAGAGGTGATGTCCGCAACCTTCGCACCAGGTAGGCAAGTCACTGTGCGGTCCTCACATCCGTCACAGACCCCCCTTTCTATGTTCCTAACTATAGAGTCACCCACAACAAGAAGCCCCCTTCCCCCCCTCCCCAGAGGAGTATCCATAGTGCGACTGGATACGGGCCCATCACCTGAAGAAGGGGTCCCCACTGTGGGATTGTTTCCCTCTTTTCCAGAGCAATGTCCTCCAGCCCTGAGACTCCCTTTCCTGGCAGCTGAGGCGCTGGCCAACTGAGGGTAGGACGATGCCTCCACGTCCCTAGAAGTCTCACCCTGGTTCCTCTCTACCTGTCTCTGCTTCTCCAGGTCAGCAACCGTGGCTTCAAGAGAGCGAACCCGTTCCCTGAGAGCCTGGAGCTCTTTGCACCGAGCACACACCCATGACTTCTGCCCAAGAGGCAGATAGTCATACATGTGACACTCAGTGCAAAACACTGGATAGCCCCCACCCTTCTGCTGGCTGTCTGACTGCATAGCTTTTGAGTGTAAGTTATGGATTTATCAAAGTTTGGGTACCTTAATGTTGCTGGAGCTCTCCTCTTTTCAAGGGACGTGCCGGGCAGTGTGTGGGGCCTGGCTTCCTCGCCCCGCTGCTGAACTTGCCCAGCTGCTTAACTCGCTGTGTCTTTTTTATCTTGCCACTTTGTCCCCGTGAGCCACTTGGTCCCCGTGAGGCCACTCGCTGCTCCTGAAAGCAGGAGCAGCTGAAAGCAAATTCCACTACCTTCCTTCCAACTTCCAATACACTTTTGTGAAATGGGCCTGTTTTGTAATGCGTTTCCCCTGCAATCAGCTACCAATGAAGAAAAGCAGAGGCAAGGAGATTCATTATGATTATGAATATCAAGAATACTTACATACCACCTTTCAACAAAAAAGTTCACAAAGCAGTTTACAGATAAAAACAAATAATGAAATGGCTCCCTGTCCCAAAAGGGCTCACAATCTTAAAAAGATGCAGAAGAGGCACCAGCAACAGCCACTAGAAAAGACCCTGTGCTGGGGGTGAAAAGGAACAGTTACAGCTCAATCCTCTCCTCTCCCCTCTTCGCTGGTGCAGCCGTGCTGAAAAGGCATGCACTGTATCCAGCAGGGGGAGGGGGAGTGAGAGGCTTTGGAGGGGAAAGGGGATTTAATTCTCCATACCCCTCCGTAAGCCTCTGGCCCCACAATGGGTCTCCTTGGACCTGTGCCTGTGGTTTCACTGGCACAAGTTCGAGGAGAGAAAGGGGTTGGGGAGGCTGCTGCTGGAGGGGAAAGGATTTGGCGTGTGCTGAGGCTGCCAGATCCACTCTCTCTCACAGCCTCCCTGCACCAGTTCTGCCTCTTCCATCCCTGTTCTGCCCTCCCCCCACCTACCCGCTGGTTTACCTGCTCTGGCGGGTGACCAGCGGTCCGGCAATGCATGCAAAACTTTTCAACAAAAAGTCGTTCACAAAGCGGTTTACATAGCAAAACAAATCAATAAATGGTTCCCTGTCTCCAAAGGGCTCATAGTCTAAAAAGATATGCAGAAGAGACACCAGCAACAGCCAATTGGAAAAGACGCCATGCTGGGGTCATTAGGCTAGGACAGGGGCGGGGAACCTTTTCCCTGGCGAGGGCCGTTTTAAATATTAGAAATTTGCTTGAGGGCCGGCCGTAAGGCCGGGCGCCATTTAATTAATTTTTGCCCCCGCCCCCCATCGGCCTCCGGAGGCTCCGCGCTCACCGTCCGAAGCCGCCGCAGGGTCCGCGCGTCACCTCCGGCGTACCATGCCGATGAGGGCAAGAGGGCAAGAGCTTGCCCTCATCGGCATGGTACGCATGTGCAAAATGGCCAATGGCCTTATGAGAAGGGGTCGAGGCGGCGGCCGGGGAGGACATGCAAAGGCCCTCTCCCGGCTTCCGGAGGTGACGTGCGGACCCGGCGGACCCTCCAGGGGCCGGTTGGGCGGCCTCCTGGCAATCTCTCCGGGGGCCAGACCGGATGGCCTCGGGGGTCTGATCTGGCCCTGGGGCCGGAGGTTCCTTCCCCACCACTGGGCTAGGAATTATGTGGGTGGGAGGTTGCTACAAGGATGCTAACCTCCTACCCAGTACACTGTATCCAGTCTACAAAATGTTAGCATATCCTAAGCAAGAAGCATGGCCAGATCATGTTCGCTAAAACTGTTGATATTTAAAAGTTATATATGAACTGATTGCTTTAGATTACAAACAATACATAATATAAACATAAAGTCAGATGATACCACCTGGTGGAGGAAAGGAGAACTGTTCTACTGTTGCTTTACTTGGCTGCAATGTATTGTGATCATGTATATTTTAACATGAAATGCTTTTCCCTTTGAATACAGCAAGTCCTCACTTAAAGTTGTCGATAGGTTCTTGGAAACTGCAACTTTACGGGAAACTACTTATAAGGAAACTAATTTTACAGTAGGCTAATTGATATATGTAAACAAGAGTTTACGGCATATTTCTGGTCACAAAACATCACCAAACGTCTAAATAGTAAATACTAAATAGTAGGTATGTTGCATTACTACGCAGAGTGTAAATGAAAATGAGATCTGGGACACTTCCAGATGGGGTGTTTGAATTGTCCCACTTCGTTCACTCACTCTTGGCAGGGTTTTCACACATCATCCATCCGTCATCCACCTGTGTTTTCCCCAGACTTAAAACCACCACATTTATCATAGAAAACCCAACTTTTCTGAGAACAGCAGTGGCGCCCTCTAGTGTGCCCCAAACCCAAGCTACATTTCCACTGTTCAGTGAATGGAGGGCTGCAATTCCACCTGTGGCTCAAAGTGGGAAAGCACAGCAGTGTGTGTGACTGGCTGCTGGCACTACAAGGAGCAATGCCCATAAGTCAAAAGAACAAACAATTAATTTAGAGTGGGTGTGTGACCCATATCCCACTGGTGATCAATTGCCAAAGGTAGGTGCATAGTGTCTATAAACGAAGAGGGACAACTCCTTCTCCTTTCCCCAGTGAGCTAGCCAGTCTTCGTCTCTATTGTGCCTATTAGAGCAAATGTTAAAGCGGCCAGCGGTCATAGTCAGTCAGAAAACCCCTCTCCTCCTCGGATGTCTGCAACAACCGTAATAGAAACCCAGACATTAGTCAATAAAAGCGATGGACACACTAAGGAATTACCCTGAGACTTCGGTAAGGATTGCCTGCAGAAGATAGCAGGCAAGGTACTGAGCACAAGGTAGCAGAGCAAACACGTTGCCGGCGGAGCGTGAGCCTTCCCCACTACGCTAGCAAGACGTAAAACTGCGCATGCCCAGCACGACTCCAAGGAGTCAAATATGCAACTTCCGCCCGTAGTGTGTGTCTTGCTTTTGGGTTCTGCTCGATCGAACACGTTGTCAGGGCAACAGCGTCTCATGGCCGGCGGCTGACTGAAGCCTTTGCTCTTCTCTCGCGGAGCGCTGCGAACATCCCCCCCCCCCTTGGGTGAGTTAATCATTTTTAGGGCTTCCTTTGCAAATTGTGGCCGGTTCTTGCTCTGTGGGGAAAAGGAAAAATAATCACCATCTTCCAACTAGCAATCAACGAGATTGGTGCGCACTCACTCACTCACGCACACACACACACGTGTGTGTGTACGTGCAATAAAACCGAAGGAACATCCAGTATCATCGTCACTGTTAGGAAAACGTTTCATATCTCAGAGTAGTGGGCCAGTTGTTGTAATGAATAAAGCGTGTAATTGGTTTGTGGAACTCCTTGCCACAGGTAGTGGTGATGGCACCTGGCCTGGATGCCTTTAAAAGGGGATTGGACAGATTTATGGAGGAAAAGTCCATCACAGTTTACAAGCCATGATAGGTAGGCTTACCATATCGCCGACCGGGACGCTCTGTTTTGCCCTTAAGGGGTGGGGGGAGGGGAGGGAGTCTGACTCCCTCCCCTCCCCCCACCCCTTAAGGGCAAAACAGAGCGTCCCGGTCAGCGATATGGTAAGTCTAATGATAGGGATAAGCAACCTTACCTCATGGTTGTGGAAGTAGGTTTTCTTTGTGCCAGGTGCAAGGGAGTGGTGACAGGATGCAGGTATCTTGTCTTGTGCTCCCTGAGGCATCTGGTGGGGCCACTGTGTGATACAGGAAGCTGGACTAGATGGGCCTTTGGCCTGATCCAGCAGGGTTCTTCTTATGTTCTTAATGGTACAGCTGCCTTAGTGGCTTCAGGGAGGTTTTGAAGCCATACAATGCAAGTAGTGTACTGGAAATATATGACTCATTTTGGAGATGTGCACTCTGCCTTTTGATCTAGTGGTTCTCAAGGTGGCTTACAAGAAACTGCAGTAATACAAACACACACCACACATAAGAGCCTTGCTGGATCTGGCCAAAGGCTCATCTCAAGATCTCATCCAGCTTCCTGCATCTCTCAGTGGCCCCACCAGATGCCTTAGGGAGCACACAAGACAACAAGATACCTGTATCCTGTTGCCACTCCCTTGCACGTGGCATACAGAGCAAACCTACTTCTAAAACCAGGAGGTTGCTTATGGCTTGTACCTTGTGATGGACTTGTAATGTAGACAATCCAGTATTGTGATTGAAGTCTTCAGATAGAGGTCATGCAAAATGTTTGTCTCTGGCTTCAGGAGTAGTTCTCAGCATGACTGGAGAAGAAGTGCAGTTGATATCATTATGATCAGTTTATTTAGCACCATCCGTGTACTATATGTGGTACTTTTTTACATGCCCCTCCATCGCAAATGGGTCGGTGCACACACACACGCCGCCCCCATGCTCTCCTTACCCCCTCCCCATGCTCTCCTTACCTCCCCCCCCTGCTCTCTTTACCTTTTTCAGGCGGCGGCGGCGGCTGCCGGCCCCGCGCGCGCTGCTCGCGCGACTCCTTTCAAATCTGGCTGCTTCTGCACATGCGCAGAAACAGCTGGGTTCCAAAGGAGTTGCGCGAGGTGAGCACGCCGCGCGCTCTCCCCTCGGCGCGACTCCTTTCAAATCTGGCTGCTTCTGCACATGCGCAGAAACAGCCGGATTCGAAAGGAGTCGTGCCGAGGGGAGCACGCGCGGGGCTGGCGGGGCTGGCGGGGCTGGCGGAGCCTCCCGTCTGCTCGCGCGGGCCGGACCTGATTGACCCGGTTCCCCACCCCTGCTATATTCCTTCAATTCATTTGCCATCTGGGGTCCTACCTGGAGGGTGACTGACACGATGATGTCATCATGTCACTGCCAATTACTTCCGACCGTTTGCCGTGTGTGTGTGTGTGTGTGTGTGGGGGGGTATGATGTGATGGGCCCTGCACTATACACTGGAAAATGAAATTTGGCCCTGGGGGGGGGGATATGGAACTAAAGGGCAGATTGATGAGTGCAGGTGATAATGGAATTTGTTTAACACATTATATATTGTGCTTTAGTGTTTTTGTTTGTTTTTGCTTATTCAAGAATTCAATGGATATTACAAGGGGAAGCCTGGATGAAATTTCAAGGCCAGCATGTAGCTCAAGAATTAATCATGGAAGCAGAATTTTAAGTGGATCCCTAGAGATTCTAACCCCAGAGCCCAACTTGTCTAAGGTAATATTATGGCCATGGCTATGGTAATATTATGGCTTACTGTTTATAATGCATTTAAGATTTTATGAGGGTTGTTAATATTTGTAATTATATTTCCATGAGTGATGCATAAGTTGTATACAAGATGTATAAGAAAATCTTTGTTTTGTGTTTGTTTTATGTTTATATATTAAAGCATGTTTTCTTTTGATATACCCTGTTTCCCCTAAAATAAGACCTCCCCCGAAAATAAGACCTACCGTTATTTTTGCATGATTTTTGCTGGCAATTGTCAATATAAGTCCTCCCCGAAAGTAAGACCTAGCTAGGACCATCAGTCAGACGGACGCAACCCCCCCGGCACCCCCCGTGACCCCCGGCACTTTGACCGATTAAAGCTTCATTCTTTCCCGAGGGTGCAAGGCTCTGGAAGGCCTGCACTTGAGGCCTCCACCATAGAGACGACATGCTAGAAAGGCCTGCAAGGAGGCTGCTACCTTGCAGAGTCTCTCTAGCACGTCGTCTCCATGGTGGAGGACTCAAGTGCAGGCCTTCCAGGCCTTGAAGAGCCTTGCACCCTCGGGAAAGAATGAAGCTTTAATCGGTCAAAGTAAGTGCCGGGGGGGGGGGGGTCGCACCACAGGTTGGGAAAATAAGACCTCCCTGAAAATAAGACTTACTGCGTTTTTGGAGCCAAAATTAATATAAGACACTGTCTTATTTTCGGGGAAACACGGTATGTATACCTGTTACTTCCAAGTCCTTTTATCTCAACTTACCTGTGCAAAAAACACAAAGGTGAACCTTAAGCTGGTTTCCCCAAAATGATAATCTATTCATCTACTATATAATGCCCAAAGTATTTCAACAAAAGAGTCTTCCTCAGGGGTCCTTATTTCTTAGAACAGGTTTCACAACATACTATCTTCAGAGTACAGTATAGTCTTAGACATAACTTATTCATTTACATCAGGGGTTCTCAACCTGTGGTACGCGTACCCCTAGGGGTACTTGCTGGGGTTCCTAGCAACGCCAAGCCCTGCCCCTTATCTGCCCCATCAGCTGCTAATTAAGTATGTATTAACCTGTAATCCGCGACGGGGTGAGCTCTCGTTGCTTGGCCAGCTCCTCCCAACCTAGCAGTTCCAAAGCACGTTAATGCAAGTAGATAAATAGGTACTGCTTGCGGGAAGGTAAACAGTGCTCCGTGTTCCAGCTGCATCCTATGCGCTGCGGCAAGGAGAGTCATGCCGGCCACATGACCACGGAGGCGTCTTCGGACAACGCTGGCTCTTCGGCTTTGAAATGGGGATGAGCACCACACCCTAGAGTCGGACACAACTGGACTTAATTGTCAGGGGTCACCTTTACCTTAACCTGTAATTATTTTCGGAGCTGGCGAGCTCCGCAGCCCTAAATTCTGCTGCTCACTTCTGCATCAGCCAAAACATTCTCAACAGCTGATCGTCGGGAGTTAAAATTTATTCACAAAACTCACAGTTAATTTATTCACGAAGCTCACACACAGCCTCAGTCCTCGGGGAGATGTGGGCAACTCGGCTAGCTGGAGCGACGGGGAGCAGGTAGCGCTTCTGAGGGTTTGTAGGAGTTTTGCAGGAGTTGTGTGTGCAAGGCAGGGGCAGCGAGACTCGGGAGAGAAGCAGGCGCTCACTCGGCTTCATTGCGGCGCTCTGTGCAGCAGCAGCAGCAGCAGCAGCAACGACAGCAGCAGCAACTGCAAGACATCCAAAAGGCGCCGGCCGGGGCTACATGCGAGGATCTTGCGGCAGGTATATAGCCTTTTTTTTGGGAGAGGTGGGAGGAGGGAAGGAAGCAGTGTTCGGGCGGAAGCAGCAGGAGAGGAAGGCCGGTGTGCTCCGCTCCGCCTTCTGTCTTGCCTCCAAGAACAACCATCTCAATCATCTCAAGGGACTGTGGAGGGTACAAGGAACACCTCCCTCCGTCCCCCAAGCCCGGCTGGAGCAGCCTCCCCCCCCCATGCTTTCTTCGCTAAAAGTAAGTTCCAGGAAGTCACACGACCCCCCCCCCCACCGGCACTTTTAGCAAAGAAAGCTCCGGCTTCTCTGTGGAGGGTGTGGAGGCTGCAATTCTTTTAATTGGTCATCTCCGTTACGGAGATTTGCTGCCAGCAGCAGTTGATCGTCGGGCTTGTAGCAGCTCTGCCCCTACGCGGTGGGGGAACTACTGTAGGAACTCTAAAAGGGGCGAAAATTCAGGCGACCCTTGAACCTCCAACAGGCAGCTCTCTTCCCCGGTGCTCCCCCGCGCCCATTTGTCTCCTGTGCGCATTTGTTTCACCGGCAGCAGCACCTTCCCTTCTTCCTTTGCCCTGTTTTTCTTTTTCTTTTTTTTTTTTCAATCCCTGTCCCAACTTCCAGTTGCGATGGGGGACAAAGTTCCATGGGAAAGTATGAAGGAACTTCCAGCCAGAAGTATGAAGGGGGTGGGGGGAACAGAAGTTCCATAGGAAGGTCCATGCTTGTTTGGTTTGGTATTTCTGGTGGGTTTCCATGGTGGGGGAAGAAAGTCTGTTGTTACATCCAGCATCACAGAGATCATCCATCCAGCAGAGGGGGCAGACACCTTTTTCTCTTTTTTTAATCTCCCTCCCCACTTTCTCTCCCTCCCCACATCCCAACCTTCATGCCTGCCTTGTGGGAAAGCATTGATCAGGTAAAACACCCCGTTCTTTTGAGAACGAAAACTTTCATGGCCAGCTACAACTTTTAGAGAAACAGGAAATATGGGCAAAAGAGCCATGCAAAAAACAAAGTCCAGCCAGAATAAAAACAAAGATCGACCCTGCTTGCGCTCTTCGAATTCCTCCGACAATGCAAGCAGGCAAGAGTTCATTAAAATCCACAGCAGAAACTATTAAAATCCGACGTTTCGTTTCCTAAAATCTGGAAACATTTACTAGGAACAGTCAAAGGATTGGTAGATGGTGAAAGAAGCAAGCGCAACAGCTGGTTAATTTGTAATTCAAAAGCGCGGGAACAAAGCAATTGACAGCGAAGCTGAAATCAAAGACTTCCGTTTCAGCTTTGCTGTCAATTGCTTCGTTCCCGCGCTTTTGAATTACAAATTAACCAGTCTTTGCGCTTGCTTCTTTCGCCATCTACCAATCCTTTGACTGTTCCTAGTAAATGTTTCCAGATTTTAGGAAACGAAACGTCGGATTTTAATATTTCCTGCTGTGGATTTTAATGAACTCTTGCCTGCTTGCATTGTCGGAGGAATTCGAAGAGCACAAGCAGGGTCGATTTTTGTTTTTATTCTGGCTGGACTTTGTTTTTTGCATGGCTCTTTTGCCCGTATTTCCTGTTTCTCTAAAACCCCGTTCTTTAATTATTTAATTTTAAAAAAAAATTAAAATTAAAATTATTAAATAATTACATAATCCAATTAATTAGCTAATTAAATATAGGGGGTACTTGGACTGTGCAGGACTGTGACGGGGTACAGTCCCCAACGAAGGTTGAGAACCCCTGATTTACATGATATGAATTATATTTTGGGAAGGGGGTACTAGTTTGAAGCTTGCCTCTTTGCTTATTTTTCGTTTTCTGGTGCTGCTTCAGTCTCTTTCTCTGTGTATAAAATCACCCTGTATTGAGGCCACAGATGTTTTTCTAGACCACCTGCCCATAGATATGTACTATTGTTTGTGATGTAAAAGAGAACCAACCTCTGTAAAACGTTCCTGCCTGGAGGTGATTCTTACCACAGGTGACTGACTGTTTACAAGCCTTCTATATAAAACACATCAGATCTTAAATAGGAGCAGGAAGCGTAGCCTGGAGGTTGAGCTGTTGCCCTGCCTGAAGAAAGATAAGCTGGTTCAGCCCTGGTCATTGCTTGGAAGGGAGACCACTGCTGGATCTTGCGAAGGCACTGTGAATGTGGAATCTGTAGGAGTCAGCTGGCAAGATGGATAACACCTAGAGAACCGACGGAGAGAGACCTGCAGCTGCTGCGAAAAGTTTGGCAGAAGCACAGCCCGGACGTGGCTGCACTTTGAAAGGAGACATCTGGGAATTGAAGGTTCTACGTTCTCATAGAATACTTGTAAAGAAATGAAGAATACTTGTAAAAACCCCATTTGAAAAAAAGAATGAGGTTTAGAATTGCCTTCCTATGTAAACTGCCTTGAGTCTGTAAAGAAAAGGCAGTATATAAATACCATAATAATAAATAAATACAAGTGGGCCCCCATATCCGCTGGGGATATGTTCCAGGCCCCTCCGTGGATACTTGAAACCGTGGATAAGAGCGAACACCCCCTCCATGGTTTCCTGAGGGCCCACCCACCCTGCCTCCCCTGCAGGCAGGCATGCTTGCCCCCCAGCTCTTATTTTTCTTTCAGCAAGCTTTGTTACTTCCTTAAAACAAACAGAGAAGCAGCCTCCATTGCAGGCAAGGAGAATGAGACTAAGTCCTAGAGAGGCTCTGCAAGGTTAACAGAAACCTTGTTCTACTTGCCTGTAATAAGCAGCCAGAGGCTGCTTCTCCTGTTTCTTTAAGGAAGATACTAAGCTTACTGGGGAAAAAGTAAAAGCCTGGGGGGATCCCCACGATCCGTGGATAACTGAAACCGTGGACAGTGAATCAGTGGATATGGGGGCCCACCTGTACTTACAAGGTGTTGCCAGTTTCTTGGATTATGTCCCAACATGCTGTTATAATGTTGGTTTTTATTAATGCTTCCAGATGATAAGCCAGCAATTTTTGACAAGAGTAATATGCTTGTTTGTGCCTTTTTTTTAAGGTTGATTATTACAATAAGCACATAGAAGATGACTCGCAAGAACATAATGATGTAAATGGAGAGAAATATGAGACCAAGAAAATTATAACTATAGAAGATATATTGGAACCAAAAACTAATAGTGGTTTCCAGCTGCAGATACAGAATACAAATCAGGTTCAAGGTATGAAAAACTCAATATTAGTTACATAACTATGGAAAATTAGCTTTTTAGAGCCTCAGGTGTGACAGCTGAGTGGTAAAGCACATGCTTTGCTTGTAGAAGGTGCCACGCTCAACCTCCTGGTATCTCCAGGAAGGGCTGGGAAAGCTCCTTGTCTGAAACCCTGGAGAACCTTTGTCAGTCAGTATAACAGCCCAATCCTAACATAAAGATCCACTGGGCGTCCGAGGCCGCCAGCCGGATCCTGATCTCCGCCGCGGGCAGCCTGTATCAGGTAGCCCACAGTGGAAAGTCTACTTGGGGAAGGGGATGCTTATCCCCTTCCCCAAGTGTAACAGCGGCTGGAGCCAATAGGTCTCCTTGGAATTCCACCAGGGTGGAAGTTGGAGGAAGCCGTGTAATGGCTCAGCCGATCGGCGGGGGTCAGGAGACGGCCGAGGCCGATCCCCCTCCCCGATAGGCTGGGCCTATCAGCCCCCACCGTTCCCGGCCGCACTGCCCACCCATCTGCTGGATCCTTACCTGGGTCCGGCGGCCGGCTGCGGAGTTCTCAGCTGGCGGAGTGGGGAAGACCGGCCTTGCGCCGCCTTCCCTGCTCTCGAGTTGTCGCAAATGTGCCTTACAGCATGTTTGTGACTTCTTTGGCCGGCGGAACGCTCGTTCCGCCGGCTGAAGTTAGAGTAGGATTGCACTGTAAGGCAGCTTGTGTTTCTTTTGGTAGCTTGATTTTTTTTAAACCATAAAAATATATTTATTCTGTTTTGATTATTGTTGTTCACCTTGGATAGTCTCTGTGGAGGAAAGGCACAGTAAGAATATTTTAATAATTTTTGCACCCTTCTCCACAATGTCCAGTTGACATATTGATGCCTCTCTTCCACTGGACGTTATAATAACACATCATTCAAAGCTTTTAACTGCTGCATGAAAGGAAGAAATGAAGTAGGTGAAGCTTTTCCCATCCATTCAGCCCCATGCCAATGAAAGTTTCACCTGTTACATTTTTGCTTGTCTGACAGCTGTTGAAAGAACAACAGTCATTCCAGAAAAAGGTGGCAGCTCCATTCTCCTGTGAGGTACACAAGAAGTTAATATAATATATGTATAATTGTTAAATGTTTTGTTTGAAGTTACACAGTTTTTTGATTAAACAGTGCTTAAGACTGGGGAGGGAATCTCTGACTACATTGTCTTTTCTAGACAGTAGCTTGTCTTGGACTATTTTTTTTTTTTAGTAATCTATACACATTTTCACAACTGGTTCAAATCTTAAAGGCGATTAAAATTAATTTTTATATTAATATGAATTACCGTACTTTTCAGAATGTATTTCAAGCTCAGTGGATTCTGAAGATGACTGTGCTGAAGATAAACCTTCTGGTTGTGGCATTATTACTCGAGACAAACTACCTAAATTACAAGCAGGTATTCCTATTTTAATTGATCCAATACCACCAATAAGTAGCAGTGGATAATGGGACCTTGAGATGACTTTATTTTTATTATTCAAATACAGTACCCGATAATATTGACACTTCTTGAACAAGATTGATCTTATCAACATTAATGGCCTCTGCTGCTCTGCTTTTAAGCAACAGCACATGACACATACTAGGACATTAGAAGGGAAGCTTTTGCTGGCATGTAGACAAAATGATGGGAAAAGCCATTAATTTTTGCATGTCAAACCGCTGTGCAAAACTGAGTTGCAAATCTTGTAAAAGTGTCAGCAAGTGTAATAGAGATTAATGCCTAGATACTGTAAGGCTGCAGTCCAGAGCGTTTGCAGCCACGGAGCTGAAACGTGCCGAAATTGGCACGTTTCTTCGGCCCTCCCACCTCCCCTGGCTCTTGAAAGGCTTTGAATGAAGCCATCTGAGAGCACAGGTGGCAGGGCGATGATGCGAAATGCGTCATTGCCCCCCCACCACATGACCCTGCTAGCAACGGAACTGTGTTATTTCCTTGTGGTAGCATCCTGACTAGCAATTAAACCTTTGGGAGCTCTGTTCAGGAGTGAGTGCTACTTCCATTCCTGAAGGGAGCTTCATATAGTGGAAATGCTAGTCAGGACGCTATTTATTTCTTAGCTATTTGTTCTATAGCAGCGGTTCTCAAAGTTTTCCCTGTGAGTCGGGGAGAACCGTGAGTCCATGTGGGGGCAGGGTGGCAGAGGCTCACCGAACTGCAGTGCAGGGAGGTCTGCAGAGGGGCCGCAGGCCTCCTCGCACCCTCTGGAGGGCCGGCACAATCCTCAGTAAGTTTAAAAATATCAGTGGTGGCATGATCCCGGGAGCACCGTTGCCGCACCCCTTAAGGGGCTGGCGGCTGCTTCTGGTTCTCATGACCCACCAGTTTGAGAAATGCTGTTCTATAGCATTGTGTTTATTTTGTGATCAAACCATGTCTGTTCTCATTTGTTTGGTGTGAGGATAGAGTTGAGGCACCAACATATGATTTTGCTAACTTGAAACAACCATTTCTCATTGGATATCTGAGGAAGTGAGACTTTGGCAACTTTAAGTACTTCAGTTTGAAATGGTGTCTGAAATAATAACAATGAGAACATTTTTGGACTGAAAGGTCAACTTTAATTTTTGGTTGTTTCTTATCTATCTATCTGTTTCTTATCTATTCTTAGTAACAGTCAGTACTACAAAGACAGAAGACTCTAAAGAGAGAGATGTAGATCCTCTTCTCCAAAAAGCTATAAAGAAGATGAAAAGATTGGACCAGATACTGGCAACTAAACAATCTCATGAAAAGGCAATTAAAAAACAAGGCAGAGAAATGAAAACAAGACTGTGGGAAGAATTTCAGGTTAGAAGTGTGTGATTTAATTACAAAATAATCTTGTGGCCAAACATTCATGAAATCTAACATGATCTAGAACAGTGAATTTCACTAACATTAAATTGCCTGTTTGTTTAATAAAATAAAATACTGACCTTCTCTGGGGAACCTACAGAAATGGTTAGCTCAGTACTCAATCAGCAGTGATGTAGATGTGAGTCTATTGATTCAGACTCTAGTTGCACTCAAGTCGTGTCAATGGCTTGACTTGCCAATTGTAAAAGACTAAACTCAAGACTTGGAGCCTTTTTACGACAAGTCAAATTTTGTTTAGGTTTAAACCTGTTTTCCCTATGAAATAGATAGGGACTCGCAACCAAATACTCGGAACTTGGGGGCAAAGTCTTGAGACTTGACTCGAGACTTGGAGTCAGGCTTGATCCACATCCCTGTCAGTGCTGCTCAGTACTCAGTCATACTCTTTAGCATAGGCTTGAAGTTCTACAGGACATCAAAGAAATAGTGTCACCCAAAGATCTCTGTGCTTTATGACCAAAAGGCTATATGGCAGGGATGACCAAATCGTGGCTCGCAAGTCACATGTGACTCTTTGACATATAATGTGCAGCTCACCGAAAAATGTTGGCTGAGCTCCTTTTTGCATCGCAATTACTGTAATATAAAAGGTAAATAAATTTTAACCTTTGCAATTATTTACTGGGTATAAACTGAGAGTCCACTAGATTAAAATGCAAGTCTAATGTTCATGGTGAGTAAATATATATAAAAATTAAATGCTAATTTTAATACTAGATTTGAGTCGGGGATTAAAGAAGTTTCAGATCAGCAAGGATTACAGAGGAATTGTGCTGGAGAATCTTTAATTGTACAAGCCTCTGCTGACAATGTTAGTTTTAGTGGGTATGGTTTGTGTTCACATGATTGTGGCATGTATGGCTGTGTGAATACTGGGTGCTGTACATTGTCAGTACAATCCTGACTAAGGATCCGGCGGACGGCCCAGGGCCGGCTGCCGGATCCTGAGCCCAGGCTGCCCGTTGAACGGTGGGCTGGAGGTCTACTCGTAGAAGGGGACACTCGTCCCCTTCCCCGAGTGTAAAATGGGGCCGGCCCTATCGGCCTTGTTGGATTTCCGCCAGCTAAATAGCTGGTGGAAGTAGAGGAGGCCAACTCCATCCCCCTCCCCCTCCCAGGCTGACTACACCAATGGTCCCCCTCCCTCGCCTGCCGAACCGCCCCTGCCGTATCCTTACCTTCCTCCTCAGGTGGTCGCCTGGGCATTCCGGTGATGGATCGAAGGAGGCCGGCCTCTGCGCCGGCCTCCTTTGCTTCCGAGTAGTCGCAAACGTGCTTTCCGTCGCCGGTATTATCTACAGGATTGTGCCAAGAAACAGTGAAATTAGTGGAGTGTTAGTGTGATACTGGGCGCTGTAGAGTTTGGTTGTGTTATGTGTGTTTGAGCTTGTTTCTTTGGTGCATGTAACAATAAAAATGTCTGTGTGATATTTGTTCATGTCTTGCTGCTCCCAGATATCTTGAAGTTTATCGTATGTGGCTCTTATGTTAAGATAGTTTGGCCGCCCCTGCTATGTAGGAATAAAGTCCAAAGCTGAAAACCTGGTTTTGCTTTGCACAGATCTGTGCTTCTCCCACAGTCTTCTGGACTGTGACCTTTTTCATACATGCACTATATATATACATATTTTGTCTGTATACAGTCTATGTCATCTCGAAGTTCCTCTGTGATTACTGAAGAGGTAGAGAACACCAGCAGATTTTTAGCTTTGACCTCATCATTACAAGAAACACCTGGTAAGTAACAAAGGCAGGGAATAGCAAAAATGTTCTTTTCAGCATTTAAAATATTATGGTTATTGGCAATAAGGAAATATGATATACAGTTAGATCTGATGCAGGAGCTGAAGTAAGTCCTGCTGAATTCAGTGGGTGTGCATAGGAATGCAGCCTGAGCTTTACAAATGAAGCTTTACAAATGAGGGCACATCAGGAATATAGCAGGTTTTACACTGGTACAAAGGGAAAGCAGCTATGATTTTCTCTATTCATCCCAGCATTGTGTGTGTGTGTGTGTGTGTGTGTGTGTGTGTGTGTGTGTGTGTGACATTGTGACAGGGAATTGTGTTTGTTTTTTTGTCATGTAAACCACTTTCTGAATTTTTTTGTTGAAAATTAATGTATCCATAATGACAATTAGATGGAAGAGTAAAATCTGCATCGCTGCATGGTAAGGCAACGATCTGTTCAAAATTGGTAGTAGGCCTTATAGACAAGATTTTTTTAAATCTTTGTTGACCATTACTTGTATGGTTGTGAAATTGAATGAATGATGAATGACCATTACTTGTATGGTTGTGAAGTTAGAGCCAGATACTGACCCTGAAGCAAATGCATCTGATGCATGAAAATTGCTTTTCCCACCAGGCAACTATTATGTTGAGTGTGCTGGTAAAATGCAGATCTCTGCCAGTCATGTGTTAATCCTGTGTGACTAGTGGTGGATATACTGATTTTTGCAGGCACTGGTTACCTGGTACCTATAACATTGCTGTGAGGAACACCAGAATTCCCTGCATGTCCCTTTGGATTCCCAGTTTTAGGAAACTTTTTTTCGAAAATTATTTTTTATTCCCCCCCCCCCCCCCCATGCATTCTAGATTATGAAAATGACTATCCCTGCCTCAAGGCAGAGGGTATCCCATTTTTAGCCAGTTTTCATGCATCTTTGATCTGCTTCCTCCTAACATGTTTTTAGGCTGTGCATAGGGAAATATGGGAGGCAGTCCTTTGCAGCTTTAGAGAAATGAAAATGAATCAGGAACTTTGTAAACAGAATACACAGAATAACATCATTATTACTATAAACACACCTAAGAATTGGTTACATAGAAAAATAATAATTAAAGACCTACTGGGAAACTTGCAGTCTAAAACATCAAGGTATGGCATATTTGTACTTGTAGTACAATTAACTTTTTTGGATTACTTTTAAGAAAGAGTGTGTGATATTTAACTAGGTGTGAAGCTACTAAGCTACCATTAGATGTCAGTATTTGATAAAATAACTTGCTTTTTGAATCTCTTCGTTTGTTAAAATAAGGAAAGATGGTTTGTCTAGGATTTCACAAAAACTACACTCCCACTTCCTTTTACTTTACAAACGTACCTTTTGCTGGACATGTGTCTCATATGTATTCTGGTTCACTGGCCAAGAGAACTCAGCATAGTTTAAATAGTTTCAGGATCCTCCTTGCCTGGGGCTTTTGTACTGCATACCTGCATCTTTACTTGTCAGGCCCATTTTGTCGGATTTTTTTTTTTTTAGCAGAAGAACTTGGTTTACTTGAAAATATCAGATGGAATTAAGCTAAGCTAATTCATTCCTTAATAGATTAGCATTTAATCTGTCTTGGTGCTGTTAAGGGTAATGTTCTAAAATTAATTCTTCATCCACGCCATACGATTATCTGTCAATTGCATATTCAGTAGCAATTAACCCTAGTATAGTTCATTATTTCTGAAATGTCCTGTACATCTGTTTATACCTGAATTAACATAAGTTGGAGACTGCGCAGAGTAATTGATTGCTAAGTGGCACTATACCTGCTTGAACCAGCTTGTATTGTTCATGTCATGTTTTGAAAATCTGCCTGGGGGCGGAGGGGGAGATTTCTTACCCTACATGTCCTGTTGAGAAGCCAGGAAAGGGCAGCTTTTTTCATCTTATACAGGTGGGCCCCCATATCCACGGATTCGCTATCCACAGTTTCAGTTATCCACGGCTTTTACTTTTTGACCCCAGGCTTTTACTTTTTTTCCCAGCAAGCTTCGTTTCTTCCTTAAACAGGAGAAGCAGCCTCTGGCTGCTTAGTGCAGGCAAGTAGAACGAGACTAAGGGCTCAGTCCAGCCTAACTCAGGCACAGTTGAGGCCCAATTGTGGCCCAAACTAGGACCGAGTTAGGCTGCAACTGTGCCTGAGTTAGGCTGGAGGCAACAGCATTGGGCCAGGATCGCGGCAAAACTTACCGCAGAGGCAGGCAGGCTCCTGTGGGGAGCTGTCAGTCTTGTGGAAGCGAAGAGCCCCCTCCTTAGCCCGTCTGCGTGCACCTACCACAGCTGCTGCAGCGGTTGCAGCAGATGGGCAGCCACAGGCGGGCCTGCAGGCACTGCGCGTTTGACAGTCAGCTGAAGGGCAGAGGTTGTGCCAGTGCCAGCTGCCCCAGGGCACCCTGGGCATCAGCCACCTGCCGCAGGGGGGGAGTGCGACTGCCCTCCCTCCTGCAGACTGTGATGCCACCCCCAAGCCACGGTGAGGCTGCACGTGGGAGTCATGGGGGGGTGAGCGGGGGAGAGAAGGGAAGGAGGGGGTGGGAACGGCACGCACAAGGGGGGGGTCTCATGAGGTCTGGAACCGCCTCCGCCAGGACATGCCCGTGCGCTGCCTGAAGCCCTGGGCCTCAAGGGCCGTGGCAATGCCCACAAAGAAGGCATCGCAGCATGCCTTCTGCTCCGTGCCCCGGCCAAGACCGAGAGATGCCGTGGGCTTGTCTGCTGCGAGCGGGAAGGGCTCACGCAGCTCATCACACCCCCAGATGGGGCAACGTCGGCACCTTGCGGCAGGCGCTCTGGCGGCATGGGGGGTGCCAGCGTCCATCATCAGGGAGGGGAGGCAGGCACACTGACAGGGGGTGCTGGGGAGGGGCACGGGTGGGTCAGAAACAGACAGACAACACGGCTGGTGGGAGAGGGATACAGGGAGAGGGGTCTGCAGAGACCGATAGGGGCACAGGGGGCACTTCGCAGATGGAGGCAATGCAGGAACGGGCGCCTCTCATGCAGACGGACCGAGGGCGGACACGGACGCCGTTGATGGGCGGAAACGGACGCCGGTGACGGGCGGACAGAGGGCGGAAACGGACGCTGGTGACGGGCGGACACGGACGCCGGTGATGGGCGGACCGAGGGTGGGTGAGAGCCCCGGTTGCTGAAAGGGCTCTTCACGGACGTGGCGGACGTGCGCCACAGTGCCCGTCAGTGTTTGCCTGCCTGACAGGCCCCCCAACTTCCCCCTCCCCTCTGGTCCCAGAGGGTCCGGCAGCCCCCCTGCTGTGTTCTCCCAGGGATGGCTGTGGCGGACCCTGGCTGGGATTCATGCAGAGGCTTGTGTGCTGGGGCCTGTCTGTGTAGGTGTGTGGGGCAGTGCTTGTGCAACATTGGGGACATGTGTTTCCAGGGGCATCTTTATTGTTCTGGAACAGTGGCAGAGATGGCCGGGCGTGGCTGCCAGGGGTAGGCACAGCAGCCTCTAGGACCACAGCAGCAGCATCAGGCGAGCCCCATGGACCTGGAGATGCGGGCTCTTCCCCTGTGGAACCACGGCCTGCTCCATAGAAAGGGGAGGGACAGCAAGTAGGCAGCCAGGGCGGTGGGGCAGCAGCAGCTGAGGTGGGTTGCAGGGCAGGCTCCCAGACCTCTCTGGCAGCATCAAGGCAGGTGACCGTGGGGCAACCAGACTGCAGGCCCAGGGGTGCTCCCCGGATGGTTTGTGGTAGTGGGCATTCCTGGGGGGACGAACAACATGGGGGTGTTCCATGGCAGCTGCTGCATGGTAGCAGTCGCCATTGAAGAGGAGCCAGTGTGCCAGTTGCAAAGGTCTGCAGGGAGAGAAATCAAACACAGCTGAGTGGTGTGAGACACATAGCCTGGTCTGCGCTCCTTCCCTGGGTGTACGGTGAGCATGATCCTGTAAGGGAAAGGGGTCAAAGAGAGAGACAACAACACAACTTGGGGGTCACAACCATGGCAATCCTAGCAATACTGACCTGTCGGTAGACCCTGTGGAGAAAAGAGGGGGGGGGAACAGCTGGTGTCTACATATGGGTTACAGTTCCACACTCATGGCATTGTGTGCTCACATTAATACAGGCAGCTATGAGACAAGACATTGGTATAGAGGCATATCATGGCAGGCTATGCAGGCAGCTATGAGACAAGACATTGGTATAGAGGCATATCATGGCAGGCATTGCAGGCAGCTATGAGACAAGACATTGGTATAGAGGCATATCATGGCAGGCATTGCAGGCAGCTATGAGACAAGACATTGGTATAGAGGCATATCATGGCAGGCTATGCAGGCAGCTATGAGACAAGACATTGGTATAGAGGCATATCATGGCAGGCATTGCAGGCAGCTATGAGACAAGACATTGGTATAGAGGCATATCATGGCAGGCTATGCAGGCAGCTATGAGACAAGACATTGGTATAGAGGCATATCATGGCAGGCTATGCAGGCAGCTATGAGACAAGACATTGGTATAGAGGCATGTATCCTACCTATATTTCTCTATGCAAAGAGGCAGACGTCAGACCACATGTCAGCACAAACCCTGCACTTACCTGCTGGTGTTGTTGCCTGTATGGGGGGGGGGAGAGAGGGGCTGGGAGAAAGACATGGGTTAGCAAACACTTGCATGGAGACAGCTGCCCAGGCACAGCAGTAAACAGTTTGGCCACAGGCAGAACAGCCCTCTCTGCCCTAGAGGGGGGCAGAGAGGAGAGAGGAGAAGAGAGAAGTGGGGTGTTAGAAAAGTTTTCAAAGTCCCACTTTGTGGCTGCTGGGGGACAGAACCCCACGCCACGTGCTCAGAGAGAGAGAGAGAGAGAGTGGAGGGCTGGGGCTGGGCTTTTGTGGGAAAGAGGCTGGGTGGGGCTGGGTGCTGATAGGGTAACTATTTGGGTCCATGTCCAGAGTTAGGCCACACCTGTTCGGTCCTAACTCAGGCCCAACTCAGGCCCAGGGTGTTAGAACTTTTCAGGAGAGGGCTGGTGTGGGTAAGGTAAAATGGCTCCTATGGGTCTCCTCACATTTGGGTCCACCCTTTTTGCTGGCCCAAATTTTGGGCCTGAGTTGGGCTCGAGGGGGCGTGTCAGTGGCTCTCCAGTGTCTGGAACCGGACCAAAATTCGTAACCGCCCCCGTCACACCCCCGACACGCCCCCAACACACCCACTTTTAGGCTGCAATTGTGCCTGAATTGTGCAATTGTGCCTGAATTGTACCGCAGTTGCCTTGGGCTGGACCGGGCTGCAATTCAGTCACAATTGCAGCCCAACTCAGGCACAATTCAGGCACAACTCGGGCCTAAAGCACTTGGGCTGCAATTGTGCCTGAATTGTACCGCAGTTGCCTTGGGCTGGACCGGGCTGTAAGTCCTAGAGAGGCTCTGCAAGGTTAACAGAAACCTTGCAGAGCCTCTCTAGGACTTAGTCTCGTTCTACTTGCCTGCAATGGAGGCTGCTTCTCGGTTTTTTTAAAGAAGAAACAAAGCTTGCTGAAAGAAAAATAAGAGCTTGGGGGGGGTGAGCATGCCTGCCCGCAGGGGAGGCAGGGCGGGGGCCCCTCAGGAAACCATGGAGGGGGTGTTCGCTCTTATCCACGGTTTCAAGTATCCACGGAGGGGCCTGGAACATATCCCCAGCGGTTATGGGGGGGGGGAGTACTGTAGTTTCTGGGCTGAAGCATAAGAAGCTTATGAGCACTAACACGTTTCAGGCATTAGAAACACACTTCTTCATAGATCTGTTCTTCACAGATCTGTTCTGAGAGCATTTGAGGATGAATTGCCAAACTGACTTTGTGCAAGGTTCAGCATGTGGTGAGGTGATGCAATCAGCCCACATTCTCAACACACATGCTGAGTTGTGTGACTTGATCCTGAATTCCATTCCAGTTGGATGTAGATAAAGGCACAGATGGGAACTGGTATCTGTGTCTCTTTATAGTCTTAATCTGTCTATATATATTTTCATTGTATTTCTGATGCTTTTTCTAATTAGAAAGCAAATTTACAGAGGCAGACTAAAAGTTCTCATGGTATCTCTTATTCACAGCCTAATCCTATGCATATTTACTCAGAAGAAAACCCCATTGTAGTCAATAGGGCTTACTGCCAGGTAAGCATGCATAGGATTCTAGCCTCAGTGTTATTTCCTTCTGTGGAAGACTGAGCTTTGGGGATCATCCAAATAGCAGCTTCTCCCACACCTGCGTTGGCACTGCAGTATCCCCATCCTGAAGAAGGAATGCAGCATTATGTGGCCCTTTGTGTTTGGACTGTGTGAAGTGGAAGGATAGAGAAAGGACTACTATTCTTTGAAACTAGAGCCATCTGGATGCACTTTTTTTGTTGGATTATGCTGTTACTATAACCTTCTATATTCTGTATTGCTCTCTTTCCCCCCCACCCCACCCCCCACAGCGAGCAGATGTGATGTTAGGACATTTCAGTTACATCAAAGTTTAACTGAAGAAACAGACTCTTCAAAGTTGCAGAAAAAAGTGCTGTAGTAGGAAATATAATTAAAAATCCTTACCTCTAGGTAGATGTGGCGGATTACCTGTCACTGAGGATGAGGAGTGTAGGAGATGCCATCAGTTATGTTCTGGATTGCTCATGTTGTGGGGGATGAGAGGGCAAACGTTGTCATATCTTTCAGTCCAGGTGCTTCCTTTCTCTTGTACCAAGATATCGGTGCTCTGATAGTCAGTATTTATCACGGTCATCTGACTAGAAAGTTGTGCAGATTTCCATGCTTGCAGCTAAAACACCATGCTTACACTTCTCACATATTTTGATGAATACATAACTGTTAATCGGGTTATTGAAAAATGTAAGCGGCAGTTTTTTTAAAAAATCTTTCATTAACAGGTCCTTCTGCTGTTGAAGAAGATGAAATGTTTATTAGTGTATTTCAGACACAGATCCATCCTGAAAGTTATGACAGCAGTGGAAGCCTAGCCAAACAAGGTACAAATTGCAGTAATGTTGCTCTCTGAATTCAGTTTTAAAAGCATTGGTTATAGAAGAGCTGATACTTGTGTTGCAATGGAACTTACTTCCTGCATAGAATTGCACTGTTCATTATCACTTAGGGTTTTGAGGAAATTGTTTATTAATATTTGTGGTGCCATTATAACCATTGTAGTGTTCCTTCCAAATTATATGTGGTTTTGTTTTTTTTCAGAATGATGGAAATGGCATTATTATGTCATAAGTCTGCAGTACCCCCAGAACAAGCATCTTACAATTTTGTAGGTTGGAATGACTTCTGTCTGTAGAAGTATTGTCTGTTGGTGACTGTAGAGCAACTTCTTTCTGGGGAAGTGTATACTTAAAATATAAACACAGTCATTGTAGAAACCATAATGTATTCAGCCCTCAGTATATTTTCTTGAGCATAAGACCTATTCAGGTCAATGGAGGTTCCCCCCCCCCCTGGAAAAAACATGCTTAGATGGTACTGTATATCAAATCACTTTTATCATGCACATATTTCCTGGTAAACTGAGTGCAGGAACCACAATCAATGAGATTGCACAAAGTCTATGTATATTTAAATAGTGATAGTATTGAATTTTTTTAATAGAATTCAAAATTTAATAATACTGAATTACTCTGCTGTGTGTAAATAGTTAGGCTTACCAGATTTTCCGAGACCCCGAGGGGGGCGGAAGTGACATCATGGGGGCAGGTCAAGGAACTGGTTGGACACTCCCCCGTGACATCACAGGACGGAAAATCTCTGGAAAAGCAAAATATTTAAATAAATAAATATTACTTACTTTTTATTAATTAATAAATAATAATAATCAACATTTAAAGCAACATATGACACCCCATACCCTCAACACACCATTGTAATAATAAAATACACCCCCTAAAATGAAATAAATAAGACAACAAAATTTTAAAAAGGGAGGAAAATAAAATCTCTCAAAAATCTGATGTTTAGCGCATGTGCCTGCTTACACGGGTACAGACGGCGCGATTTAAAAAAATTCTGTCTGCTCTGATGTGCATACTCCAATGCATGTAGGCATTAAATAACATTGTTTTAAGAAGAGGTCCAAAATTTTTGAAATGAACTACAATTAGCTTGGTTATTGGAGAAGAAAGTAATTGTATCTTGCTTTTTATAACCAAATGGGACTGTCCTCACATTCTATCTTCTGACAACTGAAGTAGTTTTCCTCTTCATTCCTCCTTTTTCATGGACAGATCACTTCCTGGTGGGATTTAGGCTTATCGCGGCTTGTCGCCGCCGCAGTGGTGGGGGACCTCACTCTATGGTCCGCCCCCGGAGGAT
The DNA here is from genome assembly GCA_026170595.1 of Plestiodon gilberti rubricaudatus. Taxonomy (NCBI): domain Eukaryota; kingdom Metazoa; phylum Chordata; class Lepidosauria; order Squamata; family Scincidae; genus Plestiodon; species Plestiodon gilberti. Next base: position 265,127,156 of record JANXHW010000001.1, read on the forward strand.
GATGGATCCGGATGGATTCCATCAGTATGCTGATGACACCCAGCTCTTTCTCTCCTTTCCACCTGACTCCAAGGGGGCGGTCGATGTCCTGAATCGTTGCCTGGAGGCAGTTGGGAGCTGGATGGTGGCAAACAAGCTGAAATTAAATCCTGATAAGACAGAGGTTCTTCTGGTCCAGAAGTCTGCGACTCAGGTACTGGATCATCGTCCTGCTCTGAATGGGGTTGTACTCCCTCTGAAGGAGCAGGTCCGCAGCTTGGGGGTTCTCCTGGATGCGCAGCTGCTCCTGGATTCCCAGGTGGCGGTTGTGGCCAGGGGGGCTTTTGCCCAGCTTCGGCTGGTGCGCCAGCTGCGACCGTACTTGGATCGTGCAGACCTGGCTACAGTGACCCATGCCCTAGTGACATCTAGACTAGATTACTGCAATGCGCTCTACGTGGGGCTGCCTTTGAAGACTGTTCGGAAACTGCAACTAGCGCAGAATGCGGCGGCCCGGGTGGTTGCCGGGGCCTGTCGGTTCGACTCAGTCGGACCGTTGCTTCGGCTGCTACACTGGCTGCCGGTTCGTTTCCGGGCACAATTCAAAGTGCTAGTTTTGACTTTTAAAGCCCTATACGGCTCGGGTCCAGGGTATTTGAGGGACCGCCTCCTTCCTTATAATCCGACCCGTACTCTGAGGTCGTCAGGGGGGGCCCTGTTAACCGTGCCACCACTGACGGAGGTGAGGGGGATGGCAGCGCGGAATAGGGCCTTCTCGGCAGTGGCGCCCCAATTGTGGAATTCCCTCCCCCTGGAATTGAGAACGGCTCCCTCCTTAGAGACCTTTCGGCGGGGCCTTAAGACATTTTTATTTAGATCAGCTTTTGATGTCTGACATGGCGGGCTGGCTTTTTAACAAATCGCTTTTAACAAATGTAAATGTGGATGACCCACTGGGGCTGTTTGTTTTAATTGTTTTAATTTTTGATTTTAAATGTATACATGTATTTTAATGTTTTTATTGTAAGCCGCCTTGGTTGCCCTTGTGGGAGAAAGGCAGGGTAGAAATTTTATAAATAAATAAATAAAATAATTCCTCCAGCAAACAGAATACAGCATTGCAATGCTCTGGTACACTGAGGCATCCTTACTGTAAAAGACAGCACCCTGGGCTGCTAAACGACATCACCTTCTTGCCTGCCCTACACACTTCCGAGCCACACACTGCAGCTGTTCCCACCCCATGAGGCGTCGGAGAGTCCTGAGAAAGCTCCGCCTAATTTCTGAGAAAGCTCCGCCTACTTCGAGCCATGCGCCACCAACTTGGGCGCTCAAAGCCCGGGGGTGGGAGCAGCTGAGCCTATATCTATGGATATAGCATCAGAGTAAATAAATTCCAAGAACAGGATGAGTTAGACCAGTGTTTCTCAAACTGTGAGTCGGGACCCACTTGGTGGGTCATGACCTGATTTCTAGTGATGTTTGAGCATCGCGTAAAGCTAGGTGGGTCCCGATAGAGTGTCATTTTAAAAAGTGGGTCCCGGTGCTAAAACGTTTGAGAACCACTTAGACCAAGAAAAGGTGATCGGCCATCCCGTCTGAGACTGTCACCTCAATATGTACCTGCTATTCGGAATGCACCAGCCAGTCTCAGAAGAGTTCTGTCCCGCCGCAATGCAGCCAGCGGGCTGGGACAGTCAGGCCCTTCCGGGATGGCGGCCACCCTTCCGGGATCGCAGCCGCCCTTCCAGAAATGTCCCGGAGAGTTCCGGGACTATGGTAAGCCCATAAATAGTGTAATGATAGAGTTGGTTTTTAGTATGTGGATAAATTAGAATTGCTTCATTATCTGTTAAATTGCACAAATCTACCTTTGCAATGTGTTTCTACACTACAGATTGTTTAAATGAAGATAGAACAAGAAGCCCAATAAAGAAAATAGAAAACACACATCAAAAAAGTGAAACAAGCTTTAAAAAAACTCCCAGTTTTATTAAGAAGAACATTGAGGTATGTGTTAAAGGCCAACTTTACAAAACACAGGATTGGAACTTTTTGTCTCATCATGTAAATTATTTAGGAATTAATACTTGCTGAATAGCTATACTGCAAAGGTGGTTTTGTGCAGTTTGTCTGAAGCTGATAGGAAGAGGGCGGTATTAGATTTATGGTTGCTGTGCCACCACTTTGCTCCTAGAACTACACATGATGCCTTTGGTCCTTTGTGCTGTAGGTGGTATGTGTTACTTGAGTATTGAGCTTAACTGTGGAAAATTACTTGAAAGTACTTCAATTTTCAAGCAAATTTAGTTGTTGGCCTCCTACTAAAGTTCTCTGCAAACATTTTTCTTGTTTGGTGGATTTGTTAATACGAATACCTGTGCATCCAAAATGTTAATATTTCCAAGTTCTTTGTGTAGGCCACCAAAATTGTCATCAGGCATACAGTAACAATATTTTTTATGTTTTGTTTTGTTTGCTATCATTGTGAATTGAATTTTTTAATAACTGGCATAGGGATAGGAAGCTCAGCATTCCATTATAATTCTTCCAAGCGTTCCAGCTTCCAAGTTGTTTTCTTTGTTCAGCTGGCCAAGGATTCAGGGAACCAAATGGTTATGCTAGAGGAAGAGAGAAAGAGGCTGTCAGAATTGCTAGAAGATATTGAAGACGAGAGCAGTGAACTTCAAATCACTGAGGTACCAAGATTATTAATCTACGATATGTTGAACCAATTAGGTCGATTAAAGTCCATTATGTGCTTTTCTACCCTGAGGGTTCACAGCCCAATCCTACTAACCAGCCAGTGGCCCAGGCCACCCGCCGGATCCTATCCCTGTTTCCCGGGGTCTACTCGGTCATCTCAGGGGAAGGGGATGTTCGTCCCCTTCCCCCAGGTGTAGCGTAGGGAGGCCCCAATGGGCCTCCTCAGATTTCCACCAGCTATTTAGCTGGCGCAAGTCTGAGGAGGCCATGTAACGGCGGATCCAGCCCAGGAAGGGGGCGGGGATATGGCGGTCTCCCTTGCCACCCGGACCGCCCCTGCCGGAGCTGCACTTGCCTCCTCCGGTGGCCACGTGGGCGATTGGGTGGCGGAGGGCAGTTGGCCTCCGCGCTGGCCGCCTTTACTCTCCAGTCGTCGCGAACGTGCTTTACGGCACGTTTGCGATGGCTTCTGGCGGCGGAGCACTTGCTCCACGATGGATTGTTGCACAGGATTGCACCGTCAGTGTGTACCTGCTGGCTTCTTCTTTAGCTGTTAGTGATGTCGTAACAATGTATACTGGTACATGGGATGGAATCTTAGGTCTGTGTGTAACATGTAGGCATTCTCCATGTACAGTACTAAGTAAATTTATGACTACTAGACTGTTATTGTCAAAGTTAAACAGCTATTTTTCTGCTCCAAAAATAGCGATGAATTTTGTTCTGATTTTTTTCTTCTGTAACTGAATGCAAGTTTCTAAACTGTTAAATATCTTTAGATATTCCTGTTGTGGACCTCCAAAGTTAAATTTCTGGTGGCTTACAGTACAACTCAGAAAGAAATGCCCCACAATAATTCTTATAGCTAAGTATTCTTTGAGAAGTGGCCAAAGCTTTTTATTCTTTGAGAAGTGGCCAAAGGAGCAGATTTAAATATGGCCAAAAAACCTATAGCATGAAGCCTTATAATTAAATAATTTATTAAATATCTATGTATTCAAAAGGCTTGCTGCATTTTTTTTAAATATTAGAACATATAATTTAATTTTAGAAATTTATGAAACCATCTGATTACAATAATAAAATTTAGATTATACGATGGAGTTTCCCGGTAAAATGTTTGTTTTAAACTCTAAAATCTGGACATGTCGTGAGAACCTAAGAATGTACTTATGTAGCAAAGTTGAAACTTCAGTTACTAGTGCAGGAAGAGAATTTTCTAAAGTTTTCCCTTTCTCTTTTTGCAAGTTTATATATAATATCCTTTTATGAAAAAAAATTGTGACATTGTTTTCTGAGCTGATGATTTATGTGTACAGAGTTTAGGATTTGATTCTGTGTTTATTTCTTTCAAGTCGAATTTTTATCTCTTATCAAGTGTGTGTGTTGGTGGTGAACACATTCATTTGTTCCTTTTTTAAAGGAAGAAGTAACGGGATGGTTAGTACCAGGTGAGGGGTACACACCTGAACCAGTGGAGTATCGCCACCTTGCAGAAATCGATGCTAAACTTGCAGTAATCATCTCTAATAGGGATTTGTCTACAGTTCAGAACTCATGGTTGAAAGTCCACCAACAAATTTATCAGGTACGGTACAACTTGTAATCTGACTCAAAATATTATTAGCATCACTCCTGTCTAGGAGCAGATAAAACATTTTGACAGTACTGGAGTTGTATTTAACCAGTTTTTAAAAATTCCAAATGTAGGAGTTCACCAATACATTCAATTAGACAACAGCTACTGAAAGATGGCACAAAATTCCATGTAGTTAGAGAAGATGCCCCTGTGAAGGAAATGTGATTGAGGACTGTGGTCAAGTATTAAAAAAAATAAAAATCTCTTCACTTGGACTCTCAGCCCTCTAGGTATCTTGAGATGCTTCAGTTCTAGCATACATCTGGTTCTCCATAGATTGATTCCAAATAATCTGAGCAGAACTGTGCACACACACACCAAGTTGGGAGCTTGATGGGGCCCAATCTCTCCAACTTCCACGAGCCTCCAAACTCCTTTACTTTCATCTATGAAAGGACTGTAGCTCAGTGGTAGAGCACATGCTTTGCATGCAGGAGGTCCTAATCTCCAGGTAGGACAGATTCCTTTTTGAAACCCTAGAGAGCTGTAGCGAGTGAGTGTTGACAATATTGAGCTAATCCAATGGTCCAACTCAGTGGTTCCCAAACGTTTTAGCCCTGGGACCAACTTTTTAAAACAGAACTCTATCGAGACACACCTAGCTTAAAAAAAACAAGATCTAGAAAGAAATATTATTATTTGTAAATAAAAAAAAATATATTTCTATTTCATTTATTTATTTATTTTACCAAAAACTCAATCCATTTCTTGTAATGAGGCAGCCTTAATGAAAAACATCAAGGCTTGAGCGGCTTAGTTATGTGACCCAGCCTTCACCTGCCCCCAGCTGTCCTTGACGGACTTGGAAAAAAAAGTACCAGGTAAAAGATGCTCAAATATTTATCTCCTTTATATTTACGCAAGCTTGCAAACAAATATTCCCTTACCCAGAGGAGACCTCTGCAACTGCCCCCCATCTTGCAGTATGCAGCAGTAGCCATTTTGGTGCCACTGTATTGGCGAGTGTGTGTGAATAGGATTGGGCTTTTCGTGTGATAATGCAAGAAGTGACTGTCAGTTGTCATTTGCTAGAATGGCAGATTAATACTTTTGAAAAATACACTGCTGGGGCAAGTGTCAGTGAAGGGCTTTTGTTTTGGTATACAGTGGTTATCCGAAAGTGTACATACACATAAGAAAACTGTACATGTGTATTGTACATATGAACCACTACAGCTATTGTAGTGATGTATGCTATGCATGAGCAGAAGACATTGGCCCTACGAACTCCAAACCTCATTAACAGCCACTGCTAGGAACAATCCCAAGAAGAGGCAAACCTGCATTGATCAGTGCAAGCCAGGGCTGCAGACAGCATTTCCCACAGTGTCTGCCCCTGTCAATCATGATGAATTGTTCACATTTGGTTTTCCTTGTTTTCCTTGTTCTCTTCTGGTTGCCACAAATGCAGAGTTTCCTTTTTACTTGTAGACCGTGTCTAGCTTAAACAACTACCATGCTCTGTAATGAAAAGAACATAACTAATAACTGCATTCCTTTTTCTTTGTGCGCTGCTCTGTGAACTGTTTTGATGACAGAACAGTACATAAATATTCTTGATGATAATGATGATGACGATGGAATGCTTACACCACAGAGATTTGTACAGTCTTAGTCATGCTTAATTTTTGCAACCATAAAGGATGTCCAGAAGACATTTGGCAAAATAGATAAACAAAATGAGAAGAACTAGGGAATATAATAAAGCAGGGAGTAGAAAATGAACAAAAGGTTAACACGAACTTCTAGGGTGCTTGATTTTCACACACTGTCATTTGGCAGAAAAACAGCAGAATAATAATCAAAGGAAGTTTCCTCATGTTATCCTAATGTCTTGGAATATGCCTGAAAGCAAGAGCCTATTCCTGTTCTGTTCCCAGGGCAGAGCCTTTGGACCTCAAAGCTGTCACTGGTCCAGGACTGATTTTTATCCATCCTGGGCATTTAGCCAGTTCAGTTTTATAGGAAAATACCTTGTTTTAGAAGAAAGGAGGATGCATTAGTTTAGAGGGCTAATTAAAAGGAAGTAGTTCAAAGTAGATTTGAAATGTCAGAATAAGATGTGAAGGTATTGCAGCAAAGTGTGTTTGGGATTGTCTGTGCATAGCTCCTGGGTAGATGGATGTTTGTGCAGTTATGTACGATTTAGATGTACAATTTTAGATGTTTAACGGCACAATCCTGTTGTCGTCCTGCTCTGGTGCTGTGGCCTCCGCAATGGCGCTGGGTGTCACAAATGCTCCGTAAAGCGTGTTGCGACACCTGGAGAGGAGGGAACGTTGGCAGGACAGTCTGCATCATCCCCCTGGCGCCAGGCTTGCAGGACTATGCTGTGGAGCGGGTAAGGCCTGCTCCAAGCAGAGCAGGGGCTGGGGGGAGGGCGGGGAGGGGCCCTAACGGGACGAGGGCAGGGTTGGGTGGATCGGGCCTGGGAGGGAGGTGGGACTGGTCTCCTCATTGGACACCGTATCCTATTGTCCCTCCCAGTCCTTGAGCCCCGACGCAGGGCTTCTCAGTTCTCCACTGGCTAAAGAGTCGGCAGGGATTTGAGTAGCCCCATTGTGGCTCTTGGGGGTTTACCCGGGGTAAGTGGGCAAATATCCACTTACCTTGAGTAGACCTCCTGATACCTCCTCCGGATAGAATATACTGTGGATTGCGCGGCCCACACTGCACAGCCTACTCCAGGAAAGGATAGAATTGGGCTTTAAAGCATTTTAGCGTTTCACAGTAAAATATATGTCTCTGTGGACACATGTACAAGCTCATTTGTCTGGTGGAACAGTTAGATTGTGTAAGTAATAGGCATATTCATTTGTGTCTATGATCACCATTTTTTGTAGGGTATTACCTATGAATTATGCGTTAAACCAGGGGCGGGGAACCTTTTCCCTGGCGAGGGCCATTTTAAATATTAGAAATTTGCTTGAGGGCCGGCCGTAAGGCCGGGCACCATTTTTATTTATTTAATTAATTTTTACCCCCCCCCCCCCATCGGCCTCCGGAGGCTCCGCACTCACCGTCCGAAGCCGCCGCCAGGTCCACGCGTCACCTCCGGCGTACCATGCCGATGAGGGCAAGAGCTTGCCCTCATCGGCGTGGTACGCATGTGCGAAATGGCCAACGGCCTGGTGAGAAGGGGTCGAGGTGGCGTCCGGGGAGGACATGCAAAGGCCCTCTCCCAGCCTCCGGAGGTGACGCGCGGACCCGGCGAAGCCTCCAGGGGCAGGTTGGGCGGCTTCCCGGCAATCTCTCCAGGGGCCGGACCGGATGGCCTCGGGGGCCTGATCCGGCCCTGGGGCCGGAGGTTCCCCACCGCTGCGTTAAACCTTTTTGCTGTTCAGATGTAGTGAGGGGAAATGGCTCGCAGAGTGCTCTGCACAGAGTTAGGCTAGAAACCAACTAGCCTGCTTCTTTTGTCTGCTTCTCTTACGGATAATGTCTTTTTAAACATTTCACTAGTTATCTGCTTTTGTTATCATTTGTTTTGTAATTGATTGTTTTAATTGTTGAATTTTAAGTCAGCCATTTTGATTACATACTTTGGAAAAGAAGTAGGATAGAAGTTTCTTCAAAATAAATAAAAATGGTGAATTGCAGTAGCATATCTCAGGTTGAGATGCAACATGTACTAGGTACATAATTGAGCCGTGTTAGTAGGTGCAGATGTTGCTCCAACCAACTTCCATTAAAACTAATTCATTGTAGTTGATTCACCTCCAAAATGTGAATAATTGAAAATAGTTGTAGTTTTTAAATCTCTCTTTATTTCCACTTAGCCAGAATGAACTTCAGCTATTTATTCTCATGTTGCCCCCTACAAATGTTCAGTTTTGTCTGCCAATAGCTGTGTTTAATTATCATTTGAAAGCAAATTCCCAAAATAACATTGCATCATGTACAAAAATGTAATGATCAACAGCTTAGAGGTTAGGTTCCTACCACTTGTTAACTGTATTTGAAGAATATAGGAATTCTAGATGTGTTTGCCTTTAATTCCCAACAACTGGCTTTGATAAGTGTATAGGAGTTCAGTTTGGCTATTACAGGAAAGTTTATGTTAATCTCTTTTGCAATCAATCCAGTTGGATCCAGAATTCTTTTCCATGATTTGTATTTGTTTTATGCTTGAGAAATTGCTCTAATCAAAACCATCTTTCTCTCTGAAGTATTTCTTTCTTCTTCTGGCAGTTTTAATCAAATCATTATAGTGATGCCTGTCTCTTAATTATATTTAAACATTGATTTGATTTAATTTATGTTCCTTAAATTCAGGCTTAGTTGAGTGTAATTTGAAATAAAAAGGAAAGCATGGCAAAGGTCATGATGCACAAATTTAGGAGACTAGCTTGTATTGCTAAGGTAGAGTCCTATCCTGAACCTTGGGGGATGCAAGATGTTCGTAGGGGCTGCTGCTGCTGTGGAGAGAGGGGTCAGCTGTGATGTACAATCACCTTTTTGAAGGTGATTTGCATGTGCATTAATGGCAGACGTAAACTCACTTTTCTTTGACAGAGGTGGGTCACATATTGCTCATCCTCAAGCTCTGCGCAGTATCTTCTCCCTATGTGGTTGTAGGAGAAACATTGTCAGCACAGGTACCAGGTCTTTCCAGGATTACCATCAGTATCCTACATCAACAGTAATCCAGGATTACCATCAGTATCCTACATCAACAGTAATCCAAAGGATTATACCTTTACACTGAGGCAGGAAACTTGGTTTTGCTTTAGCTCAGGGGTTCTCAACCTTTGGAGGCCCGGGTACCCCTGTCACGTTCCAGTTTTCTGAAGTACCCCTGCTAATGAACTGCTAATTAATTGGATTAATAAATTAATTAATTAGGTAATTAATCGTTAAATAAAAAGTACTAAAACAATTTTAAATGTGAAAAAATGTCTTATTTAATTCTGTGTGTGTGTGTGTGTGTGTGTGTGTGTGTGTGTGTGAGGAAGACACACACACACACACACACACACACACACACACACACACACACACACACACAAGGATCTCTTTTTTTTCCCTTCAAGTCACACTTCCCAAAATCAGCTCCTCCCTCCCCCACCCCACCAAAGTACATTTTCCAAAGTACAAAAGGTTGAGAACCTCTGCTCTAGCTTAAAGTCTCCTCCTTGCATGAGCATTGCTATGTGTAAATGACTGAGGGCGCAATCCTGCGCAATAATCTGGCGGCGGAGCGCTCATTCCAGTCCTTCTCAAGAAAAAATGGAGGTTTCTTTGCTAAAAGTAAGTGCCTGGGGGGGTCGGGCGGGGGGATCCACTATCCGTGGATAACTGAATCAGTGGATAGCGGATCAGTGGATATGGGCCCCCCGCTGTACTTTAAGCTTTCAGATATTTGTAGGTAATAACACATAAAATTAATTTTTAAATGTCTTTTTAGAATAGCATTGCTTCCTCCTATGCTGTCCCAAACTATTTCAGTATTATCAGTCAATTCTCACATTAACTTTTTGTACATATGCCTATAATAATAATGTATACTGAGCGCACAGATTTTTGTAGTTTCAGAACGGATACACCCGTGCTTTGGGGTTTATATGTCTCAATGCATGAATTAGGATCATGATTCCTAACTTTTTAAGCTGCATATCCAAATATGTAATGTGAAACCCATTCCTTGGTTAACCAGGAGGGGGGAAGCATTCCTAATCCTGTCGTGGTTTTATAATTTTGAATACTTTCTTTTTCAGAGTTGCAACATGAAAAATCCTGTATGTGTGATTTAAACAATGCCTTCAAATGATATCATGCTAGATTTGACTTGAAGGCCACTGAACGCAGTGTTTTGGTATAACATTTTGCTTTCCAGGACTTTGTCACTGGCAAAACCACATGACTTGCATGACGGTAGTAGATGTTGACAAACGGAGATATTCTAAACAATAGTTGAAAGGAGAAGAAAGGGCTACATTTGCCATCTCTTGCTACCAGATAGCTACAGTATTTATAAGCCTGAGCCATATACATGTGCGTGTGCGCACATTCCAGCTGAATGTTATACTTGGTTGTTCCTCCCACAAGCCTGTATTCAGAGCCAGGAGAGTGACCTCATGTTTCCACATAATGGGTGGGAGGGAGACTTGAGGTGGTGGTGGGAATAGTCAAGCTGCTGTTCCATTTTTTAATGGGGCTAGATGAGTGGTGCACCTGAACAGCTAGAAAATACATTTAAATATATATTGAATACAGCTTTCTGAAATGGCAGGGCAGTACAGGATGAGTTGAAGTTCTTCGAACTCTTCAAAAAGAAAAAGGCACTGGATGAATGAACACTTCTATTCTGGGATTGTAGAACAGTGCACTGCTGTCACAGACATAAAGAAGTTTTTAAAAGATTCCCGACTGTGTGGGTTAGGAGAGGAAGTAGTGAGTCTCTTGTTGCTAACTGGATCACAGGAAACCTCCAACTGGTGCTCATGACACTTGAGCAGTCCCATTCTCACAAGCGCAACAGCAATAGATGCACTGTCTAGGGGGGAAGAACAGCATTTCCTAAATACAAGATATAGCACAGTCAGTACTGGGAAAATGTAATATCTGTGTAACAGGAGTGCAACCTCCAGAACGTTTGGATGACTGGAATAAATGTCATTTCCTAGATTGGCATAGATGAAAATGATGAAAATGCTGTTCTTTCAGAAGAGAAAATATCGGACTTTGAGCAACTAATGGATAACAATCGTGCATCTGTGTAATTTAGACCAGGTTCTCAACCTGTGGTACGCATACCCCTGGGGGTACGCGAACCACAGCTTGCTGTGTCTTATCAGCTGCAATCAGCTGGGAGTGGCATCAGCGTTTAGTTTTTTAAATTTAAACTCCCGACTCACAGCTGACTCAGGCTGATAAGACAGGGTTCCCATATTAAAAAAAAAAAAAACCTCTGCCAAAACTCTATATAAACCCCGTTCTAGCATTTGCATCCAAGTTAGGGGGAGTAAGTTCTCTGACTAAATAGTCCCTAATTTCTTACTAAAAAGAGAAACTTCATTGACAGTGAACAGAAGAGATTCTTGTGCGTGTGCAGTGGCGTAGCTATGCCCCCCCGAGGTAGGGGCGCACCCCCCGACTCCCCCCCATAAAAATTAGGTTTCAGTTTAGTTTTCCCTTTTTTCGAGGTTTTTTTTTACTGTTTTCCGGGGCTTTGTAGTGGTAACGGGGCATCTGTGTGTGTGTCTGCTTTCCCCCCACTTAGCTTGTGTATAGGAGCCTCCAGCGACGACGATCTCCAGCAACGACGATCTCCAGATCGTTCCTCTGCCTGCGCCCGGGGGCGCGAACTCTGTAAAGCACCCAGCAGCGCTTTCCACAGTTCACGCAGGCGCAGAACGTCGATTGGAAACATCGTCGTTCTGCGCCTGCGCGAACTGTGGAAAGCACTGCTGGGCGCTTTACAGAGTTCGCGCCCGGGGCAAACAGAGGAACTTCGCTTCCGATCGTCGCTGGAGGCTCCTATACACAAGCTAAGTGGGGGAAAAGCAGACACACACACGCAGAAGCCCCAATACCACTAAAAAGCCCCGGAAACAAAACCGAAACTTAAGGAGGCCCACGCCCCCCCAGAGCCTCAGCGCCCTACGCCCTGGGGCCCCCCGCCCCATATCAGCCGACGCCATTGTGTGTGTTAACCACCCCTTCTCTCCCCCCAGACTGTGTTCCCAAAAGACTTTGAGTGGAATGCAAATTAAGTGTTTTCCTATTGGCTGGTTCAATTTATATGCTGGGTTTTAGAATACATTGTTCTATTTAAAGAAGGCAGCTCATATGTCAGATTGAGCTGGTTCTCTGCCTTCTTAAGGAAGCTAAGAAGGAATTGCCTTGGTTTGTTTTTGGATGGGAGACATGTGGTGATATTTTCTTTAAAAATAAAAAAGGGGTAGCAAAAATTGAAAAAAAGGGTGGCTAACAGTGTAAGCTGAGTAATTGTAATGATTAAATTTTACATTTTAATAATTAATTTAATTAATTAATGCTAATTAATTAATTGGCACGGGGGTACTTCAAAAAATTTGACCGTGCCAGCGGGTACACTTGGTGAAAAAGGTTGAGACCCCTGATTTAGACTTTTGAGAATAGCTGAAACACTAAATCTGTAAGCTTCTCATGTATGTAGGCTTCTCATGTACCTCCCTTATGAGGAAAGGCTACAGCGTTTGGGACTTTTCAGTCTAGAAAAAAGGCGCCTGAGGTGGGGACATGATTGAGACGTATAAAATTATGCATGGGATGGAGAGAGTGGATAGAGGGAAATCCTTCTCCCTCTCGCACAACACCAGAACCAGGGGACATGCACTAAAATTGAGTGGAGGGAGAGTTAGAACGGACAAAAGAATATATTTCTTTACCCAGCATGTAATTCATCTGTGGAACTCCTTGCCACAGGATGTGGTGATGGCACCTGGCCTAGATACCTTTAAAAGGGGCTTGGACAGATTCATAGAGGAAAAGACCATCACAGGTTACAAGCCATAAGCAACCTCCTGGTTTTAGAAGTGGGTTTTCTCTGCGCCAGGTGCAGGGGAGTGTTATCTTGTTGGCTGTGTGCTCCCTGAGGCATCTGATGGGGCCACTGTGTGATACAGGAAGCTGGACTAGATGGGCCTTTGGCCTGATCCAGCAGGGCTCTTCTGATGTTCTTATGTACTACAATATTTCAACTGCTATAATTCTCAGGTCTGTACAGGATTGGTATATTGGGAGGATGCATTTACAGCAGCAGAAGAGATTTCCGCTGTCATAAAATGGTTGCTGATGGTGTGTGCAATGCTCCATCGGCAGCCATTCTGCAGTTGCTGTTGCAAGAGGTGGCAGCTCTGCAGCTTTACTGCCAGACCCCGCCAAACCCAGTAAGTTGGTGGGGGAGAGAGTAGGCGGACTGGGGGTGTAACTGGGCGGGGAAGGGGGTGGATCTGGTGGCAATGGTGCATGCCGGATCCTATCTTCTCCATTTCAAACCTCCCTGCCTCTTTTCTCTCCTCGGACATATTTAGTTATTTAAAGAATTTGTATCCCGCCTTTCTCCCGGCAAGGGCACTCAAGGCGGCTTACAACATTAAAATAACATACATTAAAATAATTAACTGATAATTAAAACAATTAAAACAAGCAACCCCAGTGGGTCACCTATATTTACATTTGTTAAAAGCCATTTGTTAAAAGTTAAGTCAGCCCACCACATCAGACATCGAATGCTAGTCTAAATAAAAATGTCTTAAGGCCCCGCCGACAGGTCTCTTGAAGAGGGAGCCGTTCTTAATTTCAGGGGGAAGGAATTCCATAATTGGGGCGCCACAGCCGAGAAGGCCCTATTCTGCGCCGCCATCCCCCTCACCTCCGTCAATGGCGGCACGGTTAACAGGGGCCCCCCTGATGACCTCAGAGTACGGGTTGGATTATAAGGAAGGAGGCGGTCCCTCAAATACCCTGGACCCGAGCCGTTAAGTATGGTGGCATATTTCCAAGGAGACCCATAGGCAGCCCCGGGGCTTGTGCTGGGGTAAGTATAAATGTTTGTAGTTGTCTCCCATTTGCTCTCGGGTTGCCCTCCCACTGCTAGATGCAGTGCATGCCTTTTTGGCATGCCTGCATAGGTGTTGCTGGTGGGGGATAGGATTGGAGCCTCTTAGACATTTTGCTAGGGCTGTTTGTTTTTATTGAACCTTTTTTTGCTAAATCTCTTTTCTAATAAATTATAATATACAGTATTTATATACCGCCTTTCTTGGTCATTGGATTTCTCCTCTGAGTTTAATCCAAGGCAGTTTACATGGGCAGACTTTCTCAACCCCCCTAATGTTTTTTTTCTACAGTCAGATATATATATATATATATATATATATATATATATATATATATATATATATATATATATATATATATATATATATATATATGTTCAATCTTTCATGAACAACTGCATTCCAGATGGTATCCTTTGCAGTCTGGCCTCTCCCTGGCCATCGCCTCCCACACTCGGCTGACGCAGCTGGCAGCTCTTTATCTCTCCTCATCACATAGGCTTTTTTCACAGCTTTTTGTCACCAGCATGACTCAAACTGGCCGTTCACCGATCTTCAGGCTTATGAGGCGGCAACTCTACCAACTGAGCCAGACCTCCTGCCCTTCTTAGTCCCTTCTCAGTCTCACGAGTCTCATAAATCCCTTCTCAGTCTCATGAGTTGATTGGTTTTTGCTGACACTGATTTTCCATCTAAGATCACTTGTTCCACTTGGTGTCTGTACAGGGAGGGATTAAGGATGGAGTGGGCTTGATCACCCCACACCTCCTTGAAGCCATTCCTGAATAAATTAATCCCCCAAATAAATAAAATAGGCACCAGTGGTAACAAGGGAACTATTTTTTTAAAAAATTTTTTGCTGTGTATACTTGTTTGTGAACATTTTGATTGACAAAGTGGTATGTAAATCTTTTTAGTAATCCTAATCTCTGCAATTTTTGGGCAAGAGCTGTAAAATTTAGATCTAATTGTCAACATATGACACACTAGCTACTGATTTACTAGATAAACAAGGATTCTGACAAATGAGTGGTGGTGCCTCCTAAGCCAGTGAAACTCATGGTCCCCACTGGCATATCTATTGACTTATTCTGCAAAAAAATTGCCACCAGCAGCTTCTGCTCTGTTTTTCATTAAGACCAGTGACTTTGAATTCCAATGGATGTTTTGGCTTAAAATGCTGTGTATTGGGGGTGGGGGAAAGTATGCTTTATGTCATAAATATATGGCTTCAGTTAAAATATGGATGGTTTTTATTTTGGCAATTTTTGAAAAGACATCCAGTTTCTTATGTGGAGCCAGACATAACCTTTGATAATTCATATTTGTTAAATAATAACTCAGTTGCTTTAGGCTCAGGATGTCAGTGATGTCATAGCAGCAAGTGAGAAGGGTGGAAAGGAAGAAACTGAACTTTGCTGAAATGTTCATTTTACTGAAGAATAACATTTTATATATTGTCCCTTGTTCCTTTTTCTAGTCCTGATCATTGAGTGGGTAAAAATAAGTTCATCTTCTCATGCTTAAAACAGTAGGTGCTTTGTATGCCCCATATAACACAGATGCTATTAAATGCCAGAAAAAAATATGTTGCCAGTTAGAACCTATTGTTAAAGGTAAACCTTAGCATGCTATTCTAGAACAATGTACTAGTATTTTAATAAAATATGTTGGTCATTTTCTCATGATCCTTCAAGATACCACATTCACTTTGTGCCAAATGTATTGGCAGCTTTACATTATACAAATTTAAGAACATAAGAAGAGCCCTGCTGGATCAGGCCAAAAGCCCATCTAGTCCAGCTTCCTGTATCACACAGTGGCCCCACCAGATGCCTCAGGGAGCACAAGACAACAAGATAACCTGTTTCCTGCTGTCACTCCCTTGCACCTGGCACAGAGAAAACCTACTTCTAAAGCCAGGAGGTTGCTTATGGCTTGTAACCTGTGATGGTCTTTTCCTCCATGAATCTGTCCAATCCCCTTTTAAAGGCATCTAGGCCAGGTGCCATCACTACATCCTGTGGCAAGTAGTTCCACAGATGAATTACATGCTGGGTGAAGAAATATTTTCTTTTGTCCGTTCTAACTCTCCCTCCACTCAATTTTAGTGCATGTCATCCATTTCATAGATCAGTGATGGTGAACCATTTTGGGCTTGGTGTGTCAAAATTTTTGAAAATGCCTAACTTGACTCTGCTGGTGTGTCATGCCCCCCCCCCCGAACTTTTAATAGTACTTTGACTATTGCTACTTTTAATAGTAATTTTGAATTGAACTGAACTGAAAACAACTATAGAACACATTGCATTTTATTTAACATCATCAATTTAGTGACTTTTTGGTTGCTGAGTTTTACTAGAGAATAATTTGAAAGAGATCTGCCAAAACCCCTGCCCTAAATGTTCAAGACAAGCCTGCAAAACGTTTGCGAAAATGTAAGGTGTGTTGGGGCCCTGGGGGCAACGCTGGCATGTCACCCAAAATGACCTCGCGTGTCACCTGTGACACGCGTGTCATAGGTTCGCCATCATGGTCATAGATGGACAAAATCATTCCTTTACTGATGTGCTTTCTAACTAGGAAAGATAGAAAGTATGTTTCATATGTAATAGTAATATTGTAATATGTACTGTAAAAAGCAGTATTATGATTATACCCATATTACAGATAAGATGCCTGAAGTTAAGTGAGCGACTTCTCTGAGACCAGTTAGTGAGATCACAGCACAGGCAAGATACAACCTGAGGAACTGTAGATTTTTCATTCTCTCTTAGCCACCATAGTACACCACTTGTGTGAATGCTGTTTTGAAAATCCCTGATTCTTCTCCAGTATTTTTGTATGTGTTTTGGCCTTCTTATCACCTTAGGAGCCTCCTATATTGGAAACGATTCATCTTCTTCAGGATGCAGATCCAAGTACTGTACAGTATTAGCCACTTTTCTATTGTTGTTTTTGTTGTTGTAGACCTTCCCCTTCATCCCCAGCCAACAGGTAAACAAAGAACTTAACTTTGAGGAAACTCATTGGACTGTGAAGCCCACGCCCCCCCCCCCGAGTGGCAGAGGCATCGTAAGGGGGCGGGGGGCGCAAGGTGCTGAAGCTGGGGGTGGGGCGCAAGCCTCCCTTGGTTTCAGTTTTATTTGGGGGGGTTGGATTTTTTCCTCTTTTCTCATTTCGCGGGCAGCTGTCGCCCCCCCGCTGCATCCCCAGGGCGGCAGCTGCCTCGTGTGCACCCCCAGGGTGTATTTGGTTGTTCGCGGGGGCTGGGGTGCGGGGGCTTAACTGGCCGGCAGCATTTTTCGATCTGGGCGGCATCCATTTTGAATGGGCGGGACTCTCTAGGACTCTCTCTCCTGGTCTTGCTGGTCGCACACCCTCTCAAGGGTGCACGTTTTGTTGGTCTCGCTGGTCGATCCGCCATAGCCCTAGAGAGGTCTGGAGGACCAACCAACCAGCGAGACTCGGAGAGAGAGTCCTAGAGTCCCGCCCATTCAAAATGGATGCCTCCCGGATTGAAAAATGCTGCCTGCGCCCTGAAGGAAGACTGAAAAAGCCGGCCAGTTAAGTACCCCCACCCCGCCGAGAATGCCGCGAATCAGCTGCCACCCTAGCGTAAAATTGAAAAAAAAACGGAAAAAGGTAAAAAACCGCGGAACCTTTTGCACCCCCCAATTTTTTTTGCGGCCAGCGGGAGGCGCAGCGGGTTAAACCGCTGAACCATAAACTGTCGATCGAAAGGTCGGCAGTTCGATTCCCGCAACGGGGTGAGCGCTTGTTGCTTGTCCAGCTCCTGCCAATCTAGCAGTTCCAAAGCATGTCAATGCGAGTAGATAAATAGGTACTGCTTGCTTGCAGGAAGGTAAACAGCGCTCCGTGTTCCAGCTGCATGCTACGCGCTGCGGCAAGGAGAGTCATGCCGGCCACATGACCACGGAGGCGTCTTCGGACAACGCTGGCTCTTCGGCTTTGAAATGGAGATGAGCACCACACCTTAGAGTCTGACACGACTGGACTTAATTGTCAGGGGATACCTTTACCTTTACCTTAATTTTTTTTGCAGATCATGTGCCTCCCACTTTTGTCCATCTTTTGAGAGGATCCCTGGGATTTTTGAGGCTCCTTGCTATACTGGGGTGGTTGTTTCCCAAGATAGCCACTTTCTTCTGTATTTCCCATAGTCTTGGGTAATGGTGGTAGCAACTACTGTCCCAGTTTACTCCAGTTGAAATAGTGTAGGTAGGTGTGTGTGCCTGTTGCTAGGTTCTGAGCCCTGCATGCCAACACCATCTTCTGAACTCGGCACAGCTTTGTAACGAGATGTCAAAAGCCATTGAGGCTGTAGTTTGTCAAAAACCACCCATGCTGAGCTCAGCACGTTGTGTTGGCATACATACAACTAGCTCAGCATGTGGCATTGCAGCTTGGGCTAACTGTAATCCATGGCTGTCAAAGGGCCATGTGAATAGGCCTTCAATAGAGGCAGCAGATTGTGTGGTCCGCCTCTGTGTTTATGCTTGGCAGCTATGGCTAGCTCCAAAGCATATGCTGATAGGCATTATAGCAGGATAAATAGGCCTGCACATTAAACTGGATGCCGGCAACCATCCATGTATGGTAGTCCACCATGGACCAGTTAAACTGCCTGTTTTTGCTGTTTGTCTGGGACTGCAAAAATGGGGGCAGGGAGGAGTTGAGCACTTGGCAGGCCACAATACATGGCTGGTGGACTGTTTTCTGCATGGCAGGTCACAAGCTGGATAGGCCTAAGAGTGGGTATTGTGGAACAGAATGAGAAAGCTTCAAATCTCCTGTAACTTTATTATAGCACCCATGTTAGAACTTTAGACACCCTTGCTATGTACAAAAAACCAAATATTTTTTGTTTTTGAAGAATGACTAATAATGTTAAGATGAAAAACTTGCATAAATAGGAGTGAGACAATGTAGAGTGATATGCAAAAGAACACAAATTCCTATTCCTCCCTATTCCACTGGGAGGAATAGAGGCTGGCACATCACCTGGTAAGGGTGGGGACAGCATTTGGTATACTGCCTCAGGTGCCAGGAGGTCTTGGGCTAACCCTATGAAGTGGTACTTTCCAGAACTTTATCTCCTCACAGCCCAATCCTATCCAGGGGTAGGGCAGCTGTCATAAAATGGTTGCTAATAAGAGTGTGCCATTTTGCAAGTGCTGCTGCAACAGGCGGCAGCACTCCAGCTCCGCTGCTGGACCCCGCTGTGCCTGCTGGACCAGGTAAGGCAGCAGTGGGGGTAGGGGGTGGGTGGGGAGGGGGTGAAACGGGGTGAGGAGGAACAGGGAGGGAAGGCGGTGGGAGGGGGTGGATCTGGCAGCACTGGTGCACGCCGGATCCTATCCCCTCTGTTTCAAGCCTCCCTGCCCCTTTCTTCTCCTCAGACATGCCAGCTACGGAACTGGCACAGGTCCAAGGAGACCCATTGTGGAGCAGGATACTTATGGAGGGGTAAAGGGATAATTCCCCCTTCCTTTCTGATCCGCTGCTCCCCCCTCCCCCCGCGCTGGATACAGCGTGTGCCTTTTTTGGGCAGCTGCATTGGTGGTGGTGGGGGGATGGATAAGATTGGGCTCTCAGTCTGTTTAATGTGCAGAATGGCTCTAGTAAGCCTACACATAACATTTTTAATAAAATGCATTTATCTAAGCAAGTGTTTTGATGCTGTCTTGCTTAATAATCGGTCCCACTATTTTCTGTTGATGGTGTCCTATAATCTGTTCAGCACAGAGTAACCTGTAATGCCATTTTGTGTACAGAGGTCCCTACTTCAGGGGGAAGTGTTGGTCTGGATGATCTTCCTTTCTTTTCGTTTCTACAATTCAGTGATTCCAATATTGTTTCCTTTTTGTTAGGCATCTCTAGCTTATGCAAATAGAAAACTAGAAACTGTTCCAGGTGATGAGGTTTTAAGAGACATTAAAGAGGAACGGGATCAACAAAACCGACTTAAAGAGATTGATCAGCAGCTGAAAAACCTGGAAGAGACTGTAAGTCTTCTAAAATTTGCTAGTTTTCATTAGTAATTATATATATGAACACACACACATATGCATGTGTATCACTAAAATGAGAAAAGTTATTATAAAGAAGACATGTCTGCGTGTACTGATTATAATTGAAAACAAGTTTTCTGTTTAATCTTATCAGTGATATTCTCTATTGCCAAATAGAGAAGTTACAGCTATGTTTCTAAACCACGTTGAATGAAGGTAAATATTTTTAAAATGCGTATACAAAGTTGTGGGGCTTCAGTTGCTTTGAGTTAAAGTACAGTGAATGAAAGTTAGTGTATCACCCGGATAAGCTAATGTTAAGTGCATCTTTCTGAAGATATTGAGAAATATGTCCTAAATTATGTAACATCCATTTCTTTATCAGCATATTGCAGTGAACTGGTATGTTAAAGGAGGAATTGTTTAAACTGTCAGTAAGAGTAAAAGGAATAAAGTTTAGTGCTTCATCAGCATCATGCAATATGTCATGCTTAATAATTTGGAGTGAGGAAAGGAAACAAGTTGTTTCTAGGCCAAATTCAAGGTCCTGCTTATCACCTTAAAAGCCTTATGCAACTTGGGGCCTGTCTGTCTTCTGCGATCAACTGGAAAGTCTTTCCTATGCATTTGTGGAAGGATGTTGGGTGGTAACACGTGGGATAAATTCTCTGTTGTGGCACCCATCTTGTGGAGTACCCTGCTAGAGGACCCACCTTGCCTGGCAAAACAGGAACATTGTCACATTCCTGCAAAAAACAGACATTTGACATGGACCCACATGCAACCACATGCAGGATTGGGACTCATGGACCCACATGCAGGATTGGGACTGGGAAGAGGGGTAGGATTCGGTGGCTGCCACTGCCACTGAATCCGCCCTTCCCGGAGGCAATCGCCCCACCCCCACCCCATTGCCACTTGCCCCGTTCTGCCCCCGCCTCCGTTCCGCCCTCCTGCCACCCCTCCCACCTCTACCGCTGACTTACCTGCTCTGACAAGTGGCGGGAGAAGCAATGACCAGTGGCGTTTCTACGACCGCTGCCCCCGCATTTCAGAAGTGACGTAATGGCTGCAGCTGTTATTCACCATACAGAGGCGCAGGGTGGATGGGAGGGCCCTTATGCACATAATTAATTTTCTCCCAGTGAAATTGGTGGGACTTTAATGCTTAATGTTGGCTGCGATATATCCAAGGTTTGCAGCTAATTCTAACATGCTGTTCTGATCAGCCTTTTCATTTTTTAAATGTCATCCTTGGCAGCGTGAATAACATCTCTAATTGCAACATATAAAGAATTTGATTCCTAATACAACTGCATGTGAGAGGTAGTGTTTGTCTACCCCAGTAGAAGAAAATCCCAGTAGTAGCTTGTATCCTGTCCCAACTATCATAAGATTTCCATATTTGTTTTCATTTTCATGAAAGTTAATTCCACATATATCGGGTATTTGCTGTGAACATCTGAAGCTGCTTTCTGCTGCATCAGAACATTGGCTAGTTGGTATTATTTATACTGACTGGCAGTGGCTCTTCAGTGATCTTTGGTCCTTCCCTAGTGTGGACTATGATTTCTAAGAGAAGGAAGTCATAGCATGTTTTGGATGGGGTGGTTTTTCATAGGTTTTGTAGAGGCATAGGGAACTCTAATTTATTACATGGCTAGAATGTTCTACCCTAGAAACTGCAAGAATGCAATATCAGCAATTCAATGACAGTGAAGTTGATTCAAAATCAGGTTCAGAATCCAGCTCAGATGTGGGTAACATTGTAATTATATGCAGTTTATATTATGTAATTACTTTGGTGTATTGTAATTACAGTATACATTCTTTAAGTTCAAAGAAATAGTATACAAATAACTCTTGTCACATGTGCATCAATTTCCTCCTACCTTATTTTGTTTCTTTTAACCTTAATATAGTGTTAGCATCAGCCATAGTAGATACAGAAGTTAGTGAAGAATGTTAAGGAGGGGAGAGGGGATCATGCAATTTCCCATCATGCTTCTCATCTTCTAACCAGGACTGAGTATTGAGGATGCAGATGCAGCATGTAAAGTCATGTGTTCCTCCATGTAATTATGAATGGAATGCCACCCCTAGAGATTGCACGTTAAAGCTGCAGAATGGCAGGTGAAGGGTGGGCTTCTTCATCCTTTCCCCTCCAGCCTTTTTTCTGTTCAAAGTAGTTCTCCAGAGCGCTCTCTCTCTCTCTCTCTCTCTCTCTCTCTCTCTCTCTCTCTCTCTGTGTGTGTGTGTGTGTGTGTGTGTGTGTGTGTGTGTGTGTGTGT
The DNA here is from genome assembly GCA_026170595.1 of Plestiodon gilberti rubricaudatus. NCBI lineage: Eukaryota > Metazoa > Chordata > Lepidosauria > Squamata > Scincidae > Plestiodon > Plestiodon gilberti. The sequence goes on from JANXHW010000001.1 coordinate 265,149,351, forward strand.
GTGTGTGTGTGTGTAAAAGTAAATTATGGGTCTCCATGTGTTTTTCTCTTGTGGTTGAAAACAGTTTGAGGGGAATTATTTTGAGTAGAACAAAAGCTGGAGAGAACAGAAGAAAGCAGTCCTCCAGTCTCTGCTTTTTGTTAATGAACAACATGGCTGGGGGGGGGGAGGGGAGAAGATGCACATGACTGCATGTCATGTCTAGGTTTGGGCCTTCAGTAGGGAGACGCATGTGCCACAGAACTGCTTTTGTGAATTTTGCATGAACTCCCTCTGGCTGCTTAATTAGTTCTAGTTTGAAATAAGATAAACTGTTATGACATCAGGAAAAGATTTCTAAATCTTTTATTGTAACCCAATCTCACAAAATCCATCCTCGAAGCATCATTGTGTTCCATATAATTATATACACCTTAGTACCCAGCACAGTGAAGTGATGAACTTTCAACTTTTTGTTTTATCTCCTTTTCCTTCAATGCGTGAAGTCAATGTGTGGAAGTGTGCAGAATTTTCATGCTGGTAAACTTTAATATGCTCTAAAACATGCAAGTGTGAGCCCTTAGCAGTAATTTACCGTTTAGGGTTGGTGAAGAAATGGACTGATTCTGTCAAAGGAGTTTAAACATACTGGCTTATGGAGATTACCATACATTTTTAGACCTACAACCTAAATATTCATAGAATCTTTACGTACAGGGGTAGTTGTAATAGAATAGTTGTGAAGAGGCATGCGGAACTGTGAATCAAAGTCAATTAAGTATTTCTTTAAGTACTGAGAAAATACACCTATAAATCCTTCCCAATACAGATGGCCGCATCTTACATGAGGGTTACATTCCGAGGTTGGCACATAAAGCCAAACTTGTATATAGTCAAAACTCGCTTAAATCCAACAGATACATGCTTGGCTGTTTTTTAATTAACTGCTGCATATTTTAAGACTAGTGGGTTTTTTGTTTAGTTGCTGCTTGCCGCTGGTTGGCTTTTAACATTATGTTCTGTATGTATTCTATATTTTATATTTTTAATGTTTTTATAGGTTATACATGTATTTTTATTGTTTTTTGTAAGACACCTTGGGTGCCCTTCAGGGAGAAAGGCAGGATATAAATTGAATGAATGAATAACAAACAAAATGCTGTCCATTTAAGAACTAATAACACAGTACGAGAGAGATGCAGGAACTGAGGGAACAGCAGCTTCATCCTCTCATTTCAGGCTCGCTCCAGGGCATAAACAGGGCATAAACAGAGTAAGTCAATTGGTGGGCGGAATCATGTGCACTATTTAAACTGTTATTTTTCTCTGTCTTTTTTTGGGGTGTGTGAACACGTATACTTGAATTTGTGCAAATCAATCATGCATAAGTTGAGGGCCAACTGTATACACTTACAGTATAGCAAATTAACAGCTGTTGCTTTCCAACTTTTGGATTCTTTGGCATGCTATCAATCTTAATTTATGGTGTTCCCTAAATATTTTCTTCCAAATTACCTTTCATGTTCATAGTAAGCAATAGTTCAAGCCTGGTTAGTCCAAATTAAGTTGGCTTCTCCTTCAGTGTTTCTGAACTTGGCTTCTCCCTCACTGACAACGTTTGTGTCTGGAATGATTCTTGGGAAGGCATACCTGGGAGAGAAAAGCCATATGGATCTTATAGGGAAAATCTATGAGGAGGGACCTATGGAAATCAAGTATTTTACTTGCAAGGAGCTACTCTGGGGATTGTATACATTCTGAGAACTTATTTCAACGGTTGCATCCTATGAAAACCTATGTTTTAATACAAGTTAGTGGCTAATAAGACACAAGACTCGTGCATCCAGGATCAAAGGCTACCCTGACTTCACCAATATTTTATGCATAAGTCACTGTTCTTGTTAATAGAATGGCAGAGATAAAATAGCTTATGTAATTTCAGTTTAATGAGACAGTAGGCAAACGGCTAAAGAAAATAAACCCAGGCTATGTCATCTGTTTCTGTCGCTGATCTTTTGCCCTTTTTCTCCCCTTGGTCATTGACCCTTGCTATTTATGGGAATGCAAGTCTGGACAGAGATCTGTAGTTTGGCGATGTAATCTACAATAAGTGATGGCTGGACTGTGGAATGCACTGGACTACTGTTTCATTAAAATACAGTGAATGTTAACAGGTCAGTTCCAAGGTCTGATTAGTACAAAACAGTTTCTTGGAATCTGCTGTGGCACATAGCCTGCCCCATCCCCCCCCCACATACCAGACATTTTTCCTGACTTGAGAGGATGCCCACAGGACCAAATAGGGGTAGAACCAATTGTTTACTTATTTAATGGTAAATGAATAAGCTGCTTGTACCGGTGCATAACCCACAGCCAAGTTGATGTTGGTTTGTAGTGTGAGAACTGTCCTAGTATTTTAGACCCAAGATTCCCAAAGGTGTGTGTGTGTGTGTGTGTGTGTGTGTGTGTGTGTGTGTGTGTGTGTGTGTGTGTGTGTGTGTGTGTGTGTGTGTGTGTGTATTGCAATATCGACCTGATGAAAATTACTCATGCAGGTAACGAATGTGTAGCAGATTGCATTACCTTTTAGATAGAAAGTAGAGAAATCCGTGAATCTCTGAAAAAGAAATGTTGGGAGTATCTGCAATCCTTCAACAACTTGTTTGCAAATAGGTTTTCAAGCCTAGTCCTAGGACCGTAATTGTGGACTATGATGGTTTGTAACTGAAAGCCTGATTTAAAGCCTGTACCTTCATTTCACGTGATATTACAACAGTCATAGGAAAGGTGGGATATAATTTTTTTAATAAATAAATGAAGGTGCAGTCTTTTAGTGTTAATGTTTCTCATAGAAATTGCTTTAAGCATTTTACATTGCTGTACTGTCGTGATGGGCAGCACAATCCTATCCAGCATCGCCGCAGCAAGGGCGTCAGGCCCACGCTGTATCCAGTGCTGGAGAGGAGTGGGCTGGGGGTCTCCTTGGAGAACTTACCTGCTCCGTGGTGCAGGGAACTGATCTCTGTGGCAATGCTGAGGCATCTGGTGGGGCCACTGTGGCATCTGGTGGGGCCACTGTGGCATCTGGTGCGGCCACTGTGTGATACAGGAAGCTGGACTAGATGGGCCTTTGGCCTGATCCAGCAGGGCTCTTCTTATGTTCTAATGCTGGCAGCGCCTACTCTCTGGGTGTTGCGAACATGCTTTGTGGCACATTCGTGCCTCAGTGCCAATGCTGTTGGGGGATAGGATTGCGCCGTCAGTCATATAGTAAATTGATGTACTTTTTGCTGAATGCTGTTTAACTGAACACATAGACACACAATCCTATATATCTGTCTGATTCTCTGCTAATGTGTTGTTCTGTGTTTAGTAAGTAGTATTAGTTAAGGATTTGCAATCTGATTTTTGTACTCTTCCTTAAAAATTAATCCTTAGTGAAAAAGTATCCCATGACTTTGTTGAAAATGTATGCTTAGAATACATTTAAAATGTTCAACTGAAATGTCTGTGAACTTGCTTCCCAGACCCCACCTGAGTTTCCTACTTCTGGTTTTCATTTTGATATTAGTTCATTTTTTCTGCTTTAGAAACTATAGCAGTTTCTTTCACATTCTTTCACTTTTCAGTATCTTAGAAACAGTTGATCCTAGCATTGTGTAGCAAACTACATTGTCATTACAATTTAAAAGATCATTAACTTCCAAGGGCCTGTTGCTGAGCATTGTTGAAAAGAAACTTGTATGCAAAAGATGTTACTTGTAGAGATTTTTTAAAATAAAGACTATACAGTTTGTATTTTATTTTTCACATTTTTATACCACCCTTCCTCCAAGGAGCTCAGGGTGGTGTACATGATTCCTTCCCTCCTTTTGTCCTCAACCCTGTGAGGTAGGTGAGGCTGAGAGATAGTGACTGGCCTAAGGTCACCCAGGAAGCTTCATGGCTGAGTGGAGATCAGTTCTAAGTCCAGTTCTAAGTCCAACTTCCAGTTCTAAGTCCAACACCAGAACCACTATATACAGGGAAAATGTATATTGCTTGGCCCTGTCTTTTTGTTGCCAGCTAACATCCATCTTGTTCTCTTATATGTTTAATAGCTTTGTGTTGTAGGCAGGGATGGGGACTCGAGGCAAATGACTCGACTCGCTAGTGTGACTGAGTCACTTTTTTCCCTGACTCATACTTGTGACCCACTGACTCGCACTTGCGACCCACAGGGGGACTCGCACTCGTGGGGGTAACGACTTGCCATTTCCGAGTCATTTTCCTTTAATGGCCAGCATCAACACAGGCAGGCAGGCGCAGTGGAGACCTCGGAAGAGGAGGGCAACGGGGAGGGAGGGTTTTCAATGGGGTGGGAAAGCAAGCGTGGCTTTGAGTTTTTTTCCCTTTTTTTGCCGTCTGTTCGCCATTGGCCACAACTCCGAGCTCGAGGGGAGGGGTGAGGGAAGGCAAAGCTGCCGCAGCGGTTCCTCCTCATTGGCCAAAACTCCGAGCCCAAGGGATGCTCAGCTCAGCAAGAGGAGAGCAGGGAGGGAATAATAAATGGGTTGAATGTAGACACGCTTATTTTCCCAAACCAGATGGGTGGTGACAAGACTGAGAGGTGAGGGGAAGGGCATAGGGGAAGCCAAGTGGGTACTTCAGAAGCCTCAGAGGTCCCCCCACACACACCATTTTCAGGGGAAAAAGCCATTTTCCCCAAAGTGACTTGATTCGTGGTTTTTGGCCTTACTCGCACTCGTGCAAAAATGACTCGAACTTGCACTCGTGACCTAGTTACTTAGATACATCCCTGGTTGTAGGTGGGGAAAATTGCCCAAAAATAAACAGAGGACAGCTTCTGCATGCTCCGTGTTGCGCTCAAGCAACTAGGATACAAACAGTTCTTTTTTCCCCAGCTGCTTCTATAGCTTTTGTTATTTCTTATTCTATTTAACAGTACTATATTGTAAAAGCTATATGTGATGCCTTGAAGCTATATTGCCTTGAAGCTATATGTGATGAGGTGGGGTAAAAAGTAAATTAAGGGCCCTGCCAATCCTATCCAACTTTCTAGTGCCAATGCAGCCATGACAATGGGGCGTGCACTGCATCCTGTGGTGGGGAGGCAGTCATAGAGGCCTCTTCAAGGTAAGGGTTTGTTCCCTTACCTCAGGGCTTCATTGCAGCTGCTTTGGTGCTGGAAAGTTGGATAAGATTGGGCCTTGAAATAGGTAACTCAAGAAAGTGAACCAAGTCACAGACTATAGGTCACAGTCACAATTATGTAATATATGGTCATAGAATTCTGTAACACATTAATCCCATTTTACAGACTGTGAACACCAAGTTTCGGGACTGACGTACCCAAAGAAATCAGAGCATCTATGCCAGATACTTTTAAAATCCAAAATATGCCCTAAGCTAGCAAGCATCTTCATAGGAGCACGTTCTTCATAGGAGCACCACAGTCTAGACTACAGTTGTGCCAAAACAGCAGATAACTTAGAGAAAGCCAAGCCTTTGATTACAAGTCAAATCACAAATATGATGTCACACAGATGAAAGACACAGAACCACTATTCTCCTCACATATACAGACAGGGCGCATAATGTTCAACCACATGATTGCACATACACAGGACACATAGCTTAACAACCCGCATCACACACACAACACATTCACTGCATACTTCTGCACAGCCACACGACAACAGATGAGACATAACAAACACACATTCCCGCGAACATGATCTTATAGGAATCCTATCATGACCTGAGCAGTGAGTGTACTCTAAGCCCTTCTTTCCTTATTCTTCTCCAGTCTACCAGCACTAGCAGCCACCACGGCTCTGCTGCTCCGGTACCAAGCAGTCGCCTCAGCTACCAGTACCCTGCAGCAGCTCCACCAGCTAGCTATAGCCACTCCAAGGCTGAAAGCAATGCCGCTGTTGCCCACTAGCTAGCATGGTGCAGTTGCCCCCCCAGCTTAGGCTTGAAAACTGTGCTGTCTCCACTGCCATATGTCTACCACAGCAGCTTTGAAACCAGGTACAAGGCCAAAAACTGTGCTGCTACTTCTGTCACCATCACCATGAGCCAGCCACACCTGCTCCAAAACACGGGAACAGTCAGCAAACAGTTCTCCTCCCACCCACCCCCACGCAGCTCATTTTAAGGATGATGCAAGAAGATGTGTCTAGACCAGTGGTTCTCAAAGTGGTGGGTTGCGACCCACCATTGGAACCAAAAGCTGTCCCCTGCCCCCTTAACAGCACATATACCTTTGTGCTGCCCCCTTAAGAGTCGGGGACAGCATGGCAGTGGCGGTGATCCTGGGGATCGCCGCCAGCACCGAGGGGGAAAAAAGTTTTAAAAGGTGATTTGTGCACTTACCGGGAGCCCTCCAGAGGGTTCAGGGAGACCTGCACTACCCTCCACAGGCTCCCCCCCCCCCCGAGCTTCAGATTGCCGCTCTGTGGCAATTTACAACCGCTTTGGTTTTGCCTGGTCGTAAATCGCGGTTTTCAAAGTGGTCGTAAATCGCCCTAGAGTGGCAATCTGAAGCTTGGGGGTGTGTGGAGGGTAGCGCAGGCCTCCCCGAACCCTTCGGAGGGCTCCAAGACCCTTGGTAAGTGCACAAATCACCTTTGTTTCCAGGTGCCGGCTGCAATCACCGCCATTGCGGTGCAATCACTGCAATTGCCACCGCCGCTGTCCCCACCCCTACAAGCACTCAAACGTTATCCCCGTCTCGTGGAGATAACTTTGAGAACCACTGATCTGGAGACCAAGGCTGGGTGACATTATTAGGCTGCCTGAGGCAGTCCAGTCATGGTGCCCTCCCCACTGCTGCCACCATCACACTCCCCCCCAATGCACCGCTTACCTAGCCCCTTCCTCCACACAAGTTCTTTAAACAAAGCAGGAAATGTGGAGCATGCTTAGAGTGCTCTCAGCGTGTTCAGCACTTCCTGCTTTGTTTCAACATCCTGTATGGAGGAAGGCACGAGTTGAGGGGTGGGGCAAGATTGTTGTGTTCTGATAGTTGGAGCACAGAGATCTGGCCTCCTGTCTTCTTACCTTGCTCCTTCCTCTACACAGGCCCATTAAATAAAGCAGAAAGTGCAGAATACACTGGGAGTACTCCCAATACACTCCACATTTCCTGCTTTGTTTAAAGTGCCTGCTTGGAGGAAGAAGTGAGGTAAGGGGGCCAGCTCCATTGGCAGTGGACTGGAGGGAGGTGACAAGTGTCTCTTTGCTGCTCCCACCAGTGTGCCACCCAATGTAGCCGTGGCTAGACCATTTAAATTATAGCACTTGTTGGTCCACCCGGTCACCTTAGCCAAGCCAGTCCAGTACCATGACAGATGGGATTGTGGAGAGTTTTATTTAACAACGTATTTCACCTTAAGGCATTCATTGCTACACAAATTCTGAAAAACCATACTCGCAGTAGTAAGAAAATACAGCTCAAGCCCTAAATAATATTTGCGTGACAGGCAGTCAGGTGGGATTTTCATTTAGAGAGCTAGAGCATCACTGTAATGCTGCTGGGCAATTAAAGGATGTCAGTTAATGAAACTCTTCATTGTATCCATTGGGAATAGTTACACCTGAATTTGTCTTTCTGCCGCTTTCACTATGCTCTTTTCAAGCTAGCCTGTAGACCATGTAATAATCATAGCAGCATCCCTTGTGCCTTTTGTCATTGGCTTATGCAGACCACCAGAGGTCTCTGCACAGTGCCTGAACCTTGGAACTATGGTCCTGAGGCTTCCACAACAAGCATTTCCTTGGCTGTCATTTGTCAGTGCTGACCTATACTGTAAACACAGTGTGTTTCTCTGCATAGCTCACAGCTTTCTGCACAATTTAATTATTATCTTAATTGATATTTCTCACTTCTAAACCAAAACTATTTAGAGATTGTGTCAGACTAAGTTTTTATCAAATACATATTTTTAAAAACCATTTTAAAGACCATTTCTTCAGTTATTTGTGTGACACCACCAAGTGCCTGTAGAACAGAACATCCACAGGAGTCTTTTGTGATGCCAGAGCTGGGAGAGTGTGAGTAGACGAGTGTGAGTGTGTCAGTCCATGTGTTTTTAATAAGAAAACTGTGATAAACAATATTTTCTTACGTAAGTCTGCACTATTTTCTTTTTATGTGGTACCCAGAACTATGTGAGAATACAGTTGGTGGCACATTTTTCCTGGAAGTAATTACTAGGATCAAAACCAAACGTTCCACGCATACCTTTGTGCTGCAAACAATGTGTAACAGAAAAACAAATGTTAACTCCTGGGCAATTGTTTCATGCAGTGGCTCTAAATTATTCACAATCCATATTGTAATCTCTGTATTGATTTTCCTCTCAAAGCCATTGATGAGGGCAAGAATTAGATGTTCACTTGGGTAATGTTCTTCATATGAAGCACCCTCACTCAAGGTTAAAATCGGCATTTTCAAACAAAATATACAAATTATTCTACACACACACACACACACACACACACACACACACACACACACACACACACTTTTCTTTGGCCTACTTCAGTGACAATCTCGATGAAGTGAAGGAGTAGGCAGGCATATGTCCCTCCCTGCCTCCATGCACTTAGTCATGTATGGAACAGATGGTCCAGATCACAGCCACCTGTGGTTCTTCCCCCCCCCCAAAAAAAAGGGGTGGAGTGGAGTAAGAGACAGTGCAAATCGTAATTTCGGAGTGTGATGACAGGTGTGTTTCCTGGAATAGAGAAGGCCTTAAAAAGGTAGGATGTTAAATTGGTAGGATGGATAGCATTGCTGAGCATCACTGCATTCTTTTTAAGGCAGTTTTCTTTTTCTGGTTATTTGGCCACACCTTTTGATAGAAAACAGATAATTTGAAAATGGTTTGTTTCATTATATTCTGCATTAACTACTTTTCCAATGATATATAACATGATGATATTATTCATAAATACAAGGTTTCTACATTTTTGGCCGCCACCCCCACCCCCCCCGAGGGTGTCACCTGGTGTGGTTCACACCTCCCTAGTGACGCCACTGGCACAGAATACCGTATGCAGGTCTCTGGCCCCTGGCCTCTATCGCTTATACTGGAGGCAATTAGCAACCATTTGAAATACAAAGTAGAAACTTTAGACTGAAGACCCAGTAATTCCAACTGACTATGGAAGCATGCAAGATACGTTCCTCATGTCTTACATTTGATATACTGAGCAAAAGTATTTGTATTTCAGATGAAATGAAATTAAGGATTTTTGTTCGTTTCTCTTTTATATCTAGGGCCCAATCCTATCCAACTTTTCCAGTGCCAATGCAGCTGCAATGCAGCCCTAAGGGCAGTGGCATCCCTACACTGTGTGGACCACACCATATGACATCCTCAGGGGGGTGACACCCCTAGTTGCCGAAATTGTGAAAACCTTTGTCATTACAAATAATACCATCATGTTATATATCAAGCCTCCTTCATGGATCATTGCCTGTCGTGGCGAAGGGGCTTGCGTAACTCAATGAAGCCATGAGCTATGCCGTGCAGGGACACCCAAGACGGACAGGTCGTAGCAGAGAGTTCTGACTAAAAGTGATCCACTGGAGAAGGAAATGGCAACCCACTCCAGTAACCTTGTCAAGAAAATCCCATGAACAGTACCAAAAGGCTAAAAGATATGACGCCGGAAGATGAGCCCCTCAGGTCGGAAGGTGTCCAATATGCTACTGAGGAAGAGTGGAGGACTATTCCAAGTAGACCCAGAAAGAGTGAAGCGGCTGGGCCAAAGCCAATAGGACGTCCAGCTGTGGATGTGTCTGAGGTTGAAAGGAAAATCCAATGCTGCAAGGAGCAATACTGCTTAGGAACATGGAATGTGAGGTCTATGAATCAAGGCAAGCTGGATGTGTGGTCAAAAATGAGATAAGATTGAACATTGACATCTTGGGAATCAGCGAACTAAAATGGACGGGCATGGGCGAATTTAAGTCAGGTGACCATCATATCTACTACTGTGGGCATGAATCCCTTAGAAGAAATGGAGTAGCCCTCATAGTCAATAAAAGAGTGGGAAAGGCAGTACTGGGGTGCAACCTCAAAAACGACAGAATGATTTCAGTTCGAATCCAAGGCAAACCATTCAACATTACAGTAATCCAAGTGTATGCCCCAACCACTGATGCCGAAGAAGATGAAGTTGACCGGTTCTATGAAGACCTACAACACCTTGTAGAACTAGCACCCAAAAAAGATGTCCTTTACATCATAGGAGACTGGAATGCTAAAGTAGGAAATCAAGAAATAAACGGAACAACAGGCAAGTTTGGCCTTGGAGTGCAAAATGAAGCAGGGCAAAGGCTAACGGAGTTCTGTCAAGAGAACACGCTGGTCATAGCAAACACTCTTTTCCAACAACACAAGAGGCGACTCTACACATGGACATCACCAGATGGTCAATACCGAAACCAGATAGATTATGTGCTTTGCAGCCAAAGATGGAGAAGCTCTATACAATCAGTAAAAACAAGACCTGGAGCTGACTGTGGCTCAGATCATGAGCTTCTTATTGCAAAATTCAGGCTTAAACTGAAGAATGTAGGGAACACCACTAGACCAGTCAGATATGACCTAAACCATATCCCTTATGAGTATACAGTGGAGGTGAAGAATAGATTTAGGGCATTAGACCTGGTAGACAGAGTGCCTGAAGAACTATGGACGGAAGTTCGTAACATTGTACAGGAGGCAGCAACTAAAACCATCCGAAAGAAAAAGAAATGCAAGAAAGCAAAGTGGCTGTCAGATGAGGCTTTACAAATAGCTGTGGAAAGAAGGAATGCAAAAAGCAAGGGTGAAAGGGAAAGATATAAACAACTGAACGCAGAGTTCCAGAGAATAGCAAGGAGAGATAAGAAGGCCTTCTTAAATGAACAATGCAAGGAAATTGAGGAAAACAACAGAATGGGGAGGACTAGAGATCTCTTCAAGAAAATTGGAGATATCAAGGGAACGTTTTGTGCAAAGATGGGCATGATAAAGGACAAAAAAGGCAAGGACCTAACAGAAGCAGAAGAGATTAAGAAGAGATGGCAAGAATACACAGAAGAACTATACAAGAAAGATCTGAATGTTCCTGATGACCACGCTGGTGTGGTCACTGACCCAGAGCCAGACATCCTAGAGAGTGAAGTCAAGTGGGCCTTAGGTAGCATTACTAACAACAAAGCTAGCGGAGATGATAATATCCCAGCTGAGCTACTTAAAATCCTAAATGATGATGCTGTGAAAGTGCTGCACTCAATATGCCAACAAATTTGGAAAACTCAGCAGTGGCCAAAGGATTGGAAAAGGTCAGTTTACGTTCCAATTCCAAAGAAGGGCAGTGCCAAAGAGTGTTCAAACTACCGTACAATTGCACTCATTTCACATGCTAGCAAGGTTATGCTCAAAATCCTACAAGCTAGGCTTCAGCAGTACGTGGACCGAGAACTACCGGACGTACAAGCTGGGTTTCGAAGAGGCAGAGGAACTAGAGATCAAATTGCCAACATGCGCTGGATCATGGAGAAAGCACGAGAGTTCCAAAAAAACACCTACTTCTGCTTCATTGACTATGCAAAAGCCTTTGATTGTGTGGATCACAACAAACTGTGGCAAATTCTTAAAGAGATGGGGGTACCAGACCACCTTACCTGTCTCCTGAGAAACCTGTATGCGGGTCAAGAAGCAACAGTTCGAACCGGCCATGGAACAACTGATTGGTTCAAAATTGGGAAGGGAGTACGGCAAGGCTGTATATTGTCACCCTGCTTATTTAACTTCTATGCAGAGTACATTATGAGAAATGCAGGGCTGAATGAATCACTAGCCGGAATCAAGATTGCCGGGAGAAATATCAACAACCTCAGATATGCAGACGATACCACCCTAATGGCAGAAAGTGAAGAAGAACTAAAGAGCCTCTTGATGAGAGTGAAAGAGGAGAGTGCAAAAGTTGGCTTGAAACTCAACATTAATAAAACTAAGATCATGGCATCTGGTCCCATCAATTCCTGGCAAATAGAAGGGGCAGAAATGGAAGCAGTAACAGATTTTACTTTTCTGGGTTCCAAGATCACTGCAGACGGAGACAGCAGCCATGAAATTAAAAGACGCTTACTCCTTGGAAGGAAAGCTATGGCAAACTTAGACAGCATAATAAAAAGCAGAGATATCACCATGCCAACAAAAGTTCGTATAGTCAGGGCGATGGTGTTCCCAGTAGCAATGTATGGTTGCGAGAGTTGGACCATAAGGAAGGCTGAGCGCTGAAGAATAGATGCTTTTGAACTGTGGTGCTGGAGAAGACTGCTGAGAGTCCCTTGGACTGCTAGGAGATCAAATCAGTCAATCCTAAATGAAATCAACCCTAACTGTTCCCTGGAAGGACAGGTACTAAGGCTGAAACTCAAATATTTTGGCCACCTAATGCGAAGAGAGGACTCTCTGGAGAAGACTCTGATGCTGGGAAAGATTGAAGGCAAAAGGAGAAGGGGGCGGCCAAGGATGAGATGGTTAGACAGCATCACCGATGCAACGAACATGAAAATGAGCAAACTCAGGAAGATAGTGGAGGACAGGAAGGCCTGGCGGGATATGGTTCATGGGATCACGAAGGGTCGGACACGACTTAACGATTGAACAACATATATCAAGCTCATGCAGAATGCAATGAAACAACCCGTTTCAAAATACAGTATCTGTATTCTATCAAATGTTATGGCTGAATAACCAGAAACAGAAAACATAGCTTCCTTGTTTTAACACAAAGTGGATTTCCTTAACTTAAAACAGACCAGTGAGACTGATTAGTCTGAGAGCTGAGTTGGTTACTGATTTGTTGGGTGATCTGTACTGTTATATATTAAAATAAATAAAGTTAATTCTCTCATACTGGGTGACGCAAACCCTTGTGATGCCTCTGTTTAGGCTGCAAACATACATTAGGCTGTGCATATAATATTGTAAATTTAAAGATGTAAATTTGATTAAGCAGGAGGTGGGTAATGGCATGGGGGCGGGATGATGTTGCATTTCACTGCCCACTGCATGGGAGAAGGTTCATCGTGGGGGTGATGCACTGACCTCCCGCACTGGGTGACACAAACCCTAGGAACACCCTGCCTAAGTATAACAAATGAGGAGGGCTCTGTGACTGCCCCTCCCCCGCAGGATGCAGCGTACACCCTGTTGGCACGACTGCATCAGCACTGGAAAGTTGGATGGGATTGGGCCCTAAGTGTTTTCACACACTACTTTTTACCCCAAAATACTGTATGTGTTCTGATGTACTCAAGGGGTTTCTATATGATTGAGCTTTCCTGTTCACTGTAGTGGAGGTGAAGCCTTATGCAGCTGAAGGATCTCTCCTCCTGTAAGAGAACGGGGACACCCTTGTTGGTAGAGTTGCTTCATGTGCGCAGACCTCTGTGTTCACATCCTGTAAAAATAATTAGATTAGAGCAAACAGGTGCTTAAAAGGATACTCTCATAAATAAATGCGTTTGAGCCGTGTCTTGCTACAGGTGCACAGAGGATAAAGTGACTGAGCCGTTAACCCATAAATATTCACCATGTCCTATTCATTAAATAGAACAAACCAGTTGTTTCTAGTGATTTTTCTTCTGCTTTTGTGATGTGTGTACTGCAGTATTCTGAAGGTCAGATGGAGCTACCAGACCATGAAATCCAGCCAGCGAGAGAACTCGAACTAAGGGGAGCTCAAGGATTTATTAAGTGATGTGAAACTCTGTTGTTTTGTGCATATGTTACATAATTGCTGTCTATGCAAAGCTGTTAAAATACTCTGCTAGTAATAACACGAGCACCAATTTATGGCTGCAAAAGGAGATAAAAGAAGTTTCTTAGTCAGCAACAATATCGCAGCACATGTCAGTTTTATTATTGTGGGGCCTTCAATTTTGGCAGATGCACTCTGTTCTGGGTGTAGCGTTGTAATTATCATATAAATTAAGTAGTGAAATAAGGCTGTACGAGCCTTATCCCTTCTGCCAGTAACCAGGTTGCCAATACTGCAGTGTGAAACAGGCGCAGTTAGGGTTGCCAACGCTCCAAGATTGGCCTGGAGTCCCCAGGAATCGGCATCAATCTCCAGGAGATTACTGAAGGCAATCCTGGAGACTTGATCGGAGCCTCCCTGGCTAAATGACATTACATCATGTTGGGAAGAAAATCTCCAGGAATAGCTTCAGTCAGAGTTGGCAACCCGAGGCATAATTCAGGCTAATTAAGTTTAGAAGGCCACAATGTGAAATGCTGGCCCTTTCTTTCTATTCAAATTGGTCAAAAGTAAATTGAATCTGTTCAGCTGCAGTGCAAACAGAAGGGTCATTATTTCTGCACAGCACACTCTCCATAATAGCATTCCAAGAATGAGCTTCATCCATCCAGGTTTAATTCGTAGCCGCTAATTATATTTCAGTGCAGGTTCTTATGCTTTGTGCTATATGTGTCCTTATTTTAGTGAGTTGTAACTAGTTCTTAAATTGGCTAGGGGAGGGATAGGCTGGACTTTCTTTTTATTCTTAGCAGGCTTTACTCTGAGATTTGACGGGATTAAGCTTTCTGTTGTAGTTCAATATATGACTGATGAAGGGCATACATATTTCATGTTCACTGGCAAAGTTTAGTTACCATTGCTGGCAAAAATAGTGACAAATTAAATACTTTGGGAAAAGTGTTTCTGGATAGAAGTAAATGAAATAAAACTGTATTGTATGGCGAATAGACTTAGGTGTATGTTCCCCTTCAGAATCCTGTATTGATAGGACACTATTCACTGCTGGCTCTCAAGGCATTTTGCATAAGTAGTTGCTTTTAATGATAAGAGGTTAAAGTGATTCTAAAAGAAGCCTACAAAGCCATAACTAGCCATTTTGGTACTCTGAGCTCACGTTTCATGCTCAAGCAAGCATTTTTTTTTATTTTTGGCGGGCAGTGCACCACTTCCTGCCTTATCCATGTCTTCATTCTCACTGTATTTGTTCAGAATACAGAATTAAATGACAGGATTTCTTTAGCAGAGCCTAAATTTAAATAGGGTGTGTGAGTTAAATAGGGTGTGTGGGTGGGGTTTATGTGACTCCATGTATTTTCTAATCAGTGTTGCAATACTCATTATCTTTGGCTTAGGTCGGAGGCTTAACTGAACTATGGATTGGCTTCCCATTGTTCTAAATTTGAGTTGTTAATTAGCATGATAATAAGTGTGTATGAGATGGAAGGTAGTTAAACATTTCTATTGAAGTTTGACATATAAGTAAAAAGAAAAATTAATTGCACAGTCACAGTATACAATCTTACCTGAAACTTAGCTTTTAGCCAAGTACAGAATAACTGACGGCCCATTGAGCCTAGCTGCTAGCAGAATGCGCGTTACACTGGTGACAACTGCCTCAAAACGGCCGTAAAGCATGATCCAGCAGTGCACTGAGTAGCACGCTGCCGGAGTGCTGTCGAGAAAGCTGGAGCCTTCCCCTGTGCTCCAGCAGATCCTTGGCCGCCCGCTGACAACAGTAAGGTGGCAGGGGAGGGGTGGGGAGGGGGTGTAACTGGGCAGGGAGCTGTGGGAAGGGATGGATCTGATGGCAATGGCGCATGTTGGATCCTATCCCCTTTTCTGTAGCCTCCCAACCCTATTTCTCTCCTCAGACTTGTGCCAGCGAAATCGCTGGCGCAGGTCCGAGAAGCCCCAATGCGGAGTGGGTGTAAGGGGATTTAAATCCCCTTTCGCCTCCAGAGCCTCCCGATCCACCCCACACAGCTGGATACAGCGCACCCATTTTTGGCACGACTGCATCAGCACAGGGAGGGTGGAAGGATAGGATTGGGTTGTGAGTTAAATCGTTGCTGTGTTTTTCATGATTGACCTGTCTTAGAGAGGGAGAAAGAATCCTGGGAACCTGTATCTTATGGGCAGACAATTTTCTCTATCAGCATTGGTCAGATGAAAACCTGCAGCTCAATGAAAATGTATTTCATAGTTGGGATGGCAGTCTGATTTTACTACATTGTGTCATAAATTCATTAAACTTTGTTTTATCTTTCACTTTTGTAAGTGTAGTGAAAGTATTTATACAATGAAAGATAATGTATGTTTATCTGCATCGGGGAAGGGGGGAACTGTGTTCAAACCCAGATCATGTAGAAAGGAGGGGTATGGTGGGGAAATCTAGAGGCATGTGGGCAAGAGGTGCCATCCCATAGTCTGTCCCTTCCCTTCAGCAACTTTTCTCTTATCTGAATTCCATTCCTGGAAGTGAGCTTAGATGTGGAAAACATACTTGGGGAGAGGAGAGGTATGCAAGCAGTGGCCAAGGGTAGAGTTCTGTATTCCTTGTCTGTGCACTCATTTTCCTTTTAAAACTGGACCGTCTACTGCCTTTGTTTCTGTGTGATGTGACAGATCTGAGTTTATACAGAGATATGCTGCCATGATGTCTAGTTGGGTGCCCTTTTAAAAATGTGATTTGCGCTCATATGGATAACAGCTGGAGCTAACAAATTGTTTAGAGTTCGCAGTGTAACATACAGTTAATATAAAGATTGAACACAAAGATTATTTTCTGATTCAGTAGATATAATGGATATTCCCTTCTCTCTTATGAAGGGGTCTTTTGCAGACTTGGCGACCTATTTGCATGATTGGAGGCAGGTTAGCTTGAGAAAAATGCCGCAATTGTATATAATACAATTAATACTTTATCTATCTAGGGATTTATAGATAGGTCTTCTAAATGCAGATAACCATTTAATAGAACGATTAGCGAATACTAAATCTAACTTCATAAATATGCTCAAACACTATATAAAATGAGATATATAAAATACACTTTGCCACTTTTTCAGCTGTGTTCTTCATTCTTAGCCTTCATTTAGATTTTTGTGTTTGCAGCTAAATGTCATTGAAATATTACACACACACACGCTCTTGCTCTCGCTCTCTGTGTGTTCATAAATGACCTGGAGTTGGGGATAAGCAGCGAGGTGGCCAAGTTTGCGGATGACACTAAACTTTCCTGGTGGTGAAGACCAGCAGGGATTGTGAAGAGCTCCAGAAGGATCTCTCCAAACTGGGAGAAAGTGCAGCAAAATGGCAGATGCACTTCAATGTAAGTAAGTGTAAAGAGATGCACATTGGGGCAAGAAATCAAAACTTCACATACACGCTCATGGGTTCTGAGCTGTCTGTGACGGATCAGGAGAGAGATCTTGGGGTACTGGTGGACAAGTCGATGAAAATGTCGACCCAGTGTGCGGCTGCTGTGAAGAAGGCCAATTCCATGCTCAGGATCATTAAAAAAGGGATTGAGAATAAAACGGCCAATATTATTATGCCATTGTACAAATAGATGGTAAGGCCACATCTGGAGTATTGCGTCCAGTTCTGGTTGCCCCATCTAAAAAAGGATATAGTGGAACTGGAAAAGGTGCAGAAGAGAGCAACCAAAATGATTAGAGGGCTGGGGCATCTCTCTTATGAGGAAAGGCTACATTGTTAGGGGCTCTTCAGTCTAGAAAAAAGGCACCTGAGGGGGGACATGATTGAGACGTATAAAATTATGAATGGGATGGAGAGAGTGGATAGAGAGAAATTATTTTCCCTCTCATACAACACTAGAACTAGGGGACATCCACTAAAATTGAGTGGAGGGAGTATTAAAACAGACAAAAAAATATTTCTGTACCCAGTGTGTAATTCATCTGTGGAACTCCTTGCCATAGGATGTGGTGATGGCACCTGGCCTGGATGCCTTTAAAAGGGGATTGGACAGATTTATGGAGGAAAAGTCCATCACAGCTTTCAAGCCATGATGGGGATAAGCAACCTCCTGGTTGTAGGAGTAGGTTTTCTCTGTGCCAGGTGCAAGGGAGTGGCAACAGGATGCAGGTATCTTGTTGTCTTGTGTGCTCCCTGAGGCATCTGGTGGGGCCACTGTGTGATACAGGAAGCTGGACTAGATGGGCCTCTGGCCTGATCCAGCAGGGCTCTTCTTATGTTCTTATGCTGAATTCAGGGGACTCCTTCATGCAAAGCTGTCTGGAAGCCCTCGCAGGCAGTCACGTTCTGTCAGCACAATCCTACCCAATTTACACCATCTGTGTAACCAGCGGGGGAGGGCAGGGCGGGAGGCTTTGGAGGGGGGGGTGAGATTTAAATTCCCTTTGAATCCCCTTTCCATTCTGGGGCCTCCTGTTCTCGCTGCACCGGTGGTGTAAATTGGATAGGATTGCACTGTGTATGTATGCATTGGTAGTTCTGAAATGAAACTGCAAGATCAAGACCTTTTGACCATTACGTGTTGTGCTACTCCTGTTTTATAACTTCTGAACACCATTAGTAACAAGAAAAGCCAGTAGTGTTAAATGTGGTGTTTTGTTCTTCATTTTTAACTTTTCCTAATCTTATTATTTTCACTAATCTCATAATTTCTGGAACAGAATGTGCACAAAGCAGTTTCTTACCTCACTGATTTCAGAGTGTTGTTTCCAAATGGTTTGTTTAGTAATTACTCCCTGAAGCTATGGTGTGCTACTTGACTAATCAGTATAGAGCACTGTTTTGATTTTTAAACTATGAACACATTTATCATTCTATTGTAAATCGTTGTTTTTAAGGAAACCGTGAAAACCGAAGAAATTAGTGGCACGATCCTGTGTAACTGCTGTCCCAGGGCAGGGTGTCACGCAAGTGTCATAAAGCACTTGCGCGACACCCGAAGAGCAAGTGGTGCCGGCGCTACGGCCTGCGCTGCTTGCCCCACCGTCTTCCGAGCCTTGCGCCTGCTGGACCAGGTAAATTCTACGCCGGTCGGGGTAGAGGCAAGGGGAGGGCGGACCAGGCAGTGAAGGGGGGTGGCCATAGGCCACCCGGGGCCTGGAGGGGATGGAGATACAGGGGGCCGAGATCCCCGGTATCCAAAGCTCTCTCCAGGCCCCAGGTAAGCCGACATGGCCGGCGTGAATGTACTGGAGCTCGCGTACATTTGAGGAGACCCATAGTGCCTCCCGCTGCTTACACGGGGGAAAGGGGACAATCATCCCCTTCTCCCGAGTTGTTCCCAGGCTACCCCGGGGCAACCTGGGAACTCGATAGGATGCGGCCCTTTAGGCTGACCACCGCAGCCTACACAGGATTGGACTGTAAGAAAATGCAATATTTGGGAGGGGAGAACTGTATACAGTTTGAGTTCTTCACCAAGAATTGACCAAGAAGGCCCAATGCAATGAATCACAGGCTTTTGTCGTAAGCAAACCCAGAGTGCAGAGAAGTGTAAAAATTATCTAATATGTAGCCTGACTTGATATTTGACAGACCTTTCCAAATTATTTCAAGACTGAACCCCAATGTTTTGAAAATACAGTATATTGGGAATATTCATATAAGTCAATTGAACAGTAGATGTTATGTATACAGGCTCTAAAGAAGAACCAATTCCACATGATCACTGTTTATTGATTAGCACACCCACATGCGCAGATGCTCTGAACCCTATTTTTCTTTTCCAATGATGGGTCATCTTACAGTACAGAGAAAACACAACTAGTAGTGCCAAAGAATCTGCTACAGTATGGACAGGATCTACAGAGTACAAGGGGCACCTAATGGAATTTGAGAATTCCTAAAAAAAAAAAAAAAAGCAAAAAAGCAACAGGCTGTAATGTGCTACATCATGAACCACTTTTGAAGTTACCTTCTGGGACAAAAGTGGCTTGTCATACATGCACACACATGTAAACATGCTCTGTATGACAAATCACTTTTGTCCCAGAGGGGAACTTCAAAAGCGGTTCGTGATGTAGCATGACAGGGAATGTTCCAGGGAAGATGGTGGAAAGTCTCATTAATGATAAAATCTTAAAACACATAGAAGAACAAGGTTTGTTCAGGGAGAGTCAACATGACTTCTGCAAGGGGAAGTCGTGCCTCACAAACCTTTTAGAATTTTTTGAAAAGGTCAACAGGCATGTGGATGCAAGCGAACCTGTGGATATTATATATCTGGATTTTCAGAAGGCGTTTGACACGGTCCCTCATGAAAGGCTCCTGAGAAAACTCCACAGTCAGGGAATAAGAGGGCAGGTCCTCTTGTGGATTAGGAACTGGTTGAAGACCAGGAAACAGCGAGTGGGAGTCAATGGGCAATTTTCACAATGGCGAGAGGTGAAAAGTGGTGTGCCCCAAGGATCAGTCTTGGGACCGGTGCTTTTCAACTTGTTCATAAATGACCTGAAGTTGGGAATAAGCAGTGAGGTGGCCAAGTTTGCGGATGACACTAAACTTTTCTGGGTGGTGAAGACCAACAGGGATTGTGAAGAGCTCCAGTAGGATCTCTCCAAACTGGGAGAATGGGCAGGATAATGGTAGATGCGCTTCAATGTAAGTAAGTGCAAAGTGATGCTCATTGGGGCAAGAAACCAAAATTTCACATATACGCTAATGGGTTCTGAGTTGTCCGTGACGGATGAAGAGAGAGATCTTGGGGTGCTGGTGGACAGGTCGATGAAAGTGTCGACCCAGTGTGCGGCGGCTGTGAAGAAGGCCAATTCCATGCTCGGGATCATTAAAAAGGGGATTGAGAATAAAACGGCCCATATCATTATGCCTTTGTACAAATCGATGGTAAGGCCACATCTGGAGTATTGTGTCCAGTTCTGGTCACCAAACCTCAAAAAGGATATTGAACTGGAAAATGTGCAGAAAAGAGCGACCAGAATGATTCATGGGCTGGAGCACCTCCCTTATGAGGAAGGCTACAGCGTTTGGGGCTTTTCAGTCTAGAAAAAGGCGCCTAAGGGGGGACATGATTGAGACGTATAAAATTATGCATGGGAAGGAGAGAGTGGATAGAGGGAAATTCTTCTCCCTCTCGCACAACACCAGAACCAGGGGACATGCACTAAAATTGAGTGGAGGGAGAGTTAGAACGGACAAAAGAAAATATTTCTGTATCCAGCATGTAATTCATCTGTGGAACTCCTTGCCACAGGATGTGGTGATGGCACCTGGCCTGGATGCCTTTAAAAGGGGTTTGGACAGATTCATGGAGGAAAAGACCATCACAGGTTACAAGCCATAAGCAACCTCCTGGTTTTAGAAGTAGGTTTTCTCTGTGCCAGGTGCAGGGGAGTGGCAGCAAGAAACAGGTTATCTTGTTGGTTGTGTGCTCCCTGTGGCATCTGGTGGAGCCACTGTGTGATACAGGAAGCTGGACTAGATGGGCCTTTGGCCTGATCCAGCAGGGCTCTTCTTATGTTCTTATGACAGCCTATCCTAAAAAAAATAAAAAAAAAATAAAAATAAAAAAGCACAAACAACCCCCCCCCATTTGTGTAACTGTGTGAAGCTGAGAGCTACGTTTAAAAAGTTAATAATTGTAACAAGGAACTGCAAGACTGACTGCGACATTAAAAAAAAATCCATTAATCATCAACCTTTATAAATGAATGCCCCCTGCACTGAAATAATTTGGTCTACAAAAGCTGCTAGTTATCATACAAACATTTCCAGTGAAACCCTGTGCAAGTGTGATACCATTTGATGAATTATTCTTGCATCTAACAATAGTTACACAATATTTACCAGTAGTTACGTGAGCTTAAATGTTTGTGTGGTGAATGCAGCCTGCAGATCATTAAACCTAGAATCAAATGCGATTGTTTTCAAAAATTTGTATGTTGAACTGAAAGTGGCTGAACATTTTTGCTGTATCAGAATTTTTTAAAACAAGTAAATATTGTACTGTCATAACCTAGAGTGGCTTTGGCTATGATGAAGACGTAGGGTTAGGGGTGAGTAGGGAGACAAGAGAAAGGCAAGAAATACACATGATTGGTGCTTCCTATTTCTGCCATTTTCTGTCATATCTACAATATAATATGCAAAAAGTGAGAAACAGTCCTCCTTCTCTTTCGTCTCTCTGCTTAAACTTTTCTCGTTTTGCTATCCTGGCTTGTTCACAAACTGTGGTTGGAACAAACCACGATTAGCAATGTGCAGACACCACAGCAAATCATAGTTTTTTTCTAAATCAGGAACAGAAGGAGCAATTTTCCTCTCCTTGTGCCTGAGGGTGAAAGGGGGGCATGCAAGCCTGAGGCCAGTGCTAGGAACACTAAACCATGGATTCTGTGTGGTTTAGCATTGCATCTGAACTATGACAAATACTGTGTTGAATTACACTTTATAGTACCTACCCTGATAAAATTATTTTCTTCACACTGAATCACCCTTTTGGCCCTATCTGCCAAACTGCATGTTATAAAAAACATGTGGCTTGGCCCATTTTTCCCCTTTATTTTTTAAAATTAGCATGAAGGACACAAAAAGGGTTAAAACTGTGTCAGGGGAGTAGGAGTCTTTAGGACTTATTCATTTATTTTGCTATGTAGACTGCTTTGTGAACTACTTTTTCTTGAAAAGCGGTATATAAATTATAATAGAATTTCACGCTTTTAGGACCTCTTCATTGTTACTTCTCCCCTGTCTCTAAATATTCTACTGATATGCCATCAGGAGTGGGCCTTGGAGTCATGCAGTCCCTCCCAAGCTCCCGTTGTAGTGGTGGATCTTGCCACGCTATCCTACATTCAGTTAAATGCAGGATCTCCACCATTTGACCAGCAATTTCTGCTCAGTGTGAGGGAAGAGTTGGGGAGCAAGAGCACACAAGGCCAAGGCTCACTCACAGGAGTAGTGTCCTGCAGGCCAAGTAATGAGATATCAGTCTCTTAGTGGACAAATAATTGGGGGCTGTTACAAAGCATCATTTTCAAACTGCATTGAGAAGCTTTAGGCGGCAGTCACAAAACATTTGAGTAAATATACATGAGATCAGGCTGTTAGTTGCTTCACTAAATGCCATTACAGTACTTTGTAATAGGAAACAAAAATTAAGGGCTCAATAATCCTATCCCCCGCCAGCCCATAGCATGAAGTGCCTCCAGTGAGTCTCCTTGGACCTACACCATGAGCCCCGACACGGGGCTGCTTGATTCTCTGCCAGCTAAGCAGAGGAGAACTGGCAGAGAACTGAGTAGCCCCATTGCAGTGGCTGGGGGGGGGGTGTTTCCTGGAGTAAGTGGACAAATGCCCGCTTACCCCGACTAGATCTCCAGCCAGGGCCTTCCCCGGATAGGATTCAGCATGGGCCACACTGAAGAGCCTATGCCAGAGAAGGATAGGATGGGGCTGTAATCCTACTTGAATAAATGTATGAAGAGGGGCTTATCAAGGAAGTAGTGAGAGAAGAGGCATAGAGGAGCAGCGAGTGGCCTCACTGGGACGAAGTGGCTCACTGGGACAAAGTGGCAAGGTAAAAAAGACACAGCGAGTTAAGCAGCTGGGCGAGGAGAAGGTAAGTGAACTCTCTCAGTTGTGCAGGAGGAAAAGACCATCACAGGTTACAAGCCATAAGCAACCTCCTGGTTTTAGAAGTAGGTTTTCTCTGTGCCAGGTGCAGGGGAGTGTCAACAGGAAACAGGTTATCTTGTTGTCTTGTGCTCCCTGAGGCATCTGGTGGGGCCACTGTGTGATACAGGAAGCTGGACTAGATGGGCTTTTGGCCTGATCCAGCAGGGCTCTTCTTATGTTCTTATGACTAACCTTGGATATCAGGTCAGTGCATTTCCTCTCTTCTGCTTCTAGTCTCATCCAAAGAGGACAGGAGTACATTCCTCCAATGCAGAGTCAGAATGCATCTCTCCCTTTTTGAATGACGCAGAAAGCATAAAACTCTCTCTACCACTTTCTTAGAACTTTGGAAGCACGTAAGGAACTCTTGAGGAGAGTTCTAAATAACAACGTTTACAATTCTATGTAGCAAAATATTTATTCAAAACCCTGTGCAATATAAATCTTGTTTTAATTACCTTGCTACTCCTTCAGTACCCACCCCTTCCTTTGGCAAAACAGACATTGCAATTATATGAAAACTGTTTAGCACGCAATCGTTTTAGGTAGAGTTTTTATGTTTATATGACAAAACTGTGAATGTTGAATGATAAATGCAAAATACATTTCAGGAAGTACTACTGTAATTTGTCTTCAACCATCATTACTGCTACGTCACTTACTAAAGTTTCTTTATTATTATCAGTCAGAGGAAAGCAGTAAAGAATCCCAAGTTTCATTGCAGTCTGAGAGCTGCAAGATAACCTTTTAAAATGTATCATGGTTTAAGTCTGAAAAACAAACTATTAAAGAGATCACGGAAAACATCTTAAATGACTTCATGATGATGAGACCTCTTTTATTTTGGAATGCACATATGGAGATTATAGTGCCTCTTTAAGTGGGTTTTGGATGCCATTATTTTGTGGTTTATCATTGAGATTACAACACGTACAAGACAGCTACTTCAAAAAAGAAAACTCATTTACAAAACATTTTATCAGAAACGAATCTAATGGTCTCTTATCCTCAGCAGAGAAAATACAGCATAGGGCAATTCACACATTAATTTACATTTGTTAGGCATACACCTAAAAGTATGATGTATGAATGAGACAAATGCATATTTTGGAAACATGTATATCATACAAGTGCATTTAACAAAAGGCATTTTCAAATAATATTTGCAGTAGAAATGTTTTTATACGGAGTAGTTAGGTGAACTGGTAGTGAATGTTCTTTGATTACTCTGTGGTAATGTAGAATATATAGTGAAGAAGGAATACTACAGTGACGCTACAGATCACCGTGATCTCTGGCGGTTTTCCCGCGCTGAGGCTGTTTTAAACTGAGAGTGGGCTTATCTCCGACAATTTCATCTCTATCCATAAGGATTTCCCGTGAACAGGTTCCAGGTTCACGGAACGAAACGTTGGGACATTGCAGAACTTGGATTTAAATTGTTTTTCTGTCCGTTGGTGGCTGCCTGTTCTAGGAGACCCACGAACGGAGCAAAGGAGTTTTAAACTTCAAGTAAATATTTGTACATGGCGTCTATACCCGTATCTGTGAAACATTGTGTGCTGATCGCTGGCCATGAAAGCTTCCGTAACAAATATTAGATTGGGCTGTACGTCCGCATAGGATTGCAGCCTTACAGCCCAATCCTATGTTTTTCCCCACCATAGCATGCGGCCGCACCAAACTAGGGGAGGAACTGATCGGGAGGCTTGGGAGGGGAAATGGAAAATTTCCCTTACCCTTGCATTACCCCCTCAACCGCCAATGGGTCTCCTCAGACCTGTGCCATCTGTTTAGCTGTTGCAAGTCTGAGGAGACAAAGGGGGCGTGTCAGCTCCCTCCGCAGGGGGTATCATCTGGTGCAAGTTGCCCATGCCAGGTGGCACCCCCTCCTGCCTCTGATATGCCTCTGGTCCTCCCTCGTTTCGCCCTGAACCTCCTACCCCCCCAACCCCATTCCTCCCACCATGCTGACTTAGCAGCATCAACGGGGCTCCTCTTCGCTACCACTGCAGCCTGCTGACTGTGTTGGTGGCCTGGGGGCATGCAGCTCTGCATGCTTCTGGAAGGCCATTGGCCAGCCTGGGCTGGGAGGGGGCAGGGATATCGGTGCTAATCCTTTCTCTGAGGTGATCCTGGGCTGCGCTGGTGCGACCTGGGAACTGTGCAGGATGTAGCAGCCGGCTGCGCATACTTGTGCAGGATTGGGCTGCCCATTTGGTCAGCACTTGGCCAGGAGATCACTGAGAACCTTATATATGGCACCTTCCATTCTATAGAAGAAAGGCTGTGATATATAGAAACGTATAGTAGTTAGACCGACAATTTCCATAATACTTTGAAACAAAAATGACATAATTCATGTTCTTTTTGTAACAAACACATTAAGCTATAACAAAATAGGAAACCTTCCAGAAACTAAAATGACTGATTTCTAGTATTAGTGGACAAGGATAACTATACAGTAGTTCATGTTTTCAAAAGTGCTGTTGAGATCTTATATTTTGTCTGTAATGATAAGCAATCAGTAAGATGTAAAATTAAAAATAAACCTACAGAATGGTTCATGTAATACTGTATGTCATTTTTGTTTAAAGTGAACATACCTAGTCTAGTCTAACTTTTCACTCCTTTCCCACTATTCTTTTTTAGAGCCAAGAAATTCATTCTCACCTTTTACAGGATTTCGTGTTTTTTTTGGGGGGGGGGGGCGGGAAGAAGATTTAGAATGACACACTGTGCTTTATCAGGCTGATTAAAAACAGACAAGTCCGACAAACTCCAAAGTATTTCCTTGCGCCTTGATAAATATGAAGTAAGAACATGACTCTCAGAGGCATTTGCACATGGGCAGCATACTTCATCACATCGTATTTTTACAAATGACTTCATGCGAGCTCTCGATAAATACAATCTGTGACTTTTGTCACATTTAGGTAAGGTCAGGCTAAGGGGCAGATCAGAAAATTAAATGTATGGAAACTCGTCTAGACGCAGATATCTCTATCTCTGACCTAATTCTATTCAAGTGTATGGTTTATGGGTGATTTTTAATTGCCTTAAAAAGAAAAATGAGGGTCTCTAACCCCTCCCAAAATGAGGGTCTCTACCCCCCCCCCCAAAAAAAAACTAAGCAGGCTCTCTACCTTCTTCCCACATCAGGCAGTGCACAAAGGTCATGTCTATTTTGTAGCAAAGAGCGTTACTGTTTAAAGCAAATGTGTCATATCTAAAACAAATGTGGTTTTGGTAATCCTGTCTAAAGGCACTAGATAATATATCATTCAGAGACACTGGGGGGGGGGTCAAGTCCCACCGCTTTCTGCTGGTTAAGGAATAGCTGCATGCAAGTATCTGGTAATGCATTTCTATCTTGCTTCTCTGGTAGTTATGAATGCAAGCTGATTTCGCTATTATTGCTCTTGTTTATTGCTTTAACTTAAACTCTGACAGGTCATTCAGATTCAAAACCTGCGTAGTGGACCTACTAGGTGCTGCCCTATGTACAACAGCAGCAGGAGAGCCAGTTCACTAGCCACCTTTTTAATAAAAGGTTGCAAGGTAGGAGTGAAGGCATGGGGGCTGCTCTCTCAACACTGTGCTTCTGAGGCTTCTGAGGGGCTAGCATAAGCCAACATGAGCCACTGAAATCAGGACTTACAGGCACTATTGAGCCATTTTATGCAATTAGCAGAATCATGTACTAGTCTTTTCTGGATTATATTGTTTCGGACCATGTGAAGGATTTAATTTTTCATTGTTTCCCCCTTGAAGATAATTCCCTGTTCACAGAAAACTAGCATGTCAGTGAGATGAATTCAGCCTTGCATTCTCTCTGATGTACTATTTCTATGCGTAGAGAGCATTCAAAATTCAACCCCCCCTCCCATTCTGAAGCTTGAAATACAGTTGAGGACAAGCTTTGCCACCTGATTATGCTGATTGTTTCAACTGTCCCTCAGTCCAGCTCTCTGTGTGGGGAACTTCCTTCCTTCCAACGTATGCCAAAGCTTCATCATTTTCTGGAGACACCTTTTTGACTGAACATTTGACAAGCATTTGATGTCCAGAGATGTGAACATGTGAAACTGCCTTATAGAAGCCCTCTCCAGGTAAATCAAATCTCAATCCAATCCATGCATGGAGGGGAGATCTGGATCATGACACTATGCCCTGCCGCCATCCTCCACACATGGATTGTGCCTTGGGCACAGAGCCTTCAGGTGTACAATCTCAGGTGTTGTTATCTCCCTCCCTCCTCCACATATTCCGCATCAAGAATTGTGTCACCTGCACAGGACTAAAGAAACCATTTTATCTAGTCCAGTGATTTCTACTTGGGCTGACAGCAGCTCTCCAAATTCTTAGGCCAGGAACTTCCCAGCCCCGCGGCTATCTGAAATCCTTCAAAATGGAGATATATTGAGCATTGGACCTGGGACCTCTGAATGCAGAGCATGTGCTCTATCATGGCCCCTCCTTCATAAGAAGAGCCCTGCTGGATCAGGCCAAAGGCCCATCTAGTCCAGCTTCCAGTATCTCACAGTGGCCCCACCAGATGCCTCAGGGAGCACACAAGACAACAAGATACCTGTATCCTGTTGCCACTCCCTTGCACCTGCTTACAGAGAAAACCTACCTCTAAAACCAGGAGGTTGCTTATGGCTTGTAACTTGTGATGGACCATTCCTCCATGAATCTATCCAATCCCCTTTTAAAGGCATCTAGGCCAGGTGCCATCACCCCATCCTGTGGCAAGGAGTTCTACAGGATGTAAGGGTTGTTCCACAGATGTAAGGGTAATTCTCACCCCAAATTTTAAATGGTCTGATTTTGAATATTTTCTAAATGTTTTGTAATTGCAGTATTTGGTATTTTTAAGGCTCTCGCCCACGCTGAGCCACTGTGAATAGGGGAGCATAAACAAATAGCAACTGATTGAGATCATGTTCCAAAGAAGGGGTGTTTTATGTATGGGAGAGAACCACACACACAGCATGAGCTTGCCTTCCTGTCTTTGTTGCACAGAACTATAAAAATGTTTGCAGTTCCTGAGAACCTCCTGTTTACTTCTGACTGGATATTTATACCCTCAGGGAAAGGCTGTGAATAGATTATGTACAACAGGCTGCTACATAGCCATGTAATGCATGAAGTTCTGCACACTGGTTGCTTTCTGGATTATTGGGCAGATAGTCGGTTGCAAAGAAACAGCAGAGATGGGTGATATACATTTTTGAATAATTCCAATAAAAATGTACTCCATTAACAGCCTGATCCTAACCAACCTTCTAGCGCTGATGCATCTGTGCCAGCAGGGCACATACTGCATTCTGTCATGGTGGTGGGCTATCACGGAGGTCTCCTCAAGGTAAGGGAACATTTCCCCCCTTACCTCAAGACTGCATTGCGGTTGCATCGGTACTGGAAAATTGGTTAGGATTGGGCTGTAAACACTGCCTTTCTTATATAGTATATAGGAGAAGCATTTTAAACATAAAATACAAAAACATTTGCAGTGTGGTATAATGGTTGGAGTGCTGTACTTGGACTAGGAAGACTTGAGTTCAAATCCCCACTCAGCCATGAAATGTACTAGGTGAGCATGGGCATGTTGCTTTCTCTCAGCCAAACCTACCTTATAGGGTCATTCCATGTCAAATCAACCAATAAAAAATACATTTTGGAACTTGACGTCACGGATTTTGTTCATTTTCGGTACATTTGTACCTTACCACGAGATGTTTTTAAAAAAAATTCAGATTTTTTTGTCCATCCGTTTTTGAGATATTGAATGTTCAAAATTGCCCAAAAAGGCCAAAATTCACTTGTCACCATACCTTCAAACGCCAGTTACAGGATAACGATGCATGCTACAGACATGGGACAGGTGTCGTTGTGACGCTTATGAATAGGGCTTTCATTTGATATGCAACATGACAAAATTGTAAATTTTCATGAAATTCAAAAATATTCAAGTAATATTAATTTTGAAATTTTGAAAAATTGAACTTTTTTAAAATTTTCAAAAGAATCACACTTAAAGGTATATGTCTTGTAGTCAATCAGTCAAAATTTCAAGATGGTATCTCAATGGTATCATACAAAAATTAAATTTTCTTGTTGGCAGTGACCAGGAATTAAACCCCTCAAGTCCATTTTTCTACAGTTTACATTGATAAAATTATGTGGTAAACTGAAATGAATCCAAAAATTTATAACAGGACTTATAGAGATAGATTTATAGAGAATGAATTCACTTTCTATTCTTTTACAGGATCAGCTTTTTGGTAAAACTATCAAAATCATGAGCTTTTTACTTCTGTTTGTAGTTTAAAATTTTTCCTTTAGTTGCTGAATAATTTCTGAATCAGCACAGTGACATTTTTCCTCATCTAAATCATCTTCAGAAGTAAAAAAATAATTATTATTTGTAGGTCCTTTTAATCTTCCCCATCTTTTCTTTGCACTTTAGATACTTTCTTCTTGACTCACCAAGGGAGGTCAAAGAGGCATTTAAGTGGCTTAAAGCTGTATCAGGGTCCAAATACTCAGACTCCTTTATATGACTAAGACCAGGAATCTCATAATTCTCAGGAGGAATTTCCTTTTCAAGTATATTGTTTCTATTCAAGGCTTCTATTCATGTGTGATTTGATTTCACTATTTAGTGAAACCATCCAATCAGTTACATTCCTCAAGTCTTTACTAACCCAGTGCCCCCCTTTTTTTAAAAGGGCTGCAACAGTTTTTTGACCACTTATTCTCCTCCATATTTCAAATTATGTAATTATCAAACAGTTAATGAATTAAACTTAATAAAGACTAATAAAGCAGCTTCACAACAAAAATGTCATAGAAAGCTTCATTAAAAACACACTGTCCAAACCCACTTAAATGTCTCTGTGACCTCCCTTGGTGAGTCTCTGCTATGCAAGAAGAAAGTATCTAAAGTGCAAAGAAAGGATGGGGAAGAATTTGGGCAATTTTGAACATTCAATATCTCAAAAACGGATGGACAAAAAAATCTGAAAAAAATAATTTTTAAACATGTCATGGTAAGGTACAACTGTACCAAAAATGAACAAAATCCATGACGTCAAGGATTTTTCATTGGTTGATTTCACATGGAATGACCCTCTAGGGCTGTTTTGAGGCTAAAAGGAGTGGAAGCTTAGCACTTGGCTCCTTGGAGGAAGGGTGAGATAGAAATGTGAAACAGCAATGTAAAAAAATGCTAAATACGGTACATTCATTCAGATACAGAAACGTGCAACCTAAATGTCTCTATAGAGACTTCTGTCCCCTTCTCATAAGGTATTTTTCCACTTGGAGAGCCTCTTTCTTTGGTAGCTGCCTTCACCTTTGAAGAAGCTGCTTTCTCTGCCCACTAAGGGGCACTTTTTTGGCTGTGTTTTTCCCGGGATCTAAAGCCATGCAGCCCAGCCTCGAAAACAGGTTATCTTGTTGTCTTGTGCTCCCTGAGGCATCTGGTGGGGCCACTGTGTGACACAGGAAGCTGGACTAGATGGGCTTTTGGCCTGATCCAGCAGGGCTCTTCTTATGTTCTTATGTTTTGCAGATAGACATTTTAACCCAGTCTATCCAGCAGATTAAGGATAGGTAATAATATGGTAAATAGCTCTGTTTGGACAGGCACAGGATAAGGGAATGAAGGAAATAACAAGAGAGAGTCAGGCTGCTCCCTGGGCTGAGTTTCCTCAGAAATGACCCAAGGGGATAAAGACCAGAAATGACCCAAGGGGATAAAAGGAGCAGGAGGTTTAAAAACAGGCACTGGGGCAAGAAGAATTTTCCAAGGGATGGGGTGTTGTTACGAGAGTTAGAGGAAGAGAGAAGAGAAATTATTTCACCCACAGCCACTTAAATCTCTGTACAGCTGATCTGATAGAGAAACATTGAAAGGGGAATGTTTACTTGTATCTCTTAATAAAATCTATACTCTTTTGGAAAACTCTGTCCCATGGTTACTAGTAGCCTAATTGGAGGCATGTTGAGGTTGTTTGCTCCACTATCTAGTTAACGATCCCAAAACAGCCATACGCTGCATTTTGACCCCTTGATTTATAAATTCTCCAATTTAATATAATTCTGGGCCTGGCAGACTGGGTCCGAGATTTTGTGTGTGTGTGTGTGTGTGTGTGTGTGTGTGTGTGTGTGTGTACACGTGTATTGGTAGACATGTGCACGTGTGTACAAGAACAGTGTTGGCAGCACATACTAATACCATGTTTTCACCTATTTGGATGGAAGCCTCTTTCTACTGCAAGAGTGAGGCCCACCTAATTGAGCTGCCCATCAGTGCTTTGCCTTCATCTCGCCTCTCAGAGCCAAATGAGAGGTGATGTTGTTGAGCACATTGGCTCTGCAAGTTTGGTTTTCAATTGTAAATAACAGCCATGAGAGGCCCAGTACAGACTGAGACTATGGTGTAAGGGAAGTGAGACTTTAGCCTTTGCCCCTACCATGGTCCCAATCCGGATTGAAGCCTCTTGCAGCTTCTGTTAGTTTAAAAACCACCCACAGCCAAGCTGTGGTATCTGTTTTGTGGTATAATGTGGTATCTGTTTTGGCTCTCAAACTCCAAAAGCTATGGGTACTCCAAACTCTGTTGTATCATGCATTGCCTTTCAGACCCACTGTGTTAAACTGGTTTTTAGGGGCATATGGGGAAATGGAGCCACTGCATTCAGTGATTAATTTATTGTAAGTGCTCTGTATTCAACTTGCCTTTCAGACTCTCCTGTGAAAAAGTAGTTTGTTCATCAAGCTTCGTGGGCAAAACCCCCACTACAGCTTGTTTCCAACATCAAGAAGATGTTTCTTACATTTTTGACAAAATTAAAGAGAAAAAAAAATTCCATTGCAAAAGGCCAATAAATTTTTGTTCTGTATTTTTGAACAGACATGTCATTTTCAACTGCATTTGAAATATGAATTTCAAATACATGAATTTCCAGCACTGCACAGCTCTGAAAGAAAAAAAGCTCTTGGGAATTTGCTGGACTTACGGTAGCTTTCTGCTTTTAAGTTTTATGTGAGAGATCCTGTTTGCTAGACTTTATATGGCACCATTTCACAAAGACTTGTCTAATATTTATTTAAAATATATTCTCACCTGTGTAAGAGGGTGAATACTGTGACATACTGTGTAAAGGATTATGTTATGAAAGCCTGAAGAAGAAAGATAAACAGAAGCCAGTCATTGCAAAAAGCTAATAAATTAACAAAGAACATCAATTGGAGCAAGTAACTCCATGAGCTGCATTGCACTGGAAACACAAAGATCTTCTCATAATTGCTTCTGGTATGTTTCAGCTTCAACTACTCTTAGTTGCCATCATTTTTATTATGATTATTTTATTATTGCTTATCCCAGAAGCACAGGTTTTTGAAACTTGTGAGGCACTAAGCTGAATGCAGCCCACCATGTCTGGCAGCTCACTAGAAGCTCAATAAACCCCCTTTTTTCTGCCTACCTGGAACTGCAAGAACAGGAGGATTGTGTACCTGGCAAACTTCAGTACATGGTGGGTAGACTGATTTTGGCATAGTGAATCACAAGGTGTAGCACCTTCCAATTTACAGAAATTCTTACCTCCTTTATATTTGCAATAATAAACCTGTGTGATGGTTCGGAGAGAGAGAGAGCGAGCGAGCGAGCGAGCGAGAGCATGGCTGAGTAGAATTGGGGCATCCACAGCTAACCCCACTTTAAATCCACTGCACCACACTGTCTGTAAGCCATCATGAGTTCCATGCCCATTCAGTTGGACCCTGGGGCTAATGTTTTGATTTCCACTCTTTAAAATAACCTTTCCTTCATGCACATGATCAACATGCCCATGATCTTCTTATATATAGCAGGGGAAGAGTAGCTTTTCCTATTCACCCCAGCACAGTGTCTTTCTTGGTTTCTATTTGCTGGTGTTCTTCTGCGTCTTTGTACATTATAAGCCCTTTTGGGATAGGGAGCAATTTAATTATTTGATTTTCTCTGTAAACCACTTTGTGAACTTTTTTATTGAAAAGTAGTACAGTACTGTATATAAATATTCTTACTAATAATAAGATTGTTACGTTTTGGAGGACGAGTCCACTGCCTTTTCTTTTGTATTATATTATAGTGTGTGTGTGTGTGTGTGTGTGTGTGTGTGTGTGTGTGTGTGTGTGTGTGTGTGTGTGTGTGTGTGTAAAAAAAAAAGTAAAATATATAAAATAATACCTTGGAATGGTGACAGGCTACAAATCCAAATTAAATACACGTCTCATAGTATTGGCCTATTCATCTTGAATAGCTTGCCTGAAAATCCTGAAGTCTTTTCTTAACCAGCTTCAATAAATAGTCCCATTAAATTCATAATGCTCTTGGCAGAATGAATTATGACAGTTAAATGGCTGTCATCCACCCCAGACTACTATAATAATGTTTGAGAAATATTATCAATAATTTTTCATAAGAGCTCTCTGTTATGAAACAAAGCAGCCTTCTGTTAAATCCTTGGAAGACCTACCCCAAATAGTTGACACTTACATTGCCTGCCGATTTAGTAACCGTGATAATAAAAAATCCTCTTGAATTTCAAGGAAGTGCAGTTCTTGCTAGACCAAACTATGTAAAAATTAATTCAGATCAGAACTCCAGCTGTGTATGCTAAAAGAGTTTAACTACACTAAGTGGAGAAAAAACATACAGTGTGTAGTGGTGAAATTGCCAAACTACTAGGAAAACACATTGTTTTCTATTAAACCATTGAACCTGCAATATGATCTCCAAGGCTATTGCTTCAGGGATTTTTCTTTTACTGATCTCATCAGTGACATTTGAACGTTGACCTCATCATACTAGTAACATTCTTAGTTTCAGTTGCCTGATAAGTTAAAGTGTTAAACTGTCTTTAGAAGGCTTCTTTTGTTTTGTACTTTTGAGACCTGACCCATACTGAAAAGCTCACCTGGATCAGTCACTTGCAATCCCTACCACCTGGGTCTGCTCCCAGAGGCATCACTAGGACACGCGTCACCCCAAGGCGAGGGGGGGGGTGCACGTCACCTTAGTGACGCCCCCGACTATGTCCCTGCCAATAACTATATTTTTTTGTTTTTTTTGGGGGGCGACCCGGCTGCACCCTGCCCCGGGTGCCCTCCCGCCCCTTCGCATCGCCCGGGAGCCGGCCTCGGAGTGTCCGGCCCGGCCGGCGCTCCAGGGCCTTCTAAAAGAAGGCCCAATGCGTCAATACGGATAGTTTTACTTGTTTCGTGCATGCGCAGAGACCAAACCAGTCTGCGCATGCGCGAAACAAGTAAAAGTACCCATATTGACGCATTGGGCCTTCTTTCAGAGCGCCGGCAGAGCGCCGGCCGGGCCGGCCTCGGAGCGTACGGAGGGCCTGAGGGTGACGCGCGTGAGGGCCTTCTAAAAGAAGGCCCAATGCGTCAATATGGGTACTTTTACTTGTTTCGCGCATGCGCAGACTGGTTTGGTCTCTGCGCATGCACGAAACAAGTAAAACTATCCGTATTGACGCATTGGCCTCGGAGCGTACGGAGGGCCTGAGGGTGACGCGCGTGAGGGGTGCACGCGTCACCCCGTGGTGGGCCGCTCCCGTCGCTTGACGGGAGTGACGCCATTGTCTGCTCCATAGAGCAGCATTTGCTAGTCACCACTCATCCTGCTCCTGCAATCAGTCAACTTAGTTTGACTGTTTACAGTGATGTGTGTGAAACTGAAATATCTGTGCAGCAAGTTCTTACACCCAAACAGTTCACCATGCAGAGTGGCCACTGGAAGGTTCATTGTTGGTTTAAAGCAAGCCTTACTATTGTGTCAGACATGCAGTGTAACTGACAGCCCAATTGTATCCATCACCCCCCCCCCATTGATGCAGCAGTGCAAAAAACCGCTACATCTTATGGGGGGGGGAGTTCACGAGGCCTCCATAGAGGGGGTAAGCCTTTGCGGTGGGGACAGGTCTATTCAGACCTGCGACATCTAAATAGCACCCCAATCCATCACTGCCCTCCCCTGCTCCATTTTGCCCCTCCCCTGCCGCATTCCTCCGTCCCCCATCCCTTCCCACCTTTCCCACTGACTTACCTTTGTCAGCGAGTGGTGGAAGAAGCTCTGGAGCCGACAGGAAGGTGCAGGCCTTCCTGCTGGCATTCATAGCAGCATGCTGTGTAGCAACGTTTGCAACTGGCACTGACTGCTTTATGGCAGTTAGCACCAGAGCCCGAGGCACGTCGTTAATGGGCTGCGCACTTAGGATTGGGCCCTGAGTCATGTTGGGAAGTATGCCGGAAAGTCTCAGGGTAAGGGAACATTTGTCCCCTTGCCCCGGGGTAAGTCCCAGCCTGTGCAATGGGTCAATTTGGACCCGCACTAGTGATATTGCTGGCACACGTCTGCGTTGACCTGTGTCCGCGGATCAATTCTGAGAAGGTGGATAGGACACAGTACACGCTGGTGCCGCTGATCCTGCCCCCCTCCAAGGCCCAATCCGCCCCCTCCCTCCCCTATTAACCCCCTCCCCACCCTTCTCCTGCCCCTGTGCTGCACAGCGCTGGATTTACCTGCTCCAGTGGGCATCCTCTGTTATGCCAGCACTGCATACAGGCTCACTGTTGCAAAGTGCTTTACGACACTTTTGCGATGGTGTAGTGCTAGCATAAGATTGGGCCATTAGCCAAGTCCCATAATTTCTCCAGCCATTCTCTGGGTTTAGGGAAGGTAGCTGACATCTAATACTTAGCTAAAATGATCCTAGATATTATAATATAAAATAGGCACTTATAAGGAAAAATAGGTGGATGGGAAGGGGGTGCTTAACCCTTCCTCTGCCTACCTGCATGTTGTTGTTGTTCAGTCGTTAAGTCGTGTCCGACCGTTCGTGATCCCATGAACCATATCCCGCCAGGCCTTTCTGTCCTCCACTATCTTCCTGAGTTCGCTCATTTTCATGTTCGTTGCATCGGTGATGCTGTCTAACCATCTCATCCTTTGCCTTCCCCTTCTCCTTTTGCCTTCAATCTTTCCCAGCATCAGAGTCTTCTCCAGAGAGTCCTCTCTTCGCATTAGGTGGCCAAAATATTTGAGCTTCAGCCTCAGTACCTGTCCTTCCAGGGAACAGTCAGGGTTGATTTCATTTAGGATTGACTGATTTGATCTCCTAGCAGTCAAAGGGACTCTCAGGAGTCTTCTCCAGCACCACAGTTCAAAAGCATCTATTCTTCGGCGCTCAGCCTTCCTTATGGTCCAACTCTCGCAACCATACATTGCTACTGGGAACACCATCGCCCTGACTATGCGAACTTTTGTTGGCATGGTGATATCTCTGCTTTTTATTATGCTGTCTAAGTTTGCCATAGCTTTCCTTCCAAGGAGTAAGCGTCTTTAAATTTCATGGCTGCTGTCTCCGTCTGCAGTGATCTTGGAGCCCAAAAAAGTAAAATCTGTGTGCGCTGATCAGTGACGAGTGTTGGCGCCGTACGGGGTGATCGTGGGGGAGGAAGAAGAAAGGGGGAAAAGGCGCCTCGCCATGGGTTACAATGCAAGCTGGGGGTCAGTCAACGAAAGTGAGCGCGGGCCCTATCAGGCTGTCGCTTTGAACGCGTCCAGTGCACACGGCGTGGCCATCAACAGAAGCTCCTCCAGGATCGGGACTTTAGAAGATGAGGGGTACAGGGAAGAACAAACGTATAGACATTTTACCACCACTGTGCAAATTGTCATCTTTATAGGCTCTCTGCTAGGTAAGTAACCCCCCTTCGTTGCCGGTGTTTCTTGCTATCTATGGGGGCTGGTATAACTGAGGTCTTCAGGGAATGACACGCGGAACCCCACCACGGTCGTTACCTAAGGGGCACAACTGTTCAGTTTTGTGATTGCTCTTCTCTTCAGGTGAAATTCATAGGGTACTTTTTCAGGCTGTGTTTCGCTTCGGGTTTTGGGGGGATGTACTGCAACTGTTTGCATTGCAACATATTTATTGTGTATCACCTTTTTTGTCTGTTGACACTGCTTTGTAAGCGCACGTGTTGTTTGCGAACACCTTCCTCCAAAACCTGAGCAGTGGAAGCAATGCATTTACGCTCTTGTGTTTTTAAATAGAAAGGGCAGTTTGTTATAGTACTGTTTTGAGCAACAAGATACTGTATAATTGGACATGGGCATTGTTTTTATTGAATATTGCACTTTTGGGTGTGCAAAATATCTTATTCTTGTTTTTTAACACAGACACACAAATAGATTGACATTGTAATTTTGGAATGTTTGCATTTAATGTTTCTCTGGAGATAAGAAAAGTAAGAGTACCGGGTAATTGTTAAAGCAACTCTAAGACCAAAGGCTGCAGTCCTCTGCACAGTTGAACTGTTTAAATTCCATCAAAGGCAACAGGATTTAAGTAGCTGAACTGATTGCAGGATTATACCGTAGTTTAATAACAACACAAACCTATCCATGTTTCATTTTGAAGTAAGCCCCACTATATTCAGTGGGACTCACGTCTGACTTAACTGTACATAGAATTAGGAACCAAATGTCTTGGATATTTTGGGGTCCCTATGCCCTAATGTACAGTAACTAACCTTGTTGTTGTTGTTAAGTCGTGTCCGGCCCTTCGTGATCCCATGAACCATATCCCGCTAGGCCTTCCTGTCCTCCACTATCTTCCTGAGTTCGCTCATTTTCATGTTCGTTGCATCGGTGATGCTGTCTAACCATCTCATCCTTTGCCTTCCCCTTCTCCTTTTGCCTTCAATCTTTCCCAGCATCAGAGTCTTCTCCAGAGAGCCATCGCTTCGCATTAGGTGGCCAAAATATTTGAGCTTCAGCCTCAGTACCTGTCGTGCCCCCATTTTAATTTATCCCCCCCCATCAGGCTCTGACATTGGAAATAAGCCGAACTAGGGGGAAGGGGGAAGAAAACAGTCTGGAACAGGGTGTAGGAAGGATTAAGCTTCCCTCGACTTATCCCCCTACAAATGTCACCCTTGCATCCAACTTATTTTGTCAAACACAAGTTTGTGAACATGTGTTTATTGAGGAAAATTAAGCTCTGCCCTCACTGAGCACCTTTTTATACAAGGAGTTCACATCATTATTTTTAGCCAACTTTTAACCAGAAGAATTTAAAAAAAAAACCTTTCCAGAAAAATAGCTAAAAGTACCAGCAGCATGCACGCACACTTCTGGTTTCAGCATTACTGCACTAACTAGTCACCTGGAGTAGCTGGTTTTAAAGCAGCATCAATTGAAATTCAAAATGCTCCAGTTCCCTTAGAAACACTGCAGAATTTCAGCAACTGATTTGTGCTAACCAGCTTCGAGAATTGCCAAAATTACTTGAAGGGAAACCTCTATGCTTCTGAATCTTGAGGAAATAAAATAATAAACAAAGAAACAGGAGGGGCCAGCAGAGACTCCTAAGGTTTTGTTGTTGTTTTTTCTTCTAGTCCTGATTAAGTTCAAGAAAAGAACAGATGAAAAACCACAGGAAACAAAGAGAACAAAAGTGAGCAGTCTGATTCTTCCTTGACAATATTCAAAATACTCTGCCTAAAGATTTTTATTTTCTTGCATTTTTTCCACAACTGACTTGACAGACACTACAGCCCACATTCACTGATGTCACCATAGTTAGCCTGGAGTTTGCAGTAAAGAAAAGAACCCCTCCAGAACTGACAAGACTTTATTTGCTGATCACTAAAATCACCTAGCCCTTAAGTTTGCAAGAACGTGCTGTTTTCACGGTCTGATTTTGAGAAAAGCTGCAACTGTGGTCAGAGGTCCCAAAATTCTTTGTGGATGGGGGGGCTGTTTGGCAGAACTGAAGAACGTGGTTTATGAGAGGTCAAGGACACAGTTAGCAATGAATGTGAATTCCTTTGCAAGCTCCGTGAGAATGTTTCCTCCCGGGCTTGAGTGAAGGTATTGGTAAGCTACTGTGGGGAATGTCAAATTGCAGCTGTGCTCAGCAAGGTGTGCATAATTTTTAGGAATTCCAATAGCCACTGAAAGACAGAGAATAGAAACCCTCCGCCATTTATCTTACCAAAATAATATTAAGCCTTTAATTTGAAAAGTTCCATCTCTTCCAGCAGCATAGAAAAAGCAAAAGAAAATCAAACAGAGAAGGATCAGAAGATATGTATTGAAAACTGCACGTCCATTTCAGAGAACCGTTTGGATTACGAACCGTTTGTCAGTACGATCTTTGAAAAGAAGGTTGCCAAACAATGGGAAAGCTTACAATGAACTTAAAATGCTAGATGGCATTTTTTTACCAGTATGCATGCAGCATGCCAGGTGGTTCCCATTACTTTTATCAC
This sequence comes from Plestiodon gilberti rubricaudatus, assembly GCA_026170595.1. NCBI lineage: Eukaryota > Metazoa > Chordata > Lepidosauria > Squamata > Scincidae > Plestiodon > Plestiodon gilberti. The sequence continues at coordinate 265,189,155 of JANXHW010000001.1, forward strand.
GACTGCTGACAGGTTTTTGTCTGTTTTAGAATACATAAAACTAGGACAAGACGTCTGTCACCATTTCTGGCAACAGGTCTACTTGTGTTAAAACAATATTTTTCAATAATTTGAGAGAGTGAAGCTGCAATCCTGTACATACCTACCTGGGAGTAAGCCCTGTTGAACACAATGGGACTTGATTCTGAGTAGACGTATAGGATTGTGCTGTCAGTGTGGTGGTGTCGTTATAGTCATCGGTGAAGAGCAGTGAAACCCAGGTTCAAATCTCCACTTAACTGAATTCCAGTGGTTGATCTTAGGCCCAGTGCCCCCGCCAGGCGCCCCCGCCCCAACGCTCCCCAATAAAACTGTCAAAAAATTTAGGTTTCGGTTTCGAAACCTATTTTTGACAGTTTTTTTTGGCGTTTTTTTTCTTTTTTCGGCGATTTAAAGTGTAAAAAATGGGATTTTAAACGTGTATGTATGCTTTCCAGGGACTTATCTTGCATATGCGGCGTTCCAGGACGTTCCCGCGACGCCTCTGCGATCTTCTTCCTGCGCCCGGGCACAGCTTCTCCTTGCGCCCGGGTGCGGACTCTGTAACGCCCCCAGCAGCGATTTCCGGAGTTTGCGCATGCCCAGAACGTCCCTGGAGACTCCGTGGGTCTGCGCATGCGCAAACTCCGGAAAGCGCTGCTGGGGGCGGTACAGAGTCCGCGCCCGGGCGCAGGGAGAAGATCGTTGAGGGAACGTCCTGGAACGCCGCATATGCAAGATAAGTGCCTGGAAAGCATACATACACGTTAAAAATCCCGTTTTTTACACTTTAAATAGCCGGAAAAAAGGGGAAATAGAAATCTAAGGAGGCCCGCGCCCCCCCCCCCCCGAGCCTCAGCGCCCCTACGCCCTGGGGCCCACCGCACCACCGCCCCATATCAGACGATGCCTCTGCTTAGGCCAACCTCTTTCTCAGCCTAAGCCATCCACAGGATTGTTGTGAGACTAAAAGGCCAAGGGGCCCCTTTTTTATGCTGAGCAATTTGGAGGAAGGGCAGGACAGAAGCATAACTGATGAGGATAACAGAGGGAAACACTGGTGTTTTGAATGTGTGTGCTTTTTTTAAAGTGTTTGAAAATGTAAAGCTTTGTGATTTGAGAGTGGTTGTGGTCGTTACAGAGCTACACTCAGGAGTTAATGGCAACCTTTCCAGTAAAATTGTTCTTTTGTAACAGAGTGTATGAATGCACCCATATAGATGTATAGATGTATATATAGCAAAGAAATAGCTATGTGGAAACCTGTAAGCATACATATATTTGCCTTTGACTTTCTGTTGAGTACCTTTGTTATCTATCTCCCCAGTGCTTTTGTAGTGCTAAATTTCTAAATGAATTACACCACATTTTCTTACCAGTAGCACTACCAGGCATGTGGAAGCTCATTGTGGTTACTCGGTGTTGAGGCAAAAACGTGCTTCTTTATTTTGCTCCTTCTCATGCTTCAGAGCTGAGCTGTTCTGAAAACCAGGGAGAATGATATGCCCTCTTCACAAAAAACTAGGAAACCATTGAAATATTTTGTAATATTTCATCATACAGTAGTTTCTGGCCTGGATATGATTTGGTTACATTCAGTGCATAAAGGTAAAGGTGACCCCTGACAATTAAGTCCAGTCGTGTCCGACTCTAGTGCATACAGAGGAGCAAATGTTCCCAGGCTGTGCTGCATTTCTGCGTGCCTTTGCAGACCAGAATTCTTCAAGACAAGATTGCTTTCATGGTTTGTCAGATTGGCACTTCATGCAAGTGAAAATGGTAGATGGAACATTTGGGATTATGCTTAGTGAATGGTACTTTAATCAGCCACATGGTGACTTAGGGACATTGGGATCCAGGGCCATGTGCTTGTTTTTTTGTGACCTCTCACAACTAGGGTCAGAATACGTAAGAGATTACACTGTGATCTGAGAGAGACACACACATCGTTCCTTGCCTCTCCAGTACTGCTCGTATCCCATGGAGTGGGTAGGGCTGGGCTAGACTTGCAGGGCAACTGCACGTATGCTGCATATGTATCTGCCCTGTTTACATATGAAGTGGGGGTGGCAGGGAGGGAAGCAAAACCTGTTGGGCAGCCGAATCCTGCCCAACTTTAGGCTGGTGGAGCTCTTGCTCTGCTGGCTTAGGGGTGTCGTAAATGTGCCATAAGGCATGTTTTCGACATGCTGGGAGTAAGTGACACTGGTGCGGAGGCTGGCACCGCCACCCTCCAGTCACCTTGCTGGTCAATGCAGGTAAGGTCTGCGCCTGCCGGTGGGAGAGCATAGGAAGGGCAGGTGGGGTGGTGAGGGAAGGGGGCCATTGGTTGGCCTGACCTGGGAGGGGGCTGGGATATCGGCACTGGGTTGTGCCGATATCCAACGCCCCTTCCCAGGCTGGGTCGGCCTTACACGGCCTCCCTGGACATGTGCTAGCTAAAGAGGCCTCCCATTGAGGCCTCCAGCACTTACACCAGGGGAAGGGGACAAATGCCCCCTTCCCCTGAGATGAGCCCGTGCTGTGCCGGCGCATCCTGCGCATCCATTTAGGCCGGTCACTGCAACTTGTGCAGGACTACACTGTCAATCTTTATGTTATGTTGCCAAACTCTGCAACCTTTAAACAGTTTTGTTCACAGCCTGACTCTGACCCTGAAAGTGGGCCTCGCAGGGAGAAAAATGCTGGAAGTTATGAGCACAATAAAATGGGGTAGAGGAGGGGGAGGCCTCCTTTTCCCATACACTTCTTTTTGTATAAAGAGTAGATTGCCCTCCCCCAACGCATACTCTTTATATGTGAATTGTACAAACACATATTTACCATACAATTGACCAACAATCTGGTTTGGCCCTTACGTACTAAGTTGTAAAGACTTGGTAAAAACCTGCACTACCAACGCCACTGTTTACTGCCTTCTGTTACTTTATGTGTCCCACATCCAGAGTTCCATCAAAGACCTTGGGTTCCTCTGGGGAAGATTAACTGTCTAAGCAAATTCTCCTTTATGAGGAAATATAAATTTCCCTTATGAGGAAAGGCTACAGCGTTTGGGGCTCTTCAGTCTAGAAAAAAGGTGCCTAAGGGGGGACATGATTGAGATGTATAAAATTATACATGGGATGGAAAGAGTGGATAGAGAGAAGTTCTTTTCCCTCTCACACAACACTAGAACTAGGGGACATCTACTAAAGTTGAGTGGAGGAAGTATTAAAATAGACAAAAGAAAATATTTCTTTACTCAGCGTGTAATTAGTTTGTGGAACTCCTTGCCACATGATGTGGTGATGGCACCTGGCCTGGATGCCTTTAAAAGGGGATTGGACAGATTTATGGAGGAAAAAACCATCACAGGTACAAGCCATGATGGGGATAAGTAGGCTTACCATATTTTGGGTGATCCAATCCAGACACACACACACACACACACACACACACCGATTTTTTTCTGGGTGCCATTTTTTTTTTAATTTTTTGGGTTTGGGTTTTTTTTTCTTTTCTCTTAATGCCTTCCTGGAAGCCCTTCGTTCTGAAGGGCTCCCGGGACGCTTGTTCACATGCGAGCGGCTTGCAAATCGCAAGCCACACGCATGCGCACAAGCCTGGAAGCCCTCGGCCTGGAAGCCCTTCGTTCTGAAGGGCTCCCGGGCCACTTGTTCACATGCGTGTGGCTCATATGCGTGCGGCTCGCAGGTTTTGCATGAGCCGCACGCATGCGCACAAGCGTCCCAGGAGTCCTTCAGAACAAAGGGCTTCTAGGCCACGTGCGGCTCTGCCTGGAAGCCCTTCGTTCTGAAGAGCTCCCGGGATGCTTGTGTGTGGCAATCCGGGAGAGAAATGGCGGCGGCCATGTTTTTTACATGGCAGCCGCCATTTTTTATTTTTTATTTAATTTTTGGGGACATGGCTGCTGGGGGCCTCCCGGGACCGTGCCCGTGCCCGTGATGGACCTGGAAATACTGGGACTGTCTCGGGCAGACTGGGATGTCCGGTAAGCCTAGGGATAAGTAACCTTCTGGTCTTAGTAATAGGTAATCTCTTAATGCCAGATGCAAGGGAGTGGCAACAGGATACAGGTATCTTGTTGTCTTGTGCTCCCTGAGGCATCTGGTGGGGCCACTGTAAGCTGACCTAGATGGGCTTTTGGCCTGATCCAGCAGGGCTCTTCTTATGTTCTTTTGTCCCCCTGATAGAACTTTCTCAAATAACATTACCAGGTCATTCTGTAAGCAGGGTTGCCACATTTTTCTTTGACCCATTGTTCATGTAATAAGTTATTGAAAGCAGTGAGCATATCTACATAAACAGATTTAGGGTTGTGCTGTGAATTCCTAGATGAGTTGGGAGGTGTATCAACCATGGCTTTTCCTGTTCATTCCTTCCACCATCCCAGGAAGCAGGACTCCAGGTACGATGCCATAGGTAGAGAAGGGTTGGATGAAAAGATGTGGTGGGGGAGCAGGCAAGAGAAACTGCAGCCACTGTGTCTCCTGCTTCACTTGGGGATTTAAATGAATACCATCATCTTAGTTGCAGCTTGCAGCCTGGCAACCCTATATCCACTGAGCAGGAGAATGTTGTATCGTTGTTGTTGTTTTATTTATATACTGTTTTTCAAGAAAAAGTAGTTCACAAAGTGTCGTTGGCCGGAGTATATAGGGTCCCCTGCTCTTGTGGGAAGGTTCCTATTGGCATGACAGGAAGGAGTATCAATACAAGGATACTCGAACATAAGAGTTTTTTGCAGATTAGGACAAGGAGAGAAGTTGGCAATAGCTGAACATGCCATTAATCTGGGCCATGCAATTGACTTTGCAAATACTGGATCACTGGCCAGGGTAAGGGACTGCAAAACCAGAATACACAGGGAGGCCATAGAAATTGTAAAACATGAGCAGAATCTGAACAGAAAGGAGGAGACCTTAAATTTAAATAAGCTGTGGTTACCGGCATTGAAGAGCGCTAAAATACGGAGGATGAAAGAAGAAAGTGGAAACGGACGTATATTTCTTTAAGACACTAACAACTTAATATGATGGCAGTTATATAACTGATCTGGAGCAGGAAGATCAAAATGGAACTTCTGATGAAGCCTTACAAAGTATAAGGCGAAATGTCAAGTGATAGACTTTGTTGTTTTAATTACCACAGTCTCAAACCCGAAAACTGAGACAACGAATTCACAAAGTGTTTTACATAGCAAAATAAATCAAGAAATGGTTCCCTGATCCCAGAAGGCTCACAATCTTAAAAAAAGAAAAAGAAAAGATGCCATGAAAAGAAAAAGAAGAGACACCAGCAACAACCACTGGAAAAGATGCCATGCTGAGGTGGTTGCTCTCCACCTACTAAATATAAGAGAACACCACTTGGAAAAGTGCCTCTTCAGTTGCATACACTAGGGCAGGGGTTCTTAACCCATAGTGCCTAGGAGGTGCATGAGGGGGGTCCAAGGTGGTCCATGAGGTGCTCCAAGAATGAACAATTTTGCGTTGATACACCTTTTTTGGCTAGACAAGGACAATTTTAAAAAATAAATTTGGCCCTTACTGATGGGCCAACAAAAACCAATAGGGGTTTTGGGGAAAACAAAAATATGGGAAAACAATAATATGTTTTCTTATTGGCCACAATTGTTTTTTTGTTTTTTTGCTTTTCATCAGTGTTTCCAAATACATATGGAAACTATCTCTAAACAGTCAGCAACACTGGATATAACACACACACACACACACACACACACACACACACACACACACACGTATAACACACCGTGTGTGTGTGTGTGTGTGTGTGTGTGTGTGTGTGAGAGAGAGAGAGAGAGAGAGAGAGAGAGAGAGATATTTTGAATTTTCAACATTGCTTGTCATCAAGGCAAAAGTTTGGAATTGGCTGGATGCAAGGTACGATAGACATCTGGCTTTATCCATGAATGAGGGGAAACAGTGGCAGTCTTCTCACTGATTGTTCTTGTGAATTTTTTGATGTCTTCAAATTCTATGAAGCAAACATATTTTTCTATGATTGAAATTTAATGTCATTTTTGAAGTTCCACTTTTTGCCATATATGTTCAGTGCAATTTCAAGAACATAGCAAACAATAATTGAAATAAAATAATAAAAAAATATTTTGGGGGAGTGCATGAGCAGTTCAAAATTATCCTGGGGCTGCATGAGGCACAAACGTTAACAGCCTCTCTCAGCGAGTACTGCCTTCTAGGGCTGAGTCCTAGCACTGACAACAAATTCTGCTGCTGAGTCTTGGTTAGCCCTGTCCCAACAGAAGGTGTCCATACAGCTGCTCAGACTAGGTCACGTCAGGAGCCCTTGAGGTGGATGGTGTGAGCTTTAGAGTTCTTGTTCAAAACTGGAAATAGTGAGTCAGATTTCAGGTCAGATACAAGATGGCACTAAATTGTTCTCACAAGGGATTGTGCACAGTATACATCTGTGCACCTCAGATAAAAGGTAATAATGGATGCTTTGGGTAGCATCTTGACTGGAACTTCTGCCATTGGAAACTCCATCCGTGGACTGAAAGAGTGGACCACTTGTGCAAGCAGAACATTCCTTCCATTGATGGGAGGAGCTCCCAAGGGTAGAAATGCTAGTTGGGATGTTACCCTTTGAATTTAATTATGTCGTTGCTGGTGAGTTGCTGGCAGTGATTATTTGTACATCTGGCATAAATTTAAGAATGGGAGTTACAATGATGCCAGTGTTCAGTCTATTTTTTCTTGGTTGCCAACATATGTTTGAGCTTTTGAGCAAATTCACTAGTTTACTTGAAAAGGTAATACAGCATTTTTTCTTGTTTTTTTCAGTTCAGTTTAATAGGAAATATGTGCAGGTTTGTAATTAATAAATATAAACATTAAGGAGAAACTTCCTTAAAACTTGTGTGTCACCAGCTGTGCCTGCCTGCTCTCAAGCCACCTTCATTCTTTACATTCTCTCTCTCTCTCTCTCTCGTGTGTGTGTGTGTGTGTGTGTGTGTGTGTGTGTGTGTGTGTGTGTGTGTGTAAAATTGGATTATGTATCTTTTTGAAAAATAAATACAAGATGCAACAATAAATACAAATTATGATATAAATATATGCCAGATATAAATACAAGATAATTGCTACGGCCTATGGCTTTTTCAGTTAATAAATACAGTATGTCTTATTTACCTGTCTAACCCCATCCATGTATTCATTTTACCACATTGGTTTTTGCATCAAGTTGGTCTGTTCCACATTTTAAAATACAGAGGTGTTTCTCTACTGAACGTTAGATCATAAAGAACCCTGAATGGCCACACGTTATTTTAGTTGCAAGGTTGACTATAAAATGCCACAGCTGGAATTTATGGATTCTACCACAAAACCATAGTTCCTTGGAAGTTAATCATGATTGCAACTATGAACGTAGGGCACGTACCGTAGTTCTACTCATTCAGTTCTTGACCTTCAGTTGTTCATTACATACTGAAGCCACACCTGATGAGCTCACTAGTTTAGAATTGTGTAAGGCTGTAGTCACATTGACATACTCTATGGCATTGTATGGTCTTACATTATCTCTGTACAGGTGTCCCCCGCTTCGTTAACGTTAATGACATTCTGCCTAATGACCACCCGGATATACAATGGCAGTCGTTGGTCGCTTTCCCTACCTTTGCATGTTTGGAAGTTTGAGGCCTCTCCAGAGGCCTGTTCCTGGCCTCTGTGGGCCTCTGAGGGCCTCAAAATGGCCTGCAGAGGCCTCCGTAAGGCACTTCCGGTTTTCGGAAGCAAACTTTTCATACTGCGTTGGACCCTCATTTACTAATAAATTAGTATTGTGTGATGCAGCTGTTTGGAGTGATATTTATTTTATTTATTTTAAAAAATTATATCCCGCCTTTTCCTATGCCAAAGGCAAATGGCCAAGGCGGCTTACAACAGATTAAAATACATAATATAAAATACATAATGATACATAAACAAATTCTCCCAGCATTCTGCACTAATTGCAGTTTCCAAACCGTCTTCAAGGTCAGCCCCACGTAGAGTGCATTACAGTAATCCAGTCTTGAAGTCACTAAGGCGTGGACCACCGTGGTCAGGTCCGATCGACTCAAGTACGGCCGCAGCTGGCGCACCAGCCGAAGCTGGGCAAACGCACCCCTGGCCACAGCCACCACCTGGCTTTCCAGGGAGAGCTGTGAATCCAGAATTACTCCCAAGCTGCGCACCCGTTCCTGCAGGGGGAGTGCAACCCCATTCAGAACTTGGTCCAATTCTGGTGTACTAATGCATCATTGGAAGGGGAAGACCAGGCCATTCTCCTGTAAGCTTTGCACCAAACAATGTGAGAATATTCCTTGTCTTTCAAGAGGGGCATTCCCCAGAAATGAAAGAGTGCTGAGCACTTTGTTAAACTTGCACTGCAATTCTATGCGTATCTACTTAGAAGTAGATGGGACTCAATGGCATCGCTACCATCAAGCAACGGTAGCGGGCCGCTACGGGGTGAGGCGCGCACGCGCATGACGCGTCACCTCTCCTGCACACGTTGCCCCCGAAGACGTCCCCGGAGCTGGCTTCCCCGGCCGACGCGCCAGGACCTTCTGAGGAAGGCCCGCTGTGCGAACGTTATTTATAACGCTTGTTTGCACATGCGCAGACCGTCCCTGAGGGAAAAGGGCTGCCCTTTTCCCTCAGGAACGGTCTGCGCATGCGCTAAAAAACGTTATAAATAATGTTCACGCAGCGGGCCTTCCTCAGAAGGCCCCGGACAGCCATATGGGGAAGACGTCCCCGAGCCGGCTGCAACAGTTAAGGGGGTGCCCGGAGGGGGTAATTGTAAGAGGGGGGTGTAGGGGGGAGGCGTCACTTGGGTGACGCGCGTGCCCCGCTATGGGGCGGCGCGCGCCCTAGTGACGCCACTGATGGGACTTGCTCCCAGGTATTGCACCGTAAGGAACTATCTGCCCAATTCTTACTAAAGGAAGCACCTGCAGAACACGTGTTCTGTTGGCGCTGGCTGCCACAAAAGCGCTGTAAAGTGCAAGGAAACGTTCCCCTGTGCACTGGCAGAGCAACTGAGGACCGCCAGAGCAGGTAAGCCCTGCACAGGGGTTGGAACAGGGTGGGGGTGGGGGACAGGGAGGGAGTTGAATGGGGTGAGGGAGAGCAGAACGGGAAGGAGATGGGGTGAGATGGGTGGGTGGATTCGGCCTGGGAGGGGGTGTTTTCAGTGGTGGTGGTGTGCGCCAAAAAAACCCTTCCCGGGCCTGATCCACCTGCATGGATAAACTTGGACCTGTGCCAGAGATATCACAGGCGCATGTTTGAGTTGACTCATTGTGGCTGCTGGGGCTTATCCCCGGGCAAGGGGACAAGTGTCCCCTTACGTCGAGGAGACCCCCAGCAGCCAAAAAGCCCTTGTGGGATGCAGCATAGCCTGTGCCAATGCCGTTGCATCACCACGTGGGGATTTAAGTAGGATTGGGTTCCCCTTGTGAGAGCATGGCGTAAGTCTAGCAGCATTATTCCAAATTCCTTGTTACCCAAACCATCAATTAAAAAACACTGAAAGGAAAAGAAAAAAGCTACAAAAGGAATGACTTTTATTCCTGAAGTTTCCTAACATCCCTCAGTAGTTTGTGCCAGAATATAAACACTGAGATAGTGGGTCTTGACGCCACTTCATATCTAACTGTGTGGAAAATAAAAGCAAACATGTGCAAACTAGATAAGTGTATTGGCTTTTTTGTCACTGAAAACAGCCAAAACCACATCCAAGCATTCTTGGCTTACTGGGTCAGTTTCACTGAAAGTTAAAGCCATGTCGAAGTGATCTGTGGTGAAGCAAGGTTCATATTTTAGTCTTATAAAATCTGTTAATATATAATGCTAAATAATTAAAGACAGGAGATGTATCTACTGTATTTGCATCTAAATAACTGGAGCCGGATGTCTGGGAATGGGCCTATCCAAGCCAAGGCTGTTCCACGCAGCAAGGCTCAAACTGCCTGTGACAGCAGCAGGTCTGTGTCTTTCAACCTGGATCTTCAGTCACATTGAAGTGGCAGAGTGCAGGCTTTACGTGCAGAAGGTCCCAGACTCCATCCCTGGGCTGGCACCTCCATGGAGGACAAGGAAATGTCCTGTCGAAAGCCCTGGAGAGCTGCTGTCAGTTGGTGTCAACAATATGGACATAGATGAACAAATGATCTTGCCTGGTGTAAGGCAGCTTCCTATGATTTTAAGAGCCATAAAGGTAAAGGTATCCCCTGACAATTAAGTCCAGTCGTGTCCGACTCTAGGGTGTGGTGCTCATCTCCATTTCAAAGCCGAAGAGCCAGCGTTGTCCGAAGACGCCTCCGTGGTCATGTGGCCGGCATGACTCTCCTTGCCGCAGCGCGTAGCATGCAGCTGGAACACGGAGCGCTGTTTACCTTCCCGCAAGCGGTACGTATTTATCTACTCGCATTGACATGCTTTGGAACTGCTAGGTTGGCAGGAGCTGGCCAAGCAACGAGCGCTCACCCCGTCGCGGGAATCGAACTGCCGACCTTTCGATCGACAGCTTATGGTTCAGCGGTTTAACCCGCTGCGCCACCCGCTGCCATAAGGGCATGCAAATAGGGACCTAAATGCTCTCTATGACCTACTTCCCCACCTCATGTTCCTGAATTCACTTTTCCCTTAGGCAAGCTCCAATACCTGAATTGAACCCAGCTGGGAGAAAGACACTTCGGAAAGGGGCTGCAGGGATGCTAAGTTATGGATGGTTCACCCATGAACCCCTTTTTTTCTCATTTCCCACCGCTGTTTTATAGTGATTGGGGAAGTCCTGGGTTTAAATGCATGGATTGGTTTAAGTGCATCATCATGTATAGCATGAGCCCCTGCTGTATTTTAGCTTTTGCGCAATAATTCACACAGTTCTTAGTGCATTGACAATAGCAAAATATTCCATCCACATATAAGATATTCAAGGGATGGCCTTGGTAAGAGGAAAACAGCCATGCTGCAGTTCTCTCTGTCGTCGTCATCGTTGTCGTCATCATCACTATTAATAACAACATAATAATAGCAACTTCATTAGTATCATTAACAAAACTTTGCAGAGCATTACACCACTCAGTGGTCATATAAGTACCAATGACACCCAGTGGGTACATATGACACTCATGCAATAAAATTTGATATAGCAATGAATGCATATGCATGTATTTAGGAAACAAACACATTTTCCCCAGTTACAATAATTGGAATTTGATTACTGAAGAGCTGTGACAGCTCTGCAACAAAAGTAGTTCCCTATGAGAAGATATGTACATAGATTGTTCACAATCCATGAAGATACTCATTGAGTTACTGATCAATAAATTGATCACACCGAAAGGATCTTTATGTTTCTAGTGGGGCTTTTCAGTCTGGGAAAAAAGGTGCCTGAGGTGGGACATGATTGAGATGTATAAAATTATGCATGGGATGGAGAGAGTGGATAGAGGGAAATTCTTCTCCCTCTCGCACAACACCAAAACCAGGGAACATGCACTAAAATTGAGTGGAGGGAGAGTTAGCACGCACAAAAGAAAATATTTCTTTACCCAGTGTGTAATTCATCTGTGGAACTCCTTGCCACAGGATGTGGTGATGGCACCTGGCCTAGATGCCTTTAAAGGGGGTTTGGATAGATTCCATGGAGGAAGAGACCATCACAGGTTACAAGCCATAAGCTACCTCCTGGCTTTAGAAGTAGGCTTTCTCTGTGCCAGGTGCAGGGGAGGGGCAGCAGGAAACAGGTTATCTTGTTGGCTGTATGCTCCCTGAGGCATCTGGTGGGGCCACTGTGAGATACAGGAAGTTGGACTAGATGGGCCTTTGGCCTGATCGAGCAAGGCTCTTCTTATGTTCTTAATGAAGCCAATCCTACCCAAATTCCCCGTCAATGCAGCTGCACCAATGGAGTGTGCACTGTATCCTCGGGGAGGGGTGGGTGGGTTAGAAAGGTCTCCTTGGGGGTAAGTGAACTTTTCTTCACTTACCCTAGGGAAAGCCTCTACTGCTGCCATGGGTCTTCTCAGATCTACGCCTAGCAGATGTAATTCTGAGGCTTGTAACAGTAAGGGAGATGGACAGGGCTAAGATATTGGGGCACGCAAATGCTGCTGACACCTGCCCTTCCCTGCCCCATTCCACCCCCACTGCCATTGCACTTACCTGTACTGGTTTGGTGATGAGCCTCCAGTGCTGCCGCTGCTTGCAGCAGAGCACTCAAAATGGCCACTGGCAGTGGGCTGTGCGTGCCTCCAGAAGCCATTTTATGGCAACAAAACTCTGTTCTGCTGTCATAAACCCCTGCATGCGCTGGCCCAATCCTGGATAGGATTGTGCCATAAGTGATGTTTCTGCAGCCAAAGAAGCAGGGAATAGGCAGAAATCAGACACCTTCCCGAGCCAGAGGCTCAACTCTGGATCCAAGCCAATATCTGGAAGACTCACAGAACTAATTGCCTTGATGTTAATCTGGATTGCTCTGCCAGTGCTATCAAGATGGTATACATATATAATTCTATTAATTCTTCAGTCACAAATGATACAGGATGTCCAATTGCTACCCATTCTGATATGTAGAAAAACAGACTGTTTTTTCAGGCATTTGCTGGATGCTGACAATAGATTTCTTTCAGCAGGAAAGGAGTAGGTTAGTACGGAAGAGATTAGAAGCCCTATTTGCAACATGACATTGCATACTTAATATATCTATAGTGGCTTAAGGAAGTGAATAACTGGAATAAAAACAATTTAGTTAGAGTACATTATTGCGTCTCTAAGCCAAAAATAAGTGCAGTGGTGGAGAAATATTTCTGCCATCCATTTTTTCTTGTACAAGTATGGTTTTGATCATTAAACAGTCCAATCTTACCTAACTCCCCACGTGCTGAGGCATCCGCACCAATGCTGTGCGTGCTGCATCCCTCAGGGGAGTTTTGGGCCAGGGTAAAAACCCTCACAACCTCACTAAGTCTACTCGGACCTGTGTCAGCTACTGGAAAGGTAGATCGAGGCCGGGAAGAGCGATAAGCTATCGGCGGCGCTGGTGTCGCCGATACTGCCCCCTTGCCGGCCTCAATCCGCTCTCCTCCTCACCCCGATCTCCTTTCCATGCCTCCCCTCCTCACCCCATTCCACCTACCCGCCTGCTCCCCATGCTGACTTACTGGTGCTGGGGGATGTGGACAAACTGGTGGCGTACTACCGCAGCCACTCTCTGCTTGCAGCAGTGGACGGCTGCGTGAAATCGCATGTCACATTTTTGCCATAAAGGACCTTACATTGCAGGAACACTAGTTCCGGCAGCATAAGGCCCTGTTAGGATTGGGCTGAAACACTATCAGTGGTGATGGCACCTTGATAATTGGGTGTTTATTTTTCCCTGTACTCGGAGCTTTCCTACCCCTGACATAATATTCTGTGCCATTTCAAAGCAACGAATTTTGCTATTTCTATGGCTTCTCTATGAATTCTATTTTTAAAATTATTAATCCTTGCTAAAGATCCATGTTTTCAAATTTAATCTCATGTCCTATTTGTATGGTATGTTCTGCCATTGCTGATTTTTCACGTTGTCCAAGTCTGCAGTGCCTGTTGTGTTCTATTATTCTAGTATTGATGCTTCTGCCCGTCATCCCGATATACATTTTGCCACACAAATTTGAAAACGTGGGTTAATAATTTTAAAACTAGATTTCATAGAGAAGCCATAGAAATAGCAAAACACAAAAACAATATTAACAGAAAAGAAGAAATTTGCAGTACAAATAAAATCTGGATGCCTGTCATAAAGAATGCTCAAAATGTAAGACGTCAAGAAATATAAGCCGCACTGCACCTTTAATGATTAAGCCATTTAATCATTTGATTTTGTCTGTAAACCGCTTTGTGAACTTTTTGTTGAAAAGCGGTATATAAATATTGTCAACAACAACAACACAATATGCTGCTGCCAAACAAGCCACAGCTGTTGGAAGTCACCTATCAACTCCTAAGCGAAGAACTTCAGACGAGGCCCTATACAGCCTTAGGGCGAAACTACTAAAGAGATTTTTTGTTTTTAATCTGTATACACAGTTTTAATCCCGAATAAACAGAAGTACTGAAATTCAACGTTTGAGTGGGGTTTGTGCACAGTGTAATTACAAATGTGCATTCCTATTATATGCAGCAAGATTTATTCTATAGCCTCATACAGCTGAGGAATTCAGCCAAGCTTCAAAAACCCTTAGGTAGAAAAGGGCATCCGGGGCTAGGAAAAAAATACCATGCTAATAGGCAGCTTGCTGCCTACATAAAGAGAATCCTGCAGGAAAAGATTATTAGCAAGCATCCAACACAGTTGGCTATGAATTAGGTTTTTTTTTTCCTCATCCTCAGTAGTAAGTACTGTGCTGCACTGGCACACATAGGGACAGAGTCCATATTATAACAGGATCTAGTCTCCACTGCAATTTCTCTCTCTCTCTCTCTCTCTCTCTCTCTCTCTCTCTCTCTCTCTCTCTCTCTCTCTGGATGTGATCTTCTTTAAGTCTATATTGCTGTCCAATCTTGAAGTCAAAAGCCTCCCCCAGAAGCCTTGCCTGCCCCACTGTACTTGAAGGTGAAGAGGGACCACCTTCATCGCCTCACTCCAGCCCATCTGGCCACGACGCCCATTTATTGGCTTGTGTTGCCACACAAGCCAAGGCAGGCTCCCCTGAGGAGTCTTGCACATTCTTGTGTATAGCTGCCACCAACACTGGACTGTTTTGGGGGAGGCTCTTTGTAGAGGCTAGCTGAAGCCACTACAAGTGAGGGTAAGGCTTTAGGACAGCCTCCTGTTGCAACAATACGCGGCAGGAGGTACCTTCCAACAGCCAGCAAGGGGACGCTGTCCCCTTAATATGGGAGAAACCAGAAGGGAAGAGGGGAGGGACCATCACAGGGTGGGGCAGGAAGAGGCGGGGAAGACAGGGAGCAACACAGCTTCAAAAGGGCAGAAGGGACCAGCAGGAGGAGGAAGGAAGGAGGTGAACTACTTGAGGGCTGGGATACTGGCAGCCTCACCAGGGCAGAGGAGAACAGCAGGGCCCAGGGAAGGAGCTCCCGAGCAGTGGAGGAGGAGGAGGGAGAGTGAGAGTGAGAGTGCCCACCTCAATCTCTGAGGCTCACCTGGGGCTATACTTCTAGCCCAGGATAATAAAATAAAAAGGGGAGCAAGCTGTGACTTTTGTGCACCTCTTGCTTTTACCCTCATGGCCACTGGTTGGAGGTCAAGCGTACAATTATATCTATGCTCGAGAATGCATGTCAGCTAAAATTGCATCACTAAATATTATTATTATTATTATTAACCAGTATTTATGTACCACCTTTTCTTTGGTCATCGGATTTGTTCTCTGACTTTAATTCAAAGGCGGTTTACACAGGCAGGCTTTCTAAACTCCAAAGGGTTTTACAATACAATTGTTGTTGTTGTTTAGTCGTTAAGTCGTGTCTGACCCTTCGTGATCCCATGAACCATATCCCGCCAGGCCTTCCTGTCCTCCACTATCTTCCTGAGTTCGCTCATTTTCATGTTTGTTGCATTGGTGATGCTGTCTAACCATCTCATCCTTTGCCTTCCCCTTCTCCTTTTGCCTTCCATCTTTCCCAGCATCAGAGTCTTCTCCAGAGAGTCCTCTCTGATGTTCTAATCTCTCAAAGAACCCTTCATTCTAGATATGGTTTCTTTCACAGTCTAGCCTCTCTCTGGCATCTGCCTCATCATGCTTCAGCTGACAGGCAACCTTGACTCCCACTCAAGTGCAGCTGCAGCTTCTGTCCCTCACGTCATATTTTGTGATAGGATTAAAGTACTTAATGGCAATGTAAAGAACCATGAAATGTCAATAGATCTCTCCTGAAGATCTTCAAACTGTTACTGCTGGTTCTGCTTCTCAAGTTCCATGACTGTTTACCATGTACCTAGCAGTATGGGGAGGGGGGCACAGAAATAACACAGCTCCTATGGTGTCCTAGAAGACTTACAGTTTACAGTAAACGGACTAGATAGGAATGGTGAAAAAAGAGGATTGGCAATAATAGTAGGGAGTAATTTTGCCAACTTCTTTTCTCTGATAGAGGCTCTTTGTCTTTAACAGCTGCATGACAAGCAGAATATGATCGGGTGCAGCTTTTCCCAACACAAATGCAAAGACAAGGAAACCTCACCTGTTTGATTTCTGTCTTTTGCACTCTTGTTAAGAACTGTTTCAGATGATTACAGTATTTCTCCAGAGTAACGGGAGTCATATCATTGTGGCATTAGTGCCTCCCATCCCAAATTCCACCAGTCCCCTCTCCCTACATCTTCTTTTGCCCAGTGTGGGACACAGTAGGATTCTGCTGATTGTAGCAGATGGGCAAGGAGGGAGTGTGAGAGGAGCAGTGAGATCACGTCCCGATGATTTCAGTAGGAAGGTTAGACATGGGTTTAAATCTCTCCCGTGGACACCAATGAGACTTCAAGGTGCTTCACTTTGGCTGAATTGTGTCTTTTCTTTGGGCTTTTGTAGGGAGCCATCACATCCATAATACTCCATTAGGGCATGGCAATTTAGCACTGGCAAGAGGGGTGTGAAAGAATGAGGTGGGAGATGGTGCAGTAGCCACAGCCCTGCTCAGTGGGGTGCACAGCACTCAGTGGGGTGCTCAGTCAAGTGCTTGTAGTGGTCATCCCTGGCCATGTCCCTGACAGTCTTAACATCTGTTGGGACATCTACAGTGTGTCTCTACCAGCAAGTACTTAAAATGAAGAAAAAAAAACAGCAACCATGTCTTCACAAGTGTAACCCAATCTTCTAATTATTTACCCAAATGTCAGCTTATGTGCTGATTGACTCGGCTGATATACTTCTGTACAAGGACTGTTTGTATAAGGACGCCAGCAAGAAATACGAGAAGCAAGAAAAAACCCTTAGGGAGGGCTCAAAGAGTTCTTCAGCAGCTAAATCTACTGAATAGGCAATTGTGGTTGGACACAGAAAGAAAAACACAAACCTATGGTTATTATGAGAGTTGCATATAAATTATTAACACCTTGGGCTGGGTCTTAACCTTCAGTCCATGAAAGGAGGATCCTCCTGTTCACCGAAAGAGATTGGTGCACCAGGCACAAGGTTAGATGCAACCCATTAATTGGAGTAAAGTTGGATTCACACAATCTGACGTTTGACCAAATGGTGATTTTATGTTCACCTGGAAGGTGTAACTTGTCATTGATTCCATGGCCATCACTCTTTTTTTGCCAAAGTCAAGAGGTGATGGAAGAATGAGTCATCTAAAGCTACTGTAATTTGCATTGCCTGACAGAAAGAGCAATGATCATTTCCATTTGTCAATTCTTGTAAAAAATGAACTTAAAAAATCAGCTGACAAATTTAATTTTAAGGCCAAAGTGAAGCACTTCCTATGGGTTTCAATGGGAGGGTTACGGCTCAATCCTATTTGATGCCACGTGATGCTGATAGCACACAGATGCCGGTGCGATGTCCATCACATCCGAAACCCATTCTGGCAACTCCATACTGATGGAGCACTGACACCGACACAATGGTGAAATGCCAGGCCTATCCTAGCAAAGCAATGCTGGTGCGACTCTTCCCAGCATCCATGGAAACACCAGCACAGCTATCCATGAGGTGTCATCTTGATGGCGGGGCATCATCGCCATGACATTGGCGTGTCATCATCCATGTGACACCCATGTGTCATCACCATGATGCCCAAGGAGCCAATCACTGCATCCAATCAGCACCAACACTGGTGGCCAGAGAAGTGCTGCCAGGGTGAACTGAACAGGGGGCAGGGGCAGATGCAAGGCCAATGAGTGGCAAATGCTGAGGGGACACCGCCCCTGCCAGCCACTAGGAATGAGCAGCACAGCAACAGGCACCACCCCAACCATGAGGAGATGCTCCAAAGACACTACACTATACACACACACACACACACACACACACACACGACACAAGGATACCACAGCAACCCCCCCCCCCCTTTATAGAAGTTACACTGGCATCGGCAGCAAAGGAGCAAAAGCAAAGAACTGTTAGGAGCCCCTGCACCCAGGGTTCAAGTCCCCT
The DNA here is from genome assembly GCA_026170595.1 of Plestiodon gilberti rubricaudatus. Taxonomy (NCBI): domain Eukaryota; kingdom Metazoa; phylum Chordata; class Lepidosauria; order Squamata; family Scincidae; genus Plestiodon; species Plestiodon gilberti. The sequence goes on from JANXHW010000001.1 coordinate 265,207,315, forward strand.
CATCCCACTCACACAAACACACACATGCAAGGAATACCTTTTTGACCACAGCAGTGCAAAGGTAGAAAAATCGCTCCCTTGGAAGAGGGCAGCTACAGTATGTGAAACAAAAATACAAGTCTCGGGGACATCCACCCGCTGAAAGGAGCACTTATGCCGGGGGGACGGGACGGGAACATGTCACAAGGGAGCCTCAATGGCACTCAGGTAAAGCAGGGTGCTGGTAGCTCACTGCAAAATGACTCCGGCTGGGAGCCAGGCTAGAATGGTTTAAGTCCAGCTGCCTGTGTCCCTCCCACGTTATGCCCCAATCTCCTTGCTTTGTCCTCTCTGCTGGTGGAGTTGTACTGGTGTCTGAGTGACGTGATGCATTCGTCGGCAGGTGGACTTCTACACCAGTGGGACTGTCATTGCACCAGCGTGCATGGAGATACACTGGCGTATCTCGAGGATAGGCTTGGGCCTTTTCGTATGCTTAAATCTCTCTCCGTGAAATGCATAAAATATTCAGTGCATACAACACAACTAAAGTCAGGAGCATGCTCTCCCACTGAAATGCATAGAACTTAAAAGTGCTTCATGTTGGCAGGGTTGTGCCCTTTCTTTGGGCTACTGCAAGGATTTGTTTCATTATTAATGCTCAGTTAGGATGTGGCATGTATTATGATTGTTTTGTTTATGTCCTGTTTTTCTACTATAAATGTCACTCAAAGCAGCATATGAATCAAATTGTATAAAACAACCCTGCAGTTTTAAAAGCTGTAAAGATTCAGTGCATACAACACAACTAAAGTCAGGAGCACCAAAACAAAAAGTGGCATAAGAAAAGCTAAACCATCACACCTTAAAAGCCTTTTAGCATCGACAAGAAGGAAATGTGTAGAGAACCAGTTGCTAGATGTATCTCCTTTTTCACACTCAAAAGGTTTTTTACTTACTTACATTTCTATCCTGCCCTTCAAGCTCAGGGTGGCATACAAGGTTCTCTTCTCTGCCATTTTATCTTCACAACCATTCTTTAAGGTACACTAAGCTGAATAGCCTGATGTTTCCCATGACAGAGTGAGAGTTCAAACCCGGATTTCAGTTCACCTGCTTTAATCTGCTCTTCAGGTTGACAGAAGCCTCTTTGTTAAACTTTGTGCAGCTTTTCTGCTTTTGAAAGTAACGCTCTTGTCCTTTGGCACTACTGTCTCCATTCCTGACTACAAGCTCCTCTTTTCTCTAGTAGTACATACAAACAGGCAATATTTCACAGCTTCATGGAGAAAGTCCAGCATGAAGCCACCACTATCAAGAGATGAGCAGCTGCAACCATTTCGTGCCAGTGGTTGCCCTTGTTAAAACTGCAGCGATTGGAGTTGGCTGCTGTGGTCCCCCTAAGCATGATGAGTCTCACAGTAGAGCACCCCCCTTATGAATGAATAGCCAAGGACAAGATTGCATGAGTTGTGGTTGTGATTTTGGCTTGCATTGCTGTTGCTGGGTCTCTGTACAACTCATAGAATGCCACTTAATGGGCCATTGTTATACTGAGACCAGATAAGAAACATGAATGCAGCATTGGTTCCATTGTGGCTTTAGTTGGATTTTTTGCATTGTCACAAGGGAACCCATTGGGTCCTCACTTGATTGCTAGGATATCTCTTATTTATTATTCTCTCTCTCTCTCTCTCTCTCTCTCTCTCTCTCTCTCTCTCTCTCTCTCTCTCTCTCTCTCTCTCTCACCACCTTTCAATCATATGCTCCCCACAACGGCTTACAACAGATTATAACAATGCAATACAAAGTCATTAACTCATCTCTTGGTTGGTAGGGCAGCCAAGAGAGATTTGGGAGGGGCAGGACATGATGGTAAAATCTCTTCCCAGTTGGTGTTCCACTGGTGTTCCACTGGTGTCCCATTTACTAACCTTAAAGGGCCTGTAGCAAGCCCAGAGGAAATGGTCACTGTCTGTGAAGTGTGCTGCAGGCAGCACGGCACCAAATGTGACTGTCGCTAGGATGGGGCTTCTTAGGGAGGCACAATGGAATGTGGCTCCTCATTCATCTATCACCAGGCTTACCAGATTGCCGACCGGGACGTTCCTTTTTGCGCTCCGGCTACTATCGCCCCTCCCCCCCGCCGCCCTTAAGGGCAAAAAGGAACATCCCGGTCGGCGATCTGGTAAGCCTGTCTATCACTGATGGGCAAGTTGTCTCCAAGGGAGCTCTGTAGATCAGGCCAATAGCAAGTTCAGACATGTAGTTTTAAATAAATACATAGGTGACAAATTTATTTCCATTTGCCAATCATCTTCAAACTTTGTCTGGTAGAGTTCCTTTGTTTCGGAGTCTGGTTTATACACTTGAGCATCAGAGATCAGCACTTGCATTATTGTTGCGTGTCATTCAAGCTGTTTTATGGTGGCATTATTTATAATTACATTCTGACAGGGAGACCCTTTTCCTTGTTTTTCCAGCCAGATGCACTGCCTTGTCTCTCAGAAGAGCAGCTTAATGCCCTTCTGGAAGAATGTATGCAGTCCCAAAGAACAGTGAACAGTCTTCTTCCCCTGCCAATATCTCAGGGATTCCTTCTTCCCAGTTGTGACACATCTGAAAACGCCGTTCCAGACTCCAGAAATGAACTATTATATGATGCTCACAGTGTGGGAATGATGACAAGCCAAGAAACAGTTGGAGCTAAAGATAAAGACAGATGTTCAAAGGAAAATATGGAAACTGCTGACTGTCATCTCAAGAAGACGTTGGTTGAATCTCATTTGTCTGAGAAACCCACGACTGAGCAAAAATTAAACGATAACCCAGAAGGCCAAGAGGAGATGACATGTAGTAATAGCAGCTCCGAAGACTACTTCATGTCAATAGCCCTCAACAGAGACAGGCCAAAAAAGCCCTCTTTTCTCGATGAACCTTTGTATTGTATGAACTTGAACAATGAGCTATCCACAGATGTCGACATTCCTAGCATACCATTGCAAACCAGAGGAGGTGAGGTTCTTAATAAACCTTTGCAGTAAGCTTTTGATTATGATTTAAAAAACCCAAGCAGGTTCTCGCCAGAGGTATGCACTAATGTATTATGATTACACCGGTGGGGCAAAAGAGCCCTTTCATAAGGCACAAAACGATGCCAGAAATAACACAACATTTCAAAATGTTTTCTAACATTCTTGAACCACCATAAATAGCTGTGAGATTCGTTCTCTTGGAAAAAGCACTAAAAATAATGATTGATTATGTCAGCCAGCAATGAAGTTGAATATACACATGAATTATCTTTTTAATAATAGGCACATGGGTATCTTTTGTTCTTTGTGTTGAACAAATTGCATGAAAAGGTTTTACAGAAGGTTGACTGACTGCATTTCTCTCTGAACTGAAGAAAAGAAAAAGAAAACAATGGCACATAATAATAAGAAACAAAGAATCTCTTGCTCTGTTCCGAGAAAACTCCTATAACGGATGTTCAGTGTCCTGAGGAGTTGATATACATTGACCATGATCCCCTTTAGGTGTGCCAAGGCCTTCTGAGCACTCAACAGAGTTTCTGACTTGTTTCTTCTGACAACAGTTCCTCATGTTGCATCACTCTTTTGAACCATGAGATATTGTGGTAGTTTGACAAATGGTATGGGGGGTTGCTGATAAGGGGAGGAGCATTTGGGGCCCATACACATGTGAAGCTTACTATGTGACTCTCTGGATTGTGATTGATGCTCTTTATTCTTTGTATAATTTTGTGGATATTAAATAGATATACTGTACACGGAAAACATATCATCTGTATTATATTTTGGCCATATATTAGAGTAAAGGCTAAATTAGATGTTACAGGAAATGCGTGGCTGCTATCAAAAATGTATCTCATCCCCACACCCCCAGTCGCCCCATAGCGTCTAGTCAAACTTATCAACCATGTTGTGATGCCGTGATGCTTTGCATGTCCCACCCTCTTCCATCTGAAGCCAATGCTGTGCTCTGGAGGTGGGCAGGTGCAAAGCATTATGAACGTCATGAGACAAGGGAGGCTCTCCTGGACATTATGAAGGGGCAGGAACTAAACTCAGCACAGGTTTGCAGCTGCATTTGTTGGAATATTTAATTGGGCCTTTATGGTGCACTTAAACCCCATTTACGTCCATGGAGTTGTACTTCCATGGGAGCACCTTACTGTATTCAGGGTTGTGGCGTTTCAGCATGTCTCCAGCTCAGTAATTCTTTATATCAGTGATTTCTAAATCTTAATTCCCTCAGCAAAACTTTACTATTATTAACATGTTTTAAATAAATAACTGCAATGTCACCATCGTTGTTGTTGTTGTTGTTGTTGTTAATATTGCAACAGTGCCATCAATATACATGATGTCTGGGAGAGACAGAGATAAATGTGGGAAGATGTAATTAAATGAACTTAAACTTTGGTTATCACTGAGAATGAGGATTAAGAGCTTCATGACCCAATCCTATTGAGGACCCATGGCAGTGGATCTTGCAATCTGCTGCTGTAAATCTGGGCCAACATCGCAAAAGTTGCGCCACTCTCTTGCACTTCAGGACCACCAGTGCAAACAGTTGGAAGCCCTGCACACATGCCAGAGGCTTACCCAGCCCGCACCTGAGCAGGTAAGGTGGTGGTGGTGGGGCGATTTGGTAGAAGATCAGAGTGGGAAGTGAGCTGACTTAGGAGTAGTTGGGGAGCAAATCATGGGAGGATCTTGGTGGCAGAAGCACACACCAAGATCTTATTCCTCTTTTCCCAGCCCAATGCCCCTTGAGGCTCCTTGGACTTAAGCCAGCTAAATAGCTGGCATAGGTCCAGGGAGACCCATTGGTGGCTAGGCAGCTTATGGGGAGGTAAGTAAAAACGTTGTTTTACTTTTTTCGAAGTACAGTATACATTTTGAAGAATGTTTTTCCAAGAAACATTTCGGAGATCCAAAGAAACATATCCTTCGTCTACTGAAAGCAATCACATGTGAATTATCTCTTACAGGGGTATCACATTTGCTCAGTGTGGTGGGTGGTGGGGGGAGAAAGTCTGCAGCCAGAGATGGGAGGAATCATATCACCATCTCTGATTGCTGCTGGTTCTTTATACATGAACTGAGCCCTGCCCTTCACGATGGCCATGGAAACTTGGTAAAAATGCCGTGGAGAGTGCCCAGTAGTGCCCAGTGTGGGCTGTTTGAATTCAGCCGCTTTTGCATTTTTTGTTATCTTTTAATAATCTGGGAATGATTTTCTTTCTGTGCAGATGAATTGAAAGTGGAAGATGTGAGTGAAGAGTAACATGCTATCAACTTATCCCATTTCAGTGACATGACAATTTCACAGCCATCATAACAGCATTGGTAAAGTCCAGTTCACTAGTTCTTGATTTACATGAAATTTACAGAAAAAAAAATCACACGTACCCGAACCATAAAAGCTTGTGATTCAATTAAAGAAATTGCCACATAATGAACTCTTTTTTGTCTTGCTTCCCCCCCCCCCCCTGCTATTGGATTTCTATTAAGCATTAATTGATTTCTGGGGAAGCTTGATACGTGCCAGTGTTTAAAAATCCAAATGAATTAGATTTAGGGCTCAATCCTACCCCCCTACCCCCTAAGCCGGCGTAGCACATCCTGGGTCGGCCCACAGCTGTTGCAAAAGCTCCCGTAAGGCAGTTGTGCCAGCTCCAGGCCGGTGCAGAGGCCTGTACCGGCCCCAGCACGGCAGATCCGGATGGCACGTGGCCCAGTACAGTGAGTTTTGTGCTGGTGGGTGCGAGGGTGGGGGAGGTGGTGAAGGGGTGTAACAGGACGGGGAAGGGCGGTAATGGGGGTGGGCGAACAGGGCCCAGGAGGGGGGCAGGATCGGTGATGCTGGTGCATGCTGAATCCTATCCCCCTTCCCTGTCTGGATTTCCTTACATGGAGCTTCCGGATTTGCGCCACCAAAAAAGCAGGTGCAGATCCAAGGAGTCCCATTGTGGGACCTGGGGCTTTACCCGGGGTAAGGGAACAAAAGTTCCCTTCCCCCGAGGTGACCTCCTAGCTCCCATTACCTGCTCAGGATCCAGCGTGATCCTCGCTGGATCGCTGGGCAGAAAGTTAGGTAGGATTGGGCTGCTAAGCTTCTCTGTCTGATTTCTAATTATAAAGCCTCAAAAAGTCTTAGGAGATAAACTACATGCACATGTATATTCCTGTTACATCATTGGGCACACAGCATAGCGGAGGCTTTATATAACTGAGAATGGGATCTTACAATGAGCTGCGTTTAAATATGAATAGTTGAAGTTTTTACAAGTTCACCTGAACAGCAGGTATGCCGTGGATGGGATGCTAAACATTTCTTGCTGCCTAAAGGAACTGGGACGTGTTCACTCTTGCACATTGTTATGTGGGAATGATTTAAACAAAACACCTGAGAAACAGTTGAGTCCTGTATTGATTGTCCTGCCATATGTAGTTATTCAATTTATGTGAACTAATTTGTATATCACATTTGCTGAAACCCTGTGGAAGCGATCTAGCTAGCAAGATGTTTCCACTGTTTTATATTTGCTTTCATGGCTTAAAAAAAAAATATTATTTCTAGAATGCCTACACTGTGACAAGGCATTGTACAAGAAAAATAGTAATAATTAAAAAATAGACCCTGCCCTCAAGTTTCCAATCTAGTGACCCAATCCAGCTCTAGTTATACATTTACCAAATGTTAATGTGCAGTTAGCTGTGCAAGAATGTGGGTGGGGATTTGCATTTGAATGTGCATCATGAAGCACATTCCATTAAAGGTAATGCAGTGCAAATAAGGTGTATTCTACTTGAATGTGCTTTTGAATGGACATCTTGAGTATTCATTGGATTTATGCTTTCAGCTCTCAGTCCACGAATGACACATGTACAAGAGGCTACTAGTAAGAAACAAGGCACAAAAAGGAAGAGGAATGCAGGGAAAAAATAAATCACACTGTGTGTTTCAGCACTCATTGGAAAAAAGAAATGTTGTTTAACATTTATTAACGGTGCAATCCTATCAATCGTTTAGGCCGGCAGAGCACTGCGAAATTGGCCTAGGCTGTCACAAATGTGCTGTAAAGCACGTTTGCGGCACCCAGCAAGTAGGTGGCACTGGCGGGAAGGCATTGCCATCCTGCCAACGCCATTCCAGGAGCTCCATGCACCAGAGCAGGTAAGTTCTGCTCCGGGTGGCACAGGGGCTGAGGGAGGGCAGGGGGAGGGCAGAAAGGGGGCGAAGAGGGCCTGGGAGGGGGGTGGAATCAGCGTCCTCATCGGACAACATCTCCTAGCCTCCATCCCAGGCCCTTTCTACCTACACGGGGCTTCTCCGCCAGCTAAAGAGCTGCAGCTGCCCTTGAAGAATGTCTAAAAACTACAGCTGGTCCAGAATGCAGTGGCTCAGGTCTCTATACGAGCTTGGGCTAAGGAGTATTCAATTCCCATCCTGTTCCATGTGTATAATTCTATGCCAGTTTGTTTTGGAGCTTGGTTCACAGTGTTGGCTATTACCCTTAAAGTCCAAAATAATTTGGAATATCAGGTTGTCTGAAAGTCCACCTCCTCTTATCTACATGAAGTTTTTGGCTCATTTTGTTCAAAATCTGAAACCCTGCTCTATGTCCCTTTACTGTTGGAGGCGCAGTTGGCCAGGATGCATGACAGGGCCTTTTTAATCACGGCACCCTGCCTGTAGAGCTCCCTCCCGCATGAGACCCACTTGCCACTAGAAGCTTTCTTCTTTCTGGCAAAAACATTTTTATTTAGCCAAGACTTCACTGTGAGATATCTGTTTTTAAACATCCGGGCAGCGCAATCCAGCGCAAGGATCTGGCCGGCGTCCCACAGCCGCCCGCCGGATCCTGAGCCCTAGCAGCCGTTTTGCTGAGGGGCCGGAGGTCTACTCAGGGAAGGGAACGCTCGTCCCCTTCCCTGGGTGTAAATCCAGGCCGGCCCGATCGGCCTCCTCGGATTTCTGCCAGCTAAATAGTTGCCGGAAGTAGAGGAGGCCGTGTAATGATCTAGCCGGCCCAGCAGGGGCGGCGATATGGCCAAAGCCATCCCCCACCTCCTCCCGGGCCGGCTAAGCCAATGGCCCCCCTCCCTCGCCCACCGAACCACCCCCACGCCCACCGGATCCTGACTCACCTCGTCCGGCGGACACATGGGCACAGAGGCGGATCTAGGGCGGAGCCAGCGGAGCACCCGCTCCGGGCGCCATCGCCCGAAGGGCGCCCCGCCCGGCGCCCCGCCCGCGAGTCCGAGTCGGACTCGAGTCGGACTCGGAGACTCATGTCTCCGAGTCGGACTCGAGTCTCCGAGTCGGACTTGGAGACTCGAGTCCGACCGGCCCAGAGAGCCAGCTCGGAGATGTCTTCCCCGGCCGGCTGCCTGGGGCCTTCTGGAAGGCCCGCGCGCGAGAACAGTATTTAGACCGTTCTTTTTGCGCATGCTCAGACTGTTACTGAGGGAAAAAGGCTGCCCTTTTCCCCTCAGTAATAGTCTGATCATGCGTGCGCGCACGCGGGCCTTCCAGAAGGCCCTGGGCAGCCGGCCGGGGAAGACGTCCCCAGCCGGCTCTCCCGATTGAGGGAGGGGGTCACCGCCTCCCGGAGCGCGCCTCCTCCTCCTCCTGGAGCGTGCCGCCGTCTCCTCCCGGAGCGCGATGCCCCACCCCTCCGGAGCGCGACGCCCCACCCCTCCGGAGCGCGCCGTGGCAGAGCTGCGGCGATATTTCAATAATAGGGGCGCCACCCCCCCGTTGCTCCGGGCGCCAACAGGGGTAGTGACGCCTCTGCATGGGCACTCCGGCAACAGAGTACTCCAGACTACTCCAGACTACTCCAGAGTAGTCGCAAACGTGCTTTACGGCACGTTTGCGACTGCTGCCAGTGACGGAACGCTCGTTCCATTGCTGGCACGATCGTCAGGATTACACCCTGAATGGCTGGACTTTAACTTTTATTGAACTTTTGTGATTTATGGTTTTTTGTTGATTTGTTTACTGTTTTATTGTGTTGTTTTCATTGTGCATTGCATAGGTTAATGTGTATGTTAGCCACCTTGAAGGCCTTGTTAGGGCTGAAAGATGGGATATAAATGTTAGATAATTAAATAAAAATATTTGTGCTGTACTGTACAACAATTCAAAATCACACACTTCTGTCCAGATTAATATGTAATCTAAATATTACAGACAGATTAGGGAGGAGGGCGGATTAGTAGGGAGAGAAAAAAGCAATTCTCCCAGACCTGCATAACAATAGGATTATAAGAAATAGGATTAATTGTTCCTCATACTGGGGAGGGGGGGGGAGTGGATGATTATGTGAGAACACTGTGGCTCCAGTGTGACACCTGTTTGCATTGCGTTGCCATCAGTTTTACTAATCTGTGTTTCTACCTGCAACTGTGTGGCCTCTACCATGGGAAGGAATGAACTTGCTTAAAGAGAAGCAATGTCAACTCAGTACCATCACCATGTAGACACCAGGACCAATGCTTGTGCCCTTCTGCTGTGGAGATCACATCACCTATTTGTGCATCTGATGTGTAGCCAAACCACTCCTTTGGCATCATGAGCCTTGCTGCAGCCTTTCCAACTGGAGTTGTAGCTTTTGATCCCAGATTAGTATGGCTTTTAAAGCTTAATTTTCCAAAATGTTTTTTAGTCATTTGCAGGGAGGGGAAGAGGCCTGCCACTCTGTTCCACAAACCAGGTTGGCACGAGAAACACAATCAAAGAGGAGAGGCCAGGTGAAGGAGCTGATATATCAGACTCAAATGTTTAAGTGTAAAGGAACGGGTTTAAACTTGCTGGTACAGGATGTCCCGAGAGCAGCTGCAGGGAGAGGTTTTGGCAGATCAGCAGAAGGGCACATGGCAGGGGAAAGGAGCGAGAGGAAGCAGACACATACTTGTTTGAATCACGGAAACAGAAGCTTGGCAGCAACCCGGCCAAACCATCCAATGTGCTAGAGAAGCTCCTCAGTAGAGCTGGTGCCTGTTTAAACAGCAGCACCACAGAATCAGCAATGGGATTACTTGCCACACACAGACAGTCCATCGGCTGTCTACATAGGCAGTGGCACTTGAACTGGGTGGAAAGTATACACCAGCCACCCAGACACACGTATTACAAATTGGAGTGCCTGGGCAGAGATATTTGTCTTGGAGACCATGTCTACCACACCTCTGGCCACTGCCGGTACGGAGGGGGTGATATAAAGTATGTTCTAGCTTGGAAAGCAGATCTCTGACTTGTCTCTGATGTAAATGCGGGTGCTGGGTACTAGTAGAGACAGAACTTTCTGAGAGGTGGTGCCCATCTTTGGAAGTCCCTCCTTGGGGATATCTGTCAAGCTCTGTCTCTCTCTGGTTTTAAGTTTTAAGTGGAAAATGAAAACCCTCCCCTTTCCAAAGGCTTTTAGTTGGTATTTTAACTCACTGCTCCCCCCCTCCGCTTTATATTATGATTTTTAATGTTTTTTTTCTCTGTTGTAGGTTGCCCTGTCTTACAGCACTATCCTGTGTAAAGAAGCACGGCCAGCCTAAAGGGACGGCCGCTGGCGCTGCTGGAGACACCTCGGGAGAAAGAGATGTTCGTCCCTTTCCCCAGGTGTAGGCGAGCCCGGGGCCAATGGGCCTCCTTGGGTGCATGTCAGCTCCAGGGCTGGTGTACATCTGGGGCAGCCGTGTAAGGCTGGTGCGGGCTACGACAGGGCTTAGGATATCAGCGCCTATATCCACGCACCATCCCAGCCTGTACCGGCCAATGGCACCCTCTCCTGCCACCCCAGCCCACCCTCCCACCGACTGGCGTGGCCCTTACCTGCGTCGGCTGGTGCGGGTCCAGTTAGGCCATGGAGTAAGCAGATGCCGGCCTCTGTGCCAGCACAGCTTACTCTCCTGTATTCGAAAAAAGTGCTTTACGGCCCGTTTGTGATGCTTTAGGCCAGCGGAGCGAGAGCTCTGCTGGCCTAAAGTTAGGCAGGATTGTGCTGCCCAAGGATGTTGTGTACATATTTTAAATAAACAAATACGTGTGCAGGTGACTCTGCCATAGCCAGCTCTGTTCAAGAACCTGTGCCAATATTAGAGGCCAAAAGGCCAAGAGACAAAAAAATAATACCAATATAGTCCATGATCCAGCAGTGTGTGTGTCTGCTAACAAGAGTCATATTAATCAACTGTTTGGATGGGAGGGAGAGACAGCAATGGTCCAGCCCTCTCCCCCTTCTGAAAAGCAGACCAGTGCCATTTCAGCCCATTTTACAGAGCTTCATATGCACAGACCAGGTTGCCGGATCGGTCTGGGAAATTACAAACTCAGGAGCTGGCAGTGTGGAGCCAGAAACTTCTGGATGTGTTCTCTGCTGCCTTTTTTGGGTGAGTCACTCCTGGCTGCAAATAGAAAGGTTCTCAGGGTTAGGAGTAACTTCAATTACTCTCACATAGACTGGGTGAATTAATATCTGCCCCCAGCCCACCCTTGATGCACCAAGTTGGTGCCACCAACGGCTGATCCCAATCCTCATCCCAATCCTCCCCCGGAACGTCCTGGAAAGCCCCCTCTGCTGATTTACCTGCTCTGGTGGGGGCGCCAGAGGTTGTTGGCATGTGCCCAGGACCACCAGCTGATTGTACTGGCGGCCCTGGCCCTTGTGCTGTCGCAGCAGCTGCTCTGCTAGCAGCCCAGGCCTTGTGATGTCGGATCACGAGTTCTGTCAGTGCAAGGCCCGGATAGGATTGGGTTGTTGATACTGACCAGGGACAAGGCGACCCTAGACATAATTGTATTTGGCACCTGGGACCTAGTATGCAATGTAAGCATTGTGACTCCTCTTGTGCTATAGTAAACTCTATTGAGCAGAGATCTGCGACCTGGCTGTATTATGGGAGACTAATATTGACATAATAATCTCCCATAATACAGCCAGGTCGCAAATCTCTGCGTACCACAATTTGTATACCACAAATTGAACTTGGTAGAGAAGTCTGACAGCGATCAATGCAATCCTATGCACACTTACTTGGGAGAAAGTTCCATTAAACTAAGTAGGGCTTACTTCTGAGTAGACATGCATAGGATTGCGCTGCAAGTGTGTATCACCATAGGATTGGGTTGCCTGACTTTTTCATGCTAAGCATTTTAAATCAGGAAACAAAAAAATACAAAAAAAAAGGAGGATTAGAGGATTCCCCATGTCTGTTATACTTCTAAGCAACGTTTGGTCAATGATTTTGAGCTTTTATATAAGGATTAGTGTTGAGTACTTCTTAATATTGAGCAATGTGAGGGATGTACTTTTAACAAAGGAGAATTGTGCCACTAATTTCTCATAAGAATGCCTAAGCCTTGCCTATTGAGTCTTGCAAGGCTAAGTGTACCTATGCATGTGTCAGGGGATCAACGTACAGGTTATGCTTCGGCAAGGTCTCTGTTATTTGTTCTTACTGAAGCTTCAGACTTCCTTTTGGCAGGCTCCGGCTGGAAAATTTGTTCCTAATATTTATATATTGAATTGATTATTTGCACATCGTGTAAGTTCCAGTCCTGAGAACATGTAGGAATGTAGCCTTCGTTTCCAATTTTTCAACCATTTAGAAATGAAATAGCCCAATGTTTGGGCATCTTGCAGGCACATAATTTTCTGGATAAAAGGATTACTCTAAGCAGATTTCACTGAGCTCTGAAAATCTACGCAAACTTATTCTTAAATATTTTATTTAAGCTTAAACTGTAAATCTATGTTCTAATTCAATGCACCTCTACTTTTTTTTAAAAAAGTACACCTTATGGTTGCTGATGCTTAATAGTGTGTGTGTGTGTGTGTGTGTGTGTGTGTGTGTGTGTGTGTGTGTGTGTGTGTGTGTGTGTGTAATATTAATGCTGAGTTCACATTTTTGTCCTGGAATATTTCAGAGTTCTCTAATTTATACATGGAATTTGTATAATGTTATTGAGTCCTTTATAGACAAGCATTACTGGGCATACCGCTAGCTGTCATTTCTCAGTTTAATTAGGGCAATTCCTAATCTTTCTAGCTCTTGTTGTTGTTGTTTTGCCAAAAATTAATATTTAGTATGATATAATGTGTTTTTAAGGAAACCAAGAGCTCACACGGTACCTATGACTTCTAGCTCACAGCTCAGACTTCTATACTGTATGCTACATCAGCTCACATGTCATTACATATAATTATCTTTTCCATGAAAGCTTGCACAACTGTCCAGCAAAGGAGCTATCGCATGCAAAAGCAGCTTTCCTTACTGGAAATGATTTTGTTTCATTTTTTTAAATTGGTTTGCTGAAATAAATTTGTTAGTCTATAAGGTAGTACAAGACTCTTTGTCATCCTTGCTGAAAAGGCAACTGGGGGGATGCAAGCTGGATGTGGATGTACATCAAGGTGCATCTTCTGATTTGCGATGCACTCAGACATCTGGTGTGACCTCCGGTTCTCACTATGCCTTGTGAATGGAGGAGGTGCACATTTCCATCACAGTACTCTGCAGCAGAGGGAATATGAATCTTCAGCCACTACCTTGGGCGAAACCTGCATTGTTCTAAGTCCCTATATCTGCTTAGGGTTCTGTACTGTATTATGAACATGCTAGAGCTTCATTTGCTTATATTCCCAACCCTCACTGGAATCAACAGAAGAAATATAAGTTGTTTAATTACCCTCTGGCGTTTGTTTCAAACTGGGCTTAACATCTCCGGTTATGTTAGTTGGACAAATTCTGCCCAAATTCAGCGATTGATAACAGCCCCCTACAAAATACGTCAGCAACTCAGCATCTCAGAGTGGAGAAATAGACCTAGGCATACCAATCTATGTCCACCATCACTGTAGACACATATTTTACTACTCGGGGGTAAGACCTGCTGAAGCAACAACCTCAGTCCTCCCAAGACAGAACACTGGTGAAGAAGTGTGTTTTAGCTGGTGGAAGGGAGGAAAACTGAAAGGTATGTGTTAGGTTTTCTAAAACAACTGTTAGCAATGGAAAAGCGGGATAGAGTGCCAAGTTTTGCTATGGTTTCCATACCAACCTCTGGCCATGATGCTAGTGGGTCCAGAGGAAAACATTTAGTATAGCCTGTCCGAAGAGGGCAGTAAGGAAGAGTGGAAAGAAGTAAGAAAATGGAGAACATGGGGCCATATGCCAGAAGAACAAAAGATGTATGAATTATTGTAATGTTGAAAACCTCCTGCATTTTCTGTTTAAACCCAATTGAATTAAGGGCGCAATCCACCGGAACAATTCAGCAACGGAACAAGTGTTCCGTCGCCGGAAACCATCACAAACGTGCCAAAAAGCACGTTCGCGACGACTCTGGAGTAAGGGAGGCCGGCACAAGGTCAGCCTCCCTCACTCCGGCACCGGATCTCCATGTGAGTCCTCCACCGCAGGCCACGTGGGCATTCAGGCCCGGGAGGGAGGAGGGCAATTGGCCTAGCCGGCCCTGGAGGGGGAGGGGGATGGTGTTGGCCATTTCCCTGTCCCCGCCGGGCCGGCTACACCGTTACACGGCCTCCTCTACTTCCGAGGAAGCCGATAGGGCTGGCCCCGGTTTACATCTGGGGAAGGGGACGAGAGTCCGGATCCTTAGTCCGGATTGCATTGTAAGAGCCCAATCTTATCCTCCCCTGCCAATGCAGCCGTGCCAAAACGGTATGCGCTGTATCCAGCGGGGGGGGGGGATCGGGAAGCATCGGAGGGGTAAGGGGAATTATTTCCCCTTACCCCTCCATAAGCCTCCCACTCTGCAGTGAGTCTCCTCGGACTTGTGCCAGCTCTGAAGCCGGTGCACATCTGAGAAGAAAGGGCGGGGAAGTTTGGAAAAGGATAAGATCCGGCGTGCACCACTGTCACATTATCCTCCTCCCTGCCTCTGTTCCTCCGCATTCCCTGCCCAGTTTTGCCCCTCCCCACCACTACCGCTGCCTTACCTAGTCTGGCAGGTGCGTAGGAAACTGGTGGCGGTGTTGCAGTGCTGCTGCCTGTTGCAGCAGCACATGCAAAAATGGCCGCCAATTGAGTGCTCCACGTGCTGTTGGCAGCCATTTTGCAACAGCAGAAGTGCCTTCCAGTGTCACAACATGCTCTGGCCGGCAGCCCAATCCTTGATTGGATTGGGCTGTAAGGCTGCAATCCTATCCACACTTACTTGGGAGTAAGTCCCATTGACTATAAAGGGATTTACTTATGGTAGACATGCATAGGATTAGGCTCTTAGTGCCTGCCTTTAGTTCCAGAAGAAAATAATTGTTTTCAATGTTTTCTCATAGATTTTTCAGTGTTGGTGTTCCTATATTGGCTTATAGAGTAGTGTGATTTGGAAAGTGTTGGATTTGGCCCAGAGAGACCTTGGCTTAGTTTCCCACTTAAGCTATCAAGCTTAGTGCATGGCTTTTGGCCAGTTGCTAACTTACCCCACAGGCTTCTTGCAAGGTTAAAAGGCACATCACCCTAATCACACTGAAGGAAAGGTGTGTTTGTGTTATGACAGATTGATAGGGGTAGACCTTTCAAAACATGTAACATGAAATCTGACCTGTTGGAAGTCAGTTTTCTGAAGTGGATGGCACCCTTTTAATGTATGGTTACAAAATGATATCAGGCAAGTATGGCTTTTTCCCCACTCCTGGCTTTCAAACTTCTGTATTCTTCCTGTTTATGAAAGAGCACAAAAAATTCTCCTCTGTAAGATCTATAGAATAACGTCTTTTTTGTGTGTCTCAGCAAGGAGTTAACATCTACTTCAAAATGACTTTTTGGTGTTTTTCAAAATGTTTGCACAAAATTACCGGGTAATGTGCAAAATGAAATATTTTACATTGACACTCCAGTGCCTGATAAGAAAGAATTTTGGCACAATACTGATCTGTATTCTAAGCAGGAAATGAGCAATCCAGTCCACCATTGTTGCTGAAAACTCTGAGTGAAGGATGGAGCATTGTTTTCCTGGGCTGGCAAATGTTCAAATGTGATACTGAATGTTCATAATGGGCCAGTGACCATTTGCAATTGCTGGCTGCCTTGCAATAATGAACATGGCCATGGTCTTGTACAACAAAGAAGAAAATGACAATTTACAGCTAGATCGCTTCCAAAAGGGGATATAAGGCATGCATAAGCACATTAAAATCAATGGCCTTAAGCAGGCTCAACTCCATGTTGGATTGTGGCCTGTGTATTCAAATAAAGGAGATTAAATTATTAGAGGAGAATTTCAATTATCTGAGTGTAGCAGAAGGAGTTCTTAACTTGTTCTTAGAGTATAAAAGCTGTTATTAGACCAAGTGTTTTCAGCTGGTATGAATATTTTCCTCCTTGTGACCTCTGGTTGTTGTAGGAATCATGCACACCTTCTACTGAGGTCACCATACCTACATTGTCCCCCTACTCAGGGGTGTAGGAGAGAGAGAGAGAGAGAGAGAGAGAGCACAGGGGAGAGTGGCATTCCAGTCTAAAGCAGGAGTGCTGATATAATTGGCAAGAGTGCTCAGGTGTTCTCAAGGCAGGGAGAACTTTGAGTGCTTGCGGTGGCGGGGCTAGCGGTGGCGGTGATCCTGGGGATCGCCGCCAGAGGGGAAAAAGTGCCCGAAAATGGGGATTTGTTGTTTACCGGGGCTTGGGGTGTATGGGAAGGCCTGCGTGACCCCCTGCAGGCCTCCCAGGAGCCCCCACCCGAAGCCCTGGTAAGTGACCACTTCCGGTAGGATCACCCCGGGATCGCTGCCTCCATGTTGTCCCCGCCACTTAAGTGGGCAGAGGACAGTTTGTGAACTCAGTGGTGGGTTGTGAGGCTTTACGACACCCTGCGCCAGGGGAGCACACAAGTCCTAGTGAATACAGTGAGACATGCCTCTCAATAACGGTGCTTAAGCTAGCACTCTAACAGCACAAGCCTGTGCATGTCTACTCAGAAGTAGGCTCTGTTAAATTCAATGGGACTTTCTCCCAGAGATGTATGTACAGTATAAGATTCCAGCCTAATATCGATTTTATATTTATCTGGAATATTTTTTAAATCTATTTTTCAGTGTTTATACAGTACATGTCTTAAATTATTGCAAGCCACTCCAAGAGTCTAGGATGAAATGAACTAGATCTTTAAAGGAAGTATAATAAGTTTCAAAGTAGGAATAAGTGGCAGGAGAAAAAAAACTAAATACTTTTGTTGTATATTCTTAATGGGATGTGGTGATGGGGCATGGCTATGCGAGGAGGGTGGGCCGGCCTAAGACCAGCTGTCACCCGAGGCAGCATGCCAAATGCTGCCTCCCATACCTACTTCTGCTCCTCCGACAGTCTAGCGCAGTGTTTCTCAGACTGTGGGTCGGGACCCACTTGGTGGGTCACGACCTGATTTCTGGTGGGTCCAAGGTGATGGAAAGATCAGATAAGTAATTGCCACAAGCCCTGAGGCTATTCAAAAATCAGATAGCTGCTAATTGCCCTTCAAAGAGCAGTGCTCCTAGCTGAGCAGCTAGTTGCATGATAGCTGCTAATTACCTTGCAAACAGCTGAGCTCTTTACTTGTAAATAAATAAATATATTTATTTATTTCTAGATCACCCTTTTTTAAAAGTCTCATAAAGCTAGGTGGGTCCTGATAGAGTGTCATTTTAAAAAGTGGCTCCTGGTGCTAAAACGTTTGAGAAGCACTGGTCTAGCCCATTGCTCTCCTCTCCTCCATACTTCTGCTTTCCTCCTTTTCTAATCCGAGTGGAAGGAGAAATGATGATCTGTAGATGATCTGCTTCAGTTGGCCTCATGGATGGGCCGGCCCAGGGGAGGTTGATCTTTGACGGTGATCGATGCTCCAATTGCCCTAAAAAGCCTCTTGAGCTTTACAAATTCTAAAAATATAAGAGCCCTACAAATCAGACCAAATGTCTGTCTAGTCCAGTGGTGGCCAACCTGTGGCACGCCACGTGCCACATTTTATGTAGATAATCTTGAGTGTGCCACTTTAAATAAATAAATCTAAGGTAATGAAAATATTTAAAGCACAGTGACAGTGCAAGAATAAGGCATAGTGGGGTGCAGAGACCTCCTCTAGTGCCACAGGCTTGGAAAGTCGTGCTGGGGTCGAGAAAGAGAGAGGGACTTCAGCGCTCGGCTCGAACAGGAACAGCAGTGTGTGCCACTTCAAAAGGCTCAGCGTGCCACTAAGTGGCACCCGTGCCGTGGGTTGGCCACTTAAGTCCAACATTCTGCTTCTTGCAGTAGCAATAACCCTTCCCAGCTGTTGCTCCTCCTCAGTAACTGGTATTCAGTGGTAAAGTGCCCCTGACCTTAAAGGTTCCATTATCCATTTTGGCAAAAGCCATTGATACATATCATCCATGCATGTATGTTTCTAAACCTCTTTAATCTAACTAGCAGCCATCACCATTTTTTGTGGTAATTAAATTCCATATACTAACAATACATAAATGCTACACATTATTTCTTGATGCAGGTATTGCTAGCAAATAACTGCTGTGCTTTTTCTTGAAACAAGTTTCAGGCCTCTTTTTTGAAGTTACCAATTTGTTCAAAAATGATACAGTATTCTCTTTTGGTTTTTTGATCAGGTTCATAACTTCTTCCCTGAGAACAACTTCTGTGTAATTGTCTGAAATACTCAAATTGAGTCTGTAACCTGTGTTATTTGCACTTGTAAACATCATCAGTAAAGCAACTTTTATAAAGTGGGTCTCATGTGGAAGGCTAACAGTGGATAGAATAAGCTGAAGATCACTGTGCTAATGAAGCTTGGGATTGGTATTGTGGGGCATATATGGAAATTTGTGGAGAGGCTCAAATAAAAATGGTATGTTTTCTTACCAACATTTTAACCAGTTAAAACACCTACAGAATAGTGGAGGTAAGGAACTGGAGTGGGTACTACATTGAAGAATGAAGCTCTAGACCCAAAAGTTGTAAATATAGATTTCTGTATTTGTTTATTGTTCTTTGTATGTAAGAAACTTTATTGTACAATTTACTCAGCTTTTAAGTTGTAAAATGGTTAAAAATGTGTACAAAATATGTCCATTTTTAGAAAAAAGTACTGTATATACTAATAGCAACAACACTGGGGATGGGAAGCAAACAACTCTTCAATTCAGTGTGCAAAAATTTTATAAAAATAGAAACACTAGTGCTACAGGCAGCATTCCTGATAAATTATTTAAATAGCATATCTACACAAATAGGAGAGTAACTAGTCCAACGGTAATGAAAAAATAATTTATACAAATACAAGGAATGGTATACAAGATGATAGGAAAAACCAATCTAACACAATATCAGAAAATAATTCTCAGCATTGCTTCAATGCCATTTTCTTACTGGGAAGATGCATTTCTGCAAAAACAATTTTGACTATGTACAGCTTGCCATTTTTTCCCTTAATACTACAGTAGCATTAAAAATTTTGTTAGATATTTAAACTCTGCTGGATCCAATTTTTTTTGTCTTTTTCCTTTTCTCAGTCACACAACAATGAGGTAATATTTGTACATAAAAGTTTCACCTTTGACATTCTTTTTTCCTTAGATGAAGCTCATAGATAGTCTGCTGCCCCTTATGCCATATAAGCAGTCTTTAAATAATGCTCCTGAAAACTGCACCTGCTATTTCTGCAGCCACATGCTGTTGTATGATCTACAAGAGTTAAGCAGCAATCGTTATAACCCATTTGTTCCTTTAGTCTGCAGCCTTCCCTCCCTCAGGAAGGGATTTTCTTCTTTGTCTGGCTCACTGACCAATAGGAATGCACTATGATCACATAGCAGTATTACAAAGGTGATAAAGGCAACAACCCTGTGCAAATTCTATTTAGAATAGAGTGTGGATTGACAGTGGCTTGTGGCCAGAGTTAATAGAAAGCTATCTCTTCTCCTCTCTTGACAGGCAGGCATGACAGAAACAGTCAACATTTAAACGTTTGTGTGGTTTGGCAATGCAGCAGTAAGGTAGCCAATTCAGCTACTTGCCAAATGTCTTCTACAAAGAAAAACACACTGAGAAAATATACACCCTATCCCCACCCTGCTACTTTTTTCTGTGCCCCACATTGTTTATGGGAAAATTGCTCTTTGCAACTAAAAATATCTTCATACACTATCATCTAGGTTCACTATAGAACAATAAATAACCTGTATTTACAATTTTACAGTCACAGAGACATGTAGCAAAGAGGTTATGCAGATAGTCTTGACGCACTGTTTTCTTTTTTTATCCATAGTCCTTCAGTTATTCATAACAGACAGGATAGGTAAAAAATAAATATTTTACATTTTCTTTATCTACAGCCCCTCTTCTACAAAAATCAATGCTTTAAAAATACCCCTCCATTGCATTTTGTAGAGAAGAATTTCGTATTTAATTTTGTGTCTTTTTTGTGCCTTTGTAACCATAATAAAAGAACAAACACATAGTGTCTTGAAGTGCTAAGTTGAGATGAAGGTGCTCTTTGACACCTCAGTGTTCTTGCTACATCTGCACTAGCCACCTCTGGTAGCAAACATATGAATCAGCAATGGCACATGTAAACTTGCTTTTCCCACCAGTTCCTCGGACTCCTTTTCTCACAAAGCTGGTGAAATCCAGTGTGCCAATATTGTTGCCCCTCTTGCCCCACCTATGGAATTTTTGAAATGTGTTTTATGCTGCATAGAGCTAGCTAGTTATTTTTCCTATGTAATCAAACAAAGAGGTTTTCCATTAACTAAACAGCTTAAGGCTACAATTCTATGCACACATGCGGGAATAAGTCCCATTGAATTCACTGGGACATGCATCCCAGCAAACACACATAGAAGCAGGCTTTTAGATATGTAACATTTCCTCCAATGTACCTGGATGTAAACCCCAGGGAGCACAGGCCCCTTTCAGAAAGTGAGGCAATGGCATCTAACTTCTGCTAGTCTCCTTCCCATCCTTCTCCCACAAGCTGAAGTCTATATTTAGTTTAAGTAGTCCACAACACATCATAAAGATGCAAAAGTTCTACTCCTTTGGACCCCCCATTAAAAAGAGAGGCAGTGACGATGCCCCGCTATACAAATGTCTTTCTTACAGAAATGACTATTTGCTTCTGTGGCAAGGAAAGTTCTTATTCATGAAAGACATTTGTTTTCTTCTGTGCCAACCGAGGTCTTTGAAGCATACTTTGCAGTTTTCTTTCTCTCAAAAGCATTCTCTTGAGGCAGGTCATGTATGTGAGTCTTTGTTTTATGGAGGCAGAAGAAAGGAAAGAGCAAAAAAACAATCCTGGGGTTTGTAGAAACTAAACATTTCAGAAGGTGCAATACCAGCAATTCATTATGATCTCTGCAAGGAATTGCCTTGTGATCATGGATCTGGAAGAATAAAAGAAAAACAAAAAATTGTCACTTTGCCATACTGGTATATTGATAATTAAGCAGCTACAATCAGAGGCCAGCTTCTAAAGCAGATCTTTTTGGGGTATTGAAAAGTAATTGCATTTTTCTCTTACAGAGAGAATTCAAGACTAGGAAATTATACAAAGGAATCTCAGATGTTTAAGTTTTTATAAGGACCACTGTTCACCACCACACATGCATACCACATCACTCTATCTGTGTTTCAGGTAAATTTGGGCTTGTCATTAGACAAGATGTTGAAAAATATAACAATAGGATAAGAAAAAAATTCACAAGATTTTGCTTGAAATGACAAACCACCTATACTAAGCTTTATGTCCCTCTTGAATTTTTTTAAAAAACCACTCTTTCAAAATTGCTAACTGTCCTTTCCTGTACAGTTTCCAAAGTAGCCCAAGATCTACAGAACTATAACACTTAAAATTAATATGTTGATATATTGTCTTTAGAAAGCAAAATATGTCATCAATAGGACATCCTATAGGATACTCTTTCAGTGCTATAGGACCTCTTTCAATGTATTTCAGTAGAAGAAGCTATGCTAAAGAAATATGGATTCTTACCTCTACACTCATATTTAAGATCTGAAAAGAACACCATTTCTTGAGAGAAGACAAATAATCCTAACCGGCCACCAGCATAGGTTTTGTCGTAGATTGCGCCTGAATCAGCCATAATCCTCTTTCCTTCAAACATTACAACTCTGAAAGAGAGAGCAGTAGTAAAGTAATCTTAACCACTCTATTGGAAACTACTCCAGCAAATATGAAAACAGCCATTGCTAAAAATCTATTTGTCTTTCCAACATTGTTTTAGGGAACTACCGGTAGGTGATGCTTACCTAATGAAGCCAGTCTTTGGTCTGTGACTGAGACGCCATCTGTAGGCAGTGAAATCTTTCCAGCCTATGTAATTAGGGTCATGCCACAAAGTCCGTACCTGAAATGTAGAAGCATGTTTGAATGGTCAGAACTGAGATTATGCTGGTAAAAAAACCTTGAGAACAACAGCATGCATGGAATTCAGACATGTTTCAGACATGAAAAAGTGTTTCAGACATGAAACATGTTCAGAGTGTTTCAGACATGAAAAAGGAGGCTAATAAGTACATTCAGTATGTTGGACAGCTTGTGAGCTGAGCCAACCAGACAGCAAATGTGTTAATGTCATCCTCCACCAGTAGGGGGAGTTTGTTTAAAGGCCTGTGGGTTGATCTTTCCTACTTTTACTAGACCTCTTGTTTGACTTATTTTCCTGTCTTATTTTTTCTGCCTGTGTGTAACAATGGCTGCAGCCCTTTCTTTGTTCAGTAAAGTGCTTAATAAAAGTCACTTTGCTGTGTGTGGGACTGTGTTAGTCCCGCAGCTCTGCTAACACAAAATAGCCTTCTTCCTATGCCTCCTGCCTCTCCCATCTCATTTGCAGTGATCTAATGATGAGTGGGGGAAATGTACAGGCCCCCAATGTGGGGAGAGCTTGCATATTTCTTCACTGTGGGGATGCACAAGACTGATTTTGTGGCAGATAAAAAGGCACAGAAAACAGGAAGTACAAGTCAGTTGTGTTTCCTGTTCCACCTACTTCCCACATCTGAAATGCTCTTAAGCAAATGTATCTACTGGAGAATTGTGTTAATTGGATGGTTCAAAGCAAATCCTTTGGGGTAATGAAATTCTGAGAGCTGATTCGTGCAATACATTTTTTGTCCAAATGAACAGTTCCAGCTGTGCTTGGGTACAGTTTCATGCACACAAATGTAATGTGTGAATCAAGAAACAGCGATACAGACAGAAACAATATCTGTAGTCATGGTGGCCAGGAAAACGCCCTTTGACTTGTGAAGTTACTCTTTCCACTAAAACGAATAAGAAAAGCCCTTTCCCATGGGAGCTCCTGTTATGCACTGGAACATACACCAGGGTCTTGTGTTTTTACAGTTCACTTCAGTTTATTTTCATTCATCCAGATTTTTATTTCCTCAGATAGCTCTTTTTTATACTAATGTAATAATCTAGGATCTCAGAATGATAGGATAGGTTTAACAGAAAATGATCTTTTACCTGTCCAGCAGTATTTCCCGTGTGCCACAATGCATTACGAAGATGTTCTCCGGGACCCGTGGTGGAGTTCACGACTTT
Organism: Plestiodon gilberti rubricaudatus; assembly: GCA_026170595.1. Classification (NCBI taxonomy): domain Eukaryota; kingdom Metazoa; phylum Chordata; class Lepidosauria; order Squamata; family Scincidae; genus Plestiodon; species Plestiodon gilberti. Next base: position 265,230,883 of record JANXHW010000001.1, read on the forward strand.
GATGGAAAGCCCTGAATATCCCTGAGCTTTGGTTGGGTGAACATCCCAATAGGACTGGGTGATCTGCTTCCACATGACAACATAAAAACGGCTACTGGACTGATATCCAAATACAAAGCCAGCATAGTCATCGTCCCTTTCTGTATTAATGAAGAACGTGCCACTGAAATCAACAGCATTAAATTCATCATACCCTGGGTGAACAGAAGAGAAAACAATTGTTAGAATTCTATTAATCATCATATGTTGCTTTCAAAGATACCTGTCCGCTCATGCAATAAAAGTTAATTGAGAGGTCCACTCTTGCACTGATCAAGGACTAACAGCTTTATACACAATCTGACTTAGACCGAAAAAAACGAGGTCTGCTGTTGCTGTGCTTTAACAACTTTTCAGGAGATATGTCATAAATAATCTGGAAAATCCAATGTTTTTCCTAAGTTGTTTAGAAATCACCTGCAAACTGCCCCATAGTATGAACAACGGTATTTATCTGCTTCCGTAAAATGTATAGGTTCTAATGTCCTCTGGCCACTGGTTTTCAAATGACATCTTGCTGGAGGGATTAATGTGCTCCAAAGTCACAGTGGAGATCAGTTGTGTGACCTTCTCTGGCTGCCATTGCCTGAGCAGCACCTATATTGGAGGCAGGCCAGCCTGAGCTAGCCCACCAAGTGCTAAGGAGGGATATGGGAGCTTGGAATTTGAATTCTAAAGGTAAATAAAACCGTATTTACTAAGTTATACTATACAAATATTACCCAGAGGTTCAACTGAACTTTATTGGTGGTAGAGCCTTTTAGTGAATAGTCATGGGACACAGATAAAGGACACTTTCAATTCCAGTTTGCTTGCTCACCCACTGCAAGTCCAGGATCACAGTTGACAGTCTGAACTAGCTCTTTGCCTTGGTGACGAACAACCCAGTTGGGATCAGTCTGGGATGTTCCCTTCGGATCCAGGGGAACCATCTGAAATCGACGGAAGTCTGTTTCACTGATGTCAACATTCTCGGGGCAGATGTCATCAATGTCTAGCACATTATCTTGGTCAAAGTCATCTTTGCATGCATCTCCACGTCCATCTCCTGACAAAGAAAACATTGGGTAAGTTGGGGGAAGACTAAAAATGCGAGTTTCTGAAAGGAATATGCACCATATATCAAAATCACAGTAGCGTGTTATTACTGAAAATCATTTATTTTAATTCATTGTTTTAAAGAATTTAATTGTGCTCCTGAAACCACCTTTGACTTTGATAACTTTACATCAGTTACATTTTCAATTTATTTCTAAGGTACAAATTTGGTCATTTCCTTATAACGTTATTTTTCTCTACCAATATCCTAACATTTCTTCTCTCGTTTTAGATACTGTTCCTGGTCCAAAACTTTGAAGGCACTCTAGTATGCGCGTGAAGCCCTCTGGGAGAGAGCTTTGCCATCACTCAAGCAAAAAGCAGAGGTCTATGCATGTGTAGCGCTCCCTCCACTGAAGTGAGTGGGAAAGCTATTGCATGAATGGGAATTGTACGCATGCAGGAGACCTCACACGAAAGGTGGCATTTGCCAGGTTACGGAATGCTGCAACCACATATGAGAAATAAATAAATAAAAATATTCTTATCTATCGTGTTTTTTTAAGTTAAACACTAGCTAATCTTTCCTAGTACAATTAAACAATTCAATGGTGAATTATTTATCTTACCATCAGAATCTATTTGGTCTGGGTTAGGAACCAGTCTGCAATTATCTTTCTCATCAGGGACACCATCATTATCATCATCGTGGTCACAGGCATCACCTTTCCCATCTTTGTCATGGTCAGCTTGGTTGGCATTAGGCACATAGGGACAGTTATCAAGATTATTTTGATGCCCATCTTCATCAATGTCCTGGTTGCTATCACATGTATCTCCTATGCGATCAGAGTCAGAATCCGTCTGAAAGGGGAAGGGGGGGAAGAAATGTATATAAAATAATATATATAGCAGGCATTAAAGGTACTTATTAGTACAGCAATAAGAACCATCTTGAATGATTGAATGGACATATGATTGCTATTAATTTAGGCTCTGGCCCTACACAAGATGCATTTGGCCTAATGAAGTGACCTCTTGTGACCATCAAGGTTCTAACAGACATATGATGTCCCTCATTACAAGAGAGGGGCAGCTCTGTATGGACTGTCCTTTGCACGGATAGAGCTTTCTCCTCCACTGAACAAAATAATGAATTAATGAACTGTTAATGCCCATATACAGATACAACATAATCACTTGTCTCAGCTTGCTTTGACATATCTTAAAGGACAAGGTATTACCCAAGCCTCATAAATGTATTCATCAGAGCATTTGGCTCCAAGAGAAGAGCATGGTTTTTCAGCCTTTCTTTAGCAAGCATTTCCATGTAATGCTCTGCCAGAATGTATCAACCTCTGCTCATTTACTCTTTCAGATCACTTGAGACAAGAACACCACTCTTTATGCTTTATTATGCACTTTATATCTTCCAGGAATAAATGCTTAAAACAAAGCTATTGATCAAGAACAATAATCACACCGAATGAATCATGCTGACTAGCTGAAGAGCAGAGTGTGCTGCTGCTCAAAGGGAGTTCTCAAAACACTCTCTTAATACTACCTAAGTATTTTCAGTTCATTAGCACTGCAAGTTATTTTAGTCTTGGCTTTTGTTAAAAATGTACAGAAGCCTAGGAACACAAGAGAAAAGCTTGAGTGCAATAAGCATCCTTCTCAGCAATATCGCCCACAAGTAACATGCAGCACAAATCTACATTCCACTAACATACTGCAATTTTGTTGGGGCCATTCAAGCATTCAAGTTATGCCCCTGAAGCTATTAATACTACTGCCTTGTACATGACAGGACTGCACAAGTTTCACTCACTGCTGCCTTAGAGCTAGCAAATAAAGTGGCAGGGGTTGGATTTCCCCCTTCTTTCCATGCTTTAATCTGATAAAGATGAGTTTATGTATGTGGAATATCCCTCTAAGTTTTCTGATAGAGGAAAAATCTCATGGTGTATGTGGTCAGATAACAGAGTAAATGGCAATCTTTGCAATCTAATTTTTTGCACTGTTTTAGCATTTGGCCTTAAGAGTGTCTTGTGCATTCATTTATGTGAACTGAAATTCACTGCATTTTTGCCTAAGGACATCTTGTGTATATACTCTTCTTGCAGATATATCCTACAATATCCCTACAATATTTGGCACACATTCTGCCTGCCTTAATGCTAAATATCTGAAATTATGAGTCTTAAGTTGGGTCCCTTTATCTGATAAAATAATACTTGTTCCGACAACAGAGCTTTCTTTCCAATTATTAGTTATACAGTACCTATGTAACTGGCTGATACAACTGGACTCTACAATGCAGGAAGAATGATTATAACTTCAGACCAGTGGTGTAGCTAGACCGGGGCAAGTAGTTCTACAAGACTCCATTACACCGGAGTCAGCGGCCCCTCCGCCTCATTGTCAGAGCCATTCTGGTGGCGATGGCGACGCGCAGGACACTCCCCCATCACTGCCAGAATGGCTCTGACAGCGATGGGAGGGGCCGCAGACTCTGGTGTAACGGAATCTTGCAGAACTACTTGCAGCCACCCCAGTTTAGCTACACCACTGCTTCAGACATAATATTTTTGACGGTTAAAGATGTGATGTTGCAATCATTAAAATGTATTGCATCTAACAAAACATATGACGATGTTTTATGTATTCAGTGTCATGATTTTTTTTAAAAAAACCCAGGTGTTCTATGTGTGTCCCACTGTCTCCAGTTAACAGAGTCTGTTTGAGGTGTGTTCTTTCTCAATTATGCTGCCAGTAAGCATAAGCTGCAATGGTATGTTTAACAAAGAGTAGATATCAAAGAGTACATAAAGACATGACTATTCAAATGCAAGATCTGTAGGCCAAGTTACTGAGCTGACCTGATCTGGATTGTGTTCCATAGGGCAATTGTCACATTGATCTCCAACACCATCCAAGTCTGTATCTTTCTGATCCACATTGTAAACATACTGGCAGTTGTCTCTTTCATTAAGAATGCCTTAAAAATACACACAACACAGATTGAATAGTTTAGAATGTTGAGATATTTGAATATAAAACATCTTAAATATTGTACATTGGTAGTATGATTGTACAAAGTTAAACTGTACAAAGGTAGTAAAGGTAAAGGTATCCTCTGACAGTTAAGTCCAGTCGTGTCTGACTCTAGGGTGTGGTGCTCATCCCCATTTCAAAACCGAAGAGCCAGTGTTGTCCGAAGACTCCTCCGTGGTCATGTGGCCGGCATGACTCTCCTTGCCACAGTGCGTAGCATGCAGCTGGAACACGGAGCGCTGTTTACCTTCCCGCAAGCGGTACCTATTTATCTACTCGCATTGACATGCTTTGGAACTGCTAGGTTGGCAGGAGCTGGCCAAGCAACGAGCGCTCACCCCGTCGCGGGAATCGAACTGCCGACCTTTCGATCGACAGCTCATGACTATACAAACTGACGGAAACAAGATTTTGTTAAGCCCATAAAAGCCTGTATGTCCTAGACGATCTACAGCAAATACTGTTAGAATCGACATTATGTAGAACAACATTCTTTTCTGTTACATTTGAGCACTGGCACAAACAGGACTAATGCTCAAATGTAATGCTCAGAAATACACAGATCCTTCCCTTGTAGATTAAAGGATAATTAAATAAACAGAAGTAGTTCTAACATGAGGCAGGGCAAAGTAGGTAGCAGATTTTGAGCACCATTAAGAAAGGGAGACAGAACTGGTCCACGGGGCACAATGTCCTGAGTAACCCCCAATAAAATGAAGGGCAGTTCTTGAGGACATGTATCAAAGCAGTGTGACAGTGCAGCTCCCTCCCATTCATTGTATCAGGACTTGTGCAGGACAACATCTTGGGTCCCAAAATAGTGGAAAGGCAGTGCCATTTAGATTTTTGGCACTTGTAACTGGATACAAGTTGTATCATGGGCACAAATTGTATTATGGCTTAGGCCCAGCCACAAAAGAAGTATACAATAATGTACACATCTCTGAATGAACAAAATTTCACAGTCATCTACAGACTGCCAAAGAGGAAGACAGATGTGCAGTGGGGGTGGGGAAACAACAACAAAATCATACCATCTCCATCAATATCCACAGCACAGGCATCTCCTTCTCCATTGGCATCGGTATCGGTCTGATCTGGATTGTGATTGTAGGGACAATTATCGCAGTTGTCACCAACATCATCCCTATCATAGTCATATTGCTTTGGATTGTAAATGAATGGGCAATTGTCCTGTGAAAGAATGAATATCAAAAAATCATACACACATTCATTCATAAATAATGTATAGATTTATGAGAATAAAAAGGAGGCAGGAGCAACCACAGCACAGATTATGACATCCCTAATCTTTTACCATCACCTCCAGGATAGACACAGGGAGAAGAACAAATCCCACCAGAACTGGGGGTGGGGCAGCATTTGTCCTTAGTTAGCAAAAGCTAACCAAGCTTAACATTGTTTTGGTTCTCAGCCAAGGGTTTTGGTTCTCTGGATACACAGTTTAAGCACTACTGGAAACTTGACACCGTTCTCATTTTACAACATGGGTTCATTAATTCTCTGTCTTTTGCACTGTTGAGAGTTTTTGGAAGGTCTGACTGGTGTCTTAAAAAAACAAACAGCTACGTGGACTTTGCCATGGAGGAAGCCAAGGGGTGGGTTGCAGCTAGCCACCTACGCTTCGGAATGTTTCTGTTTACTTGCTGACGTTCAGAACGTTTTGTCTGCCTGGTTCTATGAATGAACAAAGTCTGAAGTCCAAAGTAAATCTCAGAACCTTAAAACTAAGGCAGCTCTTCACAGAACTATTGGAACTGCAACATTTTGACCATAACGATACTTTGCTACTCTTTAAATGGACTCCAAGGTCTCCCTGAATGTGCCTGCAATTTCCTACAATGTTTGCCCAAGCTTCAGTTCTGCAAATAGCCCCTAGCTAGCAAGCTGTGATAGTCTAAACTATGAAATGGACATGGCTGTTTCTATTAGGCTTACCCTGTCATCTGAAATCTTGTCATTATCATCATCACTGTCACAAGCATCACCAATTCCATCCTTATCATAATCTTCCTGCCCAGAATTGGGAAGGTTGGGGCAGTTATCCTGTGGAGAGGAAAATGTACAATTATTTCCAATTCAGGCTTATGTACCACCACTGCATCCTCCAAGTAGTACTCAGTTTGAAAAGACAATGCTTAATGGATTTTGGGTTGCATTTGAAGGAAGCACTGCACTTCCAGTCATGCAACCGGGTGCAGAGGAAGTGATTTCTGCTGGCTCCCTCCATCAACAGCCCCCATTTCTCATGCTATTCCTGATGGTCCCCTAGTCCCTAGGGCTGAGTTTTCAGGGGATTCTGGATTCTGCAGCATGGGGGAGGAGACAGGAAAGCCCCACTCTATGAGCAGAACATCTCTCATGGTTCCCTGGATCCAAGTTTTATTTTTATTGTTGATGACACCATTCCATTAATTTCATTTACTTATCAAATGCACTAAGGGTTATGCTTCAATTCATTCTGAAGAAGAAATAGCAATCTTCTCCATCCCCCCCCCAAGCCATTTGAAGTTGCCAAAAGTAGGCGTTTCTAAGGAATGTGCATATGAGCCAATTTCTAACAAAGAATTAAATGGGTTTAAACATGCTTAATTGAAGCTTAGATTGCGGCTATAATATCCACATAGAAAATGGGAGATTTACAAATGCAGAATGTTGCAATCATGACTCAACCACAATAATGATAGTTGTGTTGGCACAGTTTTGGATTTCATGTGAGAAGCCCTTGATTCTAGCACTATTTCTTGCAAGTGGGATATATTCTTGAACTGTAAGGATATCGTTGCCCAAATTTGGGGGGCACATACATTCACTTAAAGTTCTGTGGTGAGAATGCTATGCAAGAGAGAATGGAGAAATATGCTTACTTTGCTGCAATGGTAAGTAGCATTGGCAACACAGAGAAGGTTCTCATTTGGCCATCCATCTAAGTCAGTGTCTTCTCCGCAAATAACACCATTACCAGCATAGCCTGGTCTACATTCACAGCGATACATGGGGTCGCTGAAGTGGCCAAGGTAAATGCACTTGGCATTCCTGTTGCAGGTGTGGGTTCCATCATGGCATGGGTTACGTGGTTTGCAGACCTAAGAAACCAAACAGACACATGAACGTTATGGACACACTTGCAAGAATGTATCTATCACATTTTTCTTATATGGAACTTTAATGCAAAAGAAATATACTGTATGGATGTTTTCATCTTAAACCTTCCTTAAACAGTGTCTTTATACGGATACAGTAGTTAGGACTTTTGTTTAAATCTTTCAACTTAAGAGAACTAGGCATACATTTCTACAACCAACATTAGTTACTGTTTTAGGGTCCAGTCCTAACTAAGGCTGCAATCCTATGCAGACTTTCCTGGGAGTAATCCTGACTGAATTGAACAGGACTTACTTCTGAGTAGACATGCATAGGATTGCACTGCCTATCTCCCACCGCCAGTGGAGCATGTGCTGTACCTTGAGGGGAAGCAGTCACAAAGACCTCATCAAGGTAAGGAGACTCATTCCCATATGCTGGGGAAAGCCTCCACTGCCCCAATGGGTCTCCTTGGATCTTCACCAGATCTTCACGAGAAGAGTAATGGCCCAATCCCATCAAGGATTGGGCTAGTGCACAGAGAAGTTTATGACAGCGGAACAGAGTTCTGCTGTTCTAAAATGGCTTCTGGCAGAGTGCACAGCAAGCTGACAACACACTGCAGCATGGGGTGTTGTACACTTTTGTACACCACTTTTGTACACACTGCTGCAATCAGCAGCAGTGCAGGAGGCCAGTCGACAGATCGGGAAAGGTATGTCCGATGGAGGTGGAGGAGGAACGAGGGAGTTCCCAGGCGGGACTGGAGGTGGACGGGGTGGTATTGGCAGCACTCACATGCAGCACCGATATCCTAGTCCCTTCCGTCTCCTTTTCTGCCACTGTTACATGCCTTGGACTTATGCCTGAAAAACAGCATGTGTAGATCCAAGGAATCCCATGGCAGTGGTGGAGGCTTTCCCTGGCATGTGAAAAAAGTTCACTTATCCCAAGGAGACCTTTACAACTGCCCCTCCTCCTCCTATGGATGCAGTGTATGCTCTGTTGGTATGGCTACATCAGTGGGGATTTAGGTAGGATTGGGCTGTAAGGGAGAGGAAAGGGGTCAGGGAACAGGGTTAGTATCTGTTGCACTTCAGTGCTGCTGAGATCCACCCCTCCCTCTCCTGTTCCACCTCCTGCCCCCCTCTGCACCCATAAACTCCCCTTTTCCTCCCTGCCCCCGACTTAGCTTTGCTGCTGGAGGCAGCTGGCAGTGGCAGCAGGCCTCTGGCACTGCTACCGCTCGTGGTGGCAGACCCCAAATGGCTGCCGGGTGGTGTACTACATGCACCGCCATATGGCCATTTACAATAGTGGAACTGTGTTCTGCTGTTGTAAGGGGCAGCCTAGTCCTAGTTAGGATTGGGATGTTAATTTATAAGATGGCAACACCTAAAGTGTGTTTCTGCACCTACCATGACATCTGCACAATGCATTGCTTTTAAGATATTAGAAGCATTTCCTTTTAAATTGCTGTAACTGAAACACATGGTATACTTATATTATTCTTAGGGGTAGGTCACACCAACAAGGTTCTCTACATTGTATGTGAGTACACGATCAAACTCAGAAAGTTTAGCGTAAACCAGGCTGGGAGTTTGCAGTTATTTCTATTATTGTGGCTACTGGAAACATGCAACTGCAACCATGGAAATGGCTGCTTGTTTTCTGTGTTTACAGGCTATTTACACTAGCCCTTCTCTGTTAAGGGGTGCACCTGCGATCACAATCATATGGAGGAATCTGGCAGCGTGAGCTGCAAACTTTGTAGGTGCTAGTTAGAGAAATACTCTCCTTTCAGAGTAGCTTTAATTTCTAGGATTATATACAGAACTTGTTCTTTACCCTCCTAAGCAAGTAGGCCTGCCCTAGATCCAGAAAGGGACCAACATTTCATAAGCAATGAATTTCTGTATTTTAGCAGTACCTGCTTGTTTGCCACTGCGTTCTCTACACCTCGACCAAAGGGTTGCGTTCCACTAAAACGTGGTGGGCAAGGCAGGCAATGGTATCCAGGTCCAGTGTTCTCACACCTGTGCACTCCACCAAAGACAAAGCAGGCATCTGGGACCTCTTGACACTGAGATATGAAAGATTGCGGTAGAGAAGAAGGTCAGCTGAAAGCTTACAGTTATTTGAAAGGTTTTAGCTCAAGATTTTTGAGCTATAATGAATTCAATAATTCAAGGTCTCTCACCTCATCAATATCTTTGCATTTAACACCATTTCCACGATAGCCGGTAGGGCAGGCACCACATTTCCAGGAACCATCAGGGAAACTAGTACATGTAGTTCCCGCAAAGCAAGGGTTAGACAGACACCCATCTGAGAGAAGAGAACAGTGAAATTCCAGCGTGATTAGCCTCATGCAGGACAGCAGCGGTAAACACTTAGAACAGTTTTCTTAGTTAAGCCTTTTGGGATCTCTGGTTTTACTGTTTCTGCTCTGTTTTGTTATTTTTGTGTGTGCGGATTTGCAGAGAAAGGTGGGATGCAAATTTTCTTGCAAATACCGGTAAATAATAAAATAACAGCCCAATCCTGCGCAAGTTGCCACAGCCAGCCTAAATGATGTAAGCGGTGCTGGCTTCTGCGCCAGCGCAGCTTACACTAGAGGAGCCACTAGGCTGGCGGAGCGCTCGTTCTGCCAGCCTAAGTTTATAGTGGATTGCACCATCAACTAGACAGACTAATCTAACATATTCTATTGAGGGTTCTGTGTTCAAGAACTTTCTCAGATCACATATTATGTTTCCTGCACATGTTCTGGTAGTTCAGCTCTGATAGGTTTAAGGCTACAATATGTTTGAGGGTAAAAAAAAAAATCAATTTTGCATGTGTCTACCCTAAATTACACTAGCAGGAAAAAAGAACACTGAGTATGATCAAGTTGTGGCTGTATCTCAATCTTTACTGAGAAAATACAAATGAGTTACATTCTCAGTGATGTTGTTAGTTTTGCTGCAATATTTCTAAAAAAAAAAAAAAGGTTACAGAGCTACCAAATGCTGTTTTATACTCCACAATGAGCAATTACTCACCAATTGGACAATCCTGCTTGTTGCAGATCTGGGTGTCCTTAGCATCACCGATACAGTTCTTCCCTCCAAACTGGGGCTCAGGATTATTGCAGAGACGGCCACGCATCTGAATACCCCCTCCACATGTGACTGGGCAGGTATCCCATGGTGACCATGGTCCCCAGTTCCCATTTACTAAAGAAAATAAAACATTGGAAACATAAGCAGCTGGAGACAAATCACAAATGCCACTGGCATCTTCATGTACACTCATGGTGTATAAGCACCAGACAAATACAGCTGCAGAAGTAGAAACTTTAAAAATTCAGACCATTTGTGATTGATGTGTGTGTGTGTGTGTGTGTGTGTGTGTGTGTGTGTGTGTGTGTGTGTGTGTGTGTGTGTGTTTAAAGTGATTGCAATAACTTGCTCATTTCACAGGAGGCAGAGGGTTTGAAAAGTTGGTATAAGACACTAAAAACTTACTTGGGCAAGGGCTTTTCTCACAAGATTTGGTTTCTCTGGCCTGTCCCTCACACATTTTGCCATTCATCTGGGGGAGTGGTGAGTTGCAGAGACGGATTCTAGTAATCTCTCCAGTTCCACAAGTAACAGAGCAGGAAGACCAAGGGGACCAATGGCTCCAGCTACCATCCTGTTTGACTGTAAGCAAACACACCCATTAACAGTTGTAAAGATTCAACTTCTTTACGTGATGAATAGTTTGTTTATAACACTAGGAGCAATACAGAATTGATAATGTTAGATTAAGGCTGCAATCCTATACACACGTCCTGGGAGTAAGTCCCATTCAACTCAGAGGCTGACTTCTGAGTAGACATGCATAGGATTGCACAGAAGTGGAATAAGGTGAAAGGGCACCTGAGGCAAGGCAGCATGTGGGACACACACCCCGGCGCTCCGAACCCAGAAGTGAGTGGCGATGACGTCACTGCCCACTCACTTTCAGGCTCGGAGGCCTGATGCAAGTTTCAACATAACAGTAAGAAGCCTGGGGTGGCCAGGAGGGCTTTCCCCAGCATGTGTTTTTTGCGTTCTGCAGCTCTCCCTGCCGAGCTGAGCCTCCTGCTGCTACTTGGAGGCTTGGGCTGGAGAGAAATTGCGCCCCCTTCGTTGGAGCGCCCAGGGCAGGTGCCCCATAGGCTCCATCTTCGTTACACCCCTGGGACTGCACCAGAAACTGTCTTAACACATTTCGTTCATAGCAAAAACTATGGTAATATTACATATCTGGTACTGAGAATCATTACATTTACTTTTGTGCGTGCAAAAGTAAGCAATAATTTTAACAATACTATAGTATTTCCATTGATTTTAGTAATTAGCTGCCCAATTCTATCTCCTGCCAGCCCATGCAGTGCCGCTGACAGAGCATGTGCTGCATGCTATGGGGCGGTAGCGACCAGACAGCCCAAGACAGGCAAGTAAAAACCTTTTTTACTTACCTCTCTGTAGGCCAACTGGCCTACAATGGGTCTCCTCAGACCTACGTCAATCCTTTTGTTAGTGTAGGTCCGAGGAGACTCCTGGGGGTGGATCTGGGCTGGGAAGGATATAGGATCTCAGCATGCCCTGCTGCCACTGAAGTCCTCCCCCTCTGTTCCCCAAACCACCCCGATCCCCACCCCAAACTGCCTATGATCCTCCCCTGAATGCCCCCCGCCAACATACCTGCTCCAGCAGCAGTTAGGTGGCCTGCAGCTGCCAGCGCAGTGCTCCCTGGTTTGCACCATTGATTATGAGCCAGCCACTGATGGAGCAGATTGTGCAATGGTGGGCCTGGCCTTATACTGATGGACCGAGAGATCCGCCAGCATAAGGCCGTAACTATCGAATCAATTCCTATTACTAGAAATAGATGTTTTACACTGACATTAATTTGCAGACAAATAAATTATGCTAATCGGTGGCATGAAGCATTTATCTGAGCTAAACATATCCATATGACAAGCATATGTTGCATCTATAAGGAATGAAATGCTTACATCTCTTATCACATTCTTGCATATTGCAGGTGCGTGTTTGGATGGAGGAGCCCTCACAACGGTGATTGAGACTATCACAAGAGCGACCTCGCTGCTGAATCCCATTGCCACAGGTTGCGGAGCAGGTAGTCCATTCAGACCAAGGAGACCAAATGTCTTCAGCATAGTCACTAGCTGTAAAGAGAAGCAATTCCTTGTTTGAACCCTATATGTAAACTTTCTAGCACATATTCTCTATTTAAACATTATTGCTATTTAAACAATATTTGCATTATTGCAAATATTTCTCTCTCTTCTTGATGGTTGAAACTGTATTTGAAAGTGTTCAATATTGTTGCAATAATCCTTTTTTCCAGTAAACTTGTTTTCTAGTACATAAACAATTGGGTAAATTCCTAATTAAGCTTAAAAATCAACACATACGTATGCCTTTTACAAAACACGTGGAATTCAAAGGTCTCAGGAGTGTTTTTCAGAAATAAAAAATAATGATATAATACATTAATGGACAGATTTCATCATTAAAGAGGTACAGTATGGGTTGCTCTGCTTCATGAAGTGGAACAGGACAGAACAACAAAACAAAAATAACAAAGCCTGAACCCGATTCAAGTTCATCAAAGCGTTATCAAATTAATAGCCTGATCCTGCCTAAGATGTGCCGGCATGGCCTGGGCTAACCTTGGCCCAGGTGTAAGCGCCGGAGGCCCCAATGGCCCCCCTCAGATGCGCGCCAGCTCTTTAACCAGTGCGTTTCCGAGGTCATGTAAGGTCGGCCCGGCCTGGGAAGGGGCATTGGATATTGGCGCAACCCAGCGCCAATATCCCTGCCCCTCTCAGGCTGGGCCAGCCAATGGCTCCCTCCCTAGCCACGCCAGCCCTCCTCCCCATGCCCTCCAGCCGACTGGCCTAGGACTTACCTGGGTCGGCTGGTGAAGGTCCTGGGCGAGGGCAGAGTGAGCGGCTCTGGCCTCCGCCGCTTACTCCTGAGGAGCTGCAAAAGTGGCACCTTATGGCACTTTTGTGACTCCTTAGGTTGGCGGAGCACTCGCTCTGCCAGCCTATTTCTACACAGGATTGTGCTGTAATTGTCTTAATTAATCCTCAGGGCACTAATCTATGCTCTATTCTGCAGCACTCACATACAAATGCTGATAATATAGCTACATTCTTCCCTGCTCCTGAATTTTTTGGGACCATAGAAAGAATCCTGCATATCAATGCTTTGTCCAGCTTTCTTCAAATTGGGATGCAGCTGTCATGTTTTGAGATGAAATCATTTTAAAGGGACCCAAATGTGGAAGCAAAAAGGTTATATACACTGGGGAAGTTTGGCTGTGGTCCTGCTCAACAGCTTCCTTAACAGAGTGGCTAATCCAGCTCTGCATATCTTGACAACGCAAAGCTATTTGATTACAACACAAGCACCAAATGGTGCTTGCATCTAAATGGTTAGAAACAAGTATTCTTTAGACTTTGGGAGTTCTGAGCCAGTTTCACTTGTCCTGGCATCCTTGAATGAATTAAAGTTGTATTGTAAAACCGTCAATAAATCTCTTTTGTGGATGGGAGAAGAGAAAGTTCTGATCATAAATGCTGTTCCAAAGTGTACTTGAGCCAGTACTGTTTTCTCCCATAGCCCTGAGTTGCTATGTTCTCAGAGAAAAATTCAGATGCAATCAAAAAGTGTCACATGATTAAAATGACATAGTCAAGAAACGACTTTACATAGTTTTAGTGTGGAAAATGGAATACCCAAACAATCATTTTAGGTTTTTATGGTCTGCACTGTTCTTTAGAATTCTGTACTTTAACAATTTTGCCATATATAGTCTGTTTACTTGAATCAACATAACTAAGAATAATCTTACAAGACATTCCCCACTATCAAAAATATCTCCACTTCCTATTTTTACTGAAAATATGAAACAACGTACATAAAAGTGCTGCCTTTAAGTTTCCAGTGCAAATTTTCTACAGAAGATTTTGAATATAATATCCACTTAAAAGATGACAATATTTTCATTATAGAATTTCTTGCATGATTGCAAACTGCTCCCCTTTGCAATTCTAATGACACCAGAATTCTATATCCATATGATATCATTTAAAGTACATTTTAGAACACAGTTTCTTTCAAGTTATGCAGTGGAACTTTACTGTCAAAAAAGTTCTAATTACTTACGCCAGCATCGTGGACAGCACTCTCCATCAGGAACAGTGGCATTGGAACAAGGCATGAGAGGGCAAGACACTTTATGGCAGATAACAACAGAATTCTAAAGAAAAAAGACAATGCAGTAGTAAACACATGCGAAACTGATTTATTTATTTTTTTACCTCAAACATATTGTAGCCTTAAACCTATCAGAGCTGTATTAGAGATTCAGGGCCAAACTGGATACAGAAATAGTAATTGTTTGAATCACTTTTAGCTCTGATTTCTTAAGTGATTATTTTATTCATATCAATCAAGGGTTACTGCTAAATATGCAAGTCAAAACTTGCAGAAGAAAGCCAACACAGATCCTGAAGCCAACTTTTAGTAGTCTGAATTTTAAGTGATTATATGGGCAAAGATAAAATGGGTTTAGTACAGTTGGCTTAAAATCCAACAATCCATGTTATAGTTGGGTATACTAGCTTTGATCTTTGGCCAAAGAACAGCACAATGCAAGAATGAATGGAACTAAAAGCTTACACTCTTTCTTTCTATCCTTTCTTTCTTAAAAGATAATAGAGAATGCACTTTTGTACTTTTAGAAACCAACATACCCCATAACAGATGCCAGCAATATAGATTGTAGTGTTGCTCTATCAGCCAAGTGCAAATATAAAGGAATGTGAATTTTAGCACTTAGCATTCTGAATTTCCAAAAGGAAGTTGCTAAATAGCTGAAGTTTGGTAGATCTTTGGCACAATCCTATTGACTCTGCGCCAGCGGAGCGCATGCTCCGCTGGAGCAGATTGTTGCAAAACTGCTGAAAAGCAGTTTGCAATGGTGTGCCTGAATGCAGCGCCGGCAGGAAGGCAGCCATTTTTCAAAGATTTCGGACTGAATTAAACATTTCATGGGACATGTGTGCAACAATCACAGTGTACTAATTAATGAAAAGCAGCTGTGAGCCTGCCAGTTTGAATAGTAGAAAGCAAGGCTTAAACCTTTTCCTCTAGCTGTTAAATAGTAGAAAGTGTGAGGGGAAAGGTATAGCTACCTGTACCCACCCCAAGAGTGGAAAGTCTTCTGGGAAACCGTTTGTGTGGAAGAATGGCCTGAGGAGAAAGGCTTAGGAAGGTCCTCATCCTGTTAGTGGCTCTCCAGTCCTGCTACCTGATGTCAGGGATGGATTATGGGCCCAGTATGGAAAGCATGTGCCCTGCCCCTGACCAACATCTCTTCCTCATAAGTTACCAAGGGAATAGTTAACCCCATTACTTTTAGATGTAATTTCTTGGTGGCACAGATAATTAAAATAGACAGAAGACGCTATTGCACTGTTATATACAGTACATACTCCCCCCCCAAAAATCGACTATAAAGTATGAGCATCTTTGCTTAAAAGCACCTTAGAACTAATTGCAATATTACTAATATCTTGCAATATTCCTCAGAATTTACTCCACTGACTTACATATGACATTTTCAGGGAGACTGCAATTGCACAGGTGCACTTCAATATTAACCTAGCCTTATTAGAAAGCAGTTCTTTAGAACTATCTCATCAATGGGATTGTAAAGACAAACTTTAAAACCTTCACATATGTAAGATGCTTCTGAGGGATGATATATTGTGCAGTTACACTGGACTTATTTGTGTTCATGAACTTTTACATATCTGACAGCGCAATCCTGTGTAACCTTGCACTGGTGTAACAGTAGATGCACCGGTGTAAGTGCACTTACACCGGTGCATCTACTGTTACACCGGCGCAAGGTTACACAGGATTGCGCTGTGATGGTGATGGCAAGGATGAGTCAGGTGTTTACATATCACAAATAGTGAGGAATCATTACCTGGCAAGTACATGTAGTGCAGCTATCAGTGGTCCACTCATCTGTGTTTTGGTACACAACATTATTGTGGATGCATGCCCCAGGGCTTATGTGGACTTTACGGCCACCAACTTCATTAGCATCATACTTAGAGGGAGAGAGAGAGGGAGGACAAAAAAGAAAAAAGACAAATGAGTTTTAGATCAATCTCAATTTCATAGATAAACATTAAAAATGCTTACACTTTTACTTGGAGTAAATCCAATTAAGTTCAATTAATTTCCAATTGATCATGCTTCCAAGAGAGGGCACCCATGGATCGCTGCCAGATGACAAGTTCACACTTTGAACTTGTGGTGACAAGTTCACACTTTGAACTTTGACAAGATGACAAGTTCACACTTTGAACTTTGAACTTTGAATACCACACAATAAGCATTTGATGTGTGGTATTCACAAAATCAAATGTCCTTGTTCAAATACACATGTGCAGGATCAGGCCAAAGATAGCATTGCTCACACAGCTTGCTAGAAGCAGGGCTATGCTTGTCCCATTTCAGAAAGCCACCGCCACCTCTGCTGCTTTCCCTTCTCCCCCAAAACTGGGACAAGGGGAAGGCAAAGGTAGCAGCAAGGCCTTCTCCTCCACAAGAATGGTGCACAGAACACATTTACCACGGGGCTACAGAAACTGCCACTGCCATAGAAGACATGGCTACTGGGTGTTGCAGGCTTTATCTATGTATAACTGGGGTCACGGTGACGTTTCTCCATGTGACCCCATGCAGCAGCCTTGCAAATAAATCCAGAAATGCCTACTTGTGCATATATAACTGTTAGTCATTGACATGGCCCGCCTTAGGGGCCCAATTTTGTGAGACCCCCCCCACTCAACGATGAGCTGCTGTTGCACCTGGCGTAAAGCATGCCCTCCTAGAAGTAGGTGGCGGTGACGCGATGACATCATCATGTCACTGCCAACTGCTTCCAGTAGGCCCGATTTTCAGCTGTAGTGGGTGGGCAGACCCAACTAGAGCTCCACTTGCTGCGCTGGCCTCTGCATGGAGGCTTATCTCCATGTAAATGCTGGCTGCAGCAACCCACCCTCTGCCACAGTGCGGGGCACCCCCCAGCTGCGGGGCCCAATTCAGCTGAATCGGCTTATGGCCAGTCCTGGTCATTGGGGCACACCAACATCATGTGAAAAAAGGTCAATTTTTCCTATTTACAAAAGCTTCACAGCCCAGTAACTTGAAGCTGATTCTTACCATAGGGACGGGGCCATTCTGGTATATGGAAGGACTTGCATGCAAATATCAAGCAGCTAGCTTGCATGCATCAATGAAGTTTGCTGCCCTTCTATGTATTTAATAGTCATTTACCACTTGCTTGACTGAATCCTGAAGCGCTGTGACCAGGGCACGCAGACTTTGCAGTTCTACAAACATATTGGATAGTTCATCACAGGAGAATCCACAGATTGCCTGGATGTCCTTTGTTTTGTGGCCAATGTAGTTAGTGCGGATGGCCGGACTGGAGCCATTCATGGGACTGTCCAATTTAATAACTGTTCTGGTGGCTAAAACAACAAAAGTATGCATGCATGTTAATATACATATATACCCTCTCACACAAGTTAAGAAAAATAAAGTCAGGTAAAATATACATAGCACTCTGGAAAGCAGCACTGTCTTAGCGAACAATGGTTTGCATTTCACTATACAGCAAGTCCTCGTTTTAAAGTTATTTAGGAAAAAAAAAATCAAATCCCAGCCAAGGCCACTGTCTGTGTGGAGTTTGAACTTTCTCCCCATGTCTGCATGGGTTTTCTCTGGCCCAGAAAGTTCACATTTATTTCAGTGTTTAATATTAGAAGTCTTTTGGGTCTTTATTTAGAAGTTTGGTGATGTTTTTGTGACCAGAAATATGCCATACTCTTGTTTATGTTAGTATATCAATTAGCCTACAGTAAAATTTGTTTCCAAGAACCTATCGACAACTTTAAGTGAGGACTTGTATACTGCATTTCATCTGAAATTGTTCTTCTCACATACAGGGTCTTTTCAGTGGTGACCCCAATGTTATGGAATCCTCTTCGTTTGGAAGTCAATCTGGCCTCCACTTTATATATTTCTTGTCTCTTTCATAATACTATTGGAGTGGGTGGCTTGTTTATTGGTTATTGTTTTGGATATTCTGTTTTATTGCTGCTGTTATTCTTTTGTTGTTACAAAGTTGTATGTTTAGTTTAGCTTGCTGTTATTGTAACAGCAGCCTTGCAAATAAATCCAGAAATACTTACTTGAGCATACATAACTATGTTAGTCATTGGCAGGGCCGGCCTTAGGAGCCATGGGGCCCAATTTTGCCGGGGGGTGGGGAATGGGACCCGCCGCAGGGCCCTGCAAAACCAGCATTTTGTTGCTGACGCAAAACCAAACCCCCACGCAGGATATGATTTTTAAATTAATTGGTCAGTGGCCTTAGAGGCATGATGTGGACTTACAGCTTTCACAGCCTTTGTTCCTCAGGATGGCTTCCAGTGTGGTTCCAAACACAAACCGTACATTCTGTAGCACTCCCTGTGAACAGAAAAATTGCAATGATTATTAGCTACCAATGGAGAAACAAAAAGAAAGACAACATTATGACCTCTAAAAAGGTCTGTTTAGAAATGAATATGTATCTTCATGTTGTTCAGTAGTGAAGAAAACTGAATCTAGTACATAACCCAAAAATGATTACCGGTACCTTCCTTTAAATGTGACACACACACACACCGCCTCCACTGTCGCTTTCCTGCTTCCAGGTGCCAAAAATTTACCAGTGAGAGAGAAGTGAGGCATTCAAACACCTTAAACGCTACTAGCTGCCCTCCGGTTTTCAATATCTTTCCAGGTTGGCTAGAAGTTTTTGAATAATTTCAAAGCACCATTAGTGCTGAAATTAGGGGGGGGGGTTCACCCATTTGGCTTAGAGATTCTTGCTTTAGTTGGGTTTGTAATACTGATATAAAACTGCCAGAATGCTCATTGCCTTCAAATGCCTCTCCTTCACTTTCCTCTCCCCATGAACAACATTCCAATGTAAACATAAACAGAAGACTCACAGTCACAAATGATATAAGCTTAACAGGGGGAAAACAATCCTTGGCTGCAATTCTATAACACTTTCGTGGGTGTAAGCCCCATTGCTGTACACAATGGGATTTACCTTGAGTAAGACATGTCTAGGATTGCACTCTTCACACTTGGTAGAGATAAATCAAAATACCATCCCTGCTACAGAGAGTAGCTGTTTTGTTTTTAATGGCAGAGACAGATCTGGGCAGGAGAACAGGTCCCTCTTTGGAATCTTTTGCCCTAACTGACTGCTTCACTTTGCTGCATAATAAGACTGACCCAGATTGGAATAAACAGAAAGAAAGGCATCTTACCTGGAAGTTGTCATTAACTCCTCCTTTGCCAATACGGAGCCTGGCACTGCTGGCCAGGTCTCTAGTGAAGACACTTTGAATGGGGATTTCCAGCTCAGCATTCACCAACTTGTCACACCCCACGTAGAGTTGAGCCTGGTCCTCCTGTACAAAGAGGGTGATGTTGTTCCATTGCCCAGTGGGCAATTCAACATCCTCCACTGACACCAAACTCTGGTTGCCCTCCTTGGGAAAGACACTCAGGTCCAATGTTTTTGCTCTGCCATTCAACACGAGTTTAAAGTCATAGCCAGAGTTGTCCTTGCGCTCCACAGCCAGCAAGGTGCCAGGGCTCTTCTTCAGTGGGCGAAGATTAGCCAACAGGATGAAGCCCTTCTCGACTTGAATGGCATCAAGAATGTCTTGGAATTTGTGGTTGGGAACAGGAGGGATAAGATTGGCATCCTCAATGCGGTAGGCACCACTGGAGGTGTCAGGTCCTTTTGTTAGATGTACCCCTGCTGCCTTGCGTGCAGCTCCCTTGCGAGCAAAGCCAATTAGCTCAAAGAGATCAAAAACACCACCATTGTCATCCCCAGGTTCTGTGAAAAGAATGAGAGAGAGAGAGAGAGAGAGAGAGAGAGAGAGAGAGAGAGAGAGAAAGAGAGAGAGAGAGAGAGTGAATATAAATATAATTGCTAGGACAATACAGCTGGTATTAAAGGTGAACCACAGGAATGCACTGACGCTAAGGTGGTAGTTGGGAGGAATGTCAGGCCCTTAGGGAAGAAATGGCCATGAGCCTCCACTTCCCTTGTTTCCTAGTTGTGACCCCCCCCCCCTCTGTATCTATTCCATCCTCTGTCTCCTGGCAGCTCCCCAGTCTGGGTTCTGCAATAGGGATAGTGATTGGAAGGCTTAGGCTGCAGCAGTGTCAGGTCCTTTTTTCTTTCCAGGGGCTGTCCCAGTTTCATGTCAGCTGAGCGTATGACTCAAGGAAAGAAGGTGCCTTCCTTCTGCATGCTTCTTGTCCAGGCTCTCTGGGAAGGTCAGGAATGGATTCCCCTGCTGAGGCAGGGCCAGGGATTCTCCTGACTTCCCCTGCTCTCAAGGCGTTCTGGCAGAGGCACACTGGAGGGCAGCGCAAGGAAAAAAAATGAGCGCTCGCTCGGTGCCTGCTGAAGAGGAGCCAAACGGCAGGAGTCCGGAGACTGCCAAGGGCCTGCAGCGGCCAGCCTGGGTGGGTGGGTGGGGCAACCGCAGGAACGAGCTCAGGCCAATGGGAGCCAAGATGACCCTTTGGCAGGCTGAGGGAACCAGACGGGCCAAAGCGGCAGCGGCGGCAGCCTTGTGGGCGGGGTGCCAGGCTGGCGAGGAGGAGTGCGCCCCCCCAGGCCTTCTGGAGGCGCAGCCACTGAAGCACCAAGCCCCGAGCAGGGCGCAGTCCGGCTCCAATGGGTGGTTGGGACTCGTCCTGGGATAGGTGAAGGAGGGCGGGCGGGTGGGTGGTGAGGGTGAACCGCAGTGAAGGGCGGGAGAGGTGAAGAAGGACTGCGGTTCCTGTCCCGCCTGCTGCATGTGCAGGTGGTCCGGAGAGCGTCTCTAGCCAGGGGGCCCGGCGAGAGAGAGAGCGAGCGAGCGCGAGAAAAAAAAACCTGCTCGGCTCGCCCGACTAGCTGGCCTGGCGAGTTTGCGTGGAGAGGCGGCTGCTAGGGAGCGAGGGAGGCGGACGTGCCGGGCAAGACCCCACAGCTAGGCAGAAACGGCCTCTGTCTGGCGCGCCCTCACCACAAGCGGGAGGAAGGAGGTGGGCAGCCCGCTCTGGGCTTCCGTGGAACTTCGCCTCTACGCTCACGCCGCGCGCAGAGCCCGCCCCGACGGCACCTTCCAGGACCTCAGGTGGAGCGGCTTGAGCTGGGCGCCACAGACCCAGGCTCCTCTCTGAACTGGGACCCGGCGGCGCTCAAGCAGCTCCCAACACGAGAGCGCGACAGTCCGGCACTAGAGGCTCCTCCGAGGAGGCTCACTATGGAGCCATCCAATGGGAGGCAAAGGATTGCTGCCTCCAGTGCGCTTTTGAGGTTCCCTACAGGTGGAATCTGTTCCTCGAAAACCAGCCCCGAACCACAGGGAAACAGCGTCCAGCCACAATACCCCCTGCTGCCCTGCCCCCTCCCGAACCCAGGCGCAGAGCCTGCCAGGCTGCAATCACCCCGCGCGTCTTTTTACCTGGAATCCGGTTTGTGGCGGAGACCCCCAGCATCAGAAGGAGAAAGAGGCAACCTGATAACTCCATGGCAGAGATCTCGCCCCCCAAGTAGCAACCTTGAAACAAGAAAAGGAAAGCACAGCCTGATCACTCGGAGGTCTGGTTTTGGGCAAATTGCCCCCCCCCCGGCAAGTAGGCTTGAAAAGGTCTTGTCAAAAGGGAAGGGAGAGAAACAGAAGATGGGAAGTTAGAAACACAGGAAAAGAAAGGACGAAAAGCAAAGGAGTTGCCCACTGCAGAAACGAGCCGTCGTCCGATAGTCCTCTTGGTTTGCCTTTGTGCGCCCATTAGCAATATTACGACGAAGTTGTGAGAGGACCGCTCTTCCTTCAGCACTTACCTTTCTAGAGGAGGGTGTCGAATTCCAAGAAATAACCAGCGCGGAGAGCAAACACGTCTTGCTGCAGCAACCCAACGAAGAGCGATCGCCGATCAATATCCTAGTGAAGCTCTTGGACACTCCGAGATTACCCTTAGTGGCCCTGGACGAGTAAAATCTCTCTAAGGTCCCGGAGCAATGTGAGGGCGCGAGAGAGCAGTGAGAAGATTAAACCGGGTGAGCCGTTCCCTGCAGCGCCTACAAGTTCCCCTTAGCGATCAGCCCCTGGCCGCTTGCACTGAAGTGGCTGTGAGCGCCCCACTCGCCTTTAAGGGGTCGCTGGTATCCCTGAAAAGCCTGCGAGCCAATCATCGGCCGCCGGGCAGGAAGCGGGTTGGTGTTTCTCCAGTTAGCTCACCCCCCCTCTCCCCCCTCCCAAAGCGCACGAGGAGGGAGGGGGTTACGGGATGGAGTTGGGAAGGAAAGCTCCTATTCCTATCAATGGAGCTTTTCGCCTGGGATGCGGATTGCGCTCTAGAGTTCCAATTGCAGCGTCAAGGCACAGGAGTCAACTGGCTAGAATCAATCATGATTAAAGAGAGCGGCTAATGCCCGCTGCGGGGTGCTGTATATGTGTGAGGCAGGGAAACTCAGTTCTAGATTCCAGAGCTGTAGGCTAGAGCTAGACTCTACACAAGGCTTGACGAAAGGCACCGTGTATATAGCGGAGGAAAGACATGTCCTTTTCCTGTCAGATGCTTGTGAAAAAAACGGCAGGCAGTGTAATTCACTGCTCGCCTGGAGTGACAATAGGAGTTTGGCCTGATTATTTTCTCTACCAGCCAGGGACAGGGATGCGTGTGCAGGTCTCTCTCAGCCCAAGCCTCTGTGGTGCCCCTGGGTCTGACGGTCTGACCTCCTTTGGTGTGCCCTCCTAGATTTTTTGGGGGGAAGGGGCTTGAAAAGCGCTTCGTGCTTACTTGACACCCCCGCCATCTCTGCTGCAAGAGGGGAGGGCGGCAGCAGCGTCCGCGCCCAACGCTGCAATTGGAACTCTAGAGCGCAATCCGCATCCCAGGCGAAAAGCTCCATTGATAGGAATAGGAGCTTTCCTTCCCAACTCCCCCCTCCCCCCTGCCGCTCTTTTCAAAGGACAGGACCGGAGTGGGTGAATGGGACAGGGGAAGGCGGCGGAGCAGGAGCGTGCCAGTGCCGCTCACTCCGCCAGGTGCAACCTGACTTCCTCCAGGTCCAACTGGAGAGCCGGCCTCGTGTGTGAAATGTTGCACTCAAGTCGTATATTAGCTTTATTGCTCTCTCTCGCTCTCGCTCTCTCTCTGTGTGTGTGTTTCTGACTGGAACACTCTTGTCGGTTAATCTCGAGTGGCGCTCATGATGTCCACTTGGGGGCGCCATACGAACTCTTATCACGGCCAAGGAAGGAAATCGCTTTCAAGTTTCTCAGCGCCCGGGGTGGAGGGAGGTTGCCTTTTTCCTTTTATAGAAATCATGAACGTCAAATGGCTCTCCTTCCCAAAGCGGAATCTGGAATGCGATGTTTTGTTTTCTTTGCTGCTGCTCGCTCTTTGGATGCGAGCTCAAAGGATACCACCCAAAATTGCGTGTCTAGACTTCACACTATCCTCCTCCTCAGAGGCTCCTCTCTCGCGTGGTACAAGCTCTCCCCGTCTGAGATATCTCAGCGATGTAGTGGCCTTGGAAACAACCCATTTCTTGCTTTTGCATATCTACACAGCGCCGATTGGCGGAGTCCGCTCGCCCCTTGTTGCCAGCATGACTCCGGCTGTCTGGAATCCCATTCATGCCCTCCCGGCCTCTGACGTGGAACCAGAGGCAGCCTGGGTGGGTGGCTGGCTGAAGGCGCCCGACGGAGGCAGCCCTCGGAGTTCACCGGCGCTCTCGCTGCAGTTTGCTGTAAGTAGAGCGCAGGTGACCCGCCGCCGCCTCCACAAGGGCGGGTGGAAAACGTCTTCCGCCCAGGCTAAAAAACAAGCCTGCAGAAGCGCGCGCGGTCATCCATCTGGGAACGATGCAGCCCCGTGGCTTAGCAGGCCGCTCTGGCCTTCTCTAGACTGCAGCAGTAAGAAAAACCAATGAATTACTGTCCAGTCCTAGGCATGTCTCCTCAGAAATAATGGGGCTTACTCCCAGGAAAGTGTTTATAGGATTGTAGCCTTGTTGTGGAATGATTGGTTCATGAGTGACATGGAGATCTTCAAGCAGAGGATTGACACAGGCACCTTTTGGAGATGTTTTAGAGAGGAGTTTCCTGCTTCAGGGGTTTGGACTAGATGCAGAGGAGGAGCCAGACCATTTTTGATCCGGGGCCCAAACCCTTGACACCCCCCCCATAAAAACGCGCGGCCGTAATCCTTTACGCCCCACAGCGCAGCCACGCAGCAAATTTTTGGGATTTTTTGATTTCAGTTTGGAAGCCTCCTTGTCCACTTTGTACCTCCTGTCTCCATTTCCAGCAGCACACATGATGAGGCATTCATAATGATGTGAATTTTGCTCTGCAGAATAAACTTGAAAGCGTTCCAAACATCAATTTTGTGAATTTTGCTCTGCAGAATAAACTTGAAAGTGTATTGCCCCTTAATGCCCTCTGGGGGGGGGGTGAATCAGGACTCCTGGGCTGCTAGGCAAGGCTGCAATGCAAGGGGGGGAAAAACTACAAAGCTCCGTTACTTCTAAAAAAAACCTTTTAAAAAACCCGGGGAAAAACGGGAAAAAACAAAAGAAAAAACCAAAACCTAGGATGTCTCCCGCCCCTCCAGAGGCCCTCTACGCCCCCCCAGGAGCCTCTCTGCCCTTACGCCCTGGGGCCCACTGCCCCAGGGCCCCATATCAGCCTACGCCCCTGACTAGATGGCCTTGAAAATAATAATAATAATAATAATAATAATAATAATAATAATAATAATGATGATGATGATGATGATGATGATGATGATGATGATGATGATGATGATGACATTAACAATAACAATTTATATACCGCCTTTTCTTTGATCATTGGATTTCTCCTCTGACTTTAATTCAAAGGCGGTTTACACAGGTAGGCTTTCTAAACCCCAAGGGGTTTTTACAATACAATATGTTTCAGCAGGTGGCGCAGTGGGTTAAACCGCTGAACCATGAGCTGTCGATCGAAAGGTTGGCAGTTCGAATCCGCGACGGGGTGAGCTCTCGTTGCTTGGCCAGCTCCTGCCAACCTAGCAGTTCCAAAGCATGTTAATGTGAGTAGATAAATAGATACCGCTTGCGGGAAGGTAAACAGCGCTCTGTGTTCCAGCTGCATGCTACGCGCTGCTGCAAGGAGAGTCATGCCGGCCACATGACCACGGAGGCATCTTCGGACAACACTGGCTCTTCGGCTTTGAAATGGGGATGAGCACCACACCCTAGGGTCGGACACGACTGGACTTAATTGTTAGGGATCACCTTTACCTTTACCTATGTTCCAGTCTTTCATAGAACCCTTCATTCTGGGTGGTTTTCTTCACAGTCCAGCCTCTCTCTGGCGTCCGCCTCATCACGCTTCAACTGACAGGCAACCTTGACTCCCACTCAAAGTGCAGCTGCAGCTTCTCTCCTTCACAGAGGCTCTGCAGCTCGTCAGCGGCATGCGAACAGCTCTCTAACAGCACACGGATACTTCTGGCAGTCCTGAACTGCTGTCCCTCAGATCTTCAGGCATATGAAACGACCGCTCTACTAACTGAGCCAGACATCCTGCCCTTCCAAAAACCAACCCTATTCTATAGAATAGAAACATATAGGATTCCATGATTTGTAAGTGGACCAAAGTGTTCACATCTGGTGTTTTTATTAGATAACCCTCTCTCGCAATAATGTTTCAGATCTGATTATGCCTGGCCACCGAAGGGGGGAAATGGAGTCTGAAGCACACCCCCCCCCCGCTACTGCCGCTCCCACCTCCGCTTCAGTAGGGGAGGGGCAGTGGTGGTGGGAGTTCCTTTTTTTCTCTGCTCCTTTTTTTGGCTGTATTAGTGCATGCTAAAATATGCGCACTCCTCCACCATCACCTCATCCTTGCCAGCCTATCCATTAAGCTTGTCACAGGATCGTGATGGCACCTGGTCAAGATACCTTTAAAAGGGGATTGGACAGGTTTATGGAGAAAATGACCATCACATGATGATAGATAGATGATGGACCAAGCCATGATGACTAGCTGCAGCCTCTGGGTTTTAGAGGTAGCCTATCTCTGAATGCCAGGTGCAAGGGAGTGGCAACAGGATACAGGTATCTTGCTGTCTTGTGTGCTCCCTGAGGCATCTGGTGGGGCCACTGTGAGATAGAGGAAGCTGGACTAGGTGGGCCCTTGGCCTGATCCAGCAGGGCTCTTCTTATGTTCTTATGGGCGAGGAAGAGAAGGGAAGAGCCAGACCAGAGCTGCATCATTTTTCTCACCTTCCGCTCTCATTGCCTCCCACCCAACCACTTCTTCAAACACAGAGTCCGGGTGGAGCATGCTGGGCATGGAGGAGGACTCTGTTCCCAGTCCCCCCAGTCCTCTTCTCGCTCACTTTGAGTAAACAAGAGGAGGATTGGGGTAGCAGCAGCAGCAGCAGCCCAGCTCTTCCTCCAGTGTTGCCACCACGTGCAATTACAGTGGTGCTTCTGCAGGAAGAAGCACAGTGTTCCTGTTTTGACTGCTCAATTCATTGAGCAACCAAAACAGGATTGCTCCGCGTTCTCCCACCTTCTTCCCTGGGGAAAGCGAAAAGGAGGTGGAGGCAGAGCAACCCCTCCCAGCCCCTAACCTCAAGCTCCACGGCCTGCCACTTCCTCCCCCTCCACTTCTTCAAGTGGGGCCACTCACTGTGTGATACAGGAAGCTGGACTAGATGGGCCTTTGGCCTGATCCAGCAGGGCTCTTCTTATGTTCTTATGTTCTTAAGTACACAGCTTAAAGGGAACAATGTTCCCAGGCCAGGCCTAAGGCCACTCACCCACCCCCTGCCCCCCACTTGCCTCTGCCCCATGCTTACATTTGCATTACGTTTTCCACCTGCCACTTTTTTCAAAGCGCAGGAGTTGTGCACACTCATTTACCCCCCACCACCTCCACTGTAGTGATGACAGGTGACCTCTGTCACCACTCTGCATTCACCCTGGCTTTTGCCATGTCAAATGTTTTTGTGAACGTTTTTGTTGAAATGTGGCATATAATTTTTTTTTGATAATAATATGATAACATTTTTTCTCAGAGTAAAGGGCTGTGGACTGCAGCCTTTGTCTCAAAGCAAGAATTGTAGTAAATAATTATTGGAAATGAAAACAATGTGCAATGTGTAGCTATCTTCCCCTTGGTTGTCAAAAGTAATCCGAACTGATATTGACAGGTTTTTATTTTTTAGAAAATTCTTCCTTTAACTTGATTTTCGTTTCAGGTTTGTGGTGCAATTTTAGCAAAATTGATTCTGTCTTTGAGTGATTCAAAATTAAAAACAGAACACATGTTCTCTTCTTTTCACTATATAGTTTAGTTTACCATTATTTCAAACTCATTGGCTTGTATTTCATTCTTAAAGAGTGAACAGAGAAGCAGGAGAGATGAAGATTATATACTGATGGATTATCACTAGTTTCCCTCTGTTATTAGCAAATACGTACGGCACAATCCTGTGTAAAGGTGCGCAGCCAGTCTGAAGAACTGGCTGCTGCATCCTAAGCCCATTCCAGTCTGCCCAGGTGTTGCTAGAGTGCACCTTCCCCAGGTGTAGGCAAGCCTATGGGCCTCCTCGGATGCATGCCAGCTCCAGAGCTGGCGTACATCCGGAGAGTCCGTGTAAGGCCAGTACAGCCTGGGAAGGGGCTCGGGATATCGCCGCCCACATCACCGCCCCCTCCCAGCCTGGGTCAGTCAATGGCGCCCTCCTTCGCTGCCCTGGCCCTCCCTCCCGCCGACCCTTACCTGCGTCGGCCTTATGAATTTAAAACACAGTTCCTGCATGGGGATTTCCCCATCTCTTCCTCTACACAGCAGCCCCCCCCCACCCATGACTCATGCAAATTCATTCCTGAGGGTCAGAGAAGCAGGATGGGATACAGCCTGGGGGGGGGGGGAACTGAGGAAGACGAAATTGGTTAAAATTGCCTCCTTCTTGTACGAATGAAAGTGCCTTCCATTCACACAAAAGCAGGTTATTAGGACACAACCTATTTGAGTAGACATTTATTCTCCATATTATGAATGTTAAGTATATATTCTATTAAACCAGTATAGATGCAAGAATTTATTCAGAGTAAGGGATTATTCAAATCAGCCCCAGTTTAATAAGGGTTATCTGAATGTGGTTATCTGTGTTTGAAAGTGCTACAGTCTACAATTCAGGAATCTTCTGCCATATTCCCACCTCATTCGGTGGAATGCACAGATCAGACCTCAGAGAGCTAGCCCCTTATACCCCCCCCCCGCCCCGCTCTTCCATCTTCCAGACAAATTAGTTTTGCTAGCATTATGGGATGTGGGCCCAGAAGAA
This sequence comes from Plestiodon gilberti rubricaudatus, assembly GCA_026170595.1. NCBI lineage: Eukaryota > Metazoa > Chordata > Lepidosauria > Squamata > Scincidae > Plestiodon > Plestiodon gilberti. Next base: position 265,259,685 of record JANXHW010000001.1, read on the forward strand.
TGCAATTGCACTAGCAACATAAGCAGGACATTTACAGTTAAGTGTTTAAAGAGGGTGGCCTAAATGGTGTTTTATGATGTGACTTAGATTTACTCATCTGGAGGTGTTTGGTATGGTCAAATGAAATAGTATACAAATGAATACAGTGTGTGTGTGTCAATTAATTCAAATCACCTGAATCAGCTTACTCTGAAACATTTTAAAATGCAAAGTATTTAGTCTGAACTTCTTGACTTATGTGGGAGGGGGTTGTTAAATCAAAATGGTAACCGCTGTAACAAACAGGAATGTTGTGAACGAAAAGAATATCATACATATGGTGTGGATATGTGTGGTGGGAAGGCCTTGGCTGCAACATTGCAGCTTTTAGTGGCAATTCAGCAGCATTCTAAAGGAAACCAAACTCTGTAATATGTAGATGACAGTTTGATTGATTAAGGTATGAAGTATTAATTCTCTTTGGAATTACTTTGGAAAGCTCTTCACTTGAGGATTGAGATAGCAGCAAAATTATATAGATTAATCAAAATCCAACTCAAATGACTGTCAGTCCTTTTAATGCAAGGGTGTGATTGTATGGTTAGGAGAAAGCTTATTTTTGTTTTACAATGGATCCAAAGAAAAGACCTCAAGTCCCGTGAGGAACGTAAACTGAGAGTGAAAGTCAGGCATTCCATCCTTTACAAAACTGTGTGTGTGAATGAGAGAGAGAGAGAGAGAGCGCCTGCATAACCTCACCTCAGACCTCACCTCAAACCTGCAATGAGACATCATGGTAAATTTGCTATTGGGGTAGAGGGAAGGGATAAAACAACAAACATAAAAACGTACCTGTAGCTCTTTAAGCAAGCAATTTAAAAGAAGATGACAGGACACTAATACTGATTCAAGTGCACAAGAAGTGGTACAACTACCCCAGCATGAGTCATGTGACCTTTAAGAGATCCTGGGATATCAACCAAACAGCTCAGAACAACTTAATCGTAATGATATATCAGTGATAAATATTCCTTTTCTGCCTTCCTTGTGGTGTGCATATCTGAGAGGGCAATGCTTTTGACCTTCAAAGTCCTAGGTGGCCTAGAGAAACACTCAAGAATGGTCTCCACTGATATGAATCTGCCCAACCTTTGGAATCATCTTCTGAGGCCCTGCTCCATGTCCCCCTGCTGTCTGGAACATAGTGGGTGGGCAAAGGGGGCAGGGCTTTTTCTGTGGTGGCACCAAGGTACTGTGGAATGCCCTGTCAAGGAATTCTACTGGACTCTGTTGTTGCTTGCCTTTCAAAGAGCAGAAAAGACATTCCTTTTTCAACATGCTATTTCAGCCTGATGGCAGCTTTTTATACTCATCTAGATATTTACAGCCATCTTTATTTTATGAGTTTTTGATCACACTCTTTACTTTTAATTTTTTATCATGTCTTTAAATACCTCAGATATTTTTTTGTTTGGAAAGGTGGGATAAAAATGTTGAAAAAAATATGTTTTAAAAGTTGTAAGAAGTTACAGCTATAGATCTGTTTAGAGCAGTGTTTCTCAAACTGGTGGGTTGTGACCCACCACTGGAACCTTTTGGTTCCTAAGGAGTGGAGACAGCATGGCATTGGCGTTGGCGATCCTGGGGATTGGAGCCATGACATTTTTAAAAATGCAATTTGCAGACTTACCTGGAGCCCTCTGGAGGGTTCGAGGAGGCCTGGAGCCCTCTGGAGGGTTCGAGGAGGCCTACCTTACCCTACGCAGCCCCCCTGAGCTTCAGATTGCTGCAGAGCAGCAATTTTAGACCCGTTTTTCACGAAAACTGGAAATGGTCTAAAATCACTGCGGATTCGTGGTAGCCCCAATTCTATAGTCTTTTCACTCCCATTGTTAGGTGAATTCTTCAATCACTAACATCGCTATGCATGCACCGCCCTGAGTCGGGGGCGCGTGCGCCGCCCCCATGCACCCCCACTCCGAAATTTGCCCCCGCTTACCCCCGCTGCTGCCGGATGCTGCTGGCTTCGAGCGTCGTCCTCCTCCGGCGGTCCGGGGCATTCTGACGAGGCCCAATGCAGAAATACATGAACTTTTAGGTCTTTCGTGCATGCGCACAACGTTTCTGAGGGCAAGGGCTGCCCTTTTGCCCTCTGAACCATTCTGCACAGGCACGAAAAACCTAATAAATAACATGTCGCTGCATTGGGCCTCGTCAGAAGGCCGCGGACCGTTGGCCGGGACGGACGCTCCAAGGCCTTCTCCCGCTCTCGGAGCTTCCAGAAGGGTGTTGCGCGTCACCCTTTGCACACGTCACCCCGCGGCGGCCCGCCCCCCCACTCCAGTCACGTGCCTGCCTTCAATCATTCCCATTTTGTGAGACTTGCCCAGAAGAAGTTCCAGCCTTGAAATGAACCAAGGCAGAACAGCAGCAATGATCAGCGCATTGCACCCTTTGTTGGTTTGTTGTCCGTTCTACCATTTAAAGACCACATAACTCCCTGCAGGCTTTTCCTAGGACTGCCATGAAGACATGGCCACTTTGATGGTCCTCAGAATGTTTTATTCCCTCAGTATGTTCTGTTCACCCCAAAAAAGCCCTTTGTGCAGTCAAGCTCCATCACCAGGCTCTTCCTTAGAGGGAACAGAGGAGGAACAAAGATGCATCCCTGCATTGCTGCTGGGGCTCAGAAACTGATCCTGTGTCTGCCACTGCAGAACAGCAGAGCATAAAATTGGAATAAAAAGGTTATTGGTTGTAGGCTGTGTTCACTCACCTTGTATTTCTGTCAGGGGCAATTCAGCACAGTAGCAACGAGACAGTCTAAACAAATGCTTCAGCTGTGGACAGTTTGATGGCGAAGGCAAATGCTTACTTCACTTTGAGGCTCAGAATAGAAAGGCCTGCCTTGATTACTTACTTTATGGATCTTATTGCTGACAGTTGGCTCTTCAAGGCTCATGAACAAAAAAGGTCTTGACTTGGAGCATGGAATACCCAATTGAACAAGTTCTGGAGGGACCAAGTCCTTGAATACTGCAATAATGTTTATATGGTTCTTTGTTGTCTTTAAACCTCCACAGAGTGGAATTTCCAGCTTTAAAATGGTGCCAAATGTTCTGAATGCCACAGGGAAATTCCAATCATCTATTGAATACATTCAGAAACTCATCTTTCATCAAAATGATATTTCAGACCTAACATTTTACTTCGCTCTCAGCTTCATGCTCTCTCCTATATATTCTCCTGGAATCAGTTCCAAGCTCTTTTCTCCTCTTTTTGTCCTTCTTGAAACATATTCTCTATGCTGACTGTATGTAAGGGAATTTTTTTGGCAATGTTTGGTAGAAAATAATTTTCTCTGGCACATGACACAGCATATAGCTATAGCAGCATTAGAACTGCTAAAATGTACTGCAGTCTTAAATATCCAGGAGAGAGTGGTATGTGTGTCATCCAAATAATCTTGGTTTATATTAATACATGATACATATAGATGTTCATTTATTGATTATCAGTAGTTCTGGTTTTCATTAAAACGGAACAGAAACGTAAATTAGGAAACCGTATAACCCCAACAGTTAATAAATCAAGCCCAGCATTCAAGCTCACGGCTAGAATCTACGTCTGTCTCTCTGATTAGTCAGTCTGTGTTGCTTTGTATGTGACAAGATGTTTATCTGAAAGCAGGGAACGTCCAAAATGACCATTTCAAGAATGCTATGACTTCATGGTTAAACAGAACTTGCAAAAGGCAGACGTTTCATGATAGATGGGCAGTGTGACAAGCATAGAAAAAACTGTATATTTCTCCTGAGTTCCTATTGGCATGATTCTAATGAAAGATCTGCAGCTAGAATATCAACATTGTTACTGGCAGTGCTTTTTAAAACACACATAACATACACACTTGGGGAAGAAACAGTTGTGTGCAGGGATCCTGCATAGTAGCCAATGGCACAGCTATATAATTCGGTGGGAAAAGGAAAATGGAGGTAAGAGTGAAAGGTGCAAAAAGAGTTTACTTACTGCTCAAAACCCACAAGGGCTTCACACTGGGGCATCTCACACCCACGGCTGCTCTAGACAGGGGAGTGTTATGGTTAACATTCACACACAATGGAACCCTGGGGAAGGAGGAGAAACAAGGAGAGAGAAACTCCTTCGAAGGAGAAGGGGCAGAGCGGAGAGGAGAAAACTTGGAGGGGAGAAGGGATGCAGGGAGATTAGAGGGACCTGAGAGGGGGGGAGGGATTGGGGTGCAGGGAAAGAGAAAGAAAGGGAGGAAAATGGGGAGATTACTAGAAAAGGAAGGAGAAAGGTTTCAGAGGTTCAGGCCATAGTGAAAGGCCATGGTTGCAAAATGCTCTTTCTTGCCTGAACTGGGGGCTACAGCCAAGGGATGAGTCTATGAACAGGCCATGAGAGCGCTTCACCCACATGCAGTGCGGGAGCTAGTCTCCCCCCTGAATAAGCACTCTTGATGTATACTGTACTCCAGTCCTCTGAAGAGCCAGTCAAGAGAGTTTGTTTGGGAAAGGAGGCTCTAGGCTGATCTTGGAGCTCCACAAAAACAGTACAAAAAGCAGAAATGTGCCTCTCTCTCTCTCTCTCTCTCTCTCTCTCTCTCTCTCTCTCTCTCTCTCTCTCTCTCTCTCTCTCTCTCACGCATGCACACGCACACAACACATTGCCCAGCACTCACAGACAGAGAAGATACTAAGTATGCAGTCAATGTGGCTTCACTATGAGACAAGGAAAATACCGGGGATTTGGTGGGTCCCAAACTCAAGAGTCCTTAGGAGGCGACTATGGTCACACAACACCAGATCTGCTGTTCCAGCGGGATTTCGAGCTGGAAGCCTTCGTCTGAATTTTGCAGGCATGAAAACCCCTTTAGAACTTCACAAGTCTGTGTTCAAATTTGGAGCATTGGACTCCATAGATCAGAATGGAGGAAGGGTGATGATGACATGGTTCAATGAAAAGTGTAGCCTTCCTGGCTTGTGCATCGGTGACCTATAAATAGTCACATTACTGATCTGGCCTTTTGCTCTCCAGGCAGGCACCTAGCAAGTACACACATGCTCACATGTGTGTCTCCAGTGAAGTCAAAATAGACCAGGACAAAGGCAGAATTGGGAGACTACAAGACAGGTGGGGTTAGGTTTAAAATGGAGTGTACTCAGCCAGAGTTGGTAAGTTTGCCTAACGTAGGAATCATGTAGTGTTTCAGGCAATGTTGCATTTGCGCAGAAAATATACCGTATTCCTTCAAGTCTAAGGCGCCATCGATTCTAAGGCGCACCTTTACTTTCAGTACCACCAGCAGGGGAAAAAAATAATCAATTGATTATAAGACTCACCTCCCTTCAATGAATCTACCCTGCTCAGCACCAACTCTCCCCAGCATGTCTCCTGCAGCTGAGGATGACTGAGTGCACTGCCTTTGCATAGCATTTCTGGCCCCGCCAGAAAGTGCCATTTCCTTCATTACCTGGGCTTGGGGGAGCTTGAGGGAGGCCTGTGCAACCCTCTGCAGGCCTCCCTGATCTTCAGTTCGGCGAAAACCAGCGATTTTTGGCCATTTCTGGTTTTCGCGAAAACCGGAAATGGCTGAAAATCACCGTTTTTTTGCTGAACTGAAGATTGGGGAGGCCTGCAGAGGGTTGCACAGGTCTCCCTCAAGCTCCCCCAAGCCCCAGTAAGTAAGAAGATAGCATTTTGGGGTGCTTTTTGGAGACCTTTGATTCTAAGACGCACCCCATTTTTTGAAATGCTTAATTGGGAAAAAAAAAACATGCGTCTTAGAATTGAAGAAATACAGTAGTTTTATAGTACTTTCCCCTTGTTATGGTCACCATAGAGTTTGAGCCTAATGCTCACCATGAATCAAATGCTGAAATGCAAGCGGCTTTTCAGTCATTTTGAAACTGGGTCATTAAGGTACTGGTGTTAAACTTTTGCTTTTTTGTTGAAACTTATAGTGATGGTATCTAATGATGGATAATGGAAGGAATGTTGAAATGGTGGTTATGCCCTCTTATCCTCGGCAGGTAGCTTTCTACTCTGTATACTTGAGTTATGTACACGTGGTTGCACTTTGTATATAAGGGTGGCATGTTTCTTAATCCTCTATTTAGTAGCTAGTGTTCTTTGATTTTTGCCTGTTGAAAAAACGTCCATAGGTAGGACAAAACATCTGCTTTCTCCATATTGAATTTGTCCCCTTATTATAGCACAGTTTCCACTTTTATCAGCTGAAACTTGGAAGCTCATTGTTCTGTACATGATCGTTTCCTTTATTGGGCATCACCTGGCCCATGAAATGATTATGCCCAGCCCCTGATGGCTGAACCAGATGAGGGACTGCTGGAAATCTGTGATCGATCTCCTTACATTTTGAAAGGAGAGGGGTGAATTGGATAGATTCGGCCATACTGGTGAAGGCTTTTTTGACATTTTGTTTTCCCTAATGGGGCAAATTGTCCCATGGGAGCAATTTGCACCAGGAAAATAACATGGGCAAGTGGAGGGTTAGACCTCCTTTCTCTGTGCCATAATCCCAATCCCATTTGACCCCTCCCCACAAAATTAAGGAGGCAGAGATTTGACTTCAGCATCTTGTCTAGTTTGGCTTGAGAGTCCTTCTAAATAATAGGCCAATATTTGTACAACATTTGAGTTGTGGAGCTCCATGTCCCATGCATTTTCTTTATGCACGAATGAGCAATAATATCATGGCTGGGAAGGAACCTATCCTGGGCTAATATTATGAGTGGCGCCTTTGCTACCAATGAGAAACCTCCCTGAGGGGCAATATTGATAGGAGTCTTTGTCCCTAGTTACGCTGTTGGATAGTGACCATGAGAATTCAGGGCTGTCAAATTGCAGACTGGATTCAGATAGCTAATAAAACAGATTTTTTAAAAATAAACATTTTGAATCATTAATTTGGTTTGCTTACATTCTGATTGTCAGTGATATGAATTGCTGCTTTCAGCAATTCCTTCCCCTTACTCCGTGTCACCTAATTAACAGGCATAACATGGAGGACAATAGACACAATGAGCCATTTCTTCCTTGGATTGAATCATAGTAAGTACCAATGGCTACAGAAGGCTATTCCAAAAGTCTATTCATGCACACAGAGATCTCTTTGTGCGGCTCCTGGGCGTCAAAGAAAGGCATATATTAATTTTTTTGCCTGTAGTGAGTTTTGGAGAAAGTGTATTGTTACCTTATTTTTAACCTTAGAAGGCAATTGCTGTCGTGGCTGAAAATTGCATGTCAGCCAATAGCTGTTCGTTGTTCACTATTAGCTGTCAAATTCTCCATTCCTGACAACCTTGATTCTCCAGGAACGACAGTGGTGCAAACCCCATTGAAAGTAATGTGTCTCTTATGTTGGGTCAAGGCGCACAGCCTGTTTCTGTTAAAGGTAACCGTAACTAGACAGAAGGGGAATTGTGTCTCTGTTGCGATGGTGCCATTTAAACAGGAAAAGGACAGTGATGCAAGCCTTTTCATTAGCCCAAATTCCATTAAATGAATTGTTCACAGAAAATGTCATAGATTGATAGAGAGTTTTTCTGACAGCAGTCAACAATTTTGTGGTGAGCCTTTTGGAGAGAAATTAAAAGTGCATTCATGTAGGCCTCCGCCAACGTCGTCTATAAATCTGTGTAGATGTTTTATTCAGCTCATACTTTGATATTTAGCATTTGGCAATTGACCAATAATGGCCATTTTAGAGATTTTTAGGAGAACATTTTCACCTATGAAAACAAACGTGCACCACAACAAATCCTCACCATTTTAGAAATAAATTATACGCATGGAAGTTCTGCTAGACCTTCCTGAGAATGATCTGTTCTTCAATGGGTCCACACCATTGTTTGTCACTCATGTTGCTGCAAGAGGCCATTAAAGCATGAATTTTATTAGAATACATTCAAATTGGTTTGTGGTGTTTTGTTTTGTTTTTTGGACAGTTTCATTATATAAAGGGATCTTCAAGGCAAAACTATGAAGCAACCACATTTTCAGGATAATTTCAACCCAAATATGTGAGCAATGAAGAAAACAAAAGGAAAAAAGGCAATAAAACAATTACAAAAAAGAGTGAAAAAACACAACTATTATGGAAAGCTTATAAATAAGAGAAAAATAAATACCAATGTTACTAATTTTTCCTGAACATCTGCCTTATTCCAGTGTGGTACTTCAAGGCAGTCTCACAAAGGAATCACGGTACAACACATAAGACCTGAAACACAGGTAGTAATATACTGTATTGGATACAATATACGTACTTATGTGTGTTGTGTAATTGTGTTTATGTTTCTGTGACTAACAGCCAAATCCTGTGTAAGGATCTGGCCAGCGGCCCAGGGCTGCCCACTGGATCCTTACACAGGATTTGGCTGTCCAGACCGCCATGTGGCAGGCTGGAAGTCTACTCAGGGAAGGGGACGTTCGTCCCCTTCCCTGGGTGTAAACCGGGGCCGGCCCTATCAGCCTCCTCGGATTTAGCTGGCGGAAGAGGCAATATAACGTCCGAGCTGGTCTGGCGGGGACGGGGATATGGCCGACGCCATCCCCGCCCCCTCCCGGGCCGGCTCGCCCAATGGCCCCCTCCCTCGCCGCCCGGACTGCCCATGAGGCTGGCAATGGAGACTTACCTTCTGCCGCCAGCCGCTCCGGTGCTGGAGTGAGGGAGGCTGACCTTGCGCTGGCCTCCCTTACTCTAAAGTAGGTGCAAACGTGCCTTGTGGCACGTTTACGACAGCTTCCGGCACCAGAAGTTTACGGTGGATCTCACTCTAAAGGCAGTGTTACAGAAGAAAGGCTAATAAATTTGAATATGAATTTCAATATGAATTTCAAGGAACAAGTCAATTTGGTTTTGTTGCTTGCTCAGAATCAGATCCTTTGCAAGCGGCCACAGGTGTTTGTATTTCCTAGAGATGGTAGGTTTTCAAATCAACCCTTTGTTTAGTAATCCTCTTTCAAGGTTTTATACATTCAAATAAGGTTCTTCCAAGATTTTACCCTTTGTTTCATCCTGTCAATATGACTCTTTGATCTAACCCTAATGTCAAGACCTTCCTGAGTAAATAGTTTCTTCCTTAGTATATTCATTTTTGTTACTACAACCACCCGCAAAACAACTCTGTTTTCTGAAACTCATGCTTCTACCTACATATTTACATATCTAAGGACTTTTGCAGGGTTGATGCCTGATTACCATTTTCCCTCTCAATATACTTCTCTTACTACTGATAATATCATTTGCCATATCTCAAAACAAAATCATGAGTTTCAGCAAAAATTGTGTTCCTTGTATCTGTCTTTGATCTCCTTCAGTCATTGTGTGCTGTAAAGCTTTTCATTGATACAAACACAACGCCGTTGGCATCTGATTTATAGGCTTACCGGATTTTCTCAGTTGTAAACTGGGACAACCCCCCCCCCACAATTAATTAATTAATTAAAATAAATTTTAAAATCCTTTGGGGGGCGCAAAGCGTTCTTTTGCCACCATTTTTAATTGATTATTTATTTAACCCAACCTAATTAATTAATTAAAATGACTTGCCTGTGCCCTGCCACCATTGCCATCACCATTGCCCGCCATTTGCCCATAGCCGCCACCATGTCGCCCATTGCCCATCACCGCCCTGCTGCCCATTGCTTGCCACCGCCATGGTGCCCATTGCCCATCGCCACCGTGCTGCCATTTGCCTGCCGTGTCGCCCGCCAAGCCTCTGTGTCGCCCGCCGAGACCCCGTGCCACCATTGCCAGCCTCCATGCCGCCCGCCGAGCCTCCGTGCCACCCGCTGAGCCCCCTTGCCGCCATTGCCCATTGCTGTGCCACCCGCCAAGCCTTCGTGCCTCCCGCCGAGGCCCCGCAGCCTCTGTTGCCGCCGATTTTAAACTATAGAAACTTACCTTTTTTCCTTCTTGGATCCAAGATGGCAGTGCCCAGATCTCATGAGGGCATGAGGTAGTCTTCATGCCCTCACGAGATTTGGGCGGTGCCATCTTGGATCTCGCGAAATTTTGCGAGATCCAAGATGGCGGCGTCCAGAAAAAAAGGTACGTATCTTCAGCTTAAAAACAGTGGCGGCGGAACAGTCCAAGACTGATCCGGGACCCGAGCCTGGCTCCGGGACGGTCCCTGAAATTCCGGGATGAATGGTAAGCCTAGTGATTTAGCATTTGGAAATTGCTGCTTATTACAATGTGAAACATGCTGAAGTAGCATTAAAAAAATCTACAGCACAATACTAAATAACCCCCGCCAACAGAGTGTGTGCTGCATATTATGGGGGGCAGCAGCGGAGGTCTCCTCATGGTAAGGAATCTTTTGTTCAGGGATTGGTGCCGCCGGGATCCACCCCCTCTCTACCCAATTCTGCCTCCCACCTGCCTCCTCCCCTCCCAGACACTGCCCCGTTCCTTCCCTGCCTTGTTCTGCCCACCGCCCACCCCCTGCACCCGCTTATCTGCACTCTTGCAGTTTCCAAAATTGCAATTTATCAAAGCGGAACCTCTGTCCTGCTGTTGTAAAGCTTAGTTAGGATTTGGCCCCTACAGTGATGTTACGGCAATAGCTAAGCATCAGTGGCAAAGACCAAATTCATCATTAAAGTCCAAATTTGTGTGCATGTTGATGGGCATATTTTCAAGGTCTGAATTTTGAAACAGCATTTTCGCTGTTGTGCTCATCAGGTTTTAAAATATTTGGATAAAAGAGTCAATTGACCTCCATCATGTTTGAAAGGCTGCTAGCTGGTTACCCTGAAGTAGATCCTGTGGTAGTAACTGTGGTAACTGTGGTAGTAACTGTAGTTACTTTGAGAGGTTATACCCACTGTACATCCACTTGAGGTTACTACACAGTCAGCGCAATCCTGTGTAACTTTGTGTAACTTTGTGTAACAATCCTGTGTAACAGCAGATGCACCGGTGTAACAGCAGATGCATGGGTGTAAGTGCACTTACACCAGCATAAGTGCACTTATACCGGTGCATCTACTGTTACACCGGTGCAAAGTTACACAGGATTGCGCTGAGTGACAAGTTTGCTGCATGGGGATGCAATTCTACATACACTTACCTGGGAGTAAGTCCCATTAAATATAGTGGAACTTACTTCTTAGAAATTGTGTATAGGATTGCACTGTAGCAGTGTGTAGTGTGCAGTGTGAATAGGCAGTGTGCAGATTGAGTTGCAGGAAATAGATTGTTCTTCTGCTGTTAGTATAATTTCTCATACCAATTCCAATGCATGTCTTTGAAACCTCATTAGCCTCTGTATGTACAGTACATATGCATCTATACCACTGATATAATACCAGCATCTTACTGCTCTGCAAGTGAGCTTGTATGATCTTAGTAGGGTGCTTGTTTACTAGTGCTTGATGTGTTTTTGTGTTTCCCTCTCCCCCCCTCCCGCCTCCTGTTTGTTTGAGAGCAAGAAGTTTAAAGCTTGGAATGAGAGAATCCATGCTGGGAGCTTGTGTACATCTGGCAAGCTGCAAAATAATGGATTGCAGCCAATGTGTTCATAAAAGACCAAGGCATGAAATGTTACAAAGACGGTAGAGTTACACTGCAGAGTTCTCAGCTCTTTTCTGAGCAACTGTTGCAGGATATGGAATTTTAAAGCCTTGGGTTTTAGCATTAATCCTTTTTTGGGGGGGGGGGAGCTTTACTGAAGTGAATAACAAAAATCCTGTCTTTTCCTGCCCTTTTGTGACCTCGTATGTAAGTGGATTGATTCATGTCTTAGCTTTTTTGGTGCTAAATGACCATCGTTGCCACTGGATTAGTGTTATTTTTTTTATCCTCAATAACTAATCTGCTATATCTTATTTCCATAAATCTACTGCTTAATTTTCTCCCTGACAATAATTTGAGAAAGAATGGTGGCTGATGTAAAACTACCCAACTATTTACTAGAGTTGGGGGTTAAAGATACATTTGAAGAAGATTATTAGGCTGAGAAGCTGATGAGAAGTGCTGCTAAGAAGCCACACTGTTCTCTGGGTGACCAGTGCTCTAATTGGGTGAGAGATTCCAGCCACTGCTGGTCACTGTAAAGGTCAGAAAATAGCAAACTCAAAATGGTACCATCTAGCGGGGGAAACGGATGGAATCTGTCAAACTCAATACTGTAAGTTTACCCAATTATTATAGTGGAGTGAGGGAAGAGGGAGAAAATGTATTTTGTATCTAAATTAAATATAGTAGCATATTCTGAAGGAATTGTCCTGCAAAATTTTCTAATCAGATGTGAGGAAACTTTTAATTCTACTGTAAGTAGGCTAACCATATTTTCCCGGATCCAAACCGGGACCCCCCCCCCCCCGAACAATTAATTAATTAATTATTATTATTTAGGGCGCCCGAAATTTTTATTTATTTATTTAAGGCCACGAAAATGGCCATTTTTGCCGCCGCTGCCACTTACCTTGCTATCCCCGTCGCTCCTCCTCAGCCACCGCTGCTGCTGCTGCTGTCACCTTTCCACCGCCTTTCCGCCACCTTTCCGGCACCATTCTTCTGCCGCTGGTGCTCCGCTCCCCACCATTCTTCTGCTGCTGCTTCTTCCACCGCTGCTGGTGCTGTCGCTGCTCCACCGCTGCTACAAATCTTCTGGAGCCCGGCTGACCAGGACTCCCCCCGGTGTTCCGCCACTGCCGCCGCTTGGTAAATGTAAAAAAAGCGGCAGCGGCGGCAGCTTCATCCGGACCTAGAAAGCCCAGGACCGACCCAGGACCGGAGCCTGGGGCGGTCCCGGGTTTTCTGGGACAGATGGTAAACATAACTGTAAGGGAGTAATACTGACACAAGTTACCCGATACTAATTTTGAGACTGTGAATATCAGTGGCATTGCCAGCCTGGCTGCTGCCTGGGACTGGGGTGACGTAATGATGCCCCGTGACCCCCCCCCACGTCTGCATGTCGCTCTTGCTTCCGGAATGGCTCAATTTGGAGCCATACGAAGGCAAGGGCGGGCAGGAGGGCCCAACTCATGCACCACCACCTCACTTAGCACTCCCCTTGCCAGTGGAGATGCCAGGAAATGGCCACTCCTCTGCCGCGAGGGGGACATTAAGCTCCCTGCCCCTCTGTCAGCTGCGCTAATATGGAGATGAAAGAATTCGTGGGTAAATGGGGTTCTTTTTCCAAGTTTCCCATGGTTGGCTATACTCTGGCTGCTGTGTGAAACTAGGAAGGCCTGTTGTCGTGATAATGAGAGCAGGCTGTCGATTGGGCATGAAATGCGTTTGAGTTCACTGTAAATGAATTCTATTTAGCAGTGCAAAACTCTCTTGGTTGGAATGTTCAAAGGTTGAGAGAAGTGCGGACTGAGTAATTATTTCACAAGAAGATTTACGATGCATTTAGGATGTACAAAAAATGTCTATTGCTTACCCGCTGTTAACACTATGTAAGGCTTGGGGGGTCTGGGCCTCAATCCCCTGAGGAGGAGAAAGAGTTATGGTAGTAGGTAGTAGCCTGATTCTCCTCCACTGATTATGCACCTCAGATCCACTGGACAGAACTGGGGAGGGAGTTGATAGCTTCACCCTTGTTCTCTCTCCTCAGTAGGCAGCCATATCCTTGGACTTGCACTTTCATTCTCTGCTGCCAGCTAGCTGGGTTATCCACTGGCACTTGTGATGTAAAGCCACTGCCTACCAGTGTGCCTGTGTCACCATCTCTTCCACCTGAGCACTGCTACCTGGTCCCCAATGGGATTACTTGGATCTGTGCCAGCTTGTTTTGCTGGCATAAATCTGGTAGGTCCAAGGGGGCTTGTCAGGCCTGGGCCAGGGGCTCTGGATCTCGCAGACAACTCTGCTGACAAGATCTGCCCTGACTTGCTCCTGCTGTAGCAGCTGGCGGCCCTTACCCGGACACCTACCCAGCCCTGCGCCCACAGGAGCAGGTAAGGCCTACACTGGCTGGGGCAGGGGCGGGAGGAGGGCGGACCAGGCAGTGAGGGGGGGCGGCCATTGGCCAGCTCAGGCCTGGAGAGGACGGGGATATCAGCAGCAAAATACGACGATATCCAAAGCCCTCTCCAGGCACGGCCTTTCATGGCCGGCGCAAATGTACGCAAGCTGCAGAGCTTGCGTATATTCGAGGAGGCCCATTGGGTCTCCTGTCACTTACACCTGGGGAAGGGGACAATCGTCCCCTCGAGGTGCACCAGGGCTGCCCTGGGACAGCCCGTATCTTACACAGGATTGGGCTGTTAATGGAGTATAGAAGCATAGTAAAATTCTCATTGCTTGGCTGGATGTTAGACTTGGGATTACTGTGTAGTTATTTGAACACATAATAAGTATCTTCTTGGTAAATGGGCACTGGTAATCCTCCAGAGTGGGAAACTTACAGCCCAATCCTATCCCCCCTCCCCACCACTGGAATTAGCATTCCAGCAGCGGGGCACATTTTACAGCTGTTGTAAGTGAACTTCTGGAAGCGTAGAAAGTCGCGCACTTCTGGAACACCAGCACAGTGGCCAGAGTGACCCCACACGTGGTGGCAACAAACGGAGTGCCCACCTGAAGGTAGGTCAGTAGGGATGGCAGAATGGGGTGAAACAGGGGAGTGCTCACGACGGAGACGGGAGGGGGTGGTACCCAGTGACAGTTGGCACACACCCCTTCTCGAACTTGCACAAGCTAAAGAGCTGGTGCAGGTCCGGGGAGACCCATTGGTAAGCAGAAGGCTTAGGGGAACTAAGGGAAAATATTTTCCCTTTCCTCCCCCAAGCCTCCTGATCTGCTGCCCCTGCAGGATGCATCGCAAGCCTCCTTGGTGCGGCTTTATTGGCGGGGGAGGGGGGAAAGAATAGGATTGGGTTGTTAAACCATCACTGAGCTGTAATGGAGCTTGGAAGCAAGCTTGAAGGTAACACCTGTTCTACTGCCATAGTGGTGGGTGCATCTGGTTCCGTATTGAGCCTGTGGTTCCTAAATGTCACACAAAACATCAGGCGTCTTCTTGGCCTATTGTCTCCCCTCAACAATATTGCCAACTTGCCTTTCCTACAGGAAAGTTAATGCATATGTATATCAGGCCTAGAGTTGACGAAGCAAGGCAAACCAAGGAACCAGGTGAGTAGCTGAGCCAAGAAATAGCAGATGAGCTTGTAGGCTAATGAATAGGGAGCTGACAGGCAGGTAAGGAGAGAGAAGTAGGTAGGGGCTGTCATTACCATCTGGTCGTACAACTTGATGCTCAAGGCTGATGCTCAAACTTGATGCTTATGCACAACAACGTGATGCTCAGGCTGAGGAGCCAGACCATAGTCAGAGGCTGTATAGGACCAGGGAGAACTACATTAGCCCCTGCTTGTCTCTTGACTCCAGCTGAGCTAGTAGCTGCAGACAGTGGTCATCTGGCCATATGCATGGGTAGCACTTTAGCTCAGCAGAGGTCAAGCTTGTAGCTCCCTCTTTCTGGCAAGCTGCCATAGGTGCACAGTGAACAAGACAACTGAGCCTGCACACCAGAGCAGGGCCTCTGAGAGGGGGGGGGGGTTTAAGGGTAGGCTTACCAGATCTCCAACCGGGAGAGAGTACTAGACCTTTAGGAGAAGGAATGTGGGCAGGTGTAGCTTGTTAAGTCCTTAGAGCACAATCCTAGGCGTGTCTACTCAGAAGCAAGCCCCAAGGTCTAGCGCTCTGTCCCGGTTGGAGATCTGGTAAGCCTAGTTAAGGGGGTAATTTGTACCCGGGCCCAGGGTGAAAAATGGGTCAAAAAGGGGGCCCTGGAGCAATAAAGGGGGGCCCAGGAGTCAAATTCATATGTACGAAGGGGCCCAAAAGAAACTTTGTACCCCCTGATAAAATTCCTCTGAATGGCCCTGCACCAGAGTCCCTGCTTCAATACACCTGGCACTTTGCAAATACTGTATAGCAGTATATAAGCATCAATATGCCTGTGAAATCTGTGGGGGACCTTGCCACTGATTTCAAAGATGGGGCACACTTCCTCATTCCAGTGAGTTTAAACGTATGTAAAAAAGGACTCCATATGCACTTTTGTGAACTTCTCTGGCATTTCTCATGGTCTTGAATAGAAACACAGTTCCGACAGCCATTTTCTCAGCATGTGGGATTCTCATGAAGTTGCACAGGTTTTAATCCAGGATGGTGTAGTGGTTTGGGAGTCGGACTTAGACCTGGAAGATCCAGGTTCAAATCCCCGCTCAGCCACGAAGCTTCCTGGGTGACCTTGGGCCAGTCACTATCTCTCAGCCCCACCTACCTCACAGGGTTTTTGTGAGGACAAAAAGGAGGGGAGGAAATATGTACACCACTCTGAGCTCCTTGGAAGAAGGGTGGTATAAAAATGTGAAAAATAAATAAATAAATAATCCAAGTATTCCAAGGAATGATAGACCTTGAAATCCAAAAAGAGCTGGATGCTGCTAATGCATTTTTTTTAATGTGCCTGGAATATATGGGTAGATATAATTATGTCAAGGTTAGTTTTTGGAAAAAGATAAACTAGCAGCAGATGTTCCTGAAGTCTCCTCCCGTATATCCTCTTTTAGAAACAATTTCCAAAAGCGATGATAAAACGTTTTTGAGTGTAGTGCTCAGTTACTGCAATTGGCATGATGAATGCTTTTGGAAAAGGTCTTTGTTTTGGACTAAGGAAGGCGATTTTTGCTTTTGTTTTTCCTGAGGCTCAGAAAAAAATCTAAGAAAGAAAAAGGAGGAATATGTTTTACCTTCTTAACGTGTTTTCGTCTCTGAATAGTTACTGTGCCATATGATGCTGTTGGCAGGCAACCCAGTCCTTTGCCACTGGACCTGCAATTCTTTATCTGTGGCTTTGGGATGACTAGAAAAGTTCTCTGTCTCTCTGATGGGAAACTTGTTGGTCAAATTATTATTTTATGTTAATGTTGGAGAGTTGTGGCCATCTGCTTTAGAGTACCTTGTATTACCCTGCAATTGGAAACGTTTTTAATAGTTAAGAACATGGGTTAGCATGACATTATATACACAGCTTAAACTATGGGCAGCTTCAGGGGCGTAGGTGCTACAGGTTCTGACATTCCTAGACAGGAACAGAAGGGCCTGTGTACTTGTCTGGCTCTCCCATGCAGCACTGATGCCTCTTCTGTGGCTTAGCAGCCTCAAGGTAAAAGTAGGCTGGGTCTTCATATGTTCTGTAGTCCAGTGCTACTCAAAGTGGTGGTCCGCAGACTGGTGCCGGGCTGTGAGCCATCGGCTGCTAGTCTGTGGCAAATTTCCAGGAAAGAAGGAAACAATAGCGTAATTTAAAAATCACAGCGGAATTCCACCAAGAATAATTTTCAGTCGATAAAGTCGATGATGTTAAATACCATAATTTTATGTTTTCAGAAGCACATATTATAATATTGATCATTATGCCATAGTTATGTGTGCACCCAGGTACTTGAATCGGTATATAGCTCAGGTGTAGATTCAAAAGGTTAGGTGACATATTTTGCATGAGATGCGCAAGTGTGAGCTCACCATACTCCTTTGCGTATAAGACCCTGCCCCAATGTCCCATCGGTGATTACAATCAAGAAGTTGAATAAAGAGCATCAGATTGATCTCTGCATGTTTATCATTTGGGATCCCATCCAAACCCACTGATCTAAGAATGTAGGCAATAATAATATCATACATTTTAATTTGTAATTAATTATGTTTTTTGTATTGTAGGTATAATTATTGGCATTGTGTCACTCAGGGACATGGTGGGAGGGAAATGGTAGCTGCCACAAAAACCTATATTATAAAATTGTATGTTTTATATATTATAAATTATAATATAATATAATATAATATAAAAATTATAATTATTTTCTAACCCATCCTACTGTATCTCTAGGTTGATAGAGATGATTGAGCACCAAACATCTATAGCCAAACAGAAGTCCTTGCTTCCTCCATATCCATATATCATTTCATACATGCTCTCATTGTGCTCTCATGAAACAAATGTGATTCTTAGGAATTAATAACTAACAGCCCAATCTTATGGGCACCTTCCATAGGATTCCATAGGGTACTTCCATAGAGCGTTCCATCAGTGGAAGGCCCATTCCATTGGTGCTGAGGGTGCAGTGACAACAACGTATGCAGTGGGGCTGCCAGTGTGAATGGCTGGCAACCATGTGCATGTGCCACTGGAGCACCCAGCCACTGCCGGGGGTGGGTGGGCTGGCTGTGGGCAGGGAGGGTGAGGATCAGTATGAGAATCGGGGCTGCTGGGGAAGCATGTTGGGGGATGGCAGAGGGCCATAATTGGTGGCAAAGTCATTATCCTTTATTATCCTATGACGCCACCCAGGCTCAACATGCCCCCTTGGGTCTACTCGGACGTGTGCCAGCCAAAGAGCTGACACAGATCCAAGTAGACCCATTGGGGACCATGGTGCAGTGGAGTAGGTAAGAATTTTGTTTACAAATTCTGCACCACAGGCTGCATCAGAGGCTGCATCAGCATCATCACAGATTGGTCGAGGATAGGATTGGGCCGTAAATGAATGAGGGTTTTAATAATGAAAACACATGGAATAACAAAAAAAGAAATGTATTCTTGCATATCTCTATTGTATATTGTATGGGTTGTATTCCCCCAAATAATGAGATCAACTAGTGTGGATTGCAGTTGTAAAGTTTCATGTATATTTCAAAGCTAAGCTTTGGCTTTGTGCTAGAATAGGATTTGGGATGAATTATTGGAAGAGGAAACATCCTTGTCAATGACTGAATATTCTTCTCATTCATATTAGCTGTATTATTTAGGAAATGTATCTAGTTTTGAACTGGAGAGACTGTTGTGCTGTTTGACTACAATTTGAAAGGTATTTTAATAGAAACTTCATATTCAGTTATCTTTTCCCAGAGGATGGATAAATCTTTTAAGACAGTTAAAAATTCAGATAATTTCATTACCAAGTGGAAGGGAAGCTTCTCTGTCTCTTTACTTTCTTCTGTCAAAGACTCTTGAGACATAACAGACAAAAACAATTTTACTCAAGTAGCTATTAATCATGAAACCTTGAATATTCTTATGGTATCATCTGCAAATACAAGTTTTCATCCAGCAAAGTCTTTGGAGATCTCACACATGGAACTTCTTAGTAAACATGTTCAGTGTTTACCGGTAAATACACTCAGTAGTTCTTACACCATAAATTCACAATAACACTTCTTTTTAAAAGGTAGATCTAATATCGCCAAAAATGGGACCATAGTAATTTCTCTCTGTTCCAAGAATTGTTCTGCACGCTCTATTTACCACTTAGGCCACTGGGAGATGATGTAATTTTGAGCTGCTGTGGTTTATTGCACATATATCTGTATCTACAAGGACCATTGTGTGTAGCTGATTACGTTGGCCAGGATGCATTCCTTTTCTCTTCCAGGTTTGCAGAAGTTCCGAAAAGTTGAACAACAAGGTAACATCATCCAAAACTTGGAAAGATGGAGGTGAGGGAAGGTCAATGACCATAGTGACTCAACAAGTTGTTTTCTCAATTGTTACTCATCTAAATCAGGAAAGAGAAAGAGCGAGTCAGAAGTATTTCTATGAGAGAGAAAAGCAAGGGATGGGGAATGTCATCAAAATGGACAGGAGAATAAACTATCTATGAAAGAAGGATGGTTAGCTTTTTGAAGGATACCAGCTGTGGTTCTCTTCCTATTATTGCATACACAGTTAGTGTTTTGAAGGATACCAGCTGTGGGTCTCTTCTTATTATGCATACACATCTTCCAAATATTTTGTTTTTTGGAAGAAATTCAGCTATTTCTGTGGTAGCAACTGTTATATTCTTCAGAACTGAGTCTTAATGACCACAAGAGTCCACTGGCTTCTTAGGGAGCTTCATGTCTGGAAGAAATGCCATTAATTGTAACTTCATGCCATCTTTTTTCTGGGATTTTTTTCTCTTTTTGGAAATTGATATTATTGCAGATATTATAGCATTTCTTGTTTCATGTGTTTGTTTTAGCGACTTCCCATTCAAGCTTGAAAGTGATAGACCAGTCCAGCATAATGCAACCTGGTGATGGGAAACCAGCAGAAATGTGCAGAAGCTACTGAAATGTCCACATAACTGTGGCAACAATTATTTTGAGCCCCCAGGACAGTGACTGATTTGGATGCAAAGCAAAGAACACTTATGGTTATGCATGAAGCAGTCACCAAAACATTATTAGGAAACAGCAGAGACTGAAATGACATTTTCTTGATCAGCTTCCCCATGTTCAGTTGCCCTCCCCCCCCATCTCCTGCCATGTCCCAAGATTTCTTCTTATCAAAACCAACATTGTTCTCAGGACATATCCTGTAATCTTCTTTTTAAAAGAACCTCATTATTTGTTTAACATGGAGGCTGCAATCCCATGCAGATTTACCAGCGAGTAAGTCCCATTGAACACAGTGAAGAGTTAGCTCCGAGTTGACATGTACAGGATTGGACAGTAAATGTTTTTGCTTTAGAAAGAGATACTCAGTGATAGCTACTATTTCATGATGAATTAATTCATTTAAAATTCCTCCTATTTTTTTTTTAAAAACCAAAGTGGTTTTTTTTTTTTACTACAGGGTATAAATCAATACAATATCAAAATATAATGGAATCAAAAAAGCATTAAATTAAAAAAACAGGGAAAAAAGTAAATTAAATGTACAATAGTTTTGCAAGCCATGTTGACTGGTAAGTACTGAAGCAGCCCTACAGCTTTCTTGAAGGAGAGAAGTGGATTGCTCTGGATAGTACATTGGAGCTAACATATAGCACAGGGGGTAAATTGTACCCAGGCCCAGGGTAAAAAAGGGGGCCCTGGAGCCAAAGGAGGGGCCCCAGAAATTTCCTGGAATCTCAGCTGGCCTCATGAAGAGTGAAAGACAGTGGCTGGGTCAACCGGAAGGCCAGGTCTACCTGGCGGGTAGACCTGGGCACCACATTGAGAAGCCTAGTAGATCTCCAGAGACTTTTCCAACTGTTACTGCCCTCCCCTGCTTCATTTCCCCCCTCCCCCATTGGGAAGAGGCCCAAGAGAAACTTTGTGCCCCCTGATAAAATCCCTGATATAGCAAGATGACATCATCACTCCCTCTGTGACACCACAGATTAGTCACTTTAGCAATACCAGCAGCAATGAAGAATCCATGCATATTCTAGTACAAAGCTATGAGGGGAAAGAATGTTGAAAGTATTTCCTTTGTCCGTAGTTTGGGAGGCTTGTCATCTGTTGTACCCACTGCACTCGTATTACTCAGCCTTTTGCTACCCAGATTTCTAAATATCCTGCTCATGAAGCTGTGAAATTTTGCAGCAAATCCCCTAACCACATGGGGATATTATTTCATACCAGGTAATAAACTGTTTATTTTTTTCTTTATGCTACTTATGAAACAGGTTTATCATCTTAAAAATAAAGTGTCCAAATCCAAAATCTGGATCACAGCAATCTGTTCCTGAGTGAAATTTCACGTGATAATATCATGTGCCACTCTGGACTTATGGAGCAGTATTCTTCTCCCCCCCCCCCCCCAGTCCTCCATGGTAGTTCATACATTTATTACTGCTGAGTCATCCAATGCTGAATAATCAAGTGATTAGGAAATTAAATCCTGTACACGCAGATGTGAACTATCTCTAAGGACTGAACTACTAATGTTAATAACATGATTGGCTCAGGAACTTGATCTTTATTATCTAAAGCTGCAGTCCTATAACTTTTTTTTACTATGGGTTAAGACTTTGAAGGGATTGAGGGATACAGATTATAAGGCAGAAAGTTCATTTAAAAAATACAATCATTTCTCATGACAAAGTGTTGTTAATTTATTTTGTCATTTTATTAGTTTTTAAGACTATTTTTTTAAAGTCCTCCCAAAAAAACCCAGAAACCAATAAACGTTTAAGAGCCATAATGCATGCTTTTTCAACAAGAATATTTTCCAAGAAATCTTCTGAGAACAGCAAAACAGGACATTGTGCTCACAGGCCACTACTTGGTCATCTGTCATCTAAATAGCAGGCCGGGGGGGGGGTTGACCATGAGGGATGGGGGACTTTGATTCTTTGATCTTGTCCTGGTCCCAGTCTGAAAACTCTCTGACAGCTGTATCTGAGAAACCATTCCGTAGAGTAGCCAGATGTGGAAAGCAAATCATTATTATTGAATCAAGATATAAAATAGTGTAAAAGTTACTTCTTTTCCCTGGGAACTGTAGCTCTGTGAGAGGTGCTAGGGATCTCTAACAGAATTCTCAACACTCCATACTACAATTCCCTGGATACTGAGGGTAAAACTATGATACTGAAGGTAAAACTGGTATAAATTTCTGGTGTAGATAAGCCCCAACTATTCTGGCCATATGATAAGTTCTTAACTCAGCATTTATTAATGTTTGCCTCACAAAGGTCTTTAAATCCACTGGAACTATTATGGCATTTTGCATTTGTGAGGCTGGCTATGCCTGACCCAAATCTAAATTATAGATCTCGAAAGAGCCCAAGGTGCTCAGTTCTCAGAAGAGATTGACCATTGCTACTGGCCAAGATGGAGGCAGAAGTACCAATCAGCACAGATGCCTGTAAAGAGACCTAACTCCCAACAATAACTATGGTAAAGTCAGCAGCAAAACTCAGTTCAAAATGAATACGGTTTGACTTTCTATAAATGTGCTGGAACCTGCTTTGCTTTATTTTCCATTTGTTTCGAGCTTGGCCTGAATATGGGACAATGACCTGGATATTGGCCTGAATAGTGGACAATATTGGACAATGCAACTGAGGAGTGAACAGGATCCCTTTTTGCTTGGAAAAGTGAAAATCTTAAAATAAATGGAAAAGGGACTGTTACAAAGGAAAAGGAGAAGTGGTTATTTAAAATGGGTTACCAGATTCTCAAAATAACACACAACATCTTATGCTATAAAAAGGTATTCTGGCCCCTTTCTGAATGGGTGTTATTTTGCTTTGTGAGCAACATGCTGCAAAATTCTGAGCAACAAATGAAGCTACCTAGTACTAGTAGCCAGACCATTGGTTTCAGGTGGGCAGGAGGTCTGGCTCAGTTGGTAGAGTTGCCGCCTCATAAGCCTGAAGATCGGTGAACGGCAGTTCGAGACACGCCGCTGACAAAAAGCTGTGAAACCCTCTGTGAGAAGAGATAAAGCTGCCAGCTGCATCGGCCAAGCATGGGAGGCGAAGGCCAATGAGAGGCCAGACTGCAAAGGATACCATCTGGAATGTAGCTGTTCATGAAAGACTGAAGCATGTTCCAGGAAAGATGATGATGATGATACTTGGTCATTGGAATTCTCCTCTGACTTTAATCCAATGTGGTTTACATGGGCAGGCTTTCCCAAACCCCTAATGTTTTTTTTTAAACAATATTAACAGTATTTATATACCGCTTTTCAACAAAAAGTTCACAAAGCAGTTTACAGACAAAATCAAATGATTAAATGACTCCCTGACACAAAAGGGATCACAGTCTAAAAAAAATGCAGAAGAACACCAGCAAACAGCCAGTAAATATCATCATCGTCATCATCATCATCATCATCATCATCATCATCATCATCATCATCATCATCATCATCATCATCTTTCCTGGAACATGCTACATGCAGGGCATGTGCTCTACCACTGAGCTATGGCCTTTCCCTGCAGAGCAAAGGCCATTGTATTGATTTTAACTTAAATGAATATAATTTATCAGCTGTATATTTCATTTCTTGCCTTCCCCTCTGCTCCTACTGCAATTTTCCAAGACAGGTGCATTAAAAAAGATTTTAGGAAACAACCATGAACATGTTTTCTTTCCAAGCAGAGATGTTAAGTCATGCCATACTAATATATACCCAGCAGTGGTATACTTCAACTAGACAATATTAAGAAACTAGGAAAAAATAAACACATAAGCAGACTTATGAATCTCACCAGATAACCAGGAGAGAAAATGCCCGCTCCAAATGTTTGCTTCAAAGTGTAAATGTTACATGCAGAAACATTTAAATAGTGGAACTATTTAATAGAACTAATAGAAAAGGTGCAGAAGAGAGCAACCAAAAATGATTAGTGGGCTGGGGCATCTTCCTTATGAGGAAAGGCTACAGTGTTTGGGGCCCTTCAGTCTAGAAAGAAGGTACCTGAGGTAGGGCATGATTGACACATATACAATTATGTATGGGATCGATGGAGTGGATAGAGGGAATGTTCTTTTCCCTCTCACACAATCCCAGAACCAGGGGACATCCACTAAAATTGACTGGCTGGAGAGTTAGAAAAGGCAAAAGGAAATATTTCTTTACCCAGTGCTTAATTAATCCATGGAACTCCTTGCCACAGGACTCTGTGATGGCACCTGGTCTAGATGCCTTTAAAAGGAGGATTGGACAGGTTTATGGAGAAAACGCCCATCAAAAGTTACAAGTCATGACGGTATGCAACTTCTGGGTTTTAGAGGTAGCCTGTCTCTGAATGCCAGACGCAAGGGAGTGGCAACAGGATACAGGTTTCTTGTTCTCTGTGTGCTTCCAGAGGCATCTGGTGGGCCACTGTAAGATACAGGAAGCTGAACTAGATGGGCGTTTGGCCTGATCCAGCAAGGCTCTTCTTTTGTTCTTATTGTGAAATGCTCTTTATTATGTCAGAATGACGACAGGAAAGGCAGTACACTAAAGCTTGTCAAGACTTGGCTTTTATCGAAGTTATAGTCATATTTATTGCCATCTGGATTTCCTAATTTATTTCTCCATTATTGCTTATCTAGGGTAGCCATATGAGACAAACAGCTGGATCAAATTCCATCCTGCTGTGTCATTGCAGTTAATTTCTTTATCTTTAACCAAAAGGTTGTTATAAATAACTTCTGACTTTTGACATTTCTAAAAGCTCTTACTGTTCTTGATAGAGCGGCCTTTTCCCCCCTTCTCAACTTGCTGGCACACGATGGGGATCCTCTGATGCTAGCAATCTATTGACAGCCAATACCACACATCTGTAAAAGGAACTTGGTATGTGTGCCGCGTGTGGGAGGACTAACTTATCTGTTGGCTTATGTGTGCTGCATGCTTGTGTAAGTTTTGTTTAATGTCTAAACACAGAGGTTTGGCTGATACATTTTTTTCAGGGGCTAAACAAATGAACTGTAGCACAAAGGTGTGATGTCTAAAGTGCAGGGAAGGGAGGATAAGGGCTTCCTCCTAGCATTTTCATGACACCCAAGCTTCTGTGAGCCATTGTCACATGTTGTGTGTGTGTGTGTGTGTGTGTGTGTGTGTGTGTGTGTGTGTGTGTGTGTGTGTGAGAGAGAGAGAGAGAGAGAGAGAGAGAGAGAGAGAGAGTTGTGTTGGTATAGTTGTAATTCATGAGACCTTGCAGGGACTGACTTCACACTTAAAGCATGCTGCCATGTAGAGCTGTCTCCAGATGTTTAAAGTTCACATGGCAAATGTAGTACTGTTTGCATGGATGAACTGAGCAGCTCATCTGCGCTTGCTTGCGGTTTACAGAATAGTGATCCCAACATTCTAAAAATGGCCACAGTGGCCATTTTAGATATTGCAGTGGCCATTTTGGATCTTGTGGTGGCCATTTTGGATCTCGCAGAGACCATTTTGAACCTATCCGGGTCATTCTGAACCAACCATGGCCATTCTGAACTATCCGCGCTATTCTGAAGGTATTTGTGCCAATTTGATTTCCCTCTAACCCCATTGATCCCATAGGATCAATGCTTCGGTATCTGCGGATTCAGTATCTGTTGGTTTTTCATGAAATTAACTCCTGTGTATTCCTCTTCCACGAGGAACATGATTTTGTACAGTAACCTCCTCCCTGACATAAAGCACAAACAGTGGCAAACCATTTTCTCCCAGCTGCAGTGAGCACATATCTGGGAACAGTGGCATGAGAAACGTGGCTGGAAAAAAAAGGTACAGGTGAGAAATGGAGCAAGGAAGCACTCCTAGTTCCCTGTATTGGGGCACATATTTATTGACTGTTTTCAGAAAGCTCTTTTGAAGACTGGCTAGCCTGTCAGTCATTCAAGACATAAGTAACTGCATACGTCATAAATCAAGGAGAATATGTATAGTTATGGAAACCCATTTTGAGCAGTTGGTGTAACATTTTGTTCTTAAGTGTAATGTCAATGGACAAGAGATCCTCACAGAGTAGGCTAAAAAAAGAAAGTCATCCTCACACAGAAAGGGATTCAAAGACCTGGGACTCTTGTTCATTACAAAGCAAAACAGTCAACATATCCTCAGCAATCCTTGGGCAGGACTAGAGATTCCTTTTCGTTTTTCATGGTATGTGCTCTTGGGGAAGGAGCAGAGGCATGGGGGGGGGGGTTGTGAATGAGACATGATATGACACTGCAAATGTTGTGAAAGGTTGTGGCTATTTGGCACTTCTGCAGCAACATTTAAAAGGCAGCTACAAGAGACCAAGGAAGAATTCCCAGGTTTGGGGTCTTTAGCAATTTTATGGGCTTACCCTGGAGGAGGGAGCAGGTACAGGTGATTTGTAGATATTCTGAGACAATTCCCCTATTTTTGCCCAGTAAAATGCACAATACCTGCCTACATACATATGCACTATACCTACCACTATAGCAGGGCAGGAAGAGCAATGAAGAGGGCGACAAATAGTAAAAGATCAGAAAATGAGTCCAGGTATCAATATGACTTACAGCGCAATCCTGTGTAACTCTTGCAACGGTGTAACAGTAAATCCACCAGTGTAAGTGCACTTATGCCAGTGTAACCTGTTGTACGCCGACGGACACAGGACGGATACCAGCGTAACCTCCCTCGAATGCCATGCATGCGCAACCGGCGGAGTTGCGCTGGCATCTGTCCTGCATCTGAACTGTGCATACGTGGCGTCCAAGAGGGGTTACGCTGGTGTCTGTTGTTACGAAATAACTTTTTAAAACTGTTTATTGCCATGAGGCTTTTGAGATAACTTGTGAGCTGTGATTTTGGATGAACATGTGCCAGACTGGACTGTGTTATGACACAATGCGAGGGTCCTGCCGCTTGTGTTCCTGCCAGGAGCCATGCTGTAAGGTTTTCCCCAAGGAACCAGAGGGAAGGAATACCTGATCAGCAGACTCCATTTTAACATGTGTCCAAGAAGTTCTGATACGTTTCTGGGAGAAGACAATACAGAAGACATTCCAGAGACTTGGTTTTGTCAGCAGACTCCATTTCGCCATTTGGTCAAGCTCTCACAGAATCTACTCTGCATCTCCTCCCCCCCACTGTGATGCTAAGTATGTTCCTAGAAGAAACAATACAGAGGGCCACCTGGAATGACTCCACCCAGCCTTTGCTTTTGTCTCTTTTAAGTACCGACCATCAAGCCAGATCTCCTCACCGTCCTCCCAAGAGGCTCACACCACGTCTAGCAAACTATATGCTAACAGCAACCGTCTGGCTCCCAAGAAGGCCCAATCCACAATGAATCAAGGGTCAATGAAGTCATCTGCCCTCTTCCTCTTCCCTGCCTCCCCACCCTATCCTGTCTCCCACAGATGTATCTCCAGCCCAAACAAGGTATTTCTTTTTGCAGCGTAAGACCCCAAAACTCCTCCCCTGTGTGTAGGTTTAAAACACAGGCTGCCAGCATGCCAGCTGCTCTCTCTTTTTGCATTCTGGGAATAGGTGTAGGTGAGCTCTGTGTGCTCCATCTTCTCTCCCTCTCTCCCCTTCCCTTCTCCCCCCACTCTCCCCTTTGACTTCTCAGTCATTCTACAGCTCAGTCATTCTACAGGCTGCTAGTCTGACCAGTTGAGACCCAATCGCTTCATTCTCTTTTCATCCAATGCTCACTGTTATGCCAGAACTACAGCATTTGCAGCAGCCAAGATGAACTCTCCAGGATTATTAGGTGACTATGACCCAAGTAAATCAAGATCCCTTCTAATTCTTTGTACTTCTATCTGAATTCCTAGATCTGTATGATGTGTGAGATTGTATTTTGTGAATGATTCTGCTTGAATTATTTAGTAAATATTGGAAAGCAACCACGTGTGTTCTCAATATTATTTAAAAACGGAATTCTGTGAAGCTGGACTCTGGTATACACAGGTAAAGATCCCAGAACATGCCAACTTGCCTTATTTAAAGCTATTCCCCAAAGTAACTGGCATTTTGGCTAACACTGTCCTGTGTCGGTTGGTGTACGGCAAGTTACACTGGCATAAGTGCACTTACACCGGTGGATCTACTGTTACACCGGTGCAAGAGTTACACAGGATTGCGCTGTTAAACATTTTAAACAAAATTTCCAATGTTCTCTTTGTTTTCAGAGCTCAGTAAATGCTGAATTAATGCTAGAAGTCTACTCCTGTGGTCTTTGTAGCTTAATCAAGAAAAACTAAAATGCAACAAAGTGATCATCATCACATTTCATGATCATATTAAATAATGATGGTGTGTTTAACTTTATTCACAACGGGCAGCCCAATCCTATGCTGACTTCCACCAGTGGAACGAGCATGTGCACTGTTGCAAATATGCCGTAAGGCATGTTGCGGCGACGCGGAAGCTTATGGCGCTGCTGGAAAGGCCTGTACTGGCCTGCCAGTGCCAGATTCCATCCGCTAGAGCAGGTAGGCTCCCGCCAAGATGCGGTGGGGCAGGGTGAGGGTTCGCAGGGGAAGGGGGGAACAGGGCAGGGGCATTCCAGGGTGGGAGGGGGTGGGCTTGGCAGAGGAGGCCTCCAACAAATCCAGTCCCCCTTCCCAGGCTAGAAAGCCTGACACGGAGCTGCCAGGACTTGTGCTAGCTGTTTAGCAGGACTCGACACAGAGTAAGGAAGGGGATGAATGTCCCCTTTCCTTGAGGAAGCCATCAAGCAACTCCAGGCTCATGCTTGGATACAGCGGAGACTCCCCCAGCGCCACTGCATCCCAGCACAGGGCTGATTAGGATTGCAATAAAAAGGAGACAAATGAGAACATCTTGTCCTCTTTTTTTTTTAAAGGCCATTGGACCAGTAGTGTTGCTAGCCATCCTGGGGCTGGGGGGCGGGGATTGGCCAAGCGCCCCGGAAGTAACATGACGTCGTCACGCATGTCATGTGATGCGCATGCTCCGCCCTTTTTTGAAATACACGTTTGCGCGGCCGTGTATTTGGGGTTAATTTAAGTGGTTAAATAGATCCTGGCACGGCTATTAGGCCGCGCGGCAAAATTGGGGGGTGGTGCCAAAATTCCCTGGGTGAAAAGGGCGCCCAGCTTACTGTGGCTCAGTCCGGCGGCAAAGGAATCCTCCTCCGACGGACCCCGGCAACGAGGGCGGGTGCTGGCTCATCATGTGGGCGAGGAGGAAGAGGAAGTGCAGCATGCTGCTAACCCCAGTCCCGGGGGGGGGGTTTTATCTGCCGGGCGCGGGGGCAAAAAAAGCAAAAAAAGCAGACGCGAGGGCAAAAACAGCAGCAACTCACTCGGGCGAAGAAGAGGAAGTGCCTCTCTAGGCGCCTCCACAGTCTCGCTGGTGACTCAGGAAGTGCCTCTCTAGGCACCTCCCCAGTCTTGCTAGTGAGTATCAGCAAGACTGGGGAGGTGCCTAGAGAAGCACTTCCTGAGTCAACAGTGAGATTGCGGAGGCACCTAGAGAGGCACTTCCTCTTCTTCGCCCGAGTGAATTGCTGCTGTTTTCGCCCTCGTGTCCAGCTTTTTTTCGCCCCCGCACCTGGCAGATAACCCCCCGTGGGGTGCTGCTGTGGTGAAAAAAGTGCAAAAAAGCCGGGGGCGGGGGCGAAATGACATAAGGTAAAAAAGACCTTTTGCGCCCTTTTGGCGCCCCCCCAGAAGCAGCGCCCGGGGCCCAGGGCCCCCTACCTAACGATGCCACTGCACAGTGGTCATTGGGCTGTGGCAGGAGGGGGCGAGCCGCCGGGGGTGACGTGCAGTGACGTGCCAGAGAGGGTGACACGCGTTACCCCCGCTGTCGCCGCGTCATCCCCCTGAGGCTGCTGCGTCACCCTCTGAGGCCTCCAAAGGCTCCGCGTATCACCCTCCAATGCCGCCGCCGGCTCCACACGTCACCCTCCGAGGCCACCTGGTATGAGCCAGAAGAGGGTCTTGACACGTCCTCTTTGGCTGGAGGCTCGGCCTCTTCTGACTAGGCCCTCAGCGGAATTTTCGCACATGTGCACAACACCACTGAGGGCAAGAGGTGTGCCCTTATGGGCATGGGATATGGGGGAAATGGTCCGATTCAAGTCTGAGGCATCAGGTTTTCAGCCTGATCTTAATCGGGTATTTGTGGCCATTCATAAATGGCCACAGCATGCTGCCAGCAGCAGCCATATTGGAACCACCACTGCTAACAGTGGTGTTGCCAGAGACTCGCCGCTGGACCCAGCCCCCTCCACTACAGAAGGTAAGCTGATGATGGGGCAGGGGTGGGCAGAACAGGGTGGAGATCGGTGCCAATATCAGCAGCAACGGCTCCGCCGATATGCTCCACTCCTGCCTGGCCTTGCTGCCCCCGTGGCTCTACTTGGACTTGCGTCAGCCAAAGAGCTGGCACAGATCTGAGTAGACCCATAGGGGACTATGACATGGCTGAGTCAGGTAAGTGAAACTTTATTTTACTTACCCCTGTGCTCAACATTGCCCCTGCCTGCCTGCAGAATGCAGAGGAGCCCATGCGGGCAAGCACTAGATAGAATTGGGCTGTTTGTTTCACTTTTTCCAATCTTATGCCTGACCATTACACATTTTAAAAATACAGTTCTGAGGCCATTTATCAGCAATGTCTCTCCACGCATTTTTTAAAAGATGTGAGTCGGGGAGAGTAACATAGGAAACAGCCCTTAGAAATTAATTGGTTTGTTGTGGAATGAACATTCATTGGCAATAGCCTATCTCCTTAGATGAGTGAAGGGGGACTTACAAAGTCATCTGCAGTTTCCCCACAATTTACAAACATGGTTGCGAAGGAACAAACCAATCTTTGAAAGTTGCATCACCAAATAGTGCTGTGTTTTTGTTTTTAATGCTGATTGCTCATAATTGTTCCAAACACTTATGAGTACCAGAAGTATCACTAAAGTATAGGAGGGAGGTGCTTCAAAAGAAGATGGCCTGAGTATGCTCAAAATGTCAGGCAAACAGTGAATGAGATAAAGAAGAGAAAATAGTATTTTTAAAATAAGGTGGTTCCTTAACTAGAGACATGGTGTGGGTTTTTTTTTTATGACAGAGACACTATTCAGAACAGTCTCATGGATTTCCTATACTTTCCATGGTGAAAAAGAGGAAATAAACTGCAACATTGAGGTGTCACCCTTTATACTAGCCACAGTCTTTGCTATGTGACTGCAAAGTTACGGCTGAGGAAAGAACTGCTAGGAAGAATCCTACAGCTTCATTGCTCCTGGAGAAGATGGTTGCCAAGGGAAACAGGCAAACTAAGGCTGCTATGAAGGGGGCACAAATTCCTTTATCTCACTAGGCCCTGAGAACCACTCATCCCCCATCGTCTGCGACTGGAAGCTCACCACCTGGTTGTTTTGAGAAAAAAATCTTGCTTGAAAAGCATATGACCAGTGTCAAATATCTGCCTTCAGCATTGTCTCTAAATGTTCCGCTTTCTTTTGCATAATCTGAAACAATCCTTTTCCACCAGAAATAATCTCTAATGTTTGTGTTTTAGCCACTGAATTGCTTAGCCTGTGTTTTTAGTTTTGTCTGTGGAGAACTCTGGGTCTGTTTCACATGACATGTATACGGCAGTGTGAAGTGTATTCTGCCCTCTCTATGGTGTCACAATTGGCTTGTTGTCCATCCTCATGCAGTTCACTTAGGGATATCCACCACATCTCAGCTGTAAGGCACATGACAAAGATGGCCCATCCAGGAGGCCAACTGAAGCAGCTGCCTCAGGCAGCAGACTCATGGGGCGGTGTCTCTCTGTCCGCCAACTTGCCTTCATTGCTCCTCCTCCTCTTTCCACTCCCTGGATTGGAAAAAGAAGAAGGGAGCAGAGAGGAAGAGGGAATGTGGAGGAGAAGAGAGTGGTGAGCTAGAACATTGGAAAATGGGAGGAGCAGAGGCTGGCACCCAGCAGCGGAACTACAGTGGAGCAGGAGCTCCAGGCGCTCGCTCGCGGGCGGGGGGCGCGATCGGGGAACTCACCCTCCGGAAGAGCGGCGTTGTCTTGGCCCTCCCACCCTCCCTGGAGCCGGTTAGGCTCCGAAATGAGCGAAAAACGGGCGGGGGGCACGTCAACGTGACGTGCCGCTGGCCCCACCCCACGCACCCGGGCGCCCTCCCGGCGCCTGTCATCTCTGCTGGCACCTCACCAGGTAAATGGGAGAGCATTTGGCATCCCTCCTCAGGTGTCAGGGGGTCTTGGGCTGGCCCTGGCACACGGAGAGTGTCTCAAACTAGAGGCTTGAACAGTCTGTTGTGCTACAGCACCATCCAGATGATGGCAGCAGGGTTATTGCTGCTCACCAGCCACGCCAGACCGGGTGAACTAGACACCTGTTGTTCCAGGCTTGATCCCAATCTGGCCAAGGTGAGCAATGGCTACCAGTAGCCACACATGCTTTCTGGGCTGCCACCTTTGAGAACTCAGACACCTGCCTGACCTCAATTATGTACTGATCTCTCTCTGTCCCCAACCCCTTGGTCTCTGTTTACTGTGTTGAACCAACACTTGAAATTGACCTGAAGCCTGTTGTTTGATTTTGAACCTGGTTGAGGCCTGACAGAGACCTTTGAAAATGTAGTCATTTTTTCTCCACTCAGTTCTATTTGTATTATTGATCCAGGGTCTGTTCAGTCTGACTGCAAATAAATGCAGCTGGACTAGAGGGGGTGGGGAGGGTAAGAAACACCTTTTAACAAGCTTATGGATCATGTTGTCCAAGCATATGTTTACTGGAATGACTCCTTTTAATACTAGGTTAAGATACAATGTATGCACCTGGGATTTCACTGCAACATTTTGTTTCATGTCTCACTTGTAACAACATATAATAATAATGAGCCCTGTGTGGGTTGCATGCGGAAGTGTTTTCATCAAGACGTTTTGTTATCTCATCATTTTTCTTGGGGTCACAAACAGATTTGCTCTCTAATTCCTTTCACAAATTTACTCTCAACCTCAAAATTAGCATCAGAAAAAAAAAATCTAAACATGTGAGCCAAATAAACTGTTAGCTTTGCAATGTGTGGGAGGTAACTCTCACCACATCAGAGGCAGTTTTTGTAACATTGGAAGTATTGGTAACATTCCAAGCTAGTATACCCTGCAGTAAAAATTGGGCAGATCAAATAAAGCATCAATAGCATTCAATTTAGTTTGACTGTTTTCCAAAAGCAAATGAAAATAAACAGATTCTCTTCTAAAACGATTTAAGATTTTCATGGCCAGCAATGATTTTTGAATGTCCAGAAGTTAACGGGTAAAAGGCCATGACAGATGCAACAAAAGCTGATGTAAAATAATAAAATCAGGCTAAAATGGCCAAAACGTGAAAAAACACTGTATTAATAAAGGTTTAAAATGTTACACAACAACACAGTTACATGTTTAAAAACACAATGTAACCAGCATTTAACATTAAAATCAAAATCTACAATGCTATGTTTCACCTAAATTTCATCAAACATTATCAAGTGAGCCCTCATGCAGCTGAGGGTGTTACCCAACACTTGTATGTGCTGCATAAGAGGAGGAGAGAGACTACATGATCCACTTCTGGTAATTAGCCTGCAATCAAAAGAGGAAATTGGAGACAGCCAATGAAATGGAGGGGACGGGAAAACTCAGAACATGCTGATGTCACATCACTTCTTGTGGATTACAGGGCAGCACAGGATAGAGAAGGAGCACAGATGTGAGGCTGCTGCTTTTGGTACTTTCTAGTTCCAGAATAAGAATCAATATTTTTCAAAGTGGAGAACAAAATCAGTGGTGGTTTATGACATTTTAGGCTTATAAGTTCAAGTTACATAACAGTCAGTCGTTTAGTGTAAAATATATAAGAAATAACGTAGAGACATAAAAATCTAAGAAGAGAACATTTTTTTTTATCTCCAACTTTAATGCTGTTCTACAGCTGCCTTACTAATGCTGAATAATTAAAGTCACTAGGCTTAAAAACAAGTTCTTTATATGGTCACGGAACTGATGATGACGCTGGGCATAATAAAAGTTTCATTGCTTTATTTGCTCTTTGTTGATTTGGTTTTGCACAGATCAGATATAAATGGTCACAGCCCTTGTGCAATCATGTGTGCTTGCTGCAATTGCTATCACCTTGGGAGAAAATGTGTTTCAAATCATTCAGGATGCAGGATGCTTTTTTAATGCAGGAAGTTCTTACATTTTAAAGGATGATGTTGAATAAGATGGACCCTAATTGTTGGTGTATTCTGTATGCCATCATGAAGATGTGCTGGAACAAATCATTGCTTTGAAATACTTTGTCCTAGCTGCAGCCAGCCCAAAGTTCTGCTGAGGGCTAAGAAATTAACAAAGGAGTGATTTCTCAAACAAACTGATAGTGGAATATGACACCAGGTTACAGGATTCAGATCCTGGGAGGCTTCCTTTAGTGGTGCATCAAAAGGCATAGCTTACTACTAAGTGTAATTTGTCCTGTCACTGCAGGAAGGAAAAGGCTATGCCTAGGGAAATGTCCTCCTCCCTTTACAATATTTTAGGTCTAGTCCTGACAACTGTAGTGTGATGAGACAGAATATTTTGGGTTGTATTTAAAACAAGTGTATGTAAAATTCAAGAGGTAGAAATAAGTACATGAGAAGCATCCAGCTGGACCACAGAAGCAGACCAATGGTTTACCAGGACTAGCCTTCTGTTTCCAGACAACAGCATTCTCTAGTTGAACTCCCAGAAACTGGTGTACAGAAATTTACAGGCTCTGAAAATGAAGATTCCATATATCTATTGCTGGCTATTAGTCTTGAGGGCCAAGGGTGTAGTGGAGGGAGAGTGGGGGGGGGGGAAGAGCATAACTCTGGGACTTCTCCTACAGTAGGTGACGTCATTAGTAGGAGTGTTCAATTGCTTCCTTTGAAACATTTTTCAATGGATCTTGGCCAAGAAGCATCAGACTTAGCAGAAGGCAAACTGAAACAAGGGCATATGTTAATGTCTAAATAAACCATTTTTCACAAGGGCTACCTTAGAGACAGTATGCAGCTCTTGTTACATTAAGGCTGCAATCCTATGCACACTTACTTGGAGTAAGCCCCACCGTGTATGTGTATACAGAGAGAGAGAGAGAGAGAGAGAGAGAGAGAGAGAGAGAGAGAGAGAGAGAGAGAGAGAGAGAGAGAGAAATTAATACTATATCCCAGAGGTGGCCAAACTTGCTTAATGTAAGAGCCGCATACGATAAACTTCAGATGTTTGAGAGCCGCAATATTTAAGAAGCATTTAAATTCTTAAATATATTTACTCACCATGAACATTAAACTTATGTTTTAATCCAGTGGACTCTCAGTTTATACCTGGTTAATAATTATATAGCTTGAAAATTTCTTATTTGCCTTTTATATTAATTGTGATGCATTAAGGAGCTCAGCCAACATATTTCTGAGAGCCGCACATTATCTGTCAGAGTCACATGTGGCTCACACCATGAGCCACAGTTTTGCCACCCCTGCTATATCCTATAGTATTTATTTGGGATTTTTCAATTATTATTATTTTCAATTATTTTACATTTGTTGTAAACCATTGCAGCTTACTCCAAGAGTTTGTGCTGAAATGAGCAACATACATTCTCCCATACATTCTGGCCCGCCCTCTTAGGTCATCTGAGGGCGCTCTCCTATGAGTGCCACCTCTATCTCAAGTTAGAGGGATGGCAGCACATGGGCGAGCCTTCTCTGTTGTGGCGCCACAATTGTGGAATTCCTTGCCAGGGGAATTAAGAATTAAGAAGTACCCCCTCCCTCATGGCTTTTCGGTGAGGGCTCAGAATGTTTTTGTTTTGACTAGCCTTGGGTGATGGGTTGGTGTCTGGCTTCTGGGTCTCTCTCATGATGTTTTGCTCCGCTGCTTCTCTACTCTATATTGTCCCCCCCCCCCGGTGGATTTTATTGTTTTAAATTTATCTTATTTATTGGTTTATATATTGTGAACTTTTTATTTTTTTATTTTTGTACGCCGCCTTTGCTTTGGCATGGGATAAGGTGGGGTATATTTGTTTAAAATAAATTAATTTGAAACTTATACTTAAAGATGAAATACAAGGCAGGAGAAGAAAACATTCTAATGGAAAAAATTAAAGTTAATTGTTCTTGGTCTATTTCCTGATCCTCATAAGAACATAAGAACATAAGAAGAGCCCTGCTGGATCAGGCCAAAAGCCCATCTAGT
This sequence comes from Plestiodon gilberti rubricaudatus, assembly GCA_026170595.1. Taxonomy (NCBI): domain Eukaryota; kingdom Metazoa; phylum Chordata; class Lepidosauria; order Squamata; family Scincidae; genus Plestiodon; species Plestiodon gilberti. The sequence continues at coordinate 265,296,101 of JANXHW010000001.1, forward strand.
CCAGCTTCCTGTGTCACACAGTGGCCCCACCAGATGCCTCAGGGAGCACACGAGACAACAAGATACCTGTGTCCAGTCGCCACTCCCTTGCACCTGGCACAGAGAAAACCCACTTCTAAAAACCAGGAGGTTGCTTATGGCTTGTAACCTGTGATGGTCTTTTCCTCCATGAATTTGTCCAAACCCCTTTTAAAGGCATCTAGGCCAGGTGCCATCACCACATCCTGTGGCAAGGAGTTCCACAGATGAATCACACGCTGGGTAAAGAAATATTTTCTTTTGTCTGTTCTAACTCTCCCTCCACTCAATTTTAGTGTGTGTCCCCTGGTTCTGGTGTTGTGCGAGAGGGAAAAGAATTTCCCTCTATCCACTCTCTCCATCCCATGCATAATTTTATAAGTCTCAATCATGTCCCCCCTCAGGCGCCTTTTTTCTAGGCTGAAAAGCCCCAGACGCTGTAGCCTTTCCTCGTAAGGGAGGTGCTCCAGCCCACGAATCATTCTGGTCGCTCTTTTCTGCACCTTTTCCAATTCAATTATATCCTTTTTGAGGTATGGTGACCAGAACTGGACACAATACTCCAGATGTGGCCTTACCATCGATTTGTACAAAGGCATAATGATATTGGCCGTTTTATTCTCAATCCCCTTTTTAATGATCCCGAGCATGGAATTGGCCTTCTTCACAGCCGCCGCACACTGGGTCGACACTTTCATCGACCTGTCCACCAGGACCCCAAGATCTCTCTCTTGATCCGTCACAGACAACTCAGAACCCATCAGCGTATACGTGAAATTTTGGTTTCTTGCCCCAATGTGCATCACTTTGCACTTACTTACATTGAAGCGCATCTGCCATTTTGCTGCCCATTCTCCCAGTTTGGAGAGATCCTTCTGGAGCTCTTCACAATCCCTGCTGGTCTTTACCACCCGGAAAAGTTTAGTGTCATCCGCAAACTTGGCCACCTCACTGCCTATCCCCAACTCCAGGTCATTTATGAATAAGTTGAAAAGCACCGGTCCCAAGACCGATCCTTGGGGCACACCGCTTTTCACCTCTCGCCATTGTGAAAATTGCCCATTGACTCCCACTCGCTGTTTCCTGGTCTTCATCCAGTTCCTAATCCACAAGAGGACCTGCCCTCTTATTCCCTGACTGTGGAGTTTTCGCAGGAGCCTTTCATGAGGGTGATAACCTTTCATCCTCAGTGATAACCATAGAATAATGATATGACAGCAGCAGATTTTCCCATGGCATGGCATTCCTATTATAAAGCTTCCTCTTTTAACAGTCATCTAGTTATGGGGTTCCCCACAAACATGACATCTGTTTCAACGGACACAGGTGTCTTTGGTTAGATACCTGCGTCGGCTGAATGAATCAACTCAGAGCAACATCGTGTTTGTAAATGGAGCAGTAATTCCTTGGTAAACATCACCTCCAAATATTGAGATTGATTCCATGGCAACTGAAACATAGATAAACTTCATTCACAAGCAAGGACGGCTCAGAATACAGACTTTGATTGAGAAATATTTGCTGTAAGTTGAATATTAGAGGAATTGATTGAATTCAAAGTTCCTAGGAAACATGATCTGGAACGTTAAGTGTTATTATTTTTTTGCATGAGTGGGTAATGTTTAACTAGCTGTTCCAAATTTTTATAGAATTGTAATTGTATAATAGCATGGATTAAGTGGATTAATTTATTATGCATTTATAATTATGCATAATTCTGGTGCTCAGAGGGATTTTAGACAGTGTGAAGCACATCGCCAGCAGCCGTTTTCCAAGCTCTATCGCAAGAGGTGGCAGTACCGGAGGAGTGCTGGAGTAGCTTTTCACCCCTGCTGATGTTGGTAAGCCAGTGGGGAGGGGGGGGAGAACAGGGCAGAATGTGGGTAGAAAGGGAGGAGATCGGAACCTCTGAGGGGGCGTATTGGAGAAGGCAGAGGGTGGATATCAGTGGCAATGATTCTGCCAATATCCGATCTTGTATTTTGCCCCCAACATGCCTCCTTTCCTCTACTCAAATTTGCACCAGTGAAATAGCTAATGCAGGTCCTAGTAGACCTATTGGAGACCATGTGGGAGCAGAGATGGGTAAGTAAAATAAATGTTTATTTACCTCTCTACCCCCACATGTTCTCTAGCTGCCCGCAGGATGCAACAAAGCCTTTCTGGCGACACTGTGCACTGCTGGCAGCATTTATTAGGATTGGGCTGTCAATTCCCTATTTAGTCATTTTCACAGCAGCCCTAAAAGGTTGTTGGTATTCTTAATTACTATGATTTCCACTATACAGAGGCCATAAGGGTAATTATTTGCCCAGGGTCAACCAATGAGGCCATGATTGGCCTGAATTCATCACTCTTTTTGTGGTAGTGCCCTAAATAACTTTCCACCTTTTAGTATAAAGGCTGAGAGTCAGTGTACATGGTGGGGAAGAGAAGATGGGCCCACACAGCCTGCTGCCAAGGCAGTGACACTCTGCTCCCTCTAAAACAGGATTGCCTCCTTTGTGGCAGGACCATCTGTTGCAGAAGCAACAGACAACTCTCTAGCTGTTAAAACAGGCTATCCCTGCCTGCCATTTCTTTGGGTTCTGGCCAAGGGTCTGGATCCAGAATACTGTGAATGCTCCTCCCAAATCCAGAGAAAGTTATGGGAACTCAGCAGGAATTAAATTGGTAGGAACTAGCCTGTCCCAAATACAGTACTGCAATTATTTCAATGGGATTTGAGCATGTATATGCAGAAGCGTCGCTGCGGGGGAGGCTATGAATGTTAGTGCTCTAGTCCAGTGATTTTCAACCACTTTGCCGCAGCACATTGGTGTACTGCAATTTCCGGCCTGCAAATGGTCCACAGGTATGTCATGGGAGTTTGGGGGAGGATCATTCGTTAGTAGTGCCACTGAGGGATGTGAGCCCCCCCTCCACGCCAGCAGTGCCTTGTCAATTGTAAAAAAAAAAGGATGGTGTGCCTTGACAATTTTCGCGCCTTGTCCTTGTGCCATGAGATGAAAAAGACTGAAAATCACTGCTCTAGTCCATGCAGTCAGGAATTATTCACCAACAGGATTCCTGATAATATGGAGTGCCTTCACATGTATGACTGTACATGTTAATGTACCTCTTTCAGACACTGAACCAAACACTGGGGGTTGGGGCTAGCATGGCATAGGCCTGCTCCCTCACCCATGTGTTCAGTGAATGTGTTGTGGCAACTGCTGAACAGGGCCTGTCTTTCTCTGGAAAGGGGCTACCAAGCTGACATTGCTACGACTCACCTGACCTATACATACATTTTTGTTTCAGTGAGCAACTAGCAATGGGAAAGTCATGGTTGAACATGCAGCTGCCTCCTATTGGTCTGCAGCAATGTCTTATTTAACAGGAGCCAGACGTGGCCTAATCTGTGTAGCAATGACATGTGTTTTCATTGTTATTTTGATTGGTCCTGAGCCATCTTAGGAAAGCATACATCTTTGGCTCGATTATAAAATGATCTGTGCAACGGAAACTAATTCTTGGAAAGGGACCGGAATCAATACGCCTCCAACGTTTAAGTTTCTCATCCAAGTGCCACTTAGGAATGTTTTGCTGGAAGCAACAGATGACCCATGCTTGGTTCTTACCTGCCTAATTATGCAACAGCCTCCAACATGATTGTGCTGAAGGTGATTCCTCTTCCTCAGATGTGCAAACTAAATTTTGGAGCAGTTTTGAAATGCATTGCCAGTGCCAACAGCCCTCTATGCCCGCTAGTCTAGGGTGTCGCAACCACTCTGCCAGTTTAGGGTGTCACAAACGTTCTGTAAGGCATGTCTGTGGCACCCGGCGAGTAGGCAGCACTGGGACTAAGGCTGGCACTGCTCTACTCACCGCAGACAGAGTGGAGTGCCTGCTGGGGAAGGTGTTCCCTGCCAGTCGGCAGAGAAACATGGGGAGGGCAGAATGGGGCATTCTGGGAGAGGGAGATTGTTGGTGGCCAGGCCTGGGAAAGGTGAGGGATTGTTGGTGAAGGGTATGCCGAAATCCTATCCTCCTTCCCGGGCCTGGCTGCCCCTACATAGGGCTCTCAGATTTCTGCTAGCAAAATAGCTGGTGCACATCTGAGTAGCCCCATCGGGGCAGCTGGGGCTTTATCCGAGGGAAGGGAACAAATGTTCCCTTCCCCCGAGGTGACCTTCTGCCTGCCTGCTTTGTGACTGGATGTGGCGGAGGCTGAACCGGCCTTGTTGCATCACAGGGCGCAAAGTTAAACAGGATTGGGCTGTTATTCTGTAAACCGCTTTGTGAACTTTTTTGTTGTTGAAAAGCAGTATATAAATATTAATAATAATAATAATAAGAAGAATAGCATGAGACTGCGTGTAACAATGACAACATTTAAAAAGAAAGAAAAGAAAGCAAATTTGGTTAGGAGGATGGGCTTTAGAGCACAGTAGGGGCAGGATGTGTTAGTTAACCCCCTAAGAAACACATCCACCCTGCCCTTTCTCTGCTTGAAATCACACTCCCTATGATGATACTTTTCTACCTAACATGTGGAGATCCAAAGGGGGGAAATGATTGGGGTGGTGATTTGGAGTAGAGAAGCAACTGGTGGAGAAAGGGTTACACACACCCTCCCCCTGCCAAGTCTCTCTTTCCACTTTCTTTTAAAAATGGCATCAGGGCCTTGGACAAGTGTGTGTGTGTGTGTGTGTGTGTGTGTGTGTGTGTGTGTGTGTGTGTGTGTGTGTGTGTGTGAGAGAGAGAGAGAGAGAGAGAGAGAGAGAGAGAGAGAGAGAGAGAGAGAGAGAGAACTGTGACTAGTCCCTTACGTGACTCATATCTTGGGGGTTGGGAAACTGTGGCTTTAAATGTTCAATGCATAGAAAAATGTTCAGGGAGCTGTGCAAATATCCATGCATAATATTAAAGAAATCCACATGCATCGTTGTGTTTTCAGATCTTGCAAGAGTTTTACTACAGACAATACAATAGGGGGAGATATTTGGCCAATCGGCCTCAACCAAAATGAAGAAGCTGAGAGACATTGGTTTGAAATAGTAACAGATGGAGAAGACTCGGGCTGGCCTGACTGCACCTATTATCTTTCTGCACTATACCAGACTCAGCATGACTGGGTTCCCTTGGTGTGAGCACTTCTGGCTGCCTTTGTTTTTACTGGGATTTAAGCTTGCAATGGGATGTAGTATGATACCAGATGGGGAAAAAATAAAAGATGTGCACATTGTCTCATACAACTAGCAAAGCACAAGGCCAAAGAGATAGGCCTGGAGAGATAAAGCTCTGTCCTGGGGACTGCGAAAAATGCCCAGTGCCGAAAAAGCAGGATTATTGTACCATATGCCAATACTATTCACAATACATTTAATGCTTTGGAGAATACAAGCACGAGCTTGTTCCACAGGTATGGCTGTGAATACATTTTAGAAATCCTTTTTAGAACAAACAACTTGGTGAATTATCCGCTCCTTTGCAATGCTACCCCAGTGCCCCCTTTATCCTCTTGTCTGGGGAAAATGGCATTTTCCCATGGTTCTAATAACTAACACTTCAGAACAGATGGCAAACATGAGCCTGAGTTTTTAAAGTTCCCTTTCCATCTTCTTAAACTACCAAAACCATTTGAGTAGTGCTGTAGAAAGACATACATTTGTTTTGTCCAAAGGATATCAGACCAGGCAACAAAACCAGGCCAGGTGATTTATCTATGTATTTATTTATATGTATGCTTATAAATAGACATGCATTTATTTATGCATATTGTTGACCATGTGCTTTACAGAGTAACATAGACCACTAGAAAAACAAAAGTCCCTGCCCCAAAGAGCTTACAATAGTAGACAGTGGTGGGGGAGATAACACAGAAAGGAGAGGAAGGGGGGGAATGAAGTAATAGTAACCGGGTGAACATGAGGAAATACAGTCCATTCAGTAGGGAGCCCTTTCCAGGTATCAGATCCAACATTCTCTCTAAAGAACTGAGTTTCCTGCAGTCAGTCCTGACCTGTGATTACACCTGTCTATTGCAGATAGCATAGCTTTTCCTATAAAATGCTGGTATGACTTCACCAGTACTCCTCCTCAAGCTCCCAGGTGCTATTTACACTGTTGTCTATTGTTTGACTGATTTTTAGATTTGTGATTCTCATTAAATGGCATGGAAAAAAGAACTGTACCAAAGTTCTGCAATGACATTCTTTCCATCCATTAGCAAGTAGTAGCTTGTGAAAGTCAGTGGAGTTCAAGGGAACAGTGTGTGTATTTTGCGGAAGTCACTGCTCACGTCCCCTACATATAAGGACATTGTTCCGGTGTGTAACAGAATACGGAAATAAGACATTTTGGAGCCCATGTCTTTAGGGTTTTTTTTTCTTCCAACAAATACTCTGCACATTTCCCTGAAAGATGGAGATGCTTTCGTTGTGTAATCATGTGTTGGCTGATAAGAGGCTTCCTGTGAAATCTGTAAATCAACAGAAAAGAGATTTTAAAAAGAAGCAATTTTAGTGAGATTATTTAAACCTGATGTGTTTATCCTTGTTGGAGCTCCTTATTTATCATCTGTGTCTAAACATTAATCTCTGTTGCATTGTAATACAGATCCGTGCTAATACAGCTGTTGTGCTGGATTGCAAACTACTGGTAGATGAAAAATTGGCAAGCGCAGGAAGTCACTATTAATGATATGATGGCTGCCTGCTCCCTCTGGCTAGCAGCTGCTGCATTTGTTTGGGCTTCCGCAATAGGTTGTTTTTCCAAATGAGCTAGTTAAATTCCATTATTTCCAAGAATAACCATTTTATTGGCCCTTGGAAGAAGAAATGCTGATGGCACCAATTTGATCCACAGTGTCAGCTGCACCTCACTGACATTTGTCAGACTTGCAATGTGAAGAAGACCAAGGCCGCATTCCTAGACTGGATCTAGTACGTACCGTCATCCAGAGCACACTGGCTGAGCCCTTGAAATGGTTTCCCAAATCATCAGAGGTTGAATCACAATATCATGAAATTGCTGGGATGATTCTTCACTCTGTCTCTAGACTAGCAAGGAGAGGATGGTGTCCCTGAGGACCAAACTTGACCATGGCAGCCATGTTTGCTGTTCACATGACTGTTCCATTGATGTTGGGTCTAATTTTTACACCCAGATGAGTGCATAGGTGAGGGGAATTGAACTTTCTCCTGCCTTCTCTACCTGTGCACTACCTGCAGTCCTAGGCATTTTTCTCCCAGTCTGATTCAGAAACCAGAAATAAGCTGAGTGGTGGGGAAAGTGCTGGATTGTGGAGAATTCAAGTGGGCAGGGCTCATCTCCCCTCACCAGTAACCCTTTTGGAAGCAAAAATGGGGTCCCACCACACTTGTGTTATATACCAATGGAGCAGACATGTGGCTAAATAAACGTGGTTACCCATCTCATGTCTATTTGGTCCTGAACTTTCACGATTGCGCCACCCTAGTCTATCTTAGGATCAGACCTCACAGGTTTCCAGACTGAAGTCAACCCCAGCAATTCTTTCTTATAAACAAATCCTTTTTCAAAGCACCAACGCCAAGACAATGGCATCAGGCTATCTGGGGGAAGATGTGTGAAAACCACAGGAACGCTGTTAGCTGGACGTTAAAGGGACCATCTGCTTGTTTCCCAGCCAGGGAGCGTTTCCATTAAACAAAAGATATTGCACCACTTCTGAGATATATTCAGAGTGGAAAGAGATGTCTGGAAAGCACATGGCTTACCATGTGATGAAACCTGGGCGAGCCTGGGCTTTGCTGCTCTTGGCTGACAATTGACGGGGCTGTAGTTCAGTTATTCAGCGTGGGAGTCTTAGGAGTGACTCTCAGTGTGGCGCATCCTCTGTGACATTTCAAGAAACCTTGGGACATTTGTCTCATATGGTGCGCACAGGGGTGTAGTGAGCAATCCATTTTAATGTGTAGGAGCTCTTACACCTTATAGCTGCACCCCAACAGCTAGGCCCCACTCAAAGCTATGCCCCACTAATGTGAAAAAAAAAATCACTTTGAACATATTTAATAATTCCATCTCCAGATCCCCTCTCCTAGTTAGTAATCCATCCAGGTCCATTCCCCCCCCCCCCCCGCCGCCTGCCAGTTTAAAAGCACATACGCACACATCACACATCTGTTTTAAAAACATAGAATCAATCCATTCTCCCTTCCATTCACCCCAAAGGCAATAATCCATCCCCCCCCCCCCCCACAAAGTTCCATGATGAGAATCGTTCAAAAGTTGCAGGCAGGTTGGCCTGGCTAGAACTGCCAGGAGGCAGGAATCAGGATTAAGAGGGAGAAAGAAGCTGGAACGGTCCCTAGTTCCTCCTTGCTGCTATTGAGTTCTGACTCAGTACATGTTAAATTTCTGAGTGTGCATTTAAACTTGTGATATTTGTCAAAAGTTTTTAATCTTCGGGCAACACTTCTTTTATGTACTGTTTCTTCTTGAATTCTTCTTCTTCTTGAATGTAATGTTTCTTCTCATTGCATCTGAAAAGTATATTGCTTCTTTCTCTTTTGTTTGTGTTCTTTTACACTCATGCTTCTTCTGTAACTCTTACACTACTTGAAGATGCATAGTAGTCATAGTAAAATATATAAACTTTGTTTATGTAGCAGGGGGATTGGGAACTTGATAGCCTATTATGTGAGTACCTTGGTAAAGTCACTGAAATTGAGGGCTGATAGCAAAAGTACATAGTGATTCTGAGATAAATTGGACCACTTGTTTCCAGTTATATTGAATAATAGTCCCCCCTTCTTCAATGACTGTGTGTCTGAAGTTGAGTTTATTTGATGTGTTGGCATGTCTTTTAAAGCAACAATCTTCTCAAAAGCCTTGGAAATCTTTCTTTTACCTGAGGCTAAAAGACTGCTGGGGAGACAGAGTGAACTCAGGAAACCCTGTTGAATCTGTCACAAGTCCCTCCTCAGGCTGTTTATTAGGACTGACTCATTTTAGCCTTTTTCTCAGCAGAGAGAAAATTCCCCACGCATAGTTTTGTCTGTTGAGAGTTTGATGATTCAGCCATGACAAATGTGTCATGCCAAAGCTTATCAGCATCGCATATAGAGATTCTGAATGCATGAGTAGTCTGGACTGAGTGTGTAGTTGGAGGGTTCTGCCAAAGAGGTAATTTTCCAAGGGCTATCATAAGGTCGCCGTGCCTAGGTACAGTCTATGTATGCACAGACATGTAATTAGCATGTTTCAGAAAATGCTCCAAAAACATCTTTCATTTTGGGGGCAGACAGGGCTAATGCTTAAATTCACAAGGTTAAACTCACAAGGAACGTAATCTGACAGCGCAAACCTAACCAACTTTCCAGCACGGGTGCAGCCACAATGCAGCCCCGACTGAACAAATGTTCCCTCACCTTGAAGAGGCCGCCATGACTGCTCCTGCACTGCAACATGCAGTGTGCACCCTGTTGATATGGCTACACTGGTGCTGGAAAGTTGGTTAGGATTTCACTGTGAGTCAAGGCAGATTGGCATCCTAAGTAGCATACGAATTTGGGGGACTCACCATGGCTCAATTTGATCAGCAGCAGCTGCAAACTCCTCCTCTTCCTCATCCAGTGGCTAGCCAATAGTTTTATCCCAAAGGTTGCTATGATAACACAAGGGTCTTGGGAAGAACGCTGTCAGCGGGTGGGAGGGAAATGAGGAGTAGCTGGTTATGCAATTCACAATTAGCAGTATAAGAATACGTAGAGTCACATAATGATCCTCTGTATTCTAATCTCTATATATGATGCATACAGGAATAAGAATACAAAGTCACTTCATAACTCTGTGTACTTATACTGCTAAATGTCAGTCGTGCAGCATGCTCCTGGGTCAGATTCCCCTTGTGGGCCCTTATGTCCATCTGATGAGCCATCAGACAACATGCCCAACAGTGACCGGAATGTGATGCTGGCACAAGTAAGGAAATTAGTCAGAACTAAGTTCTGTTTTATTTCAATACTAACTTCCTTAGTCATGACCAACTAAACTTAGGATACAACCCAATTGCTTCATTTCTAAAATGAGTGTCAACTAGGATCATATCTATCTGGAGGTCATATCCTCTGACCTGAAAACTTTTCGGCTTAATTCCAGATGTGAGCAAAGGCTAGCTCTTTTCAAAAGAAGTGCTCAGCCTCAAAACAGGTTAGGTAATGATAAAGCACAGTGGTTCCGAGCATTTGCAAAGAGCTTTCACATCATGACACAGTCATCACAACCAGAATGAAGGACCAAGTTTACAGCTGTGACTTCTAGACAGATCTGAACCTAACAAACTGACCCCACTTTTCTGTCTCTTGGCTTCTTCTGTCTTCTTCCTTGTTTTCATACTGATCTGGATGAAAACAGAAGACTGGATATTCAGCAATTCCACAGGGGCCCAAGATCATAACAAGAAGCACATAATTTTAGTATTAGACACCCAATTTCTTCCCAGTAGTTTTGTACTACCCAAAAGGATTTTGAATTCTTTTATTTAGAATTCTTCATGTGGATTATTTATTGCTTTTGCTATAAATAATGGGAAATCTTAATATGCTACTGATAACTGGTTTGTTTGTTTTTTAAGTTACTGGAGCTCCATGTGGGAAACTAACAGCCCAACCCTAACGTACTGCACAATCCTATGCATGTCTACTCAAAATCAAGGCCCATTGAGTGCACTGGGACTTACTCCCAGGAAAGTGTATATAGGATTTAAATCCCTGCACGGTGATGCAGCAGAGAAGAAAGATGGCTGTGGGAGAGGAAGGAAAATCATGTCAACAGAAAGAAACTGGCAATGGTGCCTATTTGTGGCTGTGGAAGGGTGGCTGGAATCACTTTTACCCCTTATCCCGGTTAGAAGTACAAACCACCTATTGACTTTGTCAGGGACAGAAAACACAGGGGAAAATGAGTAATAACCGCAATAAAGCAATAACTGATACTAGAGGTTTCTCCTCCATTTGGATACGACTTGGTGTGGTCTCAGATCCAGCACTTTCCTATGCTCAATTTGCCAGGCTGCTTATCCCAGTATTATACTTTATAGTATATTATAGTAAATATTATAGTATTTTCTTTAAGTTTCTTTAAGTTAAAAAAAGTTAAAATTTTATTTTTTTTAAAAAATAGCACCAAACTTTAAGGATGCGGCTTATAATCAGGAGCGGCCTATACTTGGGACAATACGGTAATTTTCAAAATCCCATGTCAAATATAGCACTTTAAACATCACCTTGTTTCTTTGGCCACTTTTAACTCAAGTTAAATATATCTGTATAGCCATGAAGAGGATTCCCACTCCCAAGGATGCTTCTGCCAATTTTCTGTGTGCCCTGCTGCTATTAAGGGCACAGGAGCACAGCAAATGAAAACGTTGACCACTCTATGAGTGATGAAGCATCCACAAAATTAAATTAAAAAGGAAAACAATCTGAATGATTCATCCCTTTCAGAAATGGTCTTAATTTTAGGGCATAACCTAGCATAACTGTGTGGTTTTTGAGGCTGTAGTTATTTTCCCCACAATTTTAGTATTTTGTTTTTCAGAAATATTGCAGGATGGCCCAGAATTGAGCATTTGAACAATAACAAATAATAAATGAAACTTATGAAGTTGCTTTTTTTTCCGTATCACCTTTTCCTACACGTGAATGCTCTTGATGTATGATGATTTTTGCTCAAAAAAATCAACTCAAGTTGAAAACTGAAGTGTGTTGTTGGTTTTGTATAAATGTTTCTGAAGTCAGCAAGCTCCATAAAAAATGAAATGTAAAAATAGCAGCTGAATGATTAAGTAGACCCCACTGGGCTTCGGCTGAGATGAATTCAGATGTTACAGAGCGCAGTAAGCTCAAAATAGGAATGTTGCAAAATCTTGAACTTTTCAGTATGTTGTATGTTAAAGGAACTTGAAGCATGTTTAATTAAAAACACTGTTTTGGAGTGGGAGCCTTGGAGCGCAAGCACACTTCTGGCCTGCTCTTGTGTGTTTGTGTGCCTGTTTTTGGGCATGCTTGTATGGCATGACATCTGCTGCCTAAGACAAAGCAATAAAAAGAGGGGAGAAAATTCCTCCAGAACTTGCATCTCGTGGAAATGCTTGAGGTAAAATGACATTAACTTCATAGCATAATTAACTGGTCACGATGAGCAAGAATTCAAAACGTGACAATGAAGGAATTTATAGGACTATGTAAACACCAGATGGACGGCTGGATTCCCTGAACCAAAGTTTCTTGCAGTGTCTCATGGGAAGCATAGTCTGTGTTAGCAGGAAAGTCTATCTTTCTCTGGACTTCAAAGACAATGGATTTGGGTGCCCTTGAGAACATAAGAACATAAGAAGAGCCCTGCTGGATCAGGCCAAAAGCCCATCTAGTCCAGCTTCCTGTGTCACACAGTGGCCCCACCAGATGCCTCAGGGAGCACACGAGACAACAAGATACCTGTGTCCAGTCGCCACTCCCTTGCACCTGGCACAGAGAAAACCCACTTCTAAAAACCAGGAGGTTGCTTATGGCTTGTAACCTGTGATGGTCTTTTCCTCCATGAATTTGTCCAAACCCCTTTTAAAGGCATCTAGGCCAGGTGCCATCACCACATCCTGTGGCAAGGAGTTCCACAGATGAATCACACGCTGGGTAAAGAAATATTTTCTTTTGTCTGTTCTCCCTCCACTCAATTTTAGTGTGTGTCCCCTGGTTCTGGTGTTGTGCGAGAGGGAAAAGAATTTCCCTCTATCCACTCTCTCCATCCCATGCATAATTTTATAAGTCTCAATCATGTCCCCCCTCAGGCGCCTTTTTTCTAGGCTGAAAAGCCCCAGACGCTGTAGCCTTTCCTCGTAAGGGAGGTGCTCCAGCCCACGAATCATTCTGGTCGCTCTTTTCTGCACCTTTTCCAATTCAATTATATCCTTTTTGAGGTATGGTGACCAGAACTGGACACAATACTCCAGATGTGGCCTTACCATCGATTTGTACAAAGGCATAATGATATTGGCCGTTTTATTCTCAATCCCCTTTTTAATGATCCCGAGCATGGAATTGGCCTTCTTCACAGCCGCCGCACACTGGGTCGACACTTTCATCGACCTGTCCACCAGCACCCCAAGATCTCTCTCTTGATCCGTCACAGACAACTCAGAACCCATCAGTGTATATGTGAAATTTTGGTTTCTTGCCCCAATGTGCATCACTTTGCACTTACTTACATTGAAGCGCATCTGCCATTTTGCTGCCCATTCTCCCAGTTTGGAGAGATCCTTCTGGAGCTCTTCACAATCCCTGCTGGTCTTTACCACCCGGAAAAGTTTAGTGTCATCCGCAAACTTGGCCACCTCACTGCCTATCCCCAACTCCAGGTCATTTATGAATAAGTTGAAAAGCACCGGTCCCAAGACCGATCCTTGGGGCACACCGCTTTTCACCTCTCGCCATTGTGAAAATTGCCCATTGACTCCCACTCGCTGTTTCCTGGTCTTCAACCAGTTCCTAATCCACAAGAGGACCTGCCCTCTTAGAAACAGGCTCCATGCTGCACTCGCATGCCTTTTGAAGTTGTGAATCCTTCTGCAAAAAACAGCCAGGGGCCGATTATAATGAGTTTTGTATCACCTCAACATTGGGCAACTAGAGTGTGCCTGATAGTTACCCCAGGTCAGAGTAAGCACATCATCCGATGTTCAGTAATTGGCATGCCGAGGAGAGAAAGGGGGCGTTCTGACTGCTATCAGAGGGGATAGCATCCAGTGCAAGTAACCCTCCAGCCTCCATCACACCCCTGCCCTACCCCATTCTGCCCCATTCCACCCTCACCCCGCCCCATTCTGTCCCCCCCCCCACCGACCTACCTTCATTGGCAGGTGCTCCGTTTGCCGCCGCCACTCTGGCCTCTGCGCTGGCATTCTGAAAGCGTCCTTGTTCCGTGCACTTTCAGAAGGCCATTCACAATGACCATAAAGCACATCCCACCGCTGGAACGGGGAGGGAGGATAGGATTAGGTCATAAGATCCCTAGATATGTATGTCTAGGGATCTTTGTCTAGGGACACTTGTGGGGAGCATGTTGTAAATGCACAATGCATGTGTTGCCAGAGCATGTGCGTTAACACCTGGCAAGACAGGAACATATTTCTATTCCTATTTTTCATTTTTTTTATTTCATCTATATATAATGCTATCACTTTTTTTAAAACTTTGCAGCTGTCAGAAACAGGATTCGACCAACCTACATTTTGCACTAAATGCAGAGTCTGGCGCTGAATGCTGTAGTTAAATCCTGGACTACTGAAATGTCCTCTGCAAGGGGCTGCCCATGAAAAGCATGCAGGAATGTCAATTAATACAAAATTCTGTGATTCACTTCCCTATCCACTCACATTGCTTCTTCCTTACATGGCCCCTTTAATAAAACACGGGCACTGATGGAATTAAGAACAGTTTTGAGGTCACAATTTTCATGGCATGGTGGGAAAGGGTCAAATATTCCCTCCCTATATGCTGTAGTCCCAATCCTGATCAGACTGCTATTTAAGTTTCAAAAGCCACACAACCAGCACACCAGTCCAAATGTAACATGTTGTTTCATCCTGGGTTAACTGTGTCTAAACCCATATGGTTCAACTGCTCCTATTTGTAGTTTTCTAGTACGTTATCCCAATGAAACACTGTCTCTATTTTTTTCCCTTTTGGGAGTTCATGTCTTGTTACCACAGTCTCTGAAAGCGAAATCTCAGAGCGCAATCCTGTCTAAGTTTTGAACGGCGGAGCGTGTGCACGGCTGTTCAAAAGTGTCGCAAACATGCCGTAAAGCATGTTTGCGACTACTTTCAAGTAAGAGCTGCTGGCACGGAGGCCAGCAGCCCTCACTCCGACGCCAGATAGACCACAGCTGTCACTGGGGAAGGTAAGTCTGCCGCCAATGGGTGCAAGGGTGGGCCGGGCGGCAAGGGAGGGCCGCGGTTGGCCAAACTGGCCCAGGAGGGGGTGGGGATGGTGGCTGTCTCATCCCCATCTCGTTCCCGGGCTCGACGGCCATTATATGGCCACCTCGGATTTACGCCAGCTCTAGAGCTGGCGTAAATCCAAGGAGGCCCATTGGGGTCTCCCAGCACCACACTGGGGGAAGTGCTACACCCAGCGCTATACCTTTCCCCCAAGGAGACCTCCGGGCCACTCCGGATCCACCCGGAATGGGGATAGGATCCAGCAGGCAGCCCTAGGGCCGCCCGCGGATCTTTAGGCAGTATTGCACTGTCAGAGTGGGGAGTGGACATATTCTGTCTCCAGTACACATGCATCTAAATGTCAATGCATTTGTATAGACACTAAGGAATTGTGCAGTCCACAACCTGCCATTTCACACCCTGGAGCATGTGGAGCTATATTTTGAAAAGTTGATAACCTATCTAGAACAACTCTGCCTTTGTAACTACATCTATAATCAAATCTATAAAGCCAAGACCCTCTTGGCTTTAACATCTATGCAGGACAGACTATTGCAAAATAAATGAAAACAGGCTACAGGAGGTTTTTTTTTTTAAAAAGCCTTCACCGATGTGTAATGGGGCAGTGGAGCTTAGGCAATGATCACAGATAAGAGAATTGGGTACGACAAGCATGTCCCCATTTTCCGCTATGCAATATTAGAGGGTATGAAAAACCCTTGTCTTAGAAAGAACGGTCTGGATTGCTGCCCATGAGGCACTATTTGAGAAACGACCACCCAGAGTGGCCTTGGCTCGTACATTTCGCATAGAGTGTTTGTGTATGAACCAATTTCTTGCAGTTTGCAAGGAACTGTCGGAATTCTCTGAATTGTTTCCAAGTCTTAACTGCATTGTAAGCCCAGGGGCAGAAATTCCTGCCTGGGCTCCCCTTTAATACTTAAAAGCTTCCTAATGAATCCCATCCCTCTTTCTCTGCCACGAGATTCTTTTTTTTTTAAAGGGGTATCCATAATAATCCATAGATTTCATATCTTAAACAGAATAGGTTTTCCCTCTTTCCAAAAGCTGACAAAGAATCTAATTTTAACAGGATCTTTCATATTTGTTTTCTATCCCAACCTGCTTTGGGTTTTGTTATTTTAAACAATGAGTGAGGTACCGTATTTTTCGCTCCATAAGACGCAATTTCCCCCCCCAAACAATAGGGGGGAAAAGCCTGCGTCTTATGGAGCGAATAATAAAAAAGTAAAGAAAAAATACTTACCGGGGCTTCAGGGAGGCCTGCAGAGGCTCGTGCAGGCCTCCCCGATCTTCATTTCGTCAAAAAACGGCCATTTTCGGCCACTTCCTGTTTTGACGAAAACCGGAAGTGGCCGAAAATGGCCGTTTTTTTTGCCGAAATGAAGATTGGGGAGGCCTGCGCGAGCCTCTGCAGGCCTTCCCGATCTTCAATTCATCAAAAAACGGCCATTTTTGGCCACTTCTGGTTTTCATCAAAACAGGAAGTGGCCGAAAATGGCCGGTTTTTGACTAAATGAAGATCGGGGAGGCCTGCAGGAGCCTCTGCAGACCTCCCTGAAGCCCCGGTAAGTGTATTTTGCTTACATTTTTTATTTTTATTTTTATTAAAAAAAACCTTTTTTCCCCTATTTTTTGCTCCATAGGATGCATGCGTCCTATGGTCCGATGCGTCCTATGGAGCGAAAAATACGGGTCTACTAATTTAGAAGGAAAGTGAAAACCTGAATGGACTATAGCTGGGGCAAACAGACTATGCCGGGGCACATGCTATGCTGCTGTTAGCCCCTGTCAATTATGAAAAGGTTTTCTAGACGGAATTGTTGAAGTGTCCGCATAACGTTATTTCCTGGAAAATTCAAATTTTGGTTCCGTAAACATGTCTCTTCTATTATATGTCTATGTTTGGGTCCAGTAACTACCACAATCTGTAACCATGCGAATTTTCGCCCTTCCAGCATGGTGGAGCTTTCCTTCTTCTGGGGAAAGAATAGGGCACGGTCGGTCCATCCAGGAGGCTGATTGAGACAGTTGCCTCAGGCAACAGATTGGCAGGGCCTCCCACCTCTATCTGCCCTACTTGCCTATACTACTTCTCCTCCCCCTCCTCTTTTGCTTAGAAAAGGAAGAGGGGGGTGGAGTGGAAGGGAAACTGCTCTGCCGTTCTCTTCCTTTTCCAACCCAAAAAGTGGGAGAAGCAGGGGCTGGCGCATCACCTGGCAAGGAGGAGCACACAACCGCAGGCACTGAGAGGGCTGGCCATGGAACAGGGATTAGAAACAAAACCCTGAAAGTTGGAATGGAAGATATATGTGTATTCCCCCCAAATTGATGTTGTCTAACAACCTTTTTCTTCTAAGGGCCAAAGTACATGTTATGTTGGACCTCTGTGATTGGAACGCCCAATGCAATTTTTTCCTTGTAAAATCAGCTGCAGGGGATCCTGATTTGGATCAGTGCTATGGCACAAGGGGGTAACCCTGCACCAATTCCAAGACTTAAATCACCCCCTGAAGCTGCTACCCCCTTCTGTAGCTAAGAGCAGGTGTGTGTGTGTGTGTGTGTGTGTGTGTGTGTGTGTGTGTGTGTGTGTGTGTGCACGCGCGCATGTACATCTTTGTGTGTGATTTAGATCAGGGCCATGGCATGGGGGAAAGGTTAGATCTTTCCATGCATTGTGGCCCCAACCTAAATTGGAGCTCCCTGAAGCTGCTTTTTACAAGAAGAAAACAGCCATAAATCAACATGGAGATTGGGACTGCCTCAGGATACCTGCTGTTGGTACAGTGTGGTAGCTAAGAGCTCTTTCAGTTGCACATCTGACATATGGTGAACAGTACTGGATTGTTGTAAGGATTACCAAGATAATGTCTATGAAGCATTTTGGACACTTAGGGAAAACATGATAAAAATACGGGCAGCCCAATCCTATCCCCCGCCAGTCCATAGCATGCAGGGCCACAGACACACTACGGTGAGGAGACGACAACCAGATGGTCTGGGAGAGATTAGTAAAAATATTTTATACTTACCTCTCTGTAGGCTGCCTGGCCATCAATGAGTCTCCTTGGACCCATGCCCCGATCCTCCCAAAAACTATTCATGACTCACCCTCGCTGCCACCTTACCTGCTCTGGTGTGGCCTGAGTGGGCCATTGGTGGGCATGAGAAGTTTCTGGTTGTTTGTGCTGGCAGCTCCAGAGCACCCTATAGTTGTATCTTTTGCACCACCATAACTGGCCTTACAGCAAGAGATTGTGAGATCCACTGACATAGGCCCAGGATACGATTGGGCCATTTGTATTATTAACTTAGACAGAATATTCCAATGCTCTTGTGCAGTAAACTGGAAATGCAGGGAGCTGGCAAATCCATATATCTTGCTTTGCTGGATAATCCAAGGACATTTTCTGTGCAGACTTATGATGCATGCAGCTCATGTCTGCAGGATACAGGGGTTTGTATGTGGAAATTGCAGAGGGTGTCCACTGAAAGCAAGACCATCTTGACACGCCTTGTCCAGGAGATGGCCATTCAGGGCAGTGGTCCTTCCTCCATTCTCTTTAGTGTAGCACAAAATTGGCATCATTTGTTCAGCAACTTTCTCGTACACAAGCAGTGATGACCATACTGAACAAAAGAGTGAGTCATGAGTGAATTATGAATATTGACAGAACTTAAAATAGTTTGTTGTCAAGTTGAAGAAGAATAGCCTTTACTCATTTCTTGGGATAACAAAATCCTGCCCATTTTAACTATTCCCAACATGATCAAAGGTTCTAGATTGTCATCTGCCCTACACCCTGAAAAAAAAATATAGTGCTGGGAAATGAATGGAATAATTGAATGCAACAGAGAGTAATATTTGCAAAGAGATAAAAAGGAATCCTGAAGTAAGCAGCGGATTAAGGCAGATGGAGAAGTATGTTTGGAATCTGGCAAGAAAAATCAAATTTGTGGTCTGGCAACTGCAGTTGCCACTTTAAAGGAGGTATTGTTTAGCATACACAGCGTCTCTCCCTTCTCTTGGCAAGTGTGCCAAGGAGTTGTGGAGAGGGCTGCAGGTCACCTCCATTAAAGTGGCAATGTCACTGTCAAGGGAGGGAATGCCCCTCCTCTTTTGGAAATGTGCAATGTTTGGGACCCAGTCAGTCCGCTGGTGCATTTAAACACCCCTTTGCATTGTATGGGAATCTGCAGCGTGAACACTGCTGCAATGTTTGGGACAGGTACATAGTAAATGCTAAATGCTAAAAAACAGTCACAGTGCCAGAAGAAATACTAGTAATTTTTACAGTCAGCTTGGAAGAGATGATGAAGAGAGTGAAGATACTACTAGAAGAAAGGAAAGGTGACGGGAGAAACAATGATCCATTCACTTTTCTTTTTCAGTTTAGCTATTTCCTTTCTCAAAATACTAAGTGGGGGGTTGTGGGGAGGCTGCAGCATAGAACAAATTCCATAGATGGCATGTTTGGCATTTTCAGCCACATGCCTGATCACCTTTGGAAGCAAAGGAAAGAGAGACTGGGAAGAGAGAGAGAGAGAGAGAGAGAGAGAGAGAGTGCGCGTGCGTGCGCGCGCGCACACACACGCACACGCACCCGCACACACACACAGTATGTAGCCTGCAAGTAAGACAAAAGGAAAATTGCCCCATCACCGCTAATGCACTTATTTAAAGCACATAGTACTATTAAAAAGTCTGCTCAAATTGGTACTCCATGCTGAATGCCTGGATTTGTTTTTCATTGGTCCAAGGTTTATTTAGAAAGTACTGTGCTCTTCAGGGAAGGGTAAGTGCAGAATAATTAGGTCTGGAATTGGCAAATGTGCAGTTCTGGTGCATGTAAGCCTCGGGGATATTTGAACAAAACAAGACATTATGAAACAATGTCATAACTGTACATACCACCAAGCCACTGCTTAATTAATCAGACCACTGTCCATCTAACTTAGCATTGTCTACGCTGGCAGCACTCTCCAAGGACTCAAGAAATGGTATCTTCTAGCCCTGCTACCAGAAATCCTTGGAACTGAAGAAACTGGACTGAGCACAAACCTGGAACTGTCTGCATACAAATCACGGAGCAATGGCTCCTCCCCACCAAAGAATCTGGACCAGTTTTACGCAATATAATGGAGTACTCAAAGAAGAGTCAACACATTCATGATGACTAACACTTGCACGTCGAAGACATTCTTAAAAGCTAGATGCTTGGTGTTTCCGATCCAGAAGTCCAAAATATTTTGGCTGTTTGGAGACGAGTGGGTGGGTGGCTAGGACAGCAAGGACAAGTGCCTCTTGTTTCTGTGCTTCCCTTAGGCTGAAATCCTGTACACACTTACCTGGTCCTTAAACTCAATGGGGCTTACTCATAAGAAGTCATGTTGCACTGCCAATGCCTGAAATTGGACTTTTGCTTTTCTCGTTGCACTGCAGAGAGTTGCACCTACTGTCTTTGCATCAGTAGGCTGAACATTTCACCAAGGGGGAGGAAGGGAATGCAAGAGTTCTTCCATTTCAGAAGTTACAGAGAGATCAGAAGGGGAAGCATGAGGCACTTGTGCTTCCTATCCCCCTGCATTTTTAAATGCTCAGTCAGTCTGCATATGAGGGCTTCCTTGTTCATCAAAGTAAACCATGCACCTTCCCATACATGTCTAATCTCATTTATACCATCTTAGTTTTCAATGACCTTCTTTTACATCAGACCACCAGACTTGCTGACAGGTGCACATGGAGGAATAGAATCTAGCAAAGTCCTTTGAGGTGTTCTGACTCTTCTGTATTTTTCTAAGCTCAACCAGTGCTTCTTTATGATTGAACAGACCTCAAGTAGCACACCACAGGGCATGGCATATGTCGAGCCTGAACTGATTGGAAACAGGTGCATAAAACAAAAGCCAGTTGTTCCAAGTAGATCTTAGAGGCCACCAAAGATGTCACTAGCTGCCTTGCCACCTCTTAATCAGTCCCGTAGTCCTGAACCTTCAAGGCTAACCACGCAAGGATGTGCAGACAGCTGCTTCCTCTTGTGCCTTCGAAATCAAAGAGCTAATTTGAAATACCTCCTGGAATCTGACAGCTCTTGTTTTATACATCCCAACTTGTCCTTCCTTCACACCTGCCCTCAGAAAGGAATGATTCGCTGTTGCTGTTAAGCCCTCCCTTAATTTTTAGCCCTAAAATGATGCTGAAGTTGTTTGTTGAACTAGATTCAGGATCCACATACATGTTGGTAACAATACTGGTTTATTCAAAAGGGTATACAGATGGCCCTTCGTATCTGTGGGGGTTCTGTTCCCGGAACCCCCGTGGATGCGAAAATCCACTGATGCTCAAATCCGCGGTTGGTTGTGGGTGAGGTGGGGGCAGGGGGCAGCGCCACAGTACCTTATTTAACAGCTGTGCGGGCCCTCCGCCTGCTTCTTGCCTCTTGTGCCATTTCCTAAGCTTGTAAAATGCCTATAAAAAGAAGAAAAACACAACTGGACGTGACTTCCAGTTGTGTGTACAACCGGAAGTTGTTTCCAAACACATTTTTCTTTT
Source organism: Plestiodon gilberti rubricaudatus (assembly GCA_026170595.1). Taxonomy (NCBI): domain Eukaryota; kingdom Metazoa; phylum Chordata; class Lepidosauria; order Squamata; family Scincidae; genus Plestiodon; species Plestiodon gilberti. The sequence goes on from JANXHW010000001.1 coordinate 265,317,664, forward strand.
TATAGACATTTTACAAGCTTAGGAAGTGGCGTGAGAGGCAAGAAGAGGGAGGTGGACCCGCACAGCTGTTAAATAAGGCACTGTGGCATCATCCCCCAGTGTGATCCCTCCCTCCGTGGATGGCCATTCACGGATAGTCAAATTCGTGGATAGCTAAACTGCGGATAAGGAGGGCCCACTGTATACAGCATCCTAGCAGGGCTCCCAATTCAGGCCTGCTACAGAGTTTCTCCTCCTCTCAGGGAAGAAAGGAAAGGGGGGGGGAATCTGGAGTCTGTGTTGTTCTTAATTAATTCATGGTGGCTGAAAACAACACGCTGGGTCTCAAGTTCATCCTGAAAGGAAGAAAAAAGACTTCGATCAGGGTCCTACCTCCTAATCCCTCACGTATGGGCACTCTCTGTAGTTTCTTAGTGATGAGGAAATTGCACTTTGCATGTATTCAGGGGAATTTTCATCTGTTCTTCCTTCACAAATTCCAGGATTAAGCCCTGGCACTGAAAACAGATGCTGGGACTGAGCCCTAGGCACAAATTAAGCCCTGCTGTCAGCTCTTCTCTTTACAGTGGTTAAGCCACATAATGCTAAAACAGAAGGTGTTGGGTAAGTTTAAGCCTCTGAGGTTTTTGGCTATCAGCTTCTTAAGGGCTTGTGTAAACACATTCATTCCTTGTGAAATGAATGATAGTACCGACTTCCTTTGTAGTGCCAACATTTCCGTGCCCTCAATTGTCCAGTGAAAGTGATGGTTTCAATGGACATAATGTCATAATGGAGAGTCATAATAGAGAAAAAGTTCATAAACTCAGTTAAAAAAAGCAATTTCTGCTGTTTACCTGCAGCTGCTATCCTCTCAAGTCAATCAGCAACTGTGCACCCCCTGATCCAAGACCCCCTCCCCTTTATCATCAACTGGATTCAGATTGGGACCCCTTTGGCTCCTGTTTAGGAAAAAAAAGCACATCAGCTCTAAATATATGCTTCTTATGGTAACATATTGGCCCTTCATTGTAATAGTTTTGCTTTACAATCTGTTGTGACCCCCACCCCAAGCAGAAGCTCAGATTTGGAGCCTGAGGAAGAAGAGCCAACTGGACCCAGATCCAGTCATTGACCTTGGGCTGGAGATGGAGCCCATGAACCAAGAGCCCCAGGAACGAGAGTCCCCAGGGTCTGCACACCCTTGCTGGAAGAACCAGCTCCATCTGTCCCCAGGGCCAGTCAGAATTTTAGTGAAGGGATTACTGAAATTCTCATCCCAAAGTGCTGCAAACAAAGCAATAGGAGGTTTGCTTAGCCAAAGGAGTTCTTGGAGTCTTAAGTCAAGTCCCAAGTCTTTGCCCCCAAGTCCTGAGTCTTTGGTTGCGAGTTGCAAGTCCCTATCTATTTAATGGGGAAAACGGGTTTAAACCTGAATAAATTTGACTGTTCGAAAAGGCTCCAAGTCTCAAGCCGAGTCTTTTACAATCGCTGAGTCAAGTCTAAGTCAAGTCATTGAAGCGACTTGAGTCCGACTCAAGTCCAAATCAATAGACTCAAGTCTACATCACTGGGAAAGTCCGAGAGTAGGAATATGGAACAAACAGCTAATAGGAATGTCGTGGGCACACACTGGGAGAGCATGCAAACAAAAGAGCAAATAGATGGAAACTCAGATAACAGGATAACAAGGCAGGAGAGCTGCAGCCTCATATGCCTGAAGATCAAGGACAGCAGTTTGAGACTCAATCGCCACTGACAAAAGCTGCAGAAGCCCTCTGTGAGAGAGAGGAAGCTACAGCCGGCACACTGTGAGGGGGAGTTGCCTGTATGTCAACGTGTAGGAGGCGAATGCCAGAGAGAGGCCAGATCGTGAAACAGGAAACACCTGTAAAGAAGCGTCCTACGAAAGATTAGGACATTACTTGTATTGTAAAAAGCATTTGGTTTAGAATTGCCTGCCTGCCTGTCTTATATATATAACGCTTTATATACCGTATTGGTCTAAGACTCACTTTTTTCTCCTAATTTAAGTTTTTAAACTAGGGGTGAGTCTTATAATCAGGCTGTTGCAATTTAATGCCAGTGATTTAATTAATTTTTTTTAATAGCACCAAACTTTAAGGGTGCGTCTTATAATCAGGTGTGTCTTATACTCGGGACAATAGGTATTTATTTTATTTTTCTCATTTTTATACCACCCTTCCTCCAAGGAGCTCAGAGTGGTGTACATATTTCCTCCCCTCCTTTTGTCCTCACAACAACCCTGTGAGGTAGGTGGGGCTGAGAGATAGTGACTGGTCCAAGGTCACCCAGGAAGCTTCGTGGCTGAGCGGGGATTTGAACCTGGATCTTCCAGGTCTAAGTCCGACTTCCAAACCACTACACCATCCTGGCTCTGTTATAAGACACTCTGTTATGAACAGCTCTGTATATTTGTAAAACCAGAGTCTTAAGGAGGTACATCATTTCAACTGGTGTTTTTTTTAATTTATTTATGGGGGAAAGGGTGAATGCTAAAATATTGCTGGGAAAAGATAAGAAGGATCGCAGGAAGTTTTTAAGAGAGCACTTAAGATTTAAAAAAATTGGTCTGCGTGAGTCATGTTTCACTCCTGTTTATGCATTCTTTTATAGACATAAGTCACTGTGGCAGTGTGGTCACAGGGCAACCTCACTCAGACAGCAATGTCCATGTGACCGTGGGAACTATGAGGGACGGAATGAGAACTCTCATCAGTTCTCCCATGCCACTGAACTTCATATGGCTGTAGAGCAAACTCAACATTCATGTTATCATACTGATATCATCGCTAGAATATATGGAGGTCAATAACAATCTCTGGCTATGCTTGGGTTCAACACTACTTCCCATACAAAGGCTGTAGAAATAGGATCAAAAGAAGCCTAATATGGAAATTTGGGAGAGCGTTGAGCAGAAATCTCACTTGAAAATCCATACTATGTAAGGCACAAAAACACCTTACCCACTTCTCCAATGAAACACAGGGACGGAAGGAAAACATTTATGGAGGAAAACTTGAAAAGAAAGAATAAAGGTTAGAATAATAGTCAGGGAGTTGTTAACATTTCAAACTGGTTATGTTTTTGTTAACTTGGCTGGTAAATATCATTCCATATGCATTGTGCGACTTTCCTAGGCACAAAGTATCGGTCGTCCTATTCTGAGAAGACTGTTGGAAAATGGAAAGAAAGCTATAAACTAAATATAGATCAATCCCTTCATAGAGACACAGTCTGGCACTTTCCCCTGGATTAAATGTTCTGATTCTCTCCATTTTCAAGAGGAGACATGTCTATCAGAAAAATTCAAAGTGCAATTAATATGCCTTTTGATACTGTTGAACTGCAAAATAACTATTTTTCCTATTGACATAATCTAGCCACAGTCCAGCAGCCCTTAGCCCTATATATCCTATTAATATCAATGGAAAAATTAAGCACATGTCAACATGGTCTCCCATTGAAATCAATGGGACTGAAAGTACATACATTTCCCTGGATTATGCTAAAAAAGTGCAGTGTTGCTTTCTTCTCAGGTACTGGAAACATGATTCTTTATGTACAGACCTGATCGAAAGACGCTTAAAATCAACAGTCTGACTCCTATAGATTGCAAATGTCCTGAGATATCTGGAGATTAAAGTGTATTTTTATATAGTTCAGAGTACCCTGGCCCTGCCATCATAACAATTCTATTAACAATCTAAATATATTCATATTATTAAAAGATTATACAGCCTAATGACAGATGAACTTCCTTGAAAATTCACTTCTCAGTGCCACATGTTTCCATTTGGTACATGTGGGATGGATTGTAATGTCTTGTTTTTGCCATTACAGTATTTTATGATCATTCATATTCACAAAGGTCTTCTTATTACTTGCCACCCATGTATCTTCAAAGCTGTATGCGACACTGGTTTTGTATACATTTGTATATATTTCAAAAGTCATCTCTGTTTATTCAACTTAGCCTCATTTAGCTGAGTGTTGAGCTGCGCTCTGGTAAAAGAATGTACCGTATATATATATATTTGGGATGATGATCTGGTGAGATTTTGTTTTTCATTCCAAAAGAATGTGGAGACTAGATGACATTGGAGTTTTTAATTGAACCGCTGGAACTCTTTTGGCTAAGCAAACCTCGTATTGCTTTGTTTGCAGCACTTTGGGATGAGAACTTCAGTAATCCCTTCACTAAAATTCTGACTGGCCCAAGAGGATAATGCATGGATTCTATGAAGCAGACACACACCACAACAAGGCTACTGATAAAACCTTCAGAAGACCCCTGGGCACTGCACACACTTGAAGCAGCCTCTCAGCACATCTTCTAATGCCACTTCAAGGCCTGGCCTGGGGTCCTTATCACATATTAACGTATTGATCATTTCAAGCAAGGGCTGGCTAACATTCACTAGTTTCTACCTCATCTTTTCTACACAGGTGGGTTCTACTACTATTATTATTTTTAGTCAAATAATCATTGTAAGTTTTAGACCATAGATTGTCTTAATTATTTGTTTCTTCATGGATATATCTTCTTCTAAAGGAGAAGAGGTTGGGGCAGAAAGTAGTTTACCACTGCAACTCTGGGCAGAGCCACATAAACATCACATAAATGCTTCACAAGTGGTAATCTAGGATGGTACAGATTGCTCTTTCCGGCACGCTTGATACGGAATGAATGTGTGATGAAATTGAGTGTCCACACACATTCACACCCTCACAATACCCTCACAATATGACATATAGTTTATATCAAGTACATATCCATTACCTTTCATTTCCTGCTAGGGACCATGGGACTTGTAGTTTCTTCTGACTCCCAAACTGAATCAGGAGGCAAAGGAAGCTATAAATCCCATGGTCTCTGGCCAGACCATGACAGATTGAGCCTGCGTGTAGCTGACCTTCCTATGCTACATTTATGTGAGCCTACTTCCTAGGTTCTGCTTGAGTCTTTCTAAGAGATTTGTCCCCATGTTTTCTTCTTGGCTCCCTCCCAGCCCTGCCCTGATGAGGCTTGTGTGTGTGCTCCCAGCACTTTGTGTGCTTTGCTGCACGTAACCTAGACCTGTTAAGATTTGGCTTTTAGACTGTGGAAATTATTTTTCTTTGCGATATACAGTATATGTCGATCTAATGACACAAAATGGGTAGATGCCTTGAATGCCTTCAGGAGAAAAGCAGGACAAAAATCGAATAAATAAATAGGATTTCTTAACAAATCTGGTACTGTACCAGATTTTGGCTTCTTTATTAAAGGATCTCTTTTACTTAGGTTTCTACTGAAGCGGCATATCACAGGCTTCACGGAGATTGTTTTCATTTGTACATATACGCCACAATTTTCCAAATACCATCCAAGGTGGGTCATTGGGGGGGGGGATTAACAAAATAGAAGTATGGGTCCTTGAAGCAGATGACTGTCAGTCTTTGATTTCTTGTATTAAACCCACCAGCTGTACAAATGAATACGGCCCAAATAAAATCCTCTTTGTGGTTTTCTTTCCCCCTCTCTATGCAAGCACTGAAAACTATATACCATAAAATGGCTACTCAGCCTCTCAAACTACAGCTAGATTTCCCCCTGTAAACACGCCTCTCCTAATGTGGCTGCTCAGGTGAGTTTTTTTGCATGGCACATGATATCAAAGATCCTTTTATTGACGAGGCCACATAAGATTGAGTGAAACATTCTTGATGTCTAGCCCTTCAGCTTTACAGGCTGTCTAAACAACCATGAAGTTCAGATCAGAGGCAGTGTGGACAGAGAATTACCCCTTCTACAAACACTGTTTGACTTTGAAAGCCAACCCTACAAATATGTTGTATTTCCCCTCTCCCCTCCCCTCTTGCTTGGGAGAGGCGGTACATTTCATACCTTAATAGTCAAAGGACCCTTTGATGTATGCATTTGAATCTCTGTATTGCGCAGTGACAGGAATAAACTGGATGCTACTCCTGCTGCAGTTCTAAAAGGTTAAAGTTTCAGGTCAAGCTGAGACACGATCTGCAAAGTTTTGCCAAGACCACGTATGGTCTCAGATTGCCCTCAGAACACCCAAAATAGTGTATCTGATGTGCCGACATATGCATCATACTGTGCTGTTGAACTCTTTGGCTTGCACGAAGTGGGGGGGGGGGGGTCGGGTTTCTCAGACTTTTGTTTCTCTGATTCACAGTGGAGAGTTTCCAAATGTCTGGGGCCCATATTTAAAAAAAAAAAAAACACCCCATAGTATTTTCCTTTTTTCTAAGTCCAAAAGAACATTTCACAATAAAGTCTTTATAAAACCCATGGTGGTATTGAGGCTCTATTTCTAAACTACTGGTTTAGAGACTTCTCTTACCCCCACAGTAAGTCTGTTTGCACAGCTTTAACGGTTACAGAACAGGGTCATCATTTTAAGATTCCTGGGTAAGTTCTTACTCTAGAGGTGCAATTCTATGCCCACGTAGCATTGGAGTCCCTGCTAAACTAGCAGCATATCCAAGCAACATGCATCATATCCTAAACCTGTTCAGTCAAAGGGGGAGGGGGGAGCAAGAGCTCAAACAATTCCACGAAGGCACACTGATATCACCAACCAATCATGAGATACCAGCCAGGCAATGGCCCTATGTTGGTCTGATTATTGGTCAGTTGTTCACGGAGCCAATCACTGCAACCCACCCAGCCCCAACACCAGCAGCCAGAAAAATGCTGCCAGCGTGAATGAAGCTTGCGGCAGTGGCAGATGCAGGTCCAATGAGTAGCCACCACTGGGCCAATACCACCCATGCAACTTCTGGATGGGAAGAGCCAGCAGTGATCACCACCAATGAATGACCACTGCTGGGCTGATGCCCGCCCCCCAGTGGCACCTGAGAAAAAGTAACACAGCAGCAGCTCCCACTGTCAACCATAGGAAGCTGGCCCCATGACAGCACATCTCACATACAACCTGCATAACATAAGGATGCCACTGCACTTTCCATTGAAGGGGCTACTGTGGCACAGGCAGCAAGGGGGCAAAAGCAGAGAGCAATCAGGAATCCTAGTTCTCCAGGTCTGAGTCCTCTTATGCCATTGGCACAAGCACACACTGCCAAGAAATACCTGTTTGACTGTAGCAGACAAAGGGTAGGAAGATAGCGCCTATGGGAGAGGGGAGCAGGACTCAGGCAAAGAGTACCTCATGGGGCATTTCACATCCTGCAGCACCACAAACAGGCACATCTGACTGGGAGACTGTAGCACATGGACCAATCAGAGGGAGCACTGCATGGGCCAATCATTGGACTTGCTTGTGACATGGGGTCCCTATTGCAACAGCCTACCCATTTGGTCACATGGCCTTTGAGTCACTGATGGCACCCGCTGCAAGTAGTTCTGGTGTCGCTATCATTATGATGATGACCTCCCTCCCTGTCTTATACATTGTGGCAGCAGTGAATCGGTGGATGTGACCAATGAGATTCTTGCTCCCATCCCATGCAGGCTCTGAGCCTTGGTTGCAGAGATACATCTCTTCTATTCCCTACTGAGTTCCACCAGCTGAGGTACAAAACCGCTAGAGTGGGGAGAAAAGATCCCTATCTGCTAACAAAGTAACAGCAAATGTGATTGTCAATGTTTTTATCATACCAGCGTATCAGTGATAAAGCATCATCTGAAGGAAAACCATGGAAGTGGGGTTACCAGCCGTCTCATCCCAGAAGGGCTCTTGTACCTTTGCATGTTGTCTGGTAGATAGCAACACAGCTGGCTGCGCCAGTCATAATACTGTCTGTCATGGAGTTTGTGTACAAAGTGCCCTTTCCACATGGTTTCCACCACTAAGGTTCCTGCGTGTATGCTCTAAGTGTGCATGACGTGAGGCCAGAAAGATCGAGTTCCATGCTGCATGTCCTGTCATTTGAGTTCTGGTCACCCTGACAAGACTGAAGTACTGGGATTGGAGTGCTGGGATTGGCTGCAGAGTGTAGAGTGAGAACCAGGATGGTGTAGTGGTTTGGGAGTTGGACTTAGACTTGGAAGATCCAGGTTCAAATCCCCGCTCAGCCATGAAGCTTCCTGGGTGACCTTGGGCCAGTCACTATCTCTCAGCCTCACCTACCTCACAGGGTTGTTGTGAGGACAAAATGAGGGAAGGAACCATGTACCCTGAGCTCACTACCCTGACCTCCTTGGAGGAAGGGTGGTATAAAAATGTGAAAATAAAGTCTGTATCCCTTGCTTCACTGTAAACAAGCAGGCAGGTGGAAGGGGAGATGGGATTTTCTGATGTTTTGCCTCCCTCCTATTGGTTTCTATGGGGTTTTGGGGTGGGTGGGTTGTTGTATACTTGTTTAATGGTTGTATCATTTCTTTACTTCTTGTGAGCTGCTAAGAGATGTCATACAGAGTCCGAAATCTGGGATATCGCTAAATAAATAAAAAAATAAATACTCTGATGGTCTGGCATATCTGTTCAGCATTTTAAACCAATCTCAGGAAATGTTATTATAGGATTTAACAATGTTATAAGAAGTGGCTTTGTGTGGAAGGGTTAAAATATAATGACATTATAAGAGTATGGGATATTTGTTGTTGCAGTACTGGATAAAGTTTCCTGGATGGGGGTGCAATGGATGCAACCAGAACGTTGCAGATTTCAGTCATAGTCAAGCCACACATGATTTTCAATTTGTGGCTTGATCCAGCTTGCCTCTGTTTTGTTTTGAAAAGATAGAGAACAGAAGTAGGAGGTGAAGCAGCAGCAGTGCTGTGGCAGTGCTAACACACTGTCAGGGAAGGGCTGTGTGTGTGTGTGTGTGTGTGTGTGTGTGTGTGTGTGTGTGTGTGTGTGTGTGTCCGTCCATCCGTCCGTCCCTGGGTAAGAACAACTACTTTGGCTTGTTTCATGCGCTGGCTAATGGCACACTCTGTGTGCTGCAGGAATGGGGGTGGCACCATAGCCCCTCAGGTTCCAGGGGGTGGAGCGTGGGTCCAGCCTGGCCCCCTAGCATGACTTTCTAGTTGCACATGGGCAATTCGTTGAGGAAAGGGGGAGAGCAAGGCTGCTGTTTAAAGCTCAGTGATATATCATAACACATTCAGGATATAAGCAAAAATAGGACTGTTCCAAGTGACTAACCTAACTGTTTGAAACTCTACAGGGTCTGGGAATTAGTTGAAAAATTTAGACGGACATATTTCACATTAAAGTATTACTTAAGTATTACTTAAGATCACATGGTCTGTAATGGCCCCTGGACAGATGACGTCTTAGCCAGACTTGGACTGCACTTCTCTGGCCCGTCTGCCTCACAGAGGAAGGAAACCCTTTCTTGAATCTCCCTGAGAGCGCTGTTAGTGGGGATCGATACTGAGTCTCTCACAGTTATAATGGAACACAATGTCAAGGCCTTCAGGGAGTTTCCCCAGCTATGTGTTTTGCCGTAACCTTGGCGTTGGACAGGAAGATGCTGTAAGCAGGACTAGCCCCTGTGTTTCTCAACCTCACTACACCCTATCCTACAGGACAGGAGCCAGCTGCTACATTAAGGCCCCTGATGTATTTTCTGCATGTCTGACTGGACCTTTGGCTTCTCATCAGTCATGATGGCAATGGGCAGCTGTGCTTGCATCCCCTCCAAATTATGTTAGGGTCTTTCCTCAGGGTACCATATTTCTCTGGACACTCCCATCTGCCTTTGCTAGCAGTTGTAGGGGACACTTGTAGCGCTGAAAGAAGGCCTCTTATTCTTTAAAGGGACAAGCAACAGCAACTCTGTAATGAATGAGCTGCTTCTGAATAACAAGTATGGGGAGAAACAATGAATTCATTACTGAGCACTTATTAGTACAAGATAACGTTTGGTGATTGCTAAATCACCACCATAGTACTTCTGAAAAGACTGGTCTAACCTCTGTTTTCAATGCCTGCACAGTTTATTAACTGAGAAGTATCCTAAGCATACGCGTCACTGGAGCGTGGCGGGGGTGGCGGGCCGCCTGGGGTGAGGCGCGCAAAGGGTGACGCGCGGACCCGCGTGCACACTCGTGCATGGACCAGCGCGCCGCACATGTCACCGCCGCTCCAGGAGAAGGCCTCGGAGCGTCCGCCCTGGGCGGAGGTCTGCGGCCTTCTGACGAGGCCCAATGCGGCGCGACATCATTTATTAGGTTTTTCGCGCCTGCGCAGAACGTTCGAGGGCAAAAGGGCAGCCCTTTGCCCTCAGAAACGTACTGCGCATGCACGAAAAACCTAAAAAATCACGTATCGACGCATTGGGCCTTCGTCAGAAGGCCCAGGACAGCCGGCCGGAGAGGATGTCTCCGGAGCCGGCAGCAGCGGAGGTAAGACAGTGGCACGGCAGTCAGGGGGTCATTAGGTGGCGCACATGCCTTCGCTTTAGGGCGGTGCGTGCCCTAATGACGCCATTTCTTTCCCCAAAAGAGGCTTAGCCTGAGCAGCTACTACCAAAAGGATCAGCCAGATTTTGAACTGCAATGCTACCACCTCGGCAGCAATGTTTTAAATGTCAGGGAGAGCTTAGTTATGCACCAGGAATATTCATGTTGCCAAACCAGGGCCTCATGAGACAGAAACAATTTCAGTGTTCAGAAATACGCTTTGTAGGTGGCATTGCCGAAGAATGTTCTTCTCATAAGCAAACACCACAATAACCCTAAGCCATATCAAATATAAGAGCAAGATTAAAGGCATGCAATCTTCCCCAGCATGCTTTCAATTGATATATTCTATAACAGTCCCTGGGGGGGGGGCGAAGAGTGGACCACAGATACCAGACAGGTTGTTGTGATTTAGAAAAATCAACTGAAGCCTTTTTCATTTCCACTTGGCAATTCATCCTGGTTAACTGAGCCGTTTTGCCCAAGTTCTAAGGAGAATGTCAAGTCTTGATTAAACACCTTTGGAATCATGCTATTAGTTCAAGTTTTAGATTTGCTTCCTTTAGCTCAGTTCCGATGTCAAACTAAATATGAGAGTCCATATCACAGGCAAGTTTCAGGATGTCATGACTTGGGTATGATTATTCTAGAGGAAGCTTTGGGTAGAGACAACATTGTCTAGACAAAAAGATATTAGGTATCTTTTCTTTAAACAAAAGTGAACTCCAAAAGTTTAAATAGCAGATAGAGTTTAAATGAAACTATGGTAACAAAAACCAAGAATGCCAATGTTAAGGATGTTTAGATTTGCGTGATTCCAAGGCTGCAATCCAATGCACCCTTACCTAGGAGTCAGCACCATTGAGAGGTCTTAAGGTAAAGGTAAAGGTGACCCCTGACAATTAAGTCCAGTCGTGTCCGACTCTAGGGTGTGGTGCTCATCCCCATTTCAAAACCGAAGAGCCAGCGTTGTCCGAAGACGCCTCCGTGGTCATGTGGCCGGCATGACTCTCCTTGCCGCAATGCGTAGCATGGGGCTGGAACATGGAGCGCTGTTTACCTTCCCGCAAGCGGTACCTATTTATCTACTCACTCAATCCTATGCGGGCCTTACGGTGGTGGATCATGTGATCCTCCACCTTAAGGCCTTGGTGTAAAACCTGTGCCACTATTATGTGGGCTGGGGCAACCAGTGCAAATGGCCAGAGGCCCTGTGCTCAAGACAGCGGCTCCCAGATACCCTGCAGGTAAGGTGGTGGTGGGGGCGGTTCAGGGCATGGAGTGGGCCATGGAGCCAGTAGGAGGGGAGAGCTCAGTGGCAGCCACACACGCTGAGATCATATCCCCCTTTCCAGGCCCTGAAATGCCCTCTAAATAGCTGGTGTAGGTCTGAAGAGACCCATTAGAGTTCAGGCAGCCTTTGGGATGTCAGTAAAAAAGATGTTTATTTATTTCTCCTGGGCTTTCTGGTCATCCCCCCCCCCACCATAGCATGCAGCACACACTCCATCAGCAGCACTGTGTGCAATGGGTTGTCCCAGAATCAAATGCCCCTTCTGCCGACCTACCTGCTGTGGTGGGGAGTTGGCATTCTATTGGCGCATGCGGGACTGCCAGCTGTTTGCACTGGTGGATCCGCCCGTGCACTGTCGCAGCGGCTGCCATGTCAGTGGCCCAGGCATTGCGCTGATGACGCGTGAGTTCCATCAGTGCAACTCCCAGATGGGACTGGGCCAAAAATGTCTTAAACGTCCCTCAACATTTCAACAGGTGTTTTACCTGAGTAGAGCTATCCAAAATGGCAGATGTTCATAGTTTCAACTTTGGAAGGTATGTTTCACATACAGATTTACAATCAGAATGTAAAACAATGTAGGACAAACTACATTATAACATTTCTCAATTTCCAAATGGAGTTTGCAGTCCTTGGGGTGGGGTGGGGCTGTTGGAACAAAACCATAAACAAAGATATTGGTTAGTATATACAGTAGTTTGTGTTTTGCTGTGTGTTTATGAATATAAGGTGTTCCCAAACACTAACTGAAATTCAAAGAATGAGAACCTAATGTTATGCTCCCATTTCTGTTTCTCAAAAAGCAGCTCTCCCTAATCAAGGCAAACTGCTGTTCAAACTCAGGGGACTTTCAAAGGCAGTTTGGAAATGGTATGTGTGCGTGCTATTCAAAGTCAAGTGTCAAGAATTCAACTAGATGTGCCTAAAATATATCTTCAGACCTCAACACTTATTATAGTTCAAATGTTTCTTCTAAAATATTCAAAATCAAAATCTGACATCTGCAAGCTATGCATAATTGGTTCCAATTAATTCATAAAAATTAGTATAAGGGGAGATTTTCTGTACATTTGTGAGGGCATAGATGTTTTTAAACAATAATTTATCTTAACCAAAGAATGGCAACCTTGCTCTTCGTTTTGAAAGACCATCTTTCTCCTACTCTAAAATGAGACCCAAACATTGTCTCATATAGCCAGGATCTAATTTATTTGTTTGAACTCTCAATGGAATTCAAGCAATTTTTAATTAAGTCTGTTGGATGTTTTGCCTGAGGACAGGCTGTGTAAAGGTTTTCAGGGTTGAGTCCATTCTAGTGTTGCTTGTGTTTCGATTTCAGGAAAATTCTCATAGGAACATGATTTAATTCAGTTCCACTGCGAATGCAATTCGATTATTTCAGTGGTTCCCAATCTGGGGGTCGGGACCCCCAAGGGGGTTGTGAAGTGGTTTCTGGGGGGTCACGGGATGTTGGCTGGATGGCCACACCCAAGATGGTAGCTCAGTCCCCCCCCCCTTCACTGCAGAGAAAGAAGTGTCTGGCTCTCTTGGGGCTTGTTTGCTCACGTGTTACTTTCTGCTTGCCTTTTAGCATCTCTGTTAATATTAGCTCACTCACTCACTCCCCCATATGGGGCTGCTTATGAGTACAACTTTTAAAATGTTATTTATTTTTTTAAAGTGTGATTTATTAAACAGTGTGACTTGTTAAAAACAATGACATCACTTCCTGCTTACTGACATCACTTCCGGTCCTAGGTCTTAGGGGGGTCCCGACAGATTGTCATTCTACAAAAGGTGGTCCCAGTGCTAAAAAAGTTGGGAACTACTGGATTATTTGATTTGTCATTGAACAAAATTATTTACAATATTTTGCAATTAAAAGGCCCAAGCACCTCTCATTTGCAATCATCATAGGTATATATTCTAGAAAGCCAAAACCAGATTGTTAGTTCTTGATCCAAAACATAGTGGTCAGTTGGAGTTCTTACATTAATTTCATCCATCTTTTGATGAAACCATGAATTTCATCTACATGGTAAGGACAACATAGTCATTTCCTGCTAGGGTTGTGCTCAGTTACAGGTGTGTTGTCTCTTGGCATTTGTCATCTTATTCCATCTTACCTTCACTGTATATTTTACTTGGGTGTTCTGAATTCCCTAAGCACATTTGGAAGCAAGGTAAACTTTATGTACTGCTTTCTTTTCTGTGTATTATGTATGTGTCTGTTCCACTTTGTGTGCTTTTCCTCTGTCTCTTTTTTCCATCTCTTCCCACTTTCATGTATCCTAACCATAATAATCTCCACCATCATAATATTCACAGTCTCATATTTATGTTTCTTGTCACATCCCCAGGCTGCTGTGCTGTTTCTGGAGAAGTTCTGTGTCTGCAAGCAATGTTTCTATGGCACACTCCTTCAGGTAGCCCTTCTGTATAGGAAATCATGGCCCCACTTTAGCGGAATTCAACGTACCTGCTTTGAAAACCCTGAGCAGGGACCAAAAACCTGTGTGAATAGCTCTGTCCACCCAAAGACAGTGTACTGGGCTTGTTTTTCTTGAACAGGAACTCCCCCATGTACATGAAAATCTGCTTTGGGAACTGGCATGGGCTCTCAGAGAAAAGGAAGTCAAGAACCTCACTGAGTACATGCAGGTCTTTGGGTGCAATCATTATAGCTATTTGGATCCCAGATCATATTTCCTGCTACTTAAAGGGACTTTATTCAGTCCTAGAAAGTGAGAGAGTAAATTCATATGACATTTTTACTAGTACTGTTTGTCTGGAAATTCTTTTAAGGCACATACCATCCGGCTACACACACACAAAGATTATCCATTTTACAGACAAGCAAGGGCTTTAGATCTTCTGCCAACGTGGGACTTTGTCAAGGCAAGCACAGCTGACAGCTGTTAGATGACAATATTGACTTCCATGCTCATATGACATTGTTTGAGAGTCAAAATAATTATCAATCAGCTTTGTCAGTGGGTTTTTACATGCTTGCAAATCATTCAATATGTTTCCAGATCAAGACCTACAACATTAACAGCCTGATCCTAACTGGGGCTTATGGCAGCAGATCTCGTGATCCACCCTCAGACTTATGCCAGCTAAGTAGCTGGTGTAGGTCTGAGGAGACCCATTTGAGGCCAGGTGGCTTATGGGGAGGTAAGTTAAAAATATTTTTACTTACCTCTCCTGGGCTGTCTGGTTGCTCCCCTACAGTATGCAACGCACACTTCATCAGCGGCACTGCATGCATTTGACTGGTCGGGGATAAGATTGGGTCCTGTGGCAAACCTGTAAAAATATGCACTGAATGTGGACATGAATGGAATCATTCGTAAGATTGGTTCAACAAATCCACTGAAACAGACCAAATTCACTGAAAATATCAATTCATCTTGACATGAACAGGTTAAAATCATCACAAAGTTTGGTCCTTAATTAATTTTTTTTTCAGTTGATCCATATTGCAAAAAAGTTATCATAAAATACTTGCTGATGGAGGTCATAAGTATTCCTGTTGCCGCGGATATTTTGTCTCTTGTGACTGGTTTCATATTATAAGGATGAATTTAAATGATGTTCTTCTATGAGGACTGCATCTTGTTTCACTGACTCCAAATCTTCAGCAACACTTTTGCCCACCCCTCAGTGCTTGAACACAACACCTTTTTATCCTAACCAGTCACATATTCAGGCAATATTTTTTTATTATTATGCATACCCTGCTCTTCCTTCAAAGAGCTGAGAACAAAGAAGTTTACATATGGACCCTGGTCAATCTCCAGTTCTAGAAGCCTAAACTGCCAGATCTGCATCTGCCACACATCAAAGAACTGTGTCGTGTGTTTACAGATAAATGATTTTATACATTTGGCAATAGGATCTGATTGACTGGCCTGATTGCATTTGATTCTTTTCTATCTTCCCCCTTTTACTTTTTTGTAGCCAATTGAAAAAATGTACTTTTTTCAATTGGCTACACTACTAAAAAAGCACCTCCACTTCTTAAGCTTTGTCAATTCAGTCTGACACCACAATTCTTATTCCCATATGAATTTATTTTTATGTTATAGTCTGCAATGTTAAAATTTACTGGGCTATACAGTTTTACAGGAACCAGCACTACCATGACATTTCAAACATGCCACCATTCTAGCTAGTTTCCAAATGTATTAAGGAAAACAACTATTCATGAAATATTTTCCAGCATGATGCAATTTTAAAGAGCAGCTTTCTAATTGTGACTATATGTCAACTGTGGAAAAACTAATAAGTTACTATAAGCCAGTTTTATGATCTAACCAAGTAAATGAATGTGCTCTGGTGTTCCCCCTTTTTTTGGGGGGGGAACACTTAGAGACAATATATTTCAGGGGAGCTAAAACAGCAAGTTAGAAGAAACAGGAAGGAAGAATTGTGCTAGGGTTAAATGCAAAATGGTTAGGTGGGTTTTAGGTGCTCCCTAGCACATGCAGTTTTGCATAACCATCCAAAATGGTTATCCATACATTTAATATTATTTTAATACGTTTTGTCATTTCTTTGCTCCAAGGGCACCCAGTGGGGAGGCTTACTAGGAGGCAGTGGGGAGCAAGCAGGCTTGCTCATCCTCATACAGTACTTCCTCCAGTTCTATTTAACAACTCCGGGATGTCCTGGCCCCTGACACAGCACTAGAAGACAGGACACCTGGGACTTGCAAAGTGGCCCTGGAGAAAGAGGATGAGAGTCTGCTGGTACCAGTGGTCTCAGTAAGCATCTCCATGAAATGCTTCCGCTTGCTTATCAGGCAGCAGTGGCACTGTGGACGCTTTATTGCCTCAAGGGTTGGCCAGACAAGATGGGCAGGCATGGATCCTGACACACACCCACACGTTCCCATTACCCCAGGGACATGTATCTGAACATAGGAACCACTGGAGTGTATGAAAGAGCCATAAAAAATCCAAGCATTGCATATCAGGCAGAACAAAGATACACTGGTCCAAAACCTCTTCAGAATCTTTGCAGAACATTAGCCGTGCCATATACTGCTATGAAAATTTGATGTCAAAAACAAATAAGCTCAGCTACCATTTGGCTCCTGTATTGTAGTATCCACATGCATCAAGAATGTATTTTTTTCCATATCAGCTTCATGTTACCAGTGTCTGACAATGAATAAACAACATGAATGGAAATTTTTTTGTGTGCAAAATTAAATGCCAGAAAAGCAGAAGACAGAAAACACAGGAAAATAAGCAAATAAAACCACAATAGGTTGTAAAATTATATGAAAGGAAAGTCATAGATTGTGAAAACCCAGACATATAAGGTAATTATTTTTTTTTAAAATGTCTTTATGAAGCTAACATTCTTATCAGAACATCTTCACATCGGAAAGTTAAATCATAATGGGTGAAACAGAAAGAGAGATTGGAATAATCCTTATAGAAACTACTGCTTAGAAACCACAAATAATATAAAAGGGTATCAGTTTATGCAACAAAACTGATGCGGAAAAGAACAATGTGATTTGGGGAGATGTGTTAGGGAGATGTGTTATTATTACTGCCTTGCGACCAGAAAGGCAAATTGACAGCACGTCTAGTTTAAGAAGGATATTGAATTGTCAGAAAGATGTCAAACAGAGGTCACCGAGGTGACAGAAAATGTATTCACAAATCAGGGTCAAGAGCAGAGCCATTGATTCATGTGACACTCCATTAATCAGTTTTATTACAGGGTCACAAGATCTTCAACAAGAGTAGCAGGTGTCAAATGTTGCTTAGCACTTGGAAGGTCGAATTTACGGAAGTATTTCTATAAATATAATTGTGATTGTGTCTTGGTGGAAACAGGTTCTAATACAAATCTCTTTTATTTCAGGAGTTCAGCCATGATTGAAACAAGAAAATATCCAGCTTCCATTGTGTGGTAAGAAATTTGCATAAAAACTCCAACTAAAATATACACTAAAATATAGATTGAAAATAGTTGTACAGCATTGGGTGTGAGCATGGAGATGCCCTGGTTCAGTTAGGTGAACAGTACAGCCTTTGACGTGCAGGAGAAATTTGTCGATGCCATGGAGTATTCCAGAAAATCATTGATGCAATACTATGCCATATCATGGATTTCTCCTCCTTCATGCAAATCATACATAATATGAATGAAGCATTACTATATACCAAAATCTCCATGCTACTCCTAAGTACATGTAGCCAAAAAACAATCACATGTTTTCACCTATTTACCGGTACTCTGCCTTCCCATTGAATTGTCCTCTAGATTGTAGCCCTTGAGTCAAGAACCTGTCCTCTTGTATTCTGTAAACACATTGATGACACTAAACAACAAAGTAACTAAACAAAGTAAATAAGTAACAAAAAATGTATAGGAAAAAGCTGTGTGGGTGTATAATATATACATTTGCATATGCATGTACTGTGTGAGTTAAAGGCTCCCTTAGAAGACATTTTTGAACATATCTACAGCCCACTCCTATGGGCTTCAGTCGCCTGCAGAATGTGCGTTCTGCTGGCAGTAGGTGCTGAAAAGCAGCCATAAAGCACTTTCTGGCAGCGAGCTCAGTAACACGCTGGCAGAGCACTGGCAGGAAGGCCTGGGCCTTTCCACGCACATTGCTGTACCTGCAGAGGCCCACCGAGGCAGGTAAGATGGTAGGGAAGGCAGGAGGTGCAGGGGAAGGGCAGAATGAGGCAGGGAGGGGTGAAATGGGGCAGGGAGGGGTGGAAAAGGGGGCGAGGAGACTGCGGGAGGGGTGGATCCAGCAGTGATTGCTCCCTTTTCTGAAGCCTCCCCACCCCTTTTCTCTCCTTGGACTTGTGCTAGCAAAATCACTAGCGTGAGTCTGAGGGGACCCATTGTGGAGTAGGAGGCTTTTATGCAGGGGCTGTGAATGTCTTAGGTCCTTGGGAAGGATTCGATATTTGGAAATTACAACCACCGCCAGGTGGGCTGTGATTAACAACAACAACAACAACAACAACAACAACAACAACGATGATGATGATATCAGAAACATACTTTAGAATATATATGTTTTGAGCTGATGTGCAATCAGTCAGCAAGGCAGGAGAACATGCCTCTCACTTCCTACAAACAAGTCATGGTGAAAATGGAACATATATACATTTGTCCTTCTGTTCTTCCATCATGGAAGACAAAATGGCATACGTGGGTTTCCCCAGTGGTCATCCATCATCAAGGCATTGACCAGACCTAACCCTTCTTAGCTTCAGCATGATGTCTCTATAATCTGTCTTTGTACCATGCCCTAGGATCTAGTAGTGTCCTGAGATAGTCACAGAGAACCAGTAAAACATTTCACCCATGTTCATCTCTGAGTTTAGAGCACTGGTAAAACACGGTGGTACTTCTGAAAAAACATTTTATGCGCATTCATTACTGCAAACAAGGGAATTCAACTGCTTCCTTTGGGTCCAGGGAACCTTTCTTGCTTTGCTGATTCATATGGTTCTTCGATCTTATATGAACCAAAAATGGCTCATGGGCCTATTCTTTCTCAACTGCCTGAAGTCTCACCCCCAGTGGATGTGGGCAGAATGTTGCCCCCAGCTCGAGGCAAACTTAGGTATAGGTGGACGGGTTTAAGCCTGAAAGGAGATACAGTATTAATAGACTGGAGAGAAGGTCTGACACACCTTTGGCCAAGTGAAATAGTTTATTTCACTTGGCCAAGTGGGCCAGTCTCCCCCCTCCCCGACAGTCAGGGAGAGAGTGGCAAAGAACAAGATTTTCAGCCCAGAGTTATTCTCTATCTTTGGCAAGCTAGCAACTTTGCGGTTAGGGTTAGGCAGTTTAGACAGTTGACACACACTCTGTCCCAAGTTAGTTCCTCTTTTCACACAAAACTGATTTTCTGCTGACTGGGACATTGCAAGAGTGGGGGGCTAGAGGAGGAGGGAGTTGCACTCAAAGTTCATGCAAAGAACAAACATGGAGTTAGTTCTGTTCAGCCTGGTTACAGAGAGAATAAGCAAAGCAAGCAGGTGGTAACAGCAGTCAACCCATTAAAGGCAAGTTCAGCATTTTGCTGTGTGCCTTGTTATGCAGTATACAGTATTTTGATTACCTCCTAAGAACATCAGGCCATTAGAATTGTCTTGTTTGATGAGTGAGACCAGGGTCCATCAGACTGAGCAGTGGCCAGTCAAGGCCAACCAGTAGCTGAGCAGGATATGAAGGTGGTGATGGATGGCCTTTGTCCTTCGCATCTGGTACTCTAAATATGGGGGATCCATTTTGTTGTCAGGGCTGGTAGTGATTGATAGGTTTCTCCTTCATGAATTTATCCTTTATAAAGCCATTTAAGTTACTCTGACTTACTGTGCCAGAGGATTGGAGGATAGCTAATGTCACGCCAATCTTTAAAAAAGGAAGGAGAGGGGACCCGGGAAACTACAGGCCGGTCAGCCTAACGTCTGTTCCAGGGAAGATGGTGGAAAGTCTCATTAAGGATAAAATCTTAAAACACATAGAAGAACAAGCTCTGCTGAGGGAGAGTCAGCATGGCTTCTGCAAGGGGAAGTCTTGCCTCACAAACCTGTTAGAATTTTTTGAAAAGGTCAACAGGCATGTGGATGTGAGCGAACCCGTGGATATTATATATCTGGATTTTCAGAAGGCGTTTGACATGGTCCCTCATGAAAGGCTCCTGAGAAAACTCCACAGTCAGGGAATAAGAGGGCAAGTCCTCTTGTGGATTAGGAACTGGTTGAAGACCAGGAAACAGCGAGTGGGAGTCAATGGGCAATTTTCACAATGGCGAGAGGTGAAAAGCGGTGTGCCCCAAGGATCGGTCTTGGGACCGGTGCTTTTCAACTTATTCATAAATGACCTGGAGTCGGGGATAGGCAGTGAGGTGGCCAAGTTTGCAGATGACACTAAACCTTTCCGGGTGGTGAAGACCAGCAGGGATTGTGAAGAGCTCCAGAAGGATCTCTCCAAACTGGGAGAATGGGCAGCAAAATGGCAGATGCGCTTCAATGTAAGTAAGTGCAAAGTGATGCACATTGGGGCAAGAAACCAAAATTTCACATATACGCTAATGGGTTCTGAGTTGTCTGTGATGGATCAAGAGAGAGATCTTGGGGTGCTGGTGGACAGGTCGATGAAAGTGTCGACCCAGTGTGCGGTGGCTGTGAAGAAGGCCAATTACATGCTCAGGATAATTAAAAATGGGATTGAGAATAAAACGGCCAATATCATTATGCCTTTGTACAAATCGAAGGTAAGGCCACATCTGGAGTATTGTGTCCAGTTCTGGTCACCACACCTCAAAAAGGATATAGTTGAATTGGAAAAGGTGAAGAAAAGAGCGACCAGATTGATTCGTGGGCTGGAGCACCTCCCTTATGAGGAAAGGCTAGAGCGTCTGGGGCTTTTCAGTCTAGAAAAAAGGCGCCTGAGGGGGGACACGATTGAGACGTATAAAATTATGCATGGGATGGAGAGAGTGGATAGAGGGAAATTCTTCTCCCTCTCGCACAACACCAGAACCAGGGGACATGCACTAAAATTGAGTGGAGGGAGAGTTAGAACAGACAAAAGAAAATATTTCTTTACCCAGCGTGTAATTCATCTGTGGACCTCCTTGCCGCAGGATGTGGTGATGGCACCTGGCCTGGATGCCTTTAAAAGGGGTTTGGACAGATTCATGGAGGAAAAGACCATCACAGGTTACAAGCCATAAGCAACCTCCTGGTTTTAGAGGTTTTAGAAGTGGGTTTTCTCTGTGCCAGGTGCAAGGGAGTGACAACGGAAAACAGGTTATCTTGTTGTCTTGTGCTCCCTGAGGCATCTGGTGGGGCCACTGTGTGATACAGGAAGCTGGACTAGATGGGCTTTTGGCCTGATCCAGCAGGGCTCTTCTTATGTTCTTATGACTTAGTGAAGCTGAATTTGACTATAACACAGGTGCCACTGTTGTTTGGGGATCCTGAGCCAAAGCCCTGCACTACCCCTCCATAGAACCCATGTACCCCAGATGGCATATTGGACACTACCATTGCCACACTGAGGGTCAGGAACTGACCTGACCGGGTGTGGTCGCTGATGGGCGTGCGCCCACAACCATTGCTTGACTTGGCTGACCCACACCACAGGTTGCACAACTTGTAGCTGATCAGATTCTTGTGCTTCAGCTAAGATTGTACACATCATGTACATTCAATAATCTAATGGTGTCAGGGATAAAAAGAGATTCGCCTTGATTGTTGTGTGGTTTCTTTACATTTATGATTGTGCAAGTTTTCCTGCTGAGACAAATTTGTTTACCCAATGTAAGTTCACTGTGTTGCCTCTGTGCAGTGACTGGTAATTTGAGATGCCTCCTGGCTACAAGTTAAGAAATGGGAGCGTTGCTTCAAACAGGCCGTATCAAATACCTGTGTGCATGATTTATGTCAACAGCAGCACGACTTTCCTACTTTTAAACAGAGTGCAAAACAACCGGAACCAGCAGCTTAGCTGGAAATAAAAGTAATGGCCACCATACCAATTTCCCCTGATTACATGTTGATTGGCATGCTTACACAGCCTGCCAAAGCTGGATTAGCATATTAAGAAAAATATACAGTATATCAGATGGATCAGTGTGAGCTGGTTTGCAGCAGGAGTGTTTGATCCTCCTAGTACTGCAATCCAGGATTTTGCAATATGAGCTGAACCCTGTGTAAAGGCGTAGCTATCATTTGTGCAGATTGTGCAGCTGCAGAAAGGGTATACTGTATTTACATTTCTCCAGGATCAAGTGTGTGTGTGTGTGTGTGTGTGTGTGTGTGTGTGTGTGTGTGTGTGTGTGTGTGTGTGTGTGTGAAATATTGTTCTCTGACCATTCCTCTACTAAGAATTCAACTCCGAAGAATGGCTGCTACCTATGCTTTCTTCTCTTTTCTCTCTCCCAGTCAGTGGTTTTGGCATGCTAATTTTGCAGCCCCCATTTCTCTAAGGGCTGGAAATCGAGGAACTTCCAGGCTTGTCTACAAGGGGCTGGAAAGTTGGGTATTGTATGGGCTACTGCCACATAAGGAGGGAAAAAAGGTGCAACTCTCTGGAGAGTCAGGCCTGAGACAAAAGGAGAACTTCAGAGACAGTGTGGTTCAAACCTATTGATAAGCCTGTACATTGATTAGGTCAGGGGACTGCGGTCTGGAAAATAAGAGAAGGTGACAGTATCAGCGGATCAGATCTCAATACCATCTGAAAGTTGGGTCTTGAACCAAACAGGGGAACTGTGAGATACCAAATGTTGTGGGATATTTCTGGGAAAACAACCCCTAATTTTGGATAATAGGTTCAGTTTCTGTATTTGGTTTGCATGAAAAACTGTGTTGGAGTCTTAAGAAAAAAAAAGAGATACTGATTTGAAATTCACATATATTATCTGTTTATTATTATTTTCCTTATTTACTCCTTTAGCTGTATTGGGAATTGCAAAGTGGAATTACACTATCACCATAATAACTAATCTTACAAGGTTGCTATAAGGATTACATCAAGTTAATACACACGAAGTATTTGCACACTGAGAAAATGCTATACAGATGCCAAATAGTATTACTGTATTAATGTCTGTTTAATTGCTATAAGTTCTCTTGATTTTTTTGTTATTATTTTAATGTTTCAGTATTTTATTATATTGTTACTAGTATTTTTAAACTGCTTTGTGAACCCACATGATGTTACTATCAAGCTTAATAAATTCTACTGCAAACCAGCTGTCAGATACTGATTGCTACTGCATTTCTGCTTGCAGAGAATGTCAAATATTTATTGATACGTACCTGATACTGTCAAATGTCTCCGTCTGCTACATGTCGGCTGTCAGATGCCAACTGCTACTGCATATCTGCTATCAGGCAGTGTCAAACACAGACTGCTGCCGCTAAAACTTTTGATGTCAAATGCTGGCACTGAATATCAAACATTTGCTGAATATGCGCACCTCCAAAGATTGTTTGCCATCAATATGCAGAGGAGAATTTTGGGAGGCTCTAAGTGGAGCTTACTTCAGACCCATTCACATGTGCAATGGAGGAAATCAGGCTGGTGAGAATGGGTACTGATTCCTGCGGGCAGAAGGAAGGTAGTACTGCTCACTTAGCCTGGAAGGACAACCAGCTTAGTCAAAGAAGCCACTTTGACTGGGCTGGTTATGTGGGGAGGGCAGGAGAGGAAGAGGATGAGAAGGAGGTGAGGAGGCCTGCTGTAGGCATTGACGCATGAGGAAGAAGGACTGAACACCTCCATCTTCTAGACCAGGGGTGGCCAACCTTTCAACATGAATGCTTCTGACCTTTAATGGTTGCATAGGTGAGGGCATTTCAGCAGGTGCATTTTAGCAGCACCATCAGCACTTGCAGCTGCCAAGGTTCTGTCTTCTACACAACTCTTAAGAATGCAAAGGCCCTAATGTTGGAAGGTTGGCCACCCCTGCTCTAGACTCTGGCTGCTGCTTGTTCCCACCAGAGAGATTCTGTGTCAGCAGCTGTGAACTACTCCCAGCAGAGACGTAACAACGGTGGAGCGCGTGGTTCACTCGAACCAGGCACTCAGCGGCAGAGCGCGTGGAGCAGAAGCTCCAGGCGCTTGGGCGGGCGGGCGGGCAGTCACTGATGCGAAGCGCCGCGTTGTGTCGGCTCTCCCGCCCTCCCTGGAGCCCATTACGCTCCGAAATGAACGGAAAATGGGCGGGGGGCGTGTCTACGTGACGCGAGGGGCGCGTCGACGTCACACAACGCAGGCCCCGCCCACGCACCAGGCGCCGGGAGGGCGCCCGACATTTCTGACTCCCAGGGTTGACTGGTGACTTATGCAGCGTCCCCTGGTGGATCATTTGAGACTTTAAGATCTAACTGATTGAAAATGCCAGTGATTGTGCTGAGAGGAAGGACCTTCTTTCCTTGGGGCTGTGGTTCAGTGGCAGAGCCTAGGCTTTGCATGCAGAATGTCCCAGGTTGAATCCTTGACATCTTGGGGTAGGGCTGGGAAAGCACCCCACCCGAAACCCTGGCAAGCCACTGCTAGGCGGTGTAAAAGCTGAGGTAGACAAACTCAATAGTCTGACTCAGTATAAGGCAGCTTCCTAGGTAAGCTTGGCTTTCTCATAACATTAGAGAGTAGCTACATTAGAGAGTAGCTATTTTCATGCATCTATTTATTTATTAAGGAACTTAGGATTGGTTAAAGGTAAAAAAGGTAAAGGTATCCCCTGACAATTAAGTCCAGTCGTGTCCAACTCTAGGGTGTGGTGCTCATCTCCATTTCAAAGCCGAAGAGCCAGCGTTGTCCGAAGACGCCTCCATGGTCATGTGGCTGGCATGACTCTCCTTGCCGCAGCGCGTAGCATACGGCTGGAACATGGAGCGCTGTTTACCTTCCCGCAAGTGGTAGCTATTTATCTACTCGCATTAACATGCTTTGGAACTGCTAGGTTGGCAGGAGCTGGCCAAGCAACGAGAGCTCACCCCGTCGCGGATTCGAACTGCCGACCTTTTGATCGACAGCTCATGGTTCAGCGGTTTAACCCACTGCGCCACTCGCTGCCCAATTCCCCCTTTGCCCTGAATAGAATAGCCCCTTGCATGCTGCTTTTGGGCTGTGTAAGGCCTTCATCCTTGCACTGCAGCAGTGGCATTGGTGGCTGCTGCTGACCTGGTTAGGAGGACACACCAGCTCCCAGCATTGGAACATGAGGTTCCTGTTGCACCCATTTGGGAGCCCTCTGCTTCTTGCAGAAGTATCACTGAGCAGAAGAACAGTGTGTTCAAATACCTTTCACGCTGTTTGAATCAGGAAAAAAAAATCAGGAAGCAATTTGAAATACAAACCAACATATTTTAGAGAGTGAGTGTTATAAATAGTAGAGAAAGTCATGTCTGTAACCATAAAATGAAAAAAAACGTTTATTACATTAATATCAATCAAGAAGCATTGAGCAATGAAAATTACCGTGAACCACAAGCAGTAATAGTTCCTTACAGATGGCTTCAGAATGTCATAATGAGCCATAGTATGTTTGGGGGGAAACTGTCTTTAGCGAAAGGAAACTTTTCCCAAAGAAAAATATGAGTCAATACTGTAATGGAGAGAAGTTAAAAGCAGGGGTTTGTTTCTTACAATCAAAAGAATTCACTTTTGGAAACCTTCGTTAGCTGTGCAGGGATAAAAGCAATAAACGACACCCAAGGGAAGATACGGATAACTACTGTGAGTCTGAAGTGATCTAATGAAGTCGGAGGCAAGTTACTATGTTTAGACAGCCCTGAGAAACCATCTGGCCACCATTAAATATCTTCGTGGGTTTTGTGGTACGCAACACAACTAGGAAAAACAAAGTCAGGATTTCGGCATTCTCTGACTGGAAGGTTGCAAAGCATTTCAAAAATGTAGCATCTACTCAAGCGAATCTTAGATCACTTGAGTGTTTTCTTCCCTTACTGCTAGGCAAAATGGATGGCTTTCACCAAGTATACTTCAAAGAACAAGAGAAGAGCCCTGTTCTAATCCGGTATCCCACTGTGGCTGTCCAGATGCCTCTGGGAGGACCACAAGCAGGAGAGAAAGTCCTAGCTCTCTCCCATCATTGCTCGGCAGCAACTGCTGCTGAAACTGAAAGTAGCATGCATATATATATATATATATATATATATATATATATATATATATATATATATATATATATATATATATATATATATATATATATATATATATATAAAACCGTCATGACCAGGGCTCCAATTATGATTTCCATTGGCCCTAGGCAGTTTTGCCTTTGTGGGCCCATCCCACCACAATAATATCAAGATTCAAAATTATTTTTTTGATATAACTTTAAATATTTCAATAATTTTGGTTTGTATTTTAGGCATCATTTTATAGCTTTTTGTGGGCCCTAAAATCATTTTTTTTCCTGCTGTGTGAAAAACATTCTTTGACCCTAAAAGTTCATTTTTTTCTTCTGGTTTTAAAAGAAATTAAAACATTTCCATGGGCCCCTAAAATTATCGTGGGCCCTGGGCACTGTGCCTACTACTCTGCCTAATGGATAAGTCAGCCCTGGTAGTGACTAGTAGCCAGTGATAGACTTATCCCCTATGAATTTGTCTAATCCCCTTTTATAGTCAACGGCCATCTAGCCATCACCACGTCTTGTGGTAGCAAATACAGTATTTATTCATTTAGATAATTGTCTGCTGCCTGTCCACTTGCTGAAAGGCCCTGAAGGTGGCTCATACTGGGGGTTGCTACACTCCAGCAGGACTTATTGAACACAGTGGGACTTACTTTTCAGTAAACGTGCATAGGCTAGCATGCTAATCCACCATTTATTTTTATTCGGGATTTTTTAAAACTGCATTTTCATGCATCTATTTGTTTATTAATGGGTTTTTAAAAGCTATTTCCATGCGTATGTTTTACATCTGCTGTAACCTACTCCAAGTCTTTGGGATGATCGGAACTAGATCTTCAAATGAATTCAAAGTTGAAATAAGTGGCAGGAGAAGAAAACACTCTAATGAAAATATTTAAAGTTTATTTTATTTTTTGTTATAGTCGTAATGAGACATGGCTATGGGGAGATCATGACAAGCTCTTGCATTTTAACACTTACCAATACACTGCTGGTCACTCCCTCTTCCTTTTAAGCAAATATTTTTTTGCCTTTGAGTGTGCATGTAGGGACCAATCCAGGCAACCTCTTGAGCGCTGGATTGGACATGCACACATATCTTGTGCATGTTGCTTGTGGGAGGGCTGCCAACAGAGAAAGGGATCAGTTGCAGGAAACACCCATCCGCTCCCATTCCAAGCAGGTGCTCCAGCCAGGTGTGGCAAGGATATCATTCCAGACATGCGGCAAGGTGTCAAGTGCACATTGCTCCCAGGGGGGATGAATATAAGAACAGGCCAGATGCAAAGCTCACTGATTGGCAAGGAGCTTAGGGCGCAATCCTGTGTAACTCTTGCACCGGTGTAACAGTAGATCTCTCGGTGTAAGAGCTCTTATACCAGTGTAACTTGCCGTACGCCAACAGACGCAGGACGTACACCGGCTTAACCCCCCTCAGACACCTCACATGCGCAGTTCGGATGGGGAAAGGGAACGGACACTGGTGCAACTCCGCCGGCACAGGGGGCATTCTGGGAACATTCAGATGCCCACGGAATGCCCCCTGTGCTGGCGGAGTTGTGCCAGCATCTGTTCCGCATTCGAACTGTGCATGTGAGGTGTCCGAGGGGGGTTAAGCCGGTGTTGGGAACCCCTGGAGTATATACTTATTTATAGGTATTTTATAGGTGCTCGGACCTCTTCGACAAGTTGCGATGCTGCCTCTGAACATTTGCCAATGACATCACGCCATTGCTAAACTTTCGGGTTGCTAAGCTCTGCGCTGCACGGAGCTTGGCTGGAGGTGCACAGCCATGCGGCCGTGCGCCTTAGAGAGAACACTGATTGTAATAAGTATACTGTATATAAAATTGTTTTTAAAATGGATTTAACTTTTCTCCTGTAGGCTGCTTTGAGTTACCCGTCAGGGATAAGAAAAGCATGGTATAAATCCTTCAAATAGCATAAGAATAAATAGTGTTTTCTGAGTTTGCAAAGTACTTCACATGTATTATCTTGACATTACAGGCCGCAATCTGGATAGGATACAGTGACCGGCCCTTTAGGCCGTCCATGTATACTTACACAGGATTGCGCTGTTTATAATTGTTTTGCTCTTGGCCATTAATATTACCTGCAAAAAGTAAATAAATGCATTGAAATTAATTGGAAAGGAAATTACAACGATGCCAAAGTATTCAGATTTCTTACAACGAACATGCCAGTATTATCAGATTATAGTTGTCCCTTCAGGAGCCATCATGATTAATATAATTCCTGACTCATTAAAAAAAACAAAAAATGTATTGCTTGAAAATTGGTTGATAAAATATCCACAGAATTTTTTTTCCCTCTGAGAACATTCTCATCACAATCATAAGCGAGAGTAGTTTTAGATGAGCCCAAATAAATGTGTTTGTTTTAGTCTGGAATGGGTGAACTGAAGAAAAGTTCAAGGAAAGCCCATAGCCTTGCTTATACTGATATTTTTTTGCATCACAAAATGTTTATGTCGCCAGGCCAAGAATTTTTAATATGCTTTTAAAAGAGCTATGCGTCTACCACTGTGTACAGAACAAAATCTGACTTTGTAGGGATCTGTATTAAAAACTTCAGCTGGGCAATCATAAAACAGCTGGGCTTCCCAAGTGACAGTTGACATAGGCTGTGGGAGCAAAGCAGCCTGTTTTCCTTGCTTCATTTTATGACTCTGTTACTTCGGGGTAGTTTAAAAATTATGCTATGTACAGATCTATGCCTGGATGTGTACATGCTTACAAAGGGCAAGGAGTACTAGGAGTATGTTTTGCCCAGTTCCATAGTGAGAGAGAAGAGTCTTACGCTCTTCCCTCTTTATAAGTAATCTTGCTATACAGATTTTCACTTAACTGTACTGCACGTATTAAGACCATCCCTATTTATCCATACCAAGATTTTCAATATAAGGTCTGGAAATGTGGGGGGAGGGAGGGAAGGCAAGGTCTACCTCTCATTTTACCCAATGGGTACACCTCCCCTCCGCTTTGAGCTCCAGAAACAGAGAAGGGGATGAATTTGCCTAATGTGCCCAAGGAGGAGTT
This sequence comes from Plestiodon gilberti rubricaudatus, assembly GCA_026170595.1. NCBI lineage: Eukaryota > Metazoa > Chordata > Lepidosauria > Squamata > Scincidae > Plestiodon > Plestiodon gilberti. The sequence goes on from JANXHW010000001.1 coordinate 265,347,087, forward strand.
GAAGTTTGAGATCAGGAGATCAGATTGAAGTTTGGATTTCTCCCCCTGGTAGGACAGAGGTCCAGATGTGCCCACTTTCTCAGGTGCTCCTGCATGCTTTAGTTTAAGGGAACTGCTCTTCAGGACTCACGGAGGAACAACCTCTGTTTTTCACAACCAAAATGTATTTTAGACCAGATCCTGGTTTGATATTCTGGTTTGTTGCAATCACTTAAACCCCAGTTCAGACATCAATGGGAAACTGTGGTTTAAAAAAAAACATATTTTTATGCTGGCATCACTTTTAAGATAAAAAGGCAGGATATAAATAACGAAAATAAATAAATAAAATCAATGTTTGCTTTTAATTTTGTTGACACACACCACCTCCAATATCTTATTATTATTAGACGGAACGGTGGGTATATTTAATATATAGCAAAAGATAGCAAAGGTATATTTAAGAATAAATACATCTAATTAGCACTGCAATTCTATACATGCCTACTCAGGAGTAAGGCCCACTGAGTTTAATTGAACTTTGTTCCAGGTAAGTGTATACCTTGGAGAAAGCCGCGTTGACTATAATAAGACTTACTTTTGAGTAGTCATGCATAGGATTGGGCTTTAATTAACATCAGTCTGTCTACTGTAGCATGGAATGTGAAAACAAGCCAATTTCACTTGATATTGCCTACAAATACAGCTGTTCAGTTAGAATGACCTGATAGCTATGCTGCTTAGAAGAGGTCTTAAAATGGCTTATGACTGGTGTACACTTGTACAGATTGCACTGTGACATTAGTGGATACCTAATATGTAAACAACCCTGGGAGAACAGCATCGACAACTTGCCTGTAATCAAGATTTGAAGCAAGCAAAATCATGGATTATCCTTCCATAATTTGCAATATTTCAAACAGATCAAAACTTCATGCAAGATGGACTAAGGACCCTTTCACATTTGCAAGGTTAGTGTGGGCTAAAGTATGCCACACATTGTTACCAGAGACCAGAAAGGCACAGCTGGCATTCACCAATACTGTAGGTCCTGCAGATATATTTTCCCAGGCACATAGTACAGTAATGGTCTTCCTGGAAGATGTACAGTAACCAAGGTGACTGTATATCACACAAAATATTCGTAGATTCAGAAGATACTTGAATGAACACTGAACATTCTGGCCCTAAACCAGCAAATCACTTAGTGGCTAAGGAGTAGTGTTTTTTTTTCTCCTGCAGAAGCACAAATGACAGCTTACTTGGTGCCCAGGATGCATTATTCAGTGGGTGTTGGATGTCTACTTTTTGTTTGTGCTTTTGGGAAAAAAATTATCCTCTTAAACATGTGCTTATCTTTAAATTCCTGAGCAAACCTTGAGCTCTGCCTAAATTTGCAAAGTCACTCACAATAATCACATCCTTAAAGTTAACGCGTGCTGGGTTGTAGCCAGAGGGCTCAGCGCTTTGCAGATCCTAGCTCTAGATTATTTATTAGCTCTTATAGTCCAGACTTGTGCATCTGTCAGCGTCCCTGGGCTATGGCTAAGCAGTTTTTCTATTGTCCAGCACAATCTGCCTGTGATCATCTCTGCTATTCCCAGCATCATGTTGGATTGTGTGCAGGCGCAAATGCATTGGAGCCACCTTGAAAGTAAATTAAGGGCCACCCAAGTGATAATCAGGTTAATATGTTGACATGGTGTTAGCTGAAAGATAGTTGGGGGAAAAAAATTGGTGGCGTGCAACACATTTGAACACAAAGATGTCTGATGACTCATGTTGAGTTATTAATGCAAACTAGAGATAAGGCACTTGACAAGAACACACAGTTGTGTGCACAGAACCTGAGAATGTTATTTAATACCAGGAATATCAGATGGGCTATTTAAAAGGCTCCCTGAAATCATTTGGTGGGAATTGAATGCCAGCTGCATTATCACCAAGGAGTCAAACAATGAAACATTGTAGGCATGTTACAAAGCTTAGTGTGTGAGGAAGACATCAGTTAAACTTGGGCAAATTAAATTCTTTCTGGCTGACTGTGTTGAGGATAGTTCGATTTTGTACTTTAAAATATTCGTGTTGGAAAAATGATGTTCGTGTAGATAGATGAATGAAGTCAGCTACAAATGACAGTAAATGATGGTTCAATTGGGGCACATCCACATGGCTGGTCGGGTAAGCTGGATGAAAGCCCAGTGCACATCTGCCTGCCTGCACACTCTTCAGACACCAAAGGGTTTTGGCCTATTCCGTGGTGGAATATGTCAGAAAAGAATCATTGCAAGGCCTGCTTCAAGCCACAGTATAGTATCATTCTCTAATGTTCTCTAATGATTTAAGTTGAAAGCATGCAAAGGTCTCCTTAAGACGTAGCGCTTTCTCATCCTGGCACCCAGCAATCTGGAAAACAAAATGAAGTGGTCTTATTAATTTAGCTGCTTTGAACACTTCAGTGTAGTAGGAGAAAATGCAGGATGCATAAAAATGCATAATTTTTTTAATGAGAAAATGCATAAATTTTAAAATCAAACAAAGCTGAATGTCTCTAACTTTATACATGTTGGTGTGTAGTGACTAACAGCATGAGCTGTGAGTCAAGAAGCCCCCAGTTCAAATGTCATTTCAGCCACACACTCATAAATCTTCACACACTCATAAAGCTCTCAGCCTCAACTCCTGCCCCTTCTGCAATATGGAGATAATAGTACTAGCCTATTATTATAATAAAGGCCAGCGGGTGGCGCAGCGGGTTAAACCGCTGAACCATAAGCTGTCGATCGAAAGGTCGGCAGTTCGATTCCCACGACGGGGTGAGTGCTCGTTGCTTGGCCAGCTCCTGCCAACCTAGCAGTTCCAAAGCATGTCAATGCGAGTAGATAAATAGGTACCGCTTGCGGGAAGGTAAACAGCGCTCCGTGTTCCAGCTGCATGCTACGTGCTGCGACAAGGAGAGTCATGCTGGCCACATGACCACGGAGGCGTCTTCGGACAACACTGGCTCTTTGGCTTTGAAATGGGGATGAGCACCACACCCTAGAGTCGGACACGACTGGACTTAATTGTCAGGGGTCACCTTTACCTTTACTATTATTATAATGGGCATTACAACAGCAATTGTGTGCTGTATTAATAACAGAAAACCAAAGTGAGTCCTGTTCCGCTCATATATACAGTCTCAGAACTGCTTCGGATGGGAAGTTGGCTGGATTTTGGATTTGTCTGGATTTCGGAATATTTGCATAAATATAATGAGATGTTTTGGGGATGGTATGGTAATTTTATACAATATTTTTTAATAATTTTGTGCCCCAGCATGCCTTGCGCTATGACAGCCAGTTGCTGGGAAAAGTTTTGTTTTAAAGTCACAGAAGAAAATGTCTCCTTTCCCTCAGTTGTTCTCTGTTCTTTGTGCTATGCCGTTGTACAAATCGATGGTAAGGCCGCATCTGGAGTATTACGTCCAGTTCTGGTCGCCGCATCTCAAAAAGGATATAGTGGAACTGGAAAAGGTGCAGAGGAGAGCGACCAAAATGATTAGTGGGCTGGGGCATCTCCCTTATGAGGAAAGGCTACAGCGTTTGGGGCTCTTCAGTCTAGAAAAAAGGCGGCTGAGGGGGGACATGATTGAGACGTATAAAATTATGCATGGGATGGAGAGAGTGGATAGAGATAAGTTCTTTTCCCTGTCACACAACACTAGAACTAGGGAACATCCACTAAAATTGAGTGGAGGGAGTATTAAAACAGACAAAAGAAAATATTTCTTTACCCAGCGTGTAATTCATCTGTGGAACAGGAGGTGGTGATGGCACCTGGCCTGGATGCCTTTAAAAGGGGATTGGACAGATTTATGGAGGAAATGTCCATCACAGCTTACAAGCCATGATGGGGAAAAGCAGCCTCCTGGTTGTAGGAGTAGGTTTTCTCTGTGCCAGGTGCAAGGGAGTGTTGACTGAACACAGGTATCTTGTTGTCTTGTGTGCTCCCTGAGGCATCTAGTGGGGCCACTGTGTGATTCAGGAAGCTGGACTAGATGGGCCTTTGGCCTGATCCAGCAGGGCTCTTCTTATGTTCTTGTTATGTGAAGTGTTTTGAGCTCTTCCACCCAGTTTTTGCAACTCCAAATGGGTGGTGGGTCAGAATGTAGCCATACATTTCCTTTTCCATAGTGAATTCATCAGATGGCCCATTTGCTTTTGGGGGAAGGGCTGTAGCTCAGTGATAGAGCTTGTGCTTTGACCACAGGAGGTGCAAAATTCAATCCCCTAAATATCTAGGAAGGATTGGCAACAGGCAGAGGCGTGGAAAGAGTGGAGCAAGCGGAGCAGCGTCTCCGGGCGGCTCCGCGGCTCGGGCGGCATCGGGCCCCCTTCCTCCGGAGCACGCGCCCGCCCGGTGATGCGGGCAGGCGCTCCGAGGCCTTCTCCCGGCCTCGCAGCCGGAGAAAGCCCCGGAGCATCCACAATGATCGGTGGCCAGGGCCTTCTGAAGGCCCACTGCGTCGCTGCGCTATTTATCCTTTTTCGCGCATGCGCAGAACGTTTCAGAAACGTTCTGCGCATGCCCCCAAAAAGGATAAATAGCACGGCAACGCAGTGGGCCTTCTTATAAGGCCCTGGCCGCCAGTCGTGGTGGACACTCCGGGGCTTTCTCCGGCTCCGAGGCTGGGAGAAGGCCTCGGAGTGCCCGCCCGCATCACCGGGCTGGCACGCAGGTAAGCCGGATCGCCCCCCCAGCGGCGGCGCCCCCAGAGCAGCGGTGTCGCCCCCTCTGGCCCGGCGCCGCCCCCCAGCGGCGGTGCTCCAGGCGGCGGGACCTCTAGCTACGCCGCTGGCAACAGGGCTGGCCCATCCTTGAGGCCAACTGAAGCAGTTGCTTCAGGCAGCAGATTGATGGAGGAGTGCCCACATCTCTGTCTGCCTGCTCGACTCCTCTGCTCCTCCTTCCATTCCTTGGATTGCAAAAGGAACAGGGCAATCCTACGTAGGATGCACCAGCCACTCTAAACAGCCAGCCACTGCATCCTAAGCAGGATGCGGCCCTCGCCGGTGGGGCTGTGACACACCTTGGGGGAAACAGGTTTGTCCCTTTCCCCTGGTGTAAGCCGCGGCAGGTCCAGTGGGCCTCCTCGGATGTGTGCCAGCTATTTTGCTGGTGCACATCCAGGGAGGTCATGTAAGGCCGGCCAGGCCCAGGAAGGGGTTTAAGATATCGGCGGCGGTCGGCACAGGACTTACCTGTGTCTGGTGGCAGTGTGGACTTTCTCTAGCAGCGGAGTGAGTGGCGCTGGACTCAGCACTGGTGCTGCTTACTCCACAGATGTCACAAACGTGCCTTATGGCACTCACTCCGCCAGCTTAGTGTTATGCTGGATTGCGCTGGAAGAGGGGAATAAAGAGGAAGAGGAAATGTGATGGGGGAGGAGGAAAGTGCTGAGCTAGAGCATTGGAGAGTGGCTGGCTGGCACATTGTGAGCAGAGGCTGGCACAGGGTCACATCAGTGGGAGGAGGCAGCACCAGGCATATGCCGCCTCCGCTGTCAGAAGCTCTTGGACCAGCTCCAGCTGGCAAGTAATTGAAACTCTGGAGAGCTGCTGCCAGTCAGTCAATGTAGGTCACGTTCATGTGACTGGGCATAAAGTAGTTTCATATGAGCAGCAGACATTCCTCATCGCCGCAGGCCCAGAACGGAAGGAGCTCCTTAAAGGAGAAGGGTGGTTGTGTAAGTCACCTATAAAGATATGCTACACACAAGATATTCTACACATTTTCAGGAATCTGTGGATTGGACATTTGGATTTTGGAATACATATATAGACTAGTTTGGCTGTCCCAATAATTGTGTAATCAAACAGTCTGTTAGGAATCTTTTTCCTTCTTTTCGTTATGACTTTGGAATGACACAGTAGGTGTGATGACAGATTTAATGCATTATTGTCCTTCATTTGCTCCCTAGCATGCAGGTGATTCAGATATTCCAGTTTGAACACGGCGTTCTGTGCACATGCACTATTAGATGGTTTCCGGACCAAAAACCATAGTTTTTTCTCTGCTGGAGAGTGTCCACATAATTTACAATGACACATCACTGCACGCAGACTTTGTGAACCAAGGCCAACTGAGTTGGGAGACCCTTCAAATGAACTGCTAAACGACGACACTAAAATAATTGTTAGTGAACTCATGCAAAGGACATAAGGCCATGGTTTTTTTAACATTGTAACATTTGTCATTTGTATTATATAATTTGTAGCTGGAGGGGGATCACATTCTGAAAACACTTTCCTAGAATATCAATGGAGGAAAAATGGCTGTCCTAATACAAACCTGCAAAATACGGCACCCCCCATTTTGAGAGTGCTGTCCTGCCTCGTATGTCCTAAGTTGGAAGCATGGACAGGCTTGGCAAGGTATTATGTTCCCTGAACACCTAGCTCAAGAACGGAGATCTCAGAGAGAATATCGAAACCCGAAGAATGACAATGGTCACTCACAACATTTTAATAAGACGTTATCAAAAGGCAAAATAGGGAAAGTGATGTACCAAGGACAGGCTCCCGAATCTAGGGGTTGTTCCTGGTAAATGAGGACAGTAAAAGTGAATACAAGCTTGCCCTACATGCCTATTTCTTTCATCAAGAAGGTTCCCAAGGAAATACAGGGCTCTTTACGCTCCCAATCCATCTCTCTTCATCATGACTATAAGCAACGTGCTCTTCCGAAAGAAAACAAAATACTTACAGAAGGTTCATTTCTTTCATACTTTGTGCCAAAGCATGTTGCAACAGGTCACACGTGGGAAGAGCATGATAAACTCTTAGCAGTATTACTGGAAATAGTCTTTTATAAATGATATATTGAAGGTTTAAACTCTCACTAATTCCCCAAAAATGTGTCACCAGGAAAGTACAGACACACAACGTTTACTCATTTTGTTTGCTCATATTCATCTACAACGGGACTGTTGGTGGCCAACAGGAAAAGAGAGATTGGAAGCTTTTCGCAATTCTATTTATCTTTCCGTGGACGAATGCTTCCCATCTGTAACAGAACCTCTTTCTGAAGTCATTCCTATCCTGATGTCAAACACTGGTAATCTTACGAGATTTTCATCAGTTTCCAAATCCAAATCATACAATACAGTTTGCACAGGATCTGAAGTGTCCAAGGAGACTACAGACTCCCCCCACCCCACCCCCAAACAGCAGCCTCCAAAGTTGCACAGAAAATTGCTTCTGAAACTGGGAAAGTTTGAAAAGCAGTTTGTTGAATGGGGGGGGGAAGGAGTTTGCTGCTCATAGGAAAAAAAAGTACGAGGCAGGGGGGCTATGAGGCTCCAGTCTTGTGCAGTGACCCAGTGGATCATCCCCATATGCCAGAAGGTCCTCACGGCCTTACAGTACCAGGGGACAGGCAGTGGCGTTCCTGAGGTAGGGGCTCGACAGTAAGTCGCGCCCCAACCTACTACCGCGTTCACGAACCGGAGCGAGGAGGCCCTGTCCCCTCGCCATTGGAGCCATTCCGCGCAGCGAAGCCGAACGGGCAGGAGACCCTTTTCCCTCAGGAACCGTCTGCGCATGTGCAAAAAACGGTATAAATTCCGTTGTGACGCAGAGCCTTCCTCAGAAGGCCCTGGCACGTCGGCTGGGGTGGTCGCTCCAAGGCTTTCTCCCGGCCTCGGAGCCTCCGAGGCCAGGAGAAGGCCTTGGAGCGGAGCCCAGCCGGCTGCAACGGGGGGGGGGTCAGCGTCGGGGGGCGCCCGGGGCAGTGTCCCGTCGAGTTGCCCCCCTCCAAAAATCACACCGTGGCCTAGCGGCCGCACAAAATTAAAACTTACGGGGTGGGGTGGGGAGGATTAGGGTGACGCGCGTTGCCCCGCCTTGGGGCAGCGCGCGTCGTAGTGACGCCGCTGCTTACCGCCATGCAGGTGCCTTTCTGCAGCAGTGCATGGGATCTGGCAGGCGGCCTGGGCTGCCCGCCGAATGTTTTGGCAGGATTGGGCTGCCCAGTGGGTATAGCTGCTCCACATGAAAAGCCAGAGACCGCAACTGGCATCATCAGCATACTCTGCATTTCCAGGTGACCTGCGATACATGGGGACTCTTCACCACTGTCACTGCCAAGTTCCCTGCCAATTATTATGATATCCTAGGGGGGGGCTGTGTTGGCACATGGGTGACAGTTGGCTGCCCTCACCCTCTAGGAGACTGTTCCCTGCAGCCCTACTTCAAGACCCCCTAGACAGCTGACCCGCAAGGGCCCATGTGCAGGTACAATGTGGTGCACTGGTGGACACACATGGTTGTGGAGCATACTTTTTGGATGCTAAAGATGCACCTATGAGAACACCTGAGAAGCCAGCCAATGTGTTTGTAATGTGTGCCATACTCTGTAACATGGCCCTGTTGTACACTCTCCTCCTAGCGGAGGAGATGGGGTCCAGGGGGGATGGAATTCCCACCCACAGACAAATGCAAACACTGTGTTTGTGACAGGGATCCCTTGGGTGATGCTGGGGGTCTTTGTTGGGGGGCTGTGGATGGGGCTCTGGTCTCAGTGTATTGCTGCATGGGAATCCCTCCTCCCTTTGTTTACAGGTTACAAGCCATGATGGGTATATGCAACCTTCTGGTTTTAGAAGCAGGCTATCTCTGAATGCCAGATGCAAGGAAGTGGTGACAGGATACAGGTATCTTGTTGTCTTGGGTATACCCCCCCCCCTGGTAGTGTGATAATTCCGAACTGTGCCTTTAGCACATGGTTCGGGCTATGCTTGGATGCTCTAGGGACACATGGGAGGGGGGCTTTAACCACCTCCCAGCTGTCCTCTGGCATGGGGGGGTCAGATGGGGGAGGCCCTGGCCTGAATCACTTGAGCTGCCTTAGATGCCCTCTGGCTCAAGGTGGTGCAACCGTTCCTGCTTCCTTGGCCCGTTAGGGGTTGATGGTGATGAGCCATTGTGAAGGGGTGGTGGCTTGAAGTCAAGGTTGTAATGTCCGCCCCGGGGCAGTCCTTAGGGTCGGCCCCTATCTTCAGCGCTGGACCTGTACACTGGCGTCACTCTAGGTGGGGTGGAGCTCTAAGTTCCGCTGCGCTCCGACCCACAGTTACACACCTGTATGAGGCGGCCCCGCCCCCTCGCCTTTGGAGCCTTTCAGAGCAGCGATAGCAACGATCAGGGAGTCCTGCTCCCCACCAGTCCTTAGAGCTCCGCCCCACCTAGAGCGACGCCACTGGACCTGTACATGGTGTGTTACTTTGACCTTGAGCCTGCGGGTCTCCTGTCCTTTCTACTCTGTATCTATTTTCAATAAAAGTGGCCCCTTTTCATCCATATACTTGACTCATGTCTTTATTGGTGCGTTTATTGGTGAGCAAAGAGACAAAAATTCAATACAGATGGATTTCATTTCTTAAATGAGCAAATTGCTATATTTGTACTTTTATTCTAGACACATTAGACCCTCAAATCAGGGATACAAGCAGTATATCAACCAACCCCTAGTTCCAACAGACTTAGATTATACATGTAGTGGAAATTATCTAACCATCATCCAAAAATCTTGGACCGCGCTCTCCACTTATTTATACCATTTGGGTATGGCTCAGCTCCATGGACGTCAACGGAATGAAGCCTTATTCACATCTGTGCTCAGTGACATCAGCCTCATGTCATGAGCAAGTGGAGAAGGATCAAACATTCAGTCTGGACAATTAAATATAACCATTTCAGAATGATCCTGTCAATTGCAACAAGCCATCTTCAAATAACGTTTGATGGAAATAAAATAAAAGCAAGATAGATTGCTGTACCATTTTCCACTGGCAATTTGAAATTTCTGCAGAGTCTCAGTAATGAGATTGTTGCTTTGGGAAAAAAGGTCATAATGGAAGACATGTTCTATAAAGCCATATCTTTCAGTAAACATAAATTCCTACATTTCTTTGCAAAGCAAGATGTTTGAACTGTGGAATGCTGACATTTTCCAAGGCAAATACTTAAGATTTCTTGCATAGTGTGGGACAAATCACAAATTTACAATCTGGTTGGGTGGAATTTGCTATCTAAAGCAGTTGTAATTGATAATGGATCCCCTAAAACATGTTTTTAGAGGAAGCCAGTCCTCGTGGATGTGCCTCGCTTGTCAAGAACTGGCATGTAATCAGGAGAGATGGAAGAGGGCAAGGAAACAGCACACTTATATAAGTAAATATATAAAGCTCTTTCTTTGGTATTTTGCATCCTGCCCTTCTTCCAAGAAGCCCAGAGTAGTAGTTGAGCCTCAAGTTAAATAGAGTGGTGGTGACTAAAGAAGCTTCAAGGTGGAGATTTGAATGCAGGATTCCTGCAGCCACTCCATGACACTGGTTCTCACTTTTAGAATGGGGAATATAGAGTCTGGCAAGCAGTGTGAGCCACGTGGCAGCTCTAGAATTAGGAACTGAAGATTATTGCCTTCCTTAGCCTCCCAGAGGAGGAGGGAAAGTATAATTAAAGAATAATTAATTATTGGATGAATGAATGAATGAAACCTCTATTGGCATAAAGACAAACATACATAAAATATACAAATAGCAAGCAGACAAACAATATCATAAAACACAGACTAATCCAAACACATAAAACAATATCTAAGACAGTCAGAATTATTGGATTACAATTGAAATTTAATTTATTAAAGGAATAATTAAAGATAACTGTATTTTTTTTCATTTGGTTCTGCAAATTAAGCTTGAGTTCAAACTCAGACTGGCAGAGAGGCATGGGGGGAGGTACAGCGATGACTCAAGTGACTGTCATTGGAAGGGAGTCACACAGACACAGACACAGACACAGACACAGATACACACACACACACACACACACACACACACACACACACACACACACACACACACACACACCCACCCCAATCTAGTATGCTCCACTATGCTGGTTATGGTCAGGCTTACCAGATCCTCACCGGGACGGGAACGTGATGCGTTCTTACCAGATCCTCGCCCCCCACGCCCCTCCCCCTTAAGGGTAGACAGCTCCCGTCCCGGCGAGGATCTGGTAAGCCTGGTTATGGTGGACGTATTTTCTCTCAGCTCAAACTTTGCAGCATGTCTCTTAGCTGCCTATTAGCTCCTCTTCCCTCCATCCTGCAAAGGCAAACACAACAGTTGCCTCTTGGGCTGAGAGCAAACAGCCCCTCATGTGCAGTAGAGTACTCCAAAGAGTGATGCAGCAGCCTCTGTGATAATTTTTTTAAGGTAAATGGGATTTTTTTAAAAAACAAAACAAAACTGGATGTTTTATTTTATTGGTGATCCGAACAGCTGATGAAGCTTAAGCTCTCAGTATGCTCCTTTAGTGGCAAAAGTTCAGTATGTATAAAAATAGGTTAAAGGATACTTTTGTTCAACTAGATTTGGCTGAACTCACTAATATCAAAGCTGCCAGGTTGTATATTTAACATGCTTATGAAGATCATTTATCAAACCCTCAGAAGAGCAAACTCACTTTTGCATTTCCAACAGGTGACCTCTTCAGTTTTAATTGGCCACTACAGTCAATCTCATTCTGTATGGGAAGAATGGGAAGATCTCATTCAAACGACTATTTTGTGTTGGAGGTGAAAAAGTGCTGGAGCATTTTGCCCATCTTGTTTGTTGTTCTGTTACACTTATCATGATAGAACTATCTGGACAGTTTACTTTTGGGAAAGAATTCCTAAAAGGATCCTGTCGGTGCCATTATTAATTGAACTGTTACTTGCTGATAGCTACAGTATAAGGATATTACAGCATTCACAAAGTTGCTTCTTTTGTTTATAGTACAGCCAAAGTGTGTCCAAAATGTGACACAACATGCAGTGGATTTTTTTAAATAATTTGTTGAGCTGTACAGGCTGAAGTTCAAATATTTTGGCCACCTAATGTGAAGAGAGGACTCTCTGGAGAAGACTCTGATGCTGGGAAAGATTGAAGGCAAAAGGAGAAGGGGAAGGCAAAGGATGAGATGGTTAGACAGCATCGCCGATGCAACGAACATGAAAATGAGCGAACTCAGGAAGATAGTGGAGGACAGGAAGGCCTGGCGGGATATGGTTCATGGGATCACGAAGGGTCAGACATGACTTAATGACTGAACAACAACAACAACAACAACATTTATTTTATTCTTTTTAATAGTTTTATACTTATGATTTATGGTCTTGACAAAATTAATGGCTCACTAAAAAAAAAAACCCTGCATGAAACTACAAGCAAGTGTTCCCTGACATTTTAAAAACTTTGATGCATCTGTTGTTTTGGTTTGGGGCAATGGGTGTGTATTTGTTTGCTTTCCTAAAGAATGCAAGAATGTATGCCATGTGCTATGACTTCGGCTGCGTCTACTCTTGCAGAACAGTGGTGAGGTGGTAGAATGGACTATAGGTTGGGAATCATACTTTTGAGTTCTCCCATATATTTAAAAAAAACAACACCCCTCTCTGTAAGAAGAGAACTCACCAGGGACAGGGCTTGTCTAAAACCTTTATTCTTGGTGTGTTATTTTTCAACTTGCAGACACTTTTTGCATGGAAGAGCAGAGCATTCAGAAATGGTATCTTCCTGCAGTCCATTTGACCGCTTCCTTCTGCTGCACATGTAGACTAGGATTTCGTTTCTAAATGAGAGGTACAGGTGCTCACACTTGTCTGGATGTCATGCTCATTCCCTCTCACTTGGACGGCATTTCTCCAATCCATGGTGTGATGGTAGGGATTTTTGGTGGATTTTTTTTTAATGGAGGAGGAGTCAATTATGTGAGCTCCACACTGCATTCCAGACACAGGTTTACCACATCACCTGGTGTCTGTGAAAACTGGGCCATAGTTCTATCCCAGATATGGAAATGAAATGAAAGGAAGATCAGCCTGACTATAGACATTGGTCAAAAGACCAACAGAGCCAGTTCCTATATTTGTATACAGTCAGAACCTACCCTAAGGCTGCAGTCCTCATACAAACTTTCCTGGGAGTAAGCCCCATTGAACACAATGAGACTTATTTCTGAGTAGACATACATAGAATTGTACTGTTAGGTAATTTACCTAGCTAGACAAGGCTTATTAATTGATGCTACTGGTGAAAAACAATGTTGGTTGATGTTATGACAACAGAAATATTTGATACTACAGAGTTGAAGTTTTTCTAGTCGCTGATCGCTATGTTCAATAAAACTAGATGCTTTGTTTGGGATTTGAGAACTCCAATAAACTGAATATGTTAAGAAACGTCTAATAACATATCCTTAGAATTATATTTATGAACCACTCCTAAAAATCAATGGAGGTAGAGGCTCTACCATATAACAATGAGGGAACAAAAATGTAAGAATCAGATGAGAGAGAATAAACACAGCATTTTAAACTGCCCATTGGCAAATGATGGAGGAGAATGTTGCTACATGGTTATGAACTGAAAGATTAAGACTATAGTCCAGTGGTTCCCAAACTGGGAGGCACGGCTCCCCTGAAACTAACCAGGGAAGCTGTGGAGTGCCACAGAATCCTCTCAGAAAATAGTGCAATGGCAATTGACAGGCATCAACATAATGTAATGGGGAGCAACGGCCAATGGTTGCCAATGGTCAAGGGAGCTGCAGGTTGAAAAAGTTTGGGAACACTGCTAGACTATAGCTGTTCAGTGTTCTTTGCATTTATTTACACACAATTCCAAATATTTCAACATGCATCAAGTCCTCAACCTGAGTTGACTCCAACTGTAGACAGATGATAAATCCAGTTGTCTACCTTTCTAATGGAAATTGTACCCAGAAAGAAAACAAGACGTAGACAAATACGAATAACATCACTCAAACTGGACCTTCTCTTCACATGAAAATCACTTAGCACAAGTGATACAGTAACAAATGTCTCAGCCTCAGTGAGCTGGAATTTCCTGCATAGTGGACATACCGTGCTCAAAATACGGATGAAGGCCTGTCATGTTTTTCTAGTTAAAAGGAAGCCTGGATTATGTGCTTGCGATTAAAATGCCCTCAATTTAAGGTAAAGTGTCAATTTTTTTTTAACTGGAATTTTTCATTCAGTCTCTTATTGCTTCATTACTTGTTGAATTTCATTTTAATGGATGTTATTCTGCCTGCACCATCTCTTTTCCTAAGAAGTACATTCCAAGGTAGGTGAAGTAAGTAGATCCCGGTTTAAAGATGATTCCATGGACTCCAGCAGTGAAAAGCGACAATGTGCACAGTTGATCCACATAATTGCTTAACTCCTTGAGGAAAAACCATATGCCTTGCACTAAATAGGTATGGAATCACAGAAGCCTTCTCCTCTTGGGATTCGTGGAATGGAGAGAGACAGAAACCCTCTTCAGATATTATTGCAATTGGGTAGACGGGAACTGGGTTACAGGTGGGACAGGAGCATGCTGCAATCCCCATTCCTGATGCCAATCTGTTCCACAACTCCACCCCATTCTCCCCAGAGGCAACATTTGCCTGCAAAGGCAAATGCTGTACCCAGAAAGGTCTTCCCTGTGATTTGGACTGCTGTGGCGCAGTGGGTTAAACCGCTGAACCATAAGCTGTCGATCGAAAGGTCGGCAGTTCGATTCCTGCGACGGGGTGAGCGCTCGTTGCTTGGCCAGCTCCTGCCAACCTAGCAGTTCCAAAGCATCTCAATGCAAGTAGATAAATAGGTACCGCTTGCGGGAAGGTAAACAGCGCTCCGTGTTCCAGCTGCATGCTACGCACTGCGGCAAGGAGAGTCATGCCGGCCACATGACCACGGAGGCATCTTCGGACAACGCTGGCTCTTCGGCTTTGAAATGGAGATGAGCACCACACCCTAGAGTCGGACACGACTGGACTTAATTGTCAGGGGATACCTTTACCTTTACCTTATCTTGTCAACATCTTCATTTATGTGTTTTATTTGTTACAGTTATACCATATATCTAACTCTTCCTCTCAAAAATAGCTTCCATATGGTTATTTGTTAGTTTCCTATTCGACTACTTTACACAGCCAGACCAGCTAAGCTTCATCAGTAGAACTGCATCATGGACCTTCAGTCCATTGACTGATAATTCTTACTTCAATGTTTGGACTAACATTTTAAGATTCTGAAGTATAAATCAGGATTTCACAATCAAAATTTGAATGTAAATTTTTTATTGATTCTGTGTGTGAGTGAGTGAGAGATATTTTGATGACAAGACTTGAACTTCAGTCTTCTAAAGCAGAGGTTCGCGACCTCTTTGGCACGGTGTACTGTAAGTGGCGATGACATCGGCACTTCTGGGTTTTCAGCTGTGCTGGAGCCCTGAAAATGACGGTAAGGGGGTCAGGGCGAGCAGGAAGGCATTTCCCAGCGCGGGAAACCCGCACGCTCGAGCTCTGCCAGCCGCCCAGGGCCGTTCACCATCATTTTCAGGGCTCCAGCGTAGCACGGCCGCCATCTTGCTGCCCGAGTGCCCACCAAATGGCTGTCCACGTGCCAGTAGTGATATGTGTACCACAGGTTGGGAACCTCTGACCTAAAGTGATTTTTAAATAAATAGTTTGAATTTTTGCAATAGAAAAATCAGCATGAATGTCTTCAACTTCTGAAAATGTAACTCAGATTTATGTCGGAATCAATTTCAGCACTAAAAGACATGAGAGAAAAGTTCTCCCAAGACCGGCTAAGAGGCTAGGAATGTTGGAGATGGACTGCCAGGCGGGTGTGGCCTGAGTGGATCTGCCTCCTGAATTGGGGAAGATCCACTGCCCTGCTAGTATGCACTGCCCCTTAAAAACCAAAACAACCCCCCCTCTGGCATGCTAATGCATGTGTGTGCCCCACCACTACTGTTGCTGCTTTCTCCTTGCCTTCCTCCTCACTCCCCTGGCTGCTTAGGGGGGGGGGCAAGGCGAGACAGAGTTTCACCCAGCATGCTCTGCACATTTTATTTGAAACAGACATCTAGGTGGAGCAAGCGAGAGGAGGCAGCACCAGGTAAGAGAAAGGGGGGGGGGCTCTGCCTATTCCTTCTTCCTGAGTGAAGATGAATCCTGAGCAGAGGGAAACAAAGGCAGAGAAGCATTTTTAAACCAAGCTTGGCCTGTTGTCTCTCTCTGAAAGTTCAAACCATGGTGCAGGTCCTTAAGTATAGTTAGTACAAACCATTCCTTTGTGTTATACCTTAATCCAGCCTCCTCAATACCACTGTACGACTGCTTTCCACAGCACTGAATAATGTACTTGGTATAAAACCTTGTGAGTTTTCATGGCATTTATTGGATCGCAGTAATCGCTGAAGGTGCAATATATCCTAATTCGTCTCAGTGGTAAGCTGCACTTTGAGTTGCCCATAATGTTTCAAATGAACAGATGTAGCTGCTAGTTGTAACTGACAGTATTTCTATCCCTCGGAAAGTGGATAGCAGAGAGAGCAAAATGTAATCATATTGCTAGATCTATATTTTCCACAAGAAAATTGGGCAAATTCTGGGGGGGGGGTAGTCTTCAAGCAGGAGCCCCATTAAAATTAATGGGACCTAGTACTCAGCTCTAGTTCACGTGAGGGACCTGTGCAGGAGAAGACCCCTATGGATTGTACCCTTGGCTGTTGTGTGTTGCTGCACATTTTTTAATATTGTGTCACTGATTGGCATGATTTATGACTAATGGAAATGAAGGATTCAAACATTATGCTGCTCTCCCTGGTTTAAAAATCACTTTCCTTTTAAAACCCTCTAGAGATTGTGATGGCTGCTTTTTATACAACTCAGCTAAGAAGTCCATATTTCAGTAAAGCTGAACCAACTATAAATTAAATTTGAAAAATACTTTCAGTGTAATTTATTGCCCCAGGTCTATGGAACAAAGCTACGCACTTATCATATCACATATAGCACAGAAAGAAAACCCAAAGATATTTATTTCCCATAAACTGAGGACAGAAAATTGGGTTAGAGTTCATTAGGTGGAGAATGTTTCAGTTTTTAGTAATTTCTTGCCATGAGAAAATTTTCATATTATGTCACATTTTACACTAGTCTAGGCAAACATTGCTTTATCTGCCAGCAATTTGGCAGAAATAAGGATACAGAGCTGAAAATTGCTTTTGTGTAGAATGTTATGGAAGGCCTACTTTTGATTAAGGGCCAGTTTGAAGTCTCAACTAAGATGTAATTTCTGGTTCAGAGATGTACAGTTGTACTACAGAACAGTGGCAGAGCTACAACCACCCCTCCCGCACCGGAAGTGACGTCGCAGCCGGCGGCGATTTTAGAGCACCCAGAGGCACAGGGCGGGCGGGCCAAATCAGTCGCCGCGGCCGCCACTTGAGCAAATGAAATGGCCCATTGTGCCACACCACCAGCCGCCATTACACCCCACCTGCCTGCTGCCTGGGACCCGCGGCCGCTGCCCCTGGCTGCTAGGGCCCCCCTGCCCCATGCCTACCTCCACTACTGCTGCAGAAACGTGATGGCCATTGATAACATGTAACTGGCACAAAATGTGAGCAGTTCTTTATATGTGCTTGATGGTGCTTAAGCCCACTCATAGCTTAAGTAAATTAACCTTTAACTTAGGTAGCTCTAATAAACTATTTTTTCCAGTCTCACCATAGCACTTATCAACATTCATCCAGTGATAATATTAACAGCAATGCAGTGCAAACACTCTTTGCAATGGGGAAATTTTATGAATGAGAAGTAGGTGAAGACGGGACAGTGGGCCAAAGTAGCTGACAGGCAGAAATGAAGGGGAGGCCACTAAAGCTGGAGTAATGCCTTAATTCTCTTCCTTAACACAGGATTATAAACAAGGTGTTTGATTGCATTGACAGCAGTTATTCTACAACAGTAATCAACACCTTTCTTTCTTTCTTTCTTTCTTTCTTTCTTTCTTTCTTTCTTTCTTTCTTTCTTTCTTTCTTTCTTTCTTTCTTTCTTTCTTTCTTTCTTTCTTTCTCTGCCTGACAGCCCACTCCTCTCCAGAATTAGGCTGTTGTGCACAGCAATTTAGGACAGCGGAACAGAGTTCCACAAGAGCTGGCTGTGCTTCCTGGATGTTGGTGGATCTCCCTGGACCCACCAGAGTAGGTAATGCAACAACGGGAATGGGGTGTAATGGGGTAAGGAAAGGAGGAATGGGGGTGGGGAGGCTGTGGGAAGGAGTGGATCTGGTGGCACACACTGTCCTATCCTTTCTTGCAGCCTCCCTCCCCGCCCCCTTTCTCTTCTTGGACTTGCGCCAGCTAAAGAGATGGCACAGGTCCGAGGAGACTCATTGCAGAGTAGGAGGCTTACAGAGGGGTAAGAGGTAAATCCCCTTTTCCCTCCAAAGCCTCCCTATCCCCCCCCCCACACACACACTGGATATAGCACATGCCTTTTTGATGTAGCTGCACCAGTGGGGTGGGTGGGGGAGAATAGGATTGGGCTGTGAGTTATACAACTTCACTCTGCAAATTGGCTTATGAACCACAATGGAATATTTCACCATACAAAATGTTCCCTCCACACAGAAAGAAGGGTTCCAGCCTAGCCATCTGCCTTTTATGCTAGTTGCCTCATGTGCAGGGATTTTTTTCTTTTTGTTTTGTTTTGCTATGGTTTTTGGTTTGCCATTTCAGTGTGAACTAGGCCTGAGTTGGAAGAGAACAAAAGGTAATCCTTCCTGTCCAAACCACTGCTACCCTCTCCTCACCAGCATCCCGCCCCTCAACCACTTTGATACATTTCTAGTAGAGGAGGATTTTATCTGCTATCCCCAGATTTGTAAAGTTTGGAGAGTGGCATATGTACGTCCTCTGGTTTCTTCTACCCTGGAACTGTGGCAAAGAATCGACTGTGATACATGCCATCCTGTTGTTTCAGTCCACAGAAGACAATTCTTCACCTTAGAAGGTAGGAGGGATTTCTGCCCATGACAACACCCTGCCACCCAGTGCGGTGTTTACCTGGAGGAGCTTGGTGTTCTGGAATTTCAGGAGTGTTGTAGTGATGTAATAACATCACCCCTTCCTGGCTATCGTATTGCTTTTAATGTGAAAAGCCCACCTCCAGACCATCTCCACTCAGCGATCTTTGGCCCGCTCCAGACCCAGTCACTTCGTATTCTCTCCGATGAGCGGCAAAAACACGATTGTCAGTGAGGGAGTGAGGCTGCTGGGCCTAGAGCAAGCCAGGGGCTGCAGATTGGAGGTGTGGGTGGTGTGGTGACACCCATGCAGGCTGAACCCCTGCCCCCCCTTGTGATGCCACTGGTGGTGATCAGTGCTTTTCAGAATATCATAGGTTTTGAGTCTGAAGGCAAATTCAGATGTCCCATCACATGCAACTCAGAACTTGAACATGACCTTGTCCTAAGGGTGCTTATCTCTGACATCTTCAGTGGCAAAGGGCCCAAGGAAAGGAGATAATATTTCTAAATGCCCTTTATGGTAAGTCTGTCTTCGTAAGAGGCAGCTGAATTTTGCTAGACTTCTTGGCGGCTTCATAAATGCAGACCATGGATTTAGCAGCAACCAGACATCACACTTCATTTAGATGGTCTAACTTTGTGTTTTAACCAAAGCCTCCTGATATAAAATGCATTAAGACACTTACAACTTCTTTTCCAGTCTGACCTTTTGGGTTTTGTAAATAATGACACATTTGACTTTGCCTTTTTTTTAATCCTAGGCTATTTCTCAACAAACAGCTTGTGGTTTCCATTCTCATCAGATTCCATCATCTGCTTGAATATCGTAGAAAAGACTTGCAGATTAGATCAGCTTGCTCCAGATCTATGAGTCTCAGCCAGACTGTTGATGCGTAATTTGGACTATGCTGTGGAGAAGCATTTCAAGAAATTCCAGAAGGGATACAGAGTAATTCTAATAAGTCTTTCAGCTTCTGCATGGCAGTCCTCATTCTTTTATGGCCAAAATCCCATTAGCCTCATTTTGAAAGATTAGATTGCTCATACACTTACTCTAATACAGGATGAGTAGCTGGTGAAAGACACATATAATTACTTCCCTGGTATATGTATAATCCCATATCTGTCTACTATCCACCTTCCAGTTGCTTAATTCCATATATCATACCGTTTATCCTTTGCATTATCTCCTGAATCCTTTCTGTTTTCACAGGGATAAAACTAAGATCAATAGAATTAATTTACAGGAAGCAGGTTTCAATTAAATGGTTGGAAAAATGTCTCCCTCTAACAGCGCAATCCTGACTAGGATCCGGCCGGTGGCCCATGGCCGCTCACCAGATCCTGTGCTCGCCGTGAACTGCCATGTGGCAGGGCAGGAGGTCTACTCAGGGAAGGGGACGCTTGTCCCCTTCCCTGAGTGTAAACGGAGGTCACCTGGATCGGCCTCCTCGGATTTCCACCAGCAATTTTGGTTTGGTTTGGGAGTCGGACTTAGACCTGGAAGATCCAGGCTCAAATTCCCGCTCAGCCACGAAGCTTCCTGCGTGACCTTGGGCCAGTCACTATCTCTCAGCCCCACCTACCTCACAGGGTTGTTGTGAGGACAAAAAGGAGGGGAGGAAATATGTACACCACTCTGAGCTCCTTGGAGGAAGAGCGGTATAAAAATGTGAAAATAAATAAATAAATAAATAAATAAATAAATTTTGCTGGCGGAAGTAAGAGGAGGTCGTGTAAGAAGCTCCGGCGCCTGCGGGGGTCAGGATATGGCCAAAGCCATCCCTTCCCCCTCCCGGGCTGCCTGGGCCAACCCTGCACTGGCGATTCACCGCCCTCCGCCTGCCGGATCCTGTCTTACCTGGGTTCGGCGGCCGTCGGGAGCTTCGTCGTTGGAGCAGGGGAGGTCGGCCTCTCTGCTGGCATTCCCTGCTCGAAAGTAGATGCAAACGTGCCTTACGGCACGTTTGCGACTGCTTCCGGCGCCAGAATGTTCTTTCCAGCCCTAGAGTTTACTTGAGGATTGGGCTGCCCATCAGGGGTTCTCAACCCCTTCCCAGCTAAGTACCACCTCCGGTGTCACTCTCCTGCTGTGTACCACTGCAAGTGACTGGCAATGACATCATTGCCAGTTACTTTTAGGTTTTTGGAGGTCCGAAAATGCAGGTAGGAGGCTCTGGGCAGGTGGGAGGGCCCTTTTCAGCGTTCCTGAGAGGCTTGGCCAAAAGGAGGAGCATCTTGGGAGCGAAAACACACTGCCAAAAGCACCACATTGGAGTAGGGTTCTGGTAGTCTGGTGGTCCGAGTACCACCAGCAGTCGGCCGAAGTACCACTGGTGGTACTAGTACCACTGGTTGAGAACCCCTGCTCTAAGTCTATTTGGGTGATAGAACAAATTGCTTCTGAATGTTTTGTTTAATCTGGAGTTTTTGAAGGAAAAGCTGAACAAGTCAGATACGTATGGGATGTTACAAGCATTATGATTATAAACTCAGGTTGTACAGTAGTTCAAAGATTCTGCTGTAAGAAGTAGCCTATATAGCCAGCTTAGAAATAATGAACACAAATCAGAGCAAAGAACTGGGCAATACAGGATTAAAAGCCATGTAAAAATAGAAAAATGTATTAAAACAAGTGAAACACGTGAAATCCTGTATTGCCTAGTTCTTTGAATAGCATTGCTGGCCATGACAATTTTCCCTCTAAATACAAATCAGAGCCTCCTATTTAGATAATGCCTATTGTACATGCAGGGGTAAAGCTAAGTAAGCCGCCTTGGTTGCCCTTGTGGGAGAAAGGCGGGGTATAAATTCTATAAATAAAATAAAATAAATAAAGGGAAGCTTCAACTCCCCAACCTACAGCGCAATCCTAACCAACTTTCCAGCACCGGTGCAGTCGCAATGCAGCCCCGAGATAGGGGAAGAAATGTTCCCTTACCTTGAAGAGGCCTCCATGACTGCCCCTGCACTGCAAAATGCAGTGTGCGCCCTGTTGGCATGGCTACACTGGTGCTGGAAAGTTGGTTAGAATTGCTCTTTAGTATTATTAATCATAATTTCTTATTTATATACATATAAGAATTTTGATTAATACTAATCTATAAACATGCTTGCAACAAACATTATTACCCATTTCTTGAAAAGGAAACTAGAAGTGTATGTATGTATGTATGTATGTATGTATGTATGTATGTATGTATGTATGTATGTATGTATGTATGTATAAGTTCTTATAAACCACATGTAGTGGGGGGGTGGGGTGGACGGGGTAACGGTCAGAACAGAGCACCTAAGAGGTGACTGCAAGCAGTAAAGCATTTCAAGAGCTAGTTCCTAACATATATGTTCATCACTTTGATGACTGTAGCATGAAGTAGTGACTTGCATGTGTGAATGAACCATCACAGGTCAAACCCATAAATAGGGGCTTCATACCACTGTAAACACAATACTATTCAATAGAGGCAGTTTATATACTATACAATACATTAGGACAGTTACTGAAGATAATTAAACTGAAATTAAACTGAAATGATCCTGTTAAGGAAGGAATCAGAGAAGGCTGCAGGAAGTAGTGCCTAGTGATTAACACTCATACATTGCTTTGTCTCCCTTTTTACTGGGTCAGCAGCTGAATGAGGGGGGGACTGGTAGATCTAACCACTGCAACCATCCCAAACTAACAAGGCCAGGCAGAGGGGGGCATCTGGGAAAAACCATCCCTCCCAAGAGAGGACAGAATCCCAAGCATTCTTATTTAAAATGAAATTGCAGTAGCACCCATGATCTATCAAATGTGACAACCCACTGAATTGCCCATGAACATGTTCTAGGTAGGCAAGGAGTCACAATATTACCAGTGGATTAAAACTGGAAAAAAGGAAAAGAATTAAACAAAATGGGAAAAGAGGTAGAGAAAAGTACAGCAAGCAGGCTGATGAAAAATACCTGAACTTGACTGCATGGATACAAAGAAATAGATTGACCAAATGGGCTGTAATAACTAGTAACACCCAGCAGAGGGAGCCAAGATTCTACTCAAGAGCAAAACACACAAAACCTCAAGGCCTCAGCAGGTTGGCTTGGAGTGAAAAGAGCAAATAAAACAAATATTATTTATCAAAACGCCTTATTTAGAAATACAGTCCCTATTGCTAGCTGTGCACATTGTCCCTGGAATCCCAGTCTGAAGAGTAAGTGGGTGTGCCTGCTGCAAACTAGCATTAGATTTCACAGGAGATCTGGCAAACATACACACACAAACATCCCTATGCTTGAACGTAAGTAACCTAGGTTTGATGATGTCATCAGGCTACTTAATTGGAGGGGTGGAACCCACCTGTCCATTCCATCCAGCCGTTTAACTAGACAGATTTGGCTGCCCAATCAGTCTGTGCATGCCAATCCCAGTAGGAGGCCCAAATCCACATCCAGCACATGGCTATATGGGAATGGCATTTCTAAACAAAGGACAAAGGCTATTGCAGGAGGAGGTTCCAGGAGCTTTTAGGCTGCTGAACCAGCACAGAAGCTTCTGGGGGCTTAGCAGTCCAATCCTATGGAGTGTGCACTGTGTCCTGCGGGGGAGGGGGAAGTCCTGGAGGCTTCCTTGAGGTAAGGGAATGCTTTCCCGATAGGTCTACTCGGGTCTGTGCCAGCTTTTTGGACCCGGGGAGTGGACCTGGGGAGATGATCAATTCCAGGAAGGAGGATAGGATATCAGTGGAGCTGCTACCACCAATAACCGCCCCCTTCCTATCCTGAAAAGGAATGCGGAGGGGAGGGGGAGGAACAGGGCAGAGACGTGTTGGGGAGGGGTTACGGCATTGGCAGCAGCAGCTCTGCCGAGATCCTATACCCTTCTCAGCCTTAACTCACCTTCCCGGGTCCACTCAGACTTACACCAGTGGAGAAACAAAGGCTTACCTTGGGGGCAAAGGAACAAATGGTCCCTTACCTCAAGAAGGCTTTCGCAGCTCAAAACCTCCCCGTGGGATGCAGCGCATGCCAGATTGGAGTGGCTGCATCAGCGCCGGAGAATTGTGCTGTATTGGGCTGTCTGTAACACAATTTCAGTAACACAACTACAAATCTCCTTTATTGAATAGTTTGTGAAAACACTGCTTTGATATTCAGAAATTTGATCACTCCCATTGCTACCTGCATAAGGTTGTATTGACAGAGGTACTTGTGGATCATACAGTTAATTTCACACAGAAATAGTTTTAGTCTTTTATCCCTTTTATCCACTGACTATTTTGAACAATTTAATCAAATTATACTAAAATAAACTAGATCTCGTCCCAATGACAATAGCAGCACAAGGGAACAATTTAGCTATACAGAGTGTCATAAATGAATAACAAGGATAAACCTATGAGTCAGAGTGACTTTCCATGGAAAAGCTTAAGCTTATTTCAAGAAATCTTAAATTTATAGATTTATCTGTCCAGAAATAAATACTGTAATTGCAGCTTGTTTAACTTCATAGCATCATATCAACAAATACTGAATGAGAACCAGTGGGAACCACTTGAAGATCTACTGTTAAAACTCACAAAGCTATATTTTGTAAATCTTGTTAGGCTGTTTGCTTTTACTGCCCAATCCTATTCTTCCCCCCACCAATGCAAGTAGACCAAAATGGCTACCACTGCATCCTGCGCGGGGGGGGGGGGGGAAGCAGTTGTAGAGGTCTCCTCTGGGTAAGGGAACATTTTTCCTCCTAGCAGTCCAAGGGACTCTCAGGAGTCTTCTCCAGCACCACAGTTCGAAAGCATCTATTCTTCAGCGCTCAGCCTTCCTTATGGTCCAACTCTTGCAACCATACATTGCTACTGGGAACACCATCGCCCTGACTATACGAACTTTTGTTGGCATGGTGATATCTCTGCTTTTTATTATGCTGTCTAAGTTTGCCATAGCTTTCCTTCCAAGGAGTAAGCGTCTTTTAATTTCATGGCTGCTGTCTCCGTCTGCAGTGATCTTGGAGATCAAATCAGTCAATCCTAAATGAAATCAACCCTGACTGTTCCCTGGAAGGACAGATACTAAGGCTGAAACTCAAATATTTTGGCCACCTAATGCGAAGAGAGGACTCTCTGGAGAAGACTCTGATGCTGGGAAAGATTGAAGGCAAAAGGAGAAGGGGAAGGCCAAGGATGAGATGGTTAGACAGCATCACCGATGCAACGAACATGAAAATGAGCGAACTCAGGAAGATAGTGGAGGACAGGAAGGCCTGGCGGGATATGGTTCATGGGATCACGAAGGGTCGGACACGACTTAACGACTGAACAACAACAACAAAGGAGAATTTGTAGAGGAGGTGAGTGGGTAGTTCAACATGGTAGGAACAATTCCCAAATACACAGCCTTGCTGATTGGAAATGAGAATGCTTCAGAGTCTGTGGCCACACTTTTTATAGCATCTTTGGCCATAGAATAAAATAGGAGCTTTTGTGGGATGAGTCTTGTTTCTAAATGGTTCTTAATTGGTAATTCCTGGTTCTTAGGGAATGGGTGGTTTCGTTGCCTTTGTTCCAAATCTCACAGGGGCTTGGGTGGATGCCCTTTTGATTGCCAATGAACCTGAGACTAATGACCATAGGTGTAAGATTGAATTGGCAGTGGGGTTGGTGAGGAAGAGCCTCACCTAGAGACACTCTATGACCTAAATGACCATGTTGTCTCAATGATAGGATGCTTCAAAGATCATGACATTGTCTTGCAGTCTTGAATAGGATGGTTTGGCGAAGTGTGACCACTGTGAAGCTTTACTCGAACCAGAGAGAAGGGAGTGGGTTGGAGGTGAGCCACAGAAAACGCTTGCCTTTTGCCAGCAGCTGGTGGGTCTGAAGCTCCTTTAGCATCCGATCTGGTCACGAAAGACACAAATGTGACCTGGGTCACATGCCCTCTTAGCATTCATGCATGTGTGCTAAGCAGTAGTCTTGGCAAAGGACTGTGTTAGGTGGATGAGAAAAACAGATAATTAGCAATACAAGTTGCTTAAGAATTTCACATTTATTTTCTTCATGAAGTGGAAAAGAGTGTTCTGGGTCATTTTGTCATTAGTTATCTGAGGCTCAAAACTGAAATATACAATTGAGCAAAATAATTGCAGACAAACTCTGCAGAATCACATGCATTTTTTCTTTCTTTGAAATCAGTGGAACTACATAGGCTTTCAAGGGAAGGTACTGTAAGCATTTATTCAGTTTTCTGCCTGGGAAATGAGAGTTTGTACACCCTAGTTCTTTTCTTCATGCTAATAAGAATGGTCACAGTCCATGAGGTTGTAAAAGTTCCCTTCTTTTCAATCGAGTTTGAGTAGAGAGTCTTTCAATGGATTGAGTCTGGGGATATGGTTAATGGGGGGGGGGGGGGAGAGAGAGAGAGAGAGAGAAGAGAGAGAGAGTCTGTGTAATCCAACATAATATGAATCACAATAAAAATAACTCATAAATTTGGAGACAGAAATATCTAAGAAATGCTGTAAAGTCACCCGAAACCACAACATACTCTAGAATTTATTGCATCTTTGCACACTATGAAAAAAGTCAGATGGGGTGAAAAGGCATAAATAATTGCAGATCATTACCGGTAGATATTTAGTAGTTTGTGATGTTTGTTTTAAGTGCTGGTAACGCTGAATGGTTGGTCAGGTAGGAGAGCTATATAGTCTCATAAAGCTTAAAGACACCAAAAGGCCTCCTACCCTATTTTCACAATGTGGGTCCGTTCACCACCAGCGCTCACAGACGGACCTGTACATTGCCGACCACATTGCCGACACAACCTGTACATTGCCGACACAGAGAGTCACTTTTCAGAAAAGCACTTGCAGGAGCAGATAGCTGCAGATGGATGAAGCACAAGAGCCAAAAAGGATGCTGTAGGAAAATTCAAGCAAACAAGAACTCCAGATTCACGAAATAATATGCTGTACGGTAATTCCTTCTTAGTGGATAACTTGAGTTGAGCTTCTGTATTGTGGTTTAAAATAACCTCCATGGCCTATGGAAAGATGTGACTCTCTTGACTTTACCTTTCAGCTTCCTTTTGACTAGTCGCCTCATTTTTGAGAAGTCCCTTCTTTTGAAATCTGTGTCTGTGTTGGACTTTTGGAAACTTTTCAATTACATATATGTTGAATTGGAGAGCATTATGGTCGCTGTTCCTTATCAGTTCAACAGCATTTACAACTCACTCTACATAGGATTAAGTCTAGAGCTGCCTCGTCTCTCGTCAGTAGCAAGTCCAACTGTGCTAGTGCACATTTACTTTGTGTAACTAGAATTTTTCTCACTTTGCCATGGCCTGAACACGAGTTTACCTAGTCTCAGGAGGCTGCAATCCTATATGCACTTTCTGGGGAGTTAGCCTCATTGAACATAATGGAACTTACTTCTGAGTAGACATGCCTAGGATTGCCTCTTGATGAGGGTGAAAGAGGAGAGTGCAAAAGTTGGCTTGAAACTCAACATTAATAAAACTAAGATCATGGCATCTGGTCCCATCAATTCCTGGCAAATAGAAGGGGCAGAAATGGAAGCAGTAACAGATTTTACTTTTCTGGGCTCCAAGATCACTGCAGACGGAGACAGCAGCCATGAAATTTAAAGACGCTTACTCCTTGGAAGGAAAGCTATGGCAAACTTAGACAGCATAATAAAAAGCAGAGATATCACCATGCCAACAAAAGTTCGTATAGTCAGGGCGATGGTGTTCCCAGTAGCAATGTATGGTTGTGAGAGTTGGACCATAAGAAAGGCTGAGCGCCGAAGAATAGATGCTTTTGAATTGTGGTGCTGGAGAAGACTCCTGAGAGTCCCTTGGACTGCTAGGAGATCAAATCAGTCAATTCTAAATGAAATCAACCCTGACTGTTCATGGGATCACGAAGGGTCGGACACGACTTAACGACTGAACAACAACAACAGTATGAAATTATGGTTTGGGCCTGGTATTTCCCCAGAATTGTGGACGTTTTCTAGTTTGTTGGATTCTGAACCTTCTTTGACATCACAGAACTACACCACCCCTAGTATGCCTCTTCCTTTTTGTTCTATAGAGTCTGTATCTTGGACACTGTATTTCACTGGTTCACGCTGTTCCCCCTAGTTATGCTTGCTATACAGTATCTGTGTTCTCCTTTGCAACCAAGCGCTCTGGTTCCCATCTTAGCTCAGAGGATTCTGGCAGTTGCATATATAAACCTCTATATATTGTGTCATCTTCCAAATGTTGTTGGCATATGCCTTTTCCCCAGTGGTCCTTCACTGTCTTTGACAGGGCCTGCCCAAGGTGTCTTGAGGCAGCGTGCCAAATGCTGCCCCCTTTGCCCAATGATATGCCAGCTTCTGCTCCTCCTCCCTCTGATGTTCTAGCTCAGTACTCCCCTCCCCTCCATATTTCATCTGCCTCTCTGTCCCCCTCTTCCTTTTTCAATCAAGGGAGGAGGAGGAGCAGTGGAGGGAAGTAGGTGGACAGATATCCCCCCCCCTGAATCTTCAGCCTGAGGGGGCAGCTTCAGTTGGCTTCTTGGATGCGGCAGCCCTGCATCCAGCCCTACCCTATGCTCATTTCCAAATGGTACCCTTTCTTCTGACCCTCCATTACACAGGTGCACGAAGCGGCCCTGCCCCCTCGCCTTCGGAACCATTCAAGTTGGTGAAAGCAACACGCAAGACTCCCTGTGCGTTGCTTTCACCGACTTGAATGGTTCCAAAGGCGAGGGGGCGGGGGTGCTTCGTGCACCCGTGTAACGGAGGGTCAGACCGCGGCGGAACTTAGAGCTCCGCCCCCCTGCAGCGACGCTAGTGCATCGAAGGAGGCTCATTGGGGCATCCGGCACATAACCTTTCCCCAAGGTGAGCCCCAGATGCACCGGCATGGGCTGCATCCTACCTAGAATGCAGCAGCTGGCCATTTCAGATCATTATGGGATGCTTTGGCCTGAATGGGACGCTGCCCAGCTCTGGTTGGTTTCCCATCAGGGGTCAGTTTAAAAGTTGCTTTGCAACCTTTTTAATGTTAAGCAATTCATCTTTTTCTCATAAATCTGAGAAATGATGTGTTAATTACTGGAGAAGAACATTAATCAGAACATTAAATTCTTAAACAACCTTCTCATTGTTCAGTAATAGAACAATGTTATTGCTCTATTGTCATGCAGAGAGCCCCTGCGTAAACTGAATGCCAGTTCTTCCAGATGCATTTTCGTTTATCAATGAAATTAATATTAAGCTTGAGGATGAATTTGGCAAAACACAGGATTAAGCAGAAAAGTGTGGTTACTGGCACATTTTCCTGTGTTGCTTCAACAAGATTTTCCATCTCCATCTTCAGCATACACACCACTATTCTCAGCAGGGGTAATCTGCACACTGAAACAGATCTCTATGAGGAGACCACTCTTTGAAATTGGGACTCACACAAGTAAAAATGTGCTGCATTTGAAGGCAAACTTACATCCACCACCCAGGGGTTTGGGTCTTTTTTCCCTTGAAAGGTGGTCAGCCACGTTCAGTTCCAGGTGAAGGTTTTTCTGCTTAAAGTTACAATTTATGTTTACTTATATTCTCCCAAATATTTAAGACCCAAACCTCAAGCCTATCTTGTCTATAGTTATCAACGTTCTGTCCAGTTTGAACTTTAATGGTATTTTGTTAGTGGTGAGTCAGTGTTTAAGGTATGAAGCATATATTCAAATAATTACCATATTGCCAAAAATCATGAAAATGAAAAGTGCCTAAATAGGTTGCAGCCAAATACCTAATGAGTAACCATTATTATAGCACATGATCGTTCTTTGGCAGAAAACATATCCCTGGGATTGCTTAGCAATGCCTAATGCGGCAAGCGCAACCACAGCTAAATGCTGGCAATCTTGTCTTTGCCTCAAAACATGGGAGGAATGCCAAACAATATTTTTTTAAAACTTCAGGATTCATAACCCTTGAGTTACATGTATATGTAAGCAAAATGTGTTGAAACCTCTGAACGAATATTTGCAATTGAAAATTCAAGAGAGGGTAATGTCCTTTGTTCAGTTGCGTGGTTAAGATGGTAAAGCTATCATTTGAAAATGAAAACTAATGAATATTTATCATTGTTTCTCCCCCCCCCCCCCACATACACACACAAATTGCTTTAGCATTCTTTGGCGTTGATCATCTCACTTATTTTAAGAGATGATCATATTAAATGTCAAAACAACTTGAAATCTAGGAACAGGACGTCCCGTGAAGAATACTCAAGCTGGGCAATCCCTTGGTGTTGACTTTAGCTACTTAGCCCTGGCTGTAATGAAGGATGACCTGGACTATTCAAGGAACTGAAGCAGTTGGATCACAAAGGTTAAATGATAGGCAAACTATCTCAGGCCATCTGCAATATGGCTTTAAGTCACATGGGATGCTCTTAGGCTGAAACTAATATCCTTTTACACAATTTTGTCAATGTAAAGGTGATCAGTATATATACCACAAGAAGCTTAAAGAGCTGAATAAGATTTTTCTGCATTGAAGATCTCTTTCTCCTGCTTAAAAACACCATTATTTTAATATATATTTATTAAATTTATAGAATACAAATATCTATAGTATAAAAATATTTCAGAAAGTACAGCAAATAGCGAGGCAGTCAATCCTAATAACATACAGTTCTCCTACTACCTAAGCATAATAACCAAATATACGAAATATGTCTCTGACAACATCTTAAATTAACAATTTAATTTCTCCTTCTTCCAGTAATTTAATTTATTCTCACTAACTCTATTCATCAAAACAGCATTCTTATCAGCTTTGATACTAGAGGTATATCCTTACATTTTGCCAGTTGTTGAGTCTTGCAGATAGAAATACTATTTTGCTAAGTTCAGCTAGAATCTACAGATTGAATTTTTGAATATGATTTTTTCTTCCAGTCATTACTAGCGTAGATAGCTTGGGACCTGGCTACTTGAAGGTCCATCTTCTGGAAATGGAGGAGCAACTTGCTGAAGACCCAAGGAGCCCATAGAAGGCAATTTGTTGAGGGTTGCTTGAAACCTAGAACCGGTTCTGTGGAGTTCCCTTCCCAGGGAAACTTACCTAATGCCAATTGATGTCTGATTTTGATTCCAGCTAAGTTCAGCTAGAATCTACACATTGAATTTTTGAATATGATTTTTTCTTCCAGTCATTACTAGCGTGGATAGCTTGGGACCCGGCTACTTGAAGGTCCATCTTCTGGAAATGGAGGAGCAACTTGCTGAAGACCCAAGGAGTCCATAGAAGGCAATTTGTTGAGGGTTGCTTGAAACCTAGAACCGGTTCTGTGGAGTTCCCTTCCCAGGGAAACTTACCTAATGCCAATTGATGTCTTCATCATTGGATGATGACTTTTTTTTCATTTGTCCAGGCATTCCAGGATGTTTTGTAACTCATTTAAGTGTATTTTATGGCTTCTGCTGGATTTTATGGCTGTTACTTATGTGATTTTTTAGTCGTTATGGTGTTTTATTACACTTTTATTTTAAACTGCATGCTGCCCTGGGAGTGTTAAGCAGAAGCATGGCTTGTAAATGGACCAAATAAATAATACGTTGTTCTGGTGTCCTGATTCTAGGAGAGGAAATGGACAAAAAAATACTTTCAGTTTGAATTCTGACACACAACGTAGAAAGAAGCAATTAATACTGTGGCAAATAAGAGTTGGCACTATCTAAAATATTGGGGGAAAAAGTAAATTCAAAGCAAATTTCAGGGTTCCTCCCAAGGAGAAATATCTGAAAGTTTCAAGGGAAGCCAAACAAATTTGCTATAAAACAAGTGAAATTTCTCGGGGGGGGGGGGGTTGCTTATCCCTACCTATGAAATATCAGTTTGTTCCTATTGATATCAGTCAACGAATATCAGTAGATTAAAGATTAAGCCAAGAGATGATTCAACCTGTAGTGCTAAAAGCAGCTCTGTTTATAAAAAGGAAATCCAAAACAGCTTGGTTAGGCTGATTGCAAGGATTATATTTTCAATCTGCCATTTGGGGAAAAACAAAGCCAATCTGCTCAGTTTCAAAAGATACCGTAGCTAAGTAGCAAAATATCTTGTTACTCTCATCACCCAAAGTTCTTAATTCAGAGTTCACTTGAAAATGCTGTTTTTATCTGTCTCTGACATAGAAAATTTTGCCCCCGTGAGGATGAACCAGGCAGTCCCACCCACAAGTATAGACTGACAGGCCCCAGAGCCACTTATTGTTTTCATGTGACAATCTCCTGTCCTTGTTTGTGTACTTCTGGTTCTCTAGCAACAACCTCTGCCCCACTTACAGACAGACAAAAATACCAGATGATTTTGAAGCCTCCAAGTTTCCCATGAACTCCCATGAGTTTCAGTGAATTTGGTATTCACTAATAGTGATTTCTTCGTTACGCTGAAAGAAGTTGAGCAGGTTTTGAAATGCAGAGGAAACTGAGCAGTATGAATGACAAACATAGGTAAGGCAAAACCTTTTCTGTAGGATTTGAACATGGGAAAGGCCTATCAAGGGAAGACTTTGTAAACCATAACAATCCTCCTTGACCCAACACCAAATTCATTCCAGAGCCGTGTCCTGGTCTAAGATCCCCTGTAGCCAGTGTTCCCTCTAAGTTCCCTCTAAGGCAGCGGTGGGGAACCTCTGGCCCGCAGGCCGGATCCGGACCGCGGGACGATCCAGTCCGGCCCGCGCGAGACCGGACAAATCCGGCCCACACAAGACCAGACTGGAGGCTCCGCTGCCGCCATGCATCAGCTCCTTCTGAAAGCGGCCTTCCTGTACCTGCGCAGATCGCCGCTGAGGCCGAGAGATTGCCCTCTCGGTGTCATCGGCAATCTGTGCAGGTACAGGAAGGTCGCTTTCAAAAGGAGGAGGTGTGGGAAGGCGGCGGCGGCAGCTCGGAGTCGAGGAGCCTGAGGTAAGGAGAGCAAGTGGGTGGGTGTTCGGAGAGCGGTGGGTGGGTGGGTGTTCGGAGAGCGGTAAATTCACGGGGGGGGTCAAATTTGCGGGGGGGGGCAAAATTGCGGCCGGCCTAATGGCCGGCCCACAGCAAATTTTCCCCATGGGAAAATGGCCCTCCACTGCAAATAGGTTCCCCACCCTTGCTCTAAGGTGTGCAGCGGCATGGCTGCATAGCTGCGCACCTCCCAGCCGAGCTCTGCTCAGCGTAGAGCTCCCAAACCTGGATGTTGGGTGATGACATCATTCTCGAACATCCAGAGGCAGTGTTGTGACATAGATGAGAGCATGGTTTGAAACATTAGGATTGAGCTATAAATAAATTACTAGTTCACATAACTATATGTCTACATTCTAGTGCAAGCCTGCCATCACCATCAAATATTGACATCTGCTGAATGTCAGTGGTTAAATAGTTACATATTGACCACTACGTATCAGATACTGTCAAAATGTTGATTGCGATGTGTGATACTGGCAAAAATTGGCTGCTACTTCATGTCAGCAATTAACCCCCTCTCACCTCCCAATTATCCCCAAAATTATTCTCTAAGAGACTCTGATGGTGCCTCTTTTCCAAATACTCTGTTGATATTCCACCAGTAGAGTGGCTGGAGTCATGCCAATGAGGTGGTGGGCGGGTCAACGCATCATCGCCCCGCCTGCCCCACCACCGGAATGGCCCTGACAGGGCCATTCTGGTGGCGTGGTGGGCGGGGCAATGACACATCACCCCTCCCACCAACCCACTGGCGTGAGTCCAGCTACGCTACTGTATTCCACATCAACATTTCTCATCCAATCAAACTACAGTATCTGACTTGTGCAAATTATTTCATTCATCACTGGCCCTCCAGGCTCATTATGCAGTGCCAGATTGGTGCCATAGACCATCTCTAATATAGATTAGTATTTGAAATCCAGAGCAGGTCAGCAGGAAGGAATCCTGCTGTTCTGTCTGTTGGGCATGTTGATCTTTGGTAGAAAAGTGTCCTAATTAGAATAATTTACATGAACATCTCAAACCTTGGGGGGCTCAGCTAAAACAAAGTATTGAAATGGCAGTAAGTTAGCAAGAGTATTTCAGTTCAAAAATATTCATGCTCAGGAAAGAGAAAAAGGCAACTGATACCTTGAGATATTTCTGAATACATCTGATTGTTGCTATTTCTCATCCTTATATTTTGTCTCTTCTGTGGAAAGATGGGGAGATCAAGGCCACCCAGTGAGATTCAAGACTGAGGGGGAATTTGAACCCAGGTTTCCCTGGTCCAAGTCCAATACCAACACACAACCCACTATAACAGAACAGGCTCTGTTCCCAGAGTGATCAGTCCTCCTCTGTCTTTTAAAACAAATCCACTGGATTTCTTGCCAGATGTTTTCTGAACATAGCCCAATTGCCTTTTATAGCACCATTTTATTCTAGCATCAATGATACAGAATCCATCACATAGTGAGTTTCAGTTGAAAGAAAGAAAACAAGTCAGGGAAAGTTCAGAAAGGCCCGGGGTTTTCCCCCCTCTTGTATTGCTTCTGAAATGGAGGCTTAAAACAATGTTCAACAGACAACTGTGAGCAATGAATACTATAAGTATCCCTTATCCGGACTGCTTGGGACGGGACAATGTCTGGATTTTGGATTTGTCTGGATTTCGGAATATTGGCATAAATATAAGGAGATATCTTGGGGATGGGACCCAAGTCTAAACACAAAATTCATCTGTCTCATATACACCTTAAATACATAGCCTGAAGGTGATTTTATACAATATTTTTAAAATAATTTTGTGCCCCAGCATGCCTTGCACTATGCTAGCCAGGTGGTGGAAAATGTTTTTTTTTTTTAATCATAGCGCTAAAAAATGTCTGGATTTCGGAATAGTCTGGATTTCGGATGCCCGGATAACAGGTAACCAACCTGTATTTGGATGTGCATGTAACACTTGGGACTCTTCCCCAAAATAATAATTACACTGACTTTTAAAAGACTGCTCAATAATTTTAGTTTGTTACTGGGTGGTTTGGATATTTGGATCTCTTTTTCAAAGATCATGCTAAAATACAAGTCAGTTTGCCAAACAGATAGAATGAAGTACAGTAACAGTTTTTATTAGGAGACTGCGCTAATTAAACAGATAACTGCAATGGAATTCAGGTGGCATCTTTAGGGAATGAAGAAGCCTTTACTTCAGCATTTTAAACTCTATCCAGCATCTTTAGGCAGTCTGTAACTCCTAAAATATCTCAGAGTTCTTACACTGCATAAACATAACTTTAAAAAAAATGGCATAGGCCCAATCACACACAGATGTCACATGGATGATGCACTGACTTCATACGATGACACACAGATGTCACATGGATGATGTCCCAATGTCACAGTGATGACACACAGACATCACACTGACGATGTGTTGATGTCACGGTGCTTAGGATACGTCGCAGTGGCATCTGTGCAATGTTGGCATGGCGTCGGAATAGGAGTACGTCTCTTACAACTCAAATAATACGGCATGATCCAGCAAGGGTAATCAGTACATAGGAAGAGATTTCTGTGTAGATCACCCTTCTGGATTGGGTCCTCATGCATTATATATTTTTACATGGGGAAAACGTCCAGCGTGCCGCACAAAGCGTTTGTGCCAAAAGTGCTATTTAGCATTGCCTCCCTTTCGCAGTTTCAGACCACGTGTATTGCCAACTATTCCTAATTAATTGTTCAAGAACATCTGAATCAGGTGAATCCAGAAATCTCTTTGCTCCATCCCCAGTTGAACCCTGAAATGGCACCTTCGGCATATGCCTGGAGTTTCACTAATGTATGCTCTCGGCCAAAGAAATATTTGGTATGCTCAGCTCTGACAGTAGTGATTATTAGTTTGCAGGGTGAGGATATAGAATCAATCCACTCTCCTTTCCCTTCTCCTAACTGATGATCAGCACTGTCAAAGGTGACAGTGTGCCAACCACCTAGAAAGTGAAATCCTCATCGCTGTGCATGTGGTTTTCTGGCTTGAGAGCATAATGTCCTTATGTAATGGTTGAGATCCATTGGGACACTCAAGAAGCTCCATGCATGTTCCATACACTGCAGCAGTCACACCTGGAAATTAGGACAATGTTGGGAGCAGTACAATGCAAGTTTCGGGGTGTGTGTGTGTTGGAGAAAATACATTTACAGTATTTTTCACTCCATAAGACGCACTCCCCCCCCCTGCCCCATAATACTGTCTTATGGACCGAATGCTAAAAAAATGTAAAAAAAAATACTTACCGGGGCTTGTGGGGGCTTCTTTTAAGCCTGTGCGACACTCTGTAGGCCTCCCCAATCTTCAGTTCGGCGATAAATGGTGATTTTCGGGCATTTCCGGTTTTCATAGGATCGCGCAGGCCTCCCCGAAGCCCCCACAAACCCCGGTAAGTAAAAATATTTTCCTCTATTTTTAGCTCCATACTACGCATGCGTCCTATGGTCCGATGCGTCCTATGGAGCAAAAAATGCGGGTACCTAAAGGGCTGCTTGTTTCTGGTTTATATGTGTTATTTTAATTGTAATTTTTAATCAGATTAAGGGCCCAATCCTATTGCGGCCTGGAGCTAGCATTCTGACAGTGCAAGGTCCTTTACGGTGGTGTGAAAGCTGGGCCACCATTGTGCACTTTTAGGCTGCTGCTGCCACAAATGGGCAGCGACACGATGCAAGTAGCAACAGCACCAGAGGACTCCATTGGTGCCAGTAAGTTGGTGGCGGGGCAGGTTGTGAGTGGGGAGGGGGAGTAACAGGGTTGTTGGGGAGGACCTGGGGTGTGTGTTGAGGAGAGAGGGGGAACCCAGCGGTAGTCACCCATGCCAGATCTTATCCCTCATTTTTCTACCTGCCCACCCCCAGCTCTACTCAGACTTGGGTCAGCTATATAGGTGGCGGAGGTCCAAGGAAACCCATAGGAGAGCAGGCAGCCTACTGGAGGGGTACTGGAGGGGTAAGGGGTAAAACATATTTAATATAAATATCAAAAATATAAAATAAAAATATTTACGTTTGCCTGTAAATTTTTTACTTACCTCCTGCAGGCTGTCGGATTGCCCCCCTCACCATAGAATGCAGCACAGCCTCCATTGGCACGGTTTGCATGCTATAACATTGCGGGGGATAGGATTGGGCAGTAACTTTTGCATAAAATAAAAAATTGTGTGTGCTTCTACAAATCTTATTTATTAGTAATGCATAAACAGAAGGACACATGTGCTGTCCAAATGTGCTCACTGGAAGTGTGATACAGTGCAAGAGGAAAATATTTTTTTCCTTTATCATTGCTTAGCTGTAGTCCTAAAGAAACCAAAATATTTTTTTAAAATCTTTTAAAAATGCTTGCCAGATACTTTACAAAGCTGGTAGCTTATTAATAGAAGATGTTACACAAATGGGTCCTGAACCCCACACACACACAAACACACAAACACACAAACACACACACACACACACACACACACACACACACAAACACACACACACACACACACACACACACACACACACACACACACACACACACACTGGAATGAGTGTTCAGAGTTTTAGTGGGGGACAGGGTCTAGTTGAACATGTACTTAATCATACAACTTGGCAATAATGAGAATTGTTTTCATTTAAAAATAGCACACAGGGGATGCAATTAGGATGAAAACTGCAGTGGGGCAAATTTTGAAAGTTTTTCCATGTTTCACACACGCCCATTCCTATTTATAATTAAATCACAAGCCCAGACCAAACTTGCAGCTCATCCGTGGGAAATTACATCTGGGGCAGCTCAATACTGTGTAAGGATCCATCCGGCGGCCCAGGATCCGTCGGATCCTGTGCACAGGCTGCTAGTCCGGTGGTGGGCAGGAGGTCTATTTGGGGAAGGAGAAGCGCGTTCCCTTCCCCTGGTGTAAACTGGGGCCAGCCCTATCAGCCTCCTCGGGTTTCTGAAGTACCCCCTGCTAATTAATTAGATTAATCAATTAATTAATTAGGTAATTAATCATTAAATTAAAAAGTACTAAAACAATTTTAAATGTGAAAAAATGTCTTATTTAACTGTGAGTGTGTGAGTGTGAGTGTGAGTGTGAGAGAATGAAAAAGAGGGAGAGAGAGAGAGAGAGAGAGAGAGAGAGAGAGAGAGAGAGAGAGAGAGAGAGAGAGAGAGAGAGAGAGAGAGATGCAAGGATCTCTTTTTTCTCCAAGTCACACTTCCCAAAATCAGCTCCTCCCTCCCCCACCCCACCAAAGTACATTTTCCAAAGTACAAAAATAAGCCCCAAACCAAAATCAGAGAGACAGAAGAGCTCTGAAATAATTAAAATTTAAAATCCATGTTAATTAACACTTAATTAGCTACTGATGGGGCAGATAAGGTGCAGGGCTTGGCGTACCCCCAGCAGGAGGTCCGCGTACCCCTAGGGGTACCCGTACCACAGGTTGAGAACCTCTGCTCTAGGACACCATCTCACCTCCTCTGATGACTCAAAACCCATGGATATTGGATAACTACGTGAGTTTCCAACCATATGTTCAAAACCCACATGGAAGATTCTGAACTCATAGATTTCGCAGTGGAAAAGATACTTAACTTGTTCCATGGGAAAAAACTTCATGGATAAAGAGATCCACATGGATTTTGCATCCAAACATGTGCCACATCTATGGGAAACACTGATTTCCATGTGCATTTTTGCATGTTTGTTCTGCGCCTAAGCTCCAGTGGGGCAAGTTGCATGATTAACAGTTGCAAGTTCAATCCTATCCTTCCCCCTCCACCCGCTGGTGTAGCTGTGTCAAAAACAGGCATGCTGTATCCAGCTGGTGGTGGGATCAGGAGGCTTCAGCAAGGAAAGGGAATTTAAATCCCCTTACCACCCCTTACATCAGCCTCCCGCTCCACAATGGGTGTCCTCAGACCTGTCTAGTGATTTTGCTAGTGCAAGTCCAAGGAGAGAAAGGGGGCGGGGAGGTTGCTCCCAGCAGGAGCCATTGCCGCCAGAGCCAGCCCTCTCGCAGCCTCCTTGCTTTTATTACATCCCCTCCCCGCCTAGTTTTGCCCCCCCTCCCTGCCCCATTCTTCCTCCCCTGCCATCTTACCTGCCTGCCTCAGCAGGTCCTTTTGGATCTTTTGACGCAGGCAGGAAGGCTCTGGCTCCAGCCTTCCCACCAGCGCTCCAGCAATGCGCTACTTAGCGCTTTGCGGGAGTCGCCACCAGCAGAACGCACATAAGATTGGGCCGTAAGTGCACATCTAATGAGAGCCTCAATTGCAGGAAACAGGCTCATAAAAATGTGAAAGACAATCTCTGGGGGTTAGTACTGGTAGTGACTTGGAGTTGCACCATCCCCAAAGAACTATTATGACTGAGATGCATCTAATACCTCTGGGGATTCCTCAGACTGCAGTCTGCCATTGATGAAAAAGCAATCCATTAAAGTGATGGAGAATGTCACTGCAGGAGAAATAATTACAATTGACCCTGAGACCTTGTGCATACAAAGCATACTAAACACTTTGTTTAGTAACATTGTGAGATTAGGCAGTTCCATACGGTGTGCTCCAGTTAAATTAGTCATTCCAAGGCGAGAGACAATCTGCAATAAATCATCCTATATACTGCAAGCAAGCATAAATTAGGGGAAGGAAAACAGCTCTATGCAAATAGTATGTGCTTCCTATGCTTGCTCCCTTTTTTCCACCCATATGTTTCCTTTAAGGAAAGCCTCAGTGTTAAGTTCGGGGGGGGGGGGAGAGTTTCCTTGAGGCACTTTGAAATCAGTGCCATATCAGAAAAACCACATGGTCGGACAGGCAGTTCATTTTGTGGATTCTGTTTCTTCTTTACCAAAACAATAGGTCTTAGACAGCCTATTTTCTGGGATTGGCATGTGCCAACAACTGGGCATGTGACCTCACCTGACCAGTTCAGCAGGCAAGCAGGAATGACAAGGAGGTCATAAAACGTTTTTGCATGGAAACTTTCATGGCCCGCAATTATGGACAGAGACTTGGGTGTTACGGGTAACATAGCCATGTATATTAAACTGAACCGACCTGAATGAAAACGAAATTACAAAAACTGCTTGCGTCTTTCGTTGTTCACGAACACAAGGCAGACAAGTTCTGTTAAAATCCAAAGTCCAGTAGTTAAAACTCCGACGTTTCGTTTCCTCCTTCCGGAAACATTGTCCAGGAATACAATCTAAAAGAATACAATCTACAGCTACCAATCTTTTAGATTGTATTCCTGGATAATGTTTCCGGAAGGAGGAAACAAAACGTCGGAGTTTTAACTACTGGACTTTGGATTTTAACATAACTTGTCTGCCTTGTGTTCATGAACAACGAAAGATGCAAGCAGTTGTAATTTCGTTTTGATTCAGGTCGGTTCAGTTTAATATACATGGCTATGTTACCCGTAATACCCAAGTCTCTGTCCAGGTCGTAAAACATTCAACAATCCTTAGGTCAAGCCTAAGGATTCATGCGTGTCCCAGCTTGGCTGTCTCAAGGATCAAGTAGCTGGCTTACTGAAGGCAAAAGTTACAACAAATGACTCATATACTATAGAAGATAAATGGGAAGCCTTTCTTGCAAGTTCTAACAGCAATGGACACAGCACAGATGGTGTTTCAGGCACCAATCTCTGGGGTTTGTGATACTGATGCAAATTTGCCCATCCCAGAAAGGCTTGATTATTAGTAAAAAAACCCTTTGAGTAATGTTGTTTTCCCTTTGGCTTCCAAGGAAAGTGATGCATGAAGTAAACATAACAAAGGCATAGTCATTCCCATTTGCTTTGAAACTGGTCCAAGAAAAATATAACAACATAACTTGGAGATGAGCCTACCTACAGACCTTTTTTTTTTTTTTTAATTTACACAATTCTTTCTTTTTGTATTGTTTCAGAGTAGTGAATATGGTAAGTTGTAAGTGAATATTTCTTTTCATTTTGTGGCTTGGGAAAAGAGTCTATGGCATTCATGACATAGAAAGCTCAACTGTAACATCCAGGTCAGGTCACATAAAACTATTTCTTTATTGACATTCACGTTCAACAGGGTTTCTGGTCATTTATTAAAAGGATTAAAACTGTCCTTGTCCTGACATTTCGTCCTAAGCATTTCCGACATCTTCAG
The DNA here is from genome assembly GCA_026170595.1 of Plestiodon gilberti rubricaudatus. Lineage (NCBI taxonomy): Eukaryota > Metazoa > Chordata > Lepidosauria > Squamata > Scincidae > Plestiodon > Plestiodon gilberti. Next base: position 265,388,149 of record JANXHW010000001.1, read on the forward strand.
AGGTTTGACAGCAGCTACTAGAGACTGGAGTGCTCTCCCGGCAGTTTTGACCTTCCATTTAAAGACCCATGCTGCCATATCTGGTGTTAACGTATCCGGTGCAGCACGGGTCTTTAAATGGAAGGTCAAAACTGCTGGGAGAGCACTCCAGTCTCTAGTAGCTGTTGTCAAACCTCTGAAGATGCCGGAAATACTTCCGACGAAACATCAGGACAAGGACAGTTTTAATCCTTTTAATAAACGACCAGAAACTCTGGTGAACATGAACATTTTTAATTCTGAAATCTGGACCGGTCGTGAAAACTTGAGAACGTACATATTTCTCTATTGGTCTACCTGACTATGTTCTTTAGGTTTGTTGAATGAGGGCCCAATCCAAACGAAATCCCTCCCTGCTCATGCAGCAGTGCCAATGGAGCATGTACTGTATCCTGCAAAAGGGGGGGGGGGGGTCGTGGAGGTCTCCTTGAGGTAAGGGAAGTATCAGGTCCCTTTTGCAAGCCTCCACCAGTGGGGTTTATTCCCAGCTTCTCCTGCCATCCCTCCTCCTTCTCAATTCACTCAGTGATTGAGTGAATTCATTGTCCTTTGTTGATGGTGCTTTTGCACTCTTTTGTACAACAATTCACACACTACATTTTCCAAGCATGGCAACATTCCTATGAGTAGTAGGACCCAAGCCCTACATACTCAAGATACTTCCCTCATATTCCTCTGCAATCATTTTAAGATATCCTCCTGGCCTAGGATATCTAGGCACAAATGCTTACAGTGATCAGGTTCATAGGGACCCATTCACAGTGATTGCATTTCATTTGAGAAACTATTCGAGCCTCCTTCTAGGAGCATTTTTGTTGTTGTTCAAATTCTATTTGGGTAGATGGTGGTGGTTGGGATTAGCCTGGCTTGAGGGATGTCTATGTGTATAAAAATTAAGATGTGGATGGACTCCCAGTTGATCCTGGAATGAGTTATCATGTCACCCGATTCATCATCGTTTGACATAAACCTTTCTTGCTTTCACTTATCTCGTAATAGGCCCCAGGAACCCATGTGTCCGGGTGACTGGCGCAGATTTGGTACCCGTGTTTTTAAAAACGATTGGAATAATTAAATATCAATTTCTGTAAGCCTGAACTGAAGATTTTAAGAACATTCCCTGAGGCACAAAGACAAATGTTCCATTGCTACAGTTTTCAAGTCATTTTGCTGGAGTTATTTTGTGGATTCCAGTTCTTTCTCATAAACTGCTTTGTGGTCTATGTTTGATTTGATTCTTTAGAAATTAATCTCATCTGGACGAAACAGAACCAATGTGCAAAACTGCCTGACCATGATGCTAAAGCAACTGCTGAACTATCACCTGCAGTTTCTGCCGAAGACCTTTATTTTTAGAACATTTACTTCTTCCTCAACTCCCAATAAAATCACTGATGTGAATTGATGTTTGAATGTGAATTGATGTTTGAAAAGGTATTCACCAAAGATGTTGGAAAATGGACAGAAAGAACATTTTATCCGCCAGATTATGCTGGCAAATCCAAAGGGCAAAGGGAAAAAAAATCAATTCTAACAGAAATTAAAAATAAATCCAGCACTTTCTTCTTTGGTACATTGCTTCTGCAAATTCTACTAAAAGATATAGGTACTTTCCCACTTGTTTGAAAACCTAGTGGAAAGGTCAATTCTACGGTCTAACTTAAAATGGCTGTAAACTTGGTTTGGGAGTGCTCCTGGATCTAGTTTGCAACAGGGATGCCCACAGGCGTCGTTACGCGCCCCCCTGGTGATGTCACTGCAGGAAGTGACATCACTGCTGCCGCCAAACATTCCTCAGAGACACAGAGGCGGGAGGGCCAAAACACTGGCTACCAGTATGCTCTGGGCACAATTCAAAGTCCTTAGTGGCTTGGGTCAAGGAAGGACTGCTCTGCCATATGAACCTGTCTGCTTATTTTAGATCAGATGGGGAGGCTCTTCTGTGTGTCCTTCCACTTTCAGACTCCTGGTTGGTTGGGACCTGGGAGAGAGTCTTCTCAGTTGCACTTGGGTTCTTGAATTCCCTCCTTAGGGAGATACAGCAGGCTTCAGCCTTGCTGGCTTTCCACCAAGATGTAAAAACAAGGCTATTCCTGTTTGTAGGTCTTGGATGTTATTCAGATGATTTTGCTTTATGTTGTTTTCTTATTGCTCTGGGCTTTAGTGCTGCTTTTCTTGTTGTTTTGTTGATATTGTCATTGCATTTATTTTGCTTTTAGTGTTTAAAATGTAGTTTTATAGTTTCTTTTTATTGTCGTGAGCTACCTTGAGTGCGATTTTTAGTGACAGAAAAGCAAGATAGACATCCTTAAAATAAGTAGATAAATAAGCAAGCAAGAATGAGTTGGTAATCCTATGCCCTCTCAGCAATGCCGACAAAAACAGTGTGAGCGGGTGCTCGTGGGCGAATCCGGTAGGGGGGTGCTCAAGGGTAGGTCACTCTCTCCCGATCCCAGGGGCGGGGTGTAGGTCTCCAGACCGGCACCCAAGGGTTGAGGATCGGGGCCCTGGGGCCTCGATAAGTAGCCCCCAGGGGTCAGCGTTGGCCTCAGGGTAGCTAGAGGGTGGGGGTTGAGTCACCACGCAAGCCACCTCTCTCAGCTAGCCGGCTGGTCTTAGGCAGGAGGGGAGACACGGCTGCCCTTGCCTCGCAGCCGACTAGTTCATCACTGGCCGGCTGCCTCCTTATATAGTCAGGGAAGGGGGAAGTCCCACCTCCTCCCTGGGAACCCGTCCGTTCTTCCGCCTTTCGCCGGGGTGCACCCAGCCCGGGGGCTGCGCAATCGGGCTGGCCGACCCTTGGGCGGCTGCTGCCGGATCGTGGGGATCCCAGGTAAGTCCGAGGATTCTGCGGACCCCAGGACAAACAGTATGCTCTTGACCCATAGTGATACCTCTCATTTCTAACTGTTGATACTAGGGAGGTGGTGGAAACCATTTCTCAGTGCCTGGGGACAATGTTATTGTGGTTGATGGCAAAAAACTCAAACTGAAATGTGACACAAGACAGAAGCTGTTGGCCAGTAGTTCTGCTGACCTGGCTGGAGGTGTTCAAGTTGTTCGGGGGGGAGGGTTGTCACGTGTTAGTCTCACTCCTTTTGAAAGACCAAGTACTGTGTGCAGTTTGGTGGTGCTCCTCAGTATGGGGCTATCGCTGGACAACCCGATGATACCTACAACCAGGATTACCTTTCACCAGCCCTGGCTAGTTTGCCAACTGCAGCCCTGGATAAAACAGATCCGGCCTCACAGCCCGATCCTGCCCAAACATAGGCTGGCGGAGCGAGCACCAGGTGTCATAAACGCTAGGGTGGAGCACTAGGGTGTCGTAAATGTGCCATAAGGCTCACTTTATAAGGAAGGGCATGATATTAATTCCTAACAATAAATACATAAATTATTATTATTTTATTTATTGAATTTCTATCCCGCCTTTCTCCCCCATAGGGGGACTCTATGAATGAACCACTCTATGAATGAACCATAAATAAATGAACCACTCTTTTGTGAGAATAGTGCGCTTTGGATGCTTGGTACTGTAATGGGATACCATCATGTGCAAGGATGCTCTGGCCACCAGAAAACCAATAGAGCAGTATACTAGATAGTTATGTTTCCCTATTTCCATTTAAAGCCTCCTTATTTACATTTAAGACCTCAAAGTGAGTTTACAATGAAATCTTTGACGTAGTGTTATAGCTCCGTGAACAGTGAACTGTATAACAAAGAAGCAAAAGAAGACTTGTTGTCTCTTTGGACCTACAGTGACAAAGTGCTTCAGCGATGCAAGAGATATTAATTACCTTCAGGATATAAGGAGGACAGAAGAGAGGATTAACTTGACTGATCTATTGTGCCCCATTTCTTTTGTTTAATACAGACCCCGTTAATGTATTTCTCTTTTCCTCACTAAAATCTCCAGTAATATTAGAGATGTGCTGATACCACAAAAGCCACCTGCAGATAACACGGACACACAACCTGCTTCTCACAGGTATCAGATTCATTGGTTACCCTAAAAAAATCCAGATCAGATGTCTTCATGTCTACCTGCATTTCTTCATCTCTTTTCTTTCTTTTTAAAATCGAATCAGAAAAGACAGGTGCTGGCTAGGGTTTTAGCAGAAATTTGGCTAAATACCGGTAACTGAGAGACATTAACAGAACTGTGTGGAGGGGGCGATTCCAGAACATCACGTGTTATAGCATTTTAGTCTTTTGAATAGCAACTGAATATAGCAGGCTACAGCGGTATAGTTTTAAATGGATGCAAAAAGCCACTTACAAAATGCCAGCATGTGCAAACAATTTCTACGTGAAGATAATGTAGCCTTCATTGCCATGTACAGCATTGTTGCCTCCTGCCGCGCTCTTTAATAGTGCAGAAATGAAGACACAAGTTAACACAAAACACACACTTTAGGCAAAATACTGTAAGTTCCTGAAAGCCACAGGAATGCTACAGGAGGTCACTGGTTTGCATCTGGTCCAGGACATTAAAAACAGAAATGGGGAGGAATGTGCTAGATGAATGCTGTAACTTGATAGACTTTCAAGATGAGGACCATCTTGCATGGTCAGCAGAGTTGGCTCTGGTGAGGAAGTGGCCCCCTTCAAAGCTCTCGTAAAATGAAAGACAATGTTTGCCGAGTCTGCATCACTGTTTCCTTCCTATCATCCGTGTTTTCTACAGGTAAACAGGTAAGGAGTTTTTGTTCAATTGATTTGGTACAGATGTCTTAAAATGTTTACTTCTAGTACTGACACAGATTCTTACATTCAACTTTATGTGTCTTTTCAAAGGCAGAATGTTATTCACATTAAACCATTGCTTGGAGGGCTGGCATATATTGATTGAAATAGGCTATAATTAATTTTGCGGGAAGAGGATATAATTGCACTTTGGAGTCAGTTTAAGATGTGATGATACAGTTAACTTTGTTAAGGAAGAGAGAGTGACATTAATTTGTCATGACTTCAGCAATCTTCAGCTGCACTTGTTCATGCCCACGGCCTATACTATCCTCACCCATTGACTGGTTCTGTGGAACAAAGCTGGGCTGAACTTCCAGCTTCAAGCATCTCCTGTCCTGTTTGGTGACTATCTAGTATTGGCTCCCTGACCTTGATGACTTCTTCAACTGACCTCCTGCAGCAAGCAAGAGCAGTTCTGAGTTGCCTAATAATTACGTAGAAATGGTACCTTTCGCTGTTGTCTGGGGAAGTCATTCATCAGCCACCACAGTGTAGTTCCAACCATATGTCTGGGTCAAACGGTTTGACTCGTATCAAGGAAGCTTCCTGACTGGCCAGAATGGCGCAATTATAATCGACATTTCAAAAAGAGATATCCTTCAGTAAAAGGTATTCATTGACGTAACACATTTTTTTTTGACTGAGTAATATATCTGAGAATCAGGTTGGCCTCTTTTGGGTAAAATGAAGCAGCCCCATTCCTTCCTCTGTTAATAAAATCTGGAGAAATTTAGCCAACAAGAAAATATTTCTAGACGGAAATTGTTTGTATACATCTTTCCAACAGCATTTGATTTAAAACTGCTAAAGTCATTACCTTCTTTCTTTTAGGTGGATCAAAGCCCAGGTCTCCAAAAATATGACTACAGTTCTCTATTTGCCTGTTGATCTTCTGCGGTAAAACTCCCCAGCTTGGAAACTATCTGCGCCAAATGGCTTTTGGTATCTTCTAAAATAAAGATTCCAAACTTAGATTTTTTTTTCTCCCTGAAAATATGCCTTGGACTTGAAAATCTTCAAGACTTCCTACAGCGTCAATTTTGGCATGTTTACTAACCATACAAGAAACAGAATAGCATATGAATTCATAAAGTGAGGAATGAAAATTAGATATGTATACACAATTTAAAGCAGAATATGAAAAACCATTCCCACAAAATATGTAAAGAGTGTGTTTTTGTCATCTCATTAGTGGAGACTCTGTTTCAAAGCTATTAATCTTTTTCATGCTTCCCCCCCCCCCCTATAACCTTCTCTTTCTCTCTGATCTGCTGAAGTCTAAAATGGTTTGGTTTAATTCTAAGCCATAATTTACCAGCAATGTTGTTCCTGACCACAATGATAGATTTCCACCATACGCCAGTAAAACGTGCAGCATCCTAAAACAGATTGACTCACGGTCTAAACATTTAGGAAAGAACTACAGCTTTCATTGCTTCATTATATAGGTATGTGGCCATCCTTTTCTATGATCCACCAAAGTTCTACAGCCATTGGTTTAAAGGGGAGCGAGTTAAACACGTGCTCAACTCTTTCACTGAAATCAGTGGGATTTAAAAGTTCTTAGCAGTGGTGGAGGGCTTCTCTATACACTGCAAAGTGGAATTAACTAAGCAAATGATTTGAAGAAGGATACAATATCCATGAGATGTTTTCTCCCAAATGTAACATTTTATGTGACTTGATTGTTCAGAAACAGTGAACCAGTAGAACTATTGGTCTGTTTCAACATATGTGCAAATGCATTTCAGCGCTCAACAGAGAAGAAAAAGTTGCGAAAATTCATTTTCACAATTAACGATGGGCCAATTTGGATATTACCAATCAAGCCACCCCCCACAATCTGATTAGGGATGGGATTGTACATATCCCTTTCCCTCTTCTGGTGTTACTTTCCCCTTCAACTCACATGGGGGAGTGGTCTTTCTGATCCTCCCCCTCACACATGATCACACATGATCTAAGGGCCAAACTAGATGTGCACCTAAATGCACAAAGAAGCCTTATGGTGGTGTTTTGTTTTGTTTTTTTACATTTTTTAAAACTAAAATAAAATTGGTGAAACTGTGACAGGGGTAAGGAGGCGTTAGTATGTTGCCCTTGTCTTGGCTTTGATTCTTATTGCGCTTTCAAACATGCTATTTTTAGTTTTTAGAAAAAATTACCATTGGAAGTTTTTTTTTTTTTTTTTTAAAAACTAAAAATAATGTGCAGAGATTGAGATCAAAACTGCAGTGAAGGTGTAGTACTAAAGCCTCCCCCCCATGCTTTCAGTAATGTCATGGCCTCTCTGCGGGGTTATTAATTAAAAAAACCGTACCTCCCCCATTGGGCTTCATTGCGTGTTTAAGTGCAGGTCTAGTGTGGTCCTTGCTTTAAAATAGTATATTGATTATGTGTGTTTTCTGATGAAAATGGGAAGTGGGTCGCAATCACTGTGGAGAGCCAATTTGAAGTGTGGGGAGACCCACAGAGCGGGCTGCGGGCCTCCCCAAACGCTCCGGAGGGCTGATGTGACCCTCAGTTAGTTAAACATAACCCTTCCCCCCCCCGGAAGTGGTGTGATCCTGTGAGTGCTGCGGTCGTCATGGTTGTTGTCATGCCCTTAAGGGGCTGGCAGCCACTTCAGTTCTCCTGGTGGGTCGCGACCCGCCAGTTTGAGAACCGCTGGTCTAATGCAAAATAGTGCTCCTTTGCTTGTTCATACAAGTGTGGGTTTTGATCCATATGTTGAGCAACTTCCCTCTCCTTCCTGGCTGCTTTAAAAATGAAAAATGGTTAAGGAAAAGTGAGAGTTCTTAGGGAGTCATTTGTTCAAGCACAGATTATCATCACTTTTAATGTGATCCAGGGGACTTTATATGTCTCTACATTTTAAATTGAGTAGAAAACTGCAAAAAGCTGTCCGAGTTATACATTTATGGATAAAAGAGAAAATCTTGGATACCACACATAAGGGGAAGTTGTAGGTCAGGGCCAGGTTGGGAGATGGCATTAGTGAGGCTATTTATCATATGGGTTACAGAGCTAACCACTGGGATGTGTTTTCTTTCTAGAGGCAGCTGAATGACATTTCCAGAGGGGGGAATCACTGTACACCATGCAATAAATTCCTTGAAAAGGTATTAATCTTCTCACTTTCCTCACCACTGAGTAGCCACAACCAACCCCCACAGGTCGGGCATTACGACACCCATGCTTCCAGGTCCAAAAGCATGGCTTTTATGGAGACTTGCATCTTAGCCCTTCTCACATTAAACATTACTTGCTATCATTTTGGACAACCTCATGCGGAATGGTGTGTATAGCCCTTTGTGCTCCCATAAACCGGTTTCTCCATGCATATTGGTTTGGCACCACAAAATTATGACCGAAGTAAATAGGGAAGTGAATGATTTAAAAATAACAGAAATGTGTAACTTTTTGGCACTAGGCTGGAGCCCAAGGAAGGAAATGTGGAAAGGCTGTGTATATTTATTGGAAAGTGACTATTGTTCCATGAAAATAAACAGCATGATGCTGATAACAGCACAATCCTGTCTAGAAATAGACCAGGATGTCGCAAACATGCCGTAAAGTACGTTTGTGGCACCCAGTGTGTAGGCAGCATTGGCGTCGAGGCCGGCACCGCTCTACTCGCCACAGATCCAGAGCTGCACCCACTGGGGAAGCTGAGTTCTCCGCCGGGTGGCGGAGGGGCATGGGGAGGGCGGAATGGGGCATTCCCAGGGGGATGGGATTGGTCGGCCAGGCCCAGGAAGGGGAGGGATCGGTGGCAGCCTCCTCCGCCATATCCTATCTCCCTTCCTGAGCCTGGCCTGGGCCTGGCCGATGTTACACGGCCGGCTCGAATATGCACCAGCAAAATAGCTGGCTCACATTTGAGTAGACCCATTGGGGCTCTACTCGGGGTAAGGGGATGAATGTTCCTTTACCCTAAGGATGCCTCCAGCTGTGCTGGTGCAGACCCCATTCTGCACAGAAAGCGATGGGCACCTTATTTGCGCCACTGTGTCCTGCTAGAGCCTAGACAGGATTGGGCTGTAAGTTGCTTCACTTCAATATAGAATTTTAGTCAGTTAACCTTTTTGTGAATAATTGGAAACCATTTATTGATTTTTTTAAGAGAGAGAGAGAGAGAGAGAGAGAGAAGAATGATGTGATGGTATGCAGATTTAATGAGTTGGTGATATTTTGGCTTAATTGGATATTATATGTAGAAAATAGTGAATAGTATGCTAGTAGGATGTATTGCTTCGCGCTTGTTATAACTTTACGAAATACGTATTGTTTTTATGTTTTAATATTATATTAATAAAATAAAAATATATGACAAAAATATAGAATTTTAGAATGCTGAGGCATATTATGGTATTTTTGAAGCTGGACTTTGAACATATTTGGGTTAAGATAAATGTGTTACTTCAGTTCATTGCTTTCATATGCAGAGGTGTGGAGAAAGCATTTGAAAAGTAACAAGAGATGCATTTCATTCTAAGACTCTAACATGTTCATTCTATATCCAATTATTGCAATCTAATGAGAAGCTCGTTCTACGAAAGTCTTGCTACACTGAATGAGAGTTGGACAATAATATTACTAGAGCCCATGCACAATGAACTTTGATTGCTTCTGCAATAGACATTCCAATTTGGAATTGGAATGTCAGTTCCAATTTGTCCAATTCCTTTAGTAACATCCAACAGGCAACTTTAGCATTAGCCAGCAGGCTCCTTCAATGTTTTTCCAGTGATATGATCTTCTGAAAGTATATGACAATACAGGTGAAGAGGGACTGTTGACAGCTTTTCTTTCTATTTGGATATATTGGTGTCAGAACATGATGCTCTTTAGAGAACCTTTAGAGAACATCTGCAAAAGTATAAAATAGTTTTCAGTCACTTGGTCTAAAGTAAAACATAGCTAAACTTACAGGGATTATTTTGCAGTGTTGATATAATCATTTAGTATGATGATATGTTGATATGAGAAAAGTAATTGCAGAACCAGAAATGGTTGCAGCCCAACTTGATGACAACTACCAGGACAAGACAATATAGTGGTACAGGAAATGCTAAGAAACTTGGTGACTTGAGTCTTTTTCTAAAGGGCTTTTTGATTAATTAAAATATATGTTTGGGAAAAACAAAATTAGAACTCACAAAACATTACAGGATCTGTGTTAAAGGAGCAGTAAAAACCACCTTGTTTGAATCACACTCTTACAGTTTGATCAGAATTTGCTGATAGATACCATCAAGGATTTTGCTAAGAGGAAATAAGTAATAGACAGGCAATTCCAAGACTGTACAATTTATACATCTTTCATGTATCAATTATGATTTTAAAGGATTATTTTTACCAGCTATACTTATTGTTTCTTCTACTCAGTAGAAACTCCCATCATGTCCATTGGGGCTTATTCCCAGGAAAGTGCATAGAGGATTGCAGCCTGACCTGTTGATCTCACAGGACTTTTGAGTAGACATGCATAGGGTTGTGTTGCATGTTTTCCATAGTTGCTTCTTGGACACTTGGGCTGCAATCCTGTACACATTTACTAGGAAGTAAGTCCCATTGAACTCAATGGAGCTCACTTCTGAGTAGACACTCATAGGATTGTGCTGCTGGTTTTGTTTTTTTTAAGTGCTGTCATTTAAGGCCATGGCAAAACAGTATCCAAAAAGGGAAGAAATGTATAACTTCCCTAGATCACTGTGCAAGTCCTTAAATCCAAGCATTTGTGGTCCCCATATTATTGAAATGAAACGGTGAGCTTGGCATAGTTTAGTCATGATTCTAATAAGTAAGCCTTTATTTTCCCTCCAAATTCAGTGGGCACAGAATCGCACCACAAGCTGACTGAAAGCTTTTCCCAAACAAAGTAAACCAACCAAACATTTTCTACCCTTTTCTATTCCATTGCATAAATACACCCTTGCTGCTTGTCCTTTGTTTGCTTCCAGTGCTGCACAGTGGACAGTAATCTAGGCATAGCAGTAAACCTGTCTTGATCATGACAATGTTCATCTCTTCTCATCTCTCCGGTCTTCCTTTCACTTCCCTCACCTCTATCCCAAACTCTACTGCTAAGATTATTTACCTCTCTCATTGCTCAGATCATGATGTGACGTCACTCTTCAGAACCTTCCCTGGCTCCCCTTTCACTTCAGAATCCAGCACATCTTATCTTTCATTATGTCCCTGCCCTTGACCTCCACTCCTGTAACTCTACCACCCTCAGCCACCCAAATGTCTCCTGCCCCCTTAAACAAATCTACTCATTCTCTCTTGCTGCCATATGTCCCTCTTAGAACATGTATGTGGTGCCACCTTTGTCTAGGCTTACCAGATCGTCGACCGGGACGGAGCGTTCTCCCCTTAAGGGGGTGGGGTGTGGGGGGGCCATAACGCATCGCGATGCGTTATGGCCCCCCCACACCCCGCCCCCTTAAGGGGAGAACGGTCCGTCCCGGTCGACGATCTGGTAAGCCTACCTTTGTCTCTTTCATCAAGTCCCTCCTCCAAACACACTTTTTCTGTGTGACCTTCAGCTTATCTTCTCAATCCTTATTCCTAGGGTTACCATATTTTTGATGACCCAATCTGGGACACAAACGCACACACACACACACACACGATTTTTTTTTTGGCGCCATTTTTTTAAAAATTTCTTGTTTTTTGGTGTGGCTGTGAAGTAATTATTCTGAATGAAGGGCTTCCAGGCCGTGTTGTGTGTGAGGCTCGCGAGGAAACAAGGAGACCTGGCCGGCGTTATTCAAATTATGTTGACTTGAGCAGTGAAAGAAAAATGGCGGCGGCCACAGCCACAGTAAGGGGGGGAATAAATAAAGGAGGGATAAATAAATAATTTTGGGTGGCCTTACGGCCCACGAAAACAAACAAACAAAAAAAATTACTTCACAGCCAGACTAAAAAACAGGAAAAATTCAAATCCTAGTCATGTCTCCTCAGAAGTAAGTCCTGTTGTGTTCAATGGGGCTTACTCCCCGAAAAGCGTGTATTGGATTGTAGCCTCAGGCTGTTGTTTTCCCCATTGTCTGGTTTAGATTATAAATGTGTTGATGTCATAGAAACAGTGGTGTCAATTTTAAAGTGTTTAAAATACATACATAGGCGAAAACAGAGACACCTACCTCAAGGACTTTATAATCTAAAAGAGACAATGGGGAAAAGTACAAATGAGAGAGGGAGAAATCACGATAGGGAAGGAAGATGTGCTCAGGTCTAACATGTACTTACAGTTTGATTATGGTTGGGAATATAAGCAACTAAGGGCCCAATCCTATCCAACTTTCCAGTGCCAATGCAGCCACAATGCAGTCCCGAGGTAAGGGAACAAATGTTTCCTTACCTTGCAGAGTCCTCCATGACTGCCTCCCCACCGCAGGATGCAGCACATGCCCTGTTGGCATGGCTGCATCGGTGCTGGAAAGGATTGGGCCTTTATATAGTAAGTTATTACAATAATAAAGTCACTCAGAGACTAGCTAGTTAGCTAATTTCACTAGACAGCAACAACTCGTTTCAGCAGTATGCTTTCCAAAATCAAACTCATATTTTCATTTGGTGTGAAGTCCTAGGAACCTTTTCAGAAAGGAATGTGTTGTCTGATCTTATGATATGGTCTGAAGGCACAGGCAAGGGAGGTCCATCCATGAGGCTGACAGAAAAAGCCACTTTGAGCAGCGCACTGGGGGAAGAAGGAAACTTGCGGGAGGTGCTCTGCACCCTGCAACTGCCCTCCACTTGGTCTCCTGTATCTCCCCCCTCCCCGAGTGTGTGAGGGAAGACTGGGTGGGGTGACCAGAAGTGTAGCAATGCTGCCCCTTGTGATGCCACTGCCGGAACTGACGTCACAGGGCCCGCCCCCGAGTGACATCGGCCGGACGAAAATGTCCATCGTGGCTCGGGCGGGAGAGTGCAGGCAAAATCAAACAGCCCTGCGGAGGCGGCGGATGGCCTCTCCTACCCGCTCCAAGCCATTCCGCCGCTGCCGCCTGCAGAGCTGCTGCCATGTTCTCCACTGCCATTTACTCGCTGCCCCCATTTTATGGCCACTGGACCCGGTAAGATGCCCTCTGCCTGCTGCCCGGGGGCGGTCCGCCCCCCTGCCCCATCCCTTCCTATACCACTGAGGGTGACTTGCCTGCTCCTCAGATGCCACTGTTGAAAATTGCAGAAGTGGCCCTAGAGGAGGAGGAGATAAGGGTGCTGTGATACTGTTTCTGATGGTTCTCTGGGCAGGAAAGATCCTGTGGTCCCCCAGTACCCTTTCAGCAAAAACTGGGTTCAGAAGACCTTGGGAGCAGGTCTCTTCTGCTCCCAGAATCCTCCAGGTCTGGCCTATTTTGAAGAAGCACTGAGCTTTGAGAAGGTAAGCAGGCAGTGGTGCTGGGGGGGGCATGCGGGCTCTGGACCCCTCTTCAACCTTCAGCCAGCCCTGAGCACAGGATTTAACAACCTTTTTGATGGGAGACACCAAGAAGACCTATGTATGCAACTTTGAATTATGTCGGAGACAAGACAAGTTATAAACATAACAAATAATTTAATTTGATGGGTTAAACAGACTAAAAGCAAGCAATTAAGTGTTGCCTCCAGTCACATTCATACACTCATGCAGTTGCACTCATGAATCATTTCTATGATTCAACAAAGCAGAGCAAATTGTTTGGGGGACTTCTCTTTTATTGTTCTTAAACACACATAGTTCCTGGTATAATAAACTGTTGAAAGCACACTGATTGTGTCTTTTCCAGGTTATCAAGTTTTATAAGCCACTTGATGAACTTGTTGAAAAGTTATGGAGTACTCATTTGTCCTTAGCAAAGGGAAGTGAATTTTATGTGCGCTAATTAGAAAACTGAACATGAAATTACCATGATCATGGAGTCTGAGTCCCAAAAAGGAATTTCTGTTTCAAAGGGAGAAAAAGATGCACTCTGGTGAACAGTTTGTTTAATATATTGTATAGACATAAGAACCTACTATAGGGTAAGAAAACTCTTTGGTTTCTTACCCTGTCAAACTGTGCTGGTTATATGATCTGAAGTGCATGTTAGCCTCTGGTTGATTTGTATTTTACACAAGTGAAGGAAAAAAAAATAAAGATCTGTGATAAACTAGGAAGCTCAGTCCTGGCTCCAGTCGACACCATGCCTTACCATCTTCTGCATGCCCACGTGTGTGCATGCCCCCTCTCCCCTCCATCTTTCCCTTTCCACCCATCCACCGCAGATCACAGTGGCACAGACTCCTATCTATCAACTGGATCTGGCTCCCCTTTCAAACCGGCTGGTGTGGACACAAAGAGCAGATAAGGACTTCCTCTCCCATGCTCTCTGCCCACCCCAGCCTGTTTGAAGGGGGAGTGACCCAGACTGTGATGGGAAAGAGGAGGTGGGGCTGCTGCTTCAGAGATAGTGATCTTTTTTTCCTGCTGGCTCCCTGTCAAGAAAAGGGAGATCATAGGAAGGTCTTATTGACACCCAGTCAGGGCGATGGTGTTCCCAGTATCAATGTATGGTTGCAAAAGTTGGACCATAAGGAAGGCTGAGCGCCGAAGAATAGATGCTTTCGAACTGTGGTGCTGGAGAAGACTCCTGAGAGTCCCTTGGACTGCTAGGAGATCAAATCAGTCAATCCTAAATGAAATCAACCCTGACTGTTCCCTGGAAGGACAGGTACTGAGGCTGAAGCTCAAATATTTTAGCCACCTAATGCGAAGAGAGGCCTCTCTGGAGATGACTCTGATGCTGGGAAAGATTGAAGGCAAAAGGAGAAGGGGAAGGCAAAGGATGAGATGGTTAGACAGCATCACCGATGCAACGAACATGAAAATGAGCGAACTCAGGAAGATAGTGGAGGACAGGAAGGCCTGGCGGGATATGGTTCATGGGATCACGAAGGGTCGGACACGACTTAACGACTGAACAACAAACCTCCTCCTTCCCAGCAGAAGCTACCATCACCCCTGCAATCATCCTGTGTGCTACCCTTTCCAAAAAGTGGGGTAACAGAGATGAAGGGTGTGGCAGCTGTCTAGCCTGGAGGATGAGCTGGGAGGAAGAGTGAATGCAGGGCACCCCCACCTGTTCTCCACACATCCCCAACTCACTGCCTCAAGCAGCCACTTCACCTGATTTCAGGAACAGGCTGGCCAAAGATTTGATTTATTACGTATTTAGAAAGAATATACAAAAGTAGGTCCTCTGTACTACTTTCATCTATTTCCTTCCTACCGAAAGCTCACAGTCCCTCCTGTTCCTCAGGATCTTGCGTGAGGTTTTTCCTCCAGCACGCAGCAGCAGGTTGGTGTTGTACACATTACTGTTATTACATGGAGGAAGCTACAAGAATCACAGAAGGTGACAGCTGGAAGAGACCTTGGAGGACCTCTAGTTCCAATCCCTACTCAGCGCAGGTAACTGCTACAGCATCCCTGACAGGTGGTCATCCAGCTTTTGCTTGATATCCTCCAATGAGGAAGAACCCACGACTGCATGAGGCAGGCTATTCCAGTGCTGGACGGCCCTTACAGTGATGAGATTCTTCCTCATATCTAGCCTAAATCTACCTCCCTGTAGACATCCTATGTGACAACTATTGTGTGGTGAACACATCCAAGATGCTTCTTTTGTGACTTAATGGCTCTTGATAGGCCATATCCCCTGCTCAAGACTGGGTGCCCCTATTGTTCTGCATCCTGCAAAGGGTGCAGTAGAGGGCTCCTTGATTGTTCACGAGGCCTGTGCCTTAATTATCATACAACTCTTGATTAATTTTATAATGAGGTTGGTCAGGGAAGCCAAGGTAGAAGGCACCTTTTTCTGTGTCACTAATGGCTTCCTTTGTTCATAGTCAGGAAGCTCCAGGATGTGGCCTTCTTTACAGGTTTAAACAAACCTGCTGACCGAGAAAGGTGCAGCCAGTCAGTCATGGAATTTTCCCAAACAAAAGGGGAAGCTTCTCCTAAACCAGCCAGTCAGCTAGAACGATGGTGGAGGGGGGAGTGCTTTGCAGAACCAAAGCTTGGCCTTTCCCCTAGGCCTGTGGGACCTGAGGTTTCCTTGCCCTCAGCTCAAGCAAAATACCACGACGAGACTGGTCTGGGTCAGGCTTTCAGGTCACAGAAAAATGTATTAGGCCACAGCCTGGCTACATCTTTAACAGCCCAATCTAATTGGGCAGCCATGCCGGCGTAACAAGTGTTCTGCCAGCGCCGGCTGCTGTAAGGCAGCAGTAAAGTGCGCTCTGGCAGCACACGCTGCTGGAGCACCAGTGGGAAGGCCGCAGCCTTCTCCCGCAACGATGGAGACCCTCTGGAGGAGGTGAGCTGGTGCAGGGGGTTGGGTCACTGCCATCGCTCGAGGTGGGGCGGAAAGCTAAGTTCTGCAGCTTTCCACCCCACCGTTACTCTCCTGCACGAGGCGCCCCGCCCCCTTGTCGTAGGAGCCCGTCAGCGGAGAGAAAGCAACACGCAGGAGAGTCCCTGCGCGTTGCTTTCTCTCCGCTGACAGGCTCCTACAATGAGGGGGCGGGGCACCTCGTACAGGAGAGTAACGGTGGGGCGGAACGCTGCAGAACTTAGCTTTCTGCCCCACCTCGAGCGATGCCAGTGGGTTGGGCTGAACGGAGTGGGGGTGTGGGCGGAATGGGGGAGGGGTGGGCAGAATGCGGCAGTGATGGGGTGGGGAGAATTGCAGATCAGGTCCATTGGGGGACAGGATCAGTGGCAGCAGAGCACACTGAATCACGACCCCCTTCTAGGGCCTGATCCACCTGCATAGATCAACTCAGATTTGTGCCAGCGATTGTGCTCGTGTAGGTCTGAGTTAACCCATAGGGTAATACTTGCATACCCCGGGTAGACCTCCAGCAGCCAAAACTCCCCCGTGGGATGCAGCGGAAGCTATGCCGGTGCTGCTGCATCACTGCACAGGGAGTTGGATAGGATTGGGCCATAATAATGCAGGTTGGTCGGGAGGATGCTAGGAGCAAAAACTCTTGGGACTGGGATGCATGTAGCACACACAATTTTAAAAAGGAGGGCAGATAATTTGGGTGCCATTTCAAGCACCAGTTCATGTATGAGTGGGCCTCTTCCCTTGTAAAGTTTACCCAAAATATAATGCACTTTTACCAGAATTATAAAACAGACGATGAATGTATGACTTAGATTTATATAAACTATTTTAATATAAACTATCCAGGCAATTCCTTCAGATTAATGATAAACATTTCTTGGTAAAAGTTGTCCATGATGTGTCCTGTGAAAGACATTTTGAACTAGACCTAAGATGAATGAAGTGATTCTGCTAGTCTACTTGGCTAATGGAAGAGGCTGTTCATTCTTTAGAAATCGCCTGTATATTCAAGATGAGCCACATTGATGTCATACACAGGCATGGATAATATACATAGTCTGTCTAGGATGTGACAGCTAAATAGTTGGTTTTATTCTGAAAGAATTTCCCTTTAAACCGATGGAAATAAAAAACCCGAACAATTGATATGTTCACGAATGCCTTTCGCTCCTAGTGCGATCCTGACTCTCATCTAAATTGTGGCAAGTGCTGAGTGTAAAAATGATTAATTCTGCTACTTAACAAAAGGACAGATTTTCACATAAGCCTAGCACAGTCTGAAGGATCTGTACAGACATCTGAATTTGTGATCAGATTTGTAAAAATCTTTGAATCTTCCACAAAAGCTGTCAGAACTCAATAACTGATGAGAATTGTGTATGATTGAATACTATGAAAAACCAAGCACTCATTGAGCCACTTCAGTTTGCTCTGGAATGCATGCAATCTCAAGCACACAACACTCATGGCTTATGAAGCAATGAGAATTGCTTTATTACACAAGCCAGATAATCAGCACCCAGAATTCTATTCTACAAGTGAGGTCCTAGCAGCTCTGCTGCCTGAATTGGTGTGGATCTGCTGCCCCTGTCAGGACACACACATACTCTGGTCATACACCCCCCCTTTTATGTGCATGGCAGCATGCAGGTGCATGCCCCCCCCACACACACATCAGTTCACTGACCCCTTCCAGCTCACTGCTCAAAGCGACTGCTGGGCTGGCCCTGGGTGTAGTTGTAAATCAGTAGATGGTGTGTGGAGCAGAAATTCTCCAGGTATTTAGAGAATGAGTAGAATCACTTGGAAGTAGACATTTGATACATTGGACCATGAGCATTTAAGGCTTTTAAAGTAAGAGACAGGGATGTGGATCAAGGCTCTGACTCCAAGTCTCAAGTCAAGTCCCAAGTCTTTGCCCCCAAGTCCAGAGTCTTTGGTTGCGAGCTGCGAGTCCCTATCTATTTAATGGGGAAAATGAGTTTAAACCTGAATAAAATTGGACTTGTCGTAAAAGGCTCCAAGTCTCGAGTTGAGTCTTTCGAGTCCTTTACAATTGCCGAGTCAAGTCTGAGCTAAGTCAATGATGCGATTTGAGTCCGACTCAAGTCCGAGTCAATAGACTCGTCTACATCACTGGTAATAGAACCAGCACCTTGCACTGAAGCTATAGGCTAACAGGAAGCCAGTGCAGATGAGCCAAGCCTGGAGTAATCTGCTGTCTGTGCCAGGCCTCTGTAAACAGCCAGGCAGCAACATTTGCATTAGTTTCAGCTGTGTCCAAGCACCGTTCGTGAAAGAGCACAAGTGGCATTGCTTCAGAACCTGTAAGCCACCAAACAAATTCAGTTCATGAGCTGTTTATGGATCAAGAAGGCCACTCCACCTCCAACACATGTGGTGGGAACGCTCCTTGCCAGGTTCCACCCCCCAAATGTGATTACAACCTGGGGAGGGCCTGTCAGATGGCAATTGAATGAACAGGCACGAGGGAAGTCCCTGGAGTGCAGCCATGTGGTGCAACAACCTCTTTGTGCCATTCTGTTGTTTGCAAATGAAGATCCCAACCCACCCACCCACCATTTGACATAGTCTGAAATTATCTGGCTGCCTTTAGGGACTGGGTAGGAATATTTTGCTTGACTCCAAATCGGCATAGGAGTAGAGGTTTTTTTCGCCTACCCTGGCCTGTGCTCAACAGTGGGCATTTGCCAGGTAGGCCATGACTGGCAGGTATAGTGCAAGACATGGAAGAGGAGTCGGGATCTGGAGTCTGCCCTTAGGCAAGCAAGAGTCAGATGGACAACCAGAACTGGTCTCCAGAGGCTTTCTGGCAGGGATACAGGCTGGTAAATCCTCAGATTTGAATTAGGGTGCCTCCCTTAAAAGCTGCATTGCTTAGGGTAGGCAGAACAGTCTCTTGCTAAAATATTACATAAGAAAGGTGACACCATTGTTTTTACTTCATGCCTAATTTATATCCAGCAGCTCAGTTTGGTGTTATGACCATGGAAATCAGGTGCACTTTTCAGGACTTCTCACTTGCACTTTTGTGATCATTTTTACAATACGTTTCCAGACCAGTTACATCATTATCATTACAGACCATTACCCTAGAGTAGCCCCTGTGGGTTTTGGAAGTTACAGCCTGCATTTCTCAAGAGTGATCATACTGCAGATGGCTAAATAGAGGGTTTTTTTTTTAAAATCTTGTTTCACCCCACAAACCAATAACCTTTAGTTTTGTTTTTCTTTTTTTGTAAAAATAGTATAAACATCACATACCAGGGGAATGACTGTCTGTGGAAAATGATGAACCTCGGTGTTTGTTGCACTTTGCTAATATTTGACATGTTGGACTAGAGGAAATACCTAGATTCTGCCAAGACTCAATAAAACTGTTCAAGCTGCAGAGAACTTGTGGAGGTGGGAGAGCTCATCTGATAACCTCAATCTCCAGCACTCTCAGTCTGCATTTGGCTCATATGGGCTTTTATATTTATCACTGGAAAACATTTTGTAGTGAAGTGATCCAAGAGCTTTCTGGTACTCAGTAATGGCAACGCTATTGTAGAGCAATTTCGGCTTTAAGTGTATTCATAATGTTGTTCAGTCAATGTCATGAAGCAGTATGAAGCTTGTATTCAGTTTCTGTTGCTCCAGTTATTCATTCCGAAATCCAGACAAATCCAAAATCCAGACAACTTCCCATCCCAAGCAGTCCAGATAAGGGATACTCAACCTGTACTAGCTTGACTTTCATTAATTAATGACATTTTTCTCCTCCACTCAGAGGCTCGAGCAGAAGGTGGGGAAGCCTGGCACAAATTCTGTAGAATGCATTTTTTAAAACACATGTTGATGAGAAAGCAATTTGGGCAAATAACTGAAACTACAACACTTTTAATTAATTCAGAAGCTGAAACTCTATCATATCCACGCCTAATGTTCAGACTAAAGTTCCAGGACACCCCACTCAAGGCTTCAAGAAAGAAGTTGTGAAAGCACAACAAAACTTTACCTTGGTTGTATTCTCCATGTGCGCGATGGTATGGATAGTGACATTCATATGTCCCGGTAATCAACGACCCTATATTGTTTGCAGCACAGGGGTTGCAAGTCAGCTCTTGCACTACGCATTAAATGATCAGAGCATGTTCAGTGTCCCCAAATTCATTTTAGAAAAGGCATCTGAGCATACTCAAACTATGATTTCAGGTCACTCAAACTTTAGATAATTAAATTGTTCAGTAATATCATTCAAAACCATCCCATATATTCAATCACAAAATGTTGCAGCCCAAATTATCATAAATGTTCTGAAGCATTATACACTTGTTTTCAAGTCACATAAAAGCCACAGACTGTTGAATTAAACATATTCTTTTATCTTAAGGCAACACACAGGTGTTGGCTCATGTTCTAATCATTTCAAGTGATTAATTTATTGTCATCTTTTTCCTCCTTGTAGCATTTGATAAATTGACTTATAAAATATGACAAAATAGTGGAATTATTGTTTTCTTGTTTCTTGTCTTGTTCTACATGGTAGAGGTGATATTTCATATTTCATGACTCAGTTCAAGAACTTCTCACTATTTTATTTATTTATTTATTTAAAGAATTTATATCCCGCCTTTCTCCCAGCGAGGGCACAAGGCGGCTTACAACATTAAAATAAACATGTACATTAAAATAATTAAAAACACATAATTCAAACAATTAAAACAAACAACCCCAGTGGGTCACCTGTATTTACATTTGTTAAAAGCCATATAGTTAGAATACTCCTAACCAGCTAGTTGTTCCAGAAGTTTATTTATTTATATCAATAACTTAACATCTATTCATGTGCCAAAAGCATTGTAGACCAACATACAAGGACATAAAAATTTAAAACATAATTCATGGCATTAAAAGATATTGCAGCTCACCCACCCACAAATCAGATTGCAATGGAAAAGTAATAAAGCATAGAAGATGGGGAGTACAAAGATCTTAAAATTGCATAATTACCGGTAATGAAAATCCTAGGTTAATAAACATTGTGTTACATCTCTTTTCAAAATCCTAGAGACCACCTGATGTGGATCACCTTATGCAACGAGTTATGGAACTTTGGGCCACAACCGAGGTTACTGTCTTTTGGGTCCCCAACAATTAATTAATAATGTTCCAATATTTCACCATGTTTTTCTATGTCAAATGTTAAAGTGGCTTACCAAACATAGCAATGCCATTTACAATATAACCTTAGTTTATAAGAGCTATTTTATGGTTGCTGTAATAGCTTGATAAAAGGTATGTAAAAGGTACAGCTTGATAAAAGGTATGTACAACCCCCACAATTCATACAAACGGAATGGCACGTAATCATTGTGTGGAGGTCTGGCTCAGTTGGTAGCAGGGGCAGCGACAAAGGGAAGCGCGCGGGGCGGGCCGCCCGGGGGTGACACGCGCACAAGGGTGACGCGCGTCCCCCCGGCACTTACATTTTGATGCTGAAGTTGGGCCCGCCCGCCCGCCCTCGCGTCCGTTTCACTCCAAAATGAGCCGAAAACGGCGCGGGGTGTGTGCTCTGCTCCTGCGCGTGACGTCACGCGTGGGGGCGGAGCCGCTTCCTTAAAGGTGACGCGCGCCCCCGCTCTGGGGTGACGCGCGTCCTAGCGACGCGACTGTTTGGTAGATTTGCCGCCTCAGCCTGAAGATCAGTGAACAGCCAGTTCGACACGCCGCTGACAAAAAAACTGTGAAAGCCTCTGTGAGGAGAGATAAAGAGCTGCCAGCTGCGTCGGCCAAGCATGGGAGGCGATGGCCAGGGAGAGGCCAGACTGCAAAGGATACCATCTGGAATGCAGTTGTTCATGAAAGATTGAACATTTATATTCCTCATATATAAATGATATATTTACAACCATATACCGTATTGGTCTGAGTATAAGACTCACTTTTTTCTCCTAATTTAAGTTTTTAAACTAGGGGTGCGTCTTATAATCAGGCTGTTGCAATTTAATGCCAGTGATTTAATTATTTTTTTTAATAGCACCAAACTTTAAGGGTGCGTCTTATAATCAGGTGCGTCTTATACTCGGGACAATACGGTATATGGTTGTAAATATATCATTTATATATGAGGAATTGTAAATATATCATTTATACTGTATATATGAGGGGGGTTGGGTAAGCCTGCCCATGTAAACCACCTTGGATTACAGTCAGAGGAGAAATCCAATGACCAAGTAAGGCGGTACTGTATATAAATACTGTATATTATTATCATGGCCAGACCCCAAGTGGCCCTGACCCTACATGCTACCAGAGCCACCCAAGAAGAGTCACCAGTTGTATGAATCAGGCATGTGGAGAAGTGTTCATATGGAGAGGTTTGGACTGTGGACCTGGACAAAAAATGTGTTGGGTGAGCCAGCTTGTATATCTTTGGCTGAGCTTTCAAAATGCATAATATACTATTATCAATAGGTGCACCCTCAATTTACAACCTGTAGTGTAGATTATGTCCAGTTCTATGTGCACTGGCTTGCTTGCTGATACCCATCTTGCCTAAAGCTGAAGGATATTTTTCTGTTATTTATTTTGGCTTCAGAATGGCTTTGTATCCAGTCTACTGATATCTGTAGCTGTTAAATCTTTCAGTCAAAGTTCAATGTTTGTTTGGTGTTTTTTTTTCCTGTGTGGCCTGATCAAACTAACCACAGCCTACTTGTAAAGGATAATGTATCAGTATACCTTAGTGTCAAATGACATTATGAAACAACTGTCAGATTTTCATTTTTCTGGCATTGTTGGGATAAAATGATTTATCCAGTGGCAAACCTCCCTCCCCATGATATCTCTTTAAGAGCGCAATCCAGTGCAAGTTTAGAGCGGCGGCGCTCTAAACCATTGCAAATGTGCCATAAAGAACATTTGAGATGACTAGCGAATAAGGGCCATGACTAGCTAATAAGGGCCACCAGCGCGGAGGCCGGCACCTCTCACTCTGGTGCCAGATCATCCCTGCAGCCCCCTGGTGGGGGTGGTCTGGGTGGCAAGGGAGGGGCCTTTGGCCAAGCTGGCTCGGGGGGGATGGCGGCTGCCATATCCACATCCCGTTCCGCCATTTACACTCGGGGAAGGGGACAAGCGTCCCCTTCCCTGAGTAGATTTTCTGCCGGGCGGGAGCCTGCCTGTGGTGGGATCCTTAGGCAGGATTGCGCTGCCCATTCCAGATGTAAGGGAGTGGCAACAGAATACAGGTATCTTGTTGTCTTGAGTGCTCCCTGAGGCATCTGGTGGGCCACTGTGAGATACAGGAAGCTGGACTAAATGGGCCCTTGGCCTGATCCAGCAGGGGCTCTTCTTAAGATCAGGGAAAGTAGCAAATTAGAAAACTTTAGTGTGTGTGTTCCAAACTGATGCCCAAACCTCTTTTTCACTGATTGAAGAGAATATTAATATTTTTGAGTAGGAACATTATTCATCTGCATTGGTACTTTTTTTTGGGGGGGGTGCCCCTATGGGGGAAAAAAGTGGGATGAAAATCCAACAAATAATAAATCTGTGGATTATTATATTTTATATAATGATGGTGCATTCTAAATATATATTTTCTAACTGGTTGCTGAACATTTCAGCATGTGCAATGGCTAGCTATTCTCTGAGATGCTGATATCATTTGTGATATCCATGTCACTTATTTTTTTCACATCTATATCCCACCCTGCCTCCAAGGAGCTCAGAGTGGTGATCATTGCTCTGTCCTCCCTTTCTTTTTATCCGCAGGACAACCATGTGAGGTAGATGAGGCTGAGAGATTGTGACTGGCCCAAGGTCACCCAGCAAGCTTCATGACAGAGTGGGGTTTCGGATGCAAGTCTTCCTGGAGTCCAAGTCCAATACTCACTGCTACACCACACCTGCTATACCCTTATACTCTTCTCTTCCTCCATGCGGAGCAGAACAGCTTACATATGATTCCCAGGCAATCTCCTGGGCAGTTTACAAAGACAGACTTGCTTAGCTTCAACAGTAGAATTACCGTACATCATGCGTCTTCCAGATGAGTCTCCATGATCTGTAATAGTGCATGCACTTGCAGGTACAAAAAGCCAAAGGACTTGAAATATGCAGATTATGAAATCAGTATCAAAGTAGTGTACCTAGTCTTGTTTGTTTCAAGAAAAAAAAAATCAGCATTCAGTCCTCAGAGATGAATCTGAATATTGTGAGGTAGGATGTTTTGTTTTAAATGCACTGCTGAAAATCAGCAAGAGGGTCACCATTTGGATAAGTGTTTCAGCAGATCTGGCAAAGAATGTTACTTATCTTAAGATGCCTTTCAGATGAATTAAGGAAAAGAGGTTCATATTAAGATGCACAGATTCCTAGAGCAGCGATGGCTGGAGATGAAATGACCTCCTGCATATTTTAATCTTGACATTCCAGAGATGTCTACCTTGATGAAAAGAAGCAGAGCCTCTATGCTGGGAGAGTCAGCAACCATCTGCATTCTGTCACTGGAATAGACTTTGCAGAGGACTAGCTGTTGGCCCCTGTGACTAATGCTTTTTTCACAGTACAGTCTGTGAGACCAGAAAATAAAGGAAGAAACAGCTGGGTTGCAACTATTTCTATAACAAATACCACATGGAAAGCAGCAATGGATTTGCCTATTGAATTTGGGGGCGGGCTGGCTTGTCTTTTTTTTTTAGTGCTGTTCCCCTATTTGCAGTTTCTTGGGGTGAGAGGGCTTCTGGGCTTTGTGTCCGTCGGAGCAAGAAATGCAGGGCACTTTTGGATTTTCTTTGCATGTGCTCTGGTCAGTGAGACCAACATTCCTGAACCCAAGGGATGCAACCAACCAACTGTTTTCAAGTGGTTGATAGCAGTGCTGGCACCAGAGTGCTGGGGGCCCTGGGACAAAGCCTTGTACTGCCCCTCCCCCCCGCCCACCTCCTGATGGTGTGCTGGATAATGTCACTGTCATTGGTCTTGACAATTCAGGGGACAGCCCAGGCAGGTAGGCCCACTGATGGACATGGGCCCTGAGCCAATGCCCGATCTGGCCAACCCTTGATACCACCTCTGCCCCAAAGCCACATAACCTGCTGTTGCTGTTGTTGCTTTCTCCCCACCCCAGCCTTTTCTTCCCTTCCCAGTTCTATATTCTTCTTTTCACCCTGAATCTTTTTCCATTTCTTCTGCTATCCTTGCAACTCCCTTTGCCTTACTATTCCCCTGCCCTCCCACCATTTCTTGTTGATGTTGCTTCCTTTAGCACATATAACCAAGTGTGTGCTACATCGCAGTATGTGCTACATCGCAGTCCAGGCAGTGGGTGGAGCAGAGGTTGACGTATTACCAGGTAAGGAGAAGGGGCAGCATTTGGCATAATGCGTCAGGAGCTGGGAGGTCTTGGGCTGGCTCTGACATAACGATGTCGCTGCAGATGTCCTTGGAGACTCTTATAATCATACTTGGTAAATCCAGAGGAGTGAGCGGCATTGTGCCCCTAGGGGACTGTCTTAGGTTAATTGCACTTAAAAGTACCTATGTTAAAATTAAAATGCTCTGAGTGGAGATTTAGTGAGTAGCAACTCCTATAACACTGCTTCCTATAGCGCTGTTTTGTTATAGCACTCTTTGTCCTGAGTGTATTATAAAAAAGGTTCAAATCCATAAAACCATTCAAACGTTTGGTGCAGAGAAGTACAGCCATTTGTAGTGTGCTTTCAGCCAACAGAAGATGCATATTCTGACTAGTGCTGCACCAATGCCAGGAGTGTATTCTGGCGAGAATGGGGTCCGTTGCTTGCTAGGAGAAAGGGTGTGTGTGTATTCGTTCCCTGAGAGTTGTTTGCATTCGGAAAATTGCTCCACTGAA
This sequence comes from Plestiodon gilberti rubricaudatus, assembly GCA_026170595.1. NCBI lineage: Eukaryota > Metazoa > Chordata > Lepidosauria > Squamata > Scincidae > Plestiodon > Plestiodon gilberti. The sequence goes on from JANXHW010000001.1 coordinate 265,414,216, forward strand.
GCAAGGATTTACCATGAATCACTCTGGGAGCAAATAATCTCTTTAAACAGGTGCTTTTCAGAATAAAAACAGCACATGGGAGAAAAATGAATTTCCCCCTCTCCTGCACCGATTGCTTCCTCCCATCCATCACCACCACATTTAAGAAAAAAGAGGCCCTTCTCTTCTGGTTAGAAGGAAGCATGCCTTGTGGCATGCATGTGTGTGCTCATGTAACTTGGCCCTAAGGGCCAAAGTAGGTGAGATGATTGGATGACTCTCCCACAATGTGTTGTGTTTTTTTTTTTTAGTTCAAAGCAGCCACAAGGATGCCTGAATCATATTGGAGGCGTGGCCCTGCAGGAAGGATTGTTAAGGTCTTTTCCCTGTGCTGTTTTCCTGATATGAATCACAGACACACCCCAAGCTGCTATTCGCTCCATGGTAGAAATGAAAACATATTAGCACCATACAAGTACTTGTATGTTCTCCTCTTGCCCTAGGTGGCCTTAGACAAGCAGTTTCCCTCTTGGCCTCAGATCCCCAGCTGCAGTATGGTGATAATAATACCTGCACAATACCTGCACAAAGCGTTGGACAAATGCTAACAATTATTAATATTCTTTTAGCTCCACTCCCCCATTTGACTATCACACCATGGCTACGTTGAACTATAAGCAAAACCCCACAGGAGATCCCAATTATGGATCCCCCAGCATCTCATCTGGTGGTTCGGCCTTGATGCATCACGCTTAGCAATGAAAGTACGTCTTGAGTGGCATTCAACTTCTTTTCCAGTGTACAAATCTGGATCCAGCTTTGTTTCCTGAACAATAATTGAACCGCGAGTCTGATGCAACTCGATTTATCTGTTTGGTTTGACAAAATGCTACACTACATGGAATTGCTGTACGGAACATTTGTTTACTACTCATATGTAAGTATCACCACCAAGGTGATCCTTCTCTCCTATCAAACGTTTCAGTTGCAACTCGGAGAACAAAGAGCCCTTTCTCCCTTTGATTTTTTTGCCAGCATTACTGTGTGCTTTCTGGGAGGGAATCTTACAATATGCAGAGAGGGAGGATGTCAGATGAGAAGAGTTTCACTTAGTTAACTCAGCTACAAGCTTATCTTAGGGCAGGGTCTCTTCTTTCCCACTTGCTGAAGTTGATGTCTTTGAAGTACAAGTGTCCTGATTTGTCTCCCAGCTGTGCTTAACGTCCAACAAGCATCCACAGTGAGTTTATATGTTGGGCTTTGGGGAATCTATTTAATGTCAACTCCTCTACACCATCTGGCAGTTGGCTGGCCCAGAGCACTGGATGTTGCTGGTGCAAGTGATATAACAAAGATCATAATTGGACCACAACCCAACACATGGCCAGACATTTAGAGCCGTTATGGTTTTTTTATCAGTTCCTTTAACCTTGAAGCAATCAGAAAACCATATGACTCGTATGGATATGCCTTCAAGTTTAATGACTGTTGTCATTTTTCTCTGCAAACATAACTCAATAAAAAGTCAGCAGTACATCCAAGGAATGTGAAAACTCTTAATTCTGGCCAAAGAGATGCACTTGTAGTATCATCACCAGTGGCCCGATCATTTTTTATTTGTTTGACAAGCCAATGGGCCCAGATATGATGGATCAACAGTGAGAGAAGCCAGGTTTTATGAAAGGATGCCAATTTCTTTAACTAATTAAATTAAACACCCCTCTGCATATCAAACTTATAGCCCAAACCTAACTAGGCTTTATGACCGTGGAACAGAAGTTCTGCTGTCGTAAATGGTCCTATGGCAGCCATTTCAGAACTGCTGCTGCAAATGGCGGTGGTGTTGGTGGCCCGCTGCCGCAGCCAGCTACCAGTCAGAACACAGGTAAGCCAATGCGAGGGGCAGGCAGTGGGAAGAGAGGGAGGTATGAGGAGTGTCTGGATGGAGAGGGGGGGCAAATGGGAGGCAGAATGGGGGAGGGAGGGGTGGATCCCAGAGCCACCAGCATGCATCAGGATCCTATCCCTGTTCCCTGGCCTCTCCTCTTCCCTCTCCCTTACTCTCTTTGGTTCTCCACCAGCAAAATGGCTGGCACAGATCCAAGGAGGCCCATTCAGGCAGCAGCTGTCATGAAAGTCCCCTTACCTTGAGAAGACCTCTGTGACTGCCCTCCACAGGATGCAGCATGCACTCCGTTGGCACAGCTGCATTGATCGAGCTGGTCCAGGTTGGAGTTGAACCTTAGCAGCTGCTGGGGCTTACCCTGGGGCAAGGGGTCATATGTTCCCTTACCCAGAGGAGACTTCAAGCAGCCAACAGCCTAATCATACCTAACTCCCTGCATGGTGATAAAGTGGTGCTGTAGGGGAGTTTTGGCTGTTGGAGGTGTCCTCAGGGCTCGGGGTAAGCTCCAGCAGCCGCTATAGAGTAACTTAAACCTGAACCAGCTCAATGGCTGGCACACATTTGCGTTGATCCATGAAGGGGATCAGGCCCGGGAATGGATTTAGGGTTTGGCATGCACCGCTGCTGCCAATCTCGCCCCCCTCCCGGGCCTGATCCACCCTCCTCCCTGCCCCCGTCATCACCCCATTCCGCCCACCCCTCCCCCATAGCTCTCACCCCTGTCCTGTTCAACCCACTCCTTGCCACCCTCAACACCCCTGCCCTGGCTCACCACCTCTGGCAGGCATCCGGTGTCTATTGGCATGTGAAGCTGGCTGCTTGTCACTTGTGGCAGCAACCAGCCCGCGCGCATTGGCCTATTCATGTTTGCAGTGGTTGTAAAGGAGGTTACGCTAGTGGAATGTGTGTTCTGCTGTTGTAATCCTTCAATAGGATTGGGCTGCAAAACTCTCCTTTGGGATGCAGCGGAAGCCGTGCCGGCGCCGCTGCATCGCTATGTGGGGAGTTAGGTAGGATTGGGCTATAAGGTTTAAAACAGCCTCATTTATCTCAACAACAGCAAATAATTTTCAGTAGGCAATGTGAAAGTCATGAATGCTCCAGGCTTCTTCAGCATGTGCAAATAATTAATTAAGATACTCGGTTCAGAAGTCTATAAAATTAAGGAAGAGTTGAAATATTCATTGGCTGGTACTTGGCCATAAATGAAAATCCATATATCATCCTAGCATCATATAGCTAGTGTGATATAGGTGCCAGGAAACCAAGCTGTAAAACAGAAAATCCCTGGGTTAATTCTCCCTTAAGTATATCAAATAGCTTTGGACAATCCATTCTCTCTGCCTCAGCCCCGCATCTGCAAAATGGAGATAGTAATACTGATTCATTTTACTGGGATATTGTAAGAATTACTTGGTAATGATTGTGAAGGACTGCAGACACTGTGCAGTGCCAGTGCTATATACCGTAAATATTGTTGATGATGAAGATGACGACGATATCCTGTAGCCAAGATGATTTGTGGATCAATTAAAGAGTTTTAAAAAATCAGGTTTGTCAGCATGCCACAACCATGATTCTAATAATGCCATATCCACTTAAGTCTTCTGTAACTCAATCCACAAACCAGTTAAACAGAACTGTGATTTAAAAATCAGTTAAATCTTATTGTGCTCTTGTACAAAGGCTCCTTTTCCATAAATATCATTGAGCATCAGACAGCATTATCGCAGTCCGTTGGGTGCCTAAATTGACAGCACAAGCCTATGCAGGCCTACTCAGAAGAAGTAAGTTCCATTATGCTCAATGGGGCTTACTCTTAGCAAAATGTGTATAGAATTTCAGCCCTACTTCCCAATCCTATCCCCCACCAGTGGTGCCGATACAGCAGCACTGGTGAAGCATGCACTGCATCCAATGGTTGGGGGCAATCAGGAATGTTACGAAATAACTTTTTAAAACTGTTTATTGCCATGAGACTTTTTGAAAAGGATTGAGAGCAAAACTGAAACATGTGCATGACCAGGACTGTAACAAGGAACACCAGGAGCCATGCTGTAAGGACTTCCCCAAGGCCAGAAGATGAACCAGAGGGAAAGAATACCTGAGCAGCAGACTCCATTTTAACATGTGTCCAAGAAGTTCTCACTGACTCTACTCTGCATTCCTCCCCCACTGATACGTTTCTGGGAGAAGACAATACAGAGGACATTCCAGAGACTTGGCTTTGTCAGCAGACTCCATTTCGCTATGTGGTCAAGCTCTCACAAACAACTCTGCATCTCCCCCCCCCCCCCACTGTGATGCTAAGTATGTTCCTAGAAGAAACAATACAGAGGAACACCTGAGATGACTCAACCCAGCCTCTGCTTTGTCTCAGTAACGACTGGGCCATCAAAATCCTAATCACCCTCTTCCCTGTCATATGGTTTACCCAGAGATGCACTGAGGTGTCCCTTCTAGGACCCCTGTTTCCTGTTTGTCTGTGTACCTGGAGATCCTCCTTACATGTGCTCCGTTTCCTATAAAAGGTCAGGACAGACTGGGAAGCCCTCTCTTCTGTTCCTCCTGCGGTTTGAACTGGTACTGGTGAGCTCCCTTGTTCCCCTTCCCCCCTTTTGCCCCCTCCCTCTCTCTTGCAACCCCCCTCCCTTCTCTTTGCATTACCCCTCAGTTAATCACTGATTTGGTTCCTGAACCCAGCTTGTTCAGAACCTTAGAATCATTTTATTTCCCCCCCTTCTCCTCCTATCCCCCACTCTTAATTTGACTTCTCAGTCATTCCTACAGACTACTAGTCCTACTTTTCATTCAATGCTACAGCATTGCAAGCCAAGGTGAACTCTAGCAAGAACCCTGCTAAATCTCTGTACCTAAGTTCCTAGATCTTTTATGCTTTGGGAGTAAGATTGAAGTGATGCATATTGAACTGTATTTTCTTTTTGTATGATTCTTGCCTGAACTATTTAGTAAATATTGGAAAGTAACCACGTGTGTTCTCAATATTATTTAAAACGGAATTCTGTGAAGCTGGACTCTGGTATACACAGGTAAAGATCCCAGAACATGCCAAATTGCTATATTTAAAGCTATTCCCCAAAATTACAAAAGCATTTTGGCTAACAGGAACTCCTGCCAGCTATATAGCTGGTGTTAGTCCAAGGAGAGAAAGGGGGAGGGGCAGATGAAAAAAATGGGGGATATGATCCAGCATGTGCATTTTACTGCCGAGATCTTCCCCCTCTGGTCTACTCCCCACCCCCTGCCTTCCCCCTCACCGCCCCTAAAAACCTAACTTCCCACTCCCTGCAGCCAACTTACTAGCACCTGTGGAGTCTCCTGGAGCTGCTACCACACATGCTGTGACCACTGGCGTCACTACGGGGGGGGGGGGCGGAGCTGTAAGTTCTTCCGTGATCGGAGCCTCCGTTGCACGGAAGAACGAAGCGCCCCGCCCCCGCGCCTTCCGACCCAGTCAAAGCGGTGAATGCGCGTTGTTTTCACCGCTTTGAATGGGTCGGAAGATGCGGGGGCGGGGCGCTTCGTTCTTCCGTGTAACGGAGGCTCCGATCACGGAAGAACTTACAGCTCCGCCCCCCCTGTAGTGACGCCAGTGGCTGTGACTCTTGTCATTTGTGGCAGCAGCCTGGCTTTTGTGTGCTGCTGGAACGCGAGTTCCGGCAACACACAGCCCAAAGAGGATTGGGGTCCCCTAGTCACCTCCCACCATAGTCAGCACTGATTGTTCTTTTGTTCTTTGTGCATCATTCACAGGACTCAATCCCAAAGGGGAAACCACATTGCTGAAGCCTGTTGCTATGTGATGGTCACGCATGCTGCACTGGGGAAAATTAAGCCCAAGTACTTCAGCTTGGCATGGGTATAGATAGAGCTCAATAAGAACGTAAAAATACAGCAATGTAGTAGCTAGCAAGCTTGTATATAACGGTTTAAAGCAACAGCTTCTTCACAGTCTTCCAAGTAATCCACGTTAAACAAGAATTGCTATATATTGCTTATACAGCACTTTATAGCTAATCTTTCCCTACTACCCTGAAATTTGCTTTCCTGTTTTGCCCATAGTCTGATTTCACCGTCTTTGTAGTTTCCCAAGCAATATTCACATCAGTTACCGTATTTCTTCGAATCTAAGGCGCCATCAATTCTGGCGCATCTTAATTTCAGGAACACCAGCAGAAAAAAAACCAAAACCATCAATTGCAAGTCGCACCACCTTCCTTCAATTTGTCTGCTCAGCACCAACTCTCCCCAGCTTGCCTGCCACGGCGATCTGATTTTTACCGCGCCATTTTGCCACCTCTGCTTAGCAGCGAGCTCTCTCTTCCTGAACCCAAGAGTTCACCCCAGCATGCCCCGTGCTGCAGCTGATGATCTCCTCACTGCCTTTATAGACTAGAAGGCACAGAGCAGTGCCTTTGCGGTCCGCCAGAAAATGCAATTTCCTTACTTACCGGGTCTTGGGGGAGCTTCAGGGAGGTCTGCGCGACCCTCTGCAGGCCTCCCCGTTCAAGACAGTGAAAGCAATGTGCAGGAGACTCCCTGCGTGTTGCTTTCACCACCTTGAATGGTTCTGAAGGCGGGGGGGGCGGGGCTGCTTCGTGCACCCATGTAACGGAGGGTTGGACCGCAGCAGAACTTAGAGCTCCACCCCCTGCAGCGACGCCAGTGCCCTGGGGCAAGGAGACAAATGCCCCCTTACCCCGAGGAGACCTCCTGCAGCTGAAATTTCCCTGCAGGGTGCAGCATAGCCCACATCAGCGCTGCTTTTTCACTGCACAGGAATTTAGTTAGGTTTGGGCTGTAGGTAAGTCAAATTTAACATTATGCAGGATCTTAAAACTGATCTATTATTTGTTCAGGTTTAGAAAAGATTATTAGCTAGTAATACCTACGTGGGTACTCAATAGCTCTTTTGCAGCAAGCAAACTAAGCATGTTCAGTACTTTATAGACTAGAAGGCACAGAGTAACACCATCCAGCCTTAAAGATAGTGGTGATGTCAGTGGGTGTCCCAAGCAACGCTAGTTTTCCCAATTAATTATGACTTGCATGAGAACAGGGGGGGGGGGTTGTTGTCTGTGGCTGTGCATCTCAAAATATAACTATTACTGTTATTCAGCATTAAAAAAAAAGTCTCTTCAGGCACAGGTTCCCAACTCTCTGTTGGAAAAGGGATGTCGCTGGATGAAATGGACCCTTGGTCGGTCTGAATAAGCAGTGCTCTTCTCCTTAACCTCCCCAGATGAAGGATTTACGTTACAAATATCACTTTCAAACAGCCAGTTACAAGCCTTCCAGTAAGCAAACTTTCCATGCCACTGACTTGGGTTAGGCATGAACACTCCTAAATACCTCCTCTTTCTGACTGTCTGAGGTTGATTTTGGGTAGACATACCAGATACTTAAAGGTTATTTGAGCCAAGCCCAGTGTCTGAAAAGATTTTCTCTTCTGCAGTAGATAGCACGTCTAATACTGAATGACAGGACTGCTGAGTCATCCTGCTGATTTATCAACTTCAGTACAGTATAGGTTCTTATTGATGTTGCCCTGGCAGGCACGGAGTCTACGAATAATGACCTCCTTTGGTTGTTACGAGAACGTAAGACACTTGGAGACTCCCTGTCTTGCATTCAACATGTAACACTGAATCGGCATGACCAACAATGTGCTTCACACATTCACATTGAGCTGCGCTCATTCTTGCATTGTTTGGATCTGAATGACTATTTTTACTCAGATACAATTTTTGAAAACACACTATTAGATCCAGCCAAAATGCACCAATTACCTTGGAGTTGATTTTGCTCCATCTTGAATAGTTGTGTGGGTTTTTTTAGCAGGGGAGGAAGGGGCTTTGTGATGACTGTTCTTTCCTTGTTCCTCTGAAGCTTCTGCGTGATGATCTGGGCCTGGAAGGAATGATCCACTCCCCTGATTCATCATGTGCACCTTTCCTTGTAATACGGTAATTAGGCCCCACCCCCATTCCTTGCAGAATACATGAACAGGGCTGACATGTGAACAATTGTAGCTCCTTCTATTGCACCTAGTTTGACATTTGGGCCGCCCATTCATGAAACTAGGTGATGTGGGTTGCATCAGCAGTGGCCAAGAGGGTGGCAGATTCGGGTTGCTTTTCACTCTGTCTGCCACCACCACCACCTCCCTCCAGCTCACTACGGTCACGGATATAATCTGCATTCGTCCACTTTCTGCCCGCTAAAAGCGAGTGGAAAGTGGATAATCTGCCTCCTTACCTTGCTCTTTTCATGGTTTCTTCAAACACAGAAGTGTAGGACTTCCAGTTTGATTAACAAAGACTGTGCGAATGAAGGAGGTCTTCATTTGCACGGTCCCTTTAAATCAAACCTTTAAATTAAAGGTGGCATCAGGCCATATTACAGACTGTAATAAGCAGAATGTTAAGCAGGACCCTGAGTGAATTCGCCTATCCCTGCAGTTACAGAAAAAAAAGAAAACACCTTCATTAATCTTGTTTCCTTTGAATGTTTCAACTTGCTGTAACATAGGAGGGCTGATAAACTCATTACAATTATGTACTTCACGAATGTTGGTAGCTTTGCATGATGAAATGGCAGCCAGCCAGTATTCTCCTCAGACGGCCAGCATTTTAAATATGAAAAGAGAGCAAAACAAATTAAGCAGGAAAGCCATTTGTTAAACGAAGTTACAAGCTGCATTTGAGTTTATAGGTTAAGCAGTCTTACAAAAGGCAAATTCTCTTCAGCCTGGAACAGAAGTCATACATAGTTTCTATTAATTAGTTTTTAAATAGGTGCCAGGCACACTGAAAAAATAAATTAATTCTCAAATCGTTTCCCTCCATGAATTCCTCACTGTAGTCCAGTTCTCAGAGGAAAACGTGTTTTCTTAAACAGCTACTTCAGAAAAAAAATACACACACATTCAGACACCTACGCATACAAAGTTTGATTATTACAAATGACAGATTTAAAATGGAGGGGAGATGCTAGATATGTTTTTGCTGGCCCATCTATAAAAGCTTCTGATTCATATTTCATATAAATAAATGTTGGCCTTGATCCAACTGCGCATTCACACAGCATCCAGGGCTGCACCTTTAGTCATTATTCCCAAAGCAGTAACCAAGCAATTGGCTCTTTGGCAGGGAGTCAGGACAAAGCCAGTCTCCTGAGCAGCTGATACGCTACTTAGGGCCTAATCCTATCCATGTGGTATGCTGAGGTTCATCAGCCGTCTGCATGGTCTGCCATCGCGACCATCTCTTTGATGGTCTGCAGAGCACTGTCAGCCGTACAAAGGCTAGGAGGCCGTGCATCAGCAGGGGTGCTACACAAACCAGCCATTGGTGCGGTTGTGGTGGTGTGGTGGTGGATCAGGGGATGAGGATCAGGCCAGGATGGGGTGGACTGGGGGGGGAGTATGGGGCAAATCTCAGTGGCGGTGGTGTTACAGCCACCAGCCACCAGAAAAGGATGCTCAGGGCCCTGGGAGTGCCCCCTCCTCTTTCCCCAGTGCCAAAGCGAAACACTTCTTTTTTGGGGGGAAGGGAAATGGCAGTGCTGGCAGACACTTTTCTTTCAAGTATTTGTGAGTGGTTGATTCACGTTTGAAAATCTGAGCTTTTGTGGGCACCTTTCTGCTTGTCGCCATTATGCTCACAAACATTCGAGAGGAGGAGTTTGACATTTTGAGCTCTCCTGATCAATTGCGTGTGACACCTCTATGTCTAGTTCCAAAGTAGCACAAATGGTTGCTCTGCTATGGAGCAGAGGTGTCCACACAATAAGTTTAGTAAAACAACTGAAATGTTCTAAGAAAGCAACCCATGCCGCATTTTGCAGGCAAAAGTACTAATCTCTCTGCCAAGTGCAGTACAAAGGAGGTCATACATCAGTTTTTGTTTGAATTCTAGAGCTGTGTCTATGTAAATGAATCATATCTATTTATTATAATTTATGCCAATAAAGGTTCCTATACTACCATACTACTACTATTTAGTATAAATAAATCATAGCAGCTATGACTGTGAAGATTCCTATATTCCAGTTTGCACGATCAGCAATAATACACCTGATCAGGAGGTTTCTCCATGGTCTGAGCCAGTAGTGTAGCAACCGTGAAGCACCTTGTGCGGGCCGCTCTGAACTCCACTGCCTGAGGGGCTGCTTGCTGGTTTTTACGCTATTGCTTGCTTGCGAGGAAACCCAAAGAGGAGGCGGTGTCTCCAAAGGAGAAGGAAGGGGGCAGCCCGATCGCAAAGCTGCCGCCACCACCTCATGAGGAAACCTGAAGCGGAGGAAACCTGGGCAGTGGCGGCGGAAGTGACATCACAACGGCATTTGACGTCAGGGCATCACTGCCTCAGGCAGCGGGGAGTTCAGCTACGCCACTAGTCTGAGTAGATTGAAACGATCAGATGGAATTTCTCTGGCAAGTGGCATTATGTGACTGTAGACTACATCCATGGATGGAGAGGGAGAGTAAGATTCCACAACCTCATTTTGCTCAGCCAGGAGATGAAGATGGTTTGTATTTATGATTCTCCTGTAAAGGGAGTAGTGCCTTTGTTACAATGTCTGTGCTGACTTCCCATAACCAAATAATTATTTACTTCTGGGGAGAAATGAATACTGGCAATACATTTCAATCCCACTATGCAGGGACTGTGTCTCTGAACCAGCCAGGCACGATATTTGCCAGTGCAGGTGTTCTCTGATGTATTTGTTACACCATACTATATTGTAGGTCATATAGCCATGTGTATTATACTGATGTACCCTTCCTTCATCAACACACACACACACACACACACACACACACACACACACACACACACACACACACACACACACACACACACACAAGCAAAGCTGAATGGGCAACGGATTGTAAAATATTTGATCAGTATGAATGTTGGTCAAGCTTGACTTTCAAGGTTTAAATACAGTAGTTCTCCTATTTTATTCTCACATTACTTCAGGGAAGAGATGAGTGTGAAGATACTACCAGAGACCATCTATCAGTGAAGCAGTGACTAGTCAGCCTGATTCCTGACAAGCTGTTGGCAGCCCTTTGAAAGCGTCTATCCGGCAAAGGGGTGGTAAATAGCCCATTGGCCACGTATTTGTCAAGGAAACATACTAATGTAATTGGGGTCAAGTTTGTGGTTACTCAGCCAAGCATTCATGGGATTCACTGAACAGAGTACGGAGAACTGGGAACATCTATTACAAAGTTTTGTTTGGCAGGGGAAAGCAGAGTCGAGCGAGAGAATAACCTCCTGGGAATTCCGGGCCTGCTCCATTAGCTTACAATGACAGCTCGAGTGAGCTGGGGAATTAGGTTACAGCAAGCCAGGAGGAAATCAGTTCGGGGCAATGGTAGGAGAGCTGTAAGGCAGGAAATAGGAAAGACTGGGAGTCTGTTGATTCTCTGTTTTAAAGTTCCAGCTTTATGAGCTCATAGATTGATACTCTCATAGCTCTCCTAACAGCAGTCAAGAAAAGAAGCATTTGTTTCTGAAGCTGTAGCGATTTCATTATGTGTTGATAAAGTCTAGGTTACTCATTAATGAGTTTCCTTTGGCACCCTGTTTCATTGCTTGCAGAGAGAATACTAACACACATGGTCTTTTAAAGGAGATGCTATTTTATGAATTGAATCAATTTCTTAATATATGATGTTTGTTACCAAAAACCGTCTGTTCTTACCAAAAATGTTACCAAAAATTATCTGTCCTATAGACCTACGAATGTAAGAAGGACCCTGTTAGATCAGATCAAAAGTACTTAAAGCCTCATTAAGGCGCATCAAGTCCAGTGTTTCTGTTTCTCAGTGGCCAATCAAAATGATGCATGAAACACATGCATGAAACAGAATGACTCAAAACTCCATTGAGAGCCCAGTCCTATCCTTCACACACCCCGCCGATGCAGCGGCGCCAAAATGGCAGCTGCTGCATCCTTTGTAGGGCTGGGTGGGACTGGGAGGCTTCCACAGGAAAAGGGTTTAATCCCTTTACCCCTGTGTAAGCCTCATGGCCCCCAATAGGTCTCCTCGGACCTATGCTATCAATTTTGCTAGTGTAAATCCGAGGATAGAAAAGGGGCGAGGAAGCTGCAGGGAAGGGGGATAGGATCCGGCTAGGGCCTTCCGCGATGGATTCTCCCCCTCCCACAGGCTCCCCGCCCCTGTTCTGCCCTCCCCCCACCTTCCCATCGGCTTACCTTTCCCGGTGCACGCCCAGACGTCCTCCAGCATGGCTGGGAAGGTAAAGGACTTCCCACTGGCGTCCCTGGCAGCAGTGCGCTGTCAGGGACGCGTTAGCAACTGGTGGTGCTGACTGCTTTATGACAGTCAGCGCCAGTGCAGGAGGCGCACCACCATTGGGAGGCGCACATAGGATCGGACTGTGAGAAAAGTGTAGAAGACAATTCAGTAATAGCCATCAGCAGTGCTCTCTGGCTTCAGCCGGCAGTTACAGCTTGCCTTTCACCGATAGCAGGGATGAGCCAGAGGTGAAATACCACCCAGGGCCGCCAAAATATTTGTGAGAAATTGCACAACCCACCTTCTGTCTCAGAAAGAGCAGATCAAGAATTTTGCTCTCACATCACACCAGCAACATAAAAAAAAGAATGTGCAAGTAAAATTAAAACAAAATGCTTTCTTCAGAAGATGAAATGGGAACCAGAGACTAGTGACACTCTCTCTCTCTCTCTCTCTCTCTCTCTCTCTCTCTCTCTCTCTCCAAATAAAAAAAAATAATATACTATAGTGGATCATACTTTCTAGTATATTATGTTTAAGGAAGCCTGAAGTTGCTCCTTAATGGCAAACAACTGCTGCAGTTTTGGCTTGCTGGTATTGCTATGTATATATGAGGTCTAAAACATGCCCACGTTGAGCAAATCTGAAGAGCACCAACATGCAATGGAATGCTGGTGTCTTTGATGATGAGGTCCTCAGGAGGGCTAGGGAAATCCCCTGCACAAGGGAAAAAAAACCTTCCTTCCATAAGACATGCCCAGTCTTAGGACAGAGGGCTTGGAAACGACTGTATATGTTTTGCTCTCTGAAGAAATAGCAGTACAGCGGGGGACAATTTTAATTAGAACAATTGTATGGGAGGATTAATTGGCCAGTCTTAATCAGAGCCCCCACAGCTACTAGTATCACAATTTAAGAAAACCATAGCAGACCATATTTACAAATCTCCTGCCTCACATCTATTTTGGAGACTAGCTGAGCCTGGCACTCGGGGTTCAGCACCCACTGCAGCCTGGCTAGCCAGCCTCAGCACTAGGGGCTTGTGAAACAATCTCACTCCTGCCTTCACCTTTTCTGTTGGGGGGGGGGTGTTTGCTAACAGGATTGCAGGCAAAGTGGCAGGCCCACCTCCAAAAGGAAGCACCTTTGTATCTTGTGAAGTGGACATGGATTTGAACTCAGAACACTGATATAATTAAACAGATCTTTGAGAAGCTAGCAAATGGGTGTCCAGTTGTATTGCACAACTGGAGACCTGCTAGGTATAAAAAAGCCAAAAGGCTAATTCATTCACCCCCATATACAGAATTCATCACCTCTGGTTTCTCTGACGCATGCTTCCAAGACTCCTTTGTCAGCTTATTGTCTTCCTGGGATATTGTCCCTTTCTCTCCCAAACCATGAATGTGGTATTGTCTCCCAGCCCATATATCTGCTTACAGCGCAATCCTGTGTAACTCTTGCACCGGTGTAACAGTAGATCCACCGGTGTAAGTGTACTTATGCTAGTGTAACTTGCTGTATGCCGATGGACGCAAAACAGAAACCAGTGTAACCCCTTTTGGATGCCGTGCTCATGCAGTTCGAATGCAGGACGGACACCAGCACAACTCTGGCGGTGCAGGGGGCATTCCAGGGATGTCTGAATGCTCCCAGAATGCCCCGTGCACTGGCGGAGTTGCGCTGGCATCTGTCCTGCATCTGAGAGGGGTTACGCTGGTGTCCGTCCTGCGTTCATCGACGTACGGCAAGTTACACTGGCATAAGTGCACTTACACCGGTGGATCTACACCAGTGGATCTAGCAAGAGTTACACAGGATTGCGCTGTTAGTCTCTTTTTTCTCTCTGCTCTTCTTCCACCTACCATTTCCCCAGGCCCTAGCTTTCCAGCCACTGTCTTCTCGAGCCTCAGCCACCCTGGCTGCCCCAGGTGGCCAACATTCTTGGCCTTTGCCATTGCATTTCTTCCCAACAGCATATACTTTCTCCTGTTCCAAGGGCATGTTTGAGATTTCCTCCACACCCCATGCAATCTATTCTTCCGCTTACTTTGCAGACATGGCCCTGTTCATCAACATTCTTTTTTGTTGACATATTTACCCTGAGTAGCAAGAATATTTGTGAATGAATATATTACTCAAATCTAGGGAGCTGGATGAATCAGTGTATTTGGGCACTGGTTGTACTGTTGTGACCACCTGCACTTTGCTTATGCGAAAGGATCTCCAGCTCTGTTTGATGCAGGAGCTTGCTCTATATTGGAATAGAAAAGTGTATTTAGAGTTACACAGCACAATCCTAATGGGCTGCCCCGCCAGAGGAACACGTTTTCTGTTAGCGCTGGCTGCTGCAAAGCAGCCATAAAGCAGCCGTGCACTGCCAGAGTGCCAGAGGCAAGGTGCCTTCTCACATGCGCCACTGGATCGAAGGAGACATGCCGGAGCAGGTAAGCCCACGCAGGAGGTGGAACAGGGCAGGTGGATGGCGGAACAGGTAAGGGGGTGGGCAGAATGGGGCAGTGACAGGGGTGGGGAGGAGAGAGGATCAGGAGTGGGAGGAGGCAGGATCAGCGGCAGTGGCGCATGCCAAATCCTGACCCCCCCCCCCTTCCCAAGCCTGATATCTTCCTGGGTCAAAGTGGATTTGCATCAGCGATTGAGCTGGCGCAGGTCTGAGTTCACCCATAGCAACTGTTAGGGCTTATCCCAGGGCAAGGGAAAAATGTCCCCTTACCCAGAGGAGACCTCCACCATCAAAACTCCCACGCGGGATGAAGCAGAAGCTGTGTCAGCACTGCTGCATCGCCATGCGGGGAGTTAGATAGGATTGGGCTGACAGCCTGCAATATCTTCCTCAATTCAGTTTGCACCTTGGATATTGCACAAGCTCAGTTTGATTGTTCACATTTTGTATATGAATACCCTTCACAATTGGGGCTGTGCTGGAATGGGCCTTTTGTTTTGCTCCATACTGTCAACACTGGTGCTTCTAATTATGACACAGCCATTCCTGAATTCCCTGTGCTATTCTTAATCCTTGTGAATCAGTGGGTTGTCTGATACTTGAGATATACAGTAATGAAGATGTTGAAAAGGTCGTCATCAAAACATTGTAGAAGTATGTAATACCAATAGTGTGCTCTTGTTGAGAAAGAATAAAAACTCCACAGCATTAACCAATAACAGTTTTTTCATTATACTCATTTTTATACCAGGTAAGTTTGAAAAGTCACTACAGACTACACAATCCCTGATGAAATTCTGTTCTCCCTCTGGGAGCAGGTTTTTAGAATTCAGATATATTTTGCTATGAATTTCACACCCCAAAAAACACACCTACATTAAGTAGACAACTGTTATTTAGGAAAGAAAGAAAATAGTCTGATTTCCAAGATTTCTAATATCCAAGAGCAATCGATGGCTCCAGTATGTCCTTCTTCCATATAACTGAACATCACACATAAGAAAAAGAGTTTTCAAGGATACAGGTTTAGCTGCCATGTGAAAATTGCAATAAAACAAGTAAAAACATGTTACTTGTTTTATTGCAATTTTCACATGGCAGCTAAACCTGTATTCCCTATATCCTTGAAAATTGTTCCTGGCCATGAAAGCTTCTGCTCTTTAGAGAAAAAGAGTGTCCTAAAGCAGACACAGAGCTATGTGATCCGGAGGCACTAATAGTTTAATCATCCTAGATTATTTTCAGTCTTGAAGTGAATCTCTATTTAAATGTAAGCAGTGCTCTCTGCTGGAGAGCAATCAAATATGACTATTAGCAGCTTAAAGCCTTTGTGTGAAGGCCAAATACACACCTGGTAGTTCTTTCTCTGATCATGTCTTTATTTTAAAGTTTATCTCCTTCATTTGCTTAAATATTCCACAAACATTAGCAGTGAAAGCTGAGTAACAGATTCTGTGTACCAGGACAATAAATTTGTGAATGGAAAAACTACTGTGTTATTTGATACACAGGACCTGCATAGTATCTGTGAATTTGTACCTTTCATAATTCAGGAGAAGAGGGAATTGCAACAGATGCTTTTCCTACCCTACATGACTAACAGCACAGTTCTATCCACCCTACACCACCTGTGTAACCAGCGGGGGAGGGCAGGGAGGGAGGCTTTGGAGGGGAGGGGAGATTTAAATCCCCTTTGGAGGGGATTTGAATCCCCTTTCCATTCTGGGGCCTCCTGTTCTCACTGCACTGCTGGTTATACCGGTGGTGTAAGTTGAATAGGATTGCACTGTAACAGCCCAATCCTATCCTTTCTCCTACCATAGCATGTAGTCATGCTAAAACAGGCTGTGCTGCATGCTATGGGGGGAGGGGGGCAGATTTGCCCATTTCCATTGGATAAGTCTAGAGCTGGGTCCCTCAACCTTTTCCCACCCATGTACCCCCTCCCCCAGCCCCCCAAGCACCCCCAATTCCCCCAAGCCCCGCGTACCTCCGCATTTGTTCAGTCGTTAAGTCGTGTCCGACCCTTCGTGATACCATGAACCATATCCCGCCAGGCCTTCCTATCCTCCACTATCTTCCTGAGTTCGCTCATTTTCATGTTCGTTGCATTGGTGATGCTGTCTAACCATCTCATCCTTTGCCTTCCCCTTCTCCTTTTGCCTTCAATTTTTCCCAGCATCAGAGTCTTCTCCAGAGAGTCCTCTCTTCGCATTAGGTGGCCAAAATATTTGAGTTTCAGCCTTAGTACCTGTCCTTCCAGGTACTCCTCCGCATACCCCCTCCCCAAAAGTGCACCCCCCAAAAGTGTGGAAAAGGTGCTTTTTTCCAGCCATGTGGCGCTTCTGAACCAGTTTGGAAGCCCCGCATAGCCAGAATCGTCCCCCGTTGCTGTCCCACCTTTTTCCCGGCCATGCAGCATTGCCGATCGGGTCCTCCGACTCGCGTTGCAACCCGGAGGGTCTCCCTCTGGCTTGCAACGTGAGCCGGATGACCCGATCGGCAGCGCAGCAACCTGAAATCGTCCCCGGTAGCTCTCCCTTACCTTAGCTTGCAGCAGCCACCATGTTGGATTGCCGCCAAGTCTTGTGAGATCCCAGATCGCGGCTCCCAAATCTCACGCCAGAGGGTCTTGCAGTGCGAGCCAGAGGACCAGCTCAGAAGCACCGTATGTCTGGGAGAGCTACCGGGGACGATTTTGGGTTGCGGCGCTGCCGATCGGGTCCTCTGGCTCACGCTGCAAGCCGGAGGACCAGCTCGGAAGCACCGCATGGCGATTTCGGCCATGCGGCACGGCCGACCGGGTCCTCCGGCTTGCGCCACAAGCCGGCAGGGCTGAAGCCTCTCTCACCGGCTTGTGGCGCGAGCCGGAGGACCCACTCAGCCGCACTGCATGTCCGAAAACAGAGCTTCTCCCTGGTACATGCAACCTTAGGGGGTAAAAATAATCTCAAATACCCCCAGCCAAGGGCCCGCGTACCCCCAGGGGTATGCTTACCACAGGTTGAGAACCTCTGGTCTAGAGACCTATGCAATCATAAGCAAGGGCAGCAATGAATATAATGACAAAATGACAAAATGCTGCTCCCATTCCCCCCTCCCACTTTTATTTAGCCTTTCTGTAACATTTGGAAAAGGCTATTGTGCCATGAGCAATTCAATCTGATGGACAGGTGTAATATCATATAAAACACTGAGTGAAAATCCATCATGTCTTCTAGCAGCATTGCTTTCTCTGTGAGAAATATGAATTGCAGCAGCAACACCTTGCAAGTAAGCACTCTTCTTCATCCCTTTTTTCTATCTGCAGAACAGGGAACCTGAGCTACCAGAGGACTAGCCAACCTGAAGAGAGTTTGTGAAATTATGCAGAGGCCCACACAGAGCTTTCCTTGAAATCATACTCAGAGTCATAATAACCAAAGTATAATAACCACACCACCCTCCCCTGAACTCAGAAACACAGAGAGACCCAAACTCCTGGTAATGATAATCTCAGGTCTTTTCTGTATTATTAAGCACACTAAAAGTCAAGGAAACGTGATCCTTCCATCAAAACACAGCCTTTTAGAGCTAGCTCCAAGACTGCGTTTCTTACAGAAAGTACTCTGTGTAAGCAAAGCATGTTTTTCTAGGTCAATCAATCCATTTGAGTTTGGCGTCAAGAGAATAAGACTGGAGACAAAGAGGAATGAAATGGGTAAAAACGCTAGTCAAAGTCTGAGATTCCTGAGAGAGGAGCTGCCTCGCTTCTTCTGACATTCCTTAGCCACAGTGTGGATTTCAATGAGGCTTTAAAACAGCCAGTTAATTATCATTGTAGATGTGTAGTTAAGGGGAAGGCTTTTGAAAATACGCTGCTATTGTTGTCTACTTGGGTCAAGCCAGGGCAGGTTTTGCTTGATCTCTGACTCTTAAGGTTAAATGTTTGCCCTGGTCAGCACAGTGGGGAGGAGCAAGATATTGAGAGAAGCAATCGACTTGTGTCTGGTATGGGTTCTAGCCTATTTTCTCCTCGGACATTGCACCATGGCAAGTCAGAGCATAGTTTGGTCTTTAGAGTTGCCATAAAAGATATGTCAGTGAAATCCACTTAATGGAGACAAGGCTTGTCTCCCTCGTGCTAAGGATTCCCGGAATTCAAATGCAAAATAGCTTTTGTTTTTGTCTTCTGAATCTGTGTAACTTAAATGGCATGTTTTCATAAGAGGGTATAAATCACCAGTGTTGACCATTTGGGTTGAAAGGCCTAGAAATGTAATAAACAAATAATAAGATCAATGTTATTATTCAAAATAATATTACCACCATTTCTGGTATTAGACTACAAATGACACAACAGGCTGGCTGTCATTCCAACAAGTTTCACTAAGTGAAGCTATTTAATAGACAAGTTTTTTCTGACCTTGCACACTCCATGAAAACTATGGGTTGAACTTGAAATGATTAACGTAAACTTTTAATGAAGTATAGTGGACAGGCAGCCTGTGGCAAAGCTGACATCGTCCTGTGGCAAAACAGTCACAGTATCCCTGGTTAGGTGTTGTTTTTAAACATCAGGTACAACGGCTTCCATAATTTGAAGAGCAGGCACAATGTACCAGCTGAGTCCCTAGTATGTTTCATTTTTCTATCAGGATAAAGAAGAAAAAAGACAGAGTCAAGATGTGAAACTGGAAAATAACACAACACTGGAAGGAATGTAAGGGCAGTGCTTAAGTTCAAGCTAAAGAGATGCACAGGGGTTCAACTCTCTCTTCAACAAAGAGGATGGAAGAATCTTGGGTGAAAACCTAGACGATACCAGTAAGTACGGTTCACATAAATATGGGAAGAACTTTTTTAAAGTTCTGTCAGTTTTTGAGAATATCGTTTTGAAACTATTCATTGTTGTCTCTGAGGAATGTCGTCAGCACAAAATGTGTCAGACATTAACATTTCTATCGGTGTAATTCAAATACACTGAACAACGTTCCGTGTCTAGCCACACGCTATGCGCTACGGCAAGCAGAGTCATGCCGGCCACTTGACCATGAAAGCGTCTTCGGACAGCGCTGGCTCTTCGGTTTCATAATGGGGATGAGCACCGTACCCTAGAATTGGACACGACTGGACTTTATTTTTTATTTTATTTTTATTTTTCACATTTTTATACCGCCCTTCCTCCAAGGAGCTCAGGGTGGTGTACATATTTCCTCCCCTCCTTTTTGTCCTCACAACAACCCTGTGAGGTAGGTGGGGCTAAGAGATAGTGACTGGCCCAAGGTCACCCAGGAAGGGATACCTTTACCTTAATTCAAATTGTTTTTTCAGCACCTTGGGTTTTTTCCCATTCTTTATTAGTTTGCATTAGTGCTATTCATTCCTTTCCCCCTTTCTTTTGCTTGGAAAGGGTTAAATACTACTTCCCCAGTGCCTAGCCAAAGACCTCCTGATGCCTGAGGTGGCATGACAAGTGCTGTCCCCTTTCCCAGATGATGGGTTAGCCTCCGTTCCTCCCACTCTCCAATGGCTTAGCTCAGCACTCTCCTACCCTCCACGTTTCCACTTCCTCTCTGTCCTCCTCTTCCTTTTCCAATCCAGGGAGCACAAGGAGAAGGAGGATCAGTGGAGGCAAGTAATTTAGGTGGACAGAGATGGGCGCACCCAGAACTGGGAGGAGAGTGGAGCGCGTGAAGCAGCTGATCCAGGCGCAGGCGGACCTACCGGTCTCGTCGGGGCGCAGAGCAGCTGCTCCAGGCGGACCTACCGGTCTCGTCGGGGCACGGCGTTCGTCCTGGTGCGGTGTTCGGCCCTCCCGCCCTCCCTGGAGCCCGTACGGCTCCAAAATAGGTAGGAAACCGGCAGGGGGTCGGGGTCGGTGATGCGCTGGGCGCGTCACGTCACCTAGGCCCCGCCCCCTTCCTCCGGGCGCCGGGAGGCCTAGCTACGCCTCTGGGCGCACCACACCAATCAGCTGTCTGAAGCAACTGCTTCAGTTGATCCAGCAGTATAAGGCAGCTTTCTATATTTGTATTAGTTCTAAGGTTCTTATCCACAATCTGTTATAAATATTTTCGTGTTGGACTCAAAATTAATTTGAAAACTTTGGAACCTGGAAAGCTTTGTCAGAAGCATTGCATCTTTCCATCAACATGACAATATATACCAGGAGAAATACTGCTTTCATAATACTAACTCCCAAAATACTATCCTCCTTCATGGATCATTGCCTTGTCGTGGCGAAGGGGCTTGCGTAACTCAATGAAGCCATGAGCTATGCCGTGCAGGGACACCCAAGACGGACAGGTCGTAGCAGAGAGTTCTGACTAAAAGTGATCCACTGGAGAAGGAAATGGCAACCCACTCCAGTAACCTTGCCAAGAAAATCCCATGAACAGTACCAAAAGGCTAAAAGATATGACGCCGGAAGATGAGCCCCTCAGGTCGGAAGGTGTCCAATATGCTACTGAGGAAGAGCGGAGGACTATTCCAAGTAGACCCAGAAAGAGTGAAGCGGCTGGGCCAAAGCCGAAAGGACGTCCAGCTGTGGATGTGTCTGAGGTTGAAAGGAAAATCCAATGCTGCAAGGAGCAATACTGCTTAGGAACATGGAATGTGAGGTCTATGAATCAAGGCAAGCTGGATGTGGTCAAAAATGAGATGATAAGATTGAACATTGACATCTTGGGAATCAGCGAACTAAAATGGACGGGCATGGGCGAATTTAAGTCAGGTGACCATCATATCTACTACTGTGGGCATGAATCCCTTAGAAGAAATGGAGTACAAAAAAGGCAAGGACCTAACAGAAGCAGAAGAGATTAAGAAGAGATGGCAAGAATACACAGAAGAACTATACAAGAAAGATCTTAATGTTCCTGATGACCACGCTGGTGTGGTCACTGACCCAGAGCCGGACATCCTAGAGAGTGAAGTCAAGTGGGCCTTAGGTAGCATTACTAACAACAAAGCTAGTGGAGATGATAATATCCCAGCTGAGCTACTTAAAATCCTAAATGATGATGCTGTGAAAGTGCTGCACTCAATATGCCAACAAATTTGGAAAACTCAGCAGTGGCCAAAGGATTGGAAAAGGTCAGTTTACGTTCCAATTCCAAAGAAGGGCAGTGCCAAAGAGTGTTCAAACTACCGTACAATTGCACTCATTTCGCATGCTAGCAAGGTTATGCTCAAAATCCTACAAGCTAGGCTTCAGCAGTACGTGGACCGAGAACTACCGGACGTACAAGCTGGGTTTCGAAGAGGCAGAGGAACTAGAGATCAAATTGCCAACATGCGCTGGATCATGGAGAAAGCACGAGAGTTCCAAAAAAACACCTACTTCTGCTTCATTGACTACGCAAAAGCCTTTGATTGTGTGGATCACAACAAACTGTGGCAAATTCTTAAAGAGATGGGGGTACCAGACCACCTTACCTGTCTCCTGAGAAACCTGTATGCGGGTCAAGAAGCAACAGTTCGAACCGGCCATGGAACAACTGATTGGTTCAAAATTGGGAAGGGAGTACGGCAAGGCTGTATATTGTCACCCTGCTTATTTAACTTATATGCAGAGTACATTATGAGAAATGCAGGGCTGAATGAATCACAAGCCGGAATCAAGATTGCCGGGAGAAATATCAACAACCTCAGATATGCAGACGATACCACCCTAATGGCAGAAAGTGAAGAAGAACTAAAGAGCCTCTTGATGAGGGTGAAAGAGGAGAGTGCAAAAGTTGGCTTGAAACTCAACATTAATAAAACTAAGATCATGGCATCGGGTCCCATCAATTCCTGGCAAATAGAAGGGGCAGAAATGGAAGCAGTAACAGATTTTACTTTTTTGGGCTCCAAGATCACTGCAGACGGAGACAGCAGCCATGAAATTAAAAGACGCTTACTCCTTGGAAGGAAAGCTATGGCAAACTTAGACAGCATAATAAAAAGCAGAGATATCACCATGCCAACAAAAGTTCGTATAGTCAGGGCGATGGTGTTCCCAGTAGCAATGTATGGTTGCGAGAGTTGGACCATAAGGAAGGCTGAGCGCCGAAGAATAGATGCTTTTGAACTGTGGTGCTGGAGAAGACTCCTGAGAGTCCCTTGGACTGCTAGGAGATCAAATCAGTCAATTCTAAATGAAATCAAGCCTGACTGTTCCCTGGAAGGACAGATACTAAGGCTGAAACTCAAATATTTTGGCCACCTAATGCGAAGAGAGGACTCTCTGGAGAAGACTCTGATGCTGGGAAAGATTGAAGGCAAAAGGAGAAGGGGAAGGCCAAGGATGAGATGGTTAGACAGCATCACCGATGCAACAAACATGAAAATGAGCGAACTCAGGAAGATAGTGGAGGACAGGAAGGCCTGGCGGGATATGGTTCATGGGATCACGAAGGGTCGGACACGACTTAACGACTGAACAACAACAACAAAATACTATCATCACCACTGTCCAGATGATGACCCACTTTTGCTATTTCCAGCTCAATGAACAATTGAAATTTCAACATATAGATTTGTTTCACCTCCTTGGTGTTTTTGATGTGCCTAGCAAAGCTATGAAGCAATACCCACCATTGTTGTTTTTTAAACTATTATTTACATGACAGCCTTGTCTATGACTCTTGATTTTACATTTAAAAAGAAGAGTACAATGGCCAGCTGGAAAGAAACCTGTGGAAAAAAGGACATCCAGATTCCCTTAGGAAACCAGAAAATGATTGTTTTCCAAACACCAATTAAAAATAGAACTCTTCGCATTGCCAGGAGGGACTACTGGCAACCAGAAAACCTCAAACCAGGAGTTTCTGAGAAAAAAAAGTTGATCTTTTTCCCCCTGCAAAGTTACTTCACCCTTGTAAATAACTATATCATTATAAATTTATATAAACATAAAATACATATATTTTTGCCTAGAGCAGCCACCAATATTTTTGCTTCAAGTCACACTTGAAACAAGTTTAGGGGTTCCCCTCACACAAAACAGTCAATGGATTGCAAGAGAAATCAAGAATAGTAGCATTTGTCAGGAGGAAACGAGTTTTGCCTCTCATATATTTATTGTACTCAGGGCCAGCCCATCCATGAGACCCACTGAAGTGGTCACCTCAGGAGCAGAATGGTGGGGTGGGGGGTTGCCCACCTCTGTCTTCCTACCTGCCTCCACTGCTCCTCCTTCTCCTTCCACTCCCTGGATTGGAAAAGGAAGAGGGGGATAGAAAGGAAGAGGAAATGTGGAGGGGAGGGGAGTGCTGAGCTAGAACATTGGAGAATGGGAGGAGCAGAGGCTAGCGCATCATTGAATAAGGGGTGGCAGCATTTGGCATGCCGCCTCAGGCATCAGGAGGTCCCGGGCCAGCCTGATAGTAGTATATTTATTATTTATTTTAAAAGTTTCACCCTGCCTTTTTTCCCTCCTATTACAGAGGCACTCAAGGTGGCTCACAATCACAAAATGTAAAAGCAACTTAATTTATCCTACTCCTCTTCTAAAGCGCTCACAACATTTGTCTGCACTGCAACCATGTGAGGTCGGCTGCTCTTGGATCCCAGCAGCAGCCCTTGCTTTCCACTCTCTGTCTTACCCCTTACTCTTCTTCCTCTATCCATCCTCTGTCAGTGGCACAAATTGCACCCTGTGCCTTGCTTCCAGACCACAGAATCTCCACTCTCACTTGCTCCTGCCTGGTCCTGCTTGACCTCTCCCTGTTTTCTTGACTTGCTAGCATTAGAACCTACTATTTCCCTGTCCAGTAGCAAAGCACTGAGTTCCTGAGCAGTATACACCCCCTCATCCTTGGTATTGAATGT
Source organism: Plestiodon gilberti rubricaudatus (assembly GCA_026170595.1). Lineage (NCBI taxonomy): Eukaryota > Metazoa > Chordata > Lepidosauria > Squamata > Scincidae > Plestiodon > Plestiodon gilberti. The sequence continues at coordinate 265,438,660 of JANXHW010000001.1, forward strand.
GGAGATTTGTTTCTGTCCATACAGTACCTTCTTACATATGTATGTGGTGGGGGAGAAAGGGAAGGAAATCTCAAAGGGCAATCTATGGATTATCACCTTTTCCCAGGCAGGAATTATCACCTTTTCCCAGGCAGGAATTGCCCCTCCCCATAGGGGGACCAGAAGCAAAAATAAAAAAGAGGACGTGGTTCTTGTGCCTCTGATCATTGTTCAGAAGAGGGGAGTTCAACAGGAGCATTTTTCTCACCTCACACAATGTACGTAGAACCATATAAAATGAAAACTTGAGGAAAGTAAAAGCTGACAATGGCTTATCTTTCATACGTCAATAAGACCGTCTATTGAGATTGGCTTTGAGTTTCAGGTGAAGGGTCATGCTACTTGTTAGTGTTACATTTGAAGAGCTTCACCCAGCTATTCAACACAGGTAGGTAACTACTTATCGTTTGATTTTGTGGAATAAGGGTGGTGGACAGAACTGCTGGGCTGAGATGAAAGGCCCGAAGAGGAAGTGATCTCCTTTGTTTAGTGGGTTTGCCCGATTTGATAGCTGCAAGCTTTAGACTGTGAGAAAGCCCAGATGGTCACTGGGCTCCATCCAAGGCTCAGGTCACATGACTGTTTTTCCTCCTACAGTTAGGCATGGAGGCATCTGAGCACATGAAGAAAGGTCGTTATGAATCAGGTGTGACATACAGGGGAACGTACAGCTATGATTCAGAGATGGCTGCTATTTCACTGCAGGTATTACCCAGCGGGTGGCGCAGTGGGTTAATTAAACCGCTGAACCATGAGCTGTCGATCGAAAAGTCGGCAGTTCGAATCCGCGACGGGGTGAGCTCTCGTTGCTTGGCCAGCTCCTGCCAACCTAGCAGTTCCAAAGCATGTTAATGTGAGTAGATAAATAGGTACCGCTTGCAGGAAGGTAAACAGCGCTCCGTGTTCCAGCCGCATGCTACGCACTGCGGCAAGGAGAATCATGCCGGCCACATGACCACGGAGGCGTCTTCGGACAACGCTGGCTCTTCGGCTTTGAAATGGGGATGAGCACCACACACTAGAGTCGGACATCAGGGGTCACCTTTACCTTATTACCCAGTCCACAGTCACTCTTTTCCAGTATGCAAGACAGCATGGAGGATGTCAGGTGTGTGAATTGGCCCGGATGATACCACTCTTTGCAAGCTTGTTTGGAAGTAAGGCCCATTGAATTCAGGGGAACTTACTCCTGAGTAAATATCATAGGGATTGGCCTGTATCACCACTTTCAGTGCACCAGCTGTGTCTGAACTGCTTCTTTACACAGCCACGAAGTCACTGACCATATCAGAAATTCCCATGGATAGTTGAGATCAAAAATGGTGCTCATAAGGGCTCATCTGGATGTGATGTGGGAGATTTTGTGATCAGAATCACCCATTCTCTTTGTGTGTGTGTGTGTGTGTGTGTGTGTGTGTGTGTGTGTGTGTGTGTGTGTGTGTGTGTGTGTGTGTGTGTGTGTGTGTGTGTGTGTGTGTGTGTGTGTGTGTGTGTGTGTGTGTGTGTGTGTGTGTTTTAAACCTCAAAGCAGTAGCCCTGCTAATTTGATCAGGGAAGCTGTGCTAAGAGACAGGGTGCTTAACATGCCATTTCCCCCCTCTACAGCAGCAATGAATGTAATCACCAATCTACATTGCTGGGGGTGAGGGAAGCAAGCTGTGATTAGCCCTGGAGGAGAGAAGAGCTATAGCTGTCGTACCCTGTCTTTTCCCCCTATCAACTAATACCAGCGGGGTGGGGGGGAAATGTAAAACAGTGCAGGAGGAAAGGGTCAAGCACTTCACCACCCTGCAGTTTCCCCAATTAAATTAGCAGTCCCATGAGGCTGTTTTGAAGTTAAAAAGGAAGCCAAAGGGAATCTTGATCACAGTTTTCCCATGTCACATCTAGCCCTTACTATGACAGTTCTAATAAGGGAAAGAGAAATGATTTGGGGAAAATTATTTCATTTTTGAAAGGTTGTCCAAATGATGACTACGCTTAGAAAAATCAAATCTGGAAAAGATGGCTGGTTGTTTTTCAAACTGAAGAATGAACACGTTTTCCTCCAGTTAGAGTCAATCATCTGTCAGCATAGTGTTCCATTTCTTTTGCATCCCTTATTTTTGGCCACGTATCATTATTTGCTAAGCGACTGAATTAAGTGTTATCTGCAAACTTGAAGCCTCTGCTTTCCATCCCACTGCATAAATTACATTTGTGTAAATATTTCACTGCTTGAACCTAACACTGACTCCTGTCATACCTCAATGCTAAGTGTTTCATTTTGAATACTCTTCATTTACAAGCATTCTACATTTCCTGTCCATTAGCCAAATTAGCGTTCAAGCATGCATTTTTTGTTTTGTGCCATCACTTCAGTGACAAGTGATAGTGACCAACAACTGTGAACGGGTTAGGCTTAACCCATATTTCCTGCTTTGCTTATGACAAAACTTATCCTGGAAGGGATTCTCCCTTGAGTTGCTACAGGTTCAAAAGTAGACATTTCTCTCTAGAGTCTATGTGAACGTGTGTCATTTTCATAACTGCTGTGCTTACTAAACATTTATGGAGAATACCTCTCCTTTACTGGAATAACTGATGTGTTTCTTTTTCTTCTTTACGCAATTCTGTTTTTATAACTGTGGGTCAGCCACTGACAGTCCCCAAGAGTCCAATCCTATCCCCCACCATGTTACGCTATGCAGCCAGAGTGTGCACGGCATCCTATGTTGGACGGGTCAGCCAGACGGCCAGGTAATCTACATTCATTCTCCATTGCAGGTAATGAGTGAGGAACGTATTCTCCTGAACGGTGCAGTTGCATGTGTATAACAGGTAAGGCAGTCCTGTTTACTTCTATATTCTTATAGCCAGGTGTTTAAATCACAATCCCTTCCACTGTTTGTTATTTTGTCCTCAATTTGTAGGGATCTAAGCACAGTCATTGGATATTACTTCATTCGTGTCCTTGCACACAAGAGACACACTGCTGAAAAGAATGCAGCATTTAATGCTGGTAGAATGTTATAAGCATTATATATTTAGACATCAAGATATTTACTCATGGATGGCCTACCCATAAGAGTGGGTGAAGCATTCGTTTTAAGAAGTGAGCTAGAGAAGGCGATGAACCGGTGGGAGAGTGACCTGTGCCCTATGCAGTAGCGGAGCTACGACCGCTCTCCCCCCCCACGCTGTAAGTGATGTAACGGCTGCAGCCATTATGCACCATACCGAGACGCAGGGTGGGCGGGAGGGCCAAACACGCCGCTGACACTCCTCGCTTGCCCTGACGAACGGGACGATTTGTGCCTCCGCCGGCTGCTGCAACACCCCCTGCCCACCTCCCGTCTGTGGCTCGATCCTGCCGTCCGGGTGCCCACCGCCCCAAGGTACCCTCCGCTCACGACGCCACTGGCCCTATGTTTGCCCACCACCTCCTGGACAACCACTACATGTTTTCGCTTGCTCTCCTTCAAGGACAGGAGCAGCCTACTTCCATCATTGCCAAAAATCATGGCAGCAGTGCTCTGCGATCCTCTTTCTGATGACCTCTAAGGGGTTGGTTGGTTGGGCTGAGCCCGTGTTTTACAGAGCACTGTATGAAACAAAGGGTGAAAGTGAAGATCTGTTTTCCATTTGAGAAGTAGAGGGACAAAACATTTTTGTCCAAAAAACTGGAATATGAAATATAATTTGATGTTAAAAAGACCCCAAAAATGTGTTCTTGAAACAGATTCAAATAATGTCTCAAAAATACATTGTATATGGAGAACATAAGTTTAATTCCTTGCTTTCTTTAAGAAAAAAAACAAAAGGTTTCCCTCCCCCCTTCATTTACTTCAAAACCTACTTTCTGCCAGAGGAGATGATAATTTCATCTTGGCTAAAAAAGTAACCATTATTTTTTACCAAGCAAGAACGCTGTTTATGGCTTTTTAAAATGATGAACTGCTTTTTGATGTATGGCTTTTTAAAATGATGAACTGCTTGTCAGTTAAGGCTGGCCCAGTGGATCAATATCAAGAGACTTTTTGTATAGCGATGTATTTATTTTCTTGCAACAAGAAGTTTAGAAGAATATATATGTTTCATTTGACACTACCGGTTTCAGTTATTCATTTATATTGGTTGGCTGTCTTATCCTGCGGTTTCATGGGAGATAATAGCATTTCACATAAAAAAGACGACAGATTCCTGTGGTAATAACTTACCCGCTTTTCCAGCAAGGATATCTGCTGTACATTTAGGGCCAAACTAAACATGCACTTAAATGCATTCGTTTCGCTCAGGGGTTTTCTTCATTTTTTAGTGGCTCTGTGTGTGGCAGGGGTGGGAGTGGAGACTTGATATAGAGTGAAACTGCAATAGTGGGCAAGGAACTTTTATTACTATTTAAAATAGCAGGAGGTTCATGTGATCGAAATTGGAACCATGGCAAGGGGAAAGTGCTAGAGGTCCCCTAACCATCCTCTATGGTTTTGTCCCGTTTCAGGCACCCTGCAACAATATTTAAAAAAAAATAGAAAAGAACTGCCCCGAGCCAAAGCAACATCTTTAACTGCACATCTGGTTTGGCTCTGAAAGAATCTGACTTTTCATGAAGATTGCCTTGTTGGATCAGGATCTACATGCACAACAAGATACCTAGGTGCCTAGATGCTCATATCTAAATGTTGGGGCTCCCAGTGTGGGTCCCACAGACGCCAACTACCTAACCCTGTGATGTTCTTGAGTTCAGAAATTGCAATGCTCCTGGTATGTTTGAAATTAGCCCATGTTTCAGCTTGAAAACAAGCTCCCAGGGTGGATAGCAATAAGATGAAAACATCGTATTGTTTGTCGTATTGTTTCATGAAACAATCAAACAATATTGCTTACAAAAATAAATGTATATACCAAAATAAATACAAAAATATACAAGAATAAATTTGAACAAAGATCATAAAGGCATCAGGATTAAAGCATCAGCAAAAGAATAAGAAAAATATAAAAGAATAAGAAAAATATAAAAGACAGACGTGGAACAAAATTGTCAGAATAGAAACCCGTTGGCACCCCACAATAAAACCAATTAACACACCTGGGTAAAGAAAATTGATGTTTTCAGTCGATGAGATTTTCTCTGAGGTCTGAGGTTTGTTTTTGTAAAGTTAAAAACTAAACATGTTTCTTGAATGGACATTGAAGGCTAGAAGGTGTTTACTTAAATGAGGATTGATGGCTTTCCATAGCTTGTGGCTACTGGATCAAACCCATTTGCTTAGGAGAAGGCTGGAGACAAAGTTTGGCAAACGTTGGCAAACTTTGTCTCCAGCCTTCTCCAGCGGGTGAAAACGAGCGATAGAAGTCTTCATTTTTGCAGCTAGTTGTCAAGAAGGAGACGGGGGCTATCAAGAGCATGCTGTTTGATTTGGGGAGGGAACGGATACGGCGTTAAAGACTGTCTGGGTGCCTGTCTGCTTCCTCAGGTTCAACTTGTATAGTTGTAAATATATTACAAAAACACTACAAGTCCCCAGCACTCTTCCCTCACAAAGGAGCTGACACTGTAAAAGGCTACCCTGGAACTCAGGGGTGTGGAGGAGCAGAGAACACCTCTATTGTGTCCTTATAGATGTGAAAACTCCGGCTACAGCTATACATTTAGACTACTACAGTTAAAGGTAACTTTCTGGAAACCTGTGATGAGATTAATTTAATATCCTGTTGCACCAAACGCTCTCTAAGGGTACTCTTGGATTAGATTTCTTTAATAAAGGAGCCATTCAAAATAAACAACATGACCTCACCCCAATACAGTCTGTAACGTACCATAAACGGAAATTCCACAAAACCATAATGAGAAACATACTTCAACAGATGCAAGATTGAGGATGAAGAGTGAGATCTAATTTGGAAGAGAATGTACTCCCCAAAGGGCTTCCCAGATATCTTACACTGAATTTCTCATTATGTACAAAAAAATGATCTGCATGAATTTAATTGAAAGAAAATCCTGGAACAGACTCCTAACTGTGTTTTATATTTACTTGCGCTATTGTGGTAAGGAGACATAGAAAACAAATCTGGAGAAAGAAGACCCCTCTCCTACACCTGCAAAGTGCATATTATCACATTTCTCACTTCCTCCTCTAGTCTACAGAGACACCATGGCAGTCTGGCTCAGACTGGTGACAGACAATAGATTTCCAGGCAGTTACAGATGGTATAATGAGCAGTGCTGGAAACAGGTTGCTGGAGGCCCTGGGACAACCCCCTGCACTGAGCTCTCCATGACACATTACTGACAGTGCAATCCCGAGTTGTTCCGGCGCTTGGAGACATCGAGAACGTGCCATAAAGCACGATCACGACGACTCTCGAGCATGTGAGGCCAGCGCAGAGGTTGGCCTCCCTTGCTCCGGCACCGGAGCACCCCAGTGGCTGCTGGACCAGGTAAGTCCAGATCCGACGGGCAGGGGCAGTTCGCCGGGGCAGAGACGGGGGCCATTGGCCCAGCCGGCCCGGGAGGGGGCGGGGGACAGCCTTGGCTGTATCACAGCCTCCTCCTACTTCCTCCAGCAATTTTGCTGGTGGAAATCCGAGGAGGTCTATCAGCCCAGGCGGATTTTACACTTGGGGAAGGGGACAAATGTCCTGGGCCACCAGGCCACCGGCCGGATCCTTACCCAGGATTGTACGTTGTCAATGATGTGCCAGCCTTTGCACCTCCTACTCTCCAATGTTCTAGCCCAGCACTTGGAGTAAAAGGAGGAGGGGAAGCATGGGAAGGAAGTAGGCAGACAGTGATGAGTCCCCCCACCACCACCAATCTGCCAACAGAGGTGAATGCTTTATTTGGCCTCATGGCTGGGAGTGGCTACATGAGTCTTTTATCCAAAGACTCCAATGGCAGCTGAGCTCTTTTTTCTCTTGCCTTCCTTGCCAGCCAATGAGGACATCCCCCAGAAGACCCATGATGGTGCAAGGGCCTCTAGGGAATGCTGCCATTTGTAGACAGGGGTGCCAGGTGCAGTAGCAGAAGTCTCTCAGTCAATACACACTACAGCTGCCACTAGCAGTGGGTGGGGTCAGGGGTTGACCCAGCTGGATGGGATTATTATGGGTGTGGGTCCTTGGCTGGTACCCAACTTGGCCAACACCTGATGATGGGACACCACTGCCCACAGTCTCTACACTGATTCCACTATTGGTTCTTCTATTCATACAATGTTTATAGTTCTTTAAAAACATATGAAGTCTGTTTGTCCAGGAAGATATCTGCAAAATGAAATCAATGTGTACAAAACAATGCCTTTCACACAAACCCCTTTGCTCAAAATCAGTGGTCAATATTCCATATTTCAAAAAGCAAGGTATTTTCTAAAACACTGCATGAATGAACAAGTTCAAATGCTAGAGAATTTCATAGTGGTTTCAGGGGTATTTCTTGCAGAATATTCTTAACATTCCCATCAAATTATAATTTTCAGGGTTCTCTGCAAAAAGCCATTATAGGTCTCAAGCTTTTTGGACTGAAGCTCCACCCTGAGCCACACTTTTGGCGAAAGAGAGTTGGGGTTTTCTCCCTTCATTTGCACCATTTATCCCCCCCCCCATTGGACCATAGAAGTTTATGGGAAAACATGAAGTTTTTAGAAACTTACTGCAGAGCCTAAAATTTTGTAATTTCTAAACAAGTACGTGTGTGTGTGTGTGTGTGTGTGTGTGTGTGTGTGTGTGTGTGTGTGTGTGAAGGGTAGGTAGGCCCTATATGGACTTCACATATGGTAGGCTTACCAGATCTCCAACCGGGACAGAGTGCTAGACCTTTAGGAGAAGGAATGTGGGCAGGTGTAGCTTGTTAAGTCCTAGAGCACAATCCTAGGCACGTCTATTCAGAAGCAAACCCCATTGTGTTCAGTGGGGCTTGCTTCTGAGTAGACATGCCTAGGATTGTGCTTTAGGACTTAACAAGCTACATATGCCCACATTCCTTCTCCTAAAGGTCTAGCACTCTGTCCTGGTTGGAGATCTGGTAAGCCTACATATGCAGGCTTACCAGATCCTCGCTGGGACGGGAGCGGTCTACCCTTAAGGGGGCGGGGCATGGGGGCCCAGAACGCGATGCGTTCTGGGCCCCCACGCCCCGCCCCCTTAAGGGTAGACAGCTCCCATCCCGGCGAGGATCTGGTAAGCCTGTACATATGGGCATCACAGTGTGACACACTAATGGCCCGATCTTCTCCCCTGCCAGTCCATAGCATGCAGACTCACCAATGGAGCACAAACTGCAGGCTAGGAGGGGAAGGCAACCAGAGCGCCAGCAAGAGGTAAGTAAAAAAAATATATACTTACCTCCTGGTAGGCCAGCTGGTTGCCAATGGGTCTCCTCGGACCCAAGCCAGCTATTTTGCTGGTGTAAGTCCGAGGAAAGGGTGGCTGTCAGACTGCAAAAAAAGGGGATAGCATCCCGGCATTCGCTGCTGCCACTGGAATCCAACCACTCCCCACCCCAACCCTCCCCTGAACCGCTCATGGTCCGCCCTCACCGCCAGGTTACCTGCTCCGGCACGGCTGAGTCCGTCAGTGGCAGGCACGCGGAGCTGCCCGCTGGTTGCACTGGCAGCTTCAACGTGCTCAGCAGTGGCTCACCATTTACAGTGGCACTGTGGCATTTACAACAGCGGAATGCGAGTTCCACCGTCGAAAAGGATTGGGCTTCAAATATTTCTATTGCAACTGTTCCCAAATCACTAACATTTGTATTCGTTTGTGTTCTGTTTTCAGTATTAGTCTATCTCTTTTTTTTATTCTTCTGTAGATATAATTCAACCGAAAGATTCTATTCTCTCCTTTTGGTGAGATTGCTTAATCTTCTACAGAAGTTAATCACTAAGAAAGCATTTCATTGTATAAACAAATCTCCACATTCCCTTTTAGAGTTTGTTATGGTTCACGCTCTGGGATTACTTTCCCCCTCACACTAAACAACTAAGCCATTTGAAAAGGAAGCTTCCCTTCTCCAATACCCATTGTACCTGATGACTCACTGCTACCAACAGTATCAAAATTCCTTCAGGTTTTCTTAGAGATTAGGCTGACATCATCTCTACTATATTTTAATGGTCCCTGACATTACACAGGGCCTGTCTTATCATTTCTTCTTACCTGTTACACTCGCCTCACGTTTTAAAACTTTTATTCTCATTACAGTGGTGTTCTAAGGGAGCCAACTGCCTTTCAGATGGTACCACATAATCCTGACAGAGATGCTCCAAGTCTCGCCAAGTTTCTTGTAAGAAATCCAAAATGCCACACTCTGCTGTGTGCAAACACCTTGACTGAGGGTGTAAGGAAAGTGGGAGGGCTGAGGGAATTCATATTTCCCCAGCATCAAAGGTATTCCCTCCAAAATGGGCTGCTGACAGCTCCTGGTTCTTTTCACGGTGTCATCCCTCACTCACACCTCTATGCATTAAGCATACTTTAAAACCCAGGAACTGTGCACCTGGAGGGAGCACAGCTGCCTAACCCAGCTTCGGGAATGCAACCACCATTGGCAAAACTCTATCCCTGGTTAGGAGACCAGACTCTCCTTCAGAATGTTCAGAAATGGACTCTGAAGCAATCCAGATCAGATGTTAGGGATGTTGAGGTGGGGAAGCAACACTTAGCAATGCACTAAAAATATAATATAATGTACGTTGGTCTTCAGTCTTTAAAATGTCCTGTTTATTAATAAATTAATAAATACATTAATAAATTAATAAATAAATTCTTGATTTATTTTTCATAAATGCATTGATTTAAAACTTACCCAGAAAAAGCGAGGTCCTCAATCATATGGAGACAGCCCATCATACATGTAGAACTCAGTCCACTGGATCTTCGGAACGGTGGAGCGAGCGCTCCGCTGTTCCAAGACGTCACAACATGCCGTAAAGCACATTCGCAATGCCTAGGGAGTAAGGGAGGCTGGCGCAAGGCCAGCCTCCCTCACTCCATCGCCGGACCAAAGGCGCAGCCACCGGAGGAAGGTAAGTGCTCCCCCGGCGGCCGCATGGGTGATCCAGCAGGCGAGGGAGGGGGGCCATTGGCCTAGCTGGCCTGGAAGGGGGAGGGGGTGGCGCCTGCCATATCCCCGTCCCCGCCAGGCGGCTAGGCCATTACACGGCCTCCTCCGACTTCCGCCAGCTACTTAGCTGGAGGAAATCCAAGGAGGCCTATCGGGCCAGCCCCGATTTACACCCAGATAAGGGGACGAGCATCCCCTTCCCCGAGTAGACCTCCAGCCCATCAGTGCAACAGCAGCCTGGGCTCAGGATCCGGCGGGCAGCCCTGGGCCGCCAACCGGATTCTTAGTCAGGATTGCCCTGGTAGTTGCACACATGGGCTCTTTCACACTTTATGATGTGTGTGTGAAGCGTTTCCTAATTTGTAGCTCAGTCACGACTGGACTTAATTGTCAGGGGTCACCTTTACCTTTTACAACTATGGCTGCTATACCAGCATAAGCATTCTGTTTAGAATACAGTTTAGAGTGTCATCCTAACTGGAGTTGGTAGAGATATTTCCATGACACAGATGTTAAACTGGGAACCTGTAAATGCACCTGACTTCATTAGACTCCCAGGCCTCATTCATGCTCTCAGGTGAGCATGAGCAGAAATAGCGGTTGCATCTCTGGAACAAACCAGATTTTTGTAGATGGGAGATGAGCAGGGAGGGTTGATGACCAGGAAGAGTGGAGGTTTCAAGAGAGGAAGAACTGTAGGGAAGGGAGGGGGCACAACTAAAGCTGATCCCATCCGTAGACCCCAAACAGAAAGCTGAAAGAGGAACTTGAAAGAATGAAGGGTGGTTCCCAAACTGCCCAAGCTTTGCACAGGAAAACTGGAGGCCCACATACTTCCTTATGAGGAACACTTGGGGTAGTAGGCTTTTGCACCCCCACCCCTAGTTTTCCAGTGGAGATATTTCTCTGCTGCTTAGCTAAGTAGCTTCTTTGCAAAGCTTCCCCTGAGAAAACAGGCTGTAGACAAAACCAACACCTGTAGGGGCCCTCCTTGGGGCCACCTGTAGGGTACATCAGTTTTCCCAGGATCAGCTCTTCAGCTGAGAGGAAACTTGGGACGTCTTCTCATTCTTAGATTTTTTTTTTTTTTGAGAATGGAGAATTTTTTTTGAGATGGAGAATAAGTCATAAGAACATAAGAAGAGCCCTGCTGGATCAGGCCAAAGACCCATCTAGTCCAGCTTCCTGTATCTCACAGTGGCCCCACCAGATGCCTCAGGGAGCATACAGCCAACAAGATAACCTGTTTCCTGCTGCCCCTCCCCTGCACCTGGCACAGAGAAAACCTACTTCTAAAACCAGGAGGTTGCTTATGGCTTGTAACCTGTGATGGTCTTTTCCTCCATGAATCTGTCCAAACCCCTTTTAAAGGCATCTAGGCTAGGTGCCATCACCACATCCTGTGGCAAGGAGTTCCACAGATGAATTACACGCAAGGTAAAGAAATATTTTCTTTTGTCTGTTCTAACTCTCCCTCCACTCAATTTTAGTGCATGTCCCCTGGTTCTGGTGTTGTCCGAGAGGGAGAAGAATTTCCCTCTATCCACTCTCTCCATCCCATGCATAATTTTATACGTCTTAATCATGGCCCCCCTCAGGCGCCTTTTTTCTAGACTGAAAAGCCCCAGACGCTGTAGCCTTTCCTCATAAGGGAGGTGCTCCAGCCCACGAATCATTCTGGTCGCTCTTTTCTGCACCTTTTCCAATTCAACTATATCCTTTTTGAGGTGTGGTGACCAGAACTGGACACAATACTCCAGATGTGGCCTTACCATCGATTTGTACAAAGGCATAATGATATTGGCCGTTTTATTCTCAATCCCTTTTTTAATGATCCCGAGCATGGATGATTCAAAGTCAAAGTCCTCTATTGCTTGCCGCTGCTTTGAGATGAGCATTACATCAAAATGTGTTTTGTGGCTGGAGTCTGGCAAATTTTGACATCAGCTCTAACTTAGCCCTGCAGTAAAAGGATGGAGAGAAGGCTCCCAACCTAGGTGTAGATTTGCTGGCTTCATTTCCTTTTAGTAATCAAATTGAAGGAAGTTTTGAAATGAGAAGATTGAAATGAGAACATTTTAACTCCATCCCCAGATGTAACAGGGAGGGATTTGTGGTCCCCACTAACATCTACCACACAGCAGGGTCATGAAAGGAAGAAACCACAACGTTGTATACTATCCTCACTTCTTGTGGGAAGGATGAGAGGAGGCATAAACTGGTAACAATGTGCAACTAGTCATTAGTGTGTGTTTTTAAAACAAGCAAACAAACACACTTGGGAGTTGTAAATATGCCGCAGAACATTCAGTCAACGGTTCCCAACGTCAACTTTCATTTCTCATTTGGACAATTCCTGCTTTTCCACAAAGTTCTTCATTAATATTTTTACCCTTAAATGAAAACGTAATGCCTTGATATAGATACAGCTGGAATGAAACAAGAAAATGATCCTCAGCTATGTTCTTTTACTTCCATTTGATGGAAGAGCATAATATAAAACCAGCTCAATTGCAGAACATTCCTGAAGCTTGGAATGCGTATCTTCTCATTGAACTCCAAAAATAAAACAAAGTTTTAAAAGTGAGAACAAGGTATTGGTATGAGAGTGTTTTGTGCTGTTTGGACATCTGAGACATGTAGTACACTCATGTTACTTTAGTCAACCATATCATCAAACAGTGATCCATTGTGACAGACCACTGAGAACAGAGTTAAGACTCATTCACAGCTGTCCTCCTTCTGTGGCATATCAAATCGACATGACTGCTAAAGGAAAAGTAAACCCTTTCTACTGGATTGCAAGATCCAATAGTCTACTCCACATTCCACAAGTGTACCCAGTTTAAAAGGGGCCATATATAGACTCCTCAGTTTGACACATGGATTGCAGAACTCTTCAGAAATCCGGTTACTTTCCCATTTGGGATTTCAAAAGGTCCTAGAGTGAACTCATTTTCAACCGCAATGCTTTCCTCCACCCTTTCCCTGCTTCCAAGGTTCATCCCCCAGACTTCTCCTTCCTCTTGCTGTAGGATGGTTTCCCCCTATGGAACCTGTGTTCTTGCCAAACCCAACTGCAAGTCCATGATTAAGCACACTAGCTTCAACTGTTTATTATCTGACTCAGAAATGCATCTGTTTTGAAGGGCCTGCTGGTTAAGACATATTATACAGCTGCCTTAGTATCTGAGAACAAATCCAAACCAAAGCACAACAGATGTTTACTAAATCCTGATTGAATGAATCGTTGTGGAACCACATTATGACCACAGACTACTTCCAAATTTCACAGTAAAGTATTATGTGCATTATTATAACATGAGCAAGTTTTAAGAAGACAAACACAACTACAAAGATTACATTTTCCATTTCCTACAACTGCCAAAAGAGGCAATCTCTAAGACTCTTTTGACTAATTTCCATTTTTGAAGAAAAAAAGACATGAGTTAAGAGAGATTTTTTACATTTTAGAGCTTTAATGGATTAATCACGGGGGGAAGGACAAGACAATTTCATTTCATTCTCCCTGAACCAATATGAACAGCACATCTGAAACAACAAACTCGTGATTGGCATTTTGAAGGGATAGCTGGGATCAGTAGCCTAGCCAGAGGGGTGTGTGTGTGGCATGGTAAGTGCTGCATGGCGTTACACGGAGGTGCAAAGTGGCCCCTCTCACTCGCCGTTGGAACCAGTTCAGCAGCCAAGGCAATGCTGCCATTGCTGCCGGACTGGCTCCAACGGTGAGTTGGGGCTGCTTTGCACCTCCGTGTAATGCCATGCAGCTCTTACCGTGCCACCACCACCACCACCCCGGCTACACTACTGGGTGAGATATTTTAAATAAATAAATGCAGCTTTATGCGAAACTAGTTGGTCTTTATATATACAGTAAGTGGAAGCCCTTGAACATTTGAAGACTTGGTTGATTGTGGATAGGGAAGGGGGATTTGGAGGAAGGACTGAAGTATTCAGTCCCACTATTAGAGCTGTTCACTTGGTAGACATGTGTGATCTTTATTCAGTGTACACAGATTGTTGATCTGTACAGTTATTCACACATTATGCTCAATTTTTTGAAGCTGTGTTGATTCGCTGCGTTAGTTCACTCTTGAAATGACACCACGCCAGTCATCTGCTACTGATATGGAATTAAATTTGGAACAGCATCCTGAGTCCGGATACAATCATGCTCTCTGAGGTAACTGCTTTGTCCCTAGGAATTTTTGGCATTCCATTTTCTGTCATTATCCTACGCCCACTTGGACTTCATTTTTTAAAAAAATAACCAGAACTTTACAGTCCCAATCCCAACTAATTATGCTGTAGCAAACATCTCTTCATGGAAAATTTTACAGCTAACAAGAAAGCAATTGTTTCTCCTGTAAATTAAACCATTGCTTTTAGAAAGGCTTATTTGTTTTGTTCATGTATTGCTAAATTAAAACCTGTGTTTAAAATAAGGAACAGAAAATCCGAGCGAATATTCCAAGCTGGACATCTTTTATGCAACTAGGCCTCAGCTGAATCATGGCCTGGCCTGAATATATACCGCAGCCATTTTCAACCATCAACAGAGTGGGATGGGATTAGGGTCAAAGAAGTGTATCTCTTAAAAATGGAATTGTGTTCCTTTCTTTATTCCCCCCTCCCCACAGCTAGTCAGATCAAGTCAAGCAGGTGTCCAAAGCTATGCCAAATTCTGCCACACATCTCAACTTTGCACAGACACACATCCTACCACTATGTTTCTCCAATTACTTTCTCTCTTCCCCCCCAGTGCCACATCCCCCCTTATTCCTTCTTCTCCTCCCTTCCTGCTTCCCAATTTGAAAAGTCTGGAGTGTGGGCCCAAAAGTGGGATGCTCTAGGAGGCCAGCTCCTCCCCTCCTCACTGTATACTTCCTGCAGGAGGAGGAGGGAAGAGAAAGTGGTGGCTGGGTTTGGGCTTCAGCCTGGCCAGGATTGAGGGCAATGTGAGCACTCAACTGATTGGAACAGGCCCCTGCCTTCTCCAGCCCAGCCACTGCAGTTATTTGCTAGTGGCACAGGAACAGAGGAAGAGGTGAGTTGCTCCTGCTCTAATCCTCTTATTGCCTGCTGCTCGCAGTAAGATTGGAGTTCACATTGAAGTGGCTGCATGGTGGGCAGTCGGCTGAGGTGACAGGCAGGTACAAAGTCCGTCCGTTCCCCCCCCCCCCCCCACTTGCCACACTACCCAGCCTGCCTCTGAAGCAACCAGCTCACTGGGCCTCCTGCTGGGCCAGCCCTGTCAATCATTACGTTTGATTTGCAAAAGTGATTTTTCAAGACTGTTTTAAGAAGCAAGAAGCCTTTGATATTGACATGATCAGCAGATTCTTATGGCCATTGTCTTTGTCTCCCAAGCTCTTGCTTATCTTCTATAACTGGTTACTTTGCGCACGCGCACACACACACACACACACCCTTAAAATATATTAGGAACTTAGCGAGTATTGCTCTTTGTAAATAATGTTTAGGTTAAATGCTTCAGATTTTAAAAGATAAATGTATTCTGCCCCACCCCCCCACCCCATTCTTTCACTTTCTCTGAACAAATCTATGTTAGGCCAACTGCTCTGCATTGCACAATATTTGGAAACTGAGCTCTAAACACCAAAGGTAGCTTGCGTCAACATAAAAGCCTGATAGGTCCCGGCTGTGTATATATTTCCCTGTTGAGCAGTCAGCAGCTCTGCTTTGTGTTTAAATTCCTTCATCTGAACTCATGCACCCATGACACTCTACTGGAGAGGATTCAGTTTCATGACTAGCATATTCTATGGAACATTCAGCTGTATTCCACGCAGAGTAATGTCCATAAAAGAGGGATAGGGCCTGGCTGGCCCCATGCGAGGCAGCCTGTCTGTAGGCCAGGCCCAGTCTCCATACTTATGTCAGTAAAAGGAGATATAAACTGTATTTGTTTGTGCCAAATGTGCTGTTCTTAATCATTGCACATCTGGTTACTTTGCACCTGTATCCTCTTCAGCTAGGCAAAATAATGCTTTAGAAGCACATGTGTACTTGCATTGCTTTTCGATAGATCTCTTTTTTTACTCACATTTGATGAACAGTCACAAATACCACTGCTGAATTTGGCACAGATGCTTAAAGGAGAGCTTAGATACAGGTATCTTTTGCGTTCAGTTCCAAGACGGAACAGGAGAGTCTGAGGCCAAATCCTATTGAGGCTTTGTGCTGCTGGAACTAGCAGTCCGGCAGTGCAAGGTGCTTTACAGAGCGAAAGCCAGGGTGCTATTGCACACTGCCAGGCTCCTTCTTCAAATAGTGAGAGGCACAGAAGTGGCTCTGGGAGGCTCAACAGGCACCAGTAGGTTGGTGGAGGGGGTGGGCTGTAGGCAGGGAGGGGGAGTAATGGGTCAAGTTGTGGGAGGAACCCGGGAGTGTGTGGGGGAGGGAGGAGTGGATCCAGTGACTTGCACCCAGGTCCCATCCCCAAAATCTCTCCCCGGAATGCCCACTGGCTCTCCTTACGCCAGTGAATGATCCTCCATACCAAAAATAAAAATAAAATGCACTTCTTATATCAGGGTTCTAGCCTAGTCTTCCTCTTGACATACCTGTTTTCTATATGCGGGTTTTTTTATGGGGATCATTCGATCATGGGGGGGGTCCCTACCTATGCTCTGAAGTGGCACAGTCTAGAAACAGATTTGCAACCTCATCTACTGTCTGTGAGAACTAGGCCATTGTAATCCCCTTTAGGACTCCCACCAGTGAGGACATGACCACCAAGTGTCCTGGAGTCTGTTTCACGTGATCCAACAGTCTGGGACTTGGTTTAGAGTCCACCAATCCCGCCGCGTCCCTTCTCCAGTTCCCCTAACCCCCAGAGCTCTTCAATGCTGACATCCTGGTTAGTTTAAACAACAGTTCTCTGTGTTATCTGAAGCTGTTCGCATGCAAGCCTGAGAAGGTGTGTGGGGGTGGGGGGTGGGGGAGAAAAATGCATGAACTCAAGGACGCTGCTAGTGTCATGCTAGTGTCTATCAGAATGTTGTGAGAATGTGACAGAGTGCATGAAAATGGATCAAATGGGCATCCATTTTGTGAAGGTGTACTATGGAATATACTGTAGCTAATAATGGAATTTAGCATACTGTACCTGTGTGATTAAATGTAAAACAGCTGCGTGTCTAGGAATGTATTTTTTCATAGTTTACATTGCAGCAAACAGCACTTATGAATGAAAGACTTTGCCTGTGAAACAACAGACATTCTCATGAAAAAAATTGGCAGGAAAACCTACCCCCCACACACACACATTGTTCAGTTCAAAAGAACTCCCCATCATTCTTAGAGACCAAAGGTGGCCAAACTTGCTTAACCTAAGAGCCACATATGATAAACTTCAGATGTTTGAGAGCCGCAAGACATGAACAAATATTACTCACACATTTTTATTGTTACATGCACATTTTCTTACAAAAATTGTATATAATTTATAAATAGTAAGAAATACATATAGTAATATGTATTCATGTATGTAGTTTTTAAACTGTTAATTTGTATTAATTTCAAAAATCAGTTTATACCCGGTAAATAAATATAAACCTTGAAAAAAAAAAATGATTTACCGGTACCTTTTATATTGTGATGCAAAAAGGAGCTCAGCCAACATATTTCACCGAGCTGCACGTTACGTATATGTCAAAGCGCTGCATGTGGCTCGCGAGCCACGGTTTGGCCACCCCTGTTATAGACACTTGCCCCCCACTTCAGATATTAGTGATTAATGTTTTATATGTATTAAAATAATTCGCTTTCCTCTAGTCCAGCAAAAATATTTTTCAGTCTTGTGCCTCTGTTTTTTTGACTGATTGATTAATCCCTTCCGCTGTATCCAGGTGTCATGAATATTATCCACCACAGAACTGAGCCAGAGGTGTGCACCTGCACTGTCATTGTTCCCACCTTCATGTTTTGGAGTTTCCCTTTTAGCTGCACTAAGAGAAAAACACACACACACACCAACAAACTGGTTTTTAAACTCACCTGAGAGAAGACTCTTGAAAGCGACACATATGACAATGTGTGCAGGTTGGTTTTTTATTTGCCTCATTTCCTTACAACAGTCCTTGAGAATCCTGCTCCACAACTGCTTTTTAAATGTGCAAGGGTTGTTTTGGAGTTCTAGGGTAGCATCTGGTGCCTGAACAGTTGGGCACCAGTTGAGGGCCCACCCCCATCCAAGGGTCCACCCCCCTGAACTCCCCAATCCTGGTGCCAAGATTCCTTCCCTATCGTCCCCCAGTGGGGAGGAAGGAGGTACTGCTGCCTGCTCCCACTGCCCATCACCCTCTGCCACTAAGCTCAGGGGCTAGGTGCAGGGTTTTGCTCAGGTCTTCCGTAACCTGATGCCAGGCCTGCAGAATTCCATAGGAGCAAATACTGGAAAACTATGGCTGATGGTGCAGATGGTGACTGCATTGCTTTGCATTGTGGCCTAAGAACATTTTAGTTAAAATGCTTGTCATGCCAGTTGGAAGAGAAACACTAATTCCTTTTGCTATGTAAAAATTCATTTTGCATTGAGAACTCGTTTGTTGAAATAATGTTGTTACTTGGAATATATGCAACACATGTCTGTGGTCATGGGTGAATGAGGGCATGTGACTTATGTCTTTCTTGAACAGGGTTGATGTCAAAAGGTGCATCAGACCCACAAGTTGCTTGCAAAAAGGAAATTTGTTCTGCCTTGAACCCATTCCCCATTCCTCTCCGGTTCAAGAAAAATTCCATAGTGGCCATGTCTTGTCATGCCCTCCTATCCAAGACTTTAATAACTAACTGGAAACTAACATAGCTGTCCTAGTATACAGTTGGCCCTTGCTATCCGCGGGGATCTGTTCTGGACCCCCTGCGGATAGCGAGGATCCACGGATACCGGGGTCCACTAAAAAGAGCTTAAAAAAGAAAAAAAGTTTAAAATGCGGGTTTTATAAAAATATTTTAGTAGCAAACCATACCGTTTCCAAGCATCCATGGGGCTTCAGCAAGTTGAACGACCCACTTCTGGGTCACGCAAACCCATGGTGAGACAAATCCGCGGATTCCAGATGGAAAGGGTCCACTGTATAGTGTTCCATCTTTCTGTACGTACCACAATGCTGTTGTTTCCTAATCTGTTATATTACTAACATTTAAGGATGTCTGTGTGAACCAGAGAATAAATTCACCTACATAATCCCATTTTATGAGAGAAAATATCAGGGAAGTCATAATTCTAAATTAAACACAAACACACTTTCTGCCCTTAAGTGTCCATCTCTTGCAGTCACCTCAGCAATATAATTTGCAAGTAAGTGATCATATATGCCACAAGATGTGCATGCATCCTGTTCTCTGATAAGGAGAGTTTAAAGATTCTTTACTGAAATAAAACCAAGGCATCAACAATTTTGCGTTCAAGGGATCTGTTTCTTTATTTGAATGAGATCCATGTTGTGGGCACTGTCTTGTCCCGATAGGCAATTCTCTGCCATCGCCTACATAAATCCTGACAGAATTCCTTGCATTCCAGAGGAAGATGTTCTGCTGAGAAAAAGCCTTCTATTATTAACATTCCCCGTAACAATTATTCAACAAATGTCTTTCTTTCGACAGGGTTTCAACAACGAGCATAGTTCTGATTTTGACGTCACTAAACAGCCAATGTCCATACCATATACAGGCAATGCTATTATGCAAACATAGACATGATGCTCTCTTAGGCATTAGGTGGGCCAGGAATGTGTTTGGGAGTTCCTTATGATGTAACTGCATGAAGCTAGCTCCTTACTTGGCAGCTAACAGCTAACCTTGGGATTCTGTTTAGACTAGGTTTCCTTTAAGTTGTTACAAGCAGTTTTGAATTTGTGAGTCAATTCCATTTTGTTTTATTTCTTCTGCACAATTGGGATGTATTTACAGACAAAGATCATGATTCAAATCACAGAACTATTTTACAAAATATGTTTTTATAAGCATTATGTTACGTTCAAATCCTTTTGATTTTTTTTTTAAAAATCAACTTTGCTCTACTCTGCAGATAAAGATCTTTGCATGTGTGCAGAGGCACTGTGCCTATAAATTCTAGAACAACACTAACTGAGAGTAACAACTTGGGTCTTCTTTTTGAGTGTATGCCCCTTAGAGGCAGGGATCAGGATTGTATTCAGGGATTGTATTCAGAGGGCAATAGCCCCAATTTTAAGAAAACTTACTAAGGGTTGAAATCCTATCCCACTTGTAGTAAACCAGGCTCTGTCATAGATGCCTGGTGATTTTGTGGCTGTCACTTTGTGTTTATTTTCCTTTGGCTCCCAAATAACCAATTAGCATGGATTCCCTCCCCCCCCCCCCCATTAAAATAATGAGAGCTGGTGCCTCTTGTGGTCTGAAGTCTCCCCTAGTACAGAAGGTTTCATTTTGGTGCATTTCCTGGTAGGTATTTGAATGGCACTTGTATCACAATGTATCACAGTAGCTGGTGAGATCCTCCCCTCCCACCCTGAACCGCCTCCGGCCCAGCCTGCTCCCCACCCCAATCAGCCCACGATTCTTCCCCCAAACCACCCCTGCCGCTGACCTACCTGCTCTGGTGGAAGTTCTGTGCTCTGCTGCCGCTGGCACGGGGCTTTCCAGCTCCTGCGCCATCATTAGCAGGCCACAGAACAACAGAGTGTCTGCAGTGCCAGCAGTCCGGGCTTAACATGGGCGGATTGTGAGATCTGCTAGTGTAAGGCTCAGATAAGATTGGGCTAAAAAGGAGGTACTTCTTCACACAGCATGTAATTAGTCTGTGGAATTCATTGCCACAGGATGTGGTGATGGGCTTTAGTTTGGGTACTGGACAAATTCATGGAGGACAAGTTGATCAGTGGCTACTACTAGTCATGATGGCTATACTAGCTACTTCCAGGGCCAGTGGCAATATACCTTTGGCCTGATCCAGCAGGGCTTTTCATATGTTCTCATGTTGTCAGAAGCAGGGTCAAGGCTTTTCAGAAGTACTTAAAAGCATCTATAAATATACATATAAATATGGCAAGATTTCCTTTTCTGTGACCTCAGCCCATAGTTCCCAGGGAACCCTGACTCATTTCCATAAGGAACATACCAAGAACAGTGTGGAAAAATAGTTTTATTGAGCTTATGAAAAACAGATGCCACTTTTGAATGAAAAATGCATAAAAACATAATTTTAAACTTTAAAATCATGGCATTCATGCAACCTAGAAATTGTTAGGAGTTAGGACAGATAGCATGCCATGCAGAAAAATAAAATAAAATGGCACATATATAATTTTAAAGTCACGGTGTATAGCAGAGAAAATGAGTTTTAGTACATGGTATTACTCCGCACACTAAATTTACCTTGTTCCTAGGCCACAATGAGTACTCTCTTATCCTCACTTTTAGTAGCCCTGTTGACTTCAAGGACAAACAGGAATTTTGGCACAGGTCTCTGATCTCTTGAATATTCAGTCTGCTAGACTACACTTGCTTTAGTTGCTACTATGCATTATTTTTGTTACTACAGTATATAAAAAACACGATATTTTTTCAAGTAGCATATATCACAAACATTCTTGCTTTACAGTCTACTATGACCTCTATCTTGTAAAGGTTTTTTTGTGTGTAGTTCATGAAAGCTTAATTAAATACCTAGGAAGTAACAGCCCAATCTTACTTAACTGCCCACACAGTGATGCAACTGTGCCAGCGTGGTGCCCACTGAACCCCTTGGGGGAGGTTTGGCCTCTGAAGGCCCCCTCAGGGTAAGGGAACATTTGTTCCCTTGCCCCGGGTTAAGCCCGCACTGGCCCACTGGGTCTACTCAGACATGTGGCAGCTCTATAGCTGGCACAAGTCCACATGGACCCGGGTCAGGGGATTGAGGCCGGGAAGGAGGTGCCGCCAAACATGCCCCCTTCCTGGCCTCAATCCACCCTCATCCCTGCCCCATCCCCTCCTGGTTCCTCCCCCTCCCCAGAGGCATCATACAGGGGGGTGCTTGGACTGGTGCCCAGGGCACCAAGTGGTGCCCAGGGCCACCGGGCGTGGACCCCTGAAGGAGCGGAATCACGGGCTGGAGGGCGGAAACTTACCTTCCTCGCAGCCGGGACGGCCGCGTTTCGGTCCTCCTGCACACCCACGTGTCCGAATGGCCCCAAAAGGAAGTGAAAATAGGGGAGGTGTTCGGAGGCGGGGCGTGACATCATGCGCCCACCCACGTGGGGGCGGCGACGCGGGGGCAGGGCGACGGCCCCCACCCCGTGGGGGCGTAGCGATGCTGCTGCCCCTCCCCACCCTGTTCTACCCCCTTCCCACCTCCCTCCCCTGCGCTAATTTACCACTGCCAGTGAACGTCCCTGGTCTGCTGGTGTACATCTCTGGTTGTTTGTCACTTGCAGCAGCAGCCAGGCCTCGCAGAATGATTTGTAGCCTTTTGTGACAGCTGACAATGGGCGTTCTAGCATTGTAAGGCCCAAATAAGGATTGGGCCGTAAGATGTCTAAGGCCCGACTCTGTTCAAGAGCTTTCAAATTCTGGTTTGGAGACAAATGATGACTTATGGGATCCATAGGTTGCTTTATTAAGACATAACAGAAAACGTACAGGACCAGTTTGAACAATACAGTATGTTTAAGCTGCCCTGCTCACACATGGGTGTGAATGGCCCCAAAAGGAAGTGAAAATAGGGGACCTCTCCTTGGGGGTAGGTTAGCTGGTGGGTCTGTGACACCAGTCAGCGCTCGTGAGGCTCTGGCACGCTCTGCCTAGCCTCCTCATCACTGGCCCCGGGGGGGGGGGATTAAATAGGGAGGGGAAGGAGGAGGCTGGGCCTCCTGGGACGCCTGGTAGCCAATCTGCATCGGCTGTGCTGCCTGACATTGAGGGGCTGCAGCTGCTTTTGGTTGTCATGCTCTGTTGCCGGGGGCGTGGCCGAGCGCGGCCGGGGCGGGCTGCCTCAGTCGTTCTTGCCTACTCATGTGTCTTCTCTTCTTGTTTCTCCTCTGCAGGGGCGCCGGGTGGTGGAACTACTGGCCCTTCTTCTCGTTGGATGCCAGCTGTGTCAGGTAAGTATTGTCGGGCTGTGGTGTTGTTGTGTCCGTTGTTGGCGGCGGGGAGTTGTGGCTGTCGGCGCTGGGTGCCGCGGGGGTCGTCTCCCGGCCCCAGCGCCTTGGTTCGGGCCTCGAGGGGGCGTGGCCGCGGTCCGGGCCCGAGGGCTTGCCTGGCCGTCGGCCGAGCGGCGTAGCCGCTTGAGCGAGCGCCTCCCGGCCTCGGGGCTCCGAGACGGGCCTCGAGGGGGCGTGGCCGGAGTCCGGGTTCGGAGGCTCGCCCTGCCGCCGGCACCGCTACCGCCGCGATCGGGCGAGGGGCTATCGAACCCGGACACCATGAGAGTACTGCATTCATTAATGTCCTGAAAACATGAAGCTGCTCATAACAATCAAATGGAACACTCAAATGTTAATTGAAAAGGGAACATCAACATTTATTTTTCCATCTACCACCTTCCCAAAATTTGCGAGATCTGGACAATGTTATATTGATAGAGGAAAAAATACTTGACCTAGTTTTTGCTGTGTTGTTTTGAAATAAAGAGCTCGTGAGGCATACCTATTGTTTATTTAAATGCTTCTAGACTGACAAGATTGCTTGACTATTTTGATTTTCAAATGTGGCATCCAAGTGTGAAATAAGCAATCTGCTCTAAAGCAGTGCTAGTATGACTGTAAATAAAGAAACATGACGTTTCTTGAAGCCTTGAATGAGAGCAGCCACATATTGAGATTAAAATGAAGAAAGAATGGTCCTGATCCGAAGAATGCAGGCCCCAACAAACAAGTATCCCACCCCCCTCCAAGCTGACAAGGAAAATGTATGGAGTCCTATGGAAGCGAAACTGAGCCACACGTGCTTGTTTACTTGTGAATAGGCAAACGTGCCTCAGATCTTAGCAAAGGCTAGGTCAGTGGTTCCCAAACTCCTGGGAAGGCCCTACGCTGCTCTAAGTGGCAGCGGGGCCTTCCCAGGGGTCGCGACGACGCGCCCGGGATCGCGCTGCCACCGCCACGCCTGAAACCCACTTCCGGTTTCTCGTAAAACCGGAAGTGAGTTGCGATCGCATTGGAGGAGGCCTGCGGAGGGGTCCGCAGGCTCCCCACAACCCCCGCCGGACACCCACTGCCCACCAATGCAGGTAAAAAGGGCGATTTCAGGCAAGGCGGTGGCGTCGGTGCGATCCCGGGCGCGCCATCGTCGTCACCGCGGGTTGCCATGCCCCTTAAGGGCATAGCAACCCTTTGTTCCCGGCTGGGGCGTCGCGACGCCCCAGTTAGGGAACCACTGGGCTAGGTGAAGGGGAACGCAAGGCCACCAGAATGGTCCCGATTTGATAAACGTGGAGCTCCACAAATGCTCCAAAAGGCGACACCCTCCGCACCATAGTAAAAAGGATAAAAACAGGCTTGTAAAGTAAAGCTAGGTAGGTCCCGATAGAGTGTTAAAAAGTGGACCCTGGTGCAGTGGCGTCACTATAAAGGGGCCGGGGAGAGCCAATGCTCCCTGGTGACAACCGCGGTCTCCTTGCGAGGAGGAGCTGCGGTGGGGGTTTTGAGCTCCGCGGCTGCTTTTCTGCAGCTGGAGGGCTGCGTTTGCAGCTGCGGAGCTGAAACGTGCCAAAATCAGTGTATTTTTTCAGCCCTCCCACCCACCTGGCTCTTGGAAGGCTTCAAATGAAGCTTTCCGGGAGTACAGGGGGTGGGGCGATGACACGAAACGCATCATCGCCACCGCCCCCACATGACCCTGCTAGCAACGCAACTGACCTGGTGCTAAAATGTTTGGGAACCACTGGACTATTGTAATGTGCACTACATGGGCCTGCCTTTGAAAAGTGTTTGGAAACTTCAACTGATACAAAATGTAGCAGCAAAGGTTTTAATCAGCCATTTTAAAGACAATGTCGCTCCATTGTTATATCAGCTGGCACAGTTCAAAGTGCTGGTTACCTGGTTCTTACCTTTAAAGCTGTGGGCATAGCGCAGGTGTACTCCCTGTGTATCCTCATTCACTCTTGGGTTCCTTGAGGGGAACGTGAGGCACACCATGGCAACCATTAGGGGGACCATCGGGGTGGGGGGGGGGGTGGACCAGATAGTACACTGGCTAAGGGCCTACATTCAACAGAGGGCCCACTTGGCCTGGCCAACCCTATAGTATAAGGTCTAGGTATAGTACAGAACACTAAATATAGTATAGAAGAAAAATAGGCAAGTATAGAATAGGGAAAAGAAGGTACTTGTTGTCAGAGGCAAGGAAAAAAAAATCAAAATCAGCTTCTAACTGTAGGAAGATGGATGGCATACGAGCCTGACCTGTACAATAACAGTGGGTGTGAGGATATGAGTTCATTCCCCACTAGTAAGGGCAGCAGTTACCTATTCAGTTCCTAGTTTTGTGAATTGCTCTCCCCTGCTTTGACTAGACTTCTCAGTTTCTTTCCCTGTGTTGTTGCCTTATGTCTCTGTGCCTAAGGAGCCACAACCAGTTGCTTCTCTTGTTTTATTTTGCAGTACAGTCGGCCCTCCGTATCTGTGATTTCAGCATCCGCGGATTTGACTCAACGCAGATGCTTCGCAATACAAACAATACAAATACAAATTGTTTGTTAAATGTATTGTTATATATATATATAAGGAAACGGTGATAGAACATTATTTATGATATTGATATGGATTGTCATGAAATGTTAATGTAAAATAATTTTTTTTTAAAAAACGCAGATGGATACGGGGGCCAAAGTAAAAAGGTTTTTAAAAGGAAAAAAAGTTAAAAAGTGTTTTCCTTACCTTTCTGCTGCAAACTGCTTCATTTCCTGGCTTGTAAAAGGTGAAATCGCATTTTGGAAGCCTCTTCCGAGTCGCATGACTCCCTCTCCCTTTCCCAGGCTCACCCCAGAATGCATTTCTAGGGAGAACTTGGGAGAGGAGAGGGGGGAGCCGCTCCACCAAGTGCAGAAAACCTTCACATCATCTGTCCCCTTTTCAGATGTACCTGGCTTGGGTTTCAGCCTTTCGCATTGGTGAGCCCTGGGGTGGGAAAATTCGCTCAACTCCTGGAACTTTCCCTAAGCCAAATGCTTTAACTAAATAAACATAAACGTTTTAAATAAATAAATACTAAACTCAATATGAAAAAGGCAACTCACAGCACAGTCCTATGCATGTCTACTCAGATGTAAGTGCCATTATATTCAATGGGTCTTACTCCCCCAGGAAATTGCACCCAAACTTGACCAAGCTCCCATTGTTGATTTCCTCCCCCCCCCCCCCAGATTTTCTACCGCCTTGGGCAAATAGCCACCTTGGGCATTTGCCTTCGACATAGGAAAAGGCGGGATATAATTTTTTAAAATAAATAAATTTAAATAAAATAAATACCTGGATCGGTATTTTACTTTGTTTTGAGTTGATTTAGCTCATCTTTATTTAATAGGGAAACGTCTGTTATCTTTACACTATTCCTTGAAGTGAGTTCAGAAAACTGTGACAGAAGGACAGATTTCTCATAATATTATTTAATGAGATAAAAGTGTGGCTAGGTTGTCTTATAGATTGTTGTTAACGTGCTTAAAAGGAATTCGCATGGTTGAATCCACATTTTGGATCATGTCATGGACGTGGTTCCCTTCTGTGGATTGTTTAAATGTCCCAGGATATTCATAATTTTAATGCCTTCAGTCATGTAGAAGTGTTTAATTGCAGTCCATCTGTTTCATTTAAAAAGTGTCTGCCAGCAGACGTTTGGCAGAGAGAGAGAGAGAGAGAGAGAGAGAGATGGACTTTGAGAAGGAAAATGGAGTTGCTCAGCACCATCAGTAGCAGTGGTAGGGAGAAGAACATTCCCAAGCTTCCCTGATGTGATCCAGTCTCCAGCTTCTAATGGGCTTTTTTGGCCCACTATGTTGTCATTCTTCTGGGTCTGTGGAATGTTCACAACTGAATGCAAAACTCATGCTCTGCTTGCACTTCTAAGAGCCTATGCATAATACAGGCAGTTAGGCAAGAGAAAGTAAGGCCAGTTGCTTTGCCCCTCCCACCCCCAGAAGAAAACAGTAGCCTTGGAGGGCAGTAAGGCCTGCCAAACTGTATCCAGTGCCAATATACAAATTTCATTCTCTCTAGGGAAGTACCCAAAGGCATGCTGGTAATTCCTATACTAGGATTTGGTTTCATGGGGCTTAGTCCCAGGAAAATGTGTATAGGATTGCAGCCTAAATGTGAGTCCTTTCAGCCTACATGTTGCATGTGACTTGTAAGATGCTTTGCTGAGCATGTGAGCTTATGGATATCCTGAAAAGAGCAGCATTTAAAAATATTTAGTGTGTGTGGTTGTAAAGGAACACTTAAAAAGCTCCTGTGTGTGAAAAGCCCAAGGAGAAGCCTCTGCTCGGGGGGGGGGGAGGGGACGGCTGCCCAGGGGGACGACGACTGGGGAGTCCCTACAGTCCCTGCCATAGCTGGGTTTGTAACGTTTGCCAGAAAGGCAAGGTGATGAGAGTCACAGGTAGAGTCAGCCAGGTCAGGCACTGACCAAGGGGTCACACCCATAAGAGACCCCATCTGGATGCTGACCCTAACCCTCAGTACCAGTAGCAGCGTTAGTGCCCAATGCACTACCAGGAGAAAGGCAAGAGCCATTATGGGGGGTGGGGGGGACACCAGTGCAGTGTTTTGCTCAAGTGCCCCAAGTAACCTGCTGCCAACACTGGTGAGAGTGAAGAGCATGAAGTAGTCTTTGAGCATCAGGACCTGGGGCAGTCCAGTGTGGGAGCTCCTAGAGGCAAGATCCAGCAAACCTGCAGAGCCTTGGCCAAACACCAAATGACCGTTCCGGAGTGTCGCTCCAGTGTGGTCTGAAGCTTACTGAAAGCTGAAAAACTCTTGCATTTTGTACAAGGTGTGACCATGGCCCATGAACAGATCAGTCTTAGTGAATGGAACTGCATTCTGCTTTGGAAACATGCACTCCAGTGAGACTGATATGTCTCCCGTTGTCTCTGGGATGACCAAGGTGGCAAAGGCAAGATGCCAAAACAGGAGGAAATTTCTGAGGAGGCGTCATCAGTAGCTTTCTTGGGGGCAGCAGATTGAGGAAGCACAACCCCTTGGTGTTCTTTTCATCCAAGAAAGTCTCTTGCAAGAGAAGTCACATCAGTGGCTGCTTCCTGAAATGATCCAAGAGAGGGACTCCTCACTCACTTCTCACAGTCCTTGATCTTTTGCAAAAAATTTTTTAAAAAACCCTGAGATTAAAATATCAACTGAAATGCAGCAGCATCCAAGCTACAAACATGTCATCATCTCTCATGCTTGCAAGAGCTCTCACATCGATCACCACAACAGCACACACTTTAATCCAATGCTACCAAGACAATCTTATTAATATCGCAAATGCTCCTCAACGCATCGTGAAGAATCCTGAAACAGCACAAAAATTCTTTTTCACTCTACTATTGCCAAAATATTCGAGAGGTTCTACACTAAGCCATTTGAAACTCTGTTTGAATTGCCCTTTCCTATTCTTGCCTTGCAGCTGTAATCTGATTGTTCATGCTTTGTTGGGTGTTTGTGGGTGATAATGTTAAAATATTTGACATATGGCAGTGTCTCAGAATCAGCTCGTCTTCAGTGGTAGTGCTTGTTGCTGAAGTGCCAAGGTGGTTGGAAACTGATTGGGGCTGGGCGATACAATTCTTCTGTCCTTCTTGTGGTGTTGTTTTTTCTTAGTACTTGTCTTGTAATAGCCCTTCTGAACTCTGTCGTGAAGTCAACCCTCATCATAGATAACTTCTGGAAGCTGCAATTAGCAGGCCTGGAAAACACTGATAAGGAGAAATACAGCCGCTATAGCAGGATTCCAACAACAAAACACATGAGCGAAATACATGCAAGAAGTGTATTGTCAGTTGTCAAGGGGGTTAATAAAAGCTGCTGACTCTTCCTGGTTACATGTAAATAAAGATAAGCATGCTTCTTTTTTTTAACTGTTTAAAATGGGGCCAGGGCTCTTGCATGAGTGCACCATTTTGAATGTAGGAAAGGAATGATAGGGATAATGATAAAGACAGCACAAGTACTGCTAGGTGGGAGGTACAGGCCCAGAGTCCAGCAGACCCACAGCAATCTGACCTGCTTCTACCAATCTATAGGTTCTGGCAACACAGCCCATACAAGATTCACTTTTCACTCAGTCATTCACTTTTCTCACAGGTAAATTCGACAGATAGACAAGTAGTTCATTGCTCCTGCAATATGGCCATTTAATATGGCCTAGTACAGGGGTTCTGAACCCCTTCCCAGCTGAGTACCACCTCCGGCGCTATTCTCCTGCTGCGTACCACTGGAAGTGACTGGTGATGACATCATTGCCAGTTACTTCCAGGTTTTTGGGGGTTTGGAGGCCAGAAAACACAGGTAGGAGACTCTGGGCGGGTGGAAGGGCCCTTCTCAGTGTTCCCAAAAGGCTTGGCCAATGGCAGGAACCTCTCAGGAGTGAAAACACGCTGCTGAAAGCGCCACATTGGAGAAGGGTTCTGGTCGTCCAGCAGTCCAAGTACCACCAGCTATCGGCCAAAGCAGTAGCGTAGTAACGCATGGGGCCCTGATGTACAGGGCCCCAGGCGCTGAGCTTCCGAGGGGCGCTCACCTCGGACTTGAAGCTGGAGCGCGGCGCCCGCCCACAGCCATAGCGGGCGGGCTGCGCTCCAGCTTTCAAGTCCGAGGTGAGCAACAGCGTCGTCCTCATCGTCTAGGCAACGCGCAGCGCGCGCCCAGACCCTGTGACTGCGGGCGCGCGCTGTGCACGTTGCCTAGACGACGAGGACGACGCTGTTGCTCGGACGCTCTCCTCGGACTCCAAAGCTGGAGCGCCGCCCACCCATTATGGCTGCGGGCGGGCGCCGCGCTCCAGCTTTCGAGGGACAGCGTCTGACGTCATGTGACGTCATACGTCATGTGATGTCCGGGGGGGCGCTCGGCCAGCCCCCGCCCTCCTAGTCCCAGGCGGCAGGAGGGCAGAAAGTACCTGGGCCAAAGTACTGGGCCAAAGTACCGCTGGTGGTACTAGTACCACTGGTTGAGAACTCCTGCCCTAGTAGTTTCTTTCAGCCATAGCTAGAGTTTCTAGAAGTTTGCTATGCTCTTAGTTCATGGAAAGCTGGCTTCTGACACAGAAATGCCTGAGCCAGTCAGTAAGTAGAGGCCAGCCTCCATGCTCTGAGGGAGACTTCTGAGAGAGGACTGATTGGCTCATCAAAGCCTGATAAACTTAACCTATGAGTACATTATAAAGCAGAGGAGCTAGAAAACAGTAAGATATTGGGTTGGTTGGACCCTAACCTTTGTTGGACTAGCACTTTGTCATGGAAGCTCCTTCCATGAATGTAAGAATGACTGTATTCCTTCCCTTTTGCAAGGAAGAAGCAGTGAAAACATGCATTACATGTAACATGCAATTTGGCCCTTAGCACTGAGTGAAATGCCCTCCCTCATTTCACTACCTCATTTGTGTTGGAAGAGTGACAGCATATGAGTAGAGCCACCCAGTATGTAGTTAGAGAGCATGTACATGTTGGCCTCCACCGGTAGGCTTACCTTGTTTCTCTTTGGCTCTCCTTCTCTGCCTGTTCTTTCTCTCCTTGGCTCCTTGTAACTTATCTTGTTGCTAGTTTAAAGGCTTGCAGGTTGCTCTCTCCTACATTGACTAGACCTGTGTTTAGCTTCTTTTTCCCATTTGCTTGTTCTGCCTGTGAAACAGTTGCTGCAGTTCTTTCATTGGTGCAGTAAAGTTCTTAACAAAGCTTTGCTGTGTTTGGGACTGATCAATTCCCCTGACTCTGCTAACAGTTTGCAGGCTGAAGAACTGGGAGAAACAGTTCTATGAGGCAAAATGGACAAAGCAATGAACTTCCTCCTGGTGAACTTTTTTTTTGCAAAATGGACAAAGCAATGAACTTCCTACTATGGTCCCAGGAATCCCAGAGGGAGGATGATGCACAGCAAGTGGTGAAGAGCCTTCAGCAGTAACAATAGAGGATGACTAGCCTCAGGAAGTGACTCTTGGTATGACAATAGAAGTGTTGCGAGCATGCCTCTACTTTCATCCGTCAAATGTTGGAGGGTATGGTGACCTCCAGGATTCCTGGTTTGAGCCCATGCTTGTAAATAGATGTATCAGTTTAAAAAGCACATGTCCGCTTCTGGACTCGCCCCACCATTTTGAAAGACTCCAGCTGCCCCATCACAACCCTGGCAGGGGAGCAGCAACTGGCACCGTGTGGCCAATTCACAGATGAATGTCTGGCCCTCCCACTGTTCCCCAAGCCATTGGGGCTCAGGGTCAGATGAAGGAGTCTCTGGACAGACTACCTAAGGGCTGCTATCTGCTTCACTGGGGCTGAGGCCAGGCCAAGCCCAGGGAGGGAACCAGACGGGTGGAGGAAGAAGGAGAGCGAAGCAATTTCATCACCACCACTGACTTCTGAGGCCTGCTTGGGGTCCCAGTTGCTTGGCCAACGGCCCCCCTTTTCTTCCCTCTTTATCCTGGTGCCAAGAAGGGCCCAGACAACGATGGCATGCATTCCTCTTGCAGCACCCTTGCCCAGGGAGTGGAGGACAGAGGAACTTACAGCACATATCCCATATGTGGCCATATGAGCCAGGATGGTGTAGTGGTTTGGGAGTCGGACTTAGACCTGGAAGATCCAGGTTCAAGTCCCCGCTCAGCCACGAAGCTTCCTGGGTGACCTTGGGCCAGTCACTATCTCTCAGCCCCATCTACCTCACAGGGTTGTTGTGAGGACAAAAAGGAGGGGAAGAAATATGTACACCACTCTGAGCTCCTTGGAGGAAGGGCGGTATAAAAATGTGAAAAATAAATATAAATAAATATGTCTTTAAGGCAGCTTAATGCTATTTTTCCTCCTGAGCAATAACAGCTGGGTTTTTCTTCACCCCTGTTAATGGAGGTGTGGAGACGTAACCTCTGATTCATACATTCGTGCCTCAGGAAAAGTAAACTTTTACTGACCGAGCCTTGTCTTATCAGAATTCTTTTGCTGCTGAGGTAAAGCTGTGTCGTTTGGACTCATGTGTTCCTGGAAGGCTGCTCTTATTTGGATCAAGTCCACTAGCCTTTCTCTGCTCATGTGACAGGGAATGCAGAAGCTGGCAAAGGCTGTGAAACCAGTTGTGTGGATGAATTGCTTTTGCAGTGGAATGATTGAACAAATGAGTTATGCAATGTGGCACTTCTCTGCAATAAGGTTACACAGACCCAACCTGTTGAACCTCTTCCTAGAAGCCTTTGTAATGGAAGTATTTAAAAGGACTGGAGTAGCTTCCAATTTATAAACAGCATAGCAGGAGATATCTACTTCAAATGCTACTAGTCATATATATGAGAACAGAAAGTACTGAAACAGTGGATGACTCAAAGGCCAGACAGTGCTAAACAGTCTTACTTCACTCTAGGGATATCCTCAAATATTCCTCAGATTTTTATCCATTGTAGCCAAAGCAAAGAATGAGAGTGAACTTTACCGTGTGTATGACCGGAGGAGCAATATATAAAACTCACAAATTGTTTATAAGGCAGAACTTTCCACTAGAGCTGAGACTATGACTCATTGCTCCAGTCCAGATTATACAAAAATGCATGTTAATTCAAGGAAATGACAAGGTATATCCTGAATATAAAGATATTCCAACATTTTAGGATACACTGAGGACCAATCAGAAGCGTAGCTGGGTCTTCTGATGCCTGGGGCAGTGACTGTTGATGGAGCCCCCCCCCCAGTGGCAGAAGACCCGGATGTCTTATAAAGCCTTGGGCCCTCCCCTTCCTGGACTGTCCTCCATCCCCAACCTTGGTTTTACCTGGCCTAGTCCTGTGGTTAAAGGGCCAGATCACCTCTCCTCACCGCACAGCCGTATGTGGGGTCCTCTGCGCCGTCTGTGGTAGCGGCCCAGAAGTGTGTGGCTTTGCAACGCCATTCCGCTGCTGGAATGTTGGTTCCAGCAGTGGAGTGCACGGATATATATATCTTTATTTTATTTACAATATTTTTACCTCGCCTTTCTCCCCAAAGGGACCCAAGGCAGCTTACAACAAAAAAGAATACAGTACAAAAATACAATACAAAAAAAGTTACATTTTAAAACAGTAAAGAAACAGTTAATGAAAATTAATAAAAACAGTATCTAAAAATTGATTTAAAAAGATGATTACAATTAAAACAGCAGCACCACACCTGTACCAGCAGGATGTTTAAAAAGGCAAGGGCTCAGAAGGCTTCTTTGAACAAGAAGGTTTTTAGGCCTCGCCGGAAAGTGTCCAAGGAGGGAGCTGTTCGTAAGTCAAAAGGGAGGGAATTCCATAAGGTTGGTGCCACTACTGAGAAGGCCCTATTTCTGGCCGCCGCCCCTCGCACCTCCCTGGGCGACGGTACCCGCAAGAGGGCCTTCTCTGATGACCTAAGGAGACGGGCCGGACTATATAGAAGTAGACGGTCTCTCAAATATCCTGGCCCCAAGCCGTATAGGGCTGTGACTTCAGCCCTCTTCAACCTGGGCAACAGTGTACCTGGGCAGAAGAGGCGTAAACTGGCTAGTCACACCCCTACTCTCCCTGTGTGAATACAGGGACAGCAGTGACATGTTGAATACAGGGACAGCAGGGGAGCATGTTGGTGTGGTGTTGGTGTGGACGGGTGTTGCTGTTCACCCTCTTCCTGGGTACATAGTACCCAGAAGTATAAGTTCTGAAGAGGGCTAGATTTCCGTGTACATTTGGCTTTGTATGTGCAAAGTTGGTTTCTCTGTTGAATTGAATATGGAAGCTCTTTTGGGCAGGGATGGTAACTGCTGTTCATCACTGTATCTGGGATCTGCCTTCTACCGGTACTTAAGGTAATGAAACAAGACCTTTTAACCAGTGGCGTTTCCACGGTAGGGGCGGCACCGTAAGTAATGCCGCGTCGAGTACCGTATTTAGGAACCGAAATGAGGAGGCGCCGCCCCCTCACTGTCGCTACCATTCAGTGCGAAGAACGCGACCGGCAGGAGACTCCCTGCCGGTCGTGTTCTTCGTGCTGAATGGTAGCGACAGTGAGGGGGCGGCGCCTCCTCATTTCGGTTCCTAAACACGGTACTCGACGCGGCATTACAGTGCCGCCCCTACCGTGGAAACGCCACTGCTTTTAACTCCTGTGGGACGTGAATAACACTTTCCCCCCCATCTCCATAATGCTAGTAGCAGAAAAAAAACAAATAGTTACTAGAATATTTCTCACACTGCCAAGAAACCAGCAGGGCATCTAGCACAAAAATGTGCGTATATCAATGGCTAGTAACCCACTGTTTGATGAGAGAAATGATGACGGAGCGAGGGTTCGTTGGCACCAAAAATCTTTCCTGTACAATGAATGTAGTAATTAAATCATGGCCACTGTGCTTTGTTTCCCCACCTGTCTCTCTGGGATTCCCATGTTATTTTCCTCCATTGGGGGATGAGCTCTTTTGGCAGGAATTTCTGTAAAATTTGTGTGTACCAGACTGCTATGAAATGGCTCTGTTTTGCAATCTTTGTGGCAGCTTTTTTCCTTTGCTCTGCCCTGGTACAATTTGTTCTGAGCAGACGTAGGCAAGGCAGGTGACTTCATAATAGTAATTTGTTCTGGAGTTCCACTGGTGATTCTACGGTGATCACTCACTTGGAAAAATAATTAACCATGTAACTTAATAAAGACCTTTCAATTGCATCTAAGTTAAATAACTGTTAAATTAACTCAGAGTTAAAAACAAGCATCATACCGGAAAAACTCCGTCGTATATACACTTTACATCTTTATACTGTATTTTGAAATACAACTGTATATACGATGGAGTTTTCCCAATATGATGCTTG
Organism: Plestiodon gilberti rubricaudatus; assembly: GCA_026170595.1. Taxonomy (NCBI): domain Eukaryota; kingdom Metazoa; phylum Chordata; class Lepidosauria; order Squamata; family Scincidae; genus Plestiodon; species Plestiodon gilberti. Next base: position 265,473,752 of record JANXHW010000001.1, read on the forward strand.
TTTTTAACTCTGAGATTTGGACACGTGAAAACCTGAGAATGTAGTTAAATTAACTGTTGAACCTTCAGATATTAAACCATAGTCTTCATTTAATCTCAGTGAGGCGATAATTACACATACATCTAATAATCACATCTGTAAAAAAACTAGAAATAGCTAAGTTTACTGCATGTTGTATGCAGATGAACTGAATGGAGAAAGATTGGTGCACATATGGAAATACAGGTCCAAGGAAAATGACTATGAGGTTCACACAGTTCCAGCTTACATTCTAGCCCACTGGTCTTCAGCTGGTAGATCAGAGCCCACAAGTGGGCAGTGCCTTGTCCTTGACATAATAATGCCATCACCCTTTTAAACACAGTTTTGTAAGAGAAAGACAGAGAGAGGGGTGGAATGTCCAGATGCAAAAGAGGAGGATTCCTTTATTGTCAATACAGGTGTGTCCCCCACTTAATGACAGATTGCTTAATGAAGATCCGCATATATGATGGAGGTTCCCAAAGTGTAAATAAAGAATTAAAGTGACAGGACTGTATTTTTTTAAATGCAAAAAAAAAAAGTAATCTTTAACGCTCTGTGTTTTTGTGTGTGTTTCTACCTCCATTGACAGGTAGAAATCTTGTTGTGCTTTGTGTTACACTCATAATGTACACTGGGTTTGCCATTCATTCCCTATTACAACTCCACTGTGTTACATTGAGGACTCGCTTAATGACGGTTTCACTATGATGGATTTTCCAGAACGTATCCCCGTCGTTAAGCGGGGGACACCTGTAGTTACAAAGAGAGAAATTGGCAGCCCAATCCTGTGTAACTCTTGCAGGACAGATGCCAGCACAACTCCTCCAGCGCAGGGGGCATTCTAGGAGTGTCTGAACGCCCCCAGAATACCCCCTGCACCAGCGGAGTTGCAGTGGCATCCGTCCCGCGTCTGAACTGCACGTGCACAGCGTCCGAGGGGGGGGGTTACGCTGATGTCCGTCCTGTGTCCATCGGCGTATGGCAAGTTACACTGGCATAAGTGCACTTGCACCGGTGGATCTACTGTTACACCGGTGCAAGAGTTACACAGGATTGGGCTATCAGTATGTTTAATGTCTTCACAGAGGCTTCTTCATATTACCAATGAACACATAACTCGACAGTTATTTTCTGTATGAAAGGAAGATGGAAGGAAGATGGGAAATTTGATTCACTTTCAGTTTTGACTGACAGCTGACTGACCATTTCAGAGACAGGTGGGAAGAAATAGGAGTCTCGCTATGAACACAAGCACTTTGCCTAGGGAAGAGGGGGGGATTTTTGAGCGAGCAATCAAAGCTCACCCTTCCCCTTGTTTCACACTGTTAGAAGGGGTGGCTGATTGACTTCTTCCTGCCACACGTTTGGCTGCCCTTGGTTGTTAACAGCCTCTGCAACAGCTACCACTGCTAAGCCAGCTGCCAAGTGTGGCACTTAAAGGGGACATGAGTCAGACCCATGCATAGATTGGGCTCCTCTTGTACACGTCCGCGCATAGTGTGTCTGCTGTTTTACTTTTATCTCGCCTCTCTCTTGCAGTTTTGCTCAAGTGCATACTTGAATGGTTCCTGTCTCGTGCAGAGGTTGTCACCTTCTCAGTATGACCGAATACCTACCCCTGAAGTTTTCCATTCAATATTTCTGCCCGAATGGAGAACACATTGTCACATTTGTGATGTTGTTGGAAGCCTGGAGAAAAATGCGTCCCCAGGTCTTTCTGTACTTATTAGAACTTCCACACTCGTTCTCCATTCTCAAATTTTAAAAAAATTCCCAAATCATATAATCAACAGTAAAACACTTGAAGCATAAAAACTACTAAGGCTTATCCTATCCATACTAACCTGAGAGTAAGCCCCATTGCATACAATGGGACTTACTTCTGAATAAACATGTACAGGATAGTTAATAATTCGCTGAGAATCCACTGAGTTTAAAAACCACCACCTACAATATCAGCAAAACATTATGTACTGTATATTCTTCCATATCATAGACCCTCCCCTCCTGTCCCTTCTTACCTGCCTGCCTGGCTTCCCCACTTGCCCCCTTCCCAGCTCCTACCCACCTAGCCACCCACATAGTTTCTTCCCCATGAATCCGACCTGCACACCACTTCATCTCTAGTCTAAGGTAACTGAGCCCACAGCTCAACCCCTCTCTTTCCTTTACATGCTCCTAAGAGGGGAGCCACTACCACCCTTGTTCTTTGGAAGGAACCCATGACTGTACGCCCAAGGCAAAGTTCCATCTGTCAAACTGATGGCTATAATGAAGGAACATTTGATCAATGGGTGTCTTGCTTTTGAATATGACTTGGGAATGAACAAATTACATGGGTACAAAAACTCTGCTTGTTCTAAATGTCATCCCTCTCTTTAAAAAGCGTCCTTCTAATACAGCTTGAGGAGGCTGGCCTGATACTACCCAGCTGTTCACCAGCTGCCCTGGCCTGCCCCACCCCTCAGTAGCCTACAGGACATCCATCTTTTAACTATGTTCACAGGCTGCCTGTAGAGCCTCTCTGAAGGCACTCCAGTAGCAACAAATGAAGCTGCGATCAGTGTCGGTGAGGGAAGAAACACATGAAAAGGGTAAATTAAAAAAAAAAAAACCCACACTGAGCATCATCAGAAGATTGTGCATAGTTTCCAAATGTCCATTTAAACCAGAAACATTCTATTTGCATGATTTATTGTAAGCCACTTTGAGTCTTGTTGAGAAACGCAGATAAAATATGTTTCCTGTAAATAAATAAGCTAACACTGGCTATTTCACTGAGCTTTCACAGAAATGTTTTACAAAGCTGTGCAAAAGATCCATGAAAGAAATCACTGAACAGTAATACCTACATGATATCATCCAAGGCGAGTAATTTACAGAAATCTTCAGCAAGCACAAATTACTTTCCTGCTGTGGAAAGATGGTTTAATTTCAATAACTTTGACAATATGCTACTGTAATTCACACGTGAAACATGTGTGGATGTTGCAGCATTTGGATGGATGATTGCTAACTGATTTATAAAAATTATTGAAATAATCAAAAGAACCCTTAATGTAAGTGACTTGATTTACATTAAGGGTTCTTTTGATTATTTCAGTATTTTTTATGAATCAGGTAGCAATCATCCATCCAAATGCTACAACATCCACACATGTTTCACGTGTGAATTACAGTAGCATATTGTCAAAGTTTTTAAAATCAAGCCATCTTTCCACAGCAGGAAAGTAATTTGTGCTTGCTGAAGATTTCTGTAAATTACTTGCCTTGGATGATATCACGTAGGTATCTGAAAACAGTTGACAACTGACATAAAAACAACAAGAATCCAGGACTCTAGTCTGACGCAACCGCAATGCTAGTTTGACGCATTGACGCTTGATGTATTGCTTGATACCAAGTCAAAGCTGCAGGCTATTGAGGGGTAGGGCAGATTTGAGCAGCTGTTGAACCCCTATCAGGTGGGCAGTTGGGACTCATTAGAAAAATATCGAGCCTGGAAACTATCCTGTAGGTCTCAGTATTAACAGTAAATATCAAGGAGGTGTGTCAGTTTTTCCGACAGGGTCAGGTTTTCTGGAAAGCCAAGCTTGCACCAATTAGGGATCACCGAATGAACTCAGTTTCCATTTAACCAGAATGCTGAACTCTTCTGTAAAACAATGAGTGTATGACACCACTGAGCGTTGTGTTTTTGCTTAACGTCTATATGTGTAACAAATAATGTTTTTAAATAATATTGGATTCTGAGAAAAACTGGGTGCATGAGTTTTGATACATTTGAGATAATGCACATTTAAAAATGAACCTGGGGGCTGGTTCAGACAAATTGGACCGCCCAAACAAGTGCCATGTGATTACTGACATGTATGCTTATGCCATGCTCAAATCCTGCCTGCTTCCCTTGTTTCTTTGTTAGGTAAGGTAAAGGTATCCCTTGACAATTAAGTCCGGTCGTGTCCGACTCTAGGGAGCAGTGCTCATCTCCGTTTCAAAGCTGAAGAGCCAGCGCTATCCGAAGACGTTTCCATCAGAGGCGTATCAGGAGCGGATGCCGCCTGGAGCACTGCTCCTGATACGCCGCCCGTAGGGGGCGGCCCCGCTCCGGGGGGGGCGGCCCGGCTTACTGGGCGCTCTGAGGCCTTCTCCCCCGGCCTCAGAGCCGGAGAAAGCCCCGGAGCGTCCACCCCGACCGGTGGACAGGGCTTTCTGAAGGCGGCGCGCTATTTAGCCTTTTTTGCACATGCGCAGACCGTTTACGTAATGTTTACGTAAAGCCCTGTCCAGTGAAGACGGTGCGCTATTTAGCCTTTTTTGCACATGCGTAGACAGTTTACATTACGTAAACAGTCTGCGCATGTGCAAAAAAGGCTAAATAGCGCGCCGCCTTCAGAAAGCCCTGTCCACCGGTCGGGGTGGACGCTCCGGGGCTTTCTCCGGCTCCGAGGCCGGGGGAGAAGGCCTCGGAGCGCCCGCCCGCGTCACCGGACGGGCGCGCGCACGTGCTCGCTCGCTCGCTCCAGTCTTTCCACGCCTCTGGTTTCCATGGTCATGTGGCTGGCATGACTCAACACCGAGGCGCATGGAACAGTAGCCCACCAGATGCCTCAGGGAGCACTAAAGACAACAGGATACCTGTATCCTGTTGCCACTCCCTTGTGTGTCGCATTCAGAGATAGGCTACCCACTAACCCCAGGTTGCATATAGCCTAGCTTGTTTAGGGGACAGTTCTCTGCACTTGCCCCAAATGGGGTCATTGCATTCTTTGCATAGTTAAAGGGGACACCAGTAACCATGGAGAACTGAAATCCTAGATAATCTCTGCAACATTAGCCGCTCTGGATGCTAAACAGAGCAATGTCCCAAATAATACTAATGCAAATGATGTGGATACCTAAGGTGGAAGGCAAGGGACTCCACATGCCTCCTGCATGTGTTCCGGCTTATAAACTAACACAAACATCATATGAAAACATCGAACAGCACCAGGTAAATGCAACATCTGCATTAGCTCCAAATTTTTAAAGAAACCTATTTGTCACCGACTAGTAAAAAGTTGTACATACCAATTTACAGAAACAAACTATGCTAATTTCATTGATTTTTCTGACTGGCTAAATGTTGTGGTGGATAAGGAGAATGAAGTCAATAGATAGACCCCAGGAAGGCTTTTGACACATGAAAGGCTCATAAGATACGGTAAGTTTAAAAATGATAGGAATGCCCCATCCAAAGAATGCTAAATGATTGGATCTGTGTCCACTGGGAGGGGCCTGCCCTGAGAGAAACCCTGTTCAACTTTAAAAAGAAATAACAACTTGGCCGAAGAATATCCTCATTACATGTGCTGTGAAATTATACAAAACATGAAAGAATTACAAACTCATAATGGCAAGTTTGAAACTCATTTGGAACAGAGAGCTCTTAAGCAATCAAGTGAACTTCAGAAAAGATAAATATTGATACTGGAAAGGGGGAAACCTGCTAAATTACAAAAAGGGAGAGTGCTGGCAAAGCTCTGTAGCTGCTGTGAGAGAATGAAGAGTTTATACAGGATCACAGGCAGCTATTAGTAAACAATGTGATGTCACAGCCCCCAAGAATCCATTTTGAGTTGGATTCAGAGAAGCATCATCATAGGCAAGCTCTGTATAGCATCGTCTGGCCTGAGGCTTGGGGCCAGTTCCCATAGCACTGTGTGGATGTGCGTGGGGAGGGGATGGCTACTTTCTTTAAAGTCCCGAGAGAAATGTGCTTCTAGCAAACTGGCAATCTGTTTGATTTGTCAGGAGCACAAATGGCAGCTTAGCATGCTATCACTCATTCTGCTTTCGAAAGACCCACAGAGTTACTGCAACTATTAATCGTAATTGTGGTGATTGGGTCAAATGAATGGTTCACTATGATGACACACAGTTCTAACTTAGCTAAAAATGGTTAGCCAACTGCCCAATTGTCATGCGAAATAGGCCTTAGTGTTGTGTTGTATTTCAGTCATTATTATTGTTGATAGGTATAGAAATAAAAGAGACATTAATCAGAGGAAAGGATTTGGAATATTTATTTATTTATTATAGGCAGAGCAAATTAGAAGTGTGCAGGTGCATGCTCACCAAACATAGGCTTACCATTCGTCCCGGTTTCGGCGGGACAGTCCCGGAAATCGGGCTCGATTCCCGGTCCGGTCCCGGGGGACGATTGGGCGCCGCCATCTCTTTTTTTAATTTTAAACTTACCGGGCAGCATCTTGGATCACGAAATCTCGCGTGATCCAAGATGTTGGCACCCAAATCTCGTGAGGGCATCATGCCCTCACGAGATTTGGGCGCCGACATCTTGGATCACGTGAGATTTCGTGATCCAAGATGCTGCCCGGTAATTTTAAAATTAAAAAAAAATGGCGGTGCGGTGCGGCGAGCGGGTGTGCTTCCTGGTGAGCGGGTGTGCTTCTCACAGCGGCACTGGGAGAAGCACAGCCTGCTTGCCCGTGTTGCGCGAGCCTGCCGGAGGCTCGCGCTGCCCGGGCAAGCAGGCTGTGCTTCTCCCGGTCTCCCAGTGGCTCCATGCAGTGCCGCTGGGAGACCGGGCCAGCCTGCTTGCTTGCCCGTGCGGCGCGAGCCTCCTCGGCAGGCTCGCGCAACGCGGGCAAGCAGGCTGTGCTCCCAGTGCCGCTGCGAGACCAGCCTAGTCTCACAGCGGCACCGGGAGAAGCACAGCCTGCTTGCCCGTGAATCATTAGAACAACCCTGTAAGATGAGCAAGTACTGTTATCCCCATGCTGCAGGTGGTGGGACTGAGGCTGAGAGTTGCCTACTGAATTCATGGCGAGATGAGGTGAGATTTGAACCAGGGAAGTCCTGATTTGCAACCCAGTCTCTCAGCCACTACACTGTACCTGCTCCCAAACAATATCTAACATACAGTGCAATCCGACTTAACTTTTGTGCCGGTGTAACCAGCGGCGCAGCGAGAACGGGAGGCCCCAAAATGGAAAAGGGATTTAAATCCCCTCCAAAAGAGGAATTCAAAGGGGATTTGAATCCCTTTTCCATTCTGGGGCCTCCCGTTCTCACTGCACCGCTGGTTAAACCGGGACAAAAGTTAAGTCGGATTGCGCTGATGATAGCTTGATGTTGTTTCAATAAAATATTTTTAAAATCCATGGCAAGGGAGAGGGGTTTTGATCCAGATAATGGCATGGTGCAAGTCTTTGCCACCCCACTCCATACAGCATGGCGCCAAACCAAAGCCTCCCTGCAGCTGCTATTAGACGGGGAGGGAAAAATGTAAGAGTACAAAGTCTTCCCTTTGTGGCTGATAGCAGCTTCAAGGGGTGGTTTTAACTGGGGAATTCTCCTCTACCTGCACTATGGCCCTCAATCAAATCCAAGTCTTGATCCAACACCCCGCTTGCTTGTTTTTGAGACGGGAAAACTGTGGCGAGTTCCAAAGACAAGCAAGGGAACATGGGAGGAACAACCACAAGGACCATGCTTAACTCAACTCTTTGCTGCTTAAATTAATGAGACTTCAAAGTGTCTAACTTTGGCTGGATGATGTCCATATTTATACTGGCCCACAAAATGTTGGATATGGATTTGGAATTGATGGAGCCTACTCCCACATAGTACTGATAGATCTTCAGATCTTCAGTGTTCCTTGTATGAATCAAGTAACTAAAAGCTGAGATCATGTCATTGCTTTTATCTTTAATCTTTAAACTTGTATCTTTAATCATGTTCATTAAACAAGAGAAAATGCTTAAAAAACGTGAGAACCGGATAAATGTATGCAGTGACTCTGTTTCTGGGTTTATGCCATTTCTATAGTTCAAACCCTGCTTGGCCTTTTTCCACTTCAACAGATGCTAGAACTTCCCTCCAAAGGCAGGGAATGGATGGATTTTTGCCATTTGACCCATATTGGTTTGGGTGCTTACACTATGAGCTTGTCCAACATTTAAACACAGAAATGTGTTAAACACCTTCCTTGTTGGGTCTTGGCAGCATGAGCATGAACATGACTACAGTACATTGCTGATTGTTACCCAAATATGTTAATTTGTTACTGAAACTTGATCTGAATTTCCCAAGACAGTTCCTATTTTATTTGTTTTCTGGCTGTATAGAGTTCCATGTGTTTTCTTTCAAACTCACACTGTTCCAAACTGTACTTCACATTTAATTTAACTGTGCAGCTCAAACTATATGTACATATCCATGTCATTACAGCTACAACACGCTGGGGACTAAAATAAATGTAGGAAGTTATATTCCCCACCCGACTCTACCCCGGACTCTGGAAGAAAGACACAGCTTCCATGATTGGGATAAATCAGTGTGACAGCTTTATGAAACAATACATTTCTGCAACATCCCCATTTATTAACCCACAGACCCCACGTGCAGGCAGCTATGTTCCATCTTAGGATAAGCAAAGGAGATCACATCTACGCTATCACTGATAATAAGTTATCAGTTAAGCTCTCTGGGTGACTCCACCCTGGCTTAGATCCATGAAACAATCCTGGGTACTGCTCCTCATTCCTTATAGGCCACACCCTGAAAGTATTCGGTGGAAGACCAGCAAGCAGCTGCAGACTCAAGCTGACAAGACACACTTGTCAGGAACTCCAATGAGGTTCCTGGGCCATCTTTCCAAATTCAAGGTCCTCACTCTTGAACTAATTCCTAAACTGCCATTTGTGACAGCTGTTTATCATTGGAAATCTGTCCAAAAGCTCAGTGTTTTGCTCCTACTCAAATCCAGTCAACTATGTGGTTCTTAAACCTATAAAAGCAAGGAAAAACGATCATCTCTCAGCTGTGTAGATTAAGGAGCAAAGATTCCTACTTGGCCCTAGAATTGGTGACCAGCTAATCTCACACTCAGGGGCAGTGTGACTTGGAATACTACCCCAGGCCACCTTGGGTCCACTGTTGCCACCTCTGCACACACAAAAAAGCCCCTTTACCTTGCTCCTGGCATGGTTTCTTCAAACGTGGAAGTGCAGGAGCTCCTTCATTCACGCAGTCCCTGTAAATCAAACCAGAAGTCCTGCACTTCCATGTTTGAAGAAACTGCAGCAGGAGCAAGGTAATGAGGCAAATGAACCCGTTTCCACTCACTTTTAGCGGGTGGAAAGTGGATCAATGCAGATTGCGCCTGCGGTGGACTGGAGACAAGTGACAGCAGACAATGACTCGGGATTAAGGGACCAAATCTGGCTGCCACCCTCTCACCCCCTGCATTCCACTGCTGATGCAACCTGCATCACCTGGCCTCATGGATGGGCCACCCCTGCTCACGTTGCTGGACTTGTGGATAGGGTAGGTGGGTGGATGCCATGATGGCAAGTTCCAAATACAGTGGACAGAAAGATTGCCCAGTCATGAAGAGCTGAGGCAGAGCTGTCCTTCCAAAATCTAGCCCCATCACATGATCTGGAGAATGCAATCTGCTCATCTTTGTATAGGCTCAGAGATGGATCTATCCACTCAGGACCCTGTCATATGATCTAGGTGAAGTGTCTAAGCAAAGGGGCTATCACTGGCAGTCTGCCCTCCTACAGTGGAAGTCAGAAAGCCTGCTTTCTCAGCAGAACAACAGGAAGAGGACAATTAGAATTATTGTACAGAACTCATGAACACAGGACAAGCCTGTTGTCAAGTAAAGCAAGTAATTATTCAATAATTCAATAATTCAAGTAAAGCAAATCTGGCTACTTCTACACCAAGTAACAGTCAGGGGTGATCCAAGGCAGCAAAAAATTGTGCGACCCTCACCAGTGCACACACACACACGCGTGCACACACACATACACACCAGTGCACACTCACTTCACTGTGTTTATTGTCCTTCTGTAGAGCCTGAAGCTCTGCCACTTCTTCTTGTGAAGTGGTAGGCAGAGAGAATGCTGGGAAAAGAGCACTCTCCACATTCTCACCACCTGCCACTTTACAAGAACTGGCATCAGAGCTGCAGACTCTGCACAAGGAGATAAGCCTTCATGGTCTTCAGCCTCATGTGGATCCCACAGCTCCACCACCAGACATTGTACTGTACAGTGTCAGCCTTGTACAGGCTCCACACAAGAAGGTCAGTCTTCCTGTGCAAGATGAGGAGGAGGCAGCCAGTTGGAGCTGCCAGGCAGGCAGTGGGCTGGGGAAGGCGGCAGTTGGATGCAGGGTGCAGGCACCCCCCCCCCCACCAGCTTGCACCTTCCCCAGCCCATTGCGTGAAGGGACAGCCCTGGTAACAGTTGAACATACACATGACATTTCTTTATCTGTGTCAGACCATTGGTCCATCTGACTCAGATGGACTGCCTATACTGGCTGGTAGCTCCCTGCAGTCTCTCTCTCTCTACTAAAGACATTAAAACAATAGGGTGAGTGTGATTTTGCTTTCTTCATTGTGTGCCGTTGAACTGGAAGCTTGATTTCAAATTGACTAAATGTGTTTGTTTTGTCTAGGAGTAAAAAGAGCAATAGGCCAGCGGGTGGCGCAGCGGGTTAAACTGCTGAACCATAAGCTGTCGATTGAAAGGTCGGCAATTCGATTCCCGCGACGGGGTGAGCTCTCGTTGCTTGGCCAGCTCCTGCCAACCTAGCAGTTCCAAAGCATGCCAATGCAAGTAGATAAATAGGTACTGCTTGCGGGAAGGTAAACAGCGCTCCGTGTTCCAGCTGCATGCTACGCACTGCGGCAAGGAGAGTCATGCCGGCCACGTGACCACGGAGGCATCTTCGGACAATGCTGGCTCTTCAGCTTTGAAATGGAGATGAGCACCACACCCTAGAGTCGGACATGACTGGACGTAATTGTCAGGGGATACCTTTACCTTTAAAAAGAGCAATACTTGAAGGGCAAACAGGTGAATGATGCAAAGGAACTTAAAATAGAAGGGGAATAAAGAGGAAAACATCTCAATTTCAAATCTTCCAACTGTCCCTATTTACAAGGGACAGTAACCATTTTCTGATGACTGTTGCAGACTGAACAACTAGTTTTCCCTACTTTTCACAATTGTGCATTTGTGGACAGGTTGGTGGTGCCTTTTTCAAATGTCATTAGTGTAGGTGCAGAGAAGCACTAAAGTTCTTTAGGTTTCATTTCCCTCTGCAAACCTTAAAAAATTAATATCTGTGTGTGCATGCGCACACACACAAGTGCACTGCATCTTGTCTGTCGCACATGTAAATGCATGCACATGGCCATAAAATTGGCACTGCTTTCATTGTATATAACCACCTGTTCTGTAGTAAATGTTACTGAACTGTGTTTGCATTGCAGCCACCCATAGTAATAAATACAACCAGATCCATTCTGAGATCAAACATTCCATTAAATACTCTCAGGAAATGGTCATGGTTGGATGACGAACACACCCTGTTTCCGAAGCCAGCACATGCCGGGCTGTTGCACAGCAAATGGATACAATGTACAGCATGGGAAAAAAACACCTTCAGCAAATTGTAACTGAAGAAGGGGTCAGGTTATGTTCCTTGGTGTGAGAAAAGATGTGACAAATACACTGGCGTCCCTATTTTCATCTGTGAAATACTGAAGGGTATGTAATTTATATTTCTCTCTCTCTCTCTCTCTCTCTCTCTCTCTCTCTCTCTCTCTCTCTCTCTCTCTCTCTCTCTCTCTCTCTCACACACACACACACACACACACACACACACACACACACACACACACACACACAGAGGAATTAAAGCCCGGTTTGTCCAGTGTGTGCATGTATTGGTACACACAGAGGCACACAGACTTCCCATTGCCTGGACTGCCCAGGGCAGAGAAACGGAGCTCTGTTGAGACCTATGTCTCTACGTGAGTGTTGGGCGGGCATGTGGTGCTTGATTGTATTGTCAAATTGTCGAAGACATGGGTACAAGGCTATGTCCTCCATTGAGAACTCTGTGCATTGTCACGTCTCAAGCTTCCTCAGAGTTCTGAACACAATAAATACATTAAAACTCCTGCATCCTATTCCAGCTGGAAACATCAAGAAATAAATGACGCTCCTCAGAGTACAGTAAGAGCACCTGTCAGCTGATTTCAGATTTAGTGAATAAGGCAAAGAGCATGAAATCATAGCCTACATTTTTAATGAACAGGCAATACTTACACATATTTAAGCCACTATGAGTGTTACCAAACTTTTTTTTTTTACTTAGAGATCAAACATTTGATCTCCTAAGACTTTTTTTGAAAAGCTCTTGTGAATCGCTCTGTCACCATCATAGCTTCAAACACCATTGGTGTTGGTTTCTCTGATGAATTATCTATATTTTAAAGTTGATGGGAGAATGCTTCTCTCTTGCTATCCCTGGATCTTTCGGCAGCTCTTGAACCAAGGACTTGTTAAGGCATCTGGAACATCTAATTGTGTAAGGGGCTTTGTTCTAGATTGTATCCACACGCCCAGTGCCATCTTGCTACTGAGTTCAGGTGAAGCGACTGGATTGGCGGAGCGGTAGATTGACAGCGGTGGCACTTGCTTGCTCCCCTGGTCAGCGGCTGATTGCTGCTGCTTATCCTCCTGGGGAATGGAAGAAGAAGAAAAGACGAATGGCAGCCTAGAGTGTCTCTCAAGCGATGCTCTTTATCCACCACACTATTCCTCCCCACTTCCTTCATTTCCTATCCTCCCTGCCTTTTGAAAAAAGATCTATAGAACTAGCATAGAGATTTCCATGACTTCTTGTAATTAGAGAAGTACAGCTTAAGGGTGTTTTAGCCATGTATATATTTTAAATTGAAGAAATAAGGTAGATGAACATTCATCTTGCCAGAAGAAAATTCTCCGCTGGACCCGCAAGATGCTTGTCAAAGTAGCAGGTTGCGTACTTCAAAGGGGGTATCCGATGCTGGCAGGCAATATTTCTCAATCCTCTGCTGATGTTTCGTTCACCTTGGAACTTTATCGAAGCAAGTAGAACAAACCCGGTAGCTGGCATTAACTTGAAAGGAACATCGCTCCGTTTTTTAATCTGAGAAGCAGCGAAAAGTGCGGGAAGCGCTAAATTGAATAATTTAATTTCCGCTTTCTGCTTTCGTTCCAATTATTCAATTTAGCGCTTCCCATATTTTCGCTGCTTCTCAGATTAAAAAACGGAGCGGTGTTCCTTTCCAGTTAATGCCGGCTACCGGTTTGTTCTACTTGCTTCGATAAAGTTCCAAGGTGAACGAAACGTCAGCAGAGGATTGAGAAATATTGCCTGCCAGCATCAGATAGCCCCCTTTGAAGTACGCAACCTGCTACTTTGACAAGCGTCTTGCGGCTCCAGTGGAGGATTTTCTTCTGGCAAGTTATTGTATGTTCATCTACCTTATTTCTTCAATTTAAAATATATACATGGCTAAAACACCCTTAAGCTGTACTTCTTCTCTAACTATAGAACTAACGTATATTGTATGATATAGTTGCAATTATAGCAATATGATACAACAACAAAATTTGTTGCAGAGATTTTAGTCATAACTGTGATTTCATCTGTTTTGATCATTAGCTATTTGTACTAACCTAATTTGTTTTTAAGTGCATCATGTCATCTCAATGGAGGCAATGTTGATAACAGGCCCATTTGTTTTATCTAAAGTCATGAAAAGATGGTCCAAGTTCTCCTAAGATTTTATACTAGTTTTGTTGTCTTTGATTCAACTCTGATGCACTGAGAGGACAATAAAAACTTATTAAAGGTGTTCCAGAGATGGAAAGCAAGCCCATTTTTCTTTTCATAAGTAACAACTGTTGGCTAACGGCTCCCCTCAGAGGTAGTATAGAAAGCATGCACTCATCGAAAGCCTTCATTTTCTCATGTATATTGTATCTTGTATGATACAGTGAAAAGTCTGTACATTCCATCTTGCAGTCCAATAAGAATGTCTATGTAATCCCTTCTTCCTTAATATAGGCATGACAGTTGCTGAAGTTGCTGAACAAAACCAGTTCGGATCAATCATAAAGGTTAGTAAAGAAAAGCCAGAATCAGGGGATTATTTTAATTTTGCTCAGTACAAACAAATGTGTGGTTTGTTTCTTGGCATGGTGTAACGGAGACTGCATCAAAGATTGCATAATATTTGTGGGAGTGAATGTCCAGGGGTGTGCACATCTGTAAAAAGTGAGGAGGGAATGCCAAAAATGTGTGTATGTGTGCATGTGCAGGTTGGGGTGGGGGAAGAAGAGTCCAAGTAGAGATGGTCATTGGAAGCAGAGTTGTTTCAATGGAGCTTTTCTTAAGGAAAGCATATTAAAACACATGATTTAAAGCATGTTTAAATCATGTTTAAACACATGATTTAACTGAATAGCATTAATTGTTTGATTGTACTTTGTTTCTTGATGTGATCCGTCTTGAATACTTCTAGATCAGATGACCAGGTAGAAATTGCACATATGGACTGTGTGCATTTGTTTATTTGTTTATTTATTTATATCCCACCCGTCCTCCAAGGAACTCAGGGTAGCAAGCGTACGTGCTTCCCCACATTCACAACAATGTTCTAAATAATGAGCTTGGGCTAAGAGTGCAAGATCACCCAGTGAGCCTCACATCTGAGCTGGGCTTTGAGCCCAAGTCTCCCTGGTCTTGACCCAAGGCTCAGACGATTACACTACACTGGCTTTCCAAAATAAAGCAGAAAGCAAATCACTTAATTTTATAATGTTTTTATTGGAGCGGTTTGGCTGTCAGAAATTCAAGCTATACTACACTGCATTGTACTTCAGTCTGTTCAAGCTATACTATACTATACTATACTATACTTTGGAGGATTCAGTAGATCCTCATTGGTACTCTCTTTACTCTTCTGTAATGCTAGTATTGAAATCACACATGGACAAGCAAATTGGGCAACCCCTCTCCCTCACTACCAGCACAATTAGATATTTTCTCCTAGGTATGCTGGAAGGGTGACAATACATGCCCACTCATGTCCTAACCATGCAAAGAGGGGGACAATCAGACTATCATTAATCAAGCCCACTTGATGGGTTAGTAGTTCTGTGCAATACCTTGTTACAAGCAATTATCATTGGATTGGGCCTCTTCAGGAAGATATCAATGAGGATTGCATCTTATAGTTTGACTTATATAGTTGACTTACAGCGCAATCCACCATAAGGATCCAGCCATCGGCCAAGGGCCGCCCGCCGGATCCTGTGCACCGGCGACCATTTTGCCATCGGGCCGGAGGTCTACTCGGGGAAGGGGACTACTCGGGGAAGGGGATTTCTGCCTGCTATTTAGCTGGCGGAAGTAGAGGAGGCCGTGCAACGGCCTAGCCTGCCCAGTGGGTACCGGGATATGGCCGAGGCCACCCCCTACCCTCTCCCGGGCCGGCTAGGCCAATGGCCCCCCTCCCTCACTTGGCGAACCGCCCCCGCTGGATCCCTGTTTACCTGGTCCGGCGGTGGCAGGGGCAATCCGGCGTCGGAGCAAGGGAGGCCGGCCTCTGCGCTGGCCTTCCCTGCTCTCAAGTCGTTGCGAACGTGCTTTACGGCATGTTCACGACGTCTCCCGGGGACGGAACGCTTGTTCCGGCGCCGCGCCCCCTGTAGGATTGCGCCATTTAGAACATGCTTCTGCTGTTATCTCTTGACAATTTTATAAGCTGTTCAAAAACCAGAGTTTTCTTTTTTCAGAAATAAAAGGAATGCAGAGGAATTTATTGTTTTGACTAGTTTCTCTTCTGAGTTAGCCAAATGTACAGCCTCTTGGGTGATACTGTAGGAGAAAGAAGGCATTCACAGTTTGGAGAGATTTTCATATGTAAACAGTTATATATGAATTTGCATTTGCTAAAATGTCTGGTGTCAAGTTATTTATACACACTGATCTAAACCTCTTGGTAAGGTCAAACCATATGGATTTTTCAACGCACGTATCAAACCATAAGACTGAAATCAAAGAACATTGATGTGGTTCCAAAACTTTTACTAGGAGGACCAATTAGTTGAATTATATGTGACCTTGAACAGTGAACTACAGAATCTTAGCAATTGACGTGGGGCCTTTCAGGTGGAGGCTTTCCAAGTGATGACTGATAGCCACAGTTCACATGAGAACTGCCCTAATAGCGGTGCTGATAAATTCTCTAGCTCTTCAAATGAATGAGCAAGTCAGTGTGGTTGCTACAACAACCACAGAACGAAACCAGCAATGGCCATTCCAAATCCCTGAGTTAGTTGGTACCTCACCTCGCTTCCTGTTGAGCAATACCATTGCTGGGGAAAGGAGCCATCTTGCAAATGCCCCTAGAAAGTACATTCTACATTCTAGAATGTGCCCCTAGAAAGTACATTCTGGTTACTTTATCCCCCCCCCCCCCCAAATCCAGCAAATGGCTTCACATGATCCCATTCCCACCTACTAGTCTCCAATTACTCTGTGGTAAAAACCCTTGATTGTCCTGTTTCTGGCTCCCAAGGGACTCCTGTGACGTCAACCTCCTAAACTAGGCTGCTGAGACATACTGCTGCAAGAGCCTCTTTAAATTCAGAACCAGGGTCAGCACAAGCAACTCTGCCTCCTGAGGCACCCACCTCCACCACCCTCCTCCTTATGTCCTTACCATCCTCTGTAGTGCAGCTCTTATCCAAAATTGGGGAGTGCAAGACTTCCTGATTTATTTAAAGGGACCATGTGAAAAAGGGTTCCTTTCCCCTTAAACAAATCAGGAAGTCCCACATTTCCTGGTTTGGGGAAAAAAAACTGCACAACAGAGGAAGGTAAGGAAGTGGATCAATGTGGCTCATGTGGCAAGCTGGGCACAGGTGGTGACAGACATGAGGTGAAGGGCACCCTGTATCCACCACTCTGCCCACCACCTGCCTGATGTGAATGGTACCATTTGCTTCATGGCTGGGCTGGCCCTGTTCAGAACCACTACAGAAAGAGCTGCCTGTCAGGGCAGCCAAGTCAGAGTGTGGATTCTTTGTCTTCACTCCAGGTCAGAGTGTGGATTCTTCTAATACAGCCTCACTAGCCTTCCTGGTGCAACTGGCATGCGTCAGCTGATTTTTCATTCCAGCCCACCTGATCAGGTGACAGGCAGATAGAGGTGCCCAGGTGGTAGTAACTAATCCAATCAGATACACCTATGATATCTATCCTAGGTTTTATAAGGTCATACACAGATATTCCTGTGTGTGTTGACCTGGTTCATTGTTGCATACAACTACAGTTTCATTAAAAGGCATGCTCACTCACTGAGTGAGTGAAGAAACCAAACACCCTCATACATCATGCATAAGAAAGAGTAGGAAGAAGCACTCAGTTATCTGCATCAAGGATTTTATTTTACTTGTTGCTTGCATTTTAATCTCCTTGATTTTGAATAATTCCCCTTGCTTTTCCCATTCCTTCCAGTTTTTAATACATGTCTGGCTTGATCTTTTGCAAAACAAAACAAAACCCTTCTTTTATGCTTTGATCCATCATACCTTTAAGTAAACTGTCTATGTTTTACTGATTATCTGCTTTGGTCTCAGGTTACGAGAGGGGGGGGGGATGCCAAGCCTACCAGACCATGCTAATTTTACAACTGTTTGGGTACAAGGGTGACCCCTTGGACCTTAGGGACTCCTTGGATATCCCGGGAGATGGGCTTTTTCAGGGTGGCCTCTTTTCTGTCTGGGCTCCCTAGCCTTGGATGGTGGCAGCAGAAGACAACAAATTCTCTGTTAACCCCAGTCCAGTATGAGGAAGTGAGCCATGGAAAGCATGTGAGAAAAGACCATTGTTAACCACTAGGTGCTGTGCCCATCCTCCAGCCCACCCCGCGTACTTCCTTTCCTCCATTGCAGATCCACATCCATGATGATTCCAGAACTTGGATATCAGTCCATGTGTTGTTTATTAGCAGAATAATGCTTCAGACAATGGCTCTGATTCAGAGACATGCAGCAAATACATCTCCCAGTATTTCTCGGAACTGCTTCGTACAACTTGCTATATACGTATACAGTATCTTGCTGAGATTATGGTAATTGTGTTAGCAGAGATGAGGGAATCTATTTGCATTGCATGTTGTATTTTGGAAAACTTCTGCTGCAACAACAGACTTCAAGCAACACTACACAGGCAAAGCTGAAGAACAGGTAACCAGGAAGCTAAAGAGGAGGTTGATCAGATATGGAAGGAGAAGCAACAAACAATCTTTAATCAGCTAACAAAAGATCACAGTTTCCCCCAGTGTTAGAGGAAACCATTCACATTCTAATGGCCCAGTCCTATCCCCCACCAACCCCATAGCATGCAGCTGAGCCAACAGAGCGCACGCTGCATGTTATGGTGGTGTGGTGGTAATTAGTCAGCCAGTGAGAGGTAAGTAAAAATATTTTTTACTTACCTTCCAGTAGGCCGCCTGATTGCCAATGGGTCTCGTTGGACCCACACTGGCTATTTTGCAGGCATAAGTCCAAGCAGACGAAGGGGGCAGGTCCAGACTGGGAAACGGGGATAAGATCCAACAAGTGTGACTGCCGTGGAGATCCTCCCCCTCCCGCCTTCAAGCTTCCCCCTGATTTGGCCCATTCAAACCCAAACCATCCCCTGGTGGAGTGAATAGGCAGTTCTGGCAATTACATGGAGCTTCCGCTGTTCAGAACCACATAAACGTTCAGGAGCACGTAAACGGCATGTAACAACAATGCAACATTTGTGCTGTCGCAAAGTCACTTACAGAAGTGGATCGCCAGAAGCTTTGTATAGGATTGCAGCCTTAGTGATTGATGTTGCTGTTGCCTCTCCAACAAATTGGTGTTTTTGCCCTGGAGGATAATTTGACCCTTATCTTTTGGACATTTGTAGTCATTTTACTACAATTGAAGTGTTACTTGCAAACCATGGGAACTTTACTTATGTGTAACATCTGAGTGACTCCATTTGCTCATTTCTTTCTGTAAAATAAAAGTTGGCTTTGGGAAGACAGCTGGAGAAGCTCCAAATGTCATCCTCTTGAGTAATTTATGGAGTGCTAACTAATATTTAACAGCAGGTAACAGATACCAAAAAATGCTTCCCAGAAGATGCCAAAGAAAACACTGTTAGGTGAAATGTTCGTAATGCAATTCACGTACTTAAATGAAGGAATCTTTGGATGGAATTGGTTCTTTCCACTCTTGTGAGTATCATTGAGGGCCACGGCATATAAACAGGCAGCCACCATGAAGAGGCCAGTTTAAACTTCTCGCCAGTGCTATTTGCCACGTGGATTGGATTATTTCCTACACACTACTACAAATGTCCAAAAGATAAGGCAATCAGTGATTAAAGCTGAGGCTAGAACACAGAAAAATGTTGAGCACCAGTCTGATATAGTAGATGGCTGACCATTCCCATGCTTGCTCAGCCAAATGATCCTCTTTTGGACGTGGCAAAAACCACCTCCACCACCACCCACCCCCGTCCAGATTAATATAACATAATGAATGATGTATTAAAGAGGCCTGTGTGTACAAGGGCCCCATTTGCATAATCCTCCTTCTTTTTGGGGGGAAATGAATGTTGTGAATTGGTTCTTCCTGTGGAGCACCCATGCCACCCATAACTTTACATCTGTGCTGGAGGGGTAAATGCATGCATTACCCACCCAACCCCACTACCACCACCATCATTTAGCATGATAAGCTGTCCTTCAATTACAAGGGGGTGGAATCCTTTACTGACATAGACTCCTTTGCATTGGTCCCCTAGCAACTGTGCTTAAGAGGCTACAGGGGATCCATTATTTGGGCATCAGGGGGTGGGACTTGTGAATTTCATTAAGGGTGGTCTCCACACCATGTCCTCTATAATTTGAGCACCGTCATGAATTGGCTGAGAGTGCGGGACCCTCAGCAGAATGAATGACCCAAATTCAACCCTACACTCGCAATACTGTGCATCTGTAAAATGGGAATACAGTTGGGCCCCCATATCCACGGATTCGCTATCCACGGTTTCAGTTATCCACGGATCGCGGGGAAAACCCCCCCCCCAGGCTTTTACTTTTTTCCCAGTAAGCTTCATTTCTTCCTTAAAAAAACAGGACAAACAGCCTCTGGCTGCTTATTGCAGGCAAGTAGGATGAGACTAAGTCCTAAGTCTCTAGGACTTAGTCTCGTTCTACTTGTCTGCAATGGAGGCTGGATCTCTGTTTGTTTTAAGGAAGAAACAAAGCTTGCTGAAAGAAAAATAAGAGCTGGGGGCGCGCGCACACCTGCCCACAGGGGAAGCAGGGCGGGGGCCCCTCAGGAAACCATGGAGGGGGTGTTCGCTCCTATCCATGGTTTCAAGTATCCACGGAGGGGCCTGGAACATATCCCCAGCGGATATGGGGGGAATACTGTATTCTGGGAATATTACCTTTCAGGGTATAAGACATTTGATGAATGAACTAATCTCTGTCAAATGAAGTCTTCAACGTGTGTATCTGTAGTTAGAAGAGGAACCTTATGTGTAAATGATATATTTATCTCTGTATGAGCACAGTTCCCCTCCCTGATTCGATGAGTTATATCCACAGAACTGCATGAGTAGTTCCACCTACCCAAAGATGTTTCTTGAACAGCAGCCCCCCCCCCCCCCGCCGCACAGCAAGCTTCTTTTGAGCGTGAGGAAGTTTGAAAAATAGTTTTTGATATGACATGGGGACAGGCATCTCAAATGGAAAAAGTTAAAGATTCTGCTTGGGATCCGCCAATGTAGGCAACATGGACACAGCTTCCTATTATTTATTTACATAACAATTATGTGTTCTGCTCAATCCAATAAGCTGTGTCTGGGATAGACAGAGTTACATACAAGGAACCACTTTAGAAATCCAAAATGCAGTCGACTGGCTATTCGGAAGGGGAAGCAAGTGACTGGATTGTCTCACCCTCATTTCACCACCAAACGATTGATCATTGGGGGCTTGGCTTTTTTTAAAGAGCTCCCTGCACTACTCTGCACATGTTCTGTTTGATCTGAACCAGCTGTAAACCACTTGGCACATACAAAAAGTGACAGATGTATAATTACTTATGGCATGTGTAAGCCATGATTGTCCAAAATAGACAGTGATAGGCAAAGTGGAAACCCCCTTGCTCTCCAGCTGCATTTGACTTTTCTGCATATAGCTTAGATCGTCATCTGCACAGTTTTGAGGAATGGAGGGGAAAAAAGAACACTTCAGTCTACAATCACAAGCAGTCATCTAAGATTTTCTGGGAAGCCTTGCAGTGTGCACACATTGCTGAAGAGAAACACATGCTAAGCTCGTGTGCTGCAAAAATGAATAGTTAATTTAAAATTCACAGTGAGCTAAGCTTTTGGTTTAAAATCATCACTGTTGCCTCAGTTACAGTTGATCTATCAGGGACAACACTTCCATCTGCTAAAATGCTCAGATTTGTCCCCTGTTTTGCTGTGCTTCCCCCCCAAAAGTGTTGTTTGTTTGCCTGACAGTTTTCACATTTGTGCACTACCTATGAACACAGCTGATACATCAAAGAGATTTTGAGTTCTGCTTGTGCACCTACTACGATGATGGTTGGTTAGCACTGCAGGGGACCAATGGTGTTGGTTTTTCTCCTGTTTTGGAGGGTGTGTGGGGGGGGGAACGTGTTGGGGACAAGATCTATCCCTTTAGTAATCTAGCAGCCAAGTCACTTTCAGAAGGTTTCATAGTTTATACAATAGGTTTTCACAGAGTAAATGTTGAGTTGAAGTTTACTGAGCCAGCATCAGAGACCACCTTCAGCTTCTTATACAGACAACATCTAAAACTTGATGTTGGGTGTGTACTTGAAGTCAGTAGCATAGACAGGGAGGGGCGGCACGGTAAGTGCTGCACGGTGTTACACGGAGGTGCAGAGTGGCCCCTCCCACTCGCTGTCGGAGCCAGTCCAGCAGCGAAGACAACTGCTGAACTGGCTCTGACGGCAAGTGGGAAGGGCCACATTCTGCACATCCGTGTAACACCACACAGCACTTACCATACTGCCCCCCTCTGGTTACGCTACTGCTTGAAGTTGTTTTTGCATCGCTTAAGCTGCCCCACGTTCTGCATATAATGTAACAAGATATAGGATAGGTCTGCAGACAAAAACTCAGATGCTATATCTATACAAGACTGTCATAGTTTCTATGTAATTTTCTGTACTGATGCTGTACATAGACTTTCCCCATCATGCAGCACTTTTTTTTCTTATGCTTCACCTTTTATTGGTGAATAAAAGGGATAAAATAAAATAATATACGTTTGAGAGAAAAAGTGATCATAGGCAATCTTTTTGTGCTGTTTGGAGCTTTATTGTTGTCATTTGTACAATGACAGATTTCTCTGTTAATCTTGTTCAAGTGCTCAGCCCAAGGCTCCAAGCACTGAAAGTTAGACTATTGTGATGGTCACGAGCTTATAGCCTAGCCCTAGTCCTATCCCCCACCATTGGCGACAATGCAGCTGTGCCAATAGGACACACACTACATCCAATGGTGGGGCTGTGATCAGGACAGGAGGCCTGGGAGAGGTAAGGAAAACCCTTACCTCTCCCCAGGACTCCTGGTGGCCTATGGGTCTGCTTGGACCTGTGCCAGCTATATAGCTGGCATAAGCCTAAGGACTGAAAAGGGGTGGGATGGGTTCAAAAAGAGGGGATAGGAGCCTGTGCCAGTTGCTGCCATTGGGATCCACCCCCTCCCCCAAACCACCCCTGCCTTCCCCCTCCCTGCCCCCAAACTCCCCCTCCCTTCCCCCTTCCCCACCCATGACATGCCCCCATCATCAACTTACCAGGCGCAGCAGAGCCTCCATGAGGCATTGCTGTGTGTGCCGTGCTGCTGGTCATTTGAGGCAGCGGCCTGGAAGTGCACAATGGTGACCCAGCTTTCATGGTGTTTCCCAAATTTTCACTTGTTTCCCAAGTACGTCAATGATAGGCAGCGGGGGCAGGTGAAGGCTGGGTCACATAACTAAGCCCCTCAAGTCTTCAGGCTATTCAATTAGGGCTGCCTCATTAGGAGAAATGGATTGAGGTTTTTGCACATAAATAAATATAGCACTTGTAAATAAATAAATAAAAATATTATTTATTTCTAGATCACCTTTTTTAAAAGTCTTATAAAGCTAGGTGGATCCCAGTAGAGTGTTATTTTTAAAAGTGGATCCTGGTGCTAAAACGTTTGAGAAACCCTGGATTAGAGTTACTTTGTTATTCCAAAGCAGTTCTTATGTTGCAAGTGCACCAGGAAGTAGGCATCACATGGACTTCAATAATTTTTTTCACCTGTCATCAAATCAACCCCAATATGAAATAAATCCTGACCGTTCCCAAGAACATGGGACATAAGCCAAGGTAGCAGTTGGATGGTGTACAGGCAGTGTTCAGTCCAGAAAATTCTGAACTGTACTTAATCACTTGATTGTTGTCTTGCTCCTGCTTAAATAGGAAATTGCTTTTACACTGGGGTCAGACTACTGGTCCATTTAGTTCAGGATTATTGATAGTGACTGGTGGCAGTACTCCATGGTTTCAGGTTCTGTCCTACCTGAAGTTGCTGCGGACTGAGCCAGGGACTTTCTGCATGCAAAACATGTGCTGTACCACTGTGCTCCAGACCTTTCCCTTTTATGTATCATGAGATTGGCCTTATGAATTGAGAAACACACACATGTGCTTAACTAGCCAGCCTGTTCCTGTTAATGTTCGGAGTCTCTCTAGCACCAAGGCTGCTTGCTACAGTATAAGCATTCAGATGCTGTGCTATAAGCAGCACGCTGCTGCTTATAGCATTTTGTTTAAGGAAGACCTGTGCTTGCTTGGCGCTAGTGATACTAGCATAAATAAGGTAATGGGTGCAGGGGGAGGGGAGCCCAGGGGCCCACAGGGATAGTGTTCCCCCACCCGCAGGTTCCCAGTATCCGTGGGGGGGGCAGGAACCTCTTCCCCGTGGATACTGGGACCCTACTGTACTGTATTATAATTTCCATCTGAAGAGTTGTCAACCCTGCAGGAGTGTCCTGGAATCTCCAGGAATCAGCATCCATCTCTAGGTGAATACTGAAAACAACCCCTTGAAAACAAGGGTCTCCAGGAATTTTCAACATTGCATCATGTTGGGGGGAGGGAACCTCTAGAAATAGCTTCAGTCAGAGTTGGTAACCTTTCCCATATTGCAGCCAGGGAGCCAAGGCTGAAAAGGAGTAACTTACCTAAGGCCACCTAGTGAGAATTCAAGGCAGAAGTGTGATTCAAACCACGGAAGTCCACGGTGATTCAAACCACGGAAGTGATTTACAGCCCAGTTGCTTAGCCACTACACTGAACAGTGTGAAATCTCGCAAGTCAAACTAAGGCCTTTCTTTTGAGCCTTTGCACTTCATGAGACCTACATGCAAATATCTGAAAGGAAATGTATTCTATTCAGTCAGAAAAGCTGCCTTCCTTTGCCTTGAGGAACAACTGTTCTAGAAGCTGGCAAATACAACTCTCCGTTTTTGTATTATGGCTTTCCTCCAATTTTCCAAAAAATACTGTAGAATAGTGATTCTTCAGCATGAGCATCAAGATCTCTGTAGTGAAAAACTGTATTACTTGCTGTCTCCAGTAGTTGCCTTTTAGATGGCCTTTCTGCATATTCAGCATTCAGGGCATGGGTGCTTGTGTTTCAAGAACATTTTTAAAAACCATCAATGACAAAATGAATCCAGATGGAGAATCCCAAAAGACACTAAAACCACCAGCATGATTCCTAATATAGGTTGTGTCTCTCTGTATGGAAACGCCGGCATTACACAGCAGAAACCTCCCTTTTGTGCTTACAGACTTGGCCTTTGGAAGGAATAGGAAGGGCATTACACAGTTCCTGTTCAGTCCCTGCATACCGCACTTGGATTACGTTCACATCAAAACTGACATAAAAGACAGTGAGCTACGACCACAGAGAAAGAGTCCCTTAATGCCTAAGCATTAGGAACAGGAAATAGGAAAGAACCCTCCAAATTGATGTTGTAGCAGCACTTCACTAATATTGCTGTAAAAAAAAAAATCAGAGAAAGAGAGGAGGAAAGAGAAGAAACAGCTTTGGCGCCAGGCCAGCATCTACTCTGTAACTCATCATCAATACTTTGGTTGATCATCTTTTCTTTTCTTTTTTTCTTTCTTTCTTGAAATAAAAATGGGGTCATATGATCACCAACAGTGAAGAAGGGAATTTGAGTTTTAAGAAGGGCATTTATGTTGCTGGTGATTCATGACCAGGGCAGTCATAGAGAAAGTTTATATGCCAGGAGAATGTACAGCCCAATCCTATCCCCTGCTAGCCCACAGCATGCAGAGACACTGACAGAATATGTGCTGCATGCTTGGGAGGGAAGGGGGGCGATAAGATGGCCCAGGAGAGGTAAGCATTTTTTGAACTTACCTCATCTGGACTCCAATAGGTCTCCTCAGACTTACACCAGCTTTTTATGCCAAGTAGAGTCAGGGGGCATGTTGGGTCGGGAAAAGTGGGATAGGATCTTGGCATGTGCAACTGCCGCCTATCCCCCCCCCCCCATCACTAGTGCCAATGCAGTCATGCCAAAAAGGTGCACACTGACTTGAGCCTCAGCAAGAAAAATGTGAAGCATTTTCAAATGCGGAAAATGCATAGAAGCCTGCGCCCTCATTATGCAGCATCATTAGAACTTTAAAAAAGGCTGATACCAAATGCCTAGTGAAGGTCCACATGACCTTCCCTGTGATGCACTTCAAAGACGAATAAACCAAGATCTCTATAAAGATCCATGGAGCAGTAACTGCCACAATCAGGCGCTGCTTTTTTTTTTTTTTTTTTTTTTTAAGCTGATGCAAGCATGAGAATTGTTCCGGAGAAGTTGTCGCTGTGAAGAGCTCAGGTCATTCAAGCTAATGCATTATTTAAACACAAGGTTCTGTTTTCATATATGTGTTCTGCATTTTGCTTCTACAGAGATAGCAAATGATTGTTACCAACTTTCTTTTGAATATCTGATCTGCTACAAGGTTTGCCTTAATTATCCCCCAGTGATCTTTGCCATCCACATCATCCAGAACGTCTTCCCTCACATTGGCAGCACCTAGCAGATGATTCTGGCTTTCCCACCAACCCAACTGGCACTTTCTATGTCAAATATTCATCCCCAAAGTGCACTTCTGTACCAAAAATGCATGTTCAGTATGCAACATGTCGAAATGCTCCTAGGGAGGTCTATGAGGAAAAAGAGATGAGGCATAAGGACCTGGCACAGGGACCATCAAACGAAAAAACATCCTTTCTTGTTACTGTAAGACTGTCATAGTCTCCAGGAATCTGTGGGAGAAACGGAAGGATGAGGATTCAGGCCATGCAGGATTTCAGGATCCTGGGGAATTTGAAGCAGGGCTGATAAAAGATGCTATAGGCATGAGACCAAGGCGTTGGCTATGAATCAAAGAGGAAGGACAATGAAGAAAGAACAGGTTTAATGTTTGGCCTTTGAAGGATGATACTTTGGCTGTCCGACTTCTTAGCCCTCCAGAAATAATTAAGAGGTGAAAATACTGACTGCCAACAGAAGAGCAAATGTGATTACCCCGGAATGACAGAAGCCTAGAAGTTCTCCAGGGACATATGCTATCCTTCAGCTTGTGTTGTACCCCTCAGAATTGAAGTGTTCATTTTGAAAAACAGGAATTTATTCACAAGTTTTATTCTGAAAAGATTGCTCTATTTGGGCCCAGCCAGTGCTCAGGTGCCACCCGAGACAGTTTAGAAATGCTCCCCCTGCTCCCCCAAATCTCATGCGCACCTGCCCCCTCCCCTGGATGGCAGATGCCTGCCTCCTTCCCTTCCTTTCCCTTGTGCTGCTCTCAGGGCAGCGTCATTGCTCTGTGCCAGTCCTGATTTAAATGAACAGGAAGAGCAGAGCGTGTCCCACTCTTCTTTTTCATTTAAAGCAGGAGGACTAGCGGATAGCGGCAAGTCTGCGCCATAAGTAGCAGAAGGGAAGGGGGGGCTCCACCATTTTCCAGCCCACTTGGGTGCTTTCTAAGCAAGTGGGTGGGGAGATTATGAGGCAACAGTGCTAGAGGAAGGAGGGGCTGTCACTGCCTGGATCCTCTTCCCTTCCCACTCGCTTTCCACAGGCAGAAGTGGATTGGAGTACCAACCGGAGCAGCTCCATTGGTGGCAGGTTGGATGGGGTGGTGGTGATGGGGTGGTGGAGCAGTACTGCTCCAACTCAACTGCTCCAACTCAACTGCTCCAACTCAACATGAACATGTCAGTCAGCTTCATCGGGAGGCCAGCCCTGGCTCGATTACACATGGATGCATCTTCATGTGAATGACTTGCATGGGTTCATTTCAAAAGTCAACACAGGGACTGGACCCACAAAAACACAGAGTGCAGATTGCACGTACTGTACTGCTGTATGTGCATTAAACACAACATGTGAATAACTTTACATATGCACAGATCGGCAGTCATGTGTACACTGTGACCTTCTTTGAATATTGGTAGGGCAGAACCTACTTATTACTACAAAGAAGGGGTAGCTCTTGCTACAACTTGTAAATGGAGTAAAACTGTACCGGGCTTAGCAGCTTGTGGCTGCTGTGGTGGTCTTGCCCTGCAAACCACTCCCTCTCTGCTATGAAATAAATAGCAACATGAAAACAAAGTGCTCCTGTACTAGGTAGACACTTTGCAGCAATAGCAGTAGCTGCTACTGTTTGGGTGCAGGAGATGGTGCCATCTCTTAGCATCAGAACAAGGGGACAGATGGTGCCCTTGTACCAGTCTTGGAAGCATCAGATCCCATTTTCAGTTTCTTCTGCACAGCTGGGCACAGGACTGGGCTCTTAATCATCCCCGAGGCAGTAGATGTAGTATACAAGCGGTTTGGTATATTTGCACTTGATAAATACTCTAAAATGAATTTTGTATCCATTTCACACAGACACATCTTTGAGCACAACATTTTCATGGAAAAGCTATTTTTCCAAGACTGCATCTGATCCATCATTTCAGGGTGTGCCTTGCCATTGAAATACATGCCCTCCTTACTTAGGTTTGGTATGAAGCCACCCCGTATCTCAGCATGCCTTTCCAGGGTTAAGCAGAACTTTCCCAAGCTTAAAGAGCAGCTGTCATTATGGCAGTGCTGTCCATTAAGTTCCAAACTCCACAACAACCCTGTCATGTCTTCCCCCACATCTTTTGAGACCACTTTTCAATGCTCTGATTCCTCTTATCTATTACATTGATTTAAGTGGCCCTCTAGGACCTCAAAAGGATTCCTGGAAAGCCATTTGGACTGCCTTATTGTGGCACATAAGAGTCCTAGAAGTTTGGACCAAAGACCCATTAATCATCCAGAATCTCTTTTCATTCCAACAGGGATCAGCCACACACACATAATCATTTATTTATGTAAAGAATCATCATCATCATCATCATCATCATCATCATCATCATCAACAATATTTATATACCACTTTTCAACAAAATGTTCACAAAGCAGTTTACAGACACAATCAAATGATTAATGGCTCCCTGTCTCAAAAGGGCTCACAATCTAAAAAGATGCAGAACACCACCAGCAACAGCCACCAGAAAAGACACTATGCCAGGGTGAAAGGGGGCAGTTACTCTCCCCCTGCTAAATAAAAGAGGAGCACCAATTGAAACAGTGCCTCTTGCAGTTAGCAGGACATACCTCTGGGAAGCTCAGAAACAGGACATGAAGACAACTGCCGTCCCCTGTTGTTTGTACTTGGCATCTGGTATTCATGGGTTCACTGCCTGAATATGGAGAAAGGTGCATCCTGTGTATGACAGGTAGGCCAAGGACATGCTGTCTCTTGATGGAAGTGGTCACTGACTGATGATGTCATGGAGCTGGTTCAGAGATCTCATATGAACATCGTGCCAGTATTTCTCCAGCAGCTTTATTTAGCTACATTCCGGCACGTGTACATTATCTGTGCGTTGGAGCCATGGCTGTACCAAGCCCATTCCATCAGTCTTATGAGTCTTTGGCGGGGCAGCAAGGGGGAAATGAGGACATACGATCAAAAGCAAGACGTCTGTAAAAACCTGTCTGTCCAAGATAGGTGTGATATTGTTTATGAAGCAGCCTGAGGATTATGGCTTTTCCTACTCTGTCTGGCCTATAAAGTTTGATCTAAATAACAGTAGGCAAAAATAGCTATAGTTTGCATACCATCAAGCAGGGAGAGGGGCAGAGATTACTCACATTGCTGCATTTGTCAAGTATTTCTCAGTTTCCAGTATGCTGAATAGTTCTTTTATTTCTGCACAATAAAAAAAAATGAAATTTGTGGTGAACCACAA
The DNA here is from genome assembly GCA_026170595.1 of Plestiodon gilberti rubricaudatus. Taxonomy (NCBI): domain Eukaryota; kingdom Metazoa; phylum Chordata; class Lepidosauria; order Squamata; family Scincidae; genus Plestiodon; species Plestiodon gilberti. The sequence continues at coordinate 265,503,119 of JANXHW010000001.1, forward strand.
AAATATAAATCACATTGAACTATGATGAAGGATAAAATTAACAGTTGAACCAATACTTCCTAAAGCTTTGAGTCAGATTCAAAATATAGAAAATACCATTCTCTTTTTGGGCAACCAGGAAAGCCAAGACCAAAACATTTGTTTAATGATGTTACATTTGGTAATGAACTTACATTTTATCCAGACATGGGCCTGAACTGTAGAAGACATCCATCTTTTAATAGTCATTTTTATCCGCTAAGTTCTGTTGTTAGAAGGGGCTTGGGAGGGAGTGGCGACAGGATATAGGTATCTTGTTGTCTTGTGCTCCCTGAGGCATCTGGTGGGGCCACTGTGTGATACAGGAAGCTGGACTAGATGGGCCTTTGGCCTGATCCAGCAGGGCTCTTCTTATGTTCTTATGTTGGGAGGCAATATTGCGGGTAAGTCGGCAGGCTACTTTTCAACGCTATCCTGAGCAACAAATATGTATTTTTCTTGTACATGAGCAGCCCCAAACGTTCTTTGTCACTACTCACATGGACAAAGGTTGTGTGTGGACCAGGTGATCAGTGAAATGACCCACAACAATTCCCATGATAGTTTCATCTGAAAATTGCGCTGTCACAATCATGATTATCACCCAGTTTACACACTACATTTGTTCATACAAATGTGTACATGAGGTACAAAACTGTACTGCGTAACTTGACCAAATTCTATTGCATGTGATTTCCTGTACAGTCTCAGTGCTATCGATCTCACTGACCTCTTCCTGTACCAAATGTACGCATATCTGCAAAGACTTTGCACACATTATAGTTGCTGTGATGGAATTAGAGGGTGACAAAATGGGGTTTGGAACATGCTTTTGGTGATAATGTAGAAAGACTCATAGAGCCAGTTGACATTCTATCCCAGTATATATGATTCACACACACACACACACACACACACACACACACACACACACACACACACACATACACACACACAACACACACACACACTCTGCCGGAGAAAATGTTTAATGTCTACAAAAATACATTCTTTCGTGAATATTCTTCATCAGGAACTCTATCCATCATTTTTGTGTGTGGATAAATTTGACTTTCCTAAAGAAAAAACCTTTGTTGACAGAGCCAGTGTGGAGTCGTGGCTGGTATGCTGGACGTAGCCCAAGGAAGGCCCAAGCCCTCACTTAGCTCTGAAGCTCGCTAGGTGACCCTTGGTAGGTCACTATCTTTCTGCCTACTTTAGCTGTCAGGGTTGCTGTGAGGATACGAATGGGGAGTGCGTCCTGGGTGAAAGAGTGAGATAAATACTATATTTTCACCTTACAAAAAAGACATGGCTTCACCATGGCTTTGGGTGATCTCTGCTTTGTGTAGACTCTTGTGCAACCTGGCCTTAGGAATACCTTATGAACCATGTGATTTACAGGCAGCACCTAAAAATAAATGTCCTTTAAAATCCAGATTTGGGGACTTACATTTAGATAATGTAGGGCACAATCCAAACCTACTTAGGCCGCCGTTGTAACTAGCGGCCCAGCGAAAACGGGAGACCCCAAAACGGAAAGGGGATTCAAATCCCCTTTGAATGTCCCTTTCGGAGGGGATTTGAATCCCCTTTCCGTTCTGGGGCCTCCTATTTTTGCTGGGCCGCTGGTTACAACGACGGCCTATGAAGGTTTGGATTGCGCCCGTAGTGTTTTTTTTCCTATACTGTACTTGCCATTAAAACATTCTATACTGTATTTGCAGTTGACTATCGGTGAATTAGAGCTTGTCTTGAAAGTCATCAAACTAGTTTTTTCGCTTGAGAAATTATGTCGCTTGAGAGCAAACTGGATAAGGCACCCAGTAATTCAGCGAGCAATGAATGTTGTTCTTTGTCATTCACTGCTGCAGTAAAAACACCTGGCAAGCTGTACTGCACCTCAGGCAAACTTCGCTGCTGTACAGGGTAATCTCCTCCCACTGCTTCTTCAGTCGCTTGGTGTTTGTAAAAAAGCATAATGCTCTGTCTCACAACATTCATTGGTTTCCATTCCAGCACTAGCAACATTTGGCTTTTTGTTGTTACAAGACTTAACACATTAAGGGCTAAACATGACAAACTGTTTTTAAGTGAAATTCCAAGGGACAGAAAACAGAGTTTTGCCCAGTTTAGCACTTTAGTCAAAATGCTATTGGCTAAACTTTTAAAGAAGACATTTTGAAGAGGATCTGCAAAAAAAAAAAGAAAAAAAAAAAAGCACAGTATGTGCCAAGACCACTCACAGTAACTCAGACCTGCACAAAGTCACAAATGTATTCAGCTGCATGGATGAATGAATGCACAGCAGACCAATTTTATGTGTTCCTTTGCATGCAGATGTTGATTTTTGCAGACATAAGAGCTGTGGATATGTTCTTCCCTAGGTTTAAGGAAAGCAGTCCTCATCTTTATTGCAGTTGCGTGCGAACACCCTACGGGAGGGGAGGTGGCAGCAAAAAATGTCACACACACCTGTGACATCACTGACCGGAAGTGACATCAGCGGCCTGCCCCCCCTGGATATGACGCCAGCGGCGCAAAAAGGTACCGGGGGTGGGCAGGGGGGGCGCATCCTTTCGCACCACCACCCACCCACAGGGATGCTCCTCCGCTGTTCCATTGCCGCCTTCGCTGCCTTTCTCCCTTGCTGCTGCTGATGTGTCGCCAATGCAGCAGTTTTGTTGCCCCCTCCCCCCCGGCGATGCCTCTGCTTTATTGAAGGAACACTAGGAAACTGTTTAAGGCAGCAATCGTACAGTATACACGCTTACGTGGGAGTAAGCTCCATTGAACATAGTGGGACTTGCATCAGGGTGAACATGTATAAGTTTGTGCTATATCTACTCCCTACTATTTCAATACTGGCTGTGATCCACAATCCACCCTACGGGCAGCCCAATCCTACCTAAATCCCCACACTGTGATGCAGTGGCGCCAGCATGGTTTCTGCTGCATCCCTCAGGGGAATTTTGACTACTGGAGAACGTTTGTCCCCTTGCACCGGGGTAAGCCCCCGGTGCAGTAAGTAGCAGCAGCTGCTACTTGGACCTGCATCAGCTCAAATGCTGGTGCAAGTCTGCATTGATCCGTGAAGGTGGATCAGGCCTGAAAAGCGTGGCAGGATTCGGCGTGTGTCCCCACCACCGATCCCACCCCCTCCTGGGCCTGATCTGCCCTCCTCCCCACCCATTACTGCCCCGTTCCGCCCACTCCCTCCCCATTGCGTCCATGTCCCGCCTTGTTCATCCCCCTCCATACTTCCCACCAAACCCCCCCCCCCCGTGCCAACTTACCTCCTCCAGTGGGGGTCTGGAACACATGGAGTTGGCCGGTCACTGCATGTGGTGGCAGCCAGCCCACCGACACTGGCCTAGTCATGTTTGCGACAGCCATAAAGTAGGTTTATGGCCATAAAGGACGGCCATAAATTATGCACATTCTGCCAGTGTAATTCTTGTGATAGGATTGGGTCGAAAGATTCCTTGCTACTCCAAAGAATAAAAACTCTGGAAATCCCAGTTTTCAATCAAGGTATATAGATGGTATTTTACATTTAAGGAGCTTTCACCTGAATCAACTGCAGTTTAAAATACAGCTACTAGGCTTCAAATTGGTACCAGTCATTGGGAATATATCTTGACAGTGCTTAAACTGTTCAGTTTAAACAGTTAAACATGTGTTTAAACTGTTGAAAATTGAAGGATAACCGTGCCCCACATCAACCCCTTGCCTGTTCATGCACCAAGGTAATATTTGGAGGTCCTCCTCTGGGTATCCCAGTCATCTGAGATGAGATGGGTGGGTGGTGATTGGATGTGGAGATGGCCTTCTTGGTTGCAGTACCTCTTTGGGTAATGCTATCTTTAGGGAGGTTCATGAGATAAGAACATAAGAACATAAGAACATAAGAACATAAGAAGAGCCCTGCTGGATCAGGCCAAAAGCCCATCTAGTCCAGCTTCCTGTATCACACAGTGGCCCCACCAGATGCCTCAGGGAGCACAAGACAACAAGATAACCTGTTTCCCATCGACACTCCCTTGCACCTGGCACAGAGAAAACCCACTTCTAAAACCAGGAGGTTGCTTATGGCTTGTAACCTGTGATGGTCTTTTCCTCCATGAATCTGTCCAAACCCCTTTTAAAGGCATCTAGGCCAGGTGCCATCACCACATCCTGTGGCAAGGAGTTCCACAGATGAATTACACGCTGGGTAAAGAAATATTTTCTTTTGTCTGTTCTAACTCTCCCTCCACTCAATTTTAGTGCATGTCCCCTGGTTCTGGTGTTGTACGAGAGGGAGAAGAATTTCCCTCTATCCACTCTCTCCATCCCATGCATAATTTTATAAGTCTCAATCATGTCCCCCCTCAGGCGCCTTTTTTCTAGGCTGAAAAGCCCCAGACACTGAAGCCTTTCCTCATAAGGGAAGTGCTCCAGCCCACGAATCATTCTGGTCGCTCTTTTCTGCACCTTAGATGCCCACTTAGATGTTTTTTGGGGGCATCAGGTAAAGACTTTTTTGTTTATTCAGGTGCTTCTGATGAGATTGTTTTACGCTATCATTTTATTTGATATTGTTCTTTTCTTGCTTTCCATTATTGGTTTAATTTGATCTGATTGGTGCTTATTTTTTAAGTTGTATCCCTGAAAATATTTATTTATTGGAGAGGAGATAAATTAATCAAACAAGTAAATAACATACATATCTCCAATATTGTTTCAAAATTAATGGCTAAGAATATTTTAATGCTTAACGTTATTCAAATCATCAAAACACTGAAATGTCAAATATACCACATTTGCCATAAATCTGGAGAAATGGCCATTTTTACTTTAGTCCTTCAGGTCTTGAAGCATAAGCTTATTACAGATGAAAATGTTCACATTCTAGTACACTTTATGCCAAAGTACAGTTAAAATAACTGGCTTCATTTTGCCTGGCTAAAAATGTAGCTAGTTTAGGAGGATTCCAATTCCTGTCTAAATCATTTACTCCGTCCTCAGAGAAGGGAGCCCACCTTTCAGTTTTCCCTTGATCTTGGCAAATGATTCAAGCAAAGCCTTTGACTTTAGAGTAAATTAACTGTGCCGTCTTTCCATCATTACACTCTCTGATTTAGAAAAGCATTTTTGTCTCTGTTCCATGCTGAAGGTTAATGATTGAGGTGTGGGTACTCATGGAAATAGCTGAACATTTGGCTCAGAAACTGCAAAACTAACAGCGGATCCTTTGCAGAGTTAGGTGAGACTTAGCCCATTGATTTCAATGAACTTAGGCAGGCCTAACTCTGAACAGGAACAGGTTGTCAAGAAATATTCATCTGAATTACTACAGGTAGCCAAGAGGCAGTGAAAGCAACAAACTCAAGAATGCAGTCCATCACAGAAACATCACAGAGGCTTATTAGATATTTCCACTGGTGGCCCCAATGCACACAACAGTGACATGGCTTTTGTGCTTATGGTGGCAGATCACAAGAATATCATAGGCAGCAGCCTCAATAATATAATGGGGCAGCAATGAATCACTGGCTAAATGCAAAGAATCTCAGAATAATATGAGAGTACAAGACAGATAGATGGGTGGGTGGGTGGGGAGAAAATGGAATTAAGTTAAAAATAAAATGCTCTGACTCTATAGGCAAACCCCAAACAAACTCATTGAAAAAATCTGGACTGGATTAGAATCCTAAATGGAACTAAAAGGGAGGAATTGTCCTTTGCACCAAGGCAAAACAAAATACTGTATCTGCAAGTCCTCCCTCCCTCCCTTCCATGGCAAAAAGAACTAAGACAGAGACAGGATAAAGTAACCATGTATCACCTCTCTGTTTTGTTTTCCTGCACATCCCTCCCCATGCTACTCTGTAAATGGAGGTTTCTGTGTGCCAAGAACCCTTTACAGATTATTGGACAACAGTGTTGCTAGACCATATATATGCATCATATATGCACTGAAGATTGGAGGGTTCACATTGTCCATTTCTCCCTGCCCCCCCCCCCCTTCCCTTTCCTTCTCTCCTAGCTGGCTAGGAGAAACAAACTTGAACGAACTGAAGGAAACACAAACAGTGCTGAATGCAGCTCTGCTCACTTGCAATTTGTGTATTCCTATACTTCTGGGTTTGACTACTACTACTACTACTACTGCTAAATGAAATGAAAGGAATCCAGTTTGTCACCTGTTCCCATTCATTCCAAACTGGATGCAAACCCCTGTTGAACTCGCAGTTATGTTTCCAAGCAGCTGGCACACTGCTAATGTAACTTATGAATGTGGCCTGAACTTTTCAATCAAGGGACTCTTATGTGAAAACGTAACTGAGATGGTACATTTGTTTGAGAAGAGTGTGCTGTCTTAGAGTTTTGGTTCTAAACAAAATAGTTATTTTAGGAATATCTGCAGCGATTGGGCCATCACACAGTACAGTGGGAGAAATGGTATCATGAAGACAAGCTAATCACTTATATCAGCTGTTTTTAAATCTTCTCAGACCTAAGACCCACCAAGACTCAATCTTAGGAATCACTTTTAAATTTTTAATATTTATTATATATTGCTATGTCTTGGTCGATCTGTTTTTCTCCTTCTCTCTCTTTGGAAGCTTTTCTCTTTCTTTGTCCTTCTCTTTATTTCTGCCTCCCTTCACACTCTCTTTTCGTCATCTTCTTCCTTTAAAATGTTTTAAAGAAGTCAGGAACCTTTGTGATGTTGCCTCCAGTGTAACGTGACTTTGATTAGAGCATCATTATGCAATCATAGTTCTCCAGTTGAAGATCAATGACCTAAATCAACCTAATTTACATGGCACAAAACAGGGCCATTCAGAGGAATTTTATCAGGGGGTACGAAGTTTCTTTTGGGCCCCTTCCCTACATATGAATTTGGCTCCTGGGTCCCCTTTTTTTGCTCCAGGGCCCCCCTTTTGACCCATTTTTTGCCCTGGGCACAGGTACAAATTACCCCCTTAACCCCCCTCTCAGAGGCCCTGGCCCAAAGGTGAACTCAGTGGCCTGTCTAGCCCTGGTTACCATTTTACAGAAAATGTGAGCCTTATGATTGATCATTTTTTAATTACAAAAATATGAATCAGAATTCTTTTTCTGTCTATTTCCCTACAAGCAAGTTGGGGAAAGAAATATCAGAATTAACCCTTATAGTCCAAGAGATAGGAACAACATATTTACTGAAAAATTTACTATAAAACTAGTGGGTGGGGTTTGGAAGAAACCCATTGGGCATATAAGAATGCATCATGTAAATGTCGATTATGGTACAATAGGAATTACATATGGTGATTGAAACAATGTGTTGAATCAATTTTGTTTAATGGTAATCTCAACTTTAATTCCCTGAGCCCATTCACCAGACATGTGGCTATTTCTGGCAGTCAGATCACTGCCGACTCTCCTGCTGTTAGTGCCTCAGGCATTTGTAACGGCTGACTCAACATGCCTGGAAGTCTTCCTACTGAGGGTCTACATCTTCTTATTTGAATTCTGGATATAATACCTCATAAAATAAATGAGGAAACACTTCTGTACAATATCTTACACCTTTGTGTCTCTGGACAAAATTGTGCCTCGCCACAGAGAGAAAACAAGGCTCACAATTCATATAGAACCAAGTGTGCTAAAGGATGACTGGAATCAATGGGACCCTAGTATACATTTATGTGCTAAAGCCCCATCAATCTCACACTTGACTTTCTTTGGATGGTACCCAAGACGCATAAACAGAGCCATAACCATATCACAATAAAGAATAAATTAGTGTGTGTGTGGGGGGGGGGAGATTTTACACACACACACACACACACACACACATACACACACACACACACACACACACACACACACACAGAGTGTGTGTGTGTGTGTGTGTGTGTGTGTGTGTGTGTGTGTGTGTGTGTGTGTGAATGTATGTGTTGTAGCACATTTGATATAAATCATAGATTGATGTGATTTTTGAAAAATCATTTGGTATGCCATAGGTGCTTATGTGCAAGCTACAGGGAAAACATTCCTCCAGTTTGAGCGCTACGCTATTAGGCACCATTTCAAGAGCAAACAAAGAACCACTTGAGAAGCTCACTGCTCTGGAGGTTGGACTGCCTCTGGAAGCTTCCTCGTTTTTTTCTCCACAGGTGATTCTGTGGGCCTACCCTCCTCCTGTGTCCCATGCCCCCCCCCTCACTGGCATCTGTACGAAGAACTTGTAACTATGTGTAAGTCTCTCATATTATCCCGAGAACTCATGGAAAGCTGGCTCCAGGCTACGTTGCTGGCAGATCTGTTGGAGAAATGGGCAGACATATTTGGAAGCCTGGCCCAAAGAACAACATAGCTATGGCTTAAATCTTTACATTACATCTTTTCACAACCTACAACTGTCGCTGTGTAAGCATTGAAAACAGGACTCCTTAACGTTCAGCTTCGCATGTTTATTATGTGAGCAATGCCCAAAAGATATTTTTGAGTGTTTTGGAACTGATTTTCCAAGTATATGTTTCCAGTTTTATTTATCTTAAATTTTTATTATCAAACACTGAACTACTCATAGGTATCAAAAGTGAGAAGGGGCCTGTCACAGCATTGAGTTTCATATGATATTGATAATCATTATTTTAAAGGGTAATTTATAAGATAAAATAACGGTGTTCTTTCTTCAGACATGAATTTCACAAGCATCCCTTGAATATCTCCACTTTCCTGATCCTAAATACACTTTCTTGCAAGTAAGATCATTTTAATGTGAGCAAGCAAGAATCTCAGCTTCAGGATGAATCTATTACATGTGCCACATGGAGGCTGACTGAAGCAATTTCTGTATGGTATCAGCTCCACAGTGGCATGTAGATTCCTTGCAATGAGAGTTTCCAGGTCACCACTGGAATCCTGCGGTGCTACCAGTATAGTGACCCTTCACAAAATGTGGACCAGCCATAACTAGCCACTCTACCCATTACATTTATAGTGTGCTGAATTCACTATGTGGAAGCCATTTTTAGGCCTCTACATAATTGGAGTAATGTGCACCTTACACTTGGAGGAAAGTGGACAATTGAGGGGTGAGGGAGAAGAGAGATGGAGGTAAAATTATTCAAAGTGCATTTTTTCAGTTCTCTCTGTTTTGCAATTCTTCGTTCAAATAAGTAAGATTTTACTATTAAAGGATGCATAAGCATTTAATAGCAAAACCTTTTCAAACCAACAGGTGCTAAGATGGTTTATTTCATTTCACCACGAAGAAGACATACTGTCTCTGTACTCAGAAGCCTGCTATGAAGGGAATTATTTGATCCATCAGTGCTTAGAAATATGTTTCCTGCATGCAGATAAAGTGTAGCAGGGACTTGGGGGATAAAACCAACTTCCTGCAACCTGCCTGCTGACCTGTCAAGTGCAAACCCAGCAACCCAAAGGATCAGAGCAATGAGTGCTTTCTTGTGGTTTAGAGCGGATTGGAGTCCTGAGAGCTTTCCTTTCCAGCTTCACGTTTCTGTGTGCTACATTTGCACACCATAGAGCTCGGAACAATCTGCACCAGATTCACAGGTGCTCTGTCACCCAGGCATTGCTCAGGGAGGGACAGAACTGCAAGCCCAGGAGTGGGTTGATCCAGCCTGATCCAGAGTTCCCTGGATCAAATCCAATGTTTGTACTTCTTTGGTACAAAGGAATAGAATCTAGGAACAGTAATGCCTTGATATTACAAACAAATTACTTAGGCTTATTTTATCTTTTTGACATTAGAGTGCGAAATTCCTGCAAGAGACAAGTCATGAGTTATTGCTCAATGGCTTACCCAGACTGTCCCTCAGGTCTGTAGGTCTGCAATAAATTAGCTATAATTTGAAGCCCAGATGTGACCTTATCATCCTTTTTGTAATCTCTTTGCCCAGTAGACTCCAGTTCTTGTATATGACAAGGGAAATTTTGAATCAGTTGTGCTTATTGAAATCATACTTTCAGTCCATTATAAAAAAAAAAATCTATTGCACCTTCAGACTCTGATATTTTTAAGCCATTTACATATGTTTCAGGTGACCAAATAACCATGATTATGTTCATTGCTTCAGAGTTCAGTGTTTGCAAGAAAGTATGCTACCAAGTTACTCTCTCCCTACATTGTTACAATTGTCCCTCAACCCACCTACTCTCTTGAAGTGGACTTGGTTGAACTACTGTTCCGGTGTAAGACCAAATACGAAAACCAGATTCCTCCCCATTGTGCTAAAAATGTCTTCTAAACAAGTGGACAAGTGGACAAACTCAAGCAATTAGCAGTAAATAACTGTCTTTATTTGCTTGGGCACTAGTCACCAGAGCACCCATCTGGCCAGGCTGATCTCTAAGCCCTCAGTACAGTGGCAACACCCAAGGGTGGTGAGGGAGTGTCATGGAGGGCCCAGTGCAAGAATTTGCCCAAGGGCCCCCCAGAAAACTAGTGCTGGCACTGTGTATTTAGATTCTCCCCACCATGGTTTGAAAAATGAAATTAACCGAAGCAGGGTGCTGATGTATTGTTCATTGTCATAGGCATATTTATATTCCCTGATGTTAGAAACTAGGAAGAGGAGGGAAGAAAGAGCGTCCCTGAGATGAAGTGGAAAAATGCAGTCGGCTAGTGGAGCTAATTATAAAACCATTCTCTTGTTGACCAGAAGCCAGGGACGTACAATTCCATTCAAATGTATATTCGTAAAGTCATAAGAAGCTGAATACCAATTATGTGTTGATTGATAATAGAAGACTCATGGTAAATCAGTTCTTCAATATGAAAATATTGCTCTGACTGGAATAAATTCAACAGCAATTTGTAATTTGAATGGCATTGTATCTGACAGGATGCCGGTCTGGTAACCATTTCAGCAAAAGCCGTTTTCATAAACTTTCATTTACTGTCAATCAATAAACTGGTGGATCTCATCTACAGGAAAAAAGGCTTTAAGGAACAATTTTCCAACACATGCTCACGTGTGCCTCTAAAATCTGGTTTATGTAACCCATGTTATTACCACCACTGCTCCTGAAAGCAGCAGTCCCTGCCAGGAAAGGTGGGAAGAAGCACTCCAGAACTCCTTTACTTTGCCAGGAGAACAACTACTACTACTACTACTACTACTACTACTACTACTAATAATAATAATAATAATAATAATAATAATAATAATAATAATAATAATAATAATACCACCAGTATTTATATACCTCTCTACCAATGGTATACCAACTTCTTTCCTGCTAGCCTGGCATAGTTAGTAATGAGAAGCAGCAGAAGCCCTTTGGAGCATGTTCAGTTGCATCATTCTGAAGGAGGGCTTAATAGGTTTTAGACAGTCCAACAAGCTCAGAAAGAAGACAAAGCTGCTTTGAAGGGAGGTGGAGGGGGGGTCTAAATATTCAAGGGTGCTCAAAAAACTGTTCTCACTGATGTGCAGGTTGCAGAATCCAAACATAGGCAATGAAAGGAAAGATGTTGTCCCCCTGCAACTAGGCAGTCCAATCCTAAAGGAATTCCCCCCCCCCCTTGCTGAGTCAGCCGCACCACCGTAGCACACACTGTATCCTTTTGAGGGGTGGAAAGTCCCGGAGGTTGCCTCTGGGTAAGGGAACTTTTGTACCCACTGTAAAACTCCACTGCCTGAATGGGTTTACTTGGACCTGCGCCAGCAAGTCTGAGTGGACCAGGGAAGGTGGATCGAGGCTGGGGAGGGGCATGGGATATTGGCAGTGCTGATGCCACTGATACTGCCCCCTTCTCAGCCTCAATCTTCCCCCTCCCTGGCCCAGTCTCCACCTGTTCCACCCTCCCCAGCCTCCTTCCAGCCCCCCTCCACACTGACTTACCATTGCTGGGGCTCCTTGGCAGGCACTGGAGCACAGCTGCATTCACTCGCCACATTCAGCAGTAGCCCGGTCACACTTCATGGTGTGCCACCTTTTGCGACAGCCAGAAAGCACACTGAGCCACCAGAATGTGAGTTCTGGGAGCACAGTGGCCCAATAGGATTGGGCCCTCAGTCTATAATCAGGTTCAAGAAGAAGGCAACGACTACCCAAGGACTACTATCAGGTGCTGGTGTTTCATTCACTCACCACAGTGGGGAATATGCCTGTATTCTTCAGGAAGCATCTGGTCTCCTGTTTTCTTGGCTTACTTAAGTAAAAAGAGATACTTGTTCTGCTGAAAAAAATCAAAGTGACTGCATCTTCAGCCTCGTGGTGCACCTCAAGGGAAAGCCAGCCTCTACAGCTCAAATGTCTATTCCTGATCTCAATCACAGATAGAACCCCATTCACAGTCAACCTGATTTGAACACTGCAGCTGTAGACCACTAAAGTTTCAATTCCAGTATCGACCTCAGTGAAAATCAGCATATATTCTTAAGGCCCAATCCTAACTAACTGGAATGCTGGCAAAATGCGCCAGGCCTGAGTGCTGTAGCAAAGCACTGTAAAGCGCTTTGCGATGACGTGTCATTTAGAAGCGCCGCCGGGAAGGCTGGAGCCTTCCCACTGGTGCCAGCGCATGGAGTGATGCCTGCCAGAGCAGGTGAGTGCGCCGCAGGGGCAGAGGAAGGGAGGAGGGGCGGGCAGGGAGGGGGTTAACAGGGCAAGGTTGGGCAGCAACGGGGCCAGGTGGATCGGGTCCAGGAGGGGGCAGGATTGGCAGCACTGGCACGCGCCATATCCTGGCCTTCCCAGGCCTGATCTACCAACACTGATCAACTCGGACTTGCGCCAACTATAAGCAAGTGAAGTTTACATCAGTTTCTCCTTTTCTGAGATAATGGAACATCCTGCATCCCTCAAAGATGTGAAAAATACATTACTACACAATAATAATTTTATAGGAGGAGTTTATGGTTTATTGTTCTGTCCCTTTGCTTACCAAGAGCAAATGAACTTTAGAAACCTAAACAGTCGACAGTTCAGCGCTTCAGCCAGTAAAACTGTCAAACTTGTTTCCAGCTTGTTGCAGTCACACAGCCCTCACATTCTTGAACACTTTCCGTAAGGAATTTAAAATGTCTTAAGTGAATAGACCAACAGGGCTATTATGATGACCTGTATATTCCTAGAAGAGCTCAGTATTCCCTTTAAAAAGGAATGAGATCCTCACCTTTAGTAAAATGGGTCCAGTAGTTTAGTTCCTTTGTCTTCAACAATACAACTCCTACTTCATTTAACAGAATTAAACTCTCCAAAAGGTTCAGATAAGATGTCAGGTTTATGAGTTGTTTTGAACAAACGATGCACATGACTATGTATTTATATATCAAAGGCTCTTGAAAGTGCTTTATAAAATCCCAGAATGGTTGTAACTCGATGAAAAGGTTACCGGTACCTTTATTTTTAAATTCGTATCCGCTCCTTGAATTTCTACAAGCTGTAATCACTTATTTTACTGGCATAAACAAATTGTGGGTGGTTTTTTTCCCCCCTTGTTATTGTTGTTATCGCTATGAAGCCAAACACACTACAGGAAATGAAATGAAGTTTTTCCTCTTTCTGTTGGTTGACAAAGTTAAGTGTTTTTCTAGAAGCCTTTTCTTTGCTGTTGAATGAAGCATGATACAATGATACGCATTTCGACTTCTTTTCAGTGACAAATCCTGGAATGCTTGTGATTATCCTGAATTGTTCCAAATCAGGACCCACAAGATTCACAGGGATAACCAGAATCAATAAAAGCTGCACTTCTTGGCACAAATATTAACATTGCAAGCACATTTCCCTGGGAAGTTCTCCTGCGAATGCTTCTTTGAATTGTGCTCTTGCACAGTTCCCATTCATTCCATTGGGGAGGGGGGGTTTCAGGAAAATGTTCCATGGAATTGTGCCCCATCTTAGAAAAAGAGCAATGGGAATCAATGACTCAATGAAGGAAGAAGACAATTACCTGGATCAAGACACTACTGAATGCGATCTCAATTTATTTATTTATTTATTTACCATATTTCTATCCCGCCTTTCTCCCCACAGGACCCAAGGCGGCTTACAAAAATACAAATAATACAAATAAATTACATTTTACATTTTAAACAGCAAAAATTAATAAAAACCAATCCACCTACCTGTGCTGAATAAGACACTCATGCCACCATGCATACCAAGCAGCCCGATCCTTCCTAACTCCCCTCATGGTGATGCAGTGGTGCTGGTGTGGCTTCTGCTGCATCCCGTGGTTTTGACTGCTGGAGGTCTCCTCAGGGTAAGGAGACATTTTCCCCTTGCCCTGGGGTAAATCCCAGAAATCCCTATGGGAAACTTGGACCTGCACCAGCTCAATTGCTGGCGCAAGTCTGCATTTGCTCCGTGCAGGTGGATCAGGCCATGGAAAGGAGTTTGGATTTGGTGTGTGCCACTGCCGCCAAATCTGCCTCCCTCCCAGGTCCGATCTGCCCATCTCCACCCCCTCCCGGTCCTCCCCCCACCCTGTTCCACCCCCTGCACTGGGCTTACCTGCTCTGGCAGGCCTCCCGATGTCCACCAACATGCGCAGGAAGCAGAGGTGAAACTAGACTGGAGCAGAGGCAAGTAGTTCTGCAAGACTCCGTTACACCGGAGTCAGCGGCCCCTCCCCTTTGCTGTTGGAGCCATTCCGGCAGCGACAGGGGAGTGTCCTGCGTGTTGCCGTTGCCGCCAGAATGGCTCCAACAGCAAGGGGGAGGGGCCGTTGACTCCAGTGTAACAGAGTCTTGCAGAACTACTTGCCTCTGCTCCAGTCTAGCTACGCCACTGGCAGGAAGGCTCTGCCCCATTACAATTGAATCATTTCATTTGAGATTGTCAATGTGGTTAAGATTTCCAAAAGAAATTGTGACAAGGAGCAGCCCAGAGGAGTAAAGGTCAGTAACTTCAAAGCTTTGAAAGACAACTCTGTCTATATCTGTATAAATAAAACTGGTGACAGTAAGTTAGATAGCTCAGTAGACCCCCATGGTTTAGTCTGATTTTCTTCTAGTCTTGAACATCTGTTGGCACAAAGACAAACTCCCATTACAGTAAGCCAGTGACTGATGTGCACATGTGCACACAAACGCACTCACAAAGTCAGGCTTCTTACCACTGCCAATATCAACATTCCTGGCTAACAGATCCGTCTGCATCAGATAATCCTGAACTCTCTTGCAGGAAAACAGTGGGTAACATGGAAACATCCTTTCAGGACGGATTGGGGGAGGCAGTCCCCTTTCTTGTGCTTCTGACCTCAAAAACAACTGAAATGATTATAGGTTGGCTTCTCAGTCATTTGATTGTGTGTCGTGACCTGCCCCAATCTACAGTGCTTTGCACCAGCTGCAGGGAGATCAGTAAGGTCATGGTAAAGTGCAGTGTTGTTACTGGGCTGAAACTGACACTCTGCTAACATTTTTCTGCTTCAGTATGAATGTGACAAGATCATCATAATTCAAGTCAGTGAAGATTAAAGAGGGAAAGCGAAGGAGACTTTTCCCCTCTGTGAATGTTTGCAAAGTTGTATCTTTTTAGTCCAGTCATTTTCCAGTTAAAACAAAGCATTTCAAATATAACATTCAATAGCAGACATCATCAATAACAAAATGCACCACTGAGAACTGGTGTGGTCTAATGGCCAAAGTGTTGGATGTGGGCAACCCAGAAGCAAATCCTTGCTTGGATATGAATATTTCTGGGTCGCCTTGTGAAAGTCACTCACTTTCACAGGCTAATCTGCTTCATAAGGTGGTTGTTGTTGAGCTCCTTAGAGGAAGGCAGAATACCAATGTAACCAATAAATAAATAGCCCCCATGTCATGGTAGCACTTGTCCTTGATTACACGTTTTGCAGAGTAATCTCTCTTTCCTAAGATGCTAACGTCCTACTCCCCCTCCTTTCCTCCATTTTGCGCTATAATTGCCCCTTTTCTTTATAAAGATTCCCTCTTTCTCTTTCGCCTGCCTAGAAACCACTAAGGCGTACTTGTGTGGATATGTGCAAATATTGCATTGAGCCACCTCATTTGATCCCTGCACATGTAGTCAGTTTCTATCGTGTGTGCATGTGACACATGTCTTAGAGCACACCCAGTAAGAGGTAAGCAGCAAGGCTTAAAACCACACTAGAGACGTGTGAAGTTTCCTGTGTAAGGACATTCAAGGGTGAAACAAGCCAACCCCTATGAACAATTTTGCTGAGACATCTGGTCACAGGACTGAGCAGGATCCTAGCACCAGCAAAAGGGCAGGACGACCAGTTCCCTGGTGCTCCTGCTGGGCCCCAACTCAAGTAGTGGTGCTAACTCCGCAGCTGCAGTGAACAATGATGTTGCAGAAGTAGTACAGGTGGGCCCCCATATCCACTGATTCGCTATCCACTGTTTCAGTTATCCACGGATCGTGGGGACCCCCCCAGGCTTTTACTTTTTTTTTTACCACAATGGCAATGGTTCGTAGCAGAGCATCCAGTGGCCCATTGGAAAAGTAGGACTTAAAAATACATGGCTTGCTTATTTCAGAATTACAAACCTCATTTTGGGTACAAAGAGGTAGGCATCATAAGCAGTAGATAAATCTTACTGCCATCTATAACAAGTGTTTACCATATTTATGCCTGATATATAGGCAGCTGTTAGTAAAACTGCATCACAGATTATTTAGTTATTTATTTATTTAATGGATTTCTACCCCGCCTTTCTCCCAATAAGGGCAATCAAGGCGGCTATATCACAGGTTTATTCCACTTTTCATCCAAGGTGCCCAGAATAGTGTCAAATCATGGAGCTATCCCAGTTTATCTTTGCAACAACCCTGTCAAGTTAGACTGATATATAATTATAAATATTAAGGCGCAGCGGCGGAACATTGGTGGAGCGCGTGGAGCAGGAGCTCCGGGCGGGAGGACTCGATCGGAGGAAGTGACGAAGTGCTGGATTGGCCCTCCCACCCTCCCTGGAGCCTGTTAGGCTCCGAAATGCTCGGTAAACGGGCGGGGGCGCATCAACGTCACGTGAGGGCGCAGGCCCCGCCCCTGCGCGCCCGGCGCCCGGTGCGCGCCCGTCATCTCTGTTAAGGCAACATAAGTCGACATGTTCAGGAGATCTGGGCACACCAAAACAGTCTGGAGAAATCCCAGTGATGTATACTTGAGTCTATTGACTCGGACTCAAGTCAGACTCAAGTCGCGTCAATGACAACCCGCGAAGTACAGTCGCAAGCTAAATGCATTTTGTAGAGATCACCAGACATCTCCACCATATGCCAAACTCTGACTATAGGCCTGGCTTGCAAAATATAGTTGCCCCGTAGTGTTTATGGAATCGATATGATCATTTCCTCTAGCACCCATGCGACCCATGACGATCTCCCATTTAATTATTTACCCAGCTTCGTCACTGTGTGGATTAGTGTTCTTCTTTCACCTGGCTTCCATCATCTCATGAAAGGGAAGTCAAGAGCAGGATAAAATGAAAGGAGCCAAGCACCCACTGTGAGCAACTGAGAGCCTTCAATTTGAATTAAATTTGCTGGAACTAGAGGGCATGAAATACCTGTCTGGTAACTCTTAAATACATCATACAGCTAAAAAGAAATCTTTCAAGAAATGAGTAAGATAAGTTGGCAGGTGGGCTGTAATGACCATGTAAATGTACATGAAATTTCCTCTGATAACTACAAGATTTTTCCAACCTGTGGCCTTGATGTATTTATGCTGTATTTAGAAAACCCTTTCCTTTAGGTTTTCAGGGCTTCGTTGAAAAATATACATTTGCCATGCCATGTTTCACACTAATCAAAAGCATCTCACATAATCTGCTGCCCAAATATGCCACTGGGAAGGAATATACAATAAAGAAAAGTATTGTGTGAATGATCTTAGTGTGACCATTCAATTAATTGATCCTTTGTTGCTCTCTAAACTAACTAGCAGCCCAGTCCTACTAGTGAGCTGTGCCGCAGGAATGAGTGTTCTGGCGGCACAATGTGCTTTCCGGAAGTCACAAAGCATGACCAGCCAGAGTGAGCAGGCTAGTTGCTGCCGGGAGCAGTGAGTGACTGGCTCCATGTGGCAGCAGACCCCCGCTGCCACAGGTAAGAGCACATAGGGGTGGGAAGAAGGAGAGGGTAGGTGGAACGTTCAGGGGGTGGGCAGAATAGGGTGGTGACAGGACAGGGAGGAGGGCAGATCAGGACTGGGAAGGGGATGGGTTCAGAGGCAGTGGCGCCCGCCGAATCCTAACCTCCTTTCTGGGCCCAATCTGCCCTCACAGGTCCATGCAAACTTCGCTGGTGCAGGTCTGAGTAGACCCACCAGGCCAGCAGGGCTTACCCCAAGGAGGCCTCTGGAGGACGAAAGTCCCCCGTGGGATGCAGCGGTAGCCATGTTGGCATCCCTGCGTCGCCACACAGGGAGTTAGGATCAGGCTGTATGTGATGTACAAAAGCAAATTTACAATTGCAGTCTTCTTTGTCAAGTTTTAAAGTTTGGAATGTTGATTAACCGCTTTCCAAACCAACATATGTGATTAATGTCTCAGCCCAGTTTTGGATAAATTCTAAATGATTACCACAATGGCTATATAAAATTTTGCAAGTTCTGTTTTTTAGCTAAGAAGAAAGTAACAGGAAGGGGAAAAATAGTGCAAAAGGTTTAATTATAGATTACAATTGGGTTTGGGATTTATAATTCTGGAATTCAGTTTTGAACCAGGAAAAGGTCTTGCTAGTTTAGCTAGGCTATATATTCTGGAAGCCACCCTAAGTTTTCCTTCTCTCTATGAAAACTGGAAAATCTTCTTGCCTTCCAAGGCCTCTACTACCCCTGGGATGTTACCCAATCAGCCCATCCAGGCTTCATAAGGAAAAGAGAAAAAAGCCATCTTTGCAAGAAGACTTTCTTCTCAACATGCAAGTCTTGAGGTTGCTGTGGCAGATATCCTGGTGGTCAAAAAGGTGGTACTGGTGTACCAAGCATAGTTGGAAAGTGGCATTCCTGGCCACAGCCACCAGTCATTCATCAAGGAACAAGCTGGGTCCTAAAGTAACTCAAAGCTATGAACCTGCTTCTTCTGGAGGAGTGTCACTCCATCCAAAATAGGCTGACCACTGACCAGACTGGTTGTCCTCCATCAGCAACTCTTGTCTTACCTGGATTGAGCTTCACTTTATTTGACCTCATTCAGTCCCTCTCCAAATCCAGACACCCATTCAAGGACCTCACTGCCTCACTGAGGTCTAATAAGGAGAGATACAATTGGGCATTGTCAGTGTACGGAAGGCCTCTAAAGCCAAAACCTCTAAAAGCCTCTCCCAGTAGCTTCATGTTGATGGAGAATCAGATAGATAGAGAATCTTCATGATAGAATGGAGAAAACAAGATAGTACCACAAGAAAACCCTGTGGTACTCTACAGGACAGCCCTTATAGGACAGAACCTTCCCCCCCTCCTTTATTTCACCATTTGCATTAATTCTGACAGAAAGGAATAAAACTGCATTATTTATTGTTTATTTATTAAATGCTGCTTTTCCACCATAGGGTACTTGGAAGAGGCTCACAAGATATTAAACAAGATACCTCCTGCTCCAAACGCTGTGAAGTGCAGAAGGATAATTTGATCAACAGCACAAGAATACCACTCAATGAGTACATTAGCTATAATATTTATTTATTTAAAATATTTATATGCCGTCTTTCATTCACAAATACCTTTTCACAAATACCTGAAAATTTGGTATTAAGGTGAAATATACTTATTTACCACATATATACCACAATAACTATTGCAGGAGGTCTTTTTCCATTCTTGAATATGCATAGAGTTTCAAAATCCAACCTGTAATCAAACAGGGTGTCTCTTGAAAAAATGTACTTTATCAGCTGGGAGGCAAACTATGACCTAGATCAGGGGTTCTCAACCTTTGGAGGCCCGGGTACCCCCTATTATGGTCCAATTTTCAGAAGTACCCCCTGCTAATTAACTGCTAATGAATTGGATTAATCAATCAATTAATTAGGTGATTAATCATTAAATAAAAAGTACTAAAACAATTTTAAATGTGAAAAAATGTCTTATTTAACTCTCTCTCTCTCTCTGTTTGTGTGTGTGTGTGTGTGTGTGTGTGACACACACACACATATGTACAAAAATAAGCCCAAAACCAAAATCAGAGAGACAGAAGGGCTTAAGATTTCAAAACTTAAAATCCATGTTAATTAACACTTAATTAGCTGCTGATGGGGCAGATAAGGTGCAGGGCTTGGCGTACCCCCCAGCAAGAGGTCCGCGTACCCCTAGGGGTACCCGTACCACAGGTTGAGAACCTCTGACCTAGATCAGGAGTGAGAAGCAATTACGTGGGGTACACAATTATTTTGTGCATATAGGAAGTCATTGTTTATTGCATCTTAGAAGAAGATGAATAGGAAATGTAATCAGATGAGGACAACAACAAAAACAACTGTATATGGGTTACATCTCTTTTATTCTTTTATTCCCAATTAATGGCCCAATCCTATTGAGCCACTGTGCCAGTGTGGTTTAGGCAGTTGCAAAACATGACCCACCAATCAGCGTAGTTGAGCAGTAGCTAGGTGACAGCGACCTGAAGCCCCCAGCACTGGTAAGGCAGTGACAAAGGCAAAAGTGGAAGGATCAGGGGTGTTTCAGGGGAGGAGCAATGGCGGGGAGGAGGCGAGGGGATGGATCCAGCAGCAGTGGTGCATGCAGTATCTTACTCCCTTTTTTAAAACCGCCCTTGCCACTTTTCTCTCCTCAGACAGACATGCACTACCAAAATAGGTGGCATATGTCCGAGGATACCCATTGGCGATCAGGCAGTCTATCAGGAGATAAGTGCAAAATGTTTTCACTTACCTCCTGCAGGCTGTCCGATCACCTCCCCCACCATAGGATGCAGCATGCACCTTTTTGGCATGGCTGCATCAGTGCTGAGGCAGGGGATACAATTGGGCTGTAAAAAAATGAATTCACACCAGATTTCTGAAGGAAAAATGCCTGGTTAAGTGAGATAATCAGATAAAGTCTCTTGAGTCGGAATATCTCCTCTAACCCCCTATTGTGAGAAGCAGGGAGGAATTCATCATAGCTCTAACGCCAAATGCATTTCAGAAAGTTGTCAGATTCAGGAAACATTCAGATCATTTACTCACCTAAGTCTGCACTGTATTTTGTCAGGAGTTTTTATTTCTGCACTTGAAGCCTCCCAGGCCCTGAACTGACTACCAGAGTATAAAAGAAGGTTTTGTGGGTTTTCCTCCTGTAAAAATGTATACAACCATATGGCTAATCTCTTCAGTATGTTTTAGAAAGCTCCTTTCCCCCCCCCCACCCCACACACACACTTTTGGTCATAGGTAAAGAGGTGTTCTGTCCCCCCAACCTAATCTCTCTTCTACAGCCAGTTGTGCAAACATGTCTCTTGGCAATCAAAACCACTGGAATGAAGCAAGAGAAGGTTAAAAACACATGCATCTCTTTCTTCCGTGTCTCACCACCTCTTCTTTTAGTGATGTGCACTTATGGATACATTGAGCGGGATCATTTACACAGTTGTTCACAGTGTATCTAAGCATGCTGGCTGCATGTGTTATATCTTTGGCAAATGTCAGTGTGATTTATAGCTATTCCTTAGACCTTAATTCTAAATAGATTCTTCCATCTTCATTTCTGCTCTAAAGAAACAGAAACAAATCCCTGACCTGGAAATAATGTACCACGAGACCCTACCGATGAAGTTGCAGTGGAGTAAGAAGCAACAGATGCAAAACAAAGAGATCACCTTGCAGCATCCTGTGAGAAGCAAGGGAGGCAAACTCATTGGGTTTCGTATCAGTGGCAAACCTGGTCTCTTTCTCTACAAAACCTGTTTGCCCTCTCAAGCAGTGGCAGCCCATGCTCCTGTGCTGCTTGAACCCCCTCCACAAGTTTGCATGTGCCCCCCATATAGATGAGTGGGGAGGGCGAGTGAGTAGGTAGAAGGGGGGAAGATGGGCAGGGGGCAATAGACAATAGGGGGCAATTAGACAATAGCGCAGTGGGTTAAACCGCTGAACCATGAGCTGTCGATCGAAAGGTCGGCAGTTCGATTCCCGTGACGGGGTGAGCCCTCGTTGCTTGGCCAGCTCCTGCCAACCTAGCAGTTCCAAAGCATGTCAATACGAGTAGATAAATAGGTACCGCTTGCGGGAAGGTAAACAGCGCTCCGTGTTCCAGCCGCATGCTACGCGCTGCGGCAAGGAGAGTCATGCCGGCCACATGACCACGGAGGCGTCTTCGGACAACGCTGGCTCTTCGGCTTTGAAATGGGGATGAGCACCACACCCTAGAGTCGGACACGACTGGACTTAATTGTCAGGGGATACCTTTACCTTTAGACAATAGATGCCCACATGGGCTGTGAGGGGAGGAGATGTGGCCCGTCCCCTGTCCCTTTATTTACCAGGGCTTGGTGCCCCATCTCCCTCCTCCATGCTGCTTCTGTTTTGACTGAACAGGAGTAGTGGTGCATGCTGGATTAGCAGCATACCCAGTTCTTGTTCATTAGAAACAGAGGCAGTGTAGAGGAGGGAGGCTGCTTGCCTTGTTCCTGGTTGGGAAGGGAAGAGGCCGGGCAGCAGGCAGGCTCCAAATTGCCTCTCCCTGCCCACTTGGTTCTTCATAAGCACCAGATAGGCAGGGAGAAGTGATCTGGAGTGGCGGCAGTTTCTTTTTTATTCCACTCTCCCTCCAGCGCTGCTGCTGCTGCTGCTGCTGCTGCTGCTGCTGCTGCTGCAATCCTCTTCCAACTCACTTTCACAAGCCAGAAGGGGATCGGAGCACCCAGCAGAGCAGCCGCTGGAGAGGGTGGCAGACCTCTGGGCTGGAGAGTCATCCGTTTGCCAGCCTTCCAACTGCTCCACATATGACAGTTTGTGGTCACTTTGTGGTAAAACCGCCCCTGCTCTCAAGGCTCCCCGCAGGATGTGTTGAGCCACAGTACATATTCGGGCCTTCCGAAAAGCAGTGCCGTCACGCATAACTAACACAAAAGGTCAGTTTAAACTACTATTTTTTAAACTACTACTTTTAAGTTGCACTTAGTCTTCTCATTTTTTATTGGTACCATTTTAAAACCTTTTTTTTTTTTGCCATGGCTCTATACCCGCTTGTCCCAGTAAATTCATGGCACACAATGATTGCGTGACGCACGCCCCCGTATGGAAGCAGCAAACCTCCAAAGCATCTTCTATAAAAACCCAAGTATGGAAAGTCTAATGGACCCCAAATCCTCATTCTGTACTACAGCAGCTCTAGTCGCTCTATTTATGGGTGCAATTAGTAGTATAATTATACCGGGGTGGTGTTTTTTTTTAGCATACAGTAGTATTTCTTTATAGGTCTAGGCCCCGAATGAAAATATTTCCTTTAGATTTTATTTGAATAATGCTTTCTTCAGGTGAGCTCTGGCAAGCGCCATTGAAATTGTAAATCTGGGAACCTAGGAAACTTGAAAAGGGAAGGAAATTACCTCAGTTTGGCATGAGGTACAACATTACTTTCTTTACACAAAATTTATCCACTGTCCTTACTAACCCCATACAGGCTAATTTAACATTTCATTGTATTCTCTCACTTAGCCTTGCCCTTCGCCAGACACACAGGGCCGCAGCAGTGCCTGGAGTTACAAAGAGCCTATATATATATCCAGTCAATGCACAATTCCTTGATTCCCTCCTAATCTTTGGTTAACTGGCACCATTTCCATTCAAATATGAATGTGTTGTGATGGATGGCAAGAAAAATACTATGAATTTTGAATCTTGAGTGCTTATAATTTGTGGACAACGAGAAGCATTTGATACCAAGTTACTCTAATATCAAATGTAATACTTTTTACATGACTATTTTCCCAGCACTTCCAATAGCCACCATCAATAATAGTCAGTGATGGCATGACCTAGAACGCTGCCCAATTCTACTTGGGTCCACCACCTCTGCACAATTACTAAAAGAAACAAAGCAACCACTTACTGCTCTGCCTGTACAGTCAGAGGCGGAAGAAGGACGGATGGCATGGAGCAGCTGCTCCAGGCGGGGGCGCAGGGGAGGCGCAGACAGCTTTGGGGGGCACTACTTACCGAGCGATTCGGCCCTCCAACCCTCCCAGGAGCTCGTTTGGCTCCAAAAAGGCGCCGAAACTGGCAGGTGGGGGGCGTGTTCGGAGTCGCGCTTGGCGCGATGTCACGCCACTTAGGCCCCACCCCCTTGGCCAGGGCGCCGGGAGGGCTCATGGCATTACTGTGTACAGTTTCTTCAAGTGCAGATGCATAGGGATTCTGATTTGATTTAAAGGGACTGCCAGCCCAATCCCATTCTTTTCCCCATGCCATAGCATGCAGCCGCACCAAAACGGACTGCGATGCATGCTATGGTGGGAAATGTTTTCCCTTACCCTTCCACAAGCCCCTTGATCATCAACGGGTCTCCTTGGACCTTCAACAGTTCTTTAGCTGGCGCAAATTCAAGGAGACAACCGGGGGGGGGGAGGATGTCACATCCTAAATGAATAATGGGTGCACAGCACCCATTGTTCAGTAGGAGTGTGTATACATTTCAGAAGGGCATGAACAATTGAATTTAGTCCAGTATATGTACTCATGCAAGAACACTGGTTTGTTTTTCAAAACAGAGAGCATAGGGATGACTCCCCTGCTCCCCACCCTTGAGAAATAGCCGATCAGCCACTTATCCGACAGGCCTGCCTTCGTGCTCTTGTATTGGATCAAATGGCAATAACTGAGCACTGGCCCACCCTATATTAAAGCCTGTCACAGTCACAATCATTACGGTCTTTGACAGATGTTGTCTGTTATTTCTTTGCCTCAATCCTGTAGTGAAAGAGAAATCTGTCACAAAGTACAAGGTTTATCTAACCATAAAACAGTGATAAGTCCCAGATGTGATCGCAGTTTCCTTTTTAGTGCATTCCGTTTGCCCATAAGATGTGTTTGCTGTGTGGTTTGCATGCACGTGTGTGTGTTTTCATTTCCAATTCAGAGTAAATTGGCCTGACTTCTGGTACCTGGCACAGTGGCACACTTCCTCTCAGCAACTGAAAGTCTGTCTGGAAAACAAACAACTTTCTCCAAGGCAGGGTGTATTTATATGGCCGACGTGCAGTTGCTGCGGCAAATTTGCCACTCCACATCAAAGGCATTTCAAAGGCTTGCTCACCTGATGAAAGCCTGAACTGTTTTTTGTTACCCTCCTAGTCATGGAAGCAGTCAGTGCCTCGTTTGCTCAGCCCAACCCATGGCCGAAAAAGCAATGCACACGCAGATGTTTTTATACCCATGGTTCGTCAACTTTCCTTCAGCTACTTTCCTCAGGGCAAGAGTACAAAGACAGCAGTGATAAAAATTAACAGAATGAAAAAATGGCAAGAAGAAAGCAAACTGTTGGGGGGAAATCTCTGCCAAATATTTTGGGGCTAGAAACATTAGATAAATGTAACCCAAGTATTTTCGACTGGCTGCAAGATGAATATATCGACAAAATAACAAGGGGAGGGGCGTATCCACAGGGGATAGGTTCCTGCCCCCTCTGTGGATACTGGAATCCATGGATAGGGGGGAATGCTATCACCGCGACCCCCCTACAACACCTTGCACCCAGTACCTTCATTAAGCAACGTAGTGGCAGGGTAGGTTTGTGGCCCTAAACAATCTGCTCCTAAAAGACCTCCTGTGATGGCAGTTACCCTACACCTAAGCAAACTAGTCAGTGCTCCACCGTGCCTGACCTAATGTCCAGTCTAGAACTTTTTATTGTCATTTGAATGTAGGCATCTGTCATCCCACAGTGCCAAAGGGTGGAGCAGCTTACCACTGTGCGGACAGCTGTTCGGGCCAGGGTCGGCTTCCTGCACCGCTGCCATGATCGGTGGCAGGCCGAAGGACCTGCAAGGGAAGCCCAGCATCAAAAGACGCTGCCGCAGCTCCCCCACAGCCACACCCGGGGGGAGGGGATTCCCCTGGCTGACAGCATGGGCAGGTGAAATCTTGTATTGGGCCTCGCGAGAGCCAGACCTGACGCTGAACCCACCCCCAGAAGGGGCGGGGCTGGTGTAGCCACCCAAGAGGCTCATAAAGAGCCAGGTAGCTGATGGAGGGGGAGGCTCTCTGGGTGAGCTCCCAGACAGGGCTGTGGGTGAGAAAGCGGAGAGCCTTTCTGACTGGTCAGAGCCCCATCCCGAAGAGGACAAAAGCAGCCCCTCCCCACCCCTGGGAGAGCCAAGGGGGCAGGCCTGGAGAGCCCCACCAGGGAGGTGGACAAGTTCGAAGGAGCCGGCCCTAAAGCCAGCCCCAGGCGAGGGAAGGCCCTTGGCCCACAACAACCTGGGGGCACCCATGCGAGTGGGCGAAGGCATGCTTCTGGACTGCCGAGCAGGCAGCCCCCAAGGTCCCGCCGGACCCACCACCCAGCTCTGCACCACCAGAGGGTCACTATTTACTTGAAGCCGGCCAGGCAGAACCTCCAGCAGGCGACACATAGGAGACAGTAAGTATTGTTAGACCGGACTATGGCTCGGGGCCATGTCGACCAACCATGTTGACCCATTTATTTGCCAAACCCTCTTGCCTCGAGGACCCAGCAGTCGGGTTAACTGGCAGGTTTGGGCATGGGCGGCTCCCTCTCCTTGCAGACGTGACAGCATCTAAGAGATGATATGGATTAAGGACCTCTTCTGAAGTAGCCATAGTGGAAGGGAATGTAACAAGTGATCCCACAAGAAGTGGCTTCCCATTGAGGGAAAATACAGTGTATTCATTCTTAAAGAAAAAGGATACATAAAAATGCAGCCTTGCTATGTTCTCAAGTTAGCCTTCCCATCTCTTCCGGCTGTATGAAAAGTTTCTATCACTGGAGAGGACATAGACTGTAAAACTAGTTGACAATATGCAACAGCATGAGATTACGGGAGGGGCATATCATCACAAACCACAGTGTTACAATGTCGGGGGGGGAGGGGGAGAGATGCCAGCACAAATATTTAGCAATGTGGTGCCAGTTATCAATGACACATGCTTTTCCATACCTACATTTCCTGTGGCTCCGTAAACAGCTTTTTCAAATATGACCTTTCTCAGCCATAGCCTGGGTAAGGAGTGGAAAAGGAAACAAACCCAGGAGTTCTTCCTGTGGTATGTAAACAGTTTGATTTTTATCATAAGATTTTTTTTTCATATTCACTACACAACATATATATTAGAAAATAACTGTCCTTTGCAGTAAATACGATGTATATAGGTACCTTAACATGCATCATTTGGAAACTCATTATTACAACTATTTTGGAAAGATGAAACTCCTAGATGCCAATATTTTTAGATGCTGAAAAAGTATTACATATGGGAAAAGACATTTTAAAAAACCAAGCAGCGCTAGATCAACAGTTACACCCTGAAACGAAACATATTGCCTGGAATTGTTATATTAGTTTTCGTGGAACTTGCTTCCACATGATGTTCCCTAGGATTGAGGACAAGGTGTTAATTATTCCCCTATGTCCTCCTGGAGGCAATGACATTTAGGCAATGAATTTTAATCCTGAATTAGGAGACATTTCAGTAGAATGAGAAATTGATGGAATTCACTGAATTTTCGTTCAGAATGTTTTATTCCAGTGTTTCTCAAACGGTGGGTCGGGACCCACTTGGTGGGTCGCGACTTGATTTCTGATGGGTTCCAGGTGATGGAAAGATCAGATAAGTAATTGCCACAAGCCCTGAGGCTATTCAAAAACCAGACAGCAGCTCATTGCCCTTCAAAGAGCTGAGCTCCTGCAGTTTGCAAGCTTGTGTAAATATAGGGAGATAAATGTTGGAGCATCACATAAAGCTAGGTGGGTCCCGATAGAGTGTCATTTTAAAAAGTGGGTCCCAGTGCTAAGAAGTTTGAGAACCACTGTTTTATTCTATTTCTATTAAAATGATGATAATCATATTATGGAAACAAGGCAGAATCGTCTCTTCCAGCTGTAGATAACCTTCATTCTGCACCCAATTGTCAGTACAGTATAGAGTCTATACTATAGACATTTTGATTTTTAAAAAAAAAACTGGCTATAAGTCTGCCATAATTCAATAAAGTACACCATGAGTGTTTATTGTACCACAAATACACTATGCAGGGACTTTCTGGTTTGGGCATCCACAGAGCGGGTTTAAGATTAAAAGTATGAGAAACATTGCTTTAAAAAATAAATTTTAACACATATCTCTAAAGTAGCTGACCACAATCTTACCCCTATTCCAACAACTTATCTCCATTCAATGAATGCATGGAGGGAGGGATTGTACCTGCCGCCTCTACCTTATCTTTGACTCTATACATTATACCTCTATTATACCTTGATAAGGTGTACAGACAACAGATGTGCATAGGCTTTGCATACGCAACTGGGTGTCCTGCCTTTTGCAAACCTTCAGCTGAACATGTGGAGTTGGGAAAGTTGATGGGATCCCAAGGCTCCTCCCCCACACATTCAGGGAATGTGTGAAAAGGACTGATATGAAAGTCTGTTGTGCTAAATATATTCTGAGCTCTATTCAGAAGCTTTGGCCACACTCAGTTGTCCTCAGTATCGTTACTGTCTCCAGCCATTTTTCAGCCATTCCTGTTCTTCTAATTTAGCTTCCACGACTACCAGTGGTAAAAGCTCAGACTTACTCTTGCTGCTCTCTGAAGCGAAAAGGGAGCCCTATTAAAATGCAACCAGAGATAAGTATTTTATAACTTCCTCTTTATTCATACTTTAGTCTGTAAAATCACACTGCACATTTAGAAGCACTGACAGACTCTCAGTGAAGTTATTCATTAAGTACACCTCTATTTACATTAGCAGCTGCAGTCCTGGCTGTCAAATGTTTCCAAATATGGCAGGAAGAAATGGGACTCATATAACTTTTTTTAACAGAGTGTCAGATCTTTGACGGAGGGACTTTCTCTTAGTGAGTCTGAACATTGCTTTGCACAATGGGAGCCAAGTCTAGGTTGAAGTCTTGTGGCCTGAGCCACAATCGACAGGGTAAATCCATATTATCAGATAAAGTAAACCCTGGAGGCCAGCATACTTGATAGTAAGTTATAGAACTAGGAAGTTCCCAGTTCAAAATGTTTTTACAGTGCTTGGTATACTCTTTTATTATTCTTACTACTACTACTACTACTACTACTACTACTACTACTACTACTACTACTACTTTGACAATAACAATGCAGAGGAAAAAACACTGAATAAGAACAACTGGAGAGCACTTGTAATTCCTAGAAATCACCAAAAGAAACCAAACCACCACCACCACCTCCAGCCACCCACTGCCCAGTCACAGATTGGCCTACAAACAACTACCACACACAGGGCAGGTGCTCTGCAAAGATGTTTGCAGAGCAAACAGCTGCACATGACTAAAGGAAGCACACAAAGCCACATGCTACAAAGTCTGCCAAAAAAAAAAGTAGGAGAAAAAAAGATGACCAGCCAGCCTAGCCTGAGGGAGAGATTCCCCTCCACCCCCAAATATGGTAATCAGTGAAAGACTGTGCGGAGAAACAGGCCCATCACGTTTTCCCAGGGGAATGAGTCCAGAAACCAGCTTGGTTGATGGTCCTGGTGTGATGATGAGAGATACATATCTGAAGAAAGAAACTAAAGGCAAGGAAAGAAGGTGGAAATGATGAAGCTGTTGCTTAAAAGTCTGCAGTCAAATCTGAGTCAATGGAGCTTCTGCTATGCTTTTCAGGAATCAGGTTGAGCAACAGCCTGCCACATTTTACCTGGTGAGCATCAACTGTAAAATAACTTGACCTCATTGGGAGGTGGCTTCCTAGAAATGTATTTGCACTTGGCTTGCCACAGTTTGTCAATTTCCTCTTTCACTTGAAGCTAAGCGACAAGCATAGCTGAGCAACAAAACATGACTTTAGCTCAATAAGAGGGCAAAAAATGCAAATTGTGACAGGACAAAAACAGCTGCAGAAAAAGAGAGAGAAATGATATCAAGTTTGAACATCCTCTCGCTCCATTAACTGAAGCCCAAATATTTGTCAGAGCTGACACAGGAGTGTAGTGTGGAGCCAGAGGGCAGATATACTCCACCCCATAGGGGTGGACTTACAGGATTTATGTCTCAATATTATCCAGACCTTAAGCTGGCTGATCGCACTGACTCCGTAAGGCCCACGCTGCTGATGCAGGAAGCCCTCCACTGTTCTGCAGGCCACGTCTCCCAGTGCAAAAACCTAGAGGCTGTGTGCAGGTGACACCAGCCCACAGAACTTCCACTAGCACTGGTAAGTTGTTGGTGGCAAATGTATGGGGAAGGATCATGGGCAGATCAGGGTGAGGAGCGGGCCGGGATGGGGGCAGTTCAGGGGCAGGAGGAAGAGGATCTCAGCAGCAGCCGTTCAAACCTAGATCCTGTCTCCCCATCCTGGCCTGAACCTGCCTCCAGAGTCTTACACCAGCTAAAGAGCTGATGTAGGTTTGAGGAGACCCATTGGAGACCAGGCAGCCTACAGAGAGAGCTGGCAGAGTGCAAAGGCTTCCAGAGCATAGAATGGCCTTCTTGTCCTCCCTTGTGGCTTACTGTTGATTTTTGTGGCCGCAAACCTGGAAGTGTCGATGACATCATCGGCACTTACTTCCAGTGGTACGCGTCGGGCCAGAGGTGCACAGAGGTGGTACACCAAGGAAAAAGGTTGGGAACCTAAACTTTTCTATACTATTCTAAGTATGCTATTGTAGTTTTGACTTGCTTTCACTGTCCCTGCTTTTCTCACAATTGTGTATGCCATCTGGCTTGTTGGTCTAGACATGTTATTCTCGGTTCAGGTGTGAGAGATCCTGGGTCCAAATTCTGGACAAGCTGGAAGCTCCTTGTACTTCACAAGAAACAGCAGCAGCAGGACCAATCCTGATTGGGATCATGTACTTAGGGAGCTTACCTTTCCCCCCATTGCTATTTTCCCACTAAAAATCAATCAATCAATCACACACACACACACACACACACACACACACACACACACACACACACACACACACACACACATGTACTGAAGCTGTTATTTATCCCTGAACCTGCTGTTCCTGATTTCAGTGGGATTTACTTCTAAGTAAATTTGTGTAGTGTCGTAGTCAGATTGCTTTACTATGTGTTTCCTTTACATCAATTTGCAGAGGCCACTTCAGGTCACTAGAGTCCAGAGTATGCTGCCCTGTTTTGCCCCATCTGAGTGTAAGACCTTGTATGTTCCAGAAGAAATTCTGATTGAATGGGAGCAACAAAGCCTGGGTTTCTTGCAAGGCAGCTCACAAAGGCCTATCCTCTCAGGTTGAAATCTTTGGTAAACATCTCACCGCACTTCTAAAAGTTTGGATTTTGCATGGAATTTGAAATAACAGGAAAAAGAAATATACAGGCTTTCAGTGGTTGGAATAGCAAATGTGTCATGTGGGTAAGAAAGGTATGTCTGGAGTATCATATAGCTGGTAGCCTGGACACAGAGGAGCCTTGTACAGTCAGCTGAGGCATCCTCAGTTAGAAAGGCCAAAACACAGACTTGTAGCCAGGACAGAACTAGTCCAGTCTGACAGAGATGAAGCTCAGTTCACCAGAACAAGAAATATTATTTTCCCTCTCCGCCACCATGAACGTGACATTCTGAAATTGCGACACAACTTTTCCTGTACAAAAATAAAAACCCATTCTCTCTCTCCATCCCTCTCTTTAGACTAAATATGTTCATGCACAGGCCGGGGAAAGTCTTTAGAACATCAGCTAGAACAGTGGTAAAATGAAGCTTTGATGGAGAAACCATGGTGGCCTGTTAAATGCTCCTCACTTCCCCAAGTGGCAAGAAATTACAGGGACAACACACATGGGTTTTCTTTGAACAAGAGAAAGCCCTGGAGGCTTGCAGTGTCTTTGCAATTGTCCTGGATCAGTGTGATCGTCATGGCAACCCAGTCCTCAAGACCCCATTGGTCATACTGCCATGACAGCTGGAAGCACCAGCCACTGTTAGAGATCCTGCATATAGTGAGATCTTCCATTGGAGCATTTATATTACTAGGACAAGGGGGGGCTGATTGGGCCCTTCCTCAGGGGGAAGGATTGACAGGGCATGCATGGCATATCGTGCTGGGTTAAAAATCCAGAGTTATGCCAATGATGAGGTGTAGCAGATAGGATAGCTGAGGACTCTGTGAAGGAGTGGGCTGACAGAGACCCTGGAAAGCTACCCTATGGACAGTCAAGAGGAGGTGGAATAAACAGGCACAAGTCTCCCAAGGAAGAGAAAACCTCATGCCTTTACCCTCCCAGACACTAGAATTGCCCCCCTTTGGTTCCGAGACCCCTTTTGGGCCCGTGACCATCTCAGATCCCTGCTAGAAACTTCATGACATTACCGTAATATTTGTATTATAACAACAACAACAACAACAACAACAGTATTTATATACCGCTTTTCAACAAAAAGTTCTCAAAGCGGTTTACAGACAAAATCAAATGATTAAATGGCTCCCTGTCCCAAAAGGGCTCACAGTCTAAAAAAGATGCAGAACACCACCAGCAAACAGCCACCAGAAAAGACACTGTGCTGGGGTGAAAGGGGAGCAGTTACTCTCCCCCTGCTAATTAAAAGCGGAGCACCAATTGAAAAAGTGCCTCTTGCTGGGGTTAGCAGGTTACTAACAAATCCTCCACAGGGGGACCAAGCAGATCCTATTCGCGGGAGGCCAAGGCATTATTTCTGAAGAGAAACCCTGCACCCCAAGGAGCTTCCCATTCCACAACAGAGAATGGTGATCTTGCACTTCAGACATCCTATATAGATAAATCCATCACAACTGTCAGAGAGGACTGCTGCCATCTGTGCTAAAAAGAAGCAAATTTATTTTTTCATTTTCGGTGAAGTTTCCATTAAGAGCTGCTACTTGAGATTTTATTGAAAGGAGGGGGGGGGGAGAATCAAGGGCTATTTTTCTAAACAGACACTTCTTTTATTTGCTTGTTTTTTTAAAAAAAATACACGCTTGCTTTATTCTTTGTGCAGTAGGGATCTGAAATGTCTGTCCAGAATAACTTTCCCATCTGAAGAGGGAGAATTAGAGTGTCATGATATATTTTGAACAAACTTTTTTATTTACATATGGGAGCCAGCAAGTCTCCGTAACTGTTGTCCACTGCAAAAATTATGACACTTCATAGGTAGCCAGTCTAGCTTTACACGGCCATATTTTCAGTGTGGTGATGAACATTTGAGGGTCTTCTGGAGCAGCACCCCCATAAAGCATGATCTACTGCCAGGAGAAAATGCTGCCCTTTCTGCTTTTCCATAAGTAGAAGCATTTTCTGCTTGCATACAGGGTGGCGTGAGGGAGAGCCTATCCTATATTTTCAGATGTGATAAAGAAAACACAGTAGCACCACGATATCATAAAGACATCCGTACACAATTTCTCATAATGAGCAGATCTGTGCAAGTTTATCAATTAAGCAGAGTAAGATCAGGCAAGGAATAAATAAATGACCTTTTATAAAATTTGGAATCCATTTAACAGCCTGATCATAACATAAGTCTCCTCCCACCAATTTGTTCCCTTGTCCCGGTGCAAGCCTCCACTGCCCCAATGATCTACTCAGATCTGCACCAGCTACTTTGCTGGTACAAGTCCAAGTGGACCCGAGGACGTGGATCTAGGACAGAAAAGGGGGATAGGATATCAGCAGTGCTGCTGCCACCAATACTACCCCCTTCCCAGCCTTGACACACCCCTTTTCTGCCCTGCTCTCTGCCCTATTCCTCCCCCAGCCTTCCCCTTTCATCCCACCTCTGCCCACCCACCCCCGTGCTAACTCACCGCCACTGGGGCTTCTCCAGAGGTTGCTGGTATGCAGTCACAGTCACTTGCAGTTGTGGCCTGGCTGCGCAGAATTTAGTGACTGCTCTAATGCACATTGTGCTGCCAAAAGACATGTTCCAGCTGCACAGAGGTCCAATAGGATCAGGCTGTTAACTTCCTTGGGATCCCTATGAAGGGGCTGTTCGGGTTGGTTTTATTGCTTTTTATCGCTGCTGTTATAATTTCAGCATTTTCCATAGTTGAGAAGACCAATCTCTGGATCCCTAACATGGTGGTCACAGAGGACACATGATATCATCTGGATATGGTACACATGTTCAGTACAACCGCAGTGCATCTTCATATGTAGTCAATGCAATGGGAGTTAAGCTGTGTGTCTTTTTCTTATTCTATATTTAGCCAAGATGGGGATGTAGGAGCTTGGAAGAATTTGAAGAAGAACAATCAGACTTGCAAGACACAATTACAAAATTAAGCCTATTCTTAGGACAACCACTTTTGCCCTTACCTCTGAATAAATATATTCTATCTAGTAAATAAAAATATCACCACACTCCTTTCTTTGGGAGTTTTCATTTGAATATTTGTTATTTATATTGTCCACACAGAGAAGGAAAATGTAGTGTGCACATTATTTCCTTTTTGGAGTTTCACTGTTTTTTCTCATAGGAACTTGATTGTAAAAAGATGTTTATTACGAGGTTTTTGAAAAATCCTTCAGCATTTTTACTTTGGGAAAGCTCTGTCCTGAAGATGTTTAGAGCTATTCAGAGAGATAAGACTATAAGAATGCAGTTTTATGTGTCATTAACATAGTGTTGAGTTTAGAGGAGGGGAACCAATAATTAATGAAGGAATGTTTCATATTTTCATTCTTGGCATATGAATGCCATTCATTCTTCCCATTCATCTAACTTGCCATTTGTTGTCATCAGACCAAAAAAATGCATCAGTGGTCCTGAGATACTGATGTAGAGACAATAGTAATGCTGAAAATATTCAAGGTAATGTTAAACCTATTGGAAAACTAGTTTTTTTCCCAGAAATAATGGGAAAAAATAAGTAGACTCATCTAATGTTATCTGTTTACAACAAAGCAGAATCCTAATCCTGTGTAAATGAAAGAGGTTTGAATATTTGTCTACCGGTATATTGTGGGAACTTCACTTTCATTGATATGTCTGTGCTCTGCTGCTGTTACTGTTTGGTTGTATGGCCCTTTTGAAGTCATGTGAATGCAATGCACGACAAACTACTTTTTGATGTTCTCCTACAACTCTCCACACATTTCCTGTTCACATGTGTATCTTCCATTTAGAGTGTCCTTGAGGTCAGATAATATTTTTATCTGGACTGAAAACACCATATGCAACAGAACTTCCAAGACTTATCACCTAATTAAGCCTTTACTGCAAAGGAAAACAGCAGATTTATCAGTCGGTATACAGCCTCGGTCTACAACTTGGAAGCAACTCCGGACAGAACACAACTTATTTGCAACTGGGTATGTGGCTTCAGACACTATTCTTAACTATTGGTTTTGCTTGAAATTAACACAAGTGTTATAAAGGAAAAAATAATAATACAGCCAATCGGCGGCAGCGCTGCCTTCACACCCGATGTTGTATGGGACTTTCTGTAAATGTATATTCAGTATTAGCATCTCATAGGTCAAGGTAGGTAAAAGATAAGCCCCTGTGAAGTTGGGGCATAAGGGGCATTAAGACATGTCTCCTACTTAGGAGGAAAACAATTGCTTTTCCAGCTCTCTGTTGAGTTTAGTGTTGAGTTTAGAAAAAAAAAGTGAGTTTAGAAAAGTTTAGAAAAAAGTGGAAGAAGATCAAAGGGCAATGGATTTAAGCAGAATGAAATATTATAAAGTTAGGGTGAACATGAGAGAAACCTTCCTAACTGGAAGGCAAAGGAGAAAGTCACCGATGAACACCATAGAGGTTTCATTACAATCAGCATTGTTCCTGACACTGATTAGTTTCCTTACATCTCAATCTTATCCTCCTCCCCCCTCTGGTGCAGCTGCGCCGAAAAGGCACGCACTGTATCCAGTGGGGGGCGGGCGGTGGAGTGAGAGGCTTCAGAGGGGAAAGGAGATTTAAATCTTCTTACCATTCCATAAGCCTCCCGCCGTGCAATGGGTCTCCTTGGACCTGCACCAGCGAAATTGCTGGCACAAGTCCAAGGAGAGAAAGGGGGCAGGGAGGCTGCTGCCAGAGGGGATAGGATCTGGCACACTCCAGCACTGCTGGATCCATCTCATCCCGCAGCCTCCCTGCCACCTGTTCCGTCGCCCTACCCGCCCAATTTCACCTCCTCCCCACTCCCGTTCTGCCCTCCCTCCACTCCTCCCGCTTCTGCCACTGGCTTGCCTACTCCGGCGGGTGGCCAACAGTCCGGTGATACATGCAGGAAGTCTCTGGCCTTCCCGTCGTCTCTCTGGCAGCGCGCTACTCAGCGCACTGCCAGAGCGCACTTTACGGCTGCTTTTAATCAGCCAGCGCTGCTGCAGCGCGTTTCAGCAGCAGCGCATTCTGCCAGTGGGGCAACCCGATCCCGGCCATCACACAACAAAACTGTAAAATGAATGTGCGTGTGTGTGTGCGGGGTTGAACCAGGATCATACTCACTGTCCCCTTACCGAATTCACACATTCATTGAAAAGCTGGAACAGAGTCTGTGCTCTTGCACACTTATGCTCATATAGGTACAGTGAAAGGCAGCTTTTAAAAGAAATATTGATTGTTATACTAGGCTCTCTCCATGTGATCAGGGACATTGTTTTTTGTATCATTACCAGTGGTGTGTGCAGAGCCTATGAGCTTCTACCTTGTGGGTGAATGTGTAGTGGTTGGGGATGGGGCCACGTGAGCATGCTCCCCTCCTTTGGTCCTGCCATACAGAATGAACCTGCTTCCACTCAGGCAAGGCTCCTTCCCAGATTTCTGCAGATTCCTCCCTCCAGCTGCAGCCCATCTCAAACTTACTGAGGGTCCCTCAACCTCCAAGAGCAGATTCTCAGGGCGTGCAGGGTGCAGCCAGAGGAATGGGACAGGAAAGCACCGTTGCCTATGCTGGACCATTTCTCCATGCTTCTTTGGATGCAATCCAATAAATATTACTTCTGTAATATCTTCCTTCTTTCCCCAACTAAACTGAAAGCAACATTCTCCATCTTTTTTCAATGCATAAAAAATTGGTAACGTTATTTATTATCATGCTCAGCCTTGCTAATATTAGCAACCTTTATTTTCCAAAGATAAATTTAAAAAAAAATGCAGAATAACAACTTCAGCACAATACTGTATAAAGCAATACATAGTCTGCATAAAGGATAATTGATCTTGACAATTTGGCTTTATTCTTTGTATTGGAAGTCAATTATGAATACATATTGTTGATAAAGGACATTGTATGCCAGAGATGACTTTCGAAGACACTGCACACCGTGTCATCCTTGTGGCCTATTGGCGCAGCATACATCCTGCTGAAGCCTTCAAATGCTGTTACTTGCAAAGGCAGCCAAAAAAGTGCTCAGAGCCTTGAGAAATGTTAGAAAATTTATTAGCTGTTTTCTCTCCTGTCTCTGGAGCCACTGCCAGTGGAAGCAAAATCCAGACACTTGCAGCTCAACACCAGGCATGACAGGCTAATCTCATCAGTGGTGTCAAGTCTCAAGACAGACGATGACCTCAGAAGCAAGACATCTGACATGCTGAGCCACCCCTGCTAAGCCAAACTCAGGTTACTATGAAATGTTCTTTGAGACCATCACAGGTTACAAGCCTTAAGCAACCTCCTGGTTTTAGAAGTAGGTTTTCTTTGTGCCAGGTGCAGGGGAGTGGCAGCAGGAAACAGGTTATCTTGTTGGCCGTGTGCTCCCTGAGGCATCCGGTGGGGCCACTGTGTGATACAGGAAGCTGGACTAGATGGGTCTTTGGCCTGATCCAGCAGGGCTCTTCTTATGTTCTTATGAGACTGAGGCTGGGGTGCTGCTGATCAGTTCTAGAACAGCCCTGCCCATTCATGCCTTTCCCTTTTCATCCCTTTAGGCTGCAAAGCTACAAGTCTACACTCATTCATGATCAGCAGTTAGCTTGGGACAATCATATCAATGTTTTTGAAGCTAATCTGAACAAAGATTCGAGTAGCCTGAAAATGCTTTTCATTGAACCATTTTAGACATGTTGTCAATCGGAATACAGTATATGTGAATCATAAAACTGCTTTTCTTGTGTTGCCTCAATTCTGTATTAAAGGCCAGAATGAACCATTATGCTAAGTATATCCAGGGTAAGTCCGAAACCTCCCAGTGCCTGAGGATGAACACCAAATGTCACACACACACCCTTCGCTGACAGCACACTCGCCACCACCGTCTCCTGCTTCCACTCCCTGGATTCAAAATGGAAGAAGGGAATTGTGGAAGAGCAAGTGTGCAGAAAAGAGTGGTGGGCTAGAGAGTCTTGACTCTCTCTAGCCTACCACTACTCTCCTCCACACTTCCTCTTCAGCTTCATTCCCCTCTTCCCTTTCAGCTCCAGGGAGTGGGAGGAGGAGCATTAGAGGCAGGGAGGTGTGAGAAACAGGGGCAGGGAGGCTGCAGGAGGGGTAGATCCCACAGCAATGGCGCTTGCCGGATCCTATCCTTTTTCGCAACCTCCCTACCCCCTTTTTCTCCTTGGACTTGCTAAAGAGCTGGCGCAGGTTCGAGGAGACCCATTGCGGAGTGGGAGGCATATGGATTTAAATCCCTTTTCCCCACCAAAGCCTCTCGACCCACCCCCTTCACTGGATACAACATGTGCCTTTTCAGTGCGGCTGCACCAGCCGGGGGGGGGGAGGCACTGGCGTCACTGCAGGGGAGGCGGAGCTCTAAGTTCCTCCATGATCGGAGCCTCCGTTACACAGAGGAACGAAGCGCCCTGCCCCCGCGCCTTCCGAACCAGTCAAAGCAGTGAAAACAACGCGTCTCCTGCGCGTTGTTTTCACTGCTTTGACTGGGTCGGAAGGCGCGGGGGCGGGGCGCTTCATTCCTCCATGTAACGGAGGCTCCGATCACGGAGGAACTTAGAGCTCCGCCCCCCTTGCAGTGACGCCAGTGGGGGGAGGATAGGATTGGGCTCTAAATAGCAATGATTTGGTCTCCAGCATCTTTCCATACAGTTTTTTTTTACATTCCAGATAAATAGTCTCTGTTATGTGAAAGAGGAAAGAAAATTGTCATGTCTCTTTCCCCCAATCAAACTACAATCTGAAACCACAGTCCTGCCAAGGCTTTTATGAAAAAGTCATTAGCTGCCAAATCTAAACTAGGTCAACTGCAGACCAATATAAACAAAAAGCAAGAATAGTGAGAGGGGCCATTACAGTAAAAATAAATAAAAAGCCAGAGACATGCATCACCCCATTTAAATCTTGCATTTGTTCCTTCCTCCCAAATTTATTTAGAGTGTTATAAATATCACAATCAGCAGCGCCCATCCAATGCACACGCAAAATGAAAAGCTTCTGTGCTTTCTGCTATGTCAATTCATCTTGGAATCCTGAATGTCAGCTCGTAATTACAGCTATTTACCTAAATGATCCCACAAAGAATATTATTTCTAAAACAGAAATTGAAAAATTACTGGGAAGTCTGTGGTAGACATATTGACAACATGAACTACCACTTACTAATCAAGTGCAGTATTCTGTGCCACCAAATGAATGTGTAATCCTTGTTACGCAACTTCTGTTTTTAGGTTTTTCAAGCCACAATGTCAGCCCAACAATGAAAAAGCCACATGGTAAGAGTTCTGTTTTGCTTTTGTTACTAATGTCAAACTCATACTTTTCCAACAACAATGCAGCCAAGAGAAAACAGAAAGCGATAGGAATGCATAGGAGTAGATTATGCCAAGCCAATGCACTAGGAGTACCATAAGGGTGAAGCCACATGCCAGCCTTTAGATGGGAGAGGATTGGATTTCACACACACACACACACACACACACACACACACACACACTTCATATCAATGACCTCAGAACTTTATGAGAAGCAGAATATCTCCTTAATGGGATCAGACAAGAATAATCTCTTTCCATTATTTTTAAGAGTTTGGATAAAAGTGTGGTTGTGGAAGGACTGTCAGTGACAGAAACCAAAGTAGGCTATTTGGGAAGAAGTCATCGTTTGTGCAGGCAGCTGATGAGCAATCAATCATTCGCTCCCAAGCCTGCCAATTGGGTTTGTCATGCTCCGCAGAGGATAGCCATTAGAATGACTAAAGATCACCCACAGGAAGCATCTCAAAGAGGATCAAGTTCAAGACACTGTTTAATGGGCTTGCATTCAGGCTAAATCTACAGGTGCAGGATCCTGAGTGGGTAAAAGGTATGGTACTGCTTCCAATTACAGATGGGAGAATCATATTTTCGTTTTTAAAAAACTTCCTGTAAGCAGAACATTAGCACAGTAGAAAGAGAACCACCCTAGACATATTTCTCCTAGATATGCTAGTTCTCTGCTTGCAAGAAGTGTTTGTTTTATTTTTATTGTATAGGAGCACTAAAGAATGGTTTCCCCACCTGCAGTGGTTTCATGCCTTCTACCACCTCCGGATTCTGGCATGCATTTTACTAAATGTGGAGATCCAGTCAAACTGATTTACAGATTTGAATATCCAGGAGTGGTTTATTTTCCACATCAGAATGTACAATGCGACCTTATGAGTGACATATGTTGTCTAGAAGTACTCAACGTTCTATCATTTAGTGCACAACACACCTTATTTTCTTGTAAAACATGCAGTCCCACAATTTGGCTAACTTATTCCTTTCTGATTACAGTCCTCATTCCTCAGATACAGTGTCTAATTTTCATTGCCACCTGATCATTCACATGTTTTGTCATCCCTTCTGGATTTATAGTAGATGGCTTCCCATGTGACAAATGTTATGTGAGCAACTTGAAAATCTTGTGTGTGGGGGGGGGAGGGGAAGCAAACGAAGCATACCGTAATTCAGAAAAGACAGAGATGCTCTGGACAGAACAACTCAGACAGGCTGATCTGAGAATAGTTTATTCTGACTTGGGAGAGGTAGCATTGCCCTTGAAAACTCTGGTTTGATTACGTACAAATTCTGGGGTACATACACATTACATGCAAATATTCTGGGGTGCTATAAATGGGAATGTCAGTATTGTTACACATTCTCCACATTGCATTGTACTAAAATGAAGTCATTTGAAGCTTTTTATTTAATGCTCCAAGTAACTTTTCCAAGGGGGCAATATTGTTCATGAAAAATGTTGTACAATCCCTCCTAAGCTAAAATTGTGTATTTATGACAGGAGTGGTAGCAAGAAAAGCAAGTGCCATGAATCATCTCACAGAACGGATTCCTTCCAAAGCTGTCAGTATGCCAAAGTATGGCCAAGAAGCTGTTTAGACATTTGTACTCAGAGGCACTGTTGTTCAGCAGAAATGTGGTTGCTACTCCAAAAACATATAGCCAGACATACCCTGCACTGCAGCATTTAACCTCAAATCAGAGTTTGAAAAATTAAATGCTGTGTCCTTTTTCTCCACTGCAACAGCAAGGACAAATTTTCTTTCTAGTTGACCGCATCCCAAACAGATTCAAGGAGGTAACATTATATATTAAAAGATACCAATGCTAAAATCCCAGCACCTGTATAGGTTGGGTATGGAAATATGTTCTTGAACTGTTTCCACAAGATATTCAGGTGTGAGTCTGTAAGGACAAGCCTGTCAATGCTGTCGATTGCATCCTGGTAGTCTGGGTGGCTTATTTATCTACTTATATTACCTACAGCCCAATCCTATACTTACCGGCCGTTGACGCTCCAGAGGTTCCACTAGCACTGACTGCCGTAAAGCAGTCAGTGCCAGTCATAAAAGGCACTCTGACAGTACTGTATGCTGCCAGGCACACCAGTGGGAAGGCCTACGCCTTCCCATCTGCATTGTCGTTGGCTCTCCCACTCGCCTGAGCAGGTAAGATGACAGGGAGGTGGGAGGGCGGAACGGGACAGGGGCAAATGGTGATGAAGGCAGGGGATAGGTGGATTGGGTCTGTGAGGGGATTGGGATCCACGTGGACCTGTGCAAACTATTTAGCCGTCGCAAATCTGAGTAGACCCTCCTGCACCGCAGAGGCTTACCCCCAGGTAAGGGAACAATTGTTCACTTACTTGGAGAACACCTCCGCAACTGCCCCTCCACCATAGGATGCAGCGGCCGCCATTTGATGCCGCTGCATCGGGGGGGGGGAATGGATAGATTGGGCATTTAGTAAAAATAGACTGACTTTCTCTGTCAAAGAGAAAGTGTCGCAGGATTGGGTCCTGGAAGGGGGATAGGATATGGCACACGCCACCGATCCCGTCCCCCTACCAGACCCAATCTGCCCTTCCCCCACCACCATCACTGCCCTCCCCTGCCCCTTTCTGGCCTGCTGCCACCCCCTCCCAACTCTCCCGCTGACTTATCTGCTCCGCCTTCCCACCGCTATGTTGTGTGCTGTCGGGATGCCTTTTACGACTGGTTCTGACTGCTTTATGGCAGTCAGCACCAGCAGAAGGGGAGCTATGAGGACACGCAGTAAGTATAGCATTAGGCCCTAAGAGTTTTATTTGTTTTTGTTTTTAATTGTTCCATTCATGCTAATGAGCTCAAACTATCCAAATACACCATCATGGACACCTGGAGTATTATGTCTAATTGATCATTTTTATGAGTGATCGACAAGCTCCTGCCAGAACACCAATGAATTGTTGTTTTGATTGTTGAGATATTTATTATGGGCTTCTTCTGTTATTCTACACTACAAAATTCAGGTTGAAACAACAACCTTCTTTCGTAGCTTTTCTTTCAGGTAGGCCTGAGGTATGGAAAATTCACGTCCAGATGTTCTTGGCAATCTCGATAGCAGTCAGCTTTGGCTATGTATTTGTCCTCTGATAAATAAGACTAATTATTTCAGTGTGTTTTATAAAGGTGCACAGTGTGTTCCTTCGAGCATCCAGTCTCAAGGATATATTGTCCTTGGAATTTTTCCCCATTTTTGCTGCAGTACCAGTTTGAGGAAAACACAGAAAAAGCAACGTTCTTTCATTTAGATAACCAATGGGCAGTTGGCGCAGCACACAGCAATAATAAAGCCGCTTTGGTTTTTGGCAGCCAGCCTCCTTTAACTGACTTGAAGGAATATGGCCGCTCAGCATGAATCTATATACCTGATGGTCCTAATGGTGCCATTTCTTTTTGACCATCAGTACTTTTCACTTTCCAGTTCTCTCAAAGACAGAGATCTGTCTGTACAAATTCATCAGAATTTTCACCTTGAAAAGACTCCTGGTGAAACAGACACGGACTTGGAAAAGAAGTATAAGCAGTACCTGGTGAAGCTGCACATTCTACAGAGATGGGCAAGCTATGTCCTAGCTTCCTGAAATCACTGGCTGAGAAAAGAAACCATTTGTCTGATGTTTGTTGCAACAACAACCTTTAATCAGAGAGTCGATTTTGACTTACCAGTATTACAGTGCAATCCGACTTAACTTTTGTGCAGGTGTAACCAGCGGTGCAGCGAGAACGGGAGATGCCAGAACGGAAAAGGGATTCAAATCCCCTCCTAAAGACAAATTCAAAGGGGATTTGAATCCCTTTTCTGTTCTGGGGCCTCCCGTTCTTGCTGCGCCGCTGGTTAAACCGGCACAAAAGTTAAGTCAGATTGCGCTGTAAGTCACAATCCAACACAGTATACTTAAGCCTTTTAAAGTCAATGCACCATAAGCCTTAGTGCTGTATTGGACACTGCATTTTATTTTTTATTCATTTGTTGTTTATTTACTTGAAACAGGCTGAATTCAAACTATCCCTATACATGCCCGTTCTTTCCAAGGATTTTTAATGGAGATCCTACTCCAGGTAGGTAGCCAACAGAAATAGGGCTCATGGGACAGGTTGTAG
Organism: Plestiodon gilberti rubricaudatus; assembly: GCA_026170595.1. Lineage (NCBI taxonomy): Eukaryota > Metazoa > Chordata > Lepidosauria > Squamata > Scincidae > Plestiodon > Plestiodon gilberti. The sequence continues at coordinate 265,547,042 of JANXHW010000001.1, forward strand.
AATCCCTTTCTTGGCATGCTCTTTTAGACGGCAATTTAAAATGCTTTTAGTTGCTTGGGCCTTTGATGAGGTAGGATGAGACCTGTTGCTTTATTGCAGCCATTAACTGATCCTTATATTTTAGTTTTCTCTTTATGAAATCTTATTACAACTTGGTTTTATTGATTGCCCTGATCGGGAGACAGGCGGGGTAAAAATTCTTTAAATAAATAATGTAGCGTGCCCGTGCCCCTTATTCTGAACAATCTTTACCTTGAATGATACCATTACATAATACTAGAAAAAATGGTGCAGACATGCATGTGTACATCACTTCTTGATTACAGTACTTAACATTTGAGCTCTCTTTATATTACAGTAACTGCAGACAGTATCTGCAGTTGCAGCAAGGTGAGAGCATGCTGGCAAGCCCTGACCTCCTGCTAGCACACTCCAGCACAGCAGAGAAGGCTTGACCATGCACCCTCATCCTGCTGTAACCATGGTCATTGTCCATGTTTGCTGGCCGTAACATACAAAATGGGCTTTTTGGTGATTATAAGGTTACTTTATGATATCCAAAGGGGAATTCCCCAGGTCTTTCTTTAAAACCAGAAATAGTGGGGGGGGGGAGCTGATGTGGATCAGAACTGCGGCACTGCAGGGAGGACAGTTTTCTTCCACTGAAAATCCCCCCCAAAAGCTGCTATTTGCCCCCAAAGCAGCTATTTGCAGCAAATAACAGCTTTGGCCTGAGACATTTTTTGAATGGGGACTTTGTATCCACATGCTTCAAAATCTACAAGTACTCAGCACATGAAGTGGCATCGCTGTATTTATTGTGAGCATCTCTGCTCCCACCACCATCTTGTGGCGGTAGAGGGCTCACAATGCGGTGAGGATTTGTAGAAGCAACAACATGAGCATGACTGGGATGCTGGTAAAGCGATGTGTAGACCATCTCTGGCTGTGAGCATTTATTTCACTAAACAGCATTGCATCGGAGATGTTGTGGAATTATCTGAAATTTCCATCTGTGGCATTTGACCTGGAATGGCCCGTTCACACATGCAGCTCATTACCTGTGCCACAGTCCTCAAGTGCCCCATGTTCATTGTTCTTGACGTGTGTTTCTCAGCATTAAGAGTACGTGCACATCATACAAGGAACGCGGTGTCCTCCACCACATGTCATGTGGAAGAAGGCAAAGTTCCACCACAGTGGGTGTTAAGAGTTCAAAATGGCAGTTCAAAAGTCCACAAATGAATAGTCACACAGATGGAAGAGTTTCAGTTAAAAGCATCAGCTCCAGATGGGTAAACCAAGCAAAGGCGCTGGAAGTCACTGTGAAACGTACACCCTGTTACTGCATTTAAAAGTGGCTGTATGTTTATATAGTTTTCTGGAAAGGTGACAGCTGATGGCAAAACTGCACACATTATTATTGCCTATTCACATGCGAAGAAATGAGATCCGAACAAAGAGACACCCTTTTCTAACCACGGCGGAGATATATTTATTTACAGCTGGAATGATAATTATATGAATGGTTCATATAAACTGAAGTTTGGTTCCTCCTTTAACCTTAAAAAAAGCCAATCCTACCACCAAATCTGTTATTACCAGTGCTGTTTTCTTTTTCCTGTAACACATCTCTGACTGCCAGCTTGCCAACTCAGCAAAGATATAACAAGCACCTGCTCTACAGAGAATAAGAAAAGCTCTTTTGAATCAGGCCAACGGTTCATGTAGTCCAGCCCAGAGGCGTAACAAGGGTGGAGCGAAGGCAAGTAGTTCTGCAAGACTCCGTTACACTGGAGTCAGCGGCCCCTCCCCCTTGCTGTTGGAGCCATTCTGGCAGCAAAGGCAACACGCAGGACACTCCCCTGTTGCTGCTGGAATGGCTCCAACAGCAAGGGGGAGGGGCCGCTGACTCCAGTGTAACGGAGTCTTGCAGAAATACTTGCCTTCGCTCCACCCTTGTTACGCTTCTGGTCCAGCCTCCTGAATTTTCCTTCATTTGTTTTATTTATTTCCCATTTTAAGCCTCTTTTCACTAAAATGTCCCAATAGTGACCAGCCAGATGTTCCCAGAAGACCAAAAACAGATGATGTAGGCAAAAATCTTCCCCACTGTTTATCTCTCAGCAGCAAGTGTGTAGCCAAGGATAAGAGAGGGGCACGAAGCTGCAGGTCTTCACGTGTAGCAAGAGCAGTGATGTAATCCGCAGGAGCACTCAGGTACTGACTTTGAAACTTTTGTCAAAGGACCTTAAAAAAGGTAAAGGTGACCCCTGACAATTAAGTCCAGTCGTGTCCGACTCTAGGGTGTGGTGCTCATCTCCATTTCAAAGCCGAAGAGCCAGCTTTGTCCGAAGACGCCTCCGTGGTCATGTGGCCGGCATGACTCTCCTTGCCGCAGCGCGTAGCATGCATCTGGAGAAAAAACATCAGGCTCATCAGGTGGCAAACTGAGAAATGTGCCTAAGGGCATATGTAAATGTCTCTAAGGGTTTAACAAGCTACACCTGCCCACATTCTTTCTCCTAAAGGTCTAGCATTCTGTCCGGTATGGATCTGGCAAGCCTACCTATGAGACTTCTCAAAGCTATGCCAGCTCTTTTGCTGGAGTAACCCTGAGGAGTCTTTTGAGGGCGGGTCAGGCCCCGGATGGGGGTATGACATTCTGCGGATGCTGCCACCACACTGAGATCCACCCCCATCCCATCCCTGACCCACCCCAAAACTGACCTCTCCACTGGCAGAACTCTGTCAGCAGCTGGTCTGCGGGGTGCAGTTGGTGGTGCACGGCCTTCCAGGTCTTGTACCACGACCTTCCAGGTCTTGCACAGCTTTACCAGCTGTGAAGCAACTGGTGCTTCACAGACCAGTAGAGAGGCTGCTGCAATGGTGTACCATGCAGTACGCAGGCGTACCGCATGGATAGGATTGGGCCTTAAAACAAGACAACTTACCACCAAATCATCAAATGGGTGTTTGGTGTAGCAGACTTTCAAACAGTTCATACACAGAAGTCAGGTTTGATTACAATCTTCATTTAATTTTCAAGAAATGTGCTTTCTGTGATCCTGGCTGTGGTACAGAGGAAACCACAGAGGAAACCTAACAAAATCTCTCCTTGCGGAAGGGTTAACATGAGATGATCATAGAGTACTGATCTGTTTTTGGCAATAAGGAAAACCACACACAGCATCAGTCACATTAAAATCAAAAGGAAGAAACTGCATATGTAATCCACTCAAATGCCTCAAATGGAAGACTTTCCCAAGGCTTCATAAGGGCATAAATACACAAGGCAATGTCAAGTACTTCCTACGATAGTGGGACAGTTCAGTTCATACACTCACTTGGCCATTAAACCTGTTTGCATGGTGGAGCAGGTGTGCAAAAGTTCCCACTCCGTTACACACATGAGGTAATGTGGTGGTGCAAGGGCTTCATGCATACATACATATGGAGCTGACCAAAGAGTGCCAGGAGGCATTGCAGGACAGGGTTATGGGAACAGGATCTGGCATGCATGACTGTTACCAGGTCCACCCCTCCCTCCCCCCAAAAGCCCCTGGTTCCTCCTCCCCCCCAAATACCTCAATCCTGCCCCTCTCTGCCCTTGGCCTACCCCCACTTATTGGCAGTGGCTGGTGCACATGCAGGGTCACCAGCCATTTGCGCTGGCGGCCCCATTCTGCGTGCCATAACTGCAACTGTCATGAGAGTAGCCTAGGCATTCCGCTGATGGAACATGAATTCTATCAGCAGAAGTCCTGGATAGCATTTGGCTGTAAGGCTGCAATCCTATACACACTTACTTAGGAATAAGTCCAACTGAGTTACTTCTTAGTAGACATAAATAGGATTGTGCTGTAATTCCACAACAGTATCACCAAACTATGTGGCAGTGTTTCTGCGAATGTGGGACATCTAGAGTAATGCTTCCATGAACACAAGCTCCCCCCCCCCCAAAAAAAAATGGGAAGAGCATTCCATTTGTGCAAAAGGCCCTTTCCACTCGTGCAAGTTCCCCTTTGCGCGAGCAGGACACTCCTTCCATTCTCAAATGAAGCCTGTGTTTATGGAGTGCACTTCCATTCACAGAAGTGTTACTCTGGATGCTATCTTATTTTTACATGGTAGATTTATAAACATAGGCTTAAATTTTAGTACCTGTGAAATCTTCAGAACTTATTTGATTTCATTTAACAGTTTGTCTGATTTCATTTAACAGTTTGTCTGTCCTCCACAATTCCCATTCTGATGCCCACAAGTACATTTTGTCTCCTGGGTTTCATGGATCTGTGACTGGCGCTCAAGCAACTAGGCTGTAAATGGCAACAGCTCACTCATTTGCTTGACTTTGTGACCCTCAGGCCCTTTGTAGGGAGGGCCAATGGCAATGGGGGGCAGCCTCGCACATGGAAGGACTACAACAACACTGACAAATAGTACGCTCCAACTGAGAAAAGGAAAGGGGACCTCAGATGAACTTTCAGCCCCCCAGGTCTGAATGCTCTGAGATAAGAACATAAGAACATAAGAAGAGCCTTGCTGGATCAGGCCAAAGGCCCATCTAGTCCAGCTTCTTGTATCACACAGTGGCCCCACCAGATGCCTCAGGGAGCACACAGCCAACAAGACAACCTGTTTCCTGCTGCCACTCCCCTGCACCTGGCACAGAGATACTGAACCACAGCAGTGTGTGTGTGTGTGTGTGTGTGTGTGTGTGTGTGTGTGTGTGTGTGTGTGAGACACACACACACACAAACACACACACTTTTCTAAATTCTTGCTTCTGTGTTCTCTTCATATCATTTATCTCAGAACATACAAAATACAAGAAACCAAATTCTCCCCTGCTCTGTTGCAAAAGAAAACAGTTAATGTGGAAAGGGGAATAAATCATTGTATATAGGGCTATATAAATCATGATTAGTAAGTGAGAGTGGGGCAGGCTTGATTAAATAATGACTATCTTTGCATAATGCCAGATTGAGGGCAAACTATATAATATCGGGGCCCACCAATGGAATTTTGTTTTAGTTTTAGACTCTCTCCTCCTCCCCAGGTGTTGTGCATTCATGAGCACTTTGCGTAATCTCCACTATCCGTGGCTGGCCGCCCAGTGACTCGCCTCTTAGGTTCTCACGACCCCATCTGTGGTAGGAACCATTTGGAAATCATCAGCCCAGGAACCTCACAATTATAGTTCTATGGAGCAGAAGATTTACATCTAAATACTACATTAACAAACCCTTCCCAAATTATGTTTAAAAACGAGGCGACCAATGGCACACAAGTGAAGTGGAATACTATATATCTTCCTGTGCTTTTGTACACGTCTTTAATAATCCACAGTTGTAAACAGGAATTTGTACTGTTTGGGATACACTTCATGGTCCAAACTAGTATTTATGAGCTCATGAAGTAATTGCAGCTGCAGATTAATCAATTCCAAATGTTATACCGGTTTGATAGGCAACAGGAAATTTGTGGAGAAGAACTGGCTGTATTCCGTTTGTGATCAAAGATATCAAAAGCCTTCTTCTTCACAGAAAAACCACACATTGAGTGGACAGATAAGGGGGAGCAGAATCGTAACCGTAAACTCCATCCAGGGCTGGGCTGGCCATGCAACAAATTGAAACAGTCGCGTGCAGCAGCACCCTTGGAGGGGCAGGCAAGCCCCCAACCCGTCTATCTGCCACCCTCTCCAAGCGGCCACCGCACTGGGGTCTCTGATCCTCTTATAAGTTGCTGAGAGCAAGCTGGAAGAGGATCGCAGCTGCTGGAGGAAGGAGGAGGAAAAAAACCTGCCCCAGCTCCAAGTCACTTCTCCCCACCTACGTGGTGCTTATGAAACACCAAATAATCAGGGAATGGCGATTCGGAGCCTGCCCCCCTTCCCTTTCCTTATAATAAGCATATGTTGGGCCAGCCTCCCTGCTCCTCTTCTGTGTTAGGCTCTGAGGTCTAGCAGGAACTTTGGTCGATGGCATTTGCACAAATGTTTATCTCAAAGTCATATACAGGTGGGCCCCCATATCCGCTGGGGATATGTTCCAGGCCCCTCCGTGGATACTTGAAACCATGGATAAGAGCGAACACCCCCTCCATGGTTTCCTGAGGGCCCCCCCACCCTGGCTCCCCTGCAGGCAGGCATGTTCCCCCCCCCAGCTCTTATTTTTTCTTTCTGCAAGCTTTGTTTCTTCCTTAAAACAAACAGAGAAGCAGCCTCCGTTGCAGACAAGTAGAACGAGACTAAGTCCTAGAGAGGCTCTGCAAGGTTTCTGTTAACCTTGCAGAGAGCCTCTCTAGGACTTAGTCTCATTCTACTTGCCTGTAATAAGCTGCTTCTCCTGTTTCTTTAAGGAAGAAACGAAGCTTACTGGGAAAAAAGTAAAAGCCTGGGGGGTCCCCACGATCCGTGGATAACTGAAACCGTGGATAGCGAATCAGTGGATATGGGGGCCCACCTGTATTGTATTAGAAAATGTAAGTTTGCATTGCTAACATGTCTGTAACATGCTTAAAAGACATATTAAGCAAATATAGCTACAGAATGTGTGTGTCTAAGTAAGGGTGTCTGAATTTATTTTTATAGAAGGCAGAAAAGACCAGCAGCAGCAGATGTAAACGGGGAACTTGTGTGTCCTGAGGAATGGAAGAACTTCAGCAAGGCAGATGACAGGTGGCAGGGAGAGTGGGAAAGCAAGGACTCATACATAGACACAACACTTGCAAAGGCTGCAGAACCACACTGCTGCATCACATCTATGTCAAAGTTCAATCGTTTTTAATTCATATAATTCCTTGAGACGTAAAACAAGCAGGGTGTCTGCTCAAAGTTGATCCCATATTTGGGGATCCAGGATTGCCAGGGAGGAGGGCTGCACCTCACCGCCCTAGTGCCAATCCCAGAATCCAGTCATCTTTGGACAAGTCGGTCTGATAACCAAACCCTGTTTAGAGACAGAGGCAGTGTGTGCACTTTGCCACTTTCCCCATCTCAGATCTTCCTATTGGGTTGGCCACCCAGTAAAGTGTGCTTGGCTAGAGACTTTGGAAAATAGAAAGTTAGAAGCTTCACAGCCCAATCCTATCCTTTCCCCCTCCCTCGCTGGTGCAGACATGTCAAAAATGGGCACGGTGTATCCAGCGGAGGGGGGGAGAGGGGGGCAGATTGGGAGGCTGCAGCAGGGAAAGCGGATTTCAATCCACTTACCCCTGTGTAATCCTCCCGCACCGCAATGGGACTCCTTGGACCTGCACTAGCGATTTTGCTAACATAAGTCCGAGGAGAGAAAGGGGATAGGGAGGCTGCAGAAAAGGGGGGAAAGGAGTGCGCCATCACCGTTGGGTCCACCTCCTCCCGCAGCCTGCCCACCCCTGTTCCTCTCCTCCCTGCCCAATTTTCCCCCTCCCCTGCTCTTCCTTCCCCCACCCCCTCCTTGCCTCCCCTGCCACCTTACCTTCCTTGGCAGGCAGCTGGGGATCCGCTGGCACAGGACAGAAGGCTTCCCACCAGCATCCCAGCAGTGCGCTACTCAGCACACTGTTGGAGCACCTTTTACAGCTGGCACTGACTGCCATAAAGCTGCTTTACAGCAATTAGCATTATCAGGTCCATTCCAGTGCTGCCTGGCCCAGTTAGAATTGGGCCGTCAAAGTTTTTTCCCATTGCCAATAACATCAATAAATGTCTAAGAGCAATTTTAATCAATACCAATTGGTTGCAGTTTCACTTCACTCTCCTCTCAATAAGATCCTTCTCCAGGTATGATCAACTTGAATTTGGGCATAACTAGGCTTACCAGATCTCCAACTGGGACAGAGTGCTATTCCTTTAGGAGAAGGAGGAGAAGGTGTAGCTTATTAAACCTTAGAGCACAATCCTAGGCATGTCTACTCAGAAGCAAGCCCCACTGAACACAATGGGGCTTGCTTCTGAGTAGACATGCCTAGGAGTGTGCTCTAAGGTTTAACAAGCTACACCTGCCCACATTCCTTCTCCTAAAGGTCTTTCTCCACATTCCTTCTCCTAAAGGTCTCCACTCTGTCCCGGTTGGAGATCCGGTAAGCCTAGGCATAACAACCATTTACAATGAATGGGAACAGGAGATGATGGATTCACAGCATTCCCTGCTCCTGGTCATTTCAAAGAGAAGTGGCATGGAGCAGGGAGGCTGGCCTGTCACACTCATCATAAGTAGAATGGAGGTGTGACTTCTCGTTCACCTGCCCACCCACGCCCTCATCCATGGGTGTGTGTGCACATGCGCACATGGAAAAAGCATCTGAGGTGGGATTCAGGCAGCACAAAGCCACATGCCACCCTTAGCTCCATCCCTGTCTTCTACATGTTCAGCTGAAGGTATGCATAGTGCTCTTATGCACCTTCACTTGAATGCATGGAAGTTGAGGACTTGTGGTTGCTTCCAGAGTAATGCTTCCATTAATGGAAGTGAACTCCATAAACACAAGCTTCCTCTAAGAAAGGAAGGAGTAGAATATGCAAATAGCCCCTTCTGCTCATGCAAGGACTCTTTGTGTGAGTAGAATGCGTCTTCTGTTCTCGGAGGGAGTGGGTACTTCCCTTCACCCATGGACAACAGACATGATCCTGCTTCTGTCACGGGCAGCACAATCCTATTTTGCAGCAGTGCAGCATGGCCACACAGACCACACCGTATCTAGGGGGGAAGGGGAGGTGCTGAAGGTCTCCTTGGGGTGACATATGTCCCCTTTCCCTGGGTAAAGCCCCATCCAGTACTATGGGTCTCCTTGGATCTGTGCCAGCTATTTAGCTGGTGCAACTCCAGGAGGCCCTTGTAACACAAACAGGCCTAGGAAGGGGGTTAGGATTCAGCATGTGCCAGTGCCACCGATCCCATCCCCCACCTCCACCCTGTTATGCCTTCCCTTCCACCCGCCCCCGCGCCACTCAGAGCAATCTTTACCTGCTCTGGCACACGGACTCAGCACCCGCGGGATGGTGCAGACCTTCCCACTGGCGCAGCTTACTCACCGGGTGTCACAAAGTGCTTTACAGCCACTGCGCCAGCATAGCAAATCGATAGGATTATGCCATAAATGGCCTCATTCAGATATTCTAACAAACCATAATTGGATCATGAACAAGCGAGGACGGAGCAATGAATCCCCACACTCCCTTTTTCTCTTTTCTTTCTCCCCTCATGCATCTGGCTATATGTGAAACTTCCTGGCTTGCATTTGTTAAACCACAGCTTCCTGTAACAGCCAAACTGGGAAGCTGTAGTTTGATTCTCGTTTGCAATACTCATTCCTTCAGATCACTTCAACCACAGTGTCCCTGTTTGGATGGAATGGGATACTGTGGTTTAACAAAAGCAAGCTAGGAAGTTTCTCATAAGTTGAGCTGGGCACGTGACAGGAGAAGTAAAGGGGCAGTATATGGGCTCGTTGCTCCTTCTGTGATCAATCACTTGTCTGAACTGGACCAATGTATGAAGAGTATTTTAGTTTTTGATCTTTTAAGCACCTTGCCTCAATATCTCTTCTAACCCACCTCCCAGTGCACTGGGACATGCCAGTGGTGCTCTAACCATGGTTGGCTGACCACAGTGGCACTCTAACCATGGTTGGCTGACCATGGTTGGTGCTCTGACCAAGGCTGCCCATGACAGAAAGCACCAAATGTAAAAGCAGTGTTAGAACTTTGAAACGAGCTCACATCAATATACCATGTTGCTTCAGAATGCAGGATTAGCATTTGCAGGGGACAGAAAGGATTGTGTTTTATGTGTGTGCATATGTGTATGCTCGCTACCTCAGGCAGGTTAATAACTTCCTCAAGTTTGCCATCAAAAAAGTGAAAGCCACTGGAATTAATACAAATGAAATAGTCATAACTAACTCCATCATGACTCCATGAATGCTCCAGGGACATGGAGTGCCTAAAAGCTCAGCTGCTGTTTCCAATCTGTTGCTCAACAATTTAAACAGATTGAAATGTGCTGGAGCTGTGTTTCTCCTGTGAGACTCTATGATAATTTCTGCTACCATGAGTCACAGGCATACTCTGTGAGCTGGCGTTATTATACTATGTGCCTGAAGCCTTTGGGAAAAGTTGCCAAAACTAATCAAACAATGAAATGAAAAAGTTTATCTTTCCAATTTTAAGCAGCAATACTGAGCAGCAAAACCTTATTAATATCCACATTCCACTGAGTGCAGTTGATACAGCGGCGCGATTTAAATTGACAGTAGGTCACAGCTTTCTAGAGCCAAATGAAACCTGCGGATTTTTCAACCTGAAATTGGGGGGGGGGGGGAATCTGGTACCAGGCTGGAGACCAGTGACAAAGGGTGGCAGCTCAAAAATGGTCTGCAATTAACCTTTGCTGCATGTACATCTGGGGGGGGGGGAAGCAGAAAGCTGAAGAAACAAGATAATTTTGGGAAACTGGCAACCGTGTGGACCTGCTTATTTTTAAGATCATCTGATAAGGCACTTCTCTGGGTTTCCCCACCTCCTAAAAGTCAGCAAGTGGGGATCAGAGACCAGGCCTTCTCTGTGGTGGCACCCCATTTGTAGAATGCTTTCCCTAATTCTGTATGCTTGATGCCAACACATGTGTCCTTCCAGCAACAAGCAAAAGCATTGCTATTTTTCAGGTCCTTTAATTCAGTGCATTAATATTTTTGTATCTTATTGCTATTGTTTTTATTCTCTAGCGTTATTGAATGTTTAAAATCCAGATTCCAGTTTCTGCTGTTCTTATTTTTACATGATCTACTTTATTATGGATTTCATATTTCTATCCTTTCTGTAAATAACATTGGACAATATTTTTTTTTGAGCTGCAGGCTACAAATTCATTAAATAAAGTAGATTAACAACAAAACAGTGAGAGGCTGAGAATTTCAAGAGGCTCTTACAGAGTAGACTGAGATGGTCCTCTGCTAGTGCCCTGACCTTATATGTTGTGGAACAGGAACAAACATTGAGCAAACATAAAGAAGTCTCTTAGGCTATCTTCACCAGTTGTTATCCCATTATAATTGCTTACTAATCATGAATCAGACGGAACGGAAGGGGTTGCACTTGCATGGCTAGCTCTGTCAGGACCAGGGGAATATGATGAGTAGGAGGGAATGGATACTTGTAACATGATGGCTCAGGTCCCTTTGGTGTGTGCATCGATTCTGAAACTCCCCCAGACAGAGAATGATGGACTAGGCAAGCATACAGGATAGTAGAAACAGATGGTCACTTTTTCCCCAACTCTCTCCTGTTTAGCACAGGGTTAAACAATGGAGACCTGTGATTGGATGTGCCAGTTTGGATTGGATCTTGAAATTTTTGTAAAAACAGCTTTGGGATGGGCTCCCAATTTGGATGAGGACTTTGGCCCTGGTGAAGGGGGAGTTTAACCCTTTTCCCCATGCTCTTTTCCTAGTGAGATAACTGCCCATTCCAAATCTGTAGATTGTCTTGCTAGGGAAAATCTATGGATACTTACAAGCTTTCCCTAATGGGACAAATAGCTTCAGAGGGTGGGGGTAGTTTTCATTAGGAAAATGGCTTGCAGAAGGATGCCAACCTCTCATCCAGCGCAGAATCCTAATCTCTGTCATCTTGTCCAGTTTGGCCCTCTTCTTATTTTTTTTTCCTCTGGGATTGAGAAGCAAGAGTTGCAGGACAATTAGCCAGTTAGCTGCTAAAGAAGAGATAAACAGAGATAAATGAAAGACTTGCAGCCTAATCCTACTGAAATTCCCCCTGCCGATGCAGCGGCGCCAACAGAACACATGCTGCATCTGCGAGAGGGGGGCAGTTGGAAAGGTCTCCTTAGGGTAGGCTCCACCACCGCCAATGGGGCTCCTCAGATCTACACATGCTGTTTAGTAGGTGTAAGTCTGAGGCATGTAACGGCAGCCGGTAAGGGAACCGGATGGGGTTAGATTAATATCTACACACATGAGTCCGCACACATGAACTCTGTTCCCCTGTCGTAAACCCCTGCGCATGCCAACCCAATCCTGGATAAGATTGGGCTGAAAGAAAAGTGCCCAGCACTCCTTGCTTCCCTGCCTATGATCTGTTCCAGCATACTCTGCCTGTTTCAGGGGAAACTCAGAGGATTCAGGGTCTTGCTTACTTACTTGCTACGTTTTGACATGATAAATGTAGCAAGTAACAAAGCCCTGAAGGCAAGCCTAAGATCTGAGACCTGATAATAGGTTATCTGTCAGGCAGGGATTTAGGTAAAGTCTCTCAAATGACAGTCGCAGCTTACAGTTTCACCGGCAGGAAGTCAATGTGTCCTAGTAAGCTTTTGGGTTGACACAATCATGAGGAATTACAATACGCAGCTCTTTGCTCTCCCTCTGCTGTTTATTAGGAATGACAGACAAGCAGGACAATGAGCTGTTCTTGCCTGTGTGCCACACACTCCTTCTGTAATAACTTCTTGAACAGACTTTGAGTGGCTCCGTTTCTGGCTAAGACGTGCATTTTTGAATTTCGGGTGGGTGGGTGGGGAAGAAAGGTCTAGCAAGGGCTGACTTCTAATGATCAAGTGAGTCACCAGTCACCAATCACCTCTTAAAACACTGGATTTTATGGAGATCTGGTCAGCCCCTATCCCCTTATAAAGTATCTGAAGCAAACTAGCTGTGCTTTGTTATTCTTTTGGAATGGTTGGCACTGTCTGTTACTCTACTTTCAGCTGACAATTGAACACTGACAGTCTCTGCAATGGGCAATGAGATCAACTTCTAAGCATCCAGCTGTCTCTGGCAGAGAAAAAGTGGTAGCCAGGGAGGTCCACAGTCTGGGTGTGGTGGTGCGGCTAAAATAAGAAGAGTCTGAGGGGTGATCCAAGGACATTAGAATAACAAGGCAGATTTCATACACCACAGGGGAAAAGCACAACAGCACTTCAGTGAGCTAACAGTTCAAAGGTAGGCTTTTCATTGGATCTGAGCAGGAAATTATGCCATACTCCACAGCTGCCAGATCTCTAGGAACCAGTTGAAACTAGGACCACCAATAATATCCCTGCACCTAGAACCACGAGCTGTTATTAGTGGTCCATGCACTTTGGCTGGTCTTGGTCACTGTTTTGGTCCCTCCCCTTCCCCAAGTCCTCTGGGTGGCATGTACAGGAGAGGTCAGCCAGAACCTGAAGGTGCTTGAAAGCAGTGAGGATTTATCTTACCTCCAAAGCGGTGAAAAAACGTGCTTTACTCACTGTGCTTTGAAGGCACAGAGGACAGGCTACAGGTGGAGCCTGTTTCTCACACACAGCACAATGCAAGAGACACACATCCACTGCCATGTATGGAGAATTCAGGAAGGGGTCTCTCTTGTCAATATTCGTCCCCTTTTCCCACTGGCGTCGCTCCCGTCAAGCGACGGGAGTGGGCCGCTACGGGGTGACGTGCGTCACAGGGTGACGTGCGTCACGGGGTGACGCGTGCACCCCTGCACGCATCAACTCCATGATGCGCGTCGGCCTCCGGACGCTCCGAGGCCGGCCCGGGAGCCGGCCTCAGAGCGTCCGGCCCGGGAGCCGGCCTCAGAGCGTCCAGCCCGGCCAACGCTCCAGGGCCTTCTGAAAGAAGGCCCACTGCGTCAGTACACGAACTTTTACTGTTTTCGCGCATGCGCAGACCATTTTGAGGGCAAGAGGGCAGGCTCTTGCCCTCAAAGCGGTCTCTGCGCATGCGCGAAAACAGTAAAAGTTCGCGTATTGACGCAGTGGGCCTGGGCCTTCGTTCAGAAGGCCCTGGAGCGCTGGCCGGGCATGATGCTCCGAGGTCAGCTCCCGGGCCGGCGCGTGCCCCCCCCCGTGCTAGTGACGCGTGCCCCCCCACATTGGGGTGATACGCGTCCTAGTGGCACCTCTGCCTTCTCCCACTGTAGAGCTGGGAGGCCCCAATGGGACTCCTCGGATTTCCGCCAGCTCAAGAGCTGATGTAAGTTCAAGGCGGCCGTGTAATGGCTGCCGAGCCAGGAACATCCCGACATCCCCGCCCCCTTCTGGGCCAGCTCGGCCAGCTGCCACCCTCCCTCCAGAGGCGTTCTTATATGGGGGGAGCAGGTGTGCTCCCCCCCAGGCGCTTAGTGGGCGAGGGGCGCGGCAGCTGGGCTCGGGGCTGCGCAGAGCGGCGCGGCACCAGAGCCCGGCTGGCGCGCCCCTCCAAAGCAGCGCGCCCACTCCGCGTGTCCCCGGCCTCCGGAGGCTGCGCTCCGAAGGCTGGGGATAAGCCCTCCTTAAAGCGACCACCCCGTTCGGCGGTCGAGAGCTTTATGAAGAAGCCGAACGCGTCGCTGGGGGTTTGCGCATGCGCAAACCCTATAAAAGCCAGCGACGCGTTCGGCTTCTTCATAAAGCTCTCGACCGCTGAACAGGGCGGTCGCTTTAAGGAGGGCTTATCCCCAGCCTTCGGAGCGCAGCCTCCGGAGGCCGGGGACATGCGGAGTGGGCGCTCAGCCCCGAGCCCGGCTACTTGGGGGGGGCGCTCCAACCCCGCCCTCCCCCAGGTGCTGGGAGGGCTGGGAACGCCACTGCCTCCCTCACCGCCCGGCCTGCCCTTGTACCCGCCAGCGGGAGACTTACCTTCCCCAGCAGCGGCTGGGTCGCTTCGGCAGCAGAGTGAGGGCTGCCGGCCTCTGCACTGGTGGCTCTTACTCTAGAGTCATTGCAAATGTTTGCGAAAGTTAGTGTTGGTTGCGCTGCTAGTCTAAGATCCCTAATGCTGCTTGGTGTCTATACAGGGAAGGATATAGGTTGGAGTGGGCTTGATCACCCTGTGCCTCCTCAAGCCATGCTTTTAATTCCCCAAATAAATAAAACCAGTGGTGGCAGCAGGCAGGCTATTGGTTGGATTGGTTGCCAGGAGCCTGGACAGTTGGCTGGTGGAGGCAGTGGATGGGTGGCCAGTAGAGGCGGTGGATTAGCAGGAGGCAGCAGGTAAGCGTGGGTGCACACTGGGCACCACCTGTCCATCTGCCACCTCCCATCAATCCACCACCTATGGTAGCTGCATCACCACCCGTCGTTACGTGAGCTGGCCTGGATCTCATTCATCCTACAACAGCCTTCCAATATTAGCCATTTTCCTCATAATGGGAAAACTTTATTTATATGTTTCTTTGTATTTTAGGATGCTGTTTCTTTGTATTTACATTAATGTAAAAAATTCTAGGATTATAATCACCTTGGTAATAAATCAGCAATTGATGGCATATACTCATTACGGTGGAAACAAGAGACCACCAAATGGAATTTCTGTCTAATCCTAAATATAACACCTCACTGCCCCTTGTTGCAGAGGACTGAGCCCTTCATTCTCCAAGACAATATCACAGTCTGTACGACTCCAAATTTATCACCACCTACCACAGACTGCTTCTGCAGCACTTTTTGTTTCAGGGTATCACTGGATAAGCAAACCATCAGATTAAAAACAAAGTTAAGAGTGCATGGCCCTAGCTTCACAGCCATGAAATGTTTCAAGTTAATTTTACTTTGCAACCTCAATTCCTGTTTAAAATACATTGCAAAGAAATGGGGTGGGCAGGTGGGGGGAACTCCGAAGTATACATTTTGATGGATCTTAGTATATACTGAATTGGTAGGAGCTGTCAAAAACTTTCCGTCGGAAATCTCCAAGAACGGCCAAAAATATGGAGTGCCAGCCACATTCAGCTCTTGGGTAAACACACTCAGGGGTATGAACTCTTCTGTATGCCCATCAATGCGGGGTCCAAGAAGGGGGGGGTCTCCTTAAAAAGAGAACTTGTTCTTCATACCAACTACTCTTTTCTTTACTTCCTGTCCTTCCTGGAACAGAAGGTAAAAGGACAGCTTGAACACATGCTGCACTGAATCGCATAAACAAGCTCTAGTTCATTGTGAAATAGTGAACACTTATATCAGTCAATTCATACTAGAACCAAAATTCTCCCTGTCTCTAGGAGAAGCCTGAATAGTTGGCCCAGTCTGAAAGGCCTTGCAACACTGAACTCAGCTCACCTATCTAGACCATATTATAGGACATGCTAGCCCTGACTGACTCCCAGACAGTTTCCTTCTTGGCCGGGATCCTTTGTTTTGTTATGAGTTTGTGTCCCGCTTCCCTGAATGGCAAGAAGCTCCAGTGGTGCTGCAGCACAACCCACAGTCTGGCTTTCCCTGGACAAAAGGATCACTGGAGATTTAAGATGTCTTTATGATATCTGCTTTACTTACAAATAAGAAGGTTGAGCATTTGGATGGAGGCAGCTGGCAGAACACTCCTGCAAGCAATAACAAGTTACATGTGTTTCTAGGACATCCCCCTGTACCCCACGGTGCTCAGCTCTCAACTTGGGCTGTCTCAATTTCCATTTCTAGTCTTTGTCTCTGAGACACACTCCCCAGAAATTGCCAACCTGTAACTCCTTCTTTGCCCACCCAAAATGAGAGGAATGGCAATTATCTCCTACTCTGAAACGTAACCCCTCCTCTCAAATAGAGGTTACTTGGGGTCATACGCATACCTTGGAGACCCTTGTTGCCAATGGCCTCACTTTCCAAATGTGCACAATCCCTCCTAACTTCATCTTGCTTCCTTAGCTGACATTCACAGCTCTCCCTGGAAAGCCAGGTGGCGGCTATGGCCAGGGGTGCGTTTGCCCAGCTTCAGCTGGTGCGCCAGCTGCGGCCGTACTTGAGTCGATTGGACCTGACCACGGTGGTCCATACCTTAATGACTTCAAGACTGGATTACTGTAACACGCTCTACGTGGAACTGCCCTTGGAGACGGTTCGGAAGCTGCAACTAGTGCAGAATGCGGCAGCCCGGTGGATTTTTGCCCTTAAAACGGGTCTGCACATGCGCGAAAATCCGAAAAATACCCGGATGGACGCGCTGCCTGGGCCTTCTTTCAGAAGGCCCTGGAGCGCCGACGGGGTCGGAGGGTGTCGCGCATCACGGAGGTGGCGCGCGCGGGGTGCGCGCGTCACCCCGTGGCGCGTGTCACCCGGGGGCGCCCCGCCCCCCGCCATGCTCCAGCGACGCCTCTGCCCTCAAGACTTTCGGCGGGGGCTCAAAATGTTTCTGTTTCGTCTAGCGTTTGGGTGATGGGTTGTTGTCCGACTCCAGTGTCTCAAGACATTCTGGTTTTTATTTTTTTTATTTATTTTATGTATTGTTTTTAAATTATGTATTTTAATTTTTGTTGTAAGCCGCCTTGGCCATTTGCCTTTGGGCATTTTAAACCTCCTGCTAATGGTCTTACATGCAAGCCATGTATTTTTTTCTGTTTTCCTGTATCTCTTAATAAAATCTACATTCTTTTGGAAAACTCTGTCTCCTCTTAACCGTCTATTAGCCTAATTAGAGGCACGTTGGGGTTGTTCGCTCCACTATTCTGTCAATGTCCCCCTAAAAGCTATTCAGTGCATTGTGGCCACTCATTATAAATTCCCCAGTTTAGTTTAATTTGGGGCTGGGAATTGTTCACAGCAATTCAAATACAATGCAAAATATTTATGGGGGGAGTGGGTTCTCAGTGGGATCTGGATCCAAGCACAATGGAGGGGTCTCTGGCAGTTTCCTCCTCTCCCTCTGATGGCTTTATCATTCCCATGATTTGCAAATTATGCTTTGACATCTGACCCACCCCCCCCAACACAAATGTCTCTCTTCTCCTATGTCTATATGTGAAGAAACAGATGGTTTCTCTGAGCTGTGGATTTCTGGAGATATTAATCTCCAGATGCTTTTACTGATAGAAGCAAATATAGGCTTACCAGATCTCCAACCGGGACAGAGTGTTAGACCTTTAGGAGAAAGAATGTGGGCACGTGTAGCTTGTTAAACCTTAGAGCCCAATCCTAGGCAAGGCATGTCTATTCAGAACCTAGGATTGTGCTCTAAGGTTTAACAAGCTACACCTGCCCACATTCCTTCTCCTAAAGGTCTAGCACTCTGTCCCGGTTGGAGATCTGGTAGGCCTAAGCAAATACAGTACTATTGAAACCTATGGTGCGTCTATCTAAGCAAAGTGTTTGGGATTAGGATGTTAACAGAAAACATCCGTTTACTGTGAACCTAGACATTAATCTCAATAAATTCCTCAAGGCTCAATCTCCAGTTTTGGCCAAGTGAAGGTGTTGCAAAAATGACCGGGCCTGCACTTCCATCTTCCCCAGATAGCAAAAGTGTGCTCCTGGGACGATTCTGTTTGTTTTGCAACATTTCAAGGCCTGCTTCTCAAACCTCAAATCAAAGAAGAGCCATTGCTACTGCTATATGGAGAGAAGAACCCTGACCGCAGCAGCTGCTTGTCCTTTGCACGTGTGCAGCTGATGAGAAAACTGATGAGAGAAGGGGGGAAAAATGAAACCTCTCCCCTCATCCATACTTTGTTTCCCCCTAAGCTTTTTCTTTTACATAATTGATCAGGTTTATTTGAGTTAGTGTGTTTGCACAGCTTTGGCAAGCAAACGTGTATTTTTTATTCTTGTCTCAGGCTGGAAGGAACAGTTTATTTTGAGAATTCAACCACCACAAAGCCCCTTGAGATGCACTACATCCTATAGCTGCGGTCTGTGCTCTGCTAAGCCTTAAACCATTTACAGTGCTGCAGGCTCCCTCGGAGGAAACGGCTATGTAAACCACCTTACAGAATCTTTTCCTACCAGGACTAAAGGCCCAGTGTCCATAGCCATGGGCCCACGGCCCCAGCAATTCCTGTAATTGGAAAAATTGCTACTGCTTGAAAGGATCAACAACAGGAAAAGGAACGAAATGAGTAGGTAATCCAAACACATGCCTGAAATTCTTTAGTTAATAATGTAATTGGCACTAATGTTCCTGACAATGTACCACTGTTCATTACCTGGTGGGCTACTGCTGGGCCCATACTGCTGGGCTACTTAAAACAACACTTCACCCTACCATACAATCCTGGAAATTCAAGACATTTTGCTTGTAATTCCGTATTTATTTTCTTATTTTGTACACACAGAGAAGAAATCAACAATAGCCAGGTAGGTTTCCAATAAGCCTAATTTTCAGATATCTTTGTGGAAAGGGCTGCACAGAACTCTGAGGTTGGAGGTCCAGTGTCCACCACAGATCCAGTGTCTACCACACACATACACAGGCAACACAATGGGAAACGGAAGCTCAGGCAGATCGTGAGTATGATGTCTTTGATACTGCCAGCTCCTCCTCTTGCTCCTCCTCCACTTGCATACTAGAAGCCATTCAACCCATGACCCATCATCGCAAACATCAGCTGCAGCTATACTGGTGGCAGTATGCCAACTGGTTTTGCCAGTTTTTGTGGTGCTTCAGAAACTTGTTCGATCAGAGGCAATGCACACAGGGCGAGGAACTCACGATCAAATGACCAAGTCATATATGCATATAGACCTGTTCACAGGTCCAACTGAATACATGAAGATCACAGCTACCAAATACTATCCTAATCTCTACATAGATTAACACATGAACAGTCCTAATACTGGGACTAAATAAATGACTATGGGCGCAAACCTATCCAACTTAGGGCGCAATCCAGCTTAAGTTCCGGGCAGCGGACCTAGCGACCCGCCACCTGGAGTAACCCGGAGTAGTCACAAACGTGCCGTAAAGCACGTTTGCGGACTACTTTAGAGCAGGGCAGGCCGGCGCAAGGCCAGCCTGCCCTGCTCCACCGGCCGAGTACTCGGGCCGCCGCCAGACCCAAGCAAGGTAGGATCCGGTGGATGGATCAGGTGCTCGGCAGATGGGGGGAGGTATGGTGGAGCTGGGAGGGCAGCCATAGGCCCAGCCATCCCGGGCGGGGGTGGGGACATGGCGTCTGCAATAGCCCAGGCTCCAGAGGGCTCCAGCAGGCAGCTGGGCCGTTACAAGGCTGCCTCCAACTTCCGCCAGCAAAAGAGCTGGCGGCAGAAGCATCGCCTGATATGGGGCGGTGGGCCCCAGGGTGTAGGGGCGGAAGGGCTCCGGGGGGGGGGGGGCGGGAGGCTCCTTAAGTTTCGTGGGTTTTTTGGTCTTTTTTCCCTTCTTTTAAAAGCTTTTTAGGGGGGGTTAGCACTAGCGCGGGGCTTGTAATCTTTAGTGTATGCTTTGCGCCACTTATCTGGATTCTAGGAGCCTCCAGCGATGATCTACTCCAGCAACGATCTCTTCCGGGGCGCAGATCGCTACTCTGCTCCGGGCGCGAACTCTGTAAAGCGCTCCTGGGCGCTTTGCAGAGTTCACGCATGCGCAGACCATCGATTGGAAACTTCGTCGCCGAAGTTTGTCTTCACTAAGGGAAAGTCAATTGACTCAATGGGGCTAAACTTTTTGAATCGCTTTTAACAAATGTAAATGTGGATGACCCACTGGGGCTGTTTGTTTTAATTGTTTTAATTGCTTTAATTATTTTAATTGCTTTAATTATTTTAATTTTTGATTTTAAATGTATTCATGTATTTTAATGTTTTTGTTGTAAGCCGCCTTGGTTGCCCTGGTGGGAGAAAGGCGGGGTAAAAATTCTATAAATAAATAAATAAATAAATAAACTAGGTTTTCCCATCTTTAAGTAGCCAATCAAAACAGTAGAATCTTGATTCTCTCCCCCCCCCCAATAGGCCTGGCCCAAGCTGACCTGGTGCCCAAAGTGGTGCCCAAATTTCCCCCCCCCCCCCCGGTTTTTTCACACACAGTCCTGCAGGACTTATTAGTTTGCCTACACATAGGCTTACCATATCCAAAGGGGGACAGGGTGACTACACCTTTAACCATTGTAAAAAGAGGGAATTTGGGCAGGTGCAGCTTGTTGCACCCTTCCATTATGAGCTGCACCTGCCCAAATTCCCTCTTTTTACAATGGTTAAAGGTGTAGGCACCCTGTCCCCCTTTATATCCAAAGCCTACCTCCACAGAGCTTATCAATGAGTAAAGCAATTTACTTCTTCAAATGAGTGAAGCAATTTTTTTTTCTCACTTGAAAGTTGCTAATGATTTTCAATTCTTACAATTCACAAAATTAATTTGACTCCAGTCTGTCATATATACAGCATTTGCAAGTGGCAATAACCTTATCACAATTTAAAGACTGTTAGCCAAAATGTTAACAATTACCCAGTCTGTTTTTCCATTTCTCCTCTTCCTGTTTTTGTAACAAGCTAGTTATCCTGCAATGAATGCCATATTTCCAAATCAACACCAATATGAAGCTAGTCTCACAATCATGGGAACGCTCCAGTGATAAAGGATCCCACTGATGACCTTGAACATTGTAAATCACATTGATTTTTCATACAGGAAAACCTCCCCTCATTTTCTCCACAATTTGGCTTGTGTGAGGAGAGCTCTAGAATGACAAGGATCCTCCCAGGCAATTGATCATCTTTGTTGTTTTCCACTGTAGCAAACGTATGTCAAATGGTCAGGATGCTGCCAAATTCTTACACTGTTTATCGGCCAGAGAAGGTCACTGTTGCTGCTGCATGTGGTCAAGTCTGTCAAAATAAGTTTGTTCTAAGTAGCCAGGCTACAGATACAAGGAGGTTTTGCCAGCGTAATAATAAGCATCTTTATATTATATAGGAGGCATTATAGACAGCTTATTATCAGATAAAACTGTTCCTGGCCTGTACCACCTCACTCTGCTGGTAGGAGGATCACATTACTGTGGTACAAATATCTCCCTACTGCTTACATGGGAAAGAGAGAGATTCAGCAAAAGTTAGGCCTGCAACCAAAGTTTATTGAACTGAAAGCCTTGTTCAGGAAGAGGTTGGGAGCTAGAACGGAAGCTATCATGGACAGCAATTATCTTGCATGTACCAGGTAGTACAGGTAATGATGCCATATAGAAAAGAGAAGCCAGGATAAAAATAGATTTCTTACACCGATCGCAGGTCTCCAGACACTGGCAGCCATGAACGGGAAAAAATATACTTAAAATCTGCGGTTTGCAAGTCCTTACGTTTCGTTCCATAAGCCTGGAACTTTTTCAAAGGAAACAATCCTGGAGGGATTGAGGATGAAACTGTATGAACCCATCACTTCCTAGTTTAAATAAGTAGAAGAGCAGGACCCGCCCAAACAGATCCTCTCAATCAGCTGCAAGTGCTCAAACCTGAAACCATCTGTCAATCACTCAGCAGGGCTTCGTTTGCTGCTTTCCCTTGTTACTTCATTCTGAAAAGACTTATGGATAATAGGCAGCCAAATTTTATTCACAAATACCATCTCTTGCTGTCTATTGAGAAGTTTTCCCATAGGTCTTTTTCCTATTTTGAGAGCTTCCAAATTTCGCAGAAGTCTAACATTGTTTTCATTTTTTTAAACAGATGGTATTTTCAAAATGGACTGTGTGCCCTGTGCTGAACCCACAACCCTGTGCTGAACCTGTGTTAAACCCACAATAAGGTACTTCTCCAGCAGTGGCGTCACTGCAGGGGGGGCGGAGCTCTAAGTTCCGCTGCGATCGGAGCCTCTGTTACACGGAGGAACGAAACGGCCCCGCCCCCTCGCCTTCGGAGCCTTTCAGCAACGCGCGTTGCTTTCGCTTCCCTGAAAGGCTCCGCCCCCCCCCTGCAGTGACGCCACTGTTCTCTGGACTGCCCATCGGGACTTTTTTTTTTTTTTGCATATCCTGATGTGGTTGCTACAGCTTCCACCATGTTTCCTACACACTATCCAAGTACGCGTAGAGATTTCTTGCCATACAGCCCTTCCTGATGGCATGTTTACAAAACAGACAATTAATGCTCAGCCTTCTGGTGGGAGGTACAGTTCTTTCAGTAAACACATAGGTGGAAATTTTTGCTCACACTCTGATTCGGCAAGCAAGCAAATGCAGAAATTGCCATAGACTTTATGATATGTGTGTGTTTATATAATGGCCAGAGGCAGTAGTGAAGCTCTTCAGTCCAGGTGACTGGAGGAACCAGTTGAGGCCTGGCTGGCTGGTTGCTCTAATTCTCAGCTGTGACCTGACTCAGAGCTTGGCCCAGGCTGGCAAACCCCTTTTAGGCCAAGCTCTGAGTCAGGTCACAGCTGAGAACTCAGTTCTGGCATGGGCAGATGAGGATCAAATGGACCAGAGGCAGAAGATGTGTTCAATGATGAGTGGATGGTCAGAGATAGGATGGGACAAGGTGAGGCAAGACAGCCTATGTTGCTACTCAGGCACATAAGTTGTTCAGACTAAGGAACAGAGCCTAGAGCAACTGTTCTGTAGCAAGGCCTCTGAGAGGGGGGGTTAAGGGGGTACAATCGTACCTGGACCCAGGACCAAAAATAAGTCAAAAAGCAGGCCCTGGAGCAAAAAAAAGGGGGGGGGGCCCAGGAGCCAAATTCACATGAAGGGAAGGGGCCCAAAAGAAACTTTTTACCCCCTGATAAAATTCCTCTGAGTGGCCCTGTGACCACTACCCCAGCTGGTTCCTTCAGTCACCTGGACTTCACTACTGTTTCTGGCCATTAGCAGTCGCGTAGCTGGCGTTTTTCCAAGGGAGCCCTGGGCATGCCGCCCGCCCCCCGCCCCCGGAATGGAGTGGGACCGGAGCCAAAAGATTCCGTTCTATTCCAATGGAGGGGTGAAGACACGTCGTCCCGCCCACGCCCCCCTTGGAAAAAAGCCAGCTACGCTACTGGCCATTAGAAGAGTGACCATGCTGCATAGCAGAGATCAGGTCAATAACTCTCTCTGCCTGGGAGATGTGGTGGCACATGGTGTAATGCACTTTCCCCTCCCTGTTGGAGTCCACAGCTTTCAACCCTTGATGTCCTACAGGAATTTAAGTAGCAGACAACTAAAAAGAGAAGACACTGCACTTTTTTTTTTAAAGTGTTTTCAATGGGAATGGAACTAAGCAGTCATTTTGTGGTTTAAAAGCAAAAAATGTATGTTGATCCCATCCTTGCGAACTGATTGACAATGCACGTTACCATCTGGTGCCTGGCTTAGTATGTTTTCTTGAAGCTGGATCTTACATGGAACTCATTAACAAAATGACCGTTGAACCTGAAAGTGGAAAAATATGGTCATTTCAATTGGCCCTCAGAAAATAATCTGCAAGGAAAAGAAAGTAGATACCAGGTTTTTACAATGTCATTTTTACTACAATAACAATATTTGATGTTGAGAAATAAGTTGTTCATTGTCCACCCTTGGGCAGGTTTCCTGGATATGTTGTGAATGAATGGTTCCCTTAATATTATTGTTAGGAATTCCTGCTTTGGAGCAGTGCAGTTAAAGATCCTGGGTCTTCAGAAAAGTGAGCTATGAAAATGTTTTCCTGATTGTGTGGTAAACCTTTTTGTGTTAGCATCTCATCTCAAATTTGAATCTTGTGGTTTTGACGTATCAGGGTTAGAATGTATGTTGCTAACAGTAGTGCTAACAACCACAAGATCACAAAACTAGAACTGTGTTGCAGTGCAGTGTGTTGCAAATAACCAACAACAGAAGTTCAGACCTAGAGTTGAAGCACATTGTTCCAGAAGGTATACAGCAGCGTAGGAAGGGATGGTGCGGGGTGGCGATGGGCCCCTGGGCGGGGGGCGGGGGCGAGAAGATGGCAGCGGCAGTGGAGGACACTGTGGTGCTACAGGCAGCGGAAGAAGCCTAGGAACACAGACCATGGTATTATTTATTACATTTGTACCCTATCTGTCTTCCAAGTTAAAATTCAGGTCAGGGCTGGGGTGGTGGATTTGCCTCAATTCAGGCAGCAGACCAACTCAGGCCACTCTCGCTCAAGGTGGTATACGTAGGGTTCCCAGGTCCTCCCCCATCCAGGTACTGGAGAGGCACAGCTCTGCTTAGCTCCAGCAAGGTTGCTGCATGATGTACCTTGCTAGGATATGTTTGCCTGCCTGTCTGGTCTTATGTCATACCTAGATGGTGTAGTGGTTCTAGAGTTGGACTTAGACCTGGAAGATCCAGGTTCAAATCCCCGCTCAGCCACAAAGCTTCCTGAGTGACCTTGGGCCAGTCACTGTCTCTCAGCCTAACCTACCTCACAGGGTAGTTGTGAGGGCAAAAGGAGGGAAGGAACTCTGTACACAGCACCCTGAGCTCTTTGGAGGAAAGGCAATATAAAAATGTGAAAAAAATAACTGGATTGCTAATGCTTTTTAGCTTATTAAAAATGCTAATCAAAACTGATCATCACAATTAGCTGTCACACATACTCTATTCTTCTAAAAAACATTCTCAGTGTTCCAAGTCATAGGAAAGTAACAACAAGAAGGAGCCAGACCCATTTTATAATTGTTAATTTTGGAAGCACCTTATATTAACTTTTGGAAAATAATTTCTGCTTGGGGAATAGGATTTCTTTGTATATAATAAATGTTGTTGTTCAGTCGTTAAGTCGTGTCCGACCCTTCGTGATCCCATGAACCATATCCTGCCAGGCCTTCCTGTCTTCCACTATCTTCCTGAGTTCGCTCATTTTCATGTTTGTTGCATCGGTGATGCTGTCTAACCATCTCATCCTTGGCCTTCCCCTTCTCCTTTTGCCTTCAATCTTTCCCAGCATCAGAGTCTTCTCCAGAGAGTCCTCTCTTCGCATTAGGTGGCCAAAATATTTGAGTTTCAGCCTTAGTACCTGTCCTTCCAGGGAACAGTCAGGCTTGATTTCATTTAGAATTGACTGATTTGATCTCCTAGCAGTCCAAGGGACTCTCAGGAGTCTTCTCCAGCACCACAGTTCAAAAGCATCTATTCTTCGGCGCTCAGCCTTCCTTATGGTCCAACTCTCGCAACCATACATTGCTACTGGGAACACCATCGCCCTGACTATACGAACTTTTGTTGGCATGGTGATATCTCTGCTTTTTATTATGCTGTCTAAGTTTGCCATAGCTTTCCTTCCAAGGAGTAAGCGTCTTTTAATTTCATGGCTGCTGTCTCCGTCTGCAGTGATCTTGGAACCCAGAAAAGTAAAATCTGTTACTGCTTCCATTTCTGCCCCTTCTATTTGCCAGGAATTGATGGGACCTGATGCCATGATCTTAGTTTTATTAATGTTGAGTTTCAAGCCAACTTTTGCACTCTCCTCTTTCACTCTCATCAAGAGGCTCCTTAGTTCTTCTTCACTTTCTGCCATTAGGGTGGTATCGTCTGCATATCTGAGGTTGTTGATATTTCTCCCGGCAATCTTGATTCCGGCTTGTGATTCATTCAGCCCTGCATTTCTCATAATGTACTCTGCATATAAGTTAAATAAGCAGGGTGACAATATACAGCCTTGCCGTACTCCCTTCCCAATTTTGAACCAATCAGTTGTTCCATGGCCGGTTCGAACTGTTGCTTCTTGACCCGCATACAGGTTTCTCAGGAGACAGGTAAGGTGGTCTGGTACCCCCATCTCTTTAAGAATTTGCCACAGTTTGTTGTGATCCACACAATCAAAGGCTTTTGCGTAGTCAATGAAGCAGAAGTAGGTGTTTTTTTGGAACTCTCGTGCTTTCTCCATGATCCAGCGCATGTTGGCAATTTGATCTCTAGTTCCTCTGCCTCTTCGAAACCCAGCTTGTACGTCCGGTAGTTCTCGGTCCACGTACTGCTGAAGCCTAGCTTGTAGGATTTTGAGCATAATCTTGCTAGCATGTGAAATGAGTGCAATTGTACGGTAGTTTGAACACTCTTTGGCACTGCCCTTCTTTGGAATTGGAACGTAAACTGACCTTTTCCAATCCTTTGGCCACTGCTTAGTTTTCCAAATTTGTTGGCATATTGAGTGCAGCACTTTCACAGCATCATCATTTAGGATTTTAAGTAGCTCAGCTGGGATATTATCATCTCCACTAGCTTTGTTGTTAGTGATGCTACCTAAGGCCCACTTGACTTCACTCTCTAGGATGTCCGGCTCTGGGTCAGTGACCACACCAGCGTGGTCATCAGGAACATTAAGATCTTTCTTGTATAGTTCTTCTGTGTATTCTTGCCATCTCTTCTTAATCTCTTCTGCTTCTGTTAGGTCCTTGCCTTTTTTGTCCTTTATCATGCCCATCTTTGCACAAAACGTTCCCTTGATATCTCCAATTTTCTTGAAGAGATCTCTAGTCCTCCCCATTCTGTTGTTTTCCTCGATTTCCTTGCATTGTTCATTTAAGAAGGCCTTCTTATCTCTCCTTGCTATTCTCTGGAACTCTGCATTCAGTTGTTTATATCTTTCCCTTTCACCTTTGCTTTTTGCATTCCTTCTTTCCACAGCTATTTGTAAAGCCTCATCTGACAGCCACTTTGCTTTCTTGCATTTCTTTTTCTTTGGGATGGTTTTAGTTGCTGCCTCCTGTACAATGTTACGAACTTCCGTCCATAGTTCTTCAGGCACTCTGTCTACCAGGTCTAATGCCCTAAATCTATTCTTCACCTCCACTGTATACTCATAAGGGATATGGTTTAGGTCATATCTGACTGGTCTAGTGGTATTCCCTACATTCTTCAGTTTAAGTCTGAATTTTGCAATAAGAAGCTCATGATCTGAGCCACAGTCAGCTCCAGGTCTTGTTTTTACTGATTGTATAGAGCTTCTCCATCTTTGGCTGCAAAGCACATAATCTATCTGGTTTCGGTATTGACCATCTGGTGATGTCCATGTGTAGAGTCGCCTCTTGTGTTGTTGGAAAAGAGTGTTTGCTATGACCAGCGTGTTCTCTTGACAGAACTCCGTTAGCCTTTGCCCTGCTTCATTTTGCGCTCCAAGGCCAAACTTGCCTGTTGTTCCGTTTATTTCTTGATTTCCTACTTTAGCATTCCAGTCTCCTATGATGTAAAGGACATCTTTTTTGGGTGCTAGTTCTAGAAGGTGTTGTAGGTCTTCATAGAACTGGTCAACTTCATCTTCTTCGGCATCAGTGGTTGGGGCATACACTTGGATTACTGTAATGTTGAATGGTTTGCCTTGGATTCGAACTGAAATCATTCTATCGTTTTTGAGGTTGCACCCCAGTACTGCCTTTCCCACTCTTTTATTGACTATGAGGGCTACTCCATTTCTTCTAAGGGATTCATGCCCACAGTAGTAGATATGATGGTCACCTGACTTAAATTCGCCCATGCCCGTCCATTTTAGTTCGCTGATTCCCAAGATGTCAATGTTCAATCTTATCATCTCATTTTTGACCACATCCAGCTTGCCTTGATTCATAGACCTCACATTCCATGTTCCTAAGCAGTATTGCTCCTTGCAGCATTGGATTTTCCTTTCAACCTCAGACACATCCACAGCTGGACGTCCTATTGGCTTTGGCCCAGCCACTTCACTCTTTCTGGGTCTACTTGGAATAGTCCTCCGCTCTTCCTCAGTAGCATATTGGACACCTTCCGACCTGAGGGGCTCATCTTCCGGCGTCATATCTTTTAGCCTTTTGGTACTGTTCATGGGATTTTCTTGGCAAGGTTACTGGAGTGGGTTGCCATTTCCTTCTCCAGTGGATCACTTTTAGTCAGAACTCTCTGCTACGACCTGTCCGTCTTGGGTGTCCCTGCACGGCATAGCTCATGGCTTCATTGAGTTACGCAAGCCCCTTCGCCACGACAAGGCAATGATCCATGAAGGAGATATAATAAATACAGAACGTTTATTTGAAGGAATACAAGATTTACAGTGCAGTACAGTAACCATCCATGTCCAGCTCTTTGCAGAGTAAAGGGAAAATTTGTCACCATATCACCATATGGTTTGTGTATCTGTAGTTACTTCATTATCCTTCGTTATCCTTGGAGCTCTATAATAAATCATGATTATCTGTAATTTACAGTACTGCAGTAAGAATGTGTACAGATGTTGCAGCAATTTTGACACTTGCCAACTTTTTCTATAAGAATAACAAACTATTTACAGAATAACCTTGTAATGATGACTCATCCTTTTGGAACTAGTGGAGTCTTCACTAGTGCTTTAACAAGAAAATTATGTCAAACGATGCATGTTTTACTCTTCATACTCAGGAAATGCAAAACTGGAAATGATAGCTTTATTGGTACTGCGAAGCCTAGGAAGTTAGGTTTGGGGTTACTAAGCCAATGAGCCATGCTGACTTAGCCTATTCTAACTCTATGATTCTATACTCTAGTCTTGACCAATAGGAAATAGTTGGTCAAGGAAGAAAGGGTGGCAGATACTCTGAGTGAAAGCAACCACACCATCTCATACTGAGGGAGAGGAAAGCTAAGGGTAGTCAGATACATACCCTTGATTTCAGGAAAGCTGGGCTCAGAGAACTAGTAAGTTGCATTCCATGGCTAGAACTATTGAAGGTGAAAATGGTCCAAGAAAGAGGGATGGGATTTTTTTGAAAAGCGAGATACTAAAGGCACAAGCACAAACTGTTCCCTGGCGAAGAAAAGTTGGGAAACATCTAAGAAACCAGTGGTGGCTGGCTTCACAAAGAGCAGTCTAAGATCTGAATCCTATCCTTCCCCCCTGTCAATGCAACAGCACCCAAAAGGCATGTGCTGTATCCAGTGGGGGGTGGGGAAAGGTTTGGGAGGGGAAAGGGGAATTATTTCAGGAAAATCTTTCCTTCTTGTGTCAGGAGGATGTTTGATTGAAAGTGGAAAATTAGCGGCCCAATCCTAACAGGGCCTTACACCGCTGGACTTGCAAAATGCAACATGCCATGCAAAAGCGACAAACAGCCGGGTCTGCACACCAGCGGACAGAGAAGGCGCCCTGGCACTGGTAGGTCAGTGGGAGGGAGGCGGGGGTGGGTGGAAGGGGGTAGGGAGGGGAGGAGGGCAAATCAAGGCCGAGGGATGGTATCAGCAGTGGTGGCGCCACCAATATCCTATCCCCTTTCCTGACCTTGATCCATCTTCCCAGGTCTACTCAGACTTGTGCCAACTATATAGTTAGCGCAGGTCTGAGTAGACCCAGCAGAGCAACAATGCCTCAAGGAGGCCTACCCAGCCCGAAAATCCCCAGCAGGATACAGCATGTGCTCCATTGGTGCGACTGTGTCTGTGTGCAGGGAGTTAGGTATGATTGGGCTGTAAGTCAGAAATGTCTTGTTACAATCTATTTTTTTAAAAAAATGCCTCTTGATCTCAAGTGCAGAATTTGATTGTCTATTGGTCTGTTTTTCCCTTGTTCCATTTTAATCCCTAATAAATCTTTTCCTTTGATTTCCTTTTTCTAAACCAACCTGCCAACTGCTTTAACCCAAAGAGCAACTGGCCTCCTGCCTCTAATGCTTTGCTCAGCCTACCCAGGGAAGGCTCAAATGTGTATGAGGTTGCATGGGGATGTGTGGATGAGAGAGAGAGAGAGAGAGAGAGAGAAGCAGAGCAAGGACGTCAATCAAGACACTCCCCCTCCTTCTCCCTCTTCAGATGTGGAGGGTTCATATGAGGGCTTCCTCGGCCCTCAGTGTGTAGTGTAGGCTGAGAGGACAGGCAGAACCCCCAGCTGGGTGAAGGGGTGGTATCTTGACCCTGGCCCCACATTGCTGGTGTCCGTGACCTATTGAATGTGTGGTTTTGACATATTCTCAGGGTGCAGAGAAGCACAAGACTTCCCAAAGAGGAACAAGGTTCTTCTCACTACCTGGAAATTGCCACGGTTATGCTATGTACATTGCAGCTCTATGCATGCCTACTCAGAAGTAAGTCCCATTGAGTTTAATAGACCTATGTGCGTCACTGTAGCGTGGCGGGCGGGGCGGGCCGCCGGGGGGTGACGCGTGCAAAGGGTGACGCACGCACCCCCGCCTCGGCCTCTTCGGCCAGCGGTTGGTTGTGCGCATGCGTGGATTTTACACGCACTCTGTTGCTGAGGGCAAGAGCCTGCCCGGTTGCCCTCAGCTGCGGGTCCGCCATGTTTGCGCATGCGCAGACCGCAGCTGAGGACAACCGGGCAGCCTTGTACCATCAGCGGCGGTCTGCACATGTGCCAAAATGGCCGACCCGCAGCTGAGGGCAACCGGGCAGACTCTTGCCCTCAGCGACGGAGTGCGCGTGTGTGGAAAATCCACGCATGCGCACAATGAGCCGAGGGCAAGGCCGAATGGAGGTAGGTGACGTGCGATGGCAGGGCGGGGGGCGACGCGCGTCATCCCAGCCCCAGGGATGACGCCCAGATAAATGTGTATTGGATTGCAGCCTCTGATTCATTGTAAAGTTGACCCTCGCTTCTGTTCCAGAGACACCACAGTAGGATGGTGTAGTGGTTTGGGAGTCGGACTTAGACCTGGAAGATCCAGGCTCAAATCCCCGCTCAGCCACGAAGCTTCCTGAGTGACCTTGGGCCAGTCACTATCTCTCAGCCCCACCTACCTCACAGGGTTGTTGTGAGGACAAAAAGGAGGGGAGGAAATATGTACACCACTCTGAGCTCCTTGGAGGAAGGGCGGTATAAAAATGTGAAAAATAAAAATAAAAATAAATTGTGAAAATATTGTAATGTGAACCCAATTTTGGTAATTCATTCCAAGACCTCAGAAGCTGAAGTTTCTGCCATGGAACTAAGCTATTTTCCTCTCTAAAAAGTGCCTACTGCACTCTTTAGGAGCCATGGTTATCAGTTTACACAATGCTGTAATTATAAAACACTAATTACAAGGTTGCATCCTTCCCTCAATACACACAGCTACGATGTTAAAAAAAAAACGCTGCTACCAGCTTAGACACCTACCTAAAAGGCTTGCATTTCCATCAGCATTCTTACCAGCTAGATCCTTCCCTCCATGACCACGATGTTAAAAATGCTGCTATTGGCTGAGATGCTACCAAACACTTGCATTTGGATCGTTGATTGGCTTATTTATCACTCATGAGGTCCTGTTGATGGCAATCGTGAGCCCATTGTAAAGTGAATAACTTATTGTGTAGTGAATCTTGTTTTACTATGGAAAGTTTACTGTAGGAGTTCCCAGCAGGAGGAACAGGGCATGTGGCAGGAAAGTTCAAAAGGAGAGGAGAGAGCATGTCACAGCCTGTGTGCCCCCTGCACTCTAAAACTGGAGAGGGCAGTCCGACCCTGGGTCATGGGTTTGAGCTGCCCTGGCCCCACACAGGCAAAGCCAAGGTAGCCCAGGATTCCTCTTAACTTCACAGAGCAGACTAGGGTGTGGGTGGCAGGCAGAACAGAGACAGAGAGAGAGCGAGAGAGCAGGGGAAGTGGACAAGGAAAGAGGCAGAGAGAAGGCAACAGAGTGAGAGAGGAAAGAGTGGATGGGAACAGAGGCAGCTGACAGTGAGAAGAAACAGAGGGAGGAGCAGACGAGGAAAGATGCAGATGGATTGGTGAATCTAAGGAAGAAGAGAGGATTGACAGTGGAGCGCAGAAGGAAGGGTACAAGCATTGAAGTGAGGCCAGGAGGGAGGGAGGAGGAGAGGAGGAGCCCGGGATTGAGTGGTGGACAAGGGCAAAGAGGCAGGTGATGGAGAGGGAAAATGGAGGAGTTCAGGCAATCAGACAACATAAGGGCCATGATACCTACCTGGGTGAACGACCAGCTATCCCTGGCAACCTGTCGCAGGAGCAGAGGAGGACTTCCCTCTAGACAGCCTGGGGAGCTGGGGGAAGAAAGAAGACATCAGAGCAAGTGTAAGGCCAATAGATCCTATGTACCACAAGCCATCCCAATAAAACCACAAGCAAGCAAAACCGCAAGCATGATGAGGTGCTCATCCAGGCCAGGACCTGATATCCTTCCCTGACCTATATGATGTAGATATACCTCTGTGGCAGAAGATGGAAGGGGGGGGGATAGGAGGGCCAGACCCAAATAGTGTTTGGATGGAATTCACTAACGTCAATTTTTGCTTCAAAAAGTAGCCACACAAATCACTGAAAAGTACTCACCTCTTTGAACATTCATGGTATTTTAATGCTGGTTTTGGTGCCCCATTTTTTCTCCTGGTGGTGGCTGCTACTCAGCACCATTTTCCCCGCCCCACTAAAATTGCTAGCTGTATCCATGCATTATAAAACAAGAACAGGAAATCATGTAAAAGGTTATGATTATGTGAAGTTCTTATGAAAACAAAAATATCTAACTCTTTTACTCTTGTAGCTTATTATGATGTCATTAGAAACTCTCGGCATATATATATAGCTCCTTAATCTAAGACCAGTCATTATTCTGTAAGTTAACATCTAGAATTTTCTTTTAAAAAATGTACACACAATGTAACCTGGTAATTGTGAAACACCACAATCTCTGGCATGGCATTTATTGAAGCCAGCACCGCTACATTTTGTATGTAATCACACACACACACACACACACACACACACACACAGAGAGAGAGAGAGAGAGAGAGAGAGAGAGAGAGAGAGAGAGAGAGAGAGAGAGAGAGAGAGAGAGAGAGAATTTTCAAAGTAGATAACGAAAATCTGTTCTTCAGAGATTTTTGTTAACCAAAGCTGAGGAAAGCGGTAGTTAATGTGAATATATTGTCTTATAGCGGTGTTTTGGTATCTCTGGTGTTTTATTTCTTCAACGTTTGTCCTAGATTTCCATGAAATCCACTTTGCTACATTCATAAATGGCTTCTCTTAAGCCGTGAAATATCAGTTGAACTTTAGAACAGAGTTACTATTAAGCACTTGCTTGGTCTCCATTGACAACCTTGAGTGGATGTTCTGGAAAGTGCCATTGGCAATTTTCCTTTTCTTTGTTTTTAACTTCTTTTCAGACACACCCCTGCAGTCCATGACAGTTCTATCAGCATCTGGAGTGCTGAATTACTTTCCCAGCAACCAATTCCTGCTAAATGACCCTAAAGAAAAAAAAATGGCAACCACCATGAGTTGGATACTGTGGAAATTATCAGTGCTTCAAGCATACATGCATAGCAAAAAAATTAAAATGTCAAACAAAGAAAAAAAGTCACTGAAAACATAGCTGAATCCACTACTGAGGAGAAAATGGGGTAAAAAAGGGAAATGACAAAAGAATGCTCCATCACCATCCTTGAAAAGGGCTTACATAAATGTTCTTCCTGGCTTTGGGAATATTGATATAAGGATGCCAAGGTGTAGTTGAGCTTAAAGTAAAAGTAAAGGTATCCCTTGACATTTAAGTCCAGTCATGTCCGATTCTAAGGTGCGGTGTTCATCCCCATTACGAAGCCGAAGAGCCAGCACTGTCCGAAGATGCTTCCATGGTCATGTGGCTGGCATGACTCTCCTTGCCGCAGCGTGTAGCGTGCGGCTGGACACACAACGCTGTTACCTTCCCGCAAGTGGTACCTATTTATCTACTCGCATTCAATGCTTTCAAACTGCTAGGTTGGCAGGAGCTGGGCTGAGCGGCGAGAGCTCACTCAATCGCGTGGAATCGAACCGCCAACCTTTCGATCGACAGCTCATGGTTCAGTGGTTTAACCCACTGCGCCACCCCGTGGCCCCGTAGTTGGGCTTCGATGAATACTTATACCTAGGAGCGAAACCTTTAGAGAACACAAAGTGTGACATAGACCCAGGTGTGGGGGTCAAGAGTGGAACAAAATTTGTGCTGCTTATGAGATGTTGCCATAGTAAAATGACCATTCATTTAATTAATTTCAGATGTTTGTGGTTGGCTATTTTGGGAGGTTCTGAAAGTGGAATGCTTTAAGGCTGTTTTTCAGTTAATATTTGTTTTAACATTTAAAATTTCCTGCTTAGAGGATTTTTCTTGGAAAGTTCCACTGAAATTATATTCATTCAGGTTTTTGTGGAATTTAAAACTTGGTCTTTAAAAGTTTGTCATACAGAGAATACCATTCTTCCCAGCACCTCTATGCAACATTTCCTAGAATGGATGAAGTGACATATTGGTCAGGATAGTGAGGAGAAAGTTTCAGATCTTCAACACAGACAAGATCTTTTAGACAACCGTTTCAAAATTACGAATACCTTTGCTTTCTGTGGCATGTGTGACCGTAGCTCTTAACATAAGAACATAAGAAGAGCCCTGCTGGATCAGGCCAAAGGCCCATCTAGTCCAGCTTCCTGTATCACACAGTGGCCCCACCAGATGCCTCAGGGAGCACAAGACAACAAGATAACCTGTTTCCTGTTGTCACTTTCTTGCACCTGGCACAGAGAAAACCTAAAACCAGGAGGTTGCTTATGGCTTGTAACCTGTGGTGGTCTTTTCCTCCATGAATCTGTCCAAACCCCTTTTAAAGGCATCTAGGCCAGGTGCCATCACCACATCCTGTGGCAAGGAGTTCCACAGATGAATTACACGCTCTTAATCGATTAGGCACCCCCCACCAGCTGTGGGAGTGAGGTGACAATAACCATGTGAAGCTATTCACCAGTAATGTACCGGCAGGGTGCTATGTGAGTCACCATCACCATCACTCCACCCCAACCTGGCTGCATCCAGCAAAGTACTAAAGCCTCCTTACCTCCTGGTCACCTTTCAGTAGCAGTGGCCATTCACTGTACTATATACCCCATTCACTGGTCCCCACTGAGTTCCCCTTTAAAATATCCCATCTTAAATAAATAGAGAATGTTATATTCCTTTTGTGTATACTGTGTGCTGATGCCACCTCCTGGTTTCTATTAGTACAGTACACACATTTTTGTGTCTATTCTTAGCTACTACACATGCCTATTGGAGAGATCTTTTTCTGGCAGAGAAATAATCTCAAAACTCTTGACAAAGGAGTTATAATAAGTTTATTAGAAATAAAAAGTGAATATTCCTCAGCCAGATTAGGACAAACATAAATAAGATTCAAAAACTGCCAGCCTCTTCCGACCAGGCTTGGACCAGCTAGACATTTAAGGCGGCTTTCAATATGTACCAAAATGGAAAATTCCTAGAGCAAAGATAGACAAGAGTATTACTGCCCGGTCTTATGTTTGGCAGAATTTTATACTCACATTCTGATTATTACAATGTTAAAAGTTAATTACAATCACCAATCACTTTGCCATCACACAATATTGCATTATCATACTGCGTTAGTAGCCACTGGATGTTTAAGGTAAGCCTATTTACAAACATTTTAGATAATTTGGAACTTGCATTAATAATTTATTCAACTGGCAGGTTGACCATTTTGTGTAGAATCTGTAGCCTTTCAGTTACTATTCCAAAACTCATCCACATCAATAACTTGAATTGCAGGACTTCGCAGCACTTAAGTTTACAAGCGAACATTTGGAGTTCAAACTTGTAATTTAAATGTTTCTGGTCACCTACACCACTTCCTTATACTGAAAGTAAAGCTTACTATAGTTCTACTCCTGAACACATTCCTTCCCTTTACCTATATTAAAATGGCTCAGGACCCAGATTCAAGACACTAAAATATAGTATCCTAATTAAAGGTTGAATATGCTGTATTGTATTGATATTGATTAGAAATTTTATTTTATTTTGTTTTTTTGTATTTGTTAGTCCTTAATTGACTTAATTAATTTATCCCATGGAAAGTATATCTTTTAAAAACAATTATCTATATTCAGTTCTTTAATGGGGCTCCCAGTGGTCTTCCACCCAAGAGACAGATTTATTTTTTATTTTTTATTTTCCACATTTTTATACCACCCTTCCTCCAAGGAGCTCAGAGTGGTGTACATATTTCCTCCCCTCCTTTTGTCCTCACAACAACCCTGTGAGGTAGGTGGGGCTGAGAGATAGTGACTGGCCCAAGGTCACCCAGGAAGCTTCGTGGCTGAGCGGGGATTTGAACCTGGATCTTCCAGGTCTAAGTCCGACTCCCAAACCACTACACCATCCTGGTCCAGATCAGGGCCACACGTTCATTGCTAAAATAATTCTGCAGCATCAGATGCTCCTAGTCATTCGTAGGCACCCATCTCTTAATTAACATATAGTTAGTACTGTCATGGCTCAAAGTCCAGATTCAGGCACTTCTTTATAAGAAGATGTATGACCTTCCCCCAGGTTGTTATGTTATGATTTGTCCCCATATGTTGCCTGATTACACAGGCGTGCACACATTTTGCTTTCTTAAAAGTGAGACCTATTCTTGGATATATTTGGGGTGCTGGTTCCAAAAATGGCATCGGGTTTTGCCCTATCATGTCTAGTTTTGGAGATACAGCATCACCACCTCATAATGAGAGTCAAGCAGCTTCCTTGTGAGGAAGCTGCTTGACTTGCATTATGAGGTGGTGATGCTGTACCCTCACAACTAGACATGGCAAAACGGATGCCATTTTTTTAATCAGTGGCCCAAATTCATATAAAACCACCATAAATTTTGAAAAGAGTTTTTTTTTTACCCTCAAATTTGCAGACCTGTGTTATTGGTTTTATTTTCATCCTCACTTTTGATAGATAGATAGATAGATAGATAGATAGATAGATAGATAGATAGATAGATAGATAGATAGATAGATAGATAGATAGATAGATAGATACCTTTATTGGCATAAACACATCAAACAGACAAACATAAACAAACAACCCAAAAAATCCCCCAACAGATCCAATGACAACAACCAATCTTGCAGAGAATTTCTCCCCAAACTGTCCCACGATTAATCTATACATCAAAACTCATTTCCCGAGTAGCCACCACCACAGAAGCAAAAGTTGCAACATCATCAAGTCTCCCATCATCTTCTGTTGACAGAAGGGCTCGGAGAATATCCGCCTCAATCCAGCCCTGAAAACACGTCAGTATCGAATTAAGGTGTTTCTGACGGAAAGACTCGTGCAGAGAGCATGATAAAAAGATATGCTCAGATGTCTCCACACACTTCATGCCACATGAACAGAGCCTTGCTGAAACAGGTATTCCTTTGTACCGCCCCCATAAAAGGGCAGAAGGGAGAGCGTTACACCTTGCCAGCATAAAAGCCCTTCTTAGCTGTGGGTTATGCAACTGATATAGATAAGTTGACAGCTTCCCAAACTTTATAGGCAGATGGAGATGCAATGGAGAACACGTTGTATCAGCTGCACTGATTAACTCTTGGTGCTCGATGTCGAGAGTTCTCTCCTTAATAGTTCTAAATGCTGCAGCTAACCCCATCATGCCTAGCATCTCACTGTCAAGCCCCATCGATTTTAGCTTTGTAAGCAGAGTAGAAACCCCACAAGGCAAAGATGTGTCTGATAGTAGGTGGTAAATCAGGCTATCACTTGTTGCTTTAAAAAGAATGCCCAGCCAGAATTTGGCAAATCTTAGCCACGCCAATGTATTCAGCCTTATAAGACCGGTTTCAAGGCACAGAGCTGAGTACGGAACACAACGTGGCATACCCAAAATTTTCCTGAGGAAATTAGATTGGATACGTTCCGTGGCAAGGTCTGAATCCTTGAACCAGATCGGGACACCATATAAAGCTTGAGAGACAACTTTGGCCTTATAGGCTTCCAGAGCAGCCGGGACATATCTGTTGCCCAGAGTAAAATAAAATCTCGCAACTCCTGAAGATGAGAGTTTGGCCAAATTAGAAATGGAGCGGCGATGAAAAGCCCACGAGTGCCTGTAATGGAATGTGATGCCCAAGTATTTAAACTGGCGGACTTGTTCAATACTGTTGCCCTTGCAGGTCCAGTTATAGATTTTGTATCTATTTGCAAAAATCATAATTTTAGATTTGGCATAGTTAATGTTCAGTTTGTTGGCTGTTAGGTATTCAGCACATCTATTAAGTAGCCTCAGGAGACCCACACGAGTACGTGAAAGGAGAATCATATCGTCCGCATACAAAAGCAGCGGTACCTGACAGTTGCCCAAACATGGACAGTGACTGTTTACATCCTCCAGGGCCAGGGCAAGATCATTCAAAAATAAATTGAACAATAGGGGGGCCAAAATGCATCCCTGCTTCACTCCTTTATTAACAGATATGGACTGGGATAGGGCCCCAGTTTGCGGGCACCGCACTTTGCAGGAGTTGTTGGTATAGAGGGATCTAATCAATAGCAGGAGTCTTTTTTCTATTCCTTGTGAACTAAGCTTGTTCCATAACAGTTCTCTGTCTACTGAATCAAAAGCCCCTTTTAAATCAATAAAAGCCACATATAATCTTGCTCTGGATACCCTGACTTGTTTGTCAATTATGTGGGAGAGAATAAGACAGTTGTCAACAGTAGATCTGCCTTGCCGGAATCCTCGCTTTTAGATTAGTAATTTTACTGAGCTATTTTATCATGTATAATGGGCATTTTATTATTTTTAAATGATATATACATTATATTTTTATACATATTGTAAGTTTCTAAACTTTTTGTAAGCTGCTTTGAGTTACCCATCGGGGTTAAGAAAAGCAGGGTATACCAACTACTGTACTCTAAATAAATTAAATGCATAGAAGGCATCCAGAAGCACCAAGGATCCTGAGAAGGGGAAGGAGGAGACCCACTCTTTGGATCATCTCAGAGAGTAGCCATGGAGGCAGAGTTATCCTTAGATGAAACGGAAGAGGAACTCCAAGTGACTCTTTTACCCTGTAGGGCTCCCTAGCCACTGGCCCAGGTTGGAGGGGGGCTCCTCCATTGCTGTACTAATGGTACCAACTGGTTGGATATCTGGGTCATCCCTCTCCATCCACCTGGGAAGGACCCTGCTGCCTATCCTGAAGAGCCTTCCCCTGTTGCCTCAATCTGTTGGCTTTGAGAGGGGAGTACCAGGTCTGCATTGTCCTCATGGTCATGGAAATGCCTTCACAGTAGTTGTAGCTAGGTAAAGGTAAAGGTATCCCTTGACATTTAAGCCCAGTCGTGTCCGACTCTAGGGTTTGGTGCTCATACCCATTATGAAGCCGAAGAGCCAGTGCTGTCCAAAGATGCTTCCATGGTCATGTGGCCGGCATGACTCTCCTTGCTGCAGCGCGTAGCTGGACACGTGAATGCGAGTAGATAAATAGGTACCGCTTGCGGGAAGGTAACAGCATCCTCCTCCTCATAAGAACATAAGAAGAGCCCTGCTGGATCAGGCCAAAGGCCCATCTAGTCCAGCTTCCTGTATCACACAGTGGCCCCACCAGATGCCTCAGGGAGCACACAGCCAACAGGATAACCTGCTTCCTGCTGCCACTCCCCTGCACCTGGCACAGAGAAAACCTACTTCTAAAACCAGGAGGTTGCTTATGGCTTGTAACCTGTGATGGTCTTTTCCTCCATGAATCTGTCCAAACCCCTTTTAAAGGCATCTAGGCCAGGTGCCATCACCACATCCTGTGGCAAGGAGTTCCACAGATGAATTACACGCTAGGTAAAGAAATATTTTCTTTTATCTGTTCTAACTCTCCCTCCACTCAATTTTAGTGCATGACCCCTGGTTCTGGTGTTGTGCAAGAGGGAGAAAAATTTCCCTCTATCCACTCTCTCCATCCCATGCATAATTTTATAAGTCTCAATCATGTCCCCCCTCAGGTGCCTTTTTTCTAGACTGAAAAGCCCCAAACCCTGTAGCCTTTCCTCATAAGGGAGGTGCTCCAGCCCACGAATCATTCTGGTCGCTCTTTTCTGCACCTTTTCCAATTCAACTATATCCTTTTTGAGGTGTGGTGACCAGAACTGGACACAATACTCCAGATGTGGCCTTACCATCGATTTGTACAAAGGCATAATGATATCCTCTTGACAGGACAGCCTCATGCAGTGCTTGTAGCAACAGAATCCTCAACCTTGCATCCTGTTGCAACCACCTTATCATTTGCAGTCACTAAGCCCTTTATACTGGGGCCTGCCTTATGGGTATGTGCAGCTCCCCTCCTTTCCAGCCTAGAACCCACCACCCTATTCCTGTTGCCCCAGCAATCAAGAAGTCTGCCTTGGGAGAGGCATAATAAGTAGCCACAGGACCTGACTGTGGCCCACCTACTGGCTGCAGTTCTATCTCTGGGGATAATGACTGGTTTGGTAGCAGTGCCCTTACTCAATTGTCCAGATGACCCTGGTACGGAACTCAATGGCTGTACATGGGGGTGGCAGACTCTCTGGGGAGGGGGCTTGGTGGGCACAAGGATGGGGGCAGCATTGCTGCTCCTGGATATACCGCTATCCTGCTGTTGCTGACCAGATTGTTTCGTTGCCAACGTTATCAGATACTGATATTCCACCCCAGAAATTTTATTTCTTTCCATCATGTCAGCCCCACAGGCTGCCGGAGACCCACCAGACCCAACACAATGCTGCATACTTTAGAAACAGATTGTTGCCCCTTCAACTGAATCCAGTTCTCCTCTAGGAAGATGGGGCCTACAAGACATAGCTTCCTATAGGGAGGCTTCAGATAGTTGGAAGAATATTACTCCAGGTTAGAACCTTCTCTCTCAACTAGGTCTTTCTGATAAGTATTAGTCCTATTTGTCTCCTTGCATCATCTTGCCTGCAACTCTTGAAGACTGCTTTCCCAGATTCTGATGCTCTAAATTGCCTGCTAGCCAGCCAAGCTCAACAACCTTTCCATGGTGAGGTCTGCCTACTCCACAGCCTTAGCCTCGTAGTAGGAGTGGGAGATGGATGGGAAATGGGGTTTGGAAGCTACATGAAAGAATATCAGACCCAGCTTGTTGGATCAGACCAAAAGTTCATCATGTCCAGCAATCTGTTTCTAATAGTGGCATCCAGATGCTTCCAGGAAACTATCAAGCAGTACACCATGACCATTCTTGATTCTTCATCCCCAGCAAAAAACTGAGAAGGGAGGCTTCATTCAGTCATTTTGGGCAGTAGCTTTAGATAGTCCCATCCTCTAGGAAATTGTCTAATTCTTTTTTTAAAGCCATGTAAACAAATGGCCATCACACCACATCATGACAATGAACTACTCTAGAAGTTAATTGTGCCTGTGTGAAGTTTTGTGCAATACATAATTTTCTGGTCTGTCCCAATCCACTTGGGGGGGGGGGTGTCTAGCCTGAAAGTTTCTCTTTTGGCACAATCCTATGCTGTGCCTATGCCGGTGGGGGGCACACTTCAGAGAGAAAAAACAAACCTGGAAATGTCAAAGAGCAGTGGCACAACACCTGACATTTAATGCAAACTATTTGTGTATTGTTTGTGGTATTATTCGAACATACTCCTTAAATTGCCTCTCTTTGTAATTCTCTTCAGTTTTATTAAATGAGTTTAGATGTCTAAATAAAAAGTGATAAATAATAAATTGCTGTTACAGAAAATAAGCTTTAGGTTGCAATCCTCAGCACACGTACTTGGGAGTAAGTCAAACTGAACTCCATGAAACTTACTTTTGAGTAAACCTGTTTAGGATTGGGCTGTAAAGATAGTTATCATGGCATGGGGACCTTACTGTTGACATTATCACAACTGACAGCTTGGTCAGGAACAACCTAAGCCTTCAATCCTATATACATTTACCTGGGAGAAAGTCCTATTGAATTCAGTGGGACTTACGTCTGAGTAGAAATGCCTAGTATTGTGCTGTTAGACTAATTCAGTGTTTCTCAAACTGTGTGTCGGGACGTGACCTGATTTCTGGTGGGTCCCAGGTGATGGAAAGATCAGATAAGTAATTGCCACAAGCCCCGAGGCTATTCAAAAATCAGATAGCTTCTAATTGCCTTTCAAAGAGCTGAGTTCCTGCCGTTTGCAAGCTTGTGTAAATATAGGGAGATATATGCTTGAGCGCCTCGTAAAGGTAGGTGGGTCTCGATAGAGTGTCATTTTAAAAAGTGGGTCCCGGTGCTAAAATGTTTGAGAACCACCGGACTAATTCATTGAGGAGAGATCTATCACTGACTATTAATCATGTTGTGGAACCTCCATATTCAGAGGCGGTCTACCACTTAATGCCAGTTGCTGGAGGGGGTAGACAACAGCAAAGGAAGGTTGTTGCCTTGTTGGCCTGTTTGTGAGCTTCCTGAAGGCGTCTGGTAGGCTTCTGTCAGAAACAGAACGTTAGACAGATAGAACGTTGGCGTGATCCACTAGGGCTCCTCTCACATTCTGATGGAATCAGCCCTTTAAGAAGTTGTTTGGATATATGATGCAAGAGCTCTCTAAAATAAAAGTAAGAAGGAAATGCCATGCATGCAACAGCTGCAATTTTCCTTAGAGGTGAAGATTTTGAGTTTCAGTCTGTTACCGTTTATAAGTTCTACCATCGCTATTATTTTTCTTCATAGTAATGCTAATCATAATAAAAACAGGATCACAAAATATCGGAAACTGCAAACACCAGACATACATATTTTTGCTGGCGCTGAATCTCATCTATAAATTTCATCTATTTCATCTTTACACTGAGGTTGCAATGGCTTCTACCCAAAGGGACGACATTAGTGAAGCCGATGCAATAAATGAGTGGCAGGGCCATTGCCCTGTCACATCTTTCCACAAGATCCCAGAAGGGAGCTGGAGAGTCCTGTGTTTTTCTC
Organism: Plestiodon gilberti rubricaudatus; assembly: GCA_026170595.1. Classification (NCBI taxonomy): domain Eukaryota; kingdom Metazoa; phylum Chordata; class Lepidosauria; order Squamata; family Scincidae; genus Plestiodon; species Plestiodon gilberti. The sequence continues at coordinate 265,590,322 of JANXHW010000001.1, forward strand.
TAGATTCCTTATTTTATTTTGCTCTTGCTTTGATTGGCAAGTAAAAATAGTTTAGAATGAATTTTTATTACCCAGGAAAAAATTATTATTTCACAAAGATTACATTGGAGATGTATTTCATACCTTTAATAACATGTTATTCACTTACAAAGAAATATTTATTCAGCTGTTCTTCTAACTATACCACCATAGAGACATGTGCCCTGTGACAGCAAGAAAAACACTACTGGCTGGGACACGTGACATGACAATATAGGAAGTGAACTGTAGATGCCTTAGTTGCCTCTCAGTACATAAGCGATAGGGGGGGGGATGGGGAGGAGATGGGGTGGAGAGGAGGACAGATCAGGGCTGGGAAGGGGGTGATATCGAAGGCAGCAGTGCAAGCCAATATGATATTCTAATCCCCTTCCTGGTCTTGATCCCCCTTCCCGGGTCCACGCAAACTTGCACCAGCTATAGAGCTGATGCAGGTCCGAGTAGACTCAACGCACCAGTGCTGGCTTACCCTGGGGGAAGGGAAAAAATACCCTTACCCCAAGGAGGCCTCCAGGGGGACGAAACTTCCCCACCAGATTCAGCGGGCATCACATTAGTGTAGCTGCATTGCCATGCAGGGAGTTAAGTAGGCTTGGGCTGTCTGTCTCTTTCAAAGACTGCAACATCAAGTGATGACTGGCATTTATGAAGTAGCCATGACAGATCAAACACTATAGCATAGAGTTTTCATATCACCTCAAATACAAGGGAGCTTCCTTCCCAAGGCTACTAGCTGTTTCAAGGGGGAGAGAGGGCAACTTTTGTCAGAACTTAAATATCCCCTCCCATTAAATATCCCCTCCCATTATGCCTTGGTCCTGATTCTGATTGCCCACCACAGCTACTATTTGAGTTTAAGGCAGAAAAATTGACAATCTAATGATGCATTTGATGTCACATCTGGTTTAATGTTAGCATACAGAATAAAATCCAGCATGTCAGTTTCTATCAAGATATTGCCTGGGACAAAAGACTGAGATGGTCTGAATAATAGTAAGTACTACTGTATACTTGGACAAAAACTTTGAATTTTGGCAAAGAAAAAACTTTTATTGAGGTTTATGTTGCTTTCAGATGTGACCATGTTAAATGCTGGGCTGCTTCAAGTTCCTTTCTTTTGACTAGTTCTGATAGTTCTAATAAGTGGGAAAAAGCAATTATTAGTTATTATCTTCAGACATGAACAATTATTGTTTACATAATATGTGCTTTGATTAAAATACCAAAACAAGAAATGAGGAAGCACTTGTGTTTCTTTGGGAAAACATGCTTTAAATAAAGAAATGATTCTTGCAAAAAGAAAGTATTCAATAGAAAATAAAGCTCAGAAAGAAGAGATTCTTTCGAAAATTGTACAGTCAAAAGATAATTAAGTTTATGCAGGCCACTAAAGAAGTGTCTTGAACAAACAACACTTACTTAAAGGTTAATAGGATAACAACATATGCAAAAATCAGTTACAAATTAACAACTTTCTGCAAAGACTCACAATCCAATCCAGTCCAATCGAGGTACAGTCCAATCAAGGTCTCCTCGAGGGAAGGGGATGATCGTCGCTTTCCTCCATGTCAAGCCCCAGTAGCCCCTATGGGGCTACTCGGAGGCACGCCAGCAAAATGGCTGATGCAGCTCCGAGAAACCCCATGTTGGGCTTTCAAGCCTGGGACGGGGGTTAGGATTTGGCGGAGGCCTCCTCTGCCGAGCCTGCCCCCCTCCCGGGCGTGATCTGCCCTCCCCCCCGCCCTCTCCTCACCCCGGAACGCCTCCTCCCTGCCTCCCTGCTACCCTCCCCCTGCCTAGCTCACCTTCCTCTGGCGGGCACAGCTCCATCCCTAGTGGAGGCCTGCCGACACTGGCCTCCACGGTGGCAAGACAGGCCTCCATGCTGTTGCAACGTGCTTTACAGCACGTTTGTGACAGCCCGAAGCCCAGTCCCACTGGCAAAGGCATAGGATTGGGCTCTCAATCAGGCCCAGCCCGCCCATGAGGCTGACTGAGGTGCTCACCTCAGGTAGCAGACCAGCAGGGGGTATCCTCCTCCATCTGCCCACTCACCTCCACTGCTCCTCCTCCATCCATTCCTTGGACATTCTAGCCCACTACTCTTCTCTCCTCCAAACATCCTCTTCCATTCCAGCCCCCTCTTCCTTTTCCAATCCAGGGACTGGGAAGAGCAGAGGTTGGCACATTTCCAGTTAAGGAAGGCTGCATTTAACATGCCCTCAAGTGCCAGGAGGTCCTGGACTGGCCCTGGGTTCAATCAATCTATATTATAAACCAAAATATCATTTTTCAGGGTACAAAGTACTACATAATATTTGTCTGAAATTCAAATATTGGTCTTTCCATCTTGGAGGAAAGGCCTCCATTTTGTTATGGAGCCAACTTTATATCCTGAGTCCCTCTTTCAGCTTATATAGAGTGTCATTTCATTTTCAGCTAGATTTGTCCCTGAGGAGACATTTCTTGTTATAAAAGTGAGCCCTATAGTCTATAAATGTGTACAGAGAGCAGCTATGAATGCTGAACTTCTCTGACAAGAAGATTCTAGATAATATTGTTGACTAGTGGGGAGAAGGATTTGTGCAATAAGCAGATATATACAACATGAATCATCAGTTGCAAACCAGAGGATGTAAAATACTCTTTCAGGATGACAGCTTCCACTATAAAAGCTGGAGATAGACTTGGCATGTTATAGCATCTTGTGGGAATATAAACAAACATTAGGTGACCACACCACTGGAACCAGCTGCATGGGACGAAACATGAAGTGATGTCACTTTCCAGTCAGAATTCAAAGACATCATAATGTGGAATATGCACCAGGGCAAAATTCTGCCTTTATGACAGGAAAGAAGACAACTCAACCTTGATCTACTAAAGTTTATTTGGCAAGCTTTGGACTACTAGTAAACATTAATCTGCTCTAAACCACAAGCGATGGACAACATGGTGGTTACCTCACAACCAAATACCAATACCATTATGTCAGTAATTCTTACAACAACACAGTAAGATACATTAGTTATTATCCCCATATTGCAAATAGCAGGTTGAGACCTACGTGACAGATACAGTCAGACCTTTCTACCCATGGTTTTTCCATCCACGGATGGAAACATGGGTGGCAAAAGTGTGCAAGAGGGAGTCCAACCGCACCACATTACCTATTTTTTCAGCATTATTGGGGGCCTGCCAACTACTTCCCACCTCCTGCATGCATCCAAACTGCTGAAAAATGAAGGGGAAAAAAAACCACACCCAGGAATCTATCGGGTGTCTGCCAGCCACTTCCCAGTGTGTTTAAACTGCTGAAAAATGCAACCAGGAGTCTCTGGTGCCATCTACAGGTTGCTTCCGGTAGCAGTTTTTCTTTTTTCAGTCAGTTTAAGCAAACGCAGGAGGAGGGAAGTACCGAAAATATTGGAAAAAAGCATGTGGCACCACTCCCCGCCCCGGTTCTCCTATAACACTTTTTTTTTTAATCCACTGGAGTTCCGGTAACAGAATCCCAATGGATAAAAGGTCCGACTACTGGCTTGCCAAAGTACTTGTTTCCTAAAACACATGGGCCCTGCATGTTCTTCTTTTCAAATTTAAATAGCCACAAGAGGGGCAATCAGAATCAGGACCCTGAGGCATCCCTGAAGCATCTGGTGAGGCTACTGTGAGATACAGGAAGCTGGACTAGATGGGCCTTTGGCCTGATCCAGCAAGACTCTTTTTATGTTCTTATGACCACAGGGTGTGTGTGTGTGTGTGGGGGGATATTTACACCTTTCCCCCTATGCTTCCATAAGTTCCATTTGCACAAATGAGAGCTTTCTTCCTGGAGGTAACAAGTCCAGGGAGTCTGGGAGACTTTTTTTTTTTTTTTGCTTTTTGTTTGTTTGTATCCTACTTCACTCAGGAAGATTGTGGAGGATAGGAAGGCCTGGCGGGATATGGTTCATGGGATCACGAAGGGTCGGACACGACTTAACGACTGAACAACAACAACAAAATCCTACTTCAACCAACAAGGCTCCCAAAACAGCTTATAGGAAATCAATAAATGGGAAAATCATTACAATAAAAACAGTATGTGCAGAGGGATTATGTTGCCTTGGCTTCTTGTTCTCCTCCTCCTCCTCACAGTCCAGGTGGTGGTTCTATGGCCACTGTGAGAGGCCCATACACCTTGAAAGGTATCCAGCACATGGAGATGGAGATGCTGCTGCCTTTCCCTCCTCCTTCTTTGCCTTCTCCTCCTTACAAGGCAGTGGGTGGTTCTATGGCCTCTGTGAAGGGAGAGAGGTCCAGTTTTGTTGGGACCACAGCACAAGGGAAAAAGGATTAAATTCCCTCTAACCATTGTCCCAATCCATCTTGAAACTGCTCATTTAACATGTAGTTTAGCCCTGAGGCTTAATGTATTCATGGCTAAGGTGAGATCTGAATGAATGTTTTCTTAGGTCATCATGCACATAGCCAGAACCAGCTCTGCCACGTGACTTCAGCAGTAACTCTCAAATGCAGCCCAAGGAAAGGGACATTTGCTTTCCCACGTGGGAATTCCACACAACCTGTGTCCCAATGAAACCCACATTGAACTGCCTTTTCCTCAGTACACACTTGACACTGGTCTTTTCATTTGCACTGTATATGTAATGGCAGGCATGACTGTCTACATTTTCCATTTACAGCATGTATTAAAAAGCATGGACCGGTTTAGAACTATTTCTCTGCCTAAATACAGAAGCCAGAGATGCTATGGAGGAAATGAAGTATTCAGTTTGCCCATCCATAGTGTACAAAAGAGCTCAAAACGACACCAACCCCTGTTGATGTTTACAGATAAACAATCTTTTCTTTTACAATGATCTTTTTTCAAACATGGCCTCTTCTATAAAACTGAGTAATGGTTTGTCTAGTTGCTCATTCTCATTTATGTGAAGAATGCTTCAAAGTTGCCAGCTTGTCTCTTTGCAAATTCAGTTATGTTAGTTGTGTGAGGGGGAGAAGGAGAGAATTAGGAATAACTCCAAGACCACCAGAAGTCTTTAGCATAAATCAAAATGCAGAGATATTAAGCTGCTTTTATTCTGTGTGGCTTACTGAGAAGAAAGGAAACACAGTGAATCTCACTTTTTTTTTCTCCTCTCCTAATTTGAAAGGATTTTTAGGCAGGACACGATGCTTACCAAATACCAGAGACCAGCAGCTTTCAAAATGCATGGAACTAAGAGTGTTTAGCGTTAAACACCTGGAGCAGAAGACATCTCAGGGCAGTGGCGTCGCTGAAGGGGGTGCGGAGCTGTAAGTGACGCACGACGCTGCAACGCGCCATGTAAGCGGCCTCTCCCACCTGCCATCGGAGCCATTCGGGGCAGCGACGGCAACATGAGACTCCGTTGAGCTCCTGTGCATTGCCATTGTCTGCCGCAAATGGCTCCAACATTGGGTGGGAGAGGCTGCTGTGCGTTGCAGCATCGTGTGTCACTTACAGCTCCACACCCCCGCCAACAACACCACTGTCTGAGGGTCAAACTAAACATTGTTTTAAACAGCACTTGTGGCCTTTTGTTTTCTTCTTGTTTTGGTTTTTTTTGCTAAATACCGGTAACAACCACCGGGGGGGGTGTATCCAGAGTGAGACCATAGAGTGTGGGAGGGCCCCACTCTTTGCACAATCACAGCATGGATCTAGATCAGATCCCCCTGTTACATGGTCAATATCTTATTTCTGTTTTATTCAAGGCATGCAGGAGACATGCACTTAAATATGCAGAGTACATTATGAGAAATGCAGGGCTGAATGAATCGCAAGCCGGAATCAAGATTGCCGGGAGAAATATCAACAACCTCAGATATGCAGACGATACCACCCTAATGGCAGAAAGTGAAGAAGAACTAAAGAGCCTCTTGATGAGAGTGAAAGAGGAGAGTGCAAAAGTTGGCTTGAAACTCAACATTAATAAAACTAAGATCATGGCATCGGGTCCCATCAATTCCTGGCAAATAGAAGGGGCAGAAATGGAAGCAGTAACAGATTTTACTTTTCTGGGCTCCAAGATCACTGCAGACGGAGACAGCAGCCATGAAATTAAAAGACGCTTACTCCTTGGAAGGAAAGCTATGGCAAACTTAGACAGCATAATAAAAAGCAGAGATATCACCATGCCAACAAAAGTTCGCATAGTCAGGGCGATGGTGTTCCCAGTAGCAATGTATGGTTGCGAGAGTTGGACCATAAGGAAGGCTGAGCGCCGAAGAATAGATGCTTTTGAACTGTGGTGCTGGAGAAGACTCCTGAGAGTCCCTTGGACTGCTAGGAGATCAAATCAGTCAATTCTAAATGAAATCAAGCCTGACTGTTCCCTGGAAGGACAGGTACTAAGGCTGAAACTCAAATATTTTGGCCACCTAATGCGAAGAGAGGACTCTCTGGAAAAGACTCTGATGCTAGGAAAGATTGAAGGCAAAAGGAGAAGGGGAAGGCCAAGGATGAGATGGTTAGACAGCATCACCGATGCAACAAACATGAAAATGAGCGAACTCAGGAAGATAGTGGAGGACAGGAAGGCCTGGCGGGATATGGTTCATGGGATCACGAAGGGTCGGACACGACTTAACGACTGAACAACAACAACAACAAACTTGGCGCTAGGTGCCTGGTACGGTACTTGGTGGGGAAATCTGGATTGGGAACATGATGAGCCCCTCTACCCCCATGCTGTGGTTCCAATCCAAATCCTGCCCAACAGTTGCTAAAAAGTAAACACCCAAGCACAGCAGGGCCAATCATATGCTAAAAATGTCTATGGTGACATAGTGTTACCCTCAGTTTCTTAACTATGGAGATTGTGCTGCAGTACTTACAGTGCCCTCGCTACACTGCCACAAGAATTCCCACTTATCCATGTGTTGCTTAACCATGGTGTTAAATCTCATCAGCGCTGGCCATATAACATTATAGCAACAAAGCACTCAGATTTCTCATGTTGAAGTAATATTTGGAAATCTAAGAAGCTGCCTAATACTGAGTCAGACCACCAGGCCATCTAACTCAGTACGGTTTACTCTGCCTGGTAGTATCTCTCCAGGGGTTGTTCCAGTCCTTCCTCGATGTGCCAGGGACCTTCTACATGCAAAGATGCTACTCTGCCACTGAACTTAGAGCCTCCTCCCCAAAAATCCACCAAGAAATTGAATGGGAAAACTGGAAATTCTGTTAAATTTTGCATTTTTTTCCCCAAAAATGTTGGTTCAACTCCATTATTGCATAATGTACAAAAATCACTTTAAAGCCACAGAATCACTTTTAAGTGATAAAGAAGATCTTAATCAAGGAACTATAAAATCACACTAAAGTTTCAGGATGCTTGTCATTTTAGCATCCCATTTTGATTAGTCCTGGAGCCAGTTCAAACAGTCAAAAGGGTAAATGGTACAGTCATCCATACAACTGTACCACCTCAAGGGCTTCTAGCCTAGTCTTTTCCCTGTCATGTAAATGAACTACTAATGAAGGCAGTTACTACAACAAAAAATCCAAACTGAAGGCCATCCTAATAACCCTACCACCACAATACTCCCCTTCCAAAAGCTGAACACAAACACCAGGTTTCAAGCAGTCTCCTGCAGGAGTATAGGATAGGGGCCAAGTAGACCTTAATGGGGAGGGTATTCCACAGAGTCGGCATCATCACCACCAAAAAGGCCCTACTCCTGGTAGATGCTCATTACACCTCTGAGGGTAAGAGGGTACATATGGGAGGAAACAGTTCTTAAGATATCTAGAGTGTGGATAAATTATTGGGTGCAGATGTCCTGTTCAAATTCTATTTATATCATGATAACCTGTGTAAGGATTTATGAACATAGGAAGCTGAGTCAGATCATTGGTCCATCTAGCTCAGTACTGTTGACACTGAATGGCAGTGATTCTCCAGACAGGAATCTTCAGACAAGAATCTGAAAAAATCTTCAGACAAGATTTTTTTTTCTGCTCTTCCTGAAGTCTGATTCTTGCCAATCCTGATCCTTGCCAAGGGTTCCATAATTCCAATATTTAACATGCATCTGAAAAATTGCTATAGTGGGGTATTTAACTTCAATGTTGACAAATTGACCAGCAAGACTAGCAGTGGCAGGGACATATTTAGCTGGCTGAAACCTGGGTGAAGAGGCCAGTACTGGCAACTTAGGAAGGGAGGTGGAGGACCAGAGGAAATCCTGATTGGATGGACAGATTGTACTGCAGGATGCGGTGAATGTTTTCCCATCGTTTACCCAGAAAAGGAAGGGACAACTCTAGGAAGTTTAGCCTTTGAAGCAATTCATGGCAAAGTTTGGGAATCCCTGCTGTAGTACCATAACTGTAAAACTTCTTGAACAAACAAGTAACACTGATGTAAGTGTAGCTTGGCCTGCACTAGTGTCTTTTAAAGATGATACCTGGAGTTTTATCACAGAAAATGAACACATCATGGCTCATAATCGTCATAAAAGAGAAAGTCAAACATTTAATTTCACATGGGTTGCAAAAGGTTGCTCAAAAGGCATTTTATATACTGTACTCTCATAGTGTTTAGCCATCATCTCGTTTCTGTTTTTTCATCCACTATAAAAGATAGAGATGGGCAAGCTCCACACGCCCACTAACATTGCATTGGCTCAGAAAATAAGTTGAACTACTACCAAAAACATCAGAAATAGCTTGGCTTATTTTTCAAGTTAATCTAATATTTGGAAGTCAGGTACTCTTGTGCTAGCCTTTTGAAAAAAATATTTCCCAAGGGTCACTGGGACTTTTCCCCCTTATGCTTGTAATAAGGGTGCTGGAGGCAGAGAGGGAGAATCAGCCACTGTTGCTGCTCTGGATAGGAAACATTTTGCTGAAAAGGAAGGGAGAGGGGTTTGGGGAATTGGGTAGCTGCATAAGTGGGATGGAGGGGCTGGGGGCATAAACGAGGAATTCTCGTTTATTAATCTGAGCTGGAGAAGAACTTATGTGCTTACAATGCTCACTTTTCTTTGGCATAAACATTACGAGCATATGAAGTTCTTTTCCAGCCTGGCCAACTTCATCAGCACCGCTCTAATGAAAGACTTTCAATCACAAAGAAGTCCAGAGCTGTGAAACAGAGGCTGAAATATATCATGCTTAAAGGGACAAGGAGGTAGAAAGCCCTAAAAGCAAACCTTAAAAGTCAAAGTTTATTGATGTTGGATGGATATATACACCGATATACATTGATGATGGACAAATAATCAACTGGAACAGTACAATGGTACAATAGAGATGTTGTAAGCATTCTATTCATAATGGCTGTGATCCAAGGAGTGGATGCGCACATGTGGGAAAGAACAGCACATACAACTGGAGCTTTGCTTTTCACTTGTGTCTACAGCCGTTCCCACTAATCAACACACAAGCCACGCTACAATCTAAAAGTGTCTTGTCTGTTTGGCAGAGGGAACTGACGCAGCAAAACGTGAAAGCACAGCTTTGGCTGTATGTGCAGTTTTCTCTCACAGGCGCATATGTGTTCTTTGGATGCCAGCCAACGAATTCTGTTTCACCAAATAGAAATGCTATTGAAAAAGATTGGTAAAAAGTTACAAAAATCCCTTCATGTCCGTAAACCTATGACTTGTGATAGCTGAATACAGGCCAATGATAACATCAAGGCAAGTAAGTAGCCAGCAGGAAAAACTGATAAGATAATTAGGGACACTGTCTTATATATTAGAAGTAGTGGAACTGACTGGACAGACTCAGATTCCAGAAGGGGAGGCCATTGGATATAGGACCAGGAAGTCTTGGGCAGAAAATCTCAATGAGGAGTTCCTCCCTTACTGCAACATGCTGGTGGTAGACCCTTCCTCTTACCTGATGCTTGTATGTACTTTGTCGTACTTAAGCATCTTAAACATGCTGGAAATATATTGCGACTAGTACAGGGTCATCTTATGTGAAGATCATTAGGAACATAGCCAAATGGAATTTTCAGAAACCTTTTTGAGCTTAATATTGCTCCGGCAAACCAATGCTATTATCATAAAGCCTTTTGTCAAAGTACATGGACTTGACTTTATTTTTATCTCAAGCCTCTTTCTTTTAACAGGAAAGTTAAGAATCGGTACAGACATTCCTTACATGCAGTAGTCTTTTCATGTACATATGCAGAAAGAAAGCTACAAACAAGCTTTCTTTCTACTGTTATTTGCAGCTCCTTTCGCCACAAAAATCCAACAAATGCAATTACATTCTCAAGAGGATTTTGTAACATTGACTTGGAATGTACTCTGGAGCATAAAGCGGTGTAATAAAACTTATATAAAACAGAATTCAAATATAAGACATGTGTTCTATATTTATATGTCCAAAATCAGTATTCCTAAGAGGTTAAATAAAAGAGAGAGTTCACATCGCACATTCAGAGTCTGTCGGAGTACTGGCCTCTAGAAGTTAAACACATAGAGGGGTTGGGCCAGAAGCCACAATCATAATTCCCCCTTCCCATCTACTTGTATATTTCCACCCAGTCTGACCACCTGCACAGGGCTACTTAGCAGTAAAATTTTGCTATAAATAACTGCTTCTGGGGCAAATAGCCACTTGTAGTGGGGGGGGGGGGGACTGTCAGTAGAAAGATGACACAAGGAAGAGTGTTTAAAAAAAATTACCCACACACTGTGGTCATGATCCATATCCCCCACCCATGGCTATTTTTTTGTGGAAAAAGAGGCACTCTTAGTTTTAAACTAATCTCATAAAACAAGCTGTACAGTATAGGCCCTTATCAGGGCCGGCCAATCCATGTGGCCAACTTATGCAGTTGCTTCAGGCAACAGATTGGGGGGGGGGACCTATCTCTGTCCACCTACTTGGCTCATCTGCTCCTCCTTCTCCTTCCACTCTCTGTATTGGAAAAAGAAAGAGGGAGACAGAGAGAAAACGGAAATGTGGAAGGAAGGAGAGTGCTAAGCCCTAATATTGGAGAGTGGGAGGAGCAGAGGCTGGCCCATCATCAGGTAAGGAGGGGGGAGCATTTGGCATGCTGCCTCAGACATAAGGTGGTCTTGGGCTGGCTCGAGTCCTTACTTAATTCACAGCGCAATCCTGTGTAACCTTACACCGGTGTAACAGCAGATGCACTTAACAGATGCATCTACAGTTATACAGGGTTGTTACACAGGGTTGCGCTGTAAGAGCTGTTTTTTGTGGACTAGAAGCTGGATCATTGGGCCTGTTCTGTTGTGTACCTGTTCTGTGTTTTTGTAAGGGCTTCTCTTGGCAAGTTGAGCAAAAGGAGCTTGTGCTATTCTAGGTGCAAGAAGACAAAGGGACAAGTCCAATAGAAATACCAACTGCACCATGATTCGGAGCTCCAACTTTAGCATCCATAGCTTCCCCCCCCCCCCTGTTTACTGTACCCAGTGACTCTGTTTACTAACTAGTCCTTTTCTGTTTTTCCACATCAATAGTGATTCCAGAGATCCCAGACAGAATTCCATACAGGAGAGGATTTGACTTAAAAAAAAAATCAAAATATCACTGAAAGGCTTGGAAGAAAACAAACATTTCATAATCAATATTTCAAAGTAATTCCAAGAATATGAGAATATTGGCTCATGTTAGACACTTAGGCAAGTTGTTCTCTCAGTCTGAGACAGGCACATACGAATTTTAACAAAACATTGGTTTTTATGGGGTTTTTTGCAAACTTTCATGGGAGTGATCCAAAAACTTATTTGCACCATATAAAGTTATTGATGTGCATACAAGGTAAATAAGTAAATAAGTTAGCAAAATATCTTTTCCAGACCTACCACTGCTTACTCAGAGATTCACCAGACTGTTTCCCTTTCTTTCTTTCTTTCTTTCTTTCTTTCTATTTTTGCAAGCCCTTTCCTTTGGCTCTGATCTTTTCTTCAGCACTTTTTGCCTATCCAAAGTATGAAGACGGTAAGCTTAAATCACTCGTTTTGTTTATGTGGCAACAAGTTCAGAGTCCTGGATGAAAAAAATGTTCTTGGCCTTGGACGAAGCAGGCCTGGAGATGCTTCCATCTGTTTTAAATATGCCACAAATTGTAGTATATGGAAACCATTGCCTTCAAATAGTAGCCAATTTGCTATATTAAAAAAACACAAGGGTGATTCAATTGCAAACTATTTTTCATGTTTGTATGTAGATTAGATTTGAAGGAGTCCTTTTAAGGAAAGCATTCCAATATTTGTTTGACTGTATCCTATTGATCAGAAAACATTTAAATAGTAGAGCCAAAAATGACAAAATAAAGTAAATATTTTGAAAATGCACTTGTGTGTGAATCAATAGAAAGTGGTAGGGCAAAGCAAAGATATAGAATTAAGTCATTTGAACGTTTCCCATTTGGTTCCGTTGAGTCCTTAGAGGTACGGCCGAAAGTAAATAGTTAAAAAAAAATGGCTTCCCCCAATTTTCCTGGAATTTTTTTGTGGAAAGTAGACAGATGGAACTATGTTTTAAAACAATTTTCAGAGTTCTAGGGTCACCCCACTGACCCCCCCAGAGGAGCAAAGATCACTGTTTTTAGGGAAAATGAGGCACAGGAATCGGTTGCGGGGCACCCCCTCCTCACTGAAATGAAAAATGAAACTCTGGCTTTGTTTTCATGGCCAGGGCCCTGGCTTTTGAATCCACCTTGTTTGGAGCACCTCTGGTGCAGGGGAGCAGCTGTACACAGCTGTAAACAGGCGCAACATCAGGCATACCTCAAAGGACTCAACGGGACTTAATGGGTGGCAGAATTGGCCTGTATAGACCTGCACTCACAACTAAAGCTGCAGGATTTCAAGGATTTGAAGGGTCATAAAACAAAAACCCTTGAAGGAAGGGACTTGTAACTTGAGGTACACTTAGCTGAGACATCCCCCTAAACACCCCTAAAGCCCTGGAGCTGTGTGTAAAACACAACTATGTTTGTTTGAGTATTTTCGTGCTGAACTCACAACTAAATCTGCGTATTTCAAGAATTTAAAGGGCCATTAAAAAAACCCTTGAAAGAAGGGACTTGAAACTTGAGGTACACTTAGCTGAAACATCCCTCTAAACACCCCTAACGCACTGGAGCTGCGTGTTAAACACAACTATGTTTGTTTGAGCATTTTCGTGCTGAACTCACAACTAAATCTGCGTATTTCAAGAATTTAAAGGGCCATAAAAAAAATGCTTGAAGGAAGGGACTTGTGACTTGGGGTACACTTAGCTGAGACATCCACCTGAACACCCCTAAAGTCCTGGAGCTGTGTGTAAAACACAACTATGTGTTATGTGTTTGTTTGAAATCTTGTGTTGTCAGGTCCATGCTTTACATAGGAATGAATGGACGAGTTGAGTTGACCTTAATTCCCGTTGAGTCCCGAAAGCACCGCCTATGCTCCAGGTGCAAGGTACACCTGGGAATTTTTCTGCAGGTGGTTTTCTCTACACGGGGGTCCCTTAGACATGTGGATCACACTGACATTTGGGAATTCTGGGAAATTCATACCACGGGATCAAATTTACTGGCTGTTGATTTTGTTTTTCGGAGCCAAGCTTAAATCATGTGTTTCAGTAATACATATGGACCCATAGCACGAAAAGGGATCCTAAGCGTTCAGCATCATATTGGGCTACATTAACTATTGATTTGACTCAGTAAGGTTGGTCTATTATAATTTGTTCCTAATCGTTTACCAAATGCATGTGAGAGAAGGAGACCGGATGCGAGGGCTCTAATAGTGTAATTGGATTTTGCATTTACGAAGAATCAAATGAAAGTTGGAATGAGAAACTAAACACTTTCCTGTATATGGCCTGAATGACCCACTGGCTTTGCTTATATGAGAAATGCACTGCTTCTCCAGTAGATTTGGGCTCACCTCGGGGTAAGGGGACATTCATCCCCTTCCCCCGGTGTAAGCACCAGAGGCCCCACAAGGCCTCCCCGGACACACACCAGCTAAAATAGCTGAGGAGGCCCATTGGGGCCCCTGCTGCTTACACTGGGGGAAGGGGATGAATGTCCCCTTACCCCAAGGTGGGCCCAGACCACGCTGGCTCAGCCCGCATCCTGTGCAGGATGCAGCGGCCAGCCATTTAGGCCGGCCACTGCAACTTGTGCAGGATTGTGCTGTAAATCTAACTGAACTCAATGAGACTTACTACTGAGTAGATATGTATAGGATTGCGCTGTTAAGCTGTGTTCACATGAACAAACTTTTGAAAAGCGTTCAATATTTCTGTAGGATTTATTCAAGTGAGCATGCCTTACTCTTGCACTATTTATACACATTCTATGATCAGAAATAAAATATGTAAAACAGTACCTGATTCTGAATATTTTCAAACAAAAACAAGCCAGTACTCAGATATTTTGAAATGATGTAACTACTTTCGTATGAGTTTCAGTAATAATTAAATCACTACTATGCTATATTTTCTGAACTTACTGACTTCATTATCATTTTTCACAGCTTTTTGCATATGATAGGAATGTGGTTGATTCACTGACCTTTTCTGTCCCCTCTTGTGACTCAGAAATGCATTTCTTCATTTAATAACTTCCAAGGTGTATGAGTCACCTCCAGAAGGTTTTGCTGGCTGCAATCAAAACTGACAAAACTATACATTTTCCCATTTAGAATTAACCATTAGGCGCTATTCAAAACATTGCCTGTTTGGGGATAAATACTACTATTAGGATTTAATTAAACACTTAATGGCTGATATTGCAAGAACTGACAAAAATTAAAGTGATATTCTAACACTTCATTTTTAATAGATAAATGTGTACTTCTTGAAGTTTTTAGTTCTAATAAGTGCAGGAATTCAGTCAGGCCGCATTCATGATTTCCCAATATACGGTATATCCTGAGATATGCTGATATTGTCAAACCCAAAAATGGGGTGCTGGCTGGAATGAGGCTGCTATGAGGACCTTTGGATGCCAATTCCCAAGACTCAGTTGGGAAATGTCTCCCTAAAGAGGTAGTGGGTCTTATCCCCTCCATTAGAAGAAGGTCAGGTCCAATCAGTGATAATGAATAGAAAGGCATTTTATTGATTTACAGCAAGAGGTATTTAAAGGTGCAATCCAAACCTACTTAGTCCGCCGTTGTAACCAGTGGCCCAGCGAAAATGGGAGGCCCCAGAACGGAAAGGGGATTCAAATCCCCTTTGAATTCCCCTTTTGGAGGGGATTTGAATCCCTTTTCCGTTCTGAGGCCTCCCGTTTTAGCTGGGCCGCTGGTTACAACGGCGGCCTAAGTAGGTTTGGATTGCGCCCTAATTTGCCTAATTTATTACATCCTCACATGCAATCACGCACTTCTTTTACCCTGACTAGACAGTTTCAGTTGCAGCACTGAGAGCACTGGCATCGCTCCCGCGTAGCGGGGGTAGCGGGTCGCTATGGGGTGACGCGCGCAAAGGGGTGACGCCCGAACCCCCCGGGCGCCACCTCCGTCGCCCTCCGGACGCTCCGAGGCCAGCCTGGGATCCGGCCTCGGAGCGTCCGGAACGGTCGGCGCTCCAGGGCCTTCTGAAGACCCAAGCGTCAATTCGGGTATTTTTAGTGTTTTCACGCATGCGCAGAGACGAAACCGGTCTGCGCATGCGCGAAAACACTAAAAATACCCGTATTGACGCTTGGGCCTTCAGAAGGCCCTGGAGTGCCGGCCATTCCGGACGCTCCGAGGCCAGCTCCCAGGCCGGCCTCAGAGCGTCCGGAGTGCGACGTGAAGGGGCGGGTGGCACCCCAAAAAATCGGAGGCAAAATTCAGGGGCATCACGGGTGACACGCGTTACCCCACCTTGGGGTGTCGCGTGTCCTAGTGACGCCACTGACTGAGAGGGCAGTCCCAGAGGTTTCCTCCAGGTAAGACATAGGTGGCCAACCCACGGCACGGGTGCCACTTAGTGGCATGCCGAGCCTTTTTAAGTGGCACGCACTGCCATTCCTGCTCAAGACCAGTGCTGAAGTTCCTCTCTCAAGTGGCACGCTCAAGATTATCTACATAAAATGTGGCACATGGCCACCACTGAGGTAAGAGAACGTTTGATCTGCAGCAGATCACCTAACACATAGTTTTGACAACAAACTCTTACAAAATTGTTTCCTTGGGCATCCATGGTGGAAATGTCTTACATCCCCCACTTACAAATATGAAATGCTAAAAAAAAATTGAAAGCTGACACTGATGACCAAGAGAATAAAAGATGAAGAAAAAAACTTGCATTGAATTGAATACTTTCAGATCCTTCTGCTAGAAAGTCTTTCATGTTTAGCTCTACAGCGCCATTCAACATCCCATTCACAATTTTGCACCTATCATTGGCATGATCCGGCCCATCAAGCACTGTTAATTCCCATTTATTTCAATGGGAGTGATTCAATCACATGGTTAACTCTCCCACCAAAGTGCTTAACTGTGGCCGGATTGTGCCCATCTGTTTTAGGCCCCAATTCAGTTAGCCAGTGTGCATCATTTGTGACCCACCAAGCTGAATGCAACTCATCAGCCATTTCTGCAATCCTGGGAAGGCAGAAAAACAGGAGGTTTACGGAGTTCTTATAGGCCCACTACACATGGCCAGTGGGCTGCATTTAGCTTAGTGGGCTATGCATTCCATGGACTTGCAAGTAATTCACCAAAGTATTCATCAGTTTTTCTTCGGGAAACAAGTATACGTTTTTAGTCTGATGAAAACTGTGACTCCCTTGACACATCTTGAGTCACTGCTTCAGTTTGGCAAAGTCCGCTGCTGGCTCTGAGAATATACGCTGGAAAGTGTCTGAGGTACGGCAGCTCACAGTTGGACTTATAAGGAGCTATATAGTTTATGTTCAGTTCATGAATAATAAAACTAGTTGCTTCCAATACACTAATGATGCTGCACAGATCATGGATGACGCTCTACTACGTTTTTTTGAGCCAGAAGACATAGTTCAGTTCAAACTAGTTTTGTCCAATTTTCTCTCAACAAGCAGCACAGCCTGTTCAGATGTTCAGTAAATTTTCTGGCTTGATGCATTCCATCATATGTCTATTGAAATGGAATGTACGTGACGTTCGGTAAGACTGATGAGGATCATAAATCTAAGTCCCAATTCATATCTATTTAGAAGCAACAGTCTTCATGTCTGGGAAGAACAGGGAAAGGTTGTACAATACCAATGGGATGGCTGTACATATAGGCCATTGCTTGGAGTACACACACCATATGTTATTTTAGGTACTTGGTGATAGCAATAACTCCTAAGCTGCTCCTCCATCATGCCAAGGCTGTCTCTGATGCATAAATGTCTGTATCAGGTCTGATGGCCCAATCCTATTCATGCCTTGAGGAATGAATATTCCGGCGGCATAAGGCCCTTTACCACTGGCACTGTCACAAAATGCAACACACCATTTGGTGCGGCCTAGCCGTTGCCGCAAACAGCCAATGGCCGGGTCCACCCGCCAGCAGATCGAGGACACCCGCCAGCACTGGTGAGTCAACGCAGGGGCTGGGAGAGAGGCAGAGAGAAGCAGAATGGGGCAGGGAGGGGAATGAACGGGGCAGGGACTGAGGTGGGGAGGAGGTCAGATTGGGGCCAGGAAGGGGATGTTATAAAGGACAGTGGCACACACCAATATCCTATCCACCTTCATGGCCTCAATCCCCCGACCCAGGTCCACATGGACATGTGCCAGCAATATAGCTGGTGCACACCTGAGTATACCCAGTGGGCTTACCCCTGGGCAAGGGAACTAATGTTCCCTTACCCAGAGGAGGCTTCTAGAGACTGAGACTCCCCCCGCACCACATATAGCCCGCACCACATTTGCTGCACCACTGCGTGGGGAGTTAAGTAGGATTGGGCTGTGAATCTTCTAATCTGACCCGCATCCTCACATTTAATTTCCTTGTGCTATTAGGGGAATCTGAAAAATACCATAGTTGGCATCTCCAATGTCTGGAAACCTAGTGGCTCTAGTTCATGCAAACTTATGCTAAGACACATTATGTTAGTCTTTAAGGTGCCATGAGATTTTTTTTTTTTTAAAAAAAATCTGCAATACAGCTACCCCTCTGGAGGATATACTCATTAATTTCAGGACTTCTTTGTGCTCTACTGGCAATTACATCAAGCTGAAGTGGTACAGTCCAGAAAGAGTGTACCACATGCTTTTTCTTGGCATTTGAATTGTATCTCCAAAAATAAGCTTGTATTATATAGGAGCATCTCTAAATGCCACCATCTTACCTGGCAAGATGCTAGCTGCCACATCTCCTGCTCTTCTCCCTAAATTCAAAATGCTCTTCTCTGCCATGCTTCCTCTTCTGCTCCATTTCCCTCTTCCTTTCCAAAGTGAAGGCTAAGGAGGAGGAGGACCAGTGGAGGTGGGCAGACGGACAGTGGCAGCCAGGCATGCACCACCAATCTATCACCAGAGGCAACTGCCTCAGTCGGTCTCATTGATGGGAACGTTCTGTATACTTTATAAGCACAAATATATGAAGCTGACTTTTACTGATGTCATTGGCCCATCAAGCTAAGTATTGCCTGCTCCAGAGTCTGACCAAGGTTCAAGACAGAGGTCTTTTCTCAGTCCTACCTAGGGTTGCCAGGTATTGAACCTGGAACTATCTGCATGCAAAGCATGTGCTCTACCACTGAGTTATGAGAAATAAGTGCTCAACCCACTCTCTCAGCATTTGCAGTGCTTTTCAGGACACAGTGGAAACCATGGTATTTCCTGTACATGACGTGTAGGTAGAATTTAGGTACTGGGTCTTAGAGGAATATCTTACTTTGCCACACAAATGCATGTCACAGGTTGTTCTGTTCTTGCCTCACACATTCATTGCACTTTTGATCACCCATCTTGCCTTCCTTCATCTTTCTCTGCTCCACCCCTTCCACTCCGATTAGACATGCCAGATGGCATTGTTTGATTCTGACCCATAAGTTCCATAAAAATCTGTGGACCAGACGCAAATGTCAGAGTTCGTGTCTAAAAAACATTTGGCAAGTCAATACGATTCGTGGCAACAGAGTATTACAGTAAGTTCTTGGATGTAATGTCATGAAAAAGTGCTATTTTCATTAGCAAACTATTTCCTCAAGGCTATGAAACTGGACAGTTTGTCTAAGCTTTTACTTCACTGGAGTGGTATTCCTGTGAATTCATAATTGTTTTATTCTCTCACTCTGGTATAATGTTGATCTCTTCCATCAATGCAGCAAGACTGGAATTCACAACTCTGTGATCACAAGGATTGTCTCTAAAGTAAACCACTAACTAGCAGATCAACATTTCAAGAACACACAAACCCAATTACTAAACAAGTGCCTTTTGCTCAATACTCCTTTAAAATTGTCTGGATTAGAAGCATTCCCAGGTATAAGAGAGATAACTATGATGATGACTATTATTATTAAGAATACTTATACACCAGTAGTATATTAGCCCCACCTTCTGTCAAACTACCGGAAGCACATGGTGTTCAAAACAAAAACAAACCCACGTGATCGGAAATACATCACAACCGGAAGAGATGGGGAGGGCCAAGTGATCCCTCTAGGAACTGTCCACAGCGCCCTGGACCAATAGGAAAGGGTCTGAGAACCCTAGGACCAATGGGAGTTGCCCTATGGGCACCATCTTCCATGCCCCCTGGGAGGGGGGCATGTGACCCCTCTAAGAACTGCCCACAGCTCCCTGGACCAACAGGAAAGGGCTTCAGAATTTAGGACCATTTAGGACCATTGGCATGGCACCCATACCAGTTTGTCCAGACACCCCAGGCGTATTCTTAAGAACATGCCCGGGCATGTACAAAGAACACCCCTCAACGCCCTGGTCCAATAGGAAGGGGCTGCAGGCTCAGGAACCAATGGCGTCGAGGGACATTCTAAGTACATGCATGGACATGTTCTTAAAAATAGGACTGGGCATGTCTGGAGAAACTGGTATTTAAACCTCCGGGAAAGGGGGAAAACACCACTTTTGCACCAACCTCTGGCGTCTCCATTTTGGTAAGTCTCAGTTGGCGCCAACTACGTAAGTCTCGGTTGGCGCCAACCACTGGTGCTGCTAGAGGTGGGGCGGAACGGTAAGTCTTGCGCAGTGGTAACCGCTCTGTTCCCTGTTGGCCCCGCCCACTTGACGTCGGAACCAGTCGAGTGGCAAAGGCAATGCGCAGGAGACTCCCTGCGTGTTGCCTTCACCGCTCAGACTGGTTCTGATGGCAAGTGGGCGGGGCTACCATGGAACGGAGTGGTTACCGCTGTGCAAGACTTACCGTTCCACCCCACCTCTAGCAACGCCAGTGGTTGGCGCCAACCGAGACTTACCAAAATGGAGACAACAGAGAGACGTACAGCCAAGTTCAAAAGCCCAAGTCTCCTGCGCTTTGCCTTCGCCGCTTGACTGGTTCTGACAGTTTGTTTCATTGCATTCTGAAGGAGAGTACGCATCAAATGATATATAACACGATGATGTTATTCATAAGGTTTTCACAATTTTGGCCAGTAGTGATGTCACCCCCTGAGGGTGTCACATGGTGCGGTCCACACCCCCTGCACCAGTGTAGGGACACCACTGATAATATGGTTGCATTTCAAGTGTCTACTGCACCAGTGTTTATGTGTGTCAGTTGGGCCTAATACGGCAGGGATGACGGTTTATGATTCTATTTTCAGTTAAACTGGGTTATGCTGTATTTGCTCAGCAATAGCTCTTCTTCAAGCTAGAAAACAAATTCTAGGAGGTGAAAAGATGCCACTTCTATAGTTCTTTAAATCTTTTTCTGTAACTTTCATGGCCCGAAATTACTGCACAATGAGACACATATACGGGTTTAGATGCCATGTAATAAAAGAAAGACTTGCATAAAAAACACATAAAATCCAAGGTTTTTGCAGACCCCAACGTTTCGCTCCGACCTCGGAGCCTCTTCTGGGGGAAACGAAATCACGAAATCATGAAGGTCAACTCAGGACAACAACATCGCAATCTTCGTGATTTCGTTTCCCCCAGAAGAGGCTCCGAGGTCGGAGCGAAACGTTGGGGTCTGCAAAAACCTTGGATTTTATGTGTTTTTTATGCCTGTGACGGCTGCCTGAAAGGAGATCCGTCAGCGGTATTGGAGAACGGGTAAAGGACAAGTCTTTCTTTTATTACATGGCATCTAAACCCGTATATGTGTCTCATTGTGCAGTTCTTTAAATGGTCACACTATGCCTGAGCAATATTGATTCAAAGTTTATTGTGATTATAGTACTACGGTAGGATTTCTTTTATTGATACATTTTTCCTTCTATTAAAATTTATCATGTTACACAGTAATTGAAGCTCAGGAATAGAAACATCATCTATCGGCAGGGCTAGTGTCAGCTCAAAGGACCCTTGGCCACTTCCAAGAGCCCAATACCTTGGAGAGCTCACTACTGCCACCCGCACTAGCTCCCTGGGGAGACCTGGGCCCAGGGGACCCTCAGAAAAAACTTCATGCCAATCCTTCAGGATTACTACAGTCACATTGTGGTTGACTACCAGATGCAGGAGGAGGGAATCGGTCAAGCCTTAACTCTATTTGATGCTACTTTACATTTGCCTTGATTATCATTGGTTGATTCCTCCATTTCCTGGAAGACAAAGCCATGCCATCTCTCTCTCTCTCTCTCTCTCTCTCTCTCTCTCTCTCTCTCTCTCTGATGGGGTTTCTGGCTTACAAATGTCTATCGTTCATATGGTAATTCTCTTCCAAAATGCAATTTTAGCACTTGGGAGTGTGTGTGTTTTTTCTTCTGAGAACTGAATGAACAGAAGCTATGTTTCAGATGAATTCTCTAGCCTCTGCTGTCTGGCTTGTATTAACTTTTCCATTACTAGTGCTTCTCAAACCTTTTCATAACAATGTTGTCTGCATCTGGAAAGAGGACACTGCAGATTATTTTTTCCTGTGGGTGGCTTTAACCAGCTATGCAGCTACTACGAGCCAGCCCATCATGATGTGCTATCCTGGACACAGCTGCCTTTTACTTACAGTGCCAGAATAAGATAATCATGAGAGATTTTAATGGGGAAAATTCCCAATCATGACATGTTTGTGCCAGCAAATATACTGCAAGCTTGCATGTCATTTATCTATTTGTATATAGAATCATCAATGTACCTGGAACTTTACCAAAAAAAAAAATGGGGAAGGGGAGGCGAAGCTTCAGAAAGGATCATTCCAAGTCCTGCATTTGAAAAAGGTACACTCAGAATTTATATCGTAAATTCTTCACCAAATAAATGCTCAAATAAATGTATTTGGGTCTACATATCAGAGATTTCTAAGGTAAAGACACTCATGCCTTTTTCAGGATATGGGGTAATGGGAAAAGGGTTGCCCATGCTGACTCCACATCTTCCCACTGAAACATGCGGAATTTGGCTTTTGGAAGGGGAATGAAAGCATTCATTTTGACATGGTTTTATTAGCAATGCGATGCAATGGCTTTGTCTTCCATGAAAGTATGTGAAGATGACTGGATAGGGGGAGCATCAAGTAGAGAAAATGATGGGCACTCGATCCTATGTCGTCTTGGCCAGAGTCCATGTCAACTCAAGATGTGAAACCAGAAGTTGCACCAAAAGAGGAGCAGAAGAACAAATGGGCTAAGAGCAGGGAAATTGGTTGGACAGGCAATAAAATTCCTGAGGGCATGGGGAAATAATGGCTGAAGGAGGAGGATGAGTGGAGACGCTTCCAACGTCATATCAGAAGAGTGGGTCTCAAGGAGGAGTGAGGGTGCTGTAGACTCATTCTTCCACCCGAGATCATTCTCCTACAATCCTCATTTATGCACAAATAGGACACAGAAAACAAGGTAGGTAGCTTGATATGCAGGAGATGGGAGACAAAAGCTGGATTCTGTGCATGGCAGTGAATGCTCTGATCACTTTACAATGGGCCAAAGTGGCGGAGTCAACATCGTTAAAGCTTTTCTGGAGCCACCACATGCTGAAGTGGCCGTGTGATTATTTCTGTTCAGGATATCAACAGCCAAGTGGGTATGGAAAAAGGAAATGCAAGCGAGACATTTGCAAATCCCAAGGCAATGTGGATTAGACTTAAACTTTTAGCTGTAGACAGACGGCAAGATTAATTGCACGTGTTTCAACCACCTGAGACAGGAGGCAACTGTATATACTCCATAAACGGCTACTTCACATTTTTAACAAGCTACTTGTTAAAATTGCTACTGACCAGAGACCAGAAGAAGTCTCCAAATGGTGCCAGCTTCACAAAACAACTTCTGCTAGAACAATCAGACAGCAGACGATGCATTGAGAAAAAAAAGTTGTTTTCAAGTTCAAAAAATGTAACCCCAAATAAGGGCAGGACAGGTTAAATAAAACATTCGCTGCACCAGACAAAATATGACAAATTGGCCAGTGACTGCCTCGAAGGAAATTCTTGACTACTTTGTAGTTTCCTCTAAGTGAAAGGACACATGTTACAAAAGGATTAATCCTTCGAGTCTCTTCCAATAGGTGTGCTGAAAAGGCCTTTTGTCTAATATAATCATGTGGCCAGTACTAATTTTAGTTTTATTTGCAAATCAGTGATGTGTTTAGCTGACTAGGTCACAGATTCTAACTTTACAAATAAGTTTCCTAAAAATATACCAGTACAGTTTCACCTCGCTGGTTCAAAACATCCTTTAAAAAAATCAATGTTTAAAATACTGTATGTTGGCCCAATCCTATTGGGCCTCTGTGCTGCTAGAATGTGTGTTCTGGCAGCGCGGTATACAAGGCGTGACCCGCCATTCTGTGCAGATGGGCCACCACCTCGAGCAGTGAGCAGCCACAGCTGCATGCCAGAAGCCATCAGAGAAGCCCTGGTGCCAGTAAGTCAGTACAGGGGGAGGGTGATGGATGGGGGTGAGCAGAACGGGGCAGGGAGGGGGAGGAATGGGGTGGAGACTGGGGCATGGAGGGGGTGTTGAGGCCAGGAAGGGGGAGGTGTTGGCAGCAACAGCTCTGCCATTATCCTATCCCCCTTTCCCAGTCTCGATTCACCTACCTGGATCCACTCAGATTACTGCCAGAAAAGTCAATGACACAGATCAGAGTAGACCCATCAGGGCAATGGAGGCTTGCCCCGGAGCAAGGGAATAAATGTTCCCTTACCTCTAAGAGGCCTCCAGGACCCAAAACGTCCCCATGGGATGCAGTATGCACCCTGTTGGCATGACTACATCAGCACGACTACATCTTATCAAAGCCAGATATATAGGGTTGTAGGCTAAGGATGTTCCTGGATCTTCCTGAATTCCATCAATTGCCATTGGAATTTCCTACCCATGCCATATGTTATGTAATGTCAGTTGCCACAGGGTCTTGCTTCTAGTCACCTACAGTCACCTCAGCCAATCTTCTCAGTCACCTGATTGCGTCCAGTTTCTTCATTTTGTTCATCTTCCCTTTTATCCACTTCCATTTTACACTTCTGGATTGTTGCTGCGATTGAGGCAACATTGCTTCTGAATGACAGATAACCTCTGCTTCTTTCAGCTTATTTAATATGAGCAGATATTTTTAGCTATGACCTCTAGCCCTAAATTGGACCCTGAATTGTCTTTTTCTTCCATCTTTGACTGAAGTTGAAACTGCTTGTGATAACAGCAGACTTGGGGTACCATCAGAATCAGCCAGGGCACTGGTCAAGGGCCCACACCCATCAAAGGGCCCATCTGGCTAAGCTGACACCTGAAACTTCAGTACTAGAATTACTGGTAGCATCCAGCAATGTGCCACCATGGGTCATCCTGAGGTGGGTTGAGGGGATGGTTTTAAAAAGGGCATGTAGTGGCTGACACCCTCCCCATTCCTATTGTGCTCATGCTGAGAGAAGTTAAAGTGAGGGAAATGTACTCCACTTGAACAAAAATCAGTCCTATGGCCACACCTGGACTGATCATTTGTAAGAGCCAGGCGAGAACTGTGGGCAGATGAACCAAATCTACACCTCTTTAGTGTATTTTTTTCAACCCAGGGCCTCTGAGGTCAGTGGCTAAAGCTGAAGCAAGGGTCTGTACTGCTGTATCTACTGAAGCAAGGGTCTGTACTGTATATACTGTACTGCTTTGTTGACCCAGCAAAGGCTGAAGCTCAGGGCCAAACTATACAGTTCTGGATCCCAGTTCTCACAAGCAGAGTGAGAACAAAGGGGAAAGAGGGTGATTGTTGCAGGATATTTTTTTGTAATAGCTCTCAAAAAACAAAGCTTATGAGAACACTATTCAGTGCAGTTCAGCAGGAGCAGGCAGTTGTCACTCTTGACACTTTAAATGCCTCCCTACATTTTCATAATTAAACATTTCTATCTATGTATAAAGTGGTCTGTGTCTGTACCCTGTAGGAACAGGGCTAGGAGTATGACTTATACAGCCTGGTGAAAGGGGCTAACATTGGTGCAGTCAAGAAGTGTGACATGAGTTTCAGTAAAGGCCCACTAAGTTTTTTTCCTATAATTTGTGCACTGAAAGTGATTTCCCCCCCCCCCCAGGAAAAGGTTGGGCAGCCCAATCCTACCTAACTCCCCGTGAGCTGATGCAGCCATGCCAAGGAGGCCTTCATGAGGTAAGGGATAATGTTTTCCCTTGCCTCAGGGCAAGTCTCCACTGCCTCGACGGATCTACTTGGACATGCACCAGCTACTGCTTGTGCAAGTCCGAGTGGACCCAGGTCAACGGACAGAGGCCAGGAAGGGGGATAGGAAATCATCAGTACTGCTGCCGATACTGCCCCTTTCCTGGCCTCGATCCACCCCCTCACTGCCCCAGTCCCCTCCCCATTCATACCCCTCCCTACCTTGTTCCACCCACCACACACACATGCTAACTTACCAGCACCAGCGTTCTTTCTCCAGCCAGTGGCATGAAGCTTGTGGCAGTGGCCATGGCCAGACCGTGCTTATGGCATGTTGCCTTTTGTTGTTGTTCAGTCGTTAAGTCGTTTCCGACCCTTCATGATCCCATGAACCATATCCCACCAGGCCTTCCTGTCCTCCACTATCTTCCTGAGTTCGCTCATTTTCATGTTGTTGCCTTTAGCAACAGCCATAAAGGACCTCACGCTGCCAGAACTAGCATTCTGGCCCCATTAGGATTGGGTCATAAGTGGTAGTCCAGTGTCTTTATAGTCACCAACAATTCAATCTCAAAATTTGAATTAGCATTGTAGCAATATAACAGCGCCACACAGCCCAGTCCTATTCTGTATTGGACTGTCGTGTGGAGGGGTTTATGACAGCAGAACTGAGTTCCACTGACATTAAATGGCTGCCGACAGAGCACGCAGCACTCCATCCATGGCCATTTTGGGAGTACTGCAACAAAAGGGGGCAGCGCTCCCCATCCATCGCCAGACCTGCCTGGACCCACTGGAGCAGGTAAGGCAGAGGCAGGGGCCGGGAGGGGGCAAAATGGGTCGGGGAAGGGGAGAAACGGGGGTGGGGAGGCTGCAGGAGGAGTGGATCCATTGGTAATGGCACACACCAGAACCTATTCTCCTTTTTCACAGCCTCCCCGCTAGAGTGCTTCTGCAGGTCTATGGAGACCCATTGCAGAGTGGGAGGCTTACAGAGAGGTAAGGGGAAATCCCCTTTCTAAGGGGAAAGGGTAAGAAGAAATCCCCCCCCAAGCTTCCCAATCCACCACTCACCCACCCCACTGGATAAAGCACATGCCTTTTGGGTGTGGCAGCACCAGCGGGGGGGGGGGGAGAAGAGGAGAGGATTGGGCTCTTAGATGTAGGGGAAATTGCATCTGCTCTTCTTTTAGTGGCATGCTGTCATAGCTAAATTCTATAATATTTCTCTTAACATTTAAATTCTGTCAAATAGGTGAGCCATGTGCATATCCCCAGTTCAGATGAGGCCTGGAAGCAGGAGGAGAAGTTAACCCTTTCTTTCTCGCCACTCTCTATGGCATGTATGAAGCAGCCCTGAGAAATAATTCCTCAGACTCATGTGCTGATGATCAGGATGGTAAAGAAGTTGTTTTCAGATTGTCTTCTGTGGATGGTATTTTTTTATGGAAAATTAAGGGTTATAAAACACTTTGTGGTTTGTCCTATCCATTTATTCCTGTATCCCTATATCTATTGCCTGCATAGAGTAATAATTCATAAGAAATCTCCTCCTATGGCTTTCTGAGGGAGAGGGAACAGCTGTCTAAGATGAAATCTTTATTTAACTGTTCCACAAGATATTCATAGAACATTTTAGAAAGTGGTGTACACAGCCTGGGTCTGGTTGTTTTCATATAAGACTTATATTGGAGACACCGACGCTTATAATGGAAAAATGTCAGGCTTGGTTCTGTCCACCTCATTGTTTGGATAGACTTATTGTGCACCTGTTCAAGTAGCGCCATGAGAATTCTTTGGATCAAATATTCTCTCTCATTTCACGGGAATGTTGTTCAATTCATGGTATCCTGCTGAACATGTTGTTCCCACTTCCAAAACTGATATTTCATTTCCCGGTTAGCTCTGCTACTTTCAAAATTTGTTTTGCACCGCTTCTTTAGATTGTTATTCAAATAATTTCCAGAAGGGTAGCCATGTTAGTCTGGAGCAGCAGAACACAACAAATAATTCTGTGGCACCTAAAAGACCAAAAAGAAAAAGAAAAAGAAAAAGAAAAAGAAAGAAAACAAGAGCTGCATAAAAGACAAGGGGGGGGGAGGAAGAGGGTGCTCAAAACAAAAGCTACATATTAAATGATACATAATAGATAGATAAAAATATTTATTAACTCAGGATACGTTTCAGCCTTGGCCTTCCTCAATTGCACAAGAACCACTGGCTTAATGCTTACAAAAGACTCCACTGAAGTAAGCCTATGAAGTGGTAAAGTTTGGTCATTGCTATAAATTCAATCCACATCCCATTGAAGTCAGACTGTGGCAGAATCTCATTGATATTATGCAATATAGTGGTGCGCACAAAAGTAATACAAACCTTCTCACAAGAGTATAATAGTACCTTGGACAAGGAATTAAGATCTTTGTTGGAATAAATTTCCTTGCAACATTTAGCAGTCTGCAAGATCTCTCCAGCAACAGCTGAAAGCTAATCATTTCATTGAAAACCAGTAACTCTCTCCTTTAACATAAAACCATGGAACATGGTAGCAATCACAAAAGCAGAAGCCATCTCAAAGGACATCTGGGGCAGAGTGATAGCTATAGAGCCCATGTGTCCTAAAATGCATATTTACAGCGCAATCTTCTTATGCAAGTCAAAACCGACGGAACAACCGCTCCACCAGTCTAGGGTGTCACAAACGTGCCATAAAGCACTTTTGCAGCACTCTGGGAGTAAGTGGCATCGCCGGCCCCAAGGCCAGGGCTGCTCTCCCCATGCCAGAGACAATGCTGCACCTGCCGGGGAAGGCAAGTTCCCTGCTGGGCAACGGAGGGGCATGGGGAGGGTAGGACAGGTCATTCCTGGGGGTGGGGTGGGATAGGTTGGCTGAGCCCGGGAAGGGGGAGAGATAATCGGTGGCCACCAAATCCTATCCCCTTTCCCAGACCTGGCCGCTGTTACACGGCCCACTCGAATGTGCACCAGCAAATTAGCTGGCGCATATTCGAGTAGTAGGCATAGCGGTAAGGGGATGAATGTCTCCTTCCCGAGGAGAGCTTCCAGCCATGCCAGTGCTGGGTCCTATCTGGATAGGATGCAGTGCGGGCTCTACGCCTGCACTACAGCCTAGCTAGACAGGATTGGGCTGCCAGAATCCTGTGGATCTTACAAAACCAAATTATACTCAATTCCTCTTGATATTTTGGCACAATACTTTAATAATATCTGAAATGAACTATATTAGGAATGAAAACACAAATATGTCATGGATAAGCTAAGAAGTAAACCCCTAGAGCAAAAGTCTAATTGCTCTTCCTCTGCTTCCTATAACCACCATGAAGCACCATTCAGTATAGTAATATTAAAGTACTGAAATCAATCCACAGAAGCAAGGAAATTAAAATTAAGGTTGTAACTCTATCCTTCACCCACTCAGTTGAATCAACCTGCATTCATAAAGACCACCCAGAGCAGACAGGATCCTGAAAATCATAGGCTTACTGAACAGGTTATGAACAGAATTTCTAATGTGATGCTTATGTAGTTTGGTTACAGATTTAATTCAGGTCAAGAGTATAGTTTGCCATGGTTCATTTACCTTGCGTTTTATTAATAAATAGTGGCTAAAAAAAGCCTCTTTTTCAACAGAAATCCAAATGGCTTTTCAATATCGACAATAAGTAGGCTTTATTTTTCATTAACAGACCCATAACTTCCCACTTAATTGATCTTCTTTTCATAATTTCAGCATGAAATGGAAAACAGGTTTAAAATTTAGTCAGCTCTATAAACAAAGTTTCATTTTATCCCAATATCGAAGAGGTCAAGTTGAAACTGAAAGTGCTCAGAATTTCTCAAAATGTAAGTTCAAAACAAAATTTGCTGCATTTGAATTAACTACCAAGGGGAGGACAAACCTCTTTATGAAATACCCAGCTATTTTACAGTAAACCAGTGGTTCTGAAATTTTTTAGCACCGGGACCCACTTTTTAAAATGACACTCTATCGTGACCCACCTAGCTTTATGAAACTTTTAAAAAGGTGATCGAGAAAAAAATATATTTACAAGTAAAGAGATCAGCTGCTTGCAGGGTAATTAGCAGCTATCTTTCAAACTGCAGGAGCTCAGCTCTTTGAAGGGCAATTAGTAGCTATCCGATTTTTGAATAGCCTCAGGGCTCGTGGCAATAACTTATCGGATCTTTCCATCACCTGGGACCCACCAGAAATCAGGTCGCGACCCACCAAGAATATTATTTTTATATATATTAATTGAACTCAAATTTCTCTCTCACACACACACACACACACACACACGAAATTTGACTTCAATTAATGTGCTGCATTCTGCCCCAAGCCCAAATGCTAATATGGGATATCAAACAATTATTAATTATTATTATTGGTGGTAGTAGTAGTAGTAGTAAAAAATTAGACATTTTAAAAATAATGTTTATACATAAGAATTACACATGCGTGGGTCAAGCAAGAGCAGAGCTAAATATCAAGCCAGGCACTTGTGATTTGAATCTTACTATAAGTTGGAATCTTTAGTAATAAAAAGAAACCATTAACTATAGATGTTTGTGAATTCTACATTCCGGAATGCACCTTTTAAAAAAAAATTACCAAATGCAAATTACCATCCAGCTTTCAACTCCCGAAGTTATTTGTCAAGTTTGAAATAAAACTGGCAGTCCTTAATCCTTCCTGGTGCACACCATTGTAAAATGTCAATGACTACTACCCTCTAATGTTTACTGGCAACACCTTGAAGTTCTAATTTAACTATAGCCAGAATACACAAACTTTGGTTAAACTGACGACCTTAATGGAACCTTCTGTGTGTAATAGAATGTAAATATTTCAGAGTGTATTATTTTCCACACAATAAACGAAACAGTTTTGGTAGTTGATTACTTCTAGGGTATAACTTGGCCCCAAAAAAGACTCAGATGCTAGTCTGTCCATCTATCATTTCTGGTTAGTTCATTTTCCTTAAAATGAAGGAGATGGAAATATTACAATTTCTTTACCGAATGGCAGAGGAAAGGGGCTAAAAATGGGATTAAAATACTCCAAATAGAAAGGGAATATTAGAGTGCTTGTCTATTCTTGGTTACTCAGAAATATGTCCCACTCTGTTCAACAGGACTTACTCCCAGGTAAATTTGCATAGGATTGTAGTCTAAAAGGCCAATCCTGTGTAACTCTAGCACCAGTGTAACAGTAGATCCACCAGTGTAAGTACACTTATGCCAGTGTAACTTGCCGCACGTTGACGGATGCAGGAAGTAACCCCCATGCACAGTTTGGACACAGGATGGATGCTGCTGCACCTCTGTCAATGCAGGGGACATTCCGGGGGCATTCAGATGCCCCCCGAAGGCCCCCCTGCACCGGCGGAGTTGCGCTGGCGTCTGTCCTGCATCCGAACTGGGCATGTGTGGCGTCCAAGGGGGGGGGAGTTACGCCGGTGTCCTTCCTGTGTTTGTTGGCGTCCGTCGGTGTATGGCAAGTTACACTAGCATAAGTGCACTGCACTTACACCGGTGGTTCTACTGTTACAACAGTGCAAGAGTTACACAGGATTGGGTTGTTAGTGTGTAACATCAGCTACATCACAGGTAGCTGTTGCAAAATACAATGGTCACTAACCTAGACATTAACATACGCTCCTGGGCAAATTTCTTCTCAGCATCACTTTTGAAAAAAGTTTCAGACATCCGAGTACTCCCGCTGCCGTCACCACTGCTTTCCTGATGCTCCGCTCCTCCCTGTGCCCCCTCAACTACACCCCTGCTGACACCATACATTTGCTTGTACACGTCCCCACTATTGCTATCTGTTCTATATTCTGTGCTGTCGTTGCAGTGAGCAATTATAGATTTTTACCAAGATCAGATTGGTCTCAGAAGAGCCCTAAATAGATTACCATGATGTTATTTCATCACTGCAGGCATGTTATATTTAATGCATATTTACTATATTGTACTCCATATGTGCATACATCATTTTTCATGAATATTAAGTAATCAATAAGTTATTTTAAAGGATTCAAGGCAGTAGTTCCCATTAGCAGTCAAATTAGCAGTCAAACTAATGAAAAGATTGAAGTATTTAGGGCAGCTGTTCATTTATTTTATAATATCCTCCAATATTCTGTTGAGTTCCATTATAAATAATGGTCTACATAAAATATATCAAGTGCAACATCCTATAATAAACTGTTCATGGTAATAAAAACTGCTTTTATCTTCTGCTTGGCTGGGCAAGGCAGTCAAATGCTTGGGATACTTTGCAAGAAACAATTTTTGTGACCTAGACAGAAATATCCCATTATGTGTATTTGAATGAATATTATTAAGGAACACTTCACCAGAAAGGGCATAGCTATTTGGAGAAAAAGATTGAATTCCATTAGCAAATAAGTGTTTTTTTTTTCCTAACTAAAGCTTTATTTCGAAGAGACAAAAAATGAAGATGATTTAAATGAATTGTTGCTTTTTAATTGAAGACATTTTTATCCCTCCCTTCTGCCTTCATAGGGGCCACCAGGGTGGCTCACAACAACAACAACTATTTCAATTTATGACCTGCTCTGTCCCTTGGGATACAAGTGGGTTACAATACTTTTCTACATGTTTTTCTTCTCCCCCTCTTCCTCCTCAGAAGCAGTTGGCATTTCTCTGGGAGAGAGGGGCACAGTCTATCATTAATTGTATTTCTATATGCTTCAGTAAAATATTGTACTGCCAAAAACTATGTGAATTTATAAGCTGTTATTTTGTGGTTATAGTAGTGGATTCAGCTACAGACACCTGGTGCAACCACTACAAGATCACTACAGCACAACCCTATGCATGTTAATCGTGTTCAGTGGGGCACATTCCTAGGTAAGTGCAGCATCAGTCCTTTTGGTCTCATTTTAAGTAAAGCAACGTTACAATCTTGGGAAAGGTAGTGGAAGAACTGAAATGTACAAAGGACTGAAGTGAATTTCCACCATTTTCAATTTTCATATTAGGATTCACGGTATACCAGTGAAGAGTTGGGGATTTTTATCAGATCAGTGCATCAATTTTCCAAACATTCGCTTTGCCTTAGCTTCAGAACTGGCCCATCCATGAGGCCAACTGAGGCAGTCACCTCAGGCAACAGATTGGTGGGATGCACTCCCATCCATGAGGCCAACTGAGGCAGTCACCTCAGGCAACAGATTGGTGGGATCCCACTCCCTAGATTGAAAAGGAAAGAGGTGGACAGAACAGAAGAGGAGGAGAGGAGAGTGGTGGGCTTGAACATTCCCCTTTTCCTCTTCTAATCCAGGAAATTGGAGGAGGAAAGACTGGCAGAGCACCAGGTAAGGTGGGGCAGCAGGTCTTGGACTGACCCAGTTTAGTTTTAACCTAAATAGATAAAAATGTGTATCCTTTGGTCCAAAACTAGTGAACAGTAGGTTTCTTAGAATCAATTCAAGTGATCTCATCTGATAAGGATTTTCATGGAAGATTGTGTGAGAATGGTTTCTTTTCTGCATGTCAATATTGGGGCAACATCCCACTTACACAGGCAGCCCAATCCTATCCAGCACTGGTGCAGCGGGGGCGCACGGCCCACGTTGTATCCAGCGCTGGGATTGAGCAGCCTGAAGGTCTCCTCGAGGTAAGAGGACATTTGTCTGCTGAGTAAGCCCCAGCAGCCGCGATGGGTCAACTCAGACCTGCGCCAGCTCAATCACTGGCAGAAGTCCACATTGATCCATGAAGGCAGATTAGGCCCGAGAAGGGGTTAGAATTTGGCGAGTGCTACTGCCGCTGAACCTGCTCCAGCCTTTCCGCTGGTGCTCCAGCAGCTAGTACTGCCAGAGCATGCTTTATATTGGGCTGCCCATCATCCTTTTCATTTGGATCAGTTTGAGTTATTGCCATTTGTGGTATGAAGACACAGCCAGAGGGCATGTGAGTAACCAACTCCAAGTTGAACCTCCACCCATCTGGACTGGTGAAAACCATCTGATCAGCTCAGTTCTTTGCTGGCCAAGAATATTTATACCTAGTTCAGAAATGGAAAAGTGTCAAAAGCCTGCAGACAAATCCTTTTTTAAAAAGTTCAAAGTCAGGTTCTCTGTCAGAAAGAACATTAAGAAGAAGCAGAAATAAGAGGAGTGGCTACACTAGGGTAATTACCAGATATGAGATGTTGCAAACATGTTTTCCCTGGTACAAATGCTGGACTTCTCATCCCATGGCTTCAAGCTCTGTACACAAGATCACAGTCTTTCACTCTTATTCTCCCAAGGTTCTGCCCTCACATTCACTAGCACAACAAAGTCAAACATCACAAGCACAATCTAACCCTTTCCCATGCTTAAAACAATGTATTATGAAAGAATATAATACACTATATTGAGAACACAAGGCAACCCGGAGGATGGCTTGTACACACTATTGTAAACCCATGCTGAGTGGAACCAGTACAGAGAGCTAGAATTACCAGCTGTAAATAATAATAATAATTATTATTATTATTATTAACAGTATTTATATACCGCCTTTCTCGGTCATTGGATTTCTCCTCCGACTTTAATCCAAGGCGGTGTACATGGTCAGGCTGTCCTAACCCCCCTTGGGGGAGGGGTTACAATATATATAAATGTCCAATCTCTCACGAACAGCTGGAGCAGATATGAATGCACACCTGCATCAAAATATCCCATGTAATTCTACCTGCATGCAACGCCCTTTTGCAAGCAGGTATCCCTGAATGGAGCCCACAGCAATTATTGTACGTACCACATTTATAAAACTGATGCAAACAGTACAGGTCATGAGTAAAATGCTCTGTTGTTGTTTCTCACATGAAACGAGTGCACTCCTTTTTGTTAATGTGTACAATAAAATGTGTAGAAAAGTGTCACTGGTTGATCATTTTTCCAAGCATTACTTTTGGTGATAACCAGAATCAGCTCTTTCCACCTCTTCTAATACTGCAAATGAATTGTGGCACATACAAACCGTACTTGGCAACAGCTGGAGGAAGGCACGTTATATAACTGGGCTGCTTTTCCAAGCACGCACAAACTGTGAATTTGCCTAAAATTGAGCCACACAGCAGGCATTCGTCCAAGAAATAAAATTCAGGTGTGTGGCTTTTACAAGGTTAAAAAAAAAATCCTGTGTGGAGGATTAGGGTTAGGAAAGCCATTTGTTTTCCTAGCAGATGGCAGCTCTGCTGTCAATTCGTGGTAGGACTCTTGTGAATACCAGTTTTGTGAACAGTTCCACAACAACTTCCAGTTGTGGGTCTGTCACCGTTTGCTTCCTAAAGATAAGGCATTCAAACCTCCACATTTAGCTCAGTCTTAAGCTACTTAGGAAACTCAGAGCCCAATCCTATCCTACAGTTCAGAGATTGCAGCTCCCCTGATGGAGTGTGTGCTGTATGCTATGGGCCATCCGGGGACTAGACAGCCCAGGTAAGGTAAAGGTGACCCCTGATAATTAAGTCCAGTCATGTCCGACTCTAGGGTGTGACAGCCCAGAGAGGTAAGTAAAACACTTTTTACTTACCTCTCCACAGGGTGCCTGGTCCCCAATGGGTCTCCTCAGACCTATGCCAGCTCTTTAGCTGGTGTAAGTCTGAGGAGATGCGTCCTGGGAGAGGGTCCAGGACAGGAAAGGAGGAGAGGATCTAGCATACACAGCTGCCACCGTGACCTATCCCCTCCCACATGGCTTGCTCCCTGCCCTGATCCATGCAATTCTCCCCCTGTTCTGCATCCACTGCTGACTTACCAGCGACAGCGGAGGTTCTATGGGCCACTGTCACGTCACCTACGTACGGCCTCCAGGCATTTGCATGAGCAGCTGCAGCCTGCAGAATGGTGGAGCAGCTTTTGCACCATCAGTCCCAGCCTTATAGCACCATATCACGAGATCCACCAGCATAAGGCCAGCATAGGATTGGGCTGCAATAGTGGTAACCCACCACACAAAGTCTCAGGCTAGGAGCCAAGCAAGCCAGGTTTGAGCCCAGCCCAGCTGGTTAAGGTCTTGCCTTAACCAACAAGTTACTCACCTTTTGCATGGCTGGCCAGAAAGACCCATGGCGTTAAAAGCTGGATGGCATGCTCTTTGCTATTTCCTGCCGTGGCTGAGTGGTTAGAGAACAGCTGCACGAGAGAGCTGTTAGAGAGCAGCTTTTGTCCCTACAAAAGAAGAAGGGGAGACAGGTCTAGAACCCACACTAGCTACTCCACAAAGCTGCTCTCTAACCACTCAGCCATGGCAGGAAATAGCAAAGAGCATGCCATCCAGCATTTAACACCTTGCATCACCAGAAACAGACATAACTGGCTTGACGGCTGTAGCACATGAATCTATCAAGAGGGGCACTGCATGGGGCAGTCATTGGGCTGGCATGTGACACAGAGCATCTACTGCAGTGGCCCACTCATCTAGCCACACCCACACACATGATGCCCTTTGCTTCATTACTGGTACTGCTGGCAGAGCTGTCAGTAAGCTGCCATCCCCATCTCCCTGCAACTGTCTGCCATACACCATTGCAACAGAGAACAGTGGACTACGACCATAGCAGAAGTGTTGTCTGGGGAGGGGCCTTGGTGCCCTGGGCCCCAGGCGCCGCTTCAGGTGAGGGGTGCCATTTAGTGCGCCGCTTACCTTTTCCTCGTTTCTTTGCAGTCATCCGGGCTACGTTTTGGCCCTCCCGCCCGCCCTGGCGTCGATTGGCTCCAAAATGGAAGCCAAACGGCGGGGGGCGATCACAGCCACACGCTGATGTCATGGCCCCGCGTCACGTGGGCGCTGTCGCATCGGCGGCCCCCACCATGTGGGGGCACAACACCACCTCTGCATACAGGAGTGTCTCCCACCTTGGAGCCCAAAGAGTCAGGGAATGAGTATGTTGTGTAAACCCTGAGGGTAGAGAGGCCTCTTGTTCCTCACAGCATGTATGGCAAGATATTTTGTTACTCTTGTCTTCTCAGAATTCTAATTGCAGGTATTCTGCCCCAAGACTATTCCATGCACAAACACCCAACTAGAATCTCGACCTCACCACCCCAGCAGGAGAAGCAAAGGCAGTGCACCCTACATAGGAAACTAAAGAGGGGGAAGGAATCCCATGCCGCCGCCACTTCAGATTAAGCCCTGCAGTTTCCCATAGCTTGCATTTTCAGATAAATCTTTGCATTCTTCCTGTTTAAAACACTTGACGGAGAAACGTTCCAGTGCTCTTCCCTCAATGGATACTTGAACCAAATATCATCATAACAAGTTTCAACATCTCTCTACTACCCATCACTGTTTTATCTCAGGCCAGTAGCGAGCAAACCGGCTATTAAGCTGAGCTGTGAGAAACGTCTTGCATCACTTATACCAAATGAAGTTTATCAAGAGTCTGTGAAAAACAAAACTGCTGCCTAATTAGCACGTTATAAAACGAAGCCTAACTCCAACTTGTTGAAAGAGAAGCAACTTAATCCATTCCTTTGATTGTGTGCCAATTCCTTTGTTTTCTCTTAAGAATTAGCTGGTCTAGGATAAGCTTCAGAAATGTGTAGACATTTCTGACATTCTCAGCTTAAAAATTACTTTTTTTTCAGTCCAGAAACCAACACAAATTAAAATTGTGAATTATAAAGCAGAATTTTAGCCAGGCATGTGCTTTCCAATTGTTACATTGTACTTCCTCAACCAAACAGCACAGTGTTACAGGACCATGGAATCCCTGTACTATTCACTTGAGCCAAGGTCTTCCAACACCCCTTCGGTAACAAGAAAGGGATGAGCAGGGGAATATTATACTCACAGCGCAATCCTATCCAACTTCCACCATGGGTGTAACCAGCGGTGCAGCGAGAACGGGAGGCCCCAGAACAGAAAGGGGATTCAAATCCCCTCCAAAGGGGGATTCAAAGGGGATTTGAATCTCCTTTCTGTTCTGGGACCTCCCGTTCTTGCTGCACCGCTGGTTACACCCGTGGTGGAAGTTGGATAGGATTGCGCTGTCAATCTCCTACTCAAACGCCAGCTTCAGATGTGCTTAAGTTCCCATTATAAGCACCACTTAAATTACAAAAATTCAAAAGGCACCACTCCCCTCTGCAGAGAAGCATTCAGCTATTCATGCATACCCCAAGCTAGGATTGCAAAACAGGACCAAGCACTGGTAAAATAAGACCTGGTGCTGTGATGTCACAGAAACGTGGACATCGCACAACAGAGTAGGAGCTTCAATTTGTCACAATCCTATGCACTAACTCAGACATACGCCTCATTCATTTCAACAAGACTTACTCTCAGGTACACAATGTATGTGTACATAATTGCAGCCTTACAATGTGATCCTACCTGGACTGGGCAATGGCAGCACACCTGCTGGCACTGACTGCCGTAAAGCAGTCAGCACCAGTTGGAAAAGGCACTCCAGCAGCGCTTGTAGCTGCACACTGCTGGAGCAGCCACAAGAAGGCCAGAGCAACAACAGATGTAAGGCAACGAGGAGGCAGGAGGGGGTGGGGATGGCGGGAGGGGGTGGGGACCCCTCAGGGGTTTGGTGTGGGGGTAGAGAGCAGATATCGGCAACAATGAGGTTTGAGTAGACCCATGGGGCCCATGTGGGAGCAGAGAAAGGTACGTAAAAGAAATGTTTACTTACCTCTGGCCACTTGCAGGATGCAGCAGAGACTGTGCCGGTGCTGCTGCACCCTGTGGGCAGGCTTTACTTCGGATTGAACCCCTAGAGACAGAAGCAGCAAGTGCACTGTTGGAAGGAAGGTATCGTATTGGGGAAGTAAGTGGTCTTAGGGAAATTTGCATCACCACCTGGCTGGCACCCTTAGGGGAAAAATGGACTCTTTCTATTCAGGAGTCTCAAATGCATGTATGTCATATTGATTGGAGGAGTAAAAATAAGACAAGGCTGAATTTAGAATAAACCAGCTACAATGCAACTAAGGAAATAAATATATTTTTTTGATTTGGTTAGTATCTCTAACAGCCCAATCCTGCCTCCTATCATTTTCCACTAGGCAGCCGCGCCAATACAGCGCATGCTTCATGCGGGGGGGGGGGGGGAGGAGATCAGACGACTGGCAAGAGGTAAGTAAAAATGTTTACTAACCTCCCAGTAGGCCACCTGATCACCTTTGGTTCTCATTGGACCCATGCCAGCTATTTTGTCCAAGGAGAGGAAGGGGGCAGATCTGGGCCAGAATCCTGCATGCGTGACTGTTGCCGAGATCCTACCCCTCCTGCTTCCAAATTGCCCCTGACCTCCCCACCTCGAACCTCCCCAAACCGCCCATGACCCACCCGTGCAGCCCCTTACCTGCTCTGGCACAGGCTGGGTCTATTGGTGGCGGACGCACTGACCAGCCAGCCATTTGTGCCAGCGGCACCAACGTATTCAGCAGCAGCGCACCATTTGCGATGTTGCTGCAGCCTTTATGACTGCGGGTCTGCTGTTGTAAAAGATCTGCTGTTGTAAAAGCCCCATAGGACTGGGCCGTAAGATGTACAGTTATTAAATATGGTTTCTCTAAAAAATTCACAAAGGGTGATAATTTAGGAATGTTATATATTATGTCAAGGGTGTTGATGGCTCAAGATATGTGAATACAATTCAGAA
This sequence comes from Plestiodon gilberti rubricaudatus, assembly GCA_026170595.1. Lineage (NCBI taxonomy): Eukaryota > Metazoa > Chordata > Lepidosauria > Squamata > Scincidae > Plestiodon > Plestiodon gilberti. The sequence goes on from JANXHW010000001.1 coordinate 265,629,677, forward strand.
AATCTATCTATAGGATACAACTCACAGCAAGCATCAAACTACACATTAGAAAAATGAATACATGGGAAGTTTATGCCTCATCTTTATTCTTCTTCAATTACATATTGGATTCATTTCATATTGGATTCAGCTTTGAACGTGCTATTCTGACATCTTGGCTTTTGACAGCTCGACCTCAGCAATAACCCTCAGCTTGTCACAACATTCTGATCTGATCTAATGACCTAAGCATTATTTTGGCTTTATCTATACATTAATCTATTTTTGGCCTTTCCATTTACATTGTGTCCTGATTTTGACCCAAACATTCGCTATAGCCGTAGATAACTGACAGAATAGTTAAAATATTTCCCTCAAGCCTACTAACCTTGTTACTTCAGTAAGGAACTTGGACACCTAGGACCACGTTCATAATAATCCAGTATTTATCCAACAAGTTTGGTGAAGGGAATGTGTGGAGATGGACAGGTGGGAAGTAGACCAGGCCAGCTGCTGTTTGTACTAGCTAAACTAATCTCTAAATGTCTGAGAAAATGTGACAAACTCATTTGCAAAAGTCACATGGCTTGTGGGAAAAAATTAGCTTTATAGTGGAATTAGAATTAGGTTTCCTACAGGGCAATCCAATGGTCCCACTATGCCAGCAGACACTAATCAAGATATTGAGCATTCCCAGAAGCAAAGGAGACGGCAAAATGTGAGTTGTAGAAACAAGAGACCATGTTAAGAAGACTGACAAACATCCCACCAGCAGCCCAGGCAACTCCACCACCATCCATGAGCCATGGCACGTGTGCCAGGGCTGCTCCCATATTAGCCAGGCATAGAAGGTGCCAATCGACACATGGCAGCAGATGTTGTCACAAAGCCACAATACACATAAGACACACAACCCAGCAGACACAAAGACTGCACAGCATCCTCCACAAAGCTGTGTACCATGGTGCAACCAGCCGGAGTCCAGAACAGATATACACCAGACCAGTTTTCAGTCTGAAAAAGTAGAGGATGGAAACTGTTTTATTTCAGAGTTTTTCAAGGGACGATTGAAATGGAGATGGTCCATCTTAAAGTGGCCAAAAGAGAGCAGTAGTTCCTATGGGAAAAGAATGAAAGAGGGTTTTTTTTGTTAATGCTGTGGCACTTCCCTTTGTAGGCTGTAATCCTTTAGTTTAATAGCTTTAGTTACCTGGGAGTAAGTCCCATTGAATTCTATAGGGCGTAGTTCTGTGTAGACATGAATAGAATTGCAATTGCATAGGGGTGCAAGTTGATGCATTATTCTGATTTAATCAATCAAATAATGTAGTGAGATTATCTTATAGGTGGGAAGACCAGCCATACACACAATAAGTGAAGTATCATTAGAAAACTTGAGTAAAACATCAAAGTTAAGCTGGTTTTCCCTGTGGATATTGCAGTGAAATTAGGTCAGCTTTTCTCAAACTGGTGGGTCATGATGACCCATCAGGAGAACAGGATGTTGTCCCCTGCCACCTTAAAGGGCCAGGACAGCATGGCGGCGAGAGCAATCCCAGGGATCATCTCCGCCAGCAGGGAAAAAATGTTATAAAAATATTTTTACTTAATGGGGGTCCTAGAGCCCTCTGGAGGATTCAGGGAGGCCCACATTCCCCTCTGTGGGCTTCCCTGAGCTTCAGATCGCCACAAAACAGTGATTACGACCACTTCTGGTTTTTGGACGAAAACCAGAAGTGGTCATAATCGCTTCCACAGCGATCTAAAGCTCAGGGAGGCCCGCAGAAGGGAGCATGGGCCTCCCCAAACCCTCTGGGGGGCTCCAGGACCCCTGCTAAGTAAAACAACCACCTTTTTTCCCTGGTGGCGGCAATCCAAGATTGCCGCCGCCAAGAATCAAAGTTCTCCCCGCCTTGCGGTAAGAACTTTGAGAACCACTGTGTCATTTTTGTCATCTTATTGTGCTGGGTTTTATATGGCATGATATACTTGTATATACAGTACACTTTACCAAGTCTCATTAAAATTGGTAAAACTTAAGGGTATAAAAATTTGGCTAGACTGTGCTCTACTACTACTACATATACTGGCATAAAATTGAAGGTTTCTGTGCAGGTATAGTTTTAGGGTAATTGCTCCTTCCTCCATGGTTCTTCATCTGTTCTGAAAACAGAATTGTTTGGCATTCTTTTAGCATCTTTTAGCCCCTTTTGTTCGAACTCTGTATGTTTCTGGTTGCCTAGTTCGTACTTATGGCCAGCCAGACATGGCAATAAGGCATTCATGTATATTCATTATACAGTATACAAGCAACAGAAGCCCTTGAGACCCTGTTCGCTTCCCTGGGATCCAGAGTCCGTTCTTCTATGTACTCTTACAGCTCAATCCAATGCATGTCTACTCAGCAAATAAGTTCCAATGTGTTCAATGGGGTTTACACCCAGGAAAGTGTGCATAGGATCATAGCCCTATAGACCAGATGCCCAACTCATTTACAGCACATTTCTATGCATATCTACTCAGAAGTAAGTCCCCTTGTGCTCAATGGGGCTTACTCCCAGGAAAGTATGTGCAGGACTGCAGCCTTACTTGCATCTGTTCTTTTTACAACATTGGCTCTCGCCATTGCTGGGATCTCAATGTCCCTGATTATTATAGTGCTTGTTCCTTCCTTCTGAAGTAAGTCAGATGCCACACCCTGTTGGCTTCTCCTGCTTGTGCTTAGGAGATGCCAGCAGGAACTAATGAACTCTAGAGTTCATGGTTCTTAAGAGAGCAGGTTGCATAGGATGACACACCGCTCTGTTTCTCAAAGTACAAATCCCAGACAGACAGACAGAGACAGACAGACTCTCTCAAATTCAGTGTTCAGAATGTTGCTTCCGATTGGCTCCAGTAAATCTCACAAGAACTTAGGTGCATGGAAATACATTGACATAAATATCCTTACATACATGATCTATATTTTCCTCATAATAAACCCTGGTCTAGGAGAGGGCCTATACCCCCACTCCCAGGTAAAGTGCGACTGCCCCCCCCCCCAAAAAAAAAGCCAAAATGCTTGGGCTTGGGAAACCTAACACAGATTTCTAATGAAATCATACACCATATATCATTTTTGAAAAGGATCTTATTGGGACCAATGCTTTTTAACATTTTCCTCTTCCTCCCCTTCTCACAATCTAGAAGCAGGGGCCATCCAGTGAAATTGGTGGGAGATTTTATATATTATTTATTTATTTAAAGAATTTCTACCCCGCCTTCCTCCCAACAAGGGCAATCAAGGCGGCTTACAGATAAAAACTATAAAATACATATATACATTAAAAATGATTAAAAACAAGTAATTAAAACAAGCACCCCCAGTGGGTCACCTATATTTACATTTGTTAAAAAGCCATTTGTTAAAAAGCCAGCCCACCATGTCAGATATTGAATGCCAACCTGAATAAAAATGTCTTAAGACCCCGCCGAAAAGTCTCTAAGGAGGGAGCTGTTCTTAATTCCAGGGGGATGGAATTCCATAATTGGGGCACCACTGCCGAGAAGTCCCTATTCCGCGCCACCATTCCCCTCACCTCCGTCAATCAGGGGGTTAACAGGGCCCCCCCAATGACCTCAAAGTTCGGGTCAGATTATAAGGAAGGAGGCGGTGCATAATTCACACAGTGCATAATTACAGCCTGACCTTGCCCAACTTGAGGCCGGCAGAGTGAGTGCTCCGTCGGCCTAAGGCATCATAATATGGCACTTTTGTGGCGCCTCAAGTTTACGCACCACTGGCGCAGAGGCCTGCAACACTCACATAGCCACCATCCATCCATCCCGGACCTGTACCGGCCGACGCAGGTAAAGTCTGCCCAGGCGGCGGGAGGACATGGGGAGGGGTGGGGCCATTGGGCAAACAGGAATTGGACAAAGTCTTGGAGGACAGGTCTATCAATGGCTATTAGTCATGATGGCCATGCAGGAACTCTGGGTTCAGCAGCAATATGCTTCTCAATACCGAGAGGAGTAATAGCAGGAGAGAAGTATGTCGTTTGCTCCTGCTTGTGGGCTACCGTGGGAAACAAGGTACTGGACCAGATGAGCCTTTGGCCTGATCCAGCAGGGCTTTTCTTATATTCTTATGACTGTCAAAGTCCATTAACAAAATATCCACAATGCAGCAGCTATACCTGCTCAAAACACCTTTGTCATGGAATCCCAAGGAAACATATGCAGGAATGAAGCCCAACATGCTAGAGAGCCAGAGCTCAAAAAGGCACACGCAGTCTTTGGTTGTCTGCTCTTTATGCCATTGGCTCTGACTTGGGGCATTGAGGGATCCCAAAACACTGGAGAGCTGGAGCTTCAGTGAGTACATGCACTCCTCAAACTCCTTTTGCCAACACGCTGTACTCCTTAAGTGCATTCCTTTCCAGTGAGTCCTGGAATTCTAGTGTTCCAGGCTCCCTTCATTTTTTAAAAGACAAACTTTCAGGATGAATCTGCCCAGCCTTCCAACTTCAGTCAGGTCCTAAAAATCCACTTCCAGCTAGCCACAGCCTGGACACCACCCAAAAATAAGGGCGATTTTCATGCAGGGTTGCGACCCCTTCACTATTTTTAGAGTTGTATCCTATTCTGGGTGCCCTTTCCTCAATAAGGAGAAAACCATAGAATATTAAGAGATGGAAAAGACTTTGAAGGTCATCTGTTCCAAACCTCTGCTCAGCACAGGCGACTACAGCAACCCTAATAGATGGCCATCCAGTCTCTACTTGAAAACCTCCAATGAAGGAAAGCCCACGACTGCACAAGCGGGCAGACTGTTCCAATGCTGGACAGCTCTTACAGTTAGGAAATTCTTCATCATGTCTAACCCAAATTTACTTCCCTGTACTTTCAACCCATTGGTTCTGGTCCTGCCCTCAAGACCCAGAGAAAGCTAGCCCTCCCTACCCTTCTACCCCGCCTTTCTCCCAACACAGGCAATCAAGGCGGCTTACAGATAAAAACGTTAAAATACATATATTAAAAAAAATTATACCTCGCCTTATCCTATGCCAAAGGCAAATACCCAAGGCGGCTTACAACAAAAATTAAAATACATATGTTACAGGAAACAAGTTGTATGGGTAAAATAGCCATGTATTAAAAATATAAACACAGAAACCTCCAATAAACACGTAAAAAATCTTCAAAGAAGCCACCAATAAAAGCGGACACTAAGAGAATTAAAAACGGAAATCAGAGAAGTCCGGTATTTACAGAAGGACCAACGTTTCAACCTCTAAGCCGAGGTCTTTTTCAAGGTAAAATACAGCAAGGCTGCAAAGATGACAATAAAATCCGAATCGGAACCCTGATTTAAATAGAATAGTTCCGCTCAAAAGCGCGCAAAGTTTAACCGGAAGTAAGAAAACCGGTTGAAGTCTTAATCAAGTTGTGACGGCAGATCGCCTTTGTGTGATCCTGCAAGGAAACTAGGTTACTAAGTATCTTTAGCTGCAAATCTGTGTAAAATGGGGAACCATATTTTATCAATGAAAGTTAATTCATGTTGACGATTCAATAAGTTTTGTGATTTCCTTTTGGTGATTTCGATCGCTTCCAGATTCTGGTGATTTAAATTTAAATTTAAAAATTTTAAAATACATAATTTACATACATTAAAAATGATTAAAAACAAGTAATTAAAACAATTACAGCCCAAGTGGGTCACCTATATTTACATTTGTTAAAAGCCATTTGTTAAAAAGTAATGGGTTAACCCGTACCGCCTCCTTTAGACTTTTCTCATTTCTTTGATGATACCCACGTCGATGTCAAATTCTTTCCTCATCTTTTCCAGAAGATGAAGGGTGCATTCAAGAGGCGTTAGCCCAGTCTTCGCATAGATGGTCCAGTCCTTGTCAACCCTGGAAAGCAGCTGGATGATCCTCAGTTTAAGATGAACACTGTTCTCGATCGCCAGGGGCCAGGCAAGCAGAGCATTAATGACGTCACGCAGCTGGCGGAAGTCCCGGCTCCTCCCAGCCCGGAAGGCTTGCAAGGCCTGGTGGATGTAAAAGAGCAAGGCCCAGTGGTTCACTGCCTCCTCCAGCGCCTTCTTGCACTTCTCTGCGGCTGCTTCCCCAGATGAGGCCACCATGGCGGGAGGCGGCCCCCTAGGGCCCTTCCTGCTGCTGCTTCTGAGCACCAACTTCCCCTGCGCGCACCATGGCGGCCTCGTCTGGGGAAGCAGCCGCAGAGAAGTGCAAGAAGGCGCTGGAGGAGGCAGTGAACCACTGGGCTTTGCTCTTTTTCAGAAGTATCGCTTTCCCGCAAAATTCTCTCCCCCTTCCGTGGTGTGCAAAAAGGCCGGGCTACAGTTGCCAGAAGACGGGCGGGGCCGTGTATTCCTTATTCTTCTCTTTTTCCAGTCTAAACATACCAAGCTCTTTAACCATTCCTCAGTAGCCTTGGTTTCCAGGCCCCTCACCATCTTCATGGCTCTCCTCAATGTCCTTCTTAAAATGTGGTGCCCAGAAGTGGATGCAGTATTCCAGGTGTGGTCTGACTAGTGCAGTATCAAGGGGAATTATTACTTTGCATGATCTGAAATCTATGCCTCTGCTAACGTAGCCCAGCAATGTAGTCACTTTTTTGTAGCCGCATCACACGGCTGGCTCATGTTCAACTTGTGGTCCACCAAGACATCTTTTCACACATGCCATTGCCAAGCCAGGTTTTCCCACCCTGTACTTAGGCCTCCGATTTGTTTCTGTTGAGCTTCATCTTGTCAGTATGGGCCCACAGGAGGAAGCTGTCAAGATCATTTTGAATCCTAAATCCTAATTCTATGAAGGCAGAATTGTTTGTCTGAACAGACTTTCAATCCGACTCCAAAGGACAGGGAGGGAGCTTCTGTGGAAAACAAAAAGCCACAATAAGTATGCTTCTTAAACACAGGGTGGAAGATGGCAACATATCCTTGAATAATAAAATGCACAGGGTTGTACCCTAAGAAAAGGAATCCTTACTAAGCACAACTGAGCTGAATAGGACAAGTTAGATGGGTAATCAATAGGACAGGGTTTCTCAAAGTGTGGGTCATGACCTACTTGGTGAATTGCGGAGGCCACATAGGGTGGGTTGCAGGTTGGGCCCTTCTACCCTCTCTTGCTCCAGTTTGGCTCCAAATCAGAGCCATTCCAGAATCTGCATGACTTACTGAGAGGGCAGGGAGGCACCTTCTGGGTCACACCAGACTGTTGACCCACTGCACAGGCCTCTGTGGACAACAGAAGCCTCAGAAAGCCACTTCTGGTTTCCGTCCAAAGACCAGAAGTGGTTTTCCAAGGCTTCTGCAGGCCATTCTTGCCAGTTTTCAGCTTTCCCACACAGCTTCTTCTGTCCCTAGAACCTCTGTGAGGTTTTAATCCAAGCAAAGTCAACAACTGTTCCTTCTCTCACTAAAGTTGGACCTTGGTACCTTCTGCTGTTCTCCGAGGTGCTGGACCACTCCCAGTTCTGCAGCCTTTCCCATTTGCAGGCTTTGAAAGTGGGGCAACCATTTTGGCAATTGTCCAATGGGAGCCAAATGCTCTGCTTTTGAATATACGGTATTCTTTAAATAAATAAATAGCTGAAAAACAGGTCACGAGGAAATCAGTCATGAAAGTCTGTTTGATCTAATTAAGTGCAATGAACTAAAAAGACAATGAATAAATTTAGCAAATAATTTCTCCAACTGAAATGTTTGTTGAATCACATCAAACCTTGTAGTACATTTGGCCATAACAAAATTCCTCATAGAATGAATGGCTTGATTCCTAGCCTAGCATCCAAATCAATTTGTAGATGGCAATTTAATGTTGGTAACCCTACTCCAGATAATAAAACACCAATTAAACTTTTATTTTAAGGCACCAACTCTTAAAAAAAAAACCCACCAGGTTTTCCTGTGATAGGGCTAGTGGACACAGTAGGGACTACTAAGGCCAGCAATTTCTTTTATTTTTAAACTTGGAGATTTTTAAAACATGAAAGTTAAAGGGAACCCTCCCCCCCCCCTTCAAATCTGGAGGAAAACTTTTTAATGTTGCAAGCAACCTATGAAGAGTCCCATGCTGTGTCTTAATATTTTTCTCTGCAATTGTGGGTTAAACCTTCCTGAACGTAGCTTATGTTTAGACTGTGTGTATATACACATTTAGAAGGAAAGACCAACTTATTTGCATAAAGTTCTGTATAAATGACCTCTTTATCTGCATTTTTATTAAATGTGTATATCACAAGAACTTGCAAATGGCATCCTGCATGACAAAACTATACAAATGTCCACTGTTATTAATAAGAGGACATCTATATTATTGGTTGGAAGAATGACATAAAAAGCAACTATAAGGAAATTCCAAACTGCCCACAAACATTTCAGGAGTCTTGGGGATTTTTCCAGCAAACTAATGAGAGAGAAGGGGGGGGGGGGGAATATGCAGGAGACCTGATAGCCTGACACTTCATAGTGGCTTCATATTGTTTGTAATTCAGAAATCTCTCATCATTTTAATAACCTCCAGGCATTCCTTTTTGAGGCCAAAAGAGCAATGTTGCACAGGAAAAGCACGCAGGAAAACACTGGGGAAAAACTGCAAAACTAACCTTTTGGATGTCATCTTTACAGCCTATACCTAGTGAAAGGTATCTGTTTTATGCTTCTGTTGGCTTTGCTACCAACCACAAGAAATTCTGGAGTTTCCCTTTGCCATGCTTTTCAGAGTAGGGTAGCAACGCACCTTTACTGGCTGGAACACAGCAAGACATACTTCAGAACTGAAGCTGTAAATGTATAGCAGCAGGTTGTACATAGAGGACTGAATAAGGAAAATGGGTTGGACTGACATTTGACACCCAAAGACAAAAAAAGAAAAAGAGGTACCAGAAATTTGCTATCTGGGGTTTGAGGCTTAATGAAAACAAGTTTCCTGTTAGCAGCAAAAGGGGCAGATCAATAAAGTGCATCATTCATATTCCAAAAAGGCCAGTGTACTGCTTAAGTCATGTCTTTTGCATCAAGAGTAACAATCTTCGTTTCCTGAGTGTATTGCCTCATTCATTCATTGCCTGAGTCTACAAACACTGTGCTGCACGTATGGGGATGTGGAGGTCAAAACTAGGAACCTTCTGGTTTGAGGCTAGGACCTAATCCAGGAGGCAAGGTATAGCTTTGTGTGTTCAGGTCCCAGAATCCTCTTCAGGCACAGAAAGACAGAGGATGTGCAACATCAGCCCTTGTCATTAGCAGGCATTATGGATCAGCCACATCAGGTATGGGCAGGAGGTCTGGCTCAGTGGAAGAGCTGTCGCGCCGCCTCATATGCCTGAAGATCTGAAGACGCCAGTTCAAGACACCTTTGAGGTATACGAGAGCTGGTGACATGCTGCTGACGAGCTGCAGAGCCTCAGTGAGAGAGAAATCTGTTAGATGCACTCTGGGTAGGAGACAGAGTTGCCGTCATTAGAGCATGGGAGGCGAATGCCAGAGAGAGGCCAGACTGTGAATGATTCCATCTGGAATTAAGTTGTTCTATGCAACATTAGAACATTGTATTGTAAAAACCCTTTCAGGGGTTTAGAAATGCCTGCCTATGTAAACCACCTTGAATTAAAGCCAGAGGAGAAATCGGATGACCAAGAAAAGGTGGTACATAAATACTGGTGGTATTATTAATAAAAAGTAGGAGCCTTGCCTTCTTCCCGCCCCTTCCTTCTGCTGGCTGCATCCACCCCACCAGCCCTGACCCCGTACATCATACAGCCTTCAAGATTTACCTTGGGCTCGAGAGTTTCCCATGTCCTACATCTCCCTCTGTATACTGTCACAAAACCTATTGGGCCAGAGTTGGCAGACTGCTTGAAGAATCTGGCAGCACTGTGGAAGCATTTTCAACTTTCTTTGTAAAAAAGAAAAATAGTAGCAATAGTTATTTTTGGTGCTCATACATACAGCACAATCCCAGGTATGCTTACCTGGAAGTAAGTGCCTTTGAACAAAATTGGACTTACATTTAAGTAAACATTGGTCTGTTATTTATGTCGCACAAAAGACTAACAATTACATAAACCAAGAGTCCAATCCTAAACCCTTCCCTCCACCTCTACATCAGTAGAGGGGGGAAAGCATAGGATTGGGCTACAAGTCTCTGAAACTGCAAGGTTTAAATTTGCAATAAGAAGTTTTCAAATTATTCGATTGACTCAGTCTACAATACTTACGATCTCCTATAATTATTTAGCCAATGCCCAAACACACATGCTTTAAAAACTTATCCTTGACCTTGTGTTTTCATCATATTCATTGTCATTTATCAGGTATGGCAAACTGTCCAGTTGCTGACTGTACACCAAAGAGAAAAAAAAGCACATAAAAACAGTTCTGTTCTGCAAATTTCATGACTCATTTGCACGTTAATATGACTTTAGTAAATCTTGGGGATGGATCTTCGCCCATATCCTTTGGTTAACATGTCAGTCTCTGGAGTCCTTTTATAAAATATCAAAGTGTGTTGTGAGAGAGCTTTTCTCTCTAACTTTATTTGATCAGGATAAAACAAATGGCTTGAACAAATGGTACAGAATTCTCAGCCCTCTTTCCACCCATCTCCAGTAACAATTTGTAGTATAAATTAGTATTAAGAATTACCACGTGTAGAGAGCAATTTACGAAATTGGTTTTACCAATTTACCCAATTGTAAGCCAAATAGGCTTACAGTGCAATCCTTTACATGTCTATTCAGAGTAACCCCATTGAGTTTAATGAGGCTTATTCCCAGCTAAGTGTGTATATACGATTTATTCTAGATTGAGTGCCATTTTGAATAGCTGTAGATATCTGCTTGCTTGGTGGAAAGTGAACTAGCAATAAAATAGAAATACCAAACTTTCACAGAGCTGCTTCCAGTGTGAGCAATGTAAAGATATTAATTCAATGTCATCATCGTTCTTACTTTCTTAAAAATCACATTTTCAATGCAAACAGCTTTAAATCCTGAAAATGTGCATATGAATATGAGAGCAAAGTCTAGGGGCAGAGAAAAGTGTAAACAAGACTGGTGGCAACTATTTGTAGTGATTTTATAGTACAGTATATGAAGCCATCTTGTGGAAGCAAGTAGAACAGCAAACTAAGGCCCAGACCAAGCATGCAGTTGTTCTGTGGGAAAACACATCCATAGGTTTCAACTCAAGTAGGATTAACCACCACACATGCACTGCAATCCAGGGCTTTCTTCGTGTCAAAAGCCTCACTAGTCCCACCTCCCGCGCTGCCAATCATCCTCCAGCAGACTTCCTGTGTCTGCAGTCATCTCAGCAGCACTTGCCAGTCGAAAGGGGTGGGAGCTTCCCCCCTGAAGGTTTGCTCTTCTGAGGGCAGTAAACATCCTGACAGCAGGATTCGTGTGCTGTTTGTTTTGTGCCTGTATGCACAGTGAGCATACGATTGTGCCCCAAAGCACATGGGAACGGTCACCCATGCAGCTGCTGTTCAAAACCCTCAGTCCGAACAGCAGACAAAGAGATCTCAATTCCAAACATAATTATGTATGTATACGGGAAGCAAAGGGAGCAATGCGCATGAGTGCACATGCGCACACACACACACACAAGTTCATGACATGTCAAAGAGATCAGGGCTATTCGAAGGAGAACTCAAACAGAAGTGCCAGACAATGGAGCAAAACACGCACAGTAAGAGGGAGACAGCTAAGAGCAAATGAAGATGGGGCAGGAAAGGTACCATCACCTCCGCCTTACTCCTTCTGCCTAGGCTGTCCTCCTATGTGCAATTTCCTGGGAGTAAGCCCCATTGAACACAATGGGTCTTATTTGTGAGTAGGCATGGATAGGCTTGTATTAAGAGGCACTTTTCCCTGCCTGTGGAGAAAAAAAGTCCTGCACATGTCTCTCTTGCTCTGTGAATTTCCAGGAAGGGATGGAGATGGGTGGGGAAGCTCTTGCATTTTATGGGCATTTAGCTACACTGTTTACTTGTTTTCCTGTGCGTGCGTGCATATATGTATGTGTGTGTGCGCGCGCATATGTGCACATGCACACGTGTGTGCGCACATACGCATATACACCTATCTGCCAACTGAAGATAACACTTCATGCATCTAAGTGGGCTTGTGTCCACGAAACCATGTGCTTCAATAAACATGTTAGACTTTAAGATACCACCAGACTCTTTGTTGTTTTTGCTGCGAAGCAACCCTTCTGGAAGTTCTTACTCCGATATGTCGTAGTAGAAAGAATAATTCCTGGTGCTTTGACCTTCACGTTTGGCAAAAAGACAGGAGTGATCTCTCACACTTTGTCACAGCATGACTATGCACCTTAAGTAAAATTTGGACTCTTTTCACATTCCCAATCTCAGCCTCAGATTGGTCTAACAGAGGGTCATTCCACAGTGTTGAGCATAGTCAGTAACTACTCCAGAGCAAACATCTCACAGTGATGACCAGGAGGAAGATGAGTCTTGTTCTGGCTATTCGCAGTGAGATTGCTCATATTTCACCTAGGATTCCCATTTTGAAATGTTTGTCGAATGAGAAGTCTTATGACCATAAGTCAACCTACAGTGCACAGATTCAGCTGGGTTTTCTAGATGCTCTGTGAAGACATGAAAAGAAACAGGAGAAATAACATCTCACCACAGTCTGAAGTTATTTATGAATCAACTAAACTGAGCAACAGTATTTCTGGATTTGGGTCTGTCCAAGTGACATCACATTAGGGTTACCATATTTTTGGTGACCCAATCTGGGACCACCACCCCGATTGGCAAGGGGCAGGATGGTGTAGTGGTTTGGGAGTCGGACATAGACCTGGAAGATCCAGGTTCAAATCCCCGCTCAGCCACGAAGCTTTCTGGGTGACCTTGAGCCAGTCACTATCTCTCAGCCCCACCTACCTCACAGGGTTGTTGTGAGGACAAAAGGAGGGGAGGAAATATGTACACCACTCTGAGCTCCTTGGAGGAAGGGTGGTATAAAAATGTGAATAAATAAATTTGATTTGGGGGGGGTTGGTCTGGTTTTTTTAAAAAAATTGCCCCCTTACTGTGGCCACCGCCACAGCAGCAGCAGCAGCGACGGCTATAGGAAAAGCAGCGGCACCCCGCTTTTCCCTGAAAAATGTTTCATAAATGTTTGGTTGATTCATAAATAACTTCAGACTGTGGTGAGATGTTATTTCTCCTGTTTCTCTTCATGTCTTCACAGAGCATCTAGAAAACCCAGCTGAACCTTGCTAGACATCCTTTAAAGCTTGTTTGCTGCCTAATAACTGAAAGGGTGAGTTTGCCCTGTTATATCTTGACTCATAATGAATGTATTCATTATAGGAATGAATGAGAATATATATGTCAGTCTTCTCAATTCTGTTTTACTGCCTCATCCCTAGCTACAAGCCATTAATTGTTGCTAACCTATATGAAACAGGAAGTGAAAAGGTCACCCACTGCAAATGTTTTTATGTTAGATTCAGAATAAGTGAGAAGTGAGCAAGAACAGATGTGTGTTTTTACCATCCTTTTACTTTCCCTGGATTCAGCTCTGTAACTTAAGTGCATTTTAAAATATTCTCCCTAAGACCTGTTACTTTAAAGAAAAAGTGTTCCTAACCTCCCCCCCCCCCCCAGGAAGGCAGCATCTACAGAACATATGTTGGAAAAGGTAGTCTGTGAAAAATATGTTTTGTATCCAAACACACAAGACTAATGAGAAGTGGTTTTTATAAAGTGTCTCCTCCTACAGTTCTTTGGACTCATGTGTTTAAACCATCTTTTAAAAGTCATTTCCCTGTCAGCAGAAGCAAGAAGTTTATTGGGAGAAAAATGGCAAAAAAAAAAAAATCAGGTGTATTTTGGAGGGGTAAACGCCCAGGTGGGGTCAGTGTAATCATTGCATAGTGCCCTTGACATTGCCAATGATATGCACAACAAATGCCAGAACATGAGAAAGGCAGAAGGTGGAAGCTGAACCCTGACCCCACCTGGGCGTTTACCTACCCACCCACTCAAAAAAAAACAAACACTTTTTTTTTTTGGCCATTTTTCTCCCAATAAATTTCTTGCTTCTGCTGACAGAGAAATGGCTTTTAAGATGGTTTGGGAAAGAATGAAGAATTCAGGCCGAAACACACCGAGCGCATGTCACGCACGGTGTGTCCAGCAGCGCCCATGTTCTTGCAATGGGACATGCCTCCAACCGGAATGCTAAGGGCTGCCGGGAGCCACCAGGAGGCACATTTGACGCCTCCCTTGGCCAATGCCCAGGTTTTGCCACGTCTGTCACGCCATACGCAACACACGCGACACGCACTCAGTGTGTTTCAGCCTTTCAGCTCCCTTCTCCTGTCCACTATTCTGCATTCCACCCAACTTCACTGACCCCACTATTGAGTGAACCGCAGGAGAGACATGACGAAACCATATGCCACTCAAGCTGCAATACTATACATAGTTACTTGACGACGGCAAACCCCACCAAGCAGGTTGGGAATTTCTTCCATGCATAGGATTCAGATGCATGGATAGAATAAAAGAGCAAGTGACCAATCTCCAAACCTCCTTTCTCAAGAAAAATTAGAGTTTGCTGTAGCTACAGATACCAGAGCACCATCTTGTGGCTAACTTTATCAAAGGCACAGAAAGCAACAGCACTGTAGGGGGAAGCATGCAATGCATAGAACTCCTCAAAATTAGTTTGATTGTTACGACTTCCTTTGAAGAAACTATAGTGCCTGATTAGAATATCTAACAAAGACTTTACAATTCTGATTGTTACTTAACAAGCATAACTATAAGTGGCACTCAGACTGTAGGTGAAGGTGATTTTCTTGACCCATTGCACTACCAGGCAAGCATGACTGGAACCACAATAGCAGCAATGATCCCTGGCCCAAGACCTCCTCCTGGCACCTGAGGTGGCATGCCAAATGCCATCCTGTCCTGTCCCGCCCTCCCCCCCCCCTTTACCTGATGGTGTGTCAGCCACTTCTCCTCCTACTCCCTGGCTTAGAAAAGGAAGAGAGGCTAGGCCAATAACAGAGCAGAAGAAGAGGCAGTGTGGGGGAGAGTAGAGGGGTGGGGCAGGGCATCGACACTCTAGCTCACCCCTCTCTTCTTTTTCCAAGACAAGGAGTGGGAGAAGAGCAAGGGAGGGGAACGGAGGACACTCCCCCCATTTGCTGTGCCACACAGTCATCTCCATGGATGGGCTGGTGGTGCTGCCTAACCCCATATCAAACTAGACTGGCCCGCCTATGGCAAGTGCCAATAATGGTGATATGGATAAAGGGAGTGTAGATATTTGAACTTCTTGAAACCAAATCCTTATCAGAATAATGATGCGATACTCTTGGGCTTATATTACAGCCATTGGCATGGACATCTATAGGCCTGGTGGTAAACTGGGCTTCTGCTTCAAGACCAGTTGTATTCCTAGTTCAGTGTTGATGCGATCAACCTGTGGTCTCCAGGGGAGGGCAAATGTTGCAATGTTTCAACAATCTCCCCCGCAGAGATAGTACAGACCACAGCAATGTCCAATCCACCTTGGAGACAAGTGCCATGTCTCTCAGTGAAGGGAAGTTTTGCGGCTTTTGCCCCAGTGTTGACACTTTTTAGAGGTAAAAGGGATGCTTGCCAAGGGATGAGGCGGGGTTAACTAAACTACTAACTACTAACTACCAGCAAAAAAACAACAAAAACACCTAATAGTTTTTTTTTTTTACAAAAAGTATAACACCAGAGTAAAAAGAAGAGGAAAACTGAAGTAAAAAAGTCTCTTACAATTTTTTGAGGTATGGAAGTCAAAGGAAAGCAATTATCATGATGCTGTTTTAGTGGCAATCGAAAAAGAACAGGATTGGATGTTCTTCCCATCCTCAAGGTATACAGTTTGCACAGAGTTTCCCTCACTTAAGAGCAGACAGGATGCTCAGAAAAGCTCTGGAAGCTTCCGACATCCGTTTTGCGCAAGCGCAGAACTCCCCTATATTGACTACTACAGAGAAAAACGCTGGTCTTCCAATCTCACAGATGGCGTTTCAACATGACAGCTGTACTCTTTGAATGATGGCAGATATGCTTTGAATGACGTGTATTTGAGAGTGTTTGATCTTGGACTTCAAATGTAAGCAAACGCTCACAAAATCCAAATCAATTGTCTTTTTCAAGTAATGTTTTATTAATAAAATTATCCAGCATAAAACCTGATCCTAATGGCATTTTGCCAGAAGTATCGCTTATTTCAATGATGCTTACTGACAAATAGCTGCACTAAGGCTTTTACAGAGCAATCCTGTGCATGTCTACTCAGATGTAAATAACATTGTGTCTACTGAGGCGAACTCCAAGGAAAGGGTTATAGGATTGCAGCCTTACAGCCCAATCCAATACTCCAGATACGCTAGTGTATCTCTGTGTATGCCGGTGCAAAGACAGCCTCGCTGGCATAGAACCCCAGCCACTGATGGATGCACCATGGACACTGGTCCAACGCTGAAAAAATGCTGCACCAATGTACCTCAGACATGGACACCAGCACAATGGCATCAGAGAGGATAGAATGGGGAGGAGATTGTGGCAGGACGTGGGAGGGATGAGGAGTCAACATACGTCATATCCTAAACCCCCCTTCAGATGATGGATCTGCCTCCGACACCATAAAACACTAGGCCAAGCCAATAACAAAGCTGGCGTAGGTAGGAGTAACCCCATAAGGAATAATGGGGAAGGGGAAAATAAAATTGCAGCTCTTGCCACCCCCAACCTGCACATTTTCCTATGATGGAGAATAGGATACAGACTACATTTGGTGGCCAATCGCAGCACACCAACCCCAGTACTAATGCCCCTGCCAGGAAGTGTGCAGCTCAGATGATCAGACACGTGGCATGGGGTTATACGTCTTGGATCTCCCAACAAAAAGGGCAACTTGGCGATTGGCACCATGGTGAAAGAGCACAGAGGGAGCACTTTGCCCGAACAACCGCTTGTCCCTCACCACATGTACGGCAAAATACTTCGTTAACACGTGTTTGCTCAGAATTCTTATTGCAAGTATTCTGCCCCGGAAGGACTCCACACCTGACTGGAACATTGATGCTACATCTCCATCTCATGTCTCTACCATCCCCCTTCTGACCCTTCAGAGTTATCACATACATCTCTGCTATCAACTGCGTCGCCTAAACCTAGGCTTACCATCAACCCAGAATCGAGCCTGGCTTTGGCCTGGACCGGGCCAGAGCCGCTCCCAAGGGTGCACTGCGGCTGCCCAACGGGGTTCCAGCTTCGGTCGCATCATTGACCTGAAGTTCTGGAAGCCGGAAGCCCATCAGCCGCAGTGCACCCTTGTGAGCGGCTCGGGCCCAGTCTAGGCCAAAGCCAGGCTTGATTCCGGGACAATGGTAAGCCTACCTAAACCACCTGTTCCTTTTGCAACAACTAAGAGCAGGAAATGTCTACTCCCTTTTGGTGAATGCCAGGGACACTCATCAGTATCTCTTTTGTTTTTCAGGACAGTGCACCTCATAGGGGCTGAACACTGGTCCTTTACAGAGTCAGGGCAGTCTTAATGCATGGGCACGCCAGGCAGTTGCCTGGGGGCCCATGAACATGGGGGGAGCATGCTAATCCTGAATTGAACACTAATTTTTGGCACGTCCAAGATCGCACCTCCACAGGAAAAAAGTGCTTTTTTCACCTTCCTTGATGGGTATGGTGGTCCCCCAGGGTGTGTGGGGAGCCTGCAGACCACTCTGCAGGCCTCCCCACACCTCAGAACAGCCCTCCAACACAATGGCGACCCACTTCTGGTTTTGTCAGAAAACCAGAAGTGGGTCATGATCACATTGGTGCCCAGGGACCTATAATGCAGTTAAGACATCCCTGTGCTTCCACTGCAGCTCCCCCCCCCCCGAGTGGGAAAGGTGAGGTTCCAAGCCACCATGATCTTTCCCCCTACAGAGAACCATTGCATGTACACTCTGGTGGCACCACTCACCCCTACAAGCACTGAGTATGCATCTCAAGCCAGAGAAGAGGTGTGGCTGATGCTGTTGTCTATTCCTTGTTACTTTTTGTGTTTCTCCTAGCTCCCCATAGTAGGCAGCTGTCCAACAGGTAAAGACATAGTGCAGAGCCCAAGGGAAGCCTGCTTGCCTGCAGTGACTAATGTGAGCTCAGCTGCTGCTTGGTAAGGTTGCTCACCTACTTCTTCCAGTCAGGGCCCTGTAGCTTTGCAAACTCCATGACAGACAGTGAACCAACTGATGCAGCAAGACCTCACTTTGACCTGTTACTTGGCCATCTAATAAGAACATAAGAAGAGCCCTGCTGGATCAGGCCAAAAGCCCATCTAGTCCAGCTTCCTGTATCACACAGTGGCCCCACCAGATGCCTCAGGGAGCACACAGCCAACAAGATAACCTGTTTCCCATTGACACTCCCTTGCACCTGGCACAGAGAAAACCCACTTCTAAAACTAGGAGGTTGCTTATGGCTTGTAACCTGTGATGGTCTTTTCCTCCATGAATCTGTCCAAACCCCTTTTAAAGGCATCTAGGCCAGGTTCCATCACCACATCCTGTGGCAAGGAGTTCCACAGATGAAGATGTTGTGCAGTGGCACAACAGCCCTGGTGGACAGAGATGATTGGCAAATCCATATATGCATTTGTCTTTCAGTTACTGCTCTATTACTGATACAGTTCTATAAAACTTTGACCTTATCACACTTGACTGTAGCGTGAAAGGATTCATGGCCAGATATGATGTTCAACAAAACAGGCAATATGGGATTAAAAGCCATGTATTTTTCTTAAAAGGAACAATAAAAACTTTTAAAATAAGACCTGATGTTGCAGCTTTTTTCTTAATCCAAACACATACCCATTTTAAAAGTACACAAAGGAACAGCCAAAGTAACAGCCAAGATACAAGTTTTTGTTTCCTTGCAAAAGTCAACGTTTCCTCCTAATGTTCCTAGGCCATTGTCAATACAGGCACAGTACAGGTTACTGTTAGATGACAGTTGTGTCCTTATTGGCAATAGTATTTCCCTTTTTCCCACTTAGTTGTTTCTTACCTCAGCATAGGACTCGCCAAGGAGACCTCCATGCTCTCAAGGTCTGCAGCATCTCCACTCCTTGGGCTGCAAGGACAAAAAGCTTTGTAGTGATCATGAGGACAGATAGACAGGACTGACTGTTATACCAGCAGGTGCCAGAAATAAAGCATGAGGTGGTGTGGGTGTGGTTAGATGGGCAGTAGGTGCTCTGTGTCACATGTCAACCCAGTGCTTGCTCCATCCTTTGCTCCCTGATTGGTCCATGTGCTACAGCATCCCAGGCAGGTGTGCCTGTTTGCATTAAATGATGTAAATGTTGGATGGGATGCTCTTTGGTGACTTCTGCTATGGCTGGGTGGTTAGAGAGCAGCTTTGTGGAGTAGTGGGTCTGGGTTCTAGACACCCTCCCTTTCTTCTTTTGCCCTGCCATGGTTATTTCTGACCAGTCATGCAAAAGGTGAGTAACCTGCTGGTTAGCGCAAGTCTCTCAGCTGGGTTCAACCTGTCTTACTTGGCTTCCAGCCTATACTTTTGTGCAGTGAGCCACCAGCACCCTGCTTGTCTGATGCTGTTAAAGTTCCCCTTGTGACTTGTCCCAGTTTCCCCCCCCCCTTGGCAAAAGGGTTCCTTCTAGCTTGCAAATGCCCCTGCAGGGATGCTGCAAACCCTTGCCATAGAACAGCGTTTCTCAAACTCTTACAGGTGAGTTTACTTCCCTGTCTTTGTGGGGGTGGGGCAATGTCGGAGGTAGTGCTCCAGGATAATGCCCACCCCAACTCCAAAACGCTGTTTTAAAACATACCTGGTTGTCCTGCTAGCTCCCCAAAGGAGGGGGGCTGCTGCCACCTCCACAGGCCTCTCTAAGGCTCTAAATAGCGCCAATTGCGTTCCAGAGCCTACTTCTGGTTTTTGGTGAAAACGGGGTGGGGAGGAGGTTGGATCAGGCCTTGGAGGGGGCAGGATCAGTGGCAGCAGCACATGCCAAATCCTGACCCCCTTCCTAGGCCTGATTCACCTTCACAGATCAATGCAGATTTGCGACAGCGACTGAGCTGGCGTGGGTCTGAGTTGACCCATAGCGGCAGCTGGGGCTTACCCTGGGGCAAGGGGACAAATATCCCCTTACTCTGAGGAGACCTCTAGCAGCCAAAAATTCCCCATGGGATACAGCAGTAGCTGCGCCGGTGCCACTGCATTGCCGCGCTGGGATTCAGGTATGATTGGGCTGCCCTTCATTCATTTACCCTTTTCCTTTCTATTCACTAAACACAAGGTTTAAAACCAAGTACAAGAAATGAGTGAGAGTACAGTAGTAATAAAACAAAAATTGAAAATTCCTAATTTTAAAATGTGCACTGAAGTAGCCTTTAATGTTTCAGTTTAAAAGCAAGGAAAGAAGGAGCCAGGGATATCCCCCTTTGAAGACTATTCCATAATTTGAGTGTTTAAATGTTTTATTGTGGGTAAGGGTTGTTTGTTTTTGCAAAATTTACCAGTTTGGTGAATCAAGTATGTCATTGCAGATAAGTACAATACAGATTTTTCCTTCAAGTCTACCAATAATTCCCAAATATGAGAGCTACCATACTTCGGGGGGGGGGGGGGTTAAAAGACAAAACACCGGAACATGATTGGATACAGCTACAGCTTTATTTTCTAAGTGGCTATTTCACAACTAACCTTAAAAATGCAACTAGATAGACTTTATAGGATGGCATCAACAATATAGCCTTATTAAATCACACTCTTTTTTTATTTTTTCCATCTGCAAACTGCAGTAGACACCTGTCTGTTGGGAACTGCAAAGCAACTACAATTTATTCTGCATAGGTCATTCTACACAGAACAGATGGTTAACATTCTGTCTCCGTTAATCTGGGCTAGAGTTCAATTGGCAATTTAGAGGTAAATGACTCTATCCTATTAGTTGTCCCTTGAGCCTTCTTGTCTCCAACTGGCAAGCTAAAGAATAAAGATTATCATACATGCATGGCTGCTGTTAGCATCCCCTCCGATAACTAATTTATGTCACATTTCAGAGTACAGTTCAGTCTTAACAGGAGCTCTGTTGCATAAGGGCCAACCAAGACATCCCATTTACTGGATCTCTTCTTATCTCAAACAGACTGAGAAATGATGTCATGCTGAGAAACTCAGAAAACCAGTTGGTCTAGTACACAGTCTCAAAGGCAAATTGGCAAAGGGCAAAAATATCAGGGGAAGTAGAAAATGCAAACAAGCTATGCTGTCAAAAGCAATCTGGAAAAGTAGAGATGGATGAGGAAAAAATAGTTTTGTAGGAATGTGCTAAAAGATTTTTTGGAAAATGTAAGAGATCAGAATAGCACCACCATTTCTCATTGTTGTAGAACAGGGGTGGCCAAACTGCGGCTTCTGAGCCACGTGCGGCTCTTTGACATATAATGTGTGGCTCTCGGAAATATGTTTGCTGAGCTCCTTTTTGCATCACAATTAATATAAAAGGTAAATGAGAAATTGTCGAGCTTTATAATTACAGTATTTACCAGGTATAAACTGAACATCCACTAGTTTAAAACACGTTTAAATATTGCGGCTCTCAAACATCTCTCTTATGGCTCTCAAATATCTGAAGTTTATTGTATGTGGCTCTTACATTAAGCAAGTTTGGCCACCCCTATTATAGAAAATCCTGGTAAAGTGCTCACATTTTCTCCTTAATGTTTTCCCTAATGGGTCACAGTTGCCTGAGCACAGGCTTGATGTCTGAGATTATGAGTCTTTTAGGATGTCCATTGCTAAATATTCATTTATGTCCATGTTTTTTCTTGCTGTGAAAGTAATTCTCTGACACGTTTCCATCTGAGCAGGCTCCTCTTGTTTGTTTGTTCAGAAACATAGGAAGCTGCTTCTGCTGAGTCAGCTCAGGATTGTCTAGTCTGACTAGAAGTGACTCTCCAGGGTGTTCCCAGCCCTACCTTAAGATGCCAGGGGGTGAACCTGGGACCTTCTGCATGCAAAGTCTGGGGTTGTTTGTGTGTTCAAGATATGTATATGCTCTTGAATGCATGGTCCTACTCCTGTATAAAAAAGAATGACTGATAACCAGTATTTTAATTCACCTTTTTGAGTAGCTTAGAAAATCAAACTACCACTGCTCAATCCTATCCTCTGCCACATTATAGCATACAGCTGCACCGACAGATGTTGCGCTGCATGCTATGGTAGGGGGGATATCAGACAGCCTGTAGGCTGCCCAATCACCCATGGGTCTCCTTGGACCCTTGCCAGCCATTTTGCTGGCGTACGTCTGAGGAGAGCCAGGGGGCATTCCAGGGAGGGGTTTCGGGGATAGTAACTGGGTGCAAGTTGCTGTCAGTGGATCCACTCCTTCCCCAACACAACCCTTGGTTCCTCCCCAACACACCATGTTATTGCCCCTCCCCACCCACGGCCCACTCCCACCACCAACTTACCAATGCTTGTGAGCAAGGGTGTGTGTCTGCCTCAACGCACCTCGAGGCACTGATTTGGCTAAGCGGCACCATTTTCTTGGTAGCTCTGTGGGCAGTGAGTCAGACACTGGAGCCAGCTAATTCTTGATCTTGTCCTGAAGTGCTTACCACTTTTTAGATACATACACACCTGCCAAACCCTTGGAATCCTGAGTCTGAACAATGTGGAAGCTCATTAGGGTTTGTGGAAGCTCATTAGGGTTTGGATGTTAGAAAATATGGGTCTTGTGAGAAGTGCACAACTCCTGAACACAGACTCTGGGTGAAACAACTTCATTAAAATAACATGCACCACAATTCCTCAGGTTGAAAACTGCCCTTCTGTGTCTAATAGGATGCCTAATAGGATCAGAGGGCTATACAGAGTAAAGCACCATTGGCTTGTCCGCTTGTGTACTTGAGGGAGGTGTGTGGAATGCCAGGCAGCACATAGGGCTTCTCTCTAAGCTCTGAACATTCTTGTCTCCAAAGAGTACCTCATCACAATGGTAGTCATCTTGCTCCTATGCTAAGCTTGACAGTACATTCAATCCCCAGATGGCACACGGAGTTAGCATAAAGGTTCCAAGGTCAACACAGTGACTTTGACCGTTTCTGTACTTTTCTGTGAATGGAGCTCTAGGATCCCATCTGGAGGGTCCTTCCTACATGGCAAGACTCCCAAACTAGAATAATGGGGACATGCCTCCTTGGTTTCTTGCACACTTATGCACCCTTACTTAGGAGTAAGTCTCGCTTCTCGATGGGAATTACAGCTTGAGGGCCAAATCCTGCCTAAAGATAGGCCAGCGCAGCGCACTCTCTGCCAGCCTTCAGTGTTGCGAAAGTGCTGTAAAGTACTTTAGTGGCACCGAGCGAGTAAGTGGTGCCGGTGCGGAGGCTGGCACCGCTAACAAGGACTCCACGCCACTGGACACAGGTAAACTGAGCCAGGTGGCGGGAGGGTATGGGGAGGGCCGGGGTGCTGGGGGAGGGGGCAATTGGCCAGCTAGGCCTGGGAGGGGGGTGGGGATATCGGCAGTGCTATTCACCATATCCCCGTTCCCTTTCCGGGCTGGCCTTTCACGGTCACCCTGGACGTGCGCCAGCTAAATAGCTGGCACACATCTGAGGAGGTCTATTGGGGCCACCAGGGCTTACACTGGGGGAAGGGGATGAACATCCCCTTCCCCTGAGGTGATCCCTGGCCGCGCTGGCACAGGCCACATCCTGCCTAGGATGCAGGGGCCGACCATTTTGGCCAGCCGCTGCATCTTAGGCAGGATCAGGCTGTGATTCTATGTGTGTTTACTTGGGCGTAAGCCCTATTTCTGTTTCACTGAGGCTGCATTTTTGGTGTTGTATGAAAAATCAGGGCAGAGAGCTGACAACTAGAAAGACGCTTGAGATGTGCTTTTGTTAATTCATGTGATGGATGTATCTTGACTTTTTTCCAGAACAAATTCCAGAGCTGAATTCTGGCTCAAATTAGCTACTACTAGTATGTGATCTTATTGAAGTAGCCTGAGATGTGGGTCTGTCTTTATTTTGGACCAGTGTGTTTATAAGGGTTAATTACTGACAGCTTTGGGTGTATAGGAAACCCCTAGTCCTTTTTGATGCAGAGAGAAGCCTGAAAATATGAGCATCATCTGGTGCATGTACAGATGCTTATGGGAGTCTGGATAACTTTTTCTATTGTCAGACAAGAAGGTTTTACTTTACCTTACCATAGTGAATTTGTAGCATCTTTCCTCCCGTCTCTTCTTCCCCCTCCATTCAAGAGGCTTAGAAGAGGTAAAAAATATATACCAGTAGGTTTTTTCCCCTCCTTCTTCAAAGCATACAATGTGCTCAATTAAAATGTAACTCAAAAAAATAACAGATGTGAGAACCATCACTCTCTCTTGCCTTAGCTGTGCTGCCCAAAATAATGTTTGTGTAACAATAATTACACAAAATGTTCAGGTCCTGACAAGTCTTGCAGTTAATAGTAATAGTGTTCTCTCTATTGTGCCAAATAGCCATAACATGATGGAATATGAAAATACACACTTATAATAAATGTAGATCACGCATCTCTCGAACAATCCACTAGCTTGGCTCCAGCTAAATTTTGACCCAAAAGAAGGGGCATTCAGTCTGTAGTTGTGTCGGGATCAAGAAGAGTGCCTCTGCATCCCTAAGTGCTGGAATGCTTGTGCATTTGTTCCTGTTTAATTTTGCAAGCTGTTTATGTCACTACTATTGCCGTTTCATTCAGTGATATGAGAATTATGATTTACAAGTAACATTAGTACAAGAAACATTTCTAAGGATTCTGTATGGTCTGGTACGGGAGGAGGTCCAGGGGGTGACATCATGAGTTCTCGCACCAGGTGCCGCAAGCCCTGGTGACACCTCTGCACCTTTTCTACCTTATAGTAGCCAGGTCTCTGGAGGGCCAGAAGCCTGAGGCAGCAGCAGGGTCCTGTCAAGAGGACATCAGAGTCCACCTGAGTAGATGTCCATTATTGCTAAGCCAGCAAATGTACCGTATTGTCCCGAGTATAAGACGCACCTGATTATAAGATGCACCCGTAAAGTTTGGTGCTCTTAAAAAAATTTAATCAAATCACTGGCATTAAATTGCAACAGCCTGATTATAAGACACACCCCTAGTTTAAAAACTTAAATTAGGAGAAAAAAGTGAGTCTTATACTCAGACCAATACGGTATTATTTTTCTATGAAGAGGAGGGGAGTGCAGCAGGAGCACAGATCTCAGTCAGCACCATCCTGAAGGGACTTATTTAAAACCTGCAGGACAACTGTTAGACAATCTGTGGGACATTTTTTGAGGAAACAATTCCCAGATGCAAATCATTTTAGGGGCCTCTTTGGGATAAAACTTTACAAAATAAATAAATTGGTGTGTGTGAGAAACTTGTATAGACCTGTAAATACTTAAAATCGGGCAATGCTGAGGTTCAGTACTTAATCCACTGGAACACGAGGAATTTCACCATATTTATTTATTTATTTATTTACAATATTTTTATCCAGCCTTTCTCCCTGGAGGGACCCAAGGCGGCTTACGACAAGTAAGTAAATGAGATACTGAAATTATAATACTGTTATACTATTGACATGTAGACAATGTTGAAAAACAAGTCGCTTTCTACTCAACTTGAAGGATCTGGTTCCCAAAGCTTATTAGAGGAAAGTGTTAATTATGCAGGCAGTCCTGACTAAACAAACCAGTTCTACCCTACTGTCCTCAGAACATAAGAAGCTCATATGATATCTTCTGCTCAAATAAATCAGGATTTTGCAAGCTTTTATCTGTCTGCTTAACGTTATTGCTACATTTGAAGAATCTTTATCTAAAATACAAATGTGGTACATTGCATTTTCAATAAATTATGAAGTACATATCAGAAAACCACACTATTTAATGTTACTAATCAGTTTACTCAGAAGTGCTACTGCCTAGCCCATTATACCCAGGGCCAGTGCCAACATTAGGCCAACTAGGCAGCTGTCTAGGGTGCAGACCTCAGAGGGGTGCAGTACTGACCTTTGAGGCCCACAGTTTTATACAGATTTGTTGTTTTAACTCCTGTAAAAATGCAACTGACAATTTACATTTTTTATTTTTAGATAAATACCACAACAGTGCTATGGAATCCCTGCTATGGATTCAGTTAAACGGTGCTAGGGATCCCTGCTAGGGAATATAATTAATTATAAAGTCTTATGAAAAAATTCTATTTCAGTTAGCCTTGCCTTGCCTAGGGTGCAAAATAGCCTGGCACTGGTCCTGGTTATCCCACAACTTATACTTGTGCTTTTGATCTTGTTTTCTAGGTATCAGACTTGATTGACAGCGCAGTCCTATCCAGGCGGAACAGGAGGCTTTGGAAGGGAAAGGGGATTTAAATCTCCTTTACATCCCCCTTTAAAGAGGATTTAAATCCCTTTTCCCTTCCAAAGTCTGCTGTTCTGCCCTACCCCACTGGCTGCCCCAGTGGAGGAGCTGGATAGGATTGAGCTGTGAATTCCATTTTTTTTAATCGGGCCCAGATCTATAGCTTAGCCTTAGTGAGATAATGTTTAACATATGACTACTCTCTAAATCAGGGATGGTCCGTCAGCATCTGAACTGTGAAACAGTTTTACCTGGACTCCAAAAGTCCTGTCAAATTTTAAACAAGGTGTGGTAAACATTTGCCTACAGTTTTACACATCAGTAACAGTTATTCTCAAAAGTTGTGTGTGAGAAAGAGATTTGTGTTTTGTATGTAAAGCCCCACCCATGATCTCTATAACTATGAAGACCTTTCTACCAGGCATTGCTGACATTACTAGACTAGACCACCCATGGAGACGTTGTATTGCTCATTAGAGTAGTTTCTTCTCCTGCCACTTATTTTTACTTTGAAATTTATTATATTTTATTAACACTTGGACCAAGACTTGGGAGATAAAGGAGCCTTCCTGCTGTAATAGAGAATTTCTTCATCCTTTCTCTGAAGTGATCTAAGGCTACAATTCTATGGACACTTTCCTAGGTGTAAGCCCCATTTAACATAATGGGGCTTACTTTTGAGTAAACATGCATAGGCTTGTTTGTTTATTTATTTAAAAAAATTATATCCTGCCTTTCCTATGCCAAGGCAAATGCCCAAGATGGCTTAAATGCCCAAGGCGTTTCCCAGGTCTAGATCATCAGCAAATTTGACAAGCATATTGGCCAGAAACCAATGGCATAAATTTCCTACTAATGGCCAATAAGTACAGCATAATTTAAGCATATTTACTCAGAAGAAAACATTGAACATAATGGGGATCACTAGTAAGTGTATTTAGATTGCAGCCGTAACTGTAATGCAACACGAGGTACTAAAAGGAATCAAGAATTTAACAAGCAGCCCAGTCTGACACTTTCACTTCTGATTAACTCCAGCTGGCCAGCGGGTGCTCATCTTTTAAAAATCACGAACTTTGTTTGAAAGACTGTCATCCTTGCACAGCCTGCTGTGTCAATCTACCTGAAGAGGATCATTGGATGATTGAAACGTAGTATTTTAGAATTTTTATTCTTTTAAATGAGGTTTTTACTGAATGTTTAACCATAAATATTTTAGCTTTTTTGTCTCATGGCTTTTAATCCTGTTACAATGTTATCGTCTGTAACAAAAGAGCTTACTTCTGAATAGATGTGCATAGGATTGTGCTGACACTCAGTTGACACTGAACTATCTATAACCCCAATATCTTTTTCCTAGTTAATCTCCACCAATTCAGATCAAATCAGTATATAAGCAAAATTAGGGGGGGTTGCTAAATGTACACTAACGCTACTGTGTTAACTTATTTACACTGAACCTCATGTTGCTGTCTTGTTGCTGGTTCCTGTCTCATCTTCCTGGGATCCTGATCCCTGGCTTATTCCTTTCATGTTCCTGTGGTGCATTTCCTGATGTTAAGCATGCAGTAGTTGGGTCCCCAGGTCAACACATTTCAAGGAAAACCATTCTACCAGGTTCTGTACTAGTTTTTCAGTATACAGTATCTGCATACTTACATATGGTGTGTTTTTCATTCAGAAATACCTGGAATCAGTCAAGTTTTCAGGATGTTTACAATCACCAAATTACCTTTGGACACAGCCTCTGAATCATCAACACCTCATGACACTACATAGCAACATGATGATGATAGATCATGTTACCTTATCCTGCAATGTGCAGGTCCAAGATCAGATGATTGCTGCACACGTAGAGCAACAACATGACTTTACATCACCACCATCACAATGTGGCTTAAATAATTAGACTGCCCTCAAGAATGTCTGTAAAATTCTTCTAGCAATCCTATGTGCAATTACTTGAGAGGCTACAGTAGGGGTGGCTAACCTTACACCATTAGGGCCTCTGTGTTCTTAAGAGTGGTGTAGAAGACAGAATCTTGTCAGATGCAAGTGCTGATGGTGCTGCTGAAGCAGCTACACCTGCTGAAATGCCCATTCATGTTGAAAGGTTGGCCACCCCTGGACTCAATGGGATTTACTTCTGGGTAGGCTTACCAGATCTCCAACCGGGACAGAGTGCTAGACCTTTAGGAGAAGGAATGTGGGCAGGTGTAGCTTGCTAAACCTTAGAGCACAATCCTAGGCATGTCTACTCAGAAGCAAACCTCATTGTGTTCAGTGGGGCTTGCTTCTGAGTAGACATGCCTAGGATTGTGCTCTAAGGTTTAACAAGCTACACCTGCCCACATTCCTTCTCCTAAAGGTCTAGCACTCTGTCCCGGTTGGAGATCTGGTAAGCCTACTTCTGGGTAAACATGCACAAGCTTGGGCTGTCTGATCAGTGAGAAGGAAAGAACAAGAATGTGTGCTGTTTGAAACTCCAATTTCATAAAAGTTAATGGGGGTGAAAAGATGGGGAGCTTGCAGAGACCCATTGTATTGAAAAATGCATCAGTCTTGAGACTGAGGATGCGACCTTATCAGGGCCATTCAGAGGAATTTTATCAGGGGGTACAAAGTTTCTTTGGGGACCTTTCCTACATATGAATTTGGCTCCTGGGCCCCCCTTTTTTGCTCCAGGGCCCCCTTTTTGACCCATTTTTCACCCTGGGCCCAGGTACAAATTACCCTTAACCCCCCCCCCCCTCAGAGGCCCTTAACCTTATACACACTTCCCTGGGATTTAGTTCCATTGAATGTAATGGGGCGTACTTCTGAGTAAACATACATAGGATTGCACTGTGAGGTAATTGCCACTAACACGGCAATTCTGTGCATGTCTACTCAGAATTAAGCTCCATAGAGTTCAATGGATTCTACACCCTTGTAAGTATTATAAGATTGCAGTCTTAGTGCGTTCAGATGAGATGTTTAAAAAAATCCAAAGAAACTAGAGCTGCTGTATCTGCTTTACATATTTTGTGATGCCTGAAAGGACGCTGTTAAGAAGGAGGGGCACGGAAAGCACGGTGGGGCAATTGAATTTACAGAGTGATAATTTACCCATGAGGTGAAGCACAAAACGATGTCAAAAGCTGATAGCGCGGTGTTATGATCGTGGAGGAGGCAAGGTTGAAGGGGAACAAGCTATACTGGCCACGCGAGCTGGCAGGGGCTTTAATTAGGGACCAGAGTGGCCTCGGGACGGACGATCATCCACATGCAGGTGCCTCTTTTCACTCTCTTGCTACAGCCAAGCCTCTCACTTCAAGCTCCCAGTGTTCTAGAGCGCAACACCTGTTGACTAGAGGGCGACTCCTCAGTCACTACAACACGGGCCCAGAGGTGGTGACAGACACCGAGCGCCAACAGGTGCCAGCCCTGCTTTGTGGAACTGGGGCGATGGGAAATAGGGGGTACAGTCCCTCCTGCAATCAAGGCAACCATCTGCAGAGGGCGCGCCTCAAGAGCTGCGACCTGCCTGCCGTGCGTGCACGCGCATGTGACGACATCAAGGGGGAGGCGGGCAGAAGAGCGTTTGCGCCACCTTCACCGGCCCGCCTGCCCGGACTCTCCGGTCCCAGCATGCAGCGCGGCGCAGTTTGAATGGCGCTGGCTACGCTGAGTGGGCCCCGGTGCTAGGACTCCAGTGCCGCCCTATCCGGCGGCTTCCGCTTGAGGCCGGCCCAGCAGCACTACCGCCTCCGCCAGCGGCGCTGGACCATGAGTGGCAGCAGGTGAGTGACCGCCGAAACCTGTGGCGGCCGGGCCGCTCTACTCACGCGGTCTCCTCTTTCCCTGTCCGCAGGCCGGGATCAGGTGCTGGAAGGCCGGGCGAAGGGAGAACGAGGAGCGTTTTCTGCCCGCCCGGCTCCCCTTCCTTTGATTTTCTTGAGGCGTCCCTGGGTGGGGGAGGCCCTCTGCGTGCTGCTCCTGCTAAGAGAACTGTTCATGGGCGGGGACGGAGCTGGCTAGTCTCTACCTGTCTACGAGCCACCCACTTACCTAGGTCTAGTTGAGAAGGCTGCACCTGTGCCGTGGCGGGAGGGTATCGCCAGAAGCAGGCACTCTCTCTAAGAGCTGTTTGAGGAAAACAGCATTTTTAAATCATAACTATCCTACCCCAAAATACTGAAGCCACCAGTCGAACGTCATGCTCACCTAATTCATGAGGGTGTGAGACAGCAGTGTCTCAATGTGTATTTCATTCTCCCTCCCCTTGTGTTTATTACCAAGGGCAGCTGGCCTCTGATGCATGAAATGTTTAAGGCTGCAATTCTGTGCCGGTTGGAAACTGAGTAAGCCCAATTGGACTGAGTGGAAATGACTTCAGTCTTTAGGAGTGCACTGTATTTATTTTTGCTGAGTGTGATTGTCTACTGCAGTAGGGTTGCTCTACAGTCCTGTACTGTGTATGTGTGTCCAACTCTAACATGATATCTCTCTCTCTCTCTCTCACTCACACACACACACACACCATGTAAGCATCCTAGTATAAAAGTGGTTCTGGGTGCTCCTATTTCTGTGAGGGAGGTTAGTTTAAAGCCTGCCACAGGATGTTTGCTAACTCTTCATTTATTCAGTATTAATGTTAAGCCAAGAATTCTGCTTCCTTTAACTCTGGACTGTTTGAAGAAATGTTTGTATTGCTTGATTTTTTTTAAGTGGCCACTGTTTAACAAAGCACCATGGAAGCCTTGTGCAAGGAATAGTTGCTGTGTTAGTGTTGTAGTCTGCAAAATGGTGCCTGGCCATCCTGCCTCCTTTTCTGACCTGGGAAGGAGGCTCAGATGAGGTTGGATGTTGGCCCTGTAAAACTGTATATTTAAAGGGTTGGTTGTGTAAAGTGCGTGAGGATGCCAGCACCCCTAGTAGGTAGTGGAAGAGATGCATAGCCCAAAGCTGTTCTTAAAGCCATTTTCTGTTAAAGCGCGATGAACCTGTTTCACATCAACTTTGTTCATAAGCACCTAAGATTAACGTCTTGCCCTAGTTTTCAGTATGGTAGTCACAGATGCAGCTCCAGACTATGGTACTTTAACTTTTTGTTTAGAATCTAGTGTACTTTTTGTGGTGGTCAGAATATTTTCCATTTTGTGTTGCACCTTTCCTCCAACGAGTTCAAGATGGCATTCTTCATTCCCCTTCTCCCCACCGTTTATCCTCCCAGCAACCCTATATGGGTGGTGATGTTGAGGTAGTGACTAGTAGTGATCTTCAGGCAGTTAACTTGGGGGGAATGACATAATTTCTTCACAACACATTTATGATAACTTGTCAGGGGTTCAGAGGTTGTTCAAATGAATTAGGGCAGGTAAGAGCCAAACCGCATGCAATGTCAGAAGATCTGTGACTGGATCTCTTGCAGTTTTTAAAACTTCTGGGTTTTTTTTCTAACCTAGATTTGCATGAACAGAAGGTACTTCTATCTAATGGGAGAGATTTTTGCTGATTTTCCCTTCCTTCCCTCAATAGCCCACCCCCCAGCTGCATCCCATATTGTTCCAAATGGTTCCCTGACCTTGGGAATGGGTTTAGTGGCTGCTATGGGAGGAGGATGGAGGAGCAGGGGAAATTTCTTTCTGTGCAGTAGGGTTGGGATGCCATCCAGTAAATGCAGGAATAAGACAGTCCCAATTTGGACAGAGTCTGTGATGCTAGGGGAGATGGTGTCCCCCAGGATGATCTGTAAGTTTCCCCCAGGGACCAAATAAGAGTTTGAGGGGAGCAATTTGATTTGGAAAACAGTGCAAAGGAAAGAGCAAAGACCACTCTCCCCTAGTGTCATGGCTCCAATTTAAATTAGGGGAGGGCTGTGTGGTATGTTTTAACAACTTTTAAAATGGGAGATCTGTTCTTGGATCTCCCAATATCATTTCTACTCTAACCCTAATTCTAATGTAATTCAATTCAAATACCTTTATTGGCATAAGAGTAATAAACCAAATACAGATTAAAAATGTTAAACAGATACACATTCCTAAAAACATAAGGCATAATCAACCTCTCCTAGCATAAAATGTTCGCTCCACCACACAAAGGCACTTTGCAACTTGACCAGTCACATCCAGGGGACCATTGCTTAAAAGAAAAACCAATTTCTTGGCATCAATTTTAATGTATATGGTGTTAAATATTTTTGTCATGGTAAAAAGGGAATAGGTGTGTTTGTCCTTTCTTTATTGGTCTGATGAAGATGTTGTGACTAATTGTGGAACACTGACTGCTGTGGAAGAAAAAAAAACTTAATAAATGGTGTTGATGAAAGTGTCTAATTCTGTGGCGCAAAGTACTATGTTACAAACATGTATCCATAATTTCCCGGTGTAATTAGCCTAGATTAGTAAATTGAAACACAAATGGAATTGGGGAAAGAGTGTGGAATATTTTTGACTCGTTACCGTATCTATATTTCTCTATTTTTGAGTATACACAGTAATACCTCTCATAATGCTTCTTCCTCTAGCACTGATTTCTTACAGCACTCTTTGTCCTTGTGTGATAGGCAACTGTTATAGCCAGTGGGAGCAATGTATTCTAGGAGGTGGGAGACCAATAAGCCAGTTTTCTGCTTATCCTTAACGATGTCTCCTATATAGCATTGTTCACACAGCATTCAACTTTGTGGTAATGTTCCCCCAATGTTATGCGGGGTATTACTGTACCTATCAAGCTGCCTTGTGCTGAGTCAAGCCACTGGTACATCTAGCTCAGGATTGTCTTCTACACTGACTGTTGGGGCTCTTCAGGGTTTCACACAGGGATCTTTCTCACCC
The DNA here is from genome assembly GCA_026170595.1 of Plestiodon gilberti rubricaudatus. Classification (NCBI taxonomy): domain Eukaryota; kingdom Metazoa; phylum Chordata; class Lepidosauria; order Squamata; family Scincidae; genus Plestiodon; species Plestiodon gilberti. The sequence continues at coordinate 265,662,962 of JANXHW010000001.1, forward strand.
CCACCTGGAGATGCGGGGAATTGAACTTGAACCTTTCTGCATGCAAAATGATGTGCTACCCTTGAGCTACAGCTCCCCAAGACTTTAGCTCACAAATATCCTTTGGAAGGCAGCTGCAGCACAGCCTTCCTTGGAGGCATCTTACAAAATAGTAATTCTTGATACAGGGGGCCTTGATTCGTGGGGATCCATTCCAGGCCCCCCCCTCCACGAATACCAGAGAACCGCAGATAGGGGCAAATGCCCCCTCTGGGCCCCTGCGCATCCCACAGGCCATTATTTTACTTTAGAAGATGGTCTGTGTCTTCCTTTAAACAAATGCTGTAAGCAGAAGCAGAACTGCTTCTTGTTCTCCGGCTGAGCCTCTCTAGCACTCAGCTGACTTTAGCGCTATAAGCAGCATGCTGTTGCTTATAGCGTTTGCTTAAAGGAAGACAGACCATCTAGGTAAAATAATGGCTGGTAAGGGGTGGGGCTGGTTGCCTCCCACTATCCGCGGATTCAGGGGCCCCTGTATATTGTCTGTATGAAAAGGTTGCTCACAGTGCTAAGTAAGACCAGCTTAATGTGGACAGAAGAATACAGTCCAGGAGTGGCACCAAAAATTTCGGGCTTTAGGTCCAGGGTTATATTTTGAAATATGGTAGTCCTTCATAATTTAAAAAGAAACCAACCTCTCTGTGTTCATAGTTGGTTAATATGGTTTCCTTTTGACTCTTAGCTTCAAAGTTAAAGTTCCATCTACTATTTTCAGCTACTAGATATTGAAATCTGCTTATTTTGAAATGGTGTAGTAGAGTCACCTTTATCTACTTTATCATGCAAGGCCAGCTATTTTTCATGACTTGCAGAAGTTGCTTGCTTTAGTGCTTCTCCTGAACCTCCCTATTATGTGGTGTTTATGCAGAAGATCTGCATACATCTACTATATGAGGGATAAAACAATGGTGAGCAGAACTTCAGGTGGCTGATAGGAAACAAAGTAGTCCACAAAAATTGGTGGGGGGGGATTTTAATTTGCTTCTTAAGAAGTGATTTCTGAGCAGTTCCTTGAAGTTTTTTCTCTCTGGGTTAAAGTTTATTTTTGAAACTCATTGGGAGATTATCTTGTTTCCATTTTTAAGAATGGAACTATACATGATGTATGTAGGCAACCTTATGGATACTTTTAGTAGTCTGTCTACTACAGTTGTGGGCAGTTGCAGGGTAGCGGGAAACTGCTCTAGCAGTTGAACAGGTGGAGGGATATATGTGTGATACTTCAGGTGTTTTTTGTTGTTGTTGCCATATGCTCTGTTTTACATAGTTAATAGGTTGTTTCATTGTATGCTGCCTTGCCTGCGCAGGAGTAAAAATGGACATATTTTTGAAGGGGGGAGAAACTGTGTGTGTGTGTGTGTGTGTGTGTGTGTGTGTACACACTGTACAAGGGTTTGTAAATACAGTAGCTGCTTGCCTGGTGGCCTAGTAGCAGGTAAGAAGAATTTCTGCTTAGGAAATTTTAGTAAACTGAATTATATAATTGTTTAAAGTTTGTGGTAAAGTATGTATGTAGGCAAGCAGACTAGTGAAAATTCTTGTAACGTTTATCATTGATTGCAAGGCTAGACTAAGACTTGTTGATGTAGCACTGAAAATAACATTTTAAAGTAATGAGTGGTGTGGGTAATAGCCAGTATGGATTCAGTGCAGTCATGTCTGATCAGGGCTGACCCAAGATCTCCCCACAGGGGGCAGTATGCAAATACCGCCACGACCCACGCGTGGAAAAATACTGTCTGTCGTCCAGCAGGATGCCTTCTGTAGCCTCTGCCACTCTTTCCTGTGTTCAAAAGGGACGGAGTGTCGGAGGGGAGGAGTGATGGGCGGGAGCATCGAAGCCAGAGAGGGGTGGAGGCAGGCTGCAGGGCCCCCTCCACATGCACACTAGTCCACCGACTGAGGCAGCTGCTTCAGCTGGCCTCAAATGGGCTGGCCCTGTGCCCATTACCTAACCATGGTTAGAAGATATGGATCATCTTGCATGCCCCTCCCCTTTCCCCTTCCTTTCAGTTTCAGAGCTAGCTATGGTTAGCACTTTTGTGCACCAGGATTTTTCACTAACCATAGTTGGTACCAAACCACAGTTTGCCAACTTAATTCTTATCATGGTTTCAGACTATGATTTGGTACTAGTGAAAATACTAACCATTAATGTAATGCTAGCATGTTAACCAGTATTAGCTCTGAAAATGTATTGGGGGGGGGGGTGACCATGTAAATGTGTGGGAAGAGCATATGAGCTTGTTGACTGCTCCTGATTTTCTAACCTGATTGCCTAACCACAATTAAGGAATTGGGTAGCAATATGACTGTCCCAAGCTAGCAATATGACTGTCCCAAGCTGACATGTCCCAAGCTATCATGGAAGTAATGTGTATCACTCTCTCTAAACTTTAATAAAGCGTTAATGTGAATAAGATTCCCCCTCCCCCCCCTTACATGTCAAACTAGGATTTCTTTTCTAAGGACTACAATCTTAAGGCAACTTATGAGTATATTTGTTACTTCAGTGGCTTTAGGGTTCCATCCTAGACTACTAATTCAAGATGAGCAGAAGGTTCAGGTACCAATTTGCCTTGTCACTACGTAGATTACTCATGTAATAACTGATGATTTCTGCTGAACATAAGTAGCTTTGCTAGACAACTTTTAATTCACTAATTAAGATGACTAGGATTTTTGTTCTCCTGATTTTCAGCTCTGAGTCTACTTTTAATACAGTACATCTTCCTTTTTAAAGGTCTTCAGGGCATGGGCTGTACTGTCTTGCACGTGGAGTGGTTGACATTTTTGTAACCACAATATATACTTCCTTCCCCCCCCCCCGCCAAAAAATAAGCTACCTTATTTCTACAGTTGATGGCATAAGATTGCTTGATGCTTCCTAGTTTGCTTCCTAGTAAGGTTGCTTCCTTACTGCTTTGCTTTTATAAGATGCGTTTTAGATACTAGCACCACATAGGGAAATCAAAACTTTCCCCATCCAGAAAACTCCTGTTGGTAATGAAATTTACAGTTCTACCAGATCTCAGTTACATGACAAACACTTTATAATGCCAGGAATGATGGGGTAAAAACTGACTTATGATGGTAACTCTAGCCATCAGCAAAGTAGTAATAAAACAAGACTTCAGTTACTTTCTCTACCATTTTTATATCTTCAACATGTAAACTAGTACAAATGGCCTGCAGTGCTGATCTAGTCTTATAAAACCCTGTCACCTGCCTTTATAATTTTGCTTGTATTAAAATTTACTTGTATTAAAATTTAAACTATAACTGTCACACTTAGCACATACAGTACATCAGAAGAATGAAATTGTGTTGCAGTGCATACCTTGGAATACTAGATAGTGATGCAGTGCCAATTAATGTGTACTGGACAGTGGGATGGCAAACATATAACGTTGAGATCCTGAAGCTATTTAACAAGCTTCTAGAAATCTTCACAAAGGTTTCAACTTGTAAAATTTCAGGGATGTAGCACCTTACTTCTAAAAAAATCTCAACTCATTAAATTGCCCCCTCAACATACAATGTCTGTGAGGATCGTGGCTGGAACAGGGGCAGTCCCGGCAGGGCCGCGATGCAGCCGGTCCCCGGGACGAAGAGGAGGTGGATGGCAACAACGCAGTAAGCGGCCAAGCACCGCAAAAAGGGGTAAAAGACCAGATTTTTTACAGTATTCCCTCCATAAGATGCACAGACATTTCCCCCTATTTTTTTTGGGGGGTGCATCTTATGGAGCAAAAAATACAGTATCTAGATGAGCATTTTCAACCTTTTTCATTTCATGGCACACTGAGAAGGCCATAAATTGTTAAGGCACACCATCAGATTTTTGACTACGCACACCAGGCTGCTGGCCAGGCGGCTCACATACCTCAATGGCCCTACTTATATATGACCCTCCCCCAAACTACCGTGGCACACCAGCAGACCATTCACAGTACACTGATGGTTGAAAATCGGTGCTCTAGATGAATATTAGGAAATGGAGAGCATGTACTCTAATAATTGTGTTTACAATATTACATTTGACTTGTGAACTGCCCCTGAGCTCCCGCCAGTTCAGTGCATATGGGTGGAAATAAGAGAAGTAGATTATCTACCACCAACATCCACAAGACATACGTTCAGATACAATATGTGTGTAAAACTAGACATGCATAGGCCAAAATTGCATGAACTGGTTTTATTGACAGAGCTGATGTATGTACATGGGCTGTATTAAAACATTATACCCCCTGTGGACATATCGGACCTCAAAGGACAGACATGTCTTCTCGTAGAAGCACCATCCAGTACAGCCTCCTGAGCGACTTCCTGAGCAGAAAGATGGGGTTTGCATTTTTAAATTACAGTCTCCAACCCATAGTAAATGTAAATTGAGTAGAAACTTCCAAGTACTATATACATATGGATTACTGGTAGGAAAACTGTGTTTAACATGTATGCTCGAGGCATAGAATTGTAATCTGTCCTGTGTGTGCCCTGAATGTGCTAAATTTGTCCTGAATTTTAATTGTTTAATAAACATTTATCTAAACTTTATAGAGAATGTTAATATTTCTTTACCTTTGGAAAACAGGGATTTCAGAGATTATGGCATCTGAAGCCCAAAATGTTAGAAAACGAAACTTCTTGTATACCGAGGGTCTTCCTGTTGATCTCCGTAGAAAAAGGAGCTCTCATTCCATTTATGAGAACATGAAGGAGGTAAGCTTTTAAAAATTCTTAAAAGATCTAAAAAAATATTTAGATGCTTTAGTGTATATATAGTACAACTGGTGTGTATAGCTTAATATGACTGTTAATTCAGAAAATTAAAAATCTTCTGTTGAATCAAAGTTGCCATTTGCTGGAGTTGTGTAGGGTCTCCTATCTCCAGTATTAAAACATGACTATCAAGCACCAGTACCATAAATGTCACCAACATACAAATCTTCAAAAACCACAGTGTATAATCTTATCTTTTTTAAAAAGGGACCAAGCCGTAATCTGGATTTGTGTTGACCTTCAAAGGCTGTTGGGTAGAAGAGCTTGCCTTGGGATTAGTGTGACTTGGAGTGTGTGTGTGAGAGAGACCACCTGGCCTTATGTATAATGAATGTCTAGCAAGAAAAATTGTAGTACAGTATGCCCTACTATTAGTTAATCAAGAAAGCTATTTTATGACATCTCTACTCTGCTCAAATCTTATATAAATTAATTTCCAGCATGTATTAAAGCTGAGTGTATTATTCAAGCTAACTGAAGCTGGAGCTTTTGGAAATGGTCATGTAACACCTTATACTTTCTGGCATTTGCTGCTAAGTTATTGGGGGGGGCTGTCTGGATTTTGGTTTGGTTTTGACATTAATTTATAGAGTTTCTGTTCTCTAGGTCACAATATAGTTTTGTACTAAACTATACAAATAACACGAAAAATGTTTTAAAAAACCTCTTCTGCCAACAGCTGCTAAAATACATCACACTTATAACATCTTGCTGGATCTCTAGAAGATTTGGGCTTTTTTATTTCCAAAAAAGGGAATGTTGTCACTAAGTATGTCTTGGTACTGATCCCTCTCATGCAGGGGTAGCGCCATGCCCTTGCACACCACTCATTTCATTATGGCTTGTGCATTTCATTATGGCTTATGCCCTTGCACACGACTCATTTCATTATGGCTTCCTGGTGGAAGTTCAGACAATGTACAGGTAGCATGTTGTTGTTGTTGTTCAGTCGTTAAGTCGTGTCCGACCCTTCGTGATCCCATGAACCTTATCCCGCCAGGCCTTCCTGTCCTCCACTATCTTCCTGAGTTCGCTCATTTTCATGTTCGTTGCATCAGTGATGCTGTCTAACCATCTCATCCTTTGCCTTCCCCTTCTCCTTTTGCCTTCAATTTTTCCCAGCATCAGAGTCTTCTCCAGAGAGTCCTCTCTTCGCATTAGGTGGCCAAAATATTTGAGCTTCAGCCTTAGTACCTGTCCTTCCAGGGAACAGTCAGGGTTGATTTCATTTAGGATTGACTGATTTGATCTCCTAGCAGTCCAAGGGACTCTCAGGAGTCTTCTCCAGCACCACAGTTCAAAAGCATCTATTCTTCGGCACTCAGCCTTCCTTATGGTCCAACTCTCGCAACCATACATTGCTACTGGGAACACCATCGCCCTGACTATGCGAACTTTTGTTGGCATGGTGATATCTCTGCTTTTTATTATGCTGTTTAAGTTTGCCATAGCTTTCCTTCCAAGGAGTAAGCGTCTTTTAATTTCATGGCTGCTGTCTCCGTCTGCAGTGATCTTGGAGCCCAGAAAAGTAAAATCTGTTACTGCTTCCATTTCTGCCCCTTCTATTTGCCAGGAATTGATGGACCCAGATGCCATGATCTTAGTTTTATTAATGTTGAGTTTCAAGCCAACTTTTGCACTCTCCTCTTTCACCCTCATCAAGAGGCTCTTTAGTTCTTCTTCACTTTCTGCCATTAGGTTGGTATCGTCTGCATATCTGAGGTTGTTGATATTTCTCCCGGCAATCTTGATTCCGGCTTGCGATTCATTCAGCCCTGCATTTCTCATAATGTACTCTGCATATAAGTTAAATAGGCAGGGTGACAATATACAGCCTTGCCGTACTCCCTTCCCAATTTTGAACCAGTCGGTTGTTCCATGGCTGGTCCGAACTGTTGCTTCTTGACCCGCATACAGGTTTCTCAGGAGACAGGTAAGGTAGCATAGCAACATTTATTCAGTTAGTTTTAAAAACCAAGAATGCTATGGTAGCTTTGATTTGCCAGTTTATTTCTGATAGATTTAGATGACAGAATGATGACTGTGCTAAAATACAGATACAGATACTGTGCTAAAATACAGATACTATGCTAAGATTTAGATGACAGATACAGAAAATGGCAGTAGAGTTTAGAAACATTTCAAGGGACAGCCCTGGGTGCCACTGCTTTCTGATAAGATGTGAACTTTGTTCAGGGTTTGAGAGAGCAAATATATGAACCCAATGGAAAACTAGAGACAACTCTTTAAAACATCTTCCCGTGTTTTCTGCAATATGGCCTACCAGCTGCTGCACTATAAAACCCTTAATCTGTCTCCCTATCCTAGCATTGAGGGAAATAGTCTCCGTGTTCTACCTAATAACTTTACATTGGCATTAGTCGTTTCTGTAATTGAACTTCACAGTATGATCTACTTGAGATTCATGAAGAACAATACACCCTAGAGTCGGACACGACTGGACTTAATTGTCAGGGGATACCTTTACCTTTTTATTTTCTTACCCAACCCTCTTCAAGACCTCTTACCCCCCTGCTAAATATAAGAGGAGTACCACTTTAAGGCAACTTTATAGGTTCAAACTTTGCTAAGCTTGAGGTTTTAACATTGTCAGAAGTCTGACTCCAAGCCTCTGTGGCAGGGGAAACTGTAGTCTCAATTAGACTAGCCACCCAGCAAAGTCGGACAGCTGTCCAGGACCAGTGGGTGATTATTTGTATCTGGCTCTTCTGTTTAAAACTTATAAGGGCCCACTCCTATCCAACTTTCCAGCACCGATGCAGCCGCAATGCAGCCCCAGGGTAAGGAAACATATGTTCCCTTACCTTGAGGAGGAGGCGTGACTGCGCCCCCACCGCAGGATGTAGCGCACGCCCCATTGGCATGACTTGGGAAGTTGGATAGGATTGGGCCCTAAGCGACTTATAAGAGGTGAAAGAGGTAAAAACAATAAACCGTACAACAAATAATGTAGTGACTAAAATAGCACATCTTACCAAAAAGCAGTAATCTATAAAAACAGAACATTAAAATTTATATAGTGTCTTAAAGTATTTAGAACAGCAAAGAAATGGGGGGGGGGACAGAGGGGAGTCCTGCAGATCTCTACATTCTAGAATTTTGGCAGCATTGCCAAGAAGGCCCCATCTTTTGTACTTGCCTGTCTGCTCTCATGTAATGACAGAGCCTCTGACACTGATCTTAAAACCTGGACAGGTCCTTGAGTTAACCTGGTCCTAGATCACTAAGGGCCCAGTCTTAACCAACTTTCCAGCATCGATCCAGCCCCGAGGTAAGCCGTAGAAGCAAAGCGATCGGAGCACAATCGCCCTGGTTACCTGCTCCTGCTTTCTCTTGATCCACCACTGATTGCTTGTGGTAGCGGCACTGGAGGAAGAGGTGGGTCACCACTGCCTTGATTCTCCTCTTGCTTGCTCTCATGGAGTGAGAAGAGGATCTGAGCACAGAATGAAGTGACCAGGTGGGTGGTGGGCTGGGGAGGCAGTAGGCAAACACAGGGCATCTTTTGTCAGGTCACTGCCTACCCCCATCCCACTGCTCAAAGCAGCTGCTTCTCCTCACCTCATGGGTCAGCCAGCTCTGCACAACCCAGACATCCACATACCATCTGTATGAAACCACTAGATGAAGTTAGAGGGTATAGGAAGGTCTCACCAAACCAAGACCCCAAGACGTCTCTAATCTATCTCTCAGCACTTGTGAGAGATGAATTAAGGATTGCAAATATGTGCTGAACACCCTTGCTGGGATAGGTCCGGATGTTTGCAAGAGGCAGCAATGCAAGTCTCTTGCCTGGGGCAGGCTCAAACTACAAACTCTAATGTGTGGTCCATTGCAGATTCCCACATATTTGAGATCATAACTTTGTCCTCGGTATCTGGGATAATTACCACCCTATGATTCCCTTCCACTCCATTGCTAAGCATTGACAGGATAACCAAATCTCACCCTTTCATCACCTTGATAGCAAGAGATACAGCAACCTTGATACAACAGATGTTACATAACACCATTCAACAATGTGATCATGGGTAATAATCTGGGTTACCTACCAGTTCTGGATCAATATTCGGAATCGCTATTGCAGAGTAGAATCCTGCCACCACTGTAAATGTGAAATGGAAAGCGAGACAAAAATCGCCCTTTAACTTCCTTAATTGCCTAATGATGGTTCATTGCCCCCCTCATGCCTTTACTCTGAAATGAGGGCCAGTTTCTGCATTCATCAGAAAGTCTTTTCCAGGGTGGTACCACTTGAGAACTGCAGGTGTGGAGTGCCATTCTTGAATGAGATCTAAGAAGACTCCCCATAAATACAACTTGCATGTGACGGTGCAAGATTTAAGTCTAGCCTTCTCCTAGGCGGCTTATTTTACTGTGTGCATATGGACATGTTTTTTCATGCCCCCATAGAGGAGGGGTGTATTCAAACAGGCTGGGCTGGACCAGTAGCCTGAAGGATACAGTTCTATAGTACTAGCTGCGTAAAGTGGCCCTCCAAGAGTCTGGCAACTTTCAGGTTAAGTGAGCACAGAATGACGACCATATAGGACCAACTAATCTGGGGAAGAAGGCCAGCGGGTGGCGCAGCGGGTTAAACCGCTGGACCATAAGCTGTCGATTAAAAGGTCGGCAGTTCGATTCCCGCGATGGGGTGAGCGCTCGTTGCTTGGCCAGCTCCTGCCAACCTAGCAGTTCCAAAGCATGTCAATGCGAGTAGATAAATAGGTACCGCTTGCGAGAAGGTAAACAGCGCTCTGTGTTCCAGCTGCATGCTACGCGCTGCGGCAAGGAGAGTCATGCCGGCCACATGACCACGGAGGCGTCTTCGGACAACGCTGGCTCTTCGGCTTTGAAATGGAGATGAGCACCACACCCGGATACCTTTACCTTTTTTAATCTGGGGAAGAGAATAAAAGATGAGAGGGGAAGGAGCAGGGCCATTCAGAGGAATGTTATCAGGGGGTACAAAGTTTCTTTTGGGCCCCTTCCCTACATATAAATTTGGCTCCTGGACCCCCCTTTTTTTTGCTCCAAGGCCTCCTTTTTGACCCTGGGCCCGGGTTCAAATTACCCCCGTAACCTTACCCCCTTCTCAGAGGCCCTGGGAAGGAGACAACCCAGTCCATTCTCTTTCTCTTGCAATCCCATTGCAAATGTAAATCGACACCTTTTGTAATATGTTGCTGAAAGGTAGCAACAAATGTTTGTATTGTTATCTAAGTCACTTTTTTAAAAATCAAGTAGTTATGTTTAGTTGTCATGTGAGAAACCCAGATGGTGAGCCAGGATATTAAAAGTTAATAAAAAGTTAATACAGTGTATCTTTGATTTAACCGACCTTGATTTAATAGGCTTCAGAAATCATAGACTCTGTCTGTTTCATTAAAAGCTAGTCATGTTTTGCACATATGGTATGTACATTTGGATTTAACAGATTTTTGGCATTAAATGGATACCCCAGTTAGTCCATTAAATTGAGGGTTCTCAGTACATTCTAATGCTGAGCTAACTAATTGCAGACATTCACAATAACAAAATATGGATACTAACTATCCTGGGTGTCCTGGGGATACCCCAAAGAGTTGCTCTACAAGAAGAAATCAACCAGATGACTCTCTTCTCTCTTTCTTTAAAAGCAAGTGACAGTTATCCTAGCACCAAGATAGTCTGTGCTTTGAAGAACTCACTGTTTGTATGAGTTTCTCTTCTTCCTTAGTCAAGAACAATGACATGTACTGCACAGGTTGCAATACAAAGTTTTCTCAAACCTCTGATGTCATAATCCCACCTCTCTCTAAAGATGTCACAATATCTTGTCCTTAGCTAGTTAGAGCAGCCATTGGTGGTTGTACTCCTCCACAACAAAAATAATTGGATTTGTCCCAAGTAGTGTTTATACATAGCAATTTAAACAAGGTGAAAAGACATAATGAACAGTAAATTGATTTAGCAGTAGCTTTTTTTCAGCCTCTCTGTCTCTATCCCTAGGGTAAGAAATCTGCAAAACATTTGGCTTCTTGCACAAGCAGGTAAGATCTCCTTTTGTAAATCTTGGGGAAAGAATTCTATGGTATATCTAATGTTCCGATTTAGAAGAAGAGCCAAGTCCTTTTCCAGATTTTAAATAATAGGAGAAGGAAGCATATTTTGGCTCAATTTCTTGTAACTAGTGATGCTTAAGGTGCTCTTGAGGTATGGGTGCAGATGTCTCTGTACTCTTCTCCCTCCCCCTCCCCCCTCCCTGTTTTTACTCCGGATAAAAGATAGCTGTTACATCAGTTTTTTCAGAGATGTCTGAGCAACACATAAATTGTCAGGAAGGTTGACACACATGTGCATATTCCTAGTTCTTTGCTGGGGCAGTGTAATGAGACAAATCCCCCCCCCCCTGCCCCTGTGATGGTTAGGGCCCTTGAAGCCAAAGATTTCTGGGTTCCAGCCAACCGGGGGGGGGGATATCCAATTCCCACAATTAACGCCAGACCCAATCTTCCCTTACTTTGTCCACCCAGACAACCCACTAGGTGCTTCCCACCAACCCTCTCTCCTCCTGGCAAAACACACATGGCAGACAGGAGAAAGGAGGGGGGACCACAAAAAGGGGCTTCAAAGAACACATTATCCACCTTTCCACTGGTCCCTCATGGGTTCCAATTCCCTCTTAGCCACACATAGCACGCACTCAGTTATACATAAAATACGTTTTATTACAAACTAATGTAATTAAGTACAAGGGATCCCCTCCAGCCAAACAGGCGTTCAAGGAAGAGGGTCCAAAAACAAGCGAGTACAAGCAATTTGAAGGCAGCAGGAAAAACGACAAAACTATTCTAAGTTACTAGACTGCATCCTGGTGTTCCCCAGGTGCAACCAACAGTCCACCCAGCAAAACGTCCTCCTAATACCAGGAGCAACTGACTCTAAACCCACCCCACATCCTTGTGTATCAAAACCTCATTAGCTTCAACCAATCAAATACTGTGTCCCCAATTATACTGGCTCATACCTTACTCTGGCATCACATTATCCCCAGATGCCCTACATGTCTCCCAAACTTAACAGGGCTCTGGTTCTGCAAGTACTTTATGATGATCATTTACCTGAAGTAACCATTTCAAAATACATTTCAGTCTCCAGAATGTCCTCACCATTCTTTTCCCTACTAGAGGGCATCTCTAACCAGGGTAATAAATGTGTGAAGGTTTCCAGTAGTACAGGCAGCAGTATTGAAATAGTCCCAAACCTCACGGTCACACCAACATATTGAAGTCTTAGTATAACTTATTGAAGTATAACTTGGAAGTGCAGGAGTGAATGTTGTCAGTGCAGTCTTCCTTGTGTTCTAGAAGTAAGCATAACTTGCTGTTTTGGAAAGAAATGTTGTTGCAAAGCCATAAAACATGATGTGTTAACTTGCTTTCTTGTTTGCAGAACAACAGTTGGACAAACCGTGACCAGCCCCCATCCTCTGTTCAGGGTAGTACATTGCAAACGAAAAGTTCACTATTATTCTCCAAAGCCTTGTTTCAGAAAGAAACCACTCAAAGTCAGGGGCTGTGACATGGCTAATAAGGAAAATGAACTGGCATGTGCAGGTAATCTGCCAGCAAAACTCCCTGCAGACGGTCGTACATTCTTGCTGAACTCCAGTGATTCTGGCCGCTCTCAAACAGAAAGTTCGGCGTCAAAATATAGTGGTTTTTTTTCAGAGGTAAGTTAAACTTTATTATGGAGCGTTGGTATCCACAGCTATTGTTAAGTTCATAGTGTGTTCTCTTATGTTTCCCAGTTAGTGTTGTATTACTTTCTCAGATTGTAAGTTCCCTGGGGCCGAGTGTTGGACGTCTTCTTGGCGTAATTAATTCAAACAAAAGTTGACACATCAGTTTAAATTAAAACCCTGGTTTCCTGCAGTTCTTTGTCTCTACATAATTTCAGAATATAATTCATACCTACATGCCAGTAAGTGGGCAGTTTAATCAAAACATGGTTGTTTCTTTTCTTTACAAATGTACAAGCAATGAAACTTCAGATAAATTCTATGTTGACATCCTATGCACTTTCTGGAAAAGACCACCTCTTTTCCTCTTGAGGGAAAGCACACTTTTTCCTCAGCCATGGCAGTTGGTAGCTTCATATGTGCTCAGAGGATATGTGCCATAATTGTAAAGTGCTGTTACTGCTATTGGTTTTATTTATTCTCTACATTTTATAGATTATACCAGAGGTTCTCAACCTGTGGTACGCGTACCCCCAGGGATACGTGGGCCACAGGCTAGGGGTACGCGAGATGGTTCCCGTTATCACGGGAACAGAAAACAGCAAAATTCCCTCCGGTAGCTTCTCTTACCTTTTCTCCTGGCCGACTCCATCTTGAATCTCGTGAAAATCTGTAGCCTGGGAAAAACGGGGGGATTATTATTTAACGTCTTTTTGGGGGTGCATTTTCTGGGGGTCCAGGGGTACGCGGATTTGGGGCCTCCGTAGGGGGTACGCGGGCTCCCAAAGGCTGAGAGAGGCTGGATTATACTTAGACAGAGCCCCCAGAGTGGCATTTCTAACTTTAATAAAGGTTATTGAATAGAATCTGGAAGCTTTTCTTCCTTATAGTTTTGTACCATCTAAGCCTAAGGGGACAATATAACTGTTTGAAATGTTTTGGGGTTTTTTATAATTCTTCTATTATTATCCTCATAAATAGTGAAAATTCTTCAGCTACTATTAGGGAGAAAATCAACTTTATTATAGTATCTGACCAGGATGGATAACAGCATGCTCCCAAAGATACAGAAGCTGGCCATCCCTGATATAATGGATAGAACATGTTTGTAATTGGGCAGCTTGCCTAGTCTCCAACAGGGACTGAACATTGCTTGAGAGTGCAAATGAAGAATTGCAGCACTCCACTATGGGTCAAAATACTGTACACATTGTGTGTAAAATATGTCTTTCTTGCTTTTGTTTTGCATGTTTTGTGTTTTCTGAAAATAGCTCCCAGGTGTATTGTGACCATGGTGGGGGCATTCCATTGACTTCAACTGAAGTGTTTTTCCTTCCAGAAATACTGCGCAAGGAAGGCACAATCCCAATCAAAACCACCAGGGGCAAAATACTACAAAACACATCCCCCTGCTGTGGTTTTGTTGCGCCGCCCCCCCATGCTGTTTTAAGGAGATGGAAAAGCAAAGCAAAAACAGCCAAAACACATTACTTCATATAATGTGTAATTTGGCCCTAAGCCTTCCACAGCTGCAGAAATACACACCAGCATGCTGCAACTGCGTTTGTCTTCCCATTCTGTGCAGAAGACAGAACGCCCAAATGATATCGTACTGTTTCCATAATGGGTAAATGCAGCGGTCTGCTATAGTTGCTTCTGTAGGGGGAAGAGAACAAAAGCAAGTAGCAGAGGGTTGGGCAGGCTGTCCCTGTGTTTTTGAAAATAGACTAACTTGGACCTAGGAGGACACACGGTATACACAATTGCTGCTGCTGCTGCTACTACTATTACTACTACTTCTTATTTGTGTGTTACATTTTTATTCTTACTTCAAAGAGCCAGGAGGCGAATGTGTCCTCCCATTTTATCCTTGGATTTCCTGTGTGAAAGTGACTGATCTCCAGTCACCCAGGAATCTACATGACTGAATGGAGATTTGACTCCAGTCCTTCTTGGTCATAGTTGTGAACACTAATCACTGCACCCCTCCAGCTCGCTAATTGTTAAACTTGGGGTTATGTAGCAAGATTTGTTTTAATCGAATGGCCCATAAGAAACTAAACTTGGAGACATTGGTATTAATGAGATCTAGAAGAATAGGAAAAGTGTAGGAGTGCTGCCTGTGTTTTTATAGAATATTTACCACTTTTCTACAAAAGTCATCGAAGCAGTTGCATAGTAAAAAGAATAAGATGATAGCTCCCTTGACTCGCAGTCAAAATTTTCGTTCATGTCTATTAAACTCTTCCTGTGTCTCTAGGTTTCTGAAGATCATGATACAATGGCACAAGTCCTCTTCAGTAGAAATCTTCGATTGAATGTAGCTTTAACCTTCTGGAGAAGAAGAAGTATAAGCGAACTTGTAGCCTATTTAGTGAGGTAAATATGGAACAAAGGGTCATAGGCGAGCCATTGCTGGTGCGGCTGGTGTGAACCGCACTGAGTGACTCACCGTCTGGGAGGAGGAGGGAGTGACGCATGGCGAGCCTGTGGCGCCCGCACAGCCGCCGAACTGAAGGTTCCTACCTCACAGGCCTGCATGAGCTGACAAAAACACAAACTCAGGCCACTTTCGTCCTGTTCTGATTTGGCAAGCTGAGCCCAGAGCAGGCAAAAGCAGCCCCAAGTGTATGTGTTTTCGTAGAAAGTAATTGGCGGTGATACGATGATGCAAAATCACATCACTGCCAATTCCGTCCATTTCTGCACTGGGGTGGTGACGCATCTGGCCCACACCAGGCACCTGAAAGATGACGCCCCTGTTAAGAGTACAAGTCAATCCACCATAGACATGGTATCTTTTTGCAGAGGATTCCCACAGGCTCCATAAAACATGGACTTGGATTTCTTTCTTCCCATGCCTTCCCCTCCCCAGCTTCCATGAGCAGAGAGAGGGAGGGTTTGAGTGGTAATATACAGGAGATACATAAGCCTCCTGGTTACCTTGATGGCTCCTAATTTTTATTTCACAAGCACCCGTAGACAGGGGAGTGAGGCAAGCTGGTCTCTGAGCCTGTGGGTGGTGGATGTGCAGTGCAATCACTTTTTTTAAAAAAGGCAGCTGTTCATTGTCTGCTATGCTTTGCTTCACTTAAGAAGCGTTTGCGTATTTTTTCTGAAACACTGAAGAGAAAAGTCACAAGTTTAGATGATCCATATAGAGTAATAACTAATGATGTGTTTTTTTTCATTGATGTTTGTAGGATACAAGACCTTGGCGTAGTAGTAGACTGCCTTCCTGCCCTCACAAGCAGGTAAAAACAATCTAGAGGGAATTCGAACTTGGTGTGCAGGAAATGTGCAAGTTTATGCATACTAATGTTTCTTTGTTTCAGCTTGCAGGAAGAAAAACCTTACATTTCCGTTGGCTGCTGTGTAGATCTTCTGCCGTTAGTAAAATTACTGCTTAAAAGCAAATTTGAAGAGTAAGTTTTAAAAATAGCTTTCTCTCCTTTGAACATTTGGCTGTTAATAGATAAATGCCAATATTTTCTCCATTGGCTGCTGCAATTTATTAATCTGACGTTCATAGAAGTGTGTGTCTGAATTTGGTCTAAGATCATATAATCTGATCACAGATGGTACTCATCCCTCATCTCCCCTCAAAAAATGCAGCAGTGCTCCAAATTCCACTTACCTAACCTTCACAGCTCTGCACTCACTCAAAATGTTTCCTTGGAAATGAGATTGTGATCAGGAAAAATTAATCGCCCTCACATTTACTTAACTGATCCTGAAAATAAACCTCCTTTTAGCCATTATGATTGTGAGTATTGCAGTGAGCAATAAAAGAGCAAGATCAATTTAAATTGCCTCTTACCCCCTTCAAACACCCTGCTCTACTCAGTAAGAGGCAACTTACTAGATCTTGAAATATCTACCCTAAGTTACCCATTGCTCTTTTACCGCAGCCTACTATACTCCCAATCATAATTGGTTAAAAGGAGCACTAATGGAAGCGCACATGCCCTTACCTCACATCCTCAAATAACAATTGGGCCAATTAGTTGGGCCCCCAAGTTTTATTCAATTCCGAACTTTAAGCACCCCAAGTTGCATCAGTTGCCCTACTGACTTTTACATGGCTCATTGCGTAACATTGGGCCCAATCCGATCCAACTTTCCAGCACGGATGCAGTCATGCCAATGGGGCGTGCACTGCATCCTGAGGAGGGGAGGCGGTCACAGAGGCCGCCTCAAGGTAAGGGAATGTTCTCTTACCTTGGGACTGCATTGCAGCTGCATAGATGCGGAAAGTTGGATAGGATTGGGCCACCAATGTTGATTCTGAGAAAATCACTGATTTGCCATTCATATACAGTACTTTTTTTTTAAATATATTTTTATTTTATTTAACAACAATAAAACACAAGACAATACAATAATAAAAATACTAACTAACTAACTACCTAACTACCTAACTAGCTAACTACCTACCTAACAACAAAAATGATACAACAGGGAATGACAAACTGGGGGGATATCAACATGACACATTAGGAGCACTAACAAGCCGGACATCATTTTATCATAGGATGACTCTTTCAACTATTCAATTATACTAACTAAAGTTACCGTCATATTTACTCAATTTCCACCTCCTGCACATCAATACATATAATGATAATATTCTTTTTTATAATTACCTTTCCATCTAATCAAAATAAAATAATTACTACCACTCTGTTCTCTTACTAACTAAAGTTAGGACCATATTTACTCAATTTCCACCCCCTGGACATCAATACATACAATAATAATATTCTTTTTTATCATTACCTTTCCATCTAATCAAAATAAAATAATTACTACCAGTCTGTTCTCTTCTTTACATTTCCATCTCCTAAACGTTAAATTTAAACATCCAAATCCCTCAAATATAAATCTTAATCATTAACTCTTCAATATCTAGTATAATCTCAATTTCAATCTCAACTTTTCACTGCTGAGCATATATCAATAACCGTATATACAACAATATGTTTATCTCTTTAAAACATTACTGATATCATCATATTGAATAAAAACAAATCTTATAAAAACAACAGCGTGCCATATAATATCTCTTCCAAAATCAGAGGAAGCCTCCTCCAAAACATATTAACTTTCCAACAAATACTTTACACTTTCATCAACATCTTACTTAACTTCTTTGATGTTAACCACCCTCGATAAAACAATTTATATAAAATCCTTTATATGGAAGTTTAACCATTTTATAACCTAAGTTCCAAATCTAATCTTACTCTTATAGGTAAATCTCTCATCCTAAATTTATAAGCCCAATATCATAATATCTTAACTATTTCAAAATCCAATAGAAAAATTATAAACTTCATACATATTTATCATACAATCAATTCTTTATATTGTCTATTATGAAAATCTATTATCCACTGTGGTCTGTTCGTTACTTCTAATGTTTTTACCCAGTCAGTTATTTTATCACAAAACTTTATATCTAACCTGTTCCCTTCCTAATTTCTAACACCTCTGCCTCCAGAATCTGCAAATCTTTTATCAAACACGCCATAAAAGTCCAGTAGAAATCTTCTCGGTCCTTTGCAAAAAAATTCTGTATTCTAAACATGAAACTTGCTCTCTCCATCTGCAATTTAAAGGTTGCAGCCTCCTGTTGTTCAGACCACTTGTCTAATTCTTCCATAACCTGGATTGCTGTAAGTTCTTCTGTTTGCCGTTTAAAGGTTGCAGCCTCCAGTTGTTCAGAGGTCTTGTATACTTCTTCCATGATCTGAATTTCTACAATCTCCTCTGTAATTACTGCAGCCCGTGTCTTCAAAAGTCTTGCATCCTGCATCTGCTTCAATTGCATCAATATCTGTTGTCTTTCTCCAGAGGCTTTATTTTGATTTAACAAAAGTATATTTAGAGTCTCTTTTAATTGATTAATGCTGGCCCACATATCTTGCAAAAATTCCATCATCTGATAAATCTCTAGCTCCTGTGCACCTCCTGCTGCAACGGAAAGCAACTTAAAATTCTATTACTTTCATCATTTTTCCTTATCTCAGTCCTGCTTGCAACTTCCAACTTATCCACTTAAGGCACACGAAGCATCACAGTTCACAATCCAGATTAAAACTAATAGTAGATTCAAAGCCAAATTCCAGTAAGTACATAGTCCCAGACCAGATCTTGGCACATTCAGGGTTAACTTCCCAGACTGAATCAAAGGAATGCAGCTCCCTCTGTAATTCAATATGTCTCAGTTTAACAAGCACAGCTCAGGCAAAGAAGAGGGAAGCAGAGTCCATGTAAGGGGGGGGAGATCCACCCCTATCCCCTTAGTTTCTTTTAGATGCCTATAAATTTCAGCCTTCCTGTCTTCCCACTCACCGCTCCTCTTCCAGATCAGCAGAGAAACTCTTACTCCAGTCCAAGGTTGGTACGTTGAAGGAGTCTACTTTAAAATAAATCTTTTCCTCTTGTCCGGGTGAGCGGCAACGCGAGCCTTCACAGTCACCAAAATGGTGTCTGCGACAAAGCAGGGACAGAAAAGGGAATACCAAGCAGAAACTGGTTCAATGCCTTGACCAGTTCCCTCAGTTTGCTCCCCAATCTCTCATCTACATCTCTCCTGATGCAGATGGCCCCGATCCAGCCTGGATCAAGGGAATTCCACTGCTTTGCGGCGCGGCTCCAGAGAGCTCTCTGGAATCACGTCTTCGGTCCGTCGTCCCAGCCCCGCCCACCCATTCATATACAGTACTTATTGAATTTAGCTAGTCTAAATGATTGTTACTATGAAGCAAAATCCCTCTCCTTCTAGCACAGTATTTCCTTGATCCTTCAACAAATGTAGTGACGAGCTTCTCCCCCCCCCCCCCCCCGGTAAGTTTCCTTCTGTTTCATTGTAGAAACATTTTGCAGATGAATTGTCCTTATAGATTTGTCTTCTGGTGTGAACTTCCCGCTGCATCTTTTTTTTTTTTTTTTTGTAATGCTAAGTTTTCTTGTTCCAGGTATGTAATAGTTGGTTTAAATTGGGTCCGGGCTGTGATTAAAAGATGGTGGTCAGAACTCTCTGCCCATAAAGAAAAGATAGAAGATGGGTATGTTGCACTTTTTAAAAGCTTATTACTATTGTGTGTGTGTGTGTGGGAGGTATTTAATAATTTCCTACCTTGCCTTTCTCTTGGTAAAGGCACTCGAGGCTTACAAGGTTTAAAAACATATAACAATAGTAAAGCAATAAAACAAAATACCGTATTGTCCCAAGTATAAGACGTACCTGATTATAAGTCGCACCCTTCTTAAAGTTTGGTGCTATTAAAAAACTTTAATTAAATCACTGGCATTAAATATATGCCAGTGATTTAAACGAACAGTGCAATCCTGTGCATGTCTACTCGGAATCAAGTCCCACTGTTCTCAATGGAGCTTACTCTCAGGAATGTGTGCACAGGTTTGCAGCCTAAACCATACATTGTCTGGGGAGGGGGGATGAAAGTGTATGATCTTTACAAGATGATACAAAACCCAACAGAGCAGAGAACGAAAATTAACAACTTATTGCAGCCTGGAAAGGGTTACAGCCTGTACAGGGGAGAGGTGTGTGTGCGCGCTGCAGAGAAGGAGCCCGCTTGCTGCATCTCTGCAAAGACTTCTCAGCTAGCAGCATTGTCTCATAGTGAAACAGGTATCACGGGTAACCCGGTCATAATTAAGGCTTAAAAGTAGCGATCCAGCTGATTTTAGAAAAATGACGAAAGCTGCCCGGTATGGACTGACAGCCCAGAAATCCGGATAGCCAAAAATCATTAAACTGGAATTACAAAAACCCGACGTTTCGTGCCTATATCCAGGCACTTCTTCTGGGGTATCTCCAAAGAAATTGGTAGGTGTTGAGGAGCAGCGTTCTCTTCGTCTTTTTATTCTTTTTGAAAAAGCGCGGGAAGCTCTTGTTTGTCAGACGGAAGCCGCTTTGTCTCAGTCAGCATTGTCTCAGTCAGCAGCGATAATCATCCAATAATCACTTCAATTAACTGCTTTGAAGAAAACGAGTCTCCTCTTAGCAGCTTCTCACACTGTTCTCACCATTTTATTTTATTTTTTATTTTTGCAACAGTGCAACGAGAAACTAGGGTTTTTATAACCCCTAGTTAAAAAAGTTAAATGGGGGGGAGTGCGTTTTATACTCGGGACAATACGGTATTAATCTTGACTACCTTTTTGTTTCAGAATTACCATTTCGGAGCCTACTCTTGTCAAGTTGTCTTAGCGGACTAGCCATAGTTTAAAAAAGAAAAATTACCCTGCTGATAAAATACCTCCAAATAAGCAATATTATACAATGTTAAGAAATCCAAATAAATAATGAAATTTCAGTAGGTGGCATTCATTGTTCAGAAGAGATGTCAAGATAACTGAATTCTCACAGCCACTCCCTCTTCTAGGGAACTTGGTTACACATTCTGTGAGACGAGGAAAGGATCTCTAATGGAGAATTACTCTACTGGCACTTTGGACCTTTGTACTGTATAATAATTTACCTTTCTCCAATTTGGATTTCTGGGAATGGTGTTTAAGCGAGGGGTGGCAACCCAACTCCAGGCTTTCCTGGATGAAACCATTCTAGATCTTTTTATTAGCCTGGGTTCCAGTCCAGTTTGGGGTCTGAAACTGCCTTAATTTTCCTGGTGGATAGTCTGTACCAGAAAACAGACTGGGGGTGGGGTGGAGAGATGCATCCCTGTTAGTATTACTGGACCTTGCAGCGGCTTTTTGATACCCTCGACCATTGTATTCTTCTAAGTTGGATTTGGGGGTCAGTACTCTGCGGTGGCTCTGTTCCTTTCTATAGAGCAGGTTCCAGAAGGTGGTGCTAGGAGACCACTGTTCAACCCCCTGCCTGTTTGGTCTGGGATCCCTCAGGATTTTATTTAATTTATTTAAAACATTTATATTCTGCCTTTCCCCTAATCCCTTCCCGTCAGGAGGCGTCCAAGATGGCTTACAGGTTTTTTTATTTTTTATTTTATTCTGCATGTTCATAGTAGTCCTCTCCCAAAAGGGCTCACAATTGCTCCCTCTCCCTTTGAACAGCTGAATGACATGTCATCAGTGTTCTGAAGATACCCAGCTTGATTTCTCTTTCCTCTCATCTTGGCGAGGCAGTAGAGGTTTTGAATCAATTCTTGAGCTCTGTGATAAACTGGAGGTGGGCTAGTAAACTGAGTCTTGACTGTTTGTTGACAGAAGACAGAAGTGTTACTGGTCAGTAAGAGAGACAATTTGGGTGTACAGCCTTTTCTGGATGGTGTAGTACACCCCCAAAAGAACATGTTCACAGTTGGGGGTGTTCCTGGATCCAACTTCTGAATGACTAGATGGCAGTATGGCCAGGGGCACCTTTTGCAAAGCTTCAGCCAGTATACCAACTTGACCCCTTTCTGGGGAAGGCAGATCTGGCCAGTGTAACTGTTCCCTAGTCACAACTATGCAATGCAATTTACATAGGGCTATCATTGAAGGGTGTCCCAAAACTTCAGCTGGTACCGAATGCAGCTGCCCAGCTTCTTAGGAGGCCTTGTGTTGGGGGCATAGAACTCCTGCTTTGTACCATCTCCATTGGTTACCAGTATGTCTTTTTTTTTCAGGCCCAGTTCAAGATATTTCTTTAAAAGGTCATAACCCCCTTTCAGTTGCAGCTGCCTGATTCTGGAACTTCCTGTCCCTTGAGGCCCATCTGACCCACTTGTAGATGATTATACTTTTATGAACATTTTGTAAGCCATTTTGAGGGTCTTTCTGAGAGCAGAAAGGTAGGGTAAAAAACCCTGTATGTATAAATAATTGTGCATCTTTTTTTTTTTGTAGAAATATTCAGATTTTAAAGGAACAATTAAGTGGATTGTGGGAACAAGAAAATCGTCTTACTTTGGTTCCAGGATATACGGGTAATATAGCAAAGGTAACTTGTTTCACTGTTAGCACAAATAAGTCTATTTGTAAATTTCTAACAATGGTATAAATATGACTGACATGTTATAGGGTAGTGTCCAGAGCATTGGCATGCTCTGCTTCCAGCTCTTTGATTTCTGGGTATCTTTTCCCCCTCCCATGCTGCATCCTATGCTGCTGTTGAGAGCCCCCCAATCCTCAGCAGCCACTTTTTGGGGTAATTTGATACAAGTGGATGGAGAAACTGGCTTCCTTGTGTTCTATACTGTTGGTATGGGTAGTATCCAGTTGTCTTGGTGCTCTATTCATTGGAAATCTGAATTGGGTTTTTAGATACCAGCCAACAATATTTTTGCTCTATCTGTTGATCAGACCATGTGCTTTAATAGACGTTGGGTTAGGTTAGCGTTAGCCTATCTTTTATCTTACTAAGCTTCTCCCTTGCCACTATTATGATCTGTAGTTGGCCTGGATTGTTGTCTCACCGTTTCTGTCCTTCAGTGTCTGCTCAGACTCCATTTCTTGCCCCTTGGTTCTTTGTCTGATCATCAACCGTGCTCTCTTTCCTGTGTCTTGATGCTTCCCCAGGAATTAGCGCTCTTCTCTCTCTCTCCCCTGCCATCTAAGTTCCCTCAGCATGAGCCTCCATCAATGAAAAGATGCTTCCAATAACAGATGAAAAATTAAAATGGGCTAGCTGCACTGTGTCGTACCAAATCCCTTTCCTTTGGATTTTTAGAGAGGGGATAGTGTAGCAGTAAGCTTTGTTCTGAATTAAGGGGTAAAGAAGAAAGCATATTGATTATTAGCATTTGTATAGCAGTTTCGTGTTCAAAGTGCTTCACATGCAAGGATTACATTATCTTTTAACTGCCTTGTGAGGTCAGTATCATCCCTGTATTGTAGGTCTGGGTTGACTTGCCTAAGATACCTGGTGAACTCATAGGAGAGACAAGATTCAAACCAGAAACTTCCTGACTTTAGCTCAGTCTTTTAGCCACAATCTTCACTAACTCTCCTAAAGAAACATGTGTGGAAGAGAAGGGGAAAAATCCTGCCCTTGGCCACACCTGACTGGTTCTTCTCCCATCAGCCTTAATTATTCACTCACACACACTGCTTCCTGAAATAGCCATTTTGCAAATGGGGAGAGAGTATATAAGAACAAAAGATGCACCTTTTTGTCTTTTTTTAGTAGCTGTGACTCAAGGCCTTGGTGCTACTCTGGAAAGTGTAAAAGAGAGAGGTGTGTGTGTAGGAGAGAGAGAGAGAGAGCGCTGCATGCACACGTGCAGGGGATTTTCTGACTCCTTCCTGCATGGCATCTGTTACTGGAAGAATGTTGAGGATGCTGCCTGTAGGGGCACTATGCTTAAAGGTCCAGCAGCCCAGTCTAAGGAGACTTGTAAGTTGCAGAAGTCGTTCACTAACCAACCATTTTCGTGTAATACGCACCTCCGTGAGAATGCTCTTTGAAGGTATCTACAGTTGAATAAGGACAAAATATCCTCCATGTGGAGGAGAAAATATCTGTCGTCAAAATAAAGAATCCTGTAGGGGGGTGTTCACTAAATCATCAAATACTTGTGTGGATGAACCATCCTGAAAAATGTGCTTCCTGGCCAGAGGCAAACACTACTTGGAAAAGGCCCTTAGATGGCTGTTGTTCTTTAATTTAATATAATAGGTATGTGTTTTTCTTCTGCTTTTTAGGATGTGGATGCTTATTTATTACAGCTGCACTGATATTTCCAGAGGATGAAAGTGTGTGTGCACGGGCATGTGTGGTGGCTAAAAAAGCCCTTCAAGTAGCCCTGAACGATGTACTATTTCCAAAAGGACATCTCTTCTGAGAACTTTTTTACAGAAGAGGACTTAGACCTTCAGTACTGTTGATTGCAACCACTAAAACTCCCATCTGCTTCACATTGAAGTGGAAAAATTTCTAATAGGAGCAACTTTTTACTTCAGTGAGGTAAAAGTGCACTATGAAAACTGTACATATGCCTTTGGTGCATTTGGGGATCTGTTCAGTTACTTGGTGAAGTCATGAAAGTACTACTGTGTTTCTACTGCATCATTGTATAAAACAGCAAAACTTAATCACGAAGACAGGATTGCAGAACCAGTTACTAGGAACCACAAGAGACCAGTCGCCATAAATATTTTTTTAAACTTTGTTTTTCATATGAACTGTAAAAATGTGTATAAATATTTTCAAGGTATGTTAAAATGTTTGCTTGTATTGGAACTATGAAACGTGTCTGCTTTATTAATCAAGATATTAAAGACTATTTTTGTTGCACTACTGAGAAATTGTATATAGCAAGATGCCTTAACTATAGTATTGCAAATAGCCAATATAGTAAAATACCTTTTATAGCCAATATATTAACCTGTATAGAGGGATGAAAACTTCTTAAGGTTCAGGGTGTCTACACAAATTTGTGTACAAATCATTTTGAAACATTTTGCACACTTAAATATTAAGTGGATATTTCCACTGACTGACTACTTAAGAATTAAGAATACTAAAATTTAGGCATGAATGCGGAGAAAATGTGGAGAAAAGCTGATTGCTAATGTCAGCGGAATGGTGAATCTGTTACTTAGCATTATCTATACTTAAATTTGCTAATATATTCTGTTCTGTATCATTTTTAAATAACATGCAGTTAAGTAAACACTAAACGTTACTACTGTGTTTAATGATAATTAAGGTTACATGACTTGACTTGGGTCCCTCACCCCATCCAGAACACCTTCGATTATATTCCAAGTATAACTCCTGCTCTAGAAATGTTTACAGCCAGGGTAGACCTGTGCTTGTCAGATTTAACCAACGCATCTGCTACCTCTTCTAACCAGTGTTGCCACAGATCTTGTAAATGTAGTTGTCGTACGATTATTTTCCTGACTTAGCCATCTAGACTAAACTGGAAGAGGACTGCAGCCTATTCAGTAGAAAAGTTTACAGCTGTACTTTCTGACTAATTTGATATTTTAGTTCAAATTGCTGTGGCTCACCAGCTGTATGAAAAAGAGCTTGATGTGTTTTGTGGGTTGGTACTTATGTTTTATGTAACTAGTAAATGTTTGTCCAAATAAAATTCTAAAGTGCCACTTGTGCACTCAAATTGAAATGTGTGTTTGCAACATACGAACCAAATTGATGGAGGGGTTTGTTTCTAAATGGGGCTTGGGTGTATACTTTTAGCTGCCTCTTTGTTTACAACTGCAGCATGTTGGGACAGAGACCTCTTCTCATGTACACCAACATAGGCTAACCATAACCCTTCCCCCATTAAAACATGTTCACTTTTTGCATGCCTGGTCAAAGAAAGAGCTCTGCACATAGACTTAATATATGAAGGCATTTTTCACCAAACTTCTGTAAATCAAGAAAATTTCAAAACAAAACACTGGCCTGAGTTTGTTGACTTTCTTGTAGCTATGGGGCAGTGCTGGTAGTAAAGGTGTGCCAAGTTTATGTAAATTAACCCTACAGTAGGAGTGGTCAGACTTATAGTTTGCAGGAAATACTTTTAGGCTAGAGCCAGGTGCAAAATATCGGGCTATAGTTTCTTAATGCATGTCCTGACAAGGGACCTCTCTGAGCATGTGCTCAGCCTGAAAAAAATTGTTTCCAGTAACAAGAACTGATCTTGCAGTTGCAGTCCCTTCCCATAGTTTTGTTCCAAATGCGGGGGGGGGGGGGGGGGAATCCCTAAACAATTGGCAGTCAAAACCCCTTGCCTATCTCTTGCACATTGCCCAGAGATCTAGGTCTTGAACTACTTTCTACCTGCCCCCTGTCTTGTGTCTTTGTATGAGGGAAGAACTAATTGTGTGTTGAAATAACAAAACTAATGATAGGCTGGTTTAAAAATTCAAGTGTTCTTTCCTGTGTCTCACAATACTACAACTATACGTACATATTCATACTATAACAGTACCTCAATAGTCTGATGAAGCTAACTTAAACCCACCACCAATGTTATAGTAGGCCACAGTAAAGTGCCAATGTGTTGACAGTTATCACCTTGTTAGAAGATTTATCATATTGTAATCATGGACATTGGCCAGGAAGCTAGAAGGAATGTTCAGCAGTAGTGCCCTTTTTATGCAGTTGCTTTCACTTGCAAAGTAGTAGCTTCACTAGACTGGTTTTAACTACTTCTAGAAAGGCTGCTCAACTTGTAGTCAAGATCTTATCTTGGATTTGAAAGTATTTCAAAGTTGGTTACACCCAAAGCTACATCCTCTGGGCATAACCTAGAGAAAGTGAGGTGTACTTAAATCCAGTTGAACTTATTATTGAACTGTGCTTAAATGACATTCAGGTCAGTGAACCTTAGGTGTGCCACAGAATCGGGCACGGTTTGTCTGTCTGTCTGTCTGTTCCAAGGAACCCAAAACTAGGGCAAGATGGAAATAGCTATCCCTTTTAGTTCCCATGATCTGGTACTTGAATATATACTTACCTCTAAACATGAGATGTCATGTTTTAGTGATCTCTGAATTTGTCTCCTGTGTTTTGTAAAGCCCCTAATTCTACAGGTACTATATTTGCATTGACCTTGGATAGATGGAATGTTTTCTTCATCTTTAAAGACAGTGCAACTCCTGTTTTTTTAATCATGCTATAGGAGTTTGGGCAAGTATCATAACTACAGTTTGCTTGTTCCCTAAAATGTGACTTGTGAAGCCCTTGGGCAATCCTGAAATGATGCTACATAAACTCCTAAAGAACCAGTTAGAGCTACTTGTATCATTTTCATATTTCCAGTATTGCTGGATGCTCCACTAAAGTTTGCCTCTGAAAAGCCAGAAAGGTAAACACGGAGACTAAGAATTCTTGTTCTACTGCATTTTGGGTCAGGAAAACTAGCATCCTGATCCTAAGCACTTATTGTACTTTTATCTTCTCATGGTGCTGGTGTAAATTGTGTATGCAATCTGAATGATGCACATTTATTCAGAAGTATGTCCCACTGCTTTCAATAGAGCTTAATCTCAAGTAGGCGCCCATAGGATAGCAGCCTTAGAAATGTGCAGGTGTGGCTGTTGATACATCCCATCCTATGGAGTTGTGTTACTAAAGCAAGTCTCTGGATTGAGCTGTTGGGATGGATGAATGATTATGCATGGGATGGAGAGAGTGGATAGAGGGAAATTCTTCTCCCTCTCGCACAACACCAGAACCAGGGGACATGCACTAAAATTGAGTGGAGGGAGAGTTAGAACGGACAAAAGAAAATATTTCTTTACCCAGTGTGTAATTCATCTGTGGAACTCCTTGCCACAG
Organism: Plestiodon gilberti rubricaudatus; assembly: GCA_026170595.1. Classification (NCBI taxonomy): domain Eukaryota; kingdom Metazoa; phylum Chordata; class Lepidosauria; order Squamata; family Scincidae; genus Plestiodon; species Plestiodon gilberti. Next base: position 265,690,759 of record JANXHW010000001.1, read on the forward strand.
GATGTGGTGATGGCACCTGGCCTAGATGCCTTTAAAAGGGGTTTGGACAGATTCATGGAGGAAAAGACCATCACAGGTTACAAGCCATAAGCAACCTCCTGGTTTTAGAAGTGGGTTTTCTCTGTGCCAGGTGCAGGGGAGTGTCAATGGGAAACAGGTTATCTATCTTGTTGTCTTGTGCTCCCTGAGGCATCTGGTGGGGCCACTGTGTGATACAGGAAGCTGGACTAGATGGGCTTTTGGCCTGATCCAGCAGGGCTTTTCTTATGTTCTTATGAATAATCTGGATGTTTTAGAAATCAGTATATCCAGATCTTTTTCTGGAGTGGAAGGATTTGCTAGGCCCTAAAAGGCTTGGCATACCAATTTGTCTTATCAAAAACAAATCATGGGGGGGGGGGGGCGAGAGAGAGAGGGTGCTTTCTAAACTTGTTTTGCACTTTCTCCACACAATAATAATCTGCTGTTGTGCTTGAACACATCTTTTTGGCTCACTTCCAAGTGTTGTCATTCTCCCAACTGAAAGGAGGAAATTGCCAGTAAAATTGGTACCCCTTGTTTCCACAGTAAACTTCAATGGATTACCAGTTCCCCTTTTGTTGGAGAATGAAGCAACCCATTCATGTGTGGAAGATCTACCGCCTGTGTTTCAGAGCCACCATCTCTAAAAGCAAGTGGTGGATCAACATGCATATACAAATACTGCTTCAATGCAATTCTTTCATATGATTCTTAAGATTGCACAAAGCAGGATGGAGCAGAGGGTAGCCAGGAGATTTTCATGGACCCAAGACAAGTGAATCTCTTGCTTTTCCTTGAAAATCACTCAAAATAAAAGGAGTGGAGATGATTGATTAAGAATATAGATAGCCTTATCTATGCTGCTACTCCCAAATCCTGAACCAACCAGGTCACAGGAAAGCATTAAACAAAACAACAAATTTTTGAGTTAATAAAAGGAAGCATTTTCCAGGTGGTTCTGGTCATTTTTTTAAGTTAACAAGACAAGAAGGGGTTGTCCTAATGTTTCGCTCCTAAACCATTATCAAAGGTGCAGCAACTTGCTGTCTGCTCTAGTTCTTCTAGAAGTTCTTGTTAACTTAATAAAATGACCAGAACAACCTGGAAAATGCTTCCTTTATTAACTCAAAAATATGTACCGGTTGTGTGAACCTCAGAAAAAAACAACAAATATATAACAAACGAGGAAGTCAGTAAAGCATTAAAAACAATACAAATATAATCTAAAGAAGTAATAGTACAGCCAAAGGACTAAAATTTGCATTTGTGCAACAGATCATTAAAACCTTTCAATAAAACAAAGCCCTTATAAGGCCTCCTAACGGCCTACAAGGGAGAGCTCAAAGGGGATTCTTTGAGAATTCCACAAGATGGAGGCCAGAAAATCCCTGCTCTGCACTCTTAAATTCTTGTGGAGCACAAAGTGGTTTATTTCATTATGCAAGCATATCTAGATAGTGCAGGTGGGCATATATGGGTGAGGGCAATCCTTAAAATAGTCAGGAACCTATGTCTGATTTCTAAGAGCCCAATGCAATGCATCATGTTTGTTGATCATCATGAGGACCACAGATTAAACAGCAGGCTACAATTTATGCCATTTAACTGGTTTATGCAGACCATTTCAAACCCTTATCCTGCACCAAAAGATTAAGAGGTCAGCACAGATTGACAGGAGTTTGATTTATAAGAGGACTGGCGGTCAATAGCATTGTTAGAAACAACACACCTGTCTGGGCTTTATCAGGACCTTAATTTCAGAAATTTATGGACACAGATTAAAAAGGCAGGGCCAAAATGGAATACATTTCTTGAAACAAAGACAATGAATTCTGATGTAGCTGCCAAGAACATGATGCCAGGTGATGATAACATGATAAATGCTAACAATAAAAATGCTAAACAGTTTCTTCCATTGTAAGTGTTAAGAATAGATGCACAAAATAGCTTGCAACCTCCCACAGTATCGGCTCCCACACTATTGCCTAAACGATTTATTGAGTACCCTTGCATGCCAGTCCAACTGATACAGCAAAGGTGATAAATGTATCTTAGCAGCCAAGGAAAACACTTCCAAGTGGAACCATTGAGGATAGAACTGCCTGCCAAGGTCAAAGTACCAATGCAATATTTCTCCTTGCACTCCTGTTTCAAATGTTCAGATTTTTTCTATGAATCTCAAAAGTGCTTATTTCCTGCCTGCAAGCAATCTGACAGGATTTACAATGATAAGAGCCCAAGCATCTGTCATGCTACTATTGCAATGGCTACTGGCCTCAGTGTTTATTTTGCATTCCATGTGGCCACAAACAGAACAAGCTGTTCTTTTCTGTCCCATCAAGTACATAACCAATTATAATGCCATAATCATACTGCTGAGTCAAGCTAATAACTGGGTAAAATATAAAAGGCCACCATCCAGATCTGACTTTTGACTGCTGTTGTAGGATGTGTGTTAAACCCTTGGAAAGCAGGAATTACAACTGAAACACAGGGTGCATTTCCATGGCAGAAAATGTGCTACTGATTATATCCGGCCTATTTTTTGTAATATGTAGAAGTAACAAACATGGATCAAAGACATTGTCAGACAGAGGATGTTTCACACCTGATATTTCTGAGGTAACTATAGCTATCAACTACTCACTATGCAACTGCAATAATTATGTGGGCATTCGTTAATGTTTTGCATCTGAAAATTAGGCCCAAATCTTCACATGGGCTCCTGGCACATAAAAGTACCAAGGGGTCATGACCCCTGTCCTGAACAGGGCTCAGAGTTTGACCCTGAGAAGTAGGAAGCAGTCAGGTTGGAAGGACCAGCCCTGGACCAGACACCAGTCTGGGACTGGACCCGGACTTGCCAACCATGAAACTCCAGAGCCAGAGACCAAGGGGTTAGAGACTCCAGAAGTGGAGACCCTAAAGCCAGCATAGCTCCCACTGAGCTGTAGCTCAAACGTCGTGAAGAACCAACCTCATCAAAACCAGAATGTTGAACTTCCCTGTGCCTGTGCCTTAATAGGCCAGGAAGAACATGAGATATTAAAAATTGAACTCCTCCTCCTCTGGTCCTTGTTAGAGCAAGTTGCTCATTCGGGGCTCTTTGGGATTATGCAACTCTAGCTCGCAAGTTCCCTCTTGAAAGACAGAACAGGAAACAAGGTTACATTAAAGTACGGTTTATTTTTTAAAAACATGCTTTCCTGGACTCGATTGTAACCTTAATTTCTAGGAGGCCTGAATATGAGAGACATAAAAGAGAATCCCTGAATGCAGGCAAAAAAAGAACTAGAGGCTCAAAGTCTGTAGTTCCATCCAGAAAACTTTGAGGTTGTCATTGGGACTTGGCAAAACATCACATGGGAGGGGAGGGCAAAAGGCAGCTTGGCAAGTGCATTTCCGTAGTAAAACAGGATTTGGTTAATATCCTGTCATGGATATTACTGGATTTTGTGCATGGTCACCTTATTTTAACCACAAGTAGGGAGTTTGTTTTGTACCCATGATGCAGCCTTGTGGACAAGAAAAAGACTCTAGCATGCACATAAAGCACAAATTAAATGATGCAAGTTTCTAATCATACATGCTCTTGGAATTCTACATGTGCATGTTCACAAGGGTAGTAATTACACAAGCACTATGTGACTCACTACAGGCTTTGATTGTATGAGAAACATAGAGCAATTTCTCACAAATATCTTTCCTTTGACAGTTTGTATTAATAACTTGTAACATGCTGTAAAAATTTAATATCCTCAGTCTTGGGGCAAGGATATTGTTATGGACATCTCCCACTTCCTCAAATGGTGGAAAGTTCCAGGGGTTGTGCTACCCAGGTTTGGCTTCATTTGAAGGAGAGATCACAAGAGGCTTATTAACCTTTATAATATTTAAGAACATAAGAACATAAGAAGAGCCCTGCTGGATCAGGCCAAAAGCCCATCTAGTCCAGCTTCCTGTGTCACACAGTGGCCCCACCAGATGCCTCAGGGAGCACACAAGACAACAAGATACCTGTGTCCAGTCGCCACTCCCTTGCACCTGGCCAGAGAAAACCCACTTCTAAAACCAGGAGGTTGCTTATGGCTTGTAACCTGTGATGGTCTTTGCTTATGGCTTGTAACCTGTGATGGTCTTTTCCTCCATGAATCTGTCCAAACCCCTTTTAAAGGCATCTAGGCCAGGTGCCATCACCACATCCTGTGGCAAGGAGTTCCACAGATGAATTACACGCTGGGTAAAGAAATATTTTACCTTCTCCTCACCCAGCTGCTTAATTCGCTGTGTCTTTTTTACCTTGCCACTTTGTCCCAGTGAGCCACTTGGTCCCAGTGAGGCCACTCGCTGCTCCTGTGTGGTTTATTTGGTTTATTTACAAATATATAGATTGAGTATAAGATGGAAGTAAGCAACATGTATATTCCTAAAAATCTGCAACAGATTGCATCAAATACCGAGATACCCCTGTAGCCTAAGTTACCTTCCATCAGCTTTTAACACTGTCTTGCTTAGCTGCTTCCATCTGTCTCACATTAACTGTTGATGATATTTTTCATTAATTATTGTTATTATTATTATTGTCGTTAATCACAGCCCACCTGGTGGTGGCTAGTGTTTTCTAAATATTCCTTCCCAAGGACCTAGGATATTTAGAGGTATTTACACATTATTATTATTATTATTATTATTATAGCCCATCAATGAACATGATGCTTTATAGTAGAAGAGAAGTTCCTGCTCTGAAGAGGTCAAAATCTAAAGTAGATTCCAAGGAGACAACAGAAGGGGAGGGGATGGTACCAAGGAAGATGGGGGAGAATATGTGATTATTTCATCTATTCTACAAGTTCTTGGGCTTAATTTCAACAAGGTAGATGAGATGGATTAGGCAGTAGTGCCAAAGGCATCATGGAAAAGGTGGGTTTTGAAGAAGGATTTGAAGTAAGAGGGGGGCATCCCTCAGGAGATCAGGGAGGGAGTCCCAGGCATAAAAGGGAGCAAGGACAAGGGGCAGAATTGTTTGAGAGACTTTCAGTTTCAGGCAGTGGGGCCAGAAGAACAGGCAGGAGTGTAGCAAGATAGAGCAGAGAAATAAGGAGGGGCAAGGCCATGGAGGACTTTGAAAGTAAAGACCAGGAGCTTGTGCTGAATCTGGGAGTGGATAGGAAGCCACAGAGAGATTTAAGGAGGAACATGACATGATCAGAGCAATGAGAGAAGTAAATTCTTTTGATGACAGAATGCTGGATTGAGGTTCACAGGGGCTGAGATGAATCAGTGGAAGAACAGAGAGGAGAAGGTTGCGGGTCCAGGACATGAACTAGTGTTGAACGTTTTCATTGAAGAGACAGAGGAAGCAACATATTTTTGAAACGTGGTAGGGGGAGGAGGAATATGATTTGGTGAACAATTGGATATGGGAAATGAAGGAGAGAGATAAGTCAAAGATACAGCCAAGGCTTCCAGCCTGCTCCACAGAAGGGATGGTGACATTGCCAAAATGGACAATGGAGAGGAAGAAAGTAACAGGAGAGGAGGAGGGATTGGGGAAAAGACTAGAAGTTCTGTCTTGGACAGACTGAATTTGAGGTGACAATGAAGCATCGAAGCAGACAGTAAGAGATGTAGGACTGGATGGAGGGCAAAAGTTCTGAAGTGGAAAGGGCATCATCAGTGTACAGGTGGTACACCTGTGTTAGCCAAATAGCTAAGCCCCTAGAGGGCTGAGTTCGTCCCTGGTGCAGCAATTCAAATATGCAACATGTTTTGAAGTTTGGAACGCTTCCACGTTTATTCTGCAGGAGAGAGAAAAGGCAAATGCACAAGGGCAAACAGGAAGCAAGTTTCTGCCCAGAAGGGCATGGCTTAATTATTTATACATAGTCATACAAGCAAGCAAGTTTCAGCCCATTGGGGGGCTGAACTCATTACACATGGTGATCAGTTACATTCTCACCCATTCATTCTTATCTACACCTGTCCCTTTTGGCTGGGTTCTCAGGCCTGCTTTCTATCTGGTAACAACCAGTTCTTTTGGTCTTTCTTTGGTGTGGGAACTGCTGACTTTTGCTTGAGTTTATCTAGTTCTAGTTACATACTGCTTGGTTCTCATGCTAACTGCATGGTTAGGGACTTTGGTAGCTACAAGCTGCGTATTTCAGAGGCTTTGGTTTCAGCCATGTTTTTCTTGCTTACACCTGGAACCTGATGAGGTTACCCAGGGGACAGCATGTAAAAAGAGAATAACAAGGGGGCAAGAACAGATTCCTGAGGGTCCCCAATGGAGAGGGAAAGGCAAAAAAAAAGAAGAAGAAGAAGAAAAAGAAGTTCCCCATGTGGAAACTCTGGAAGTACAATCAGACAGGTAGTAAGAGATTCATTTTTGAGGACAGTGGATTCCTAAGGCATAGGAGTCAAGTAAGAGAGAGAGATCATCTGTGTCGAACACAGCAGAGAGGTCAAGATGGATGATGAGGACAGTATAGATTTGGCAATGAGAATAAGAAGGACAAACTAGCTCTACCAACCTCTAAAACCATGAAGGATTATAATACAAATATCCCATCTTCTTCTAGATTTAACACTGCAATTCTTTTCTATATACAGTACTGTACTGTATTCTTCCTTGGGAGTAATCCACAGGAATTTTCGAATAAGCTTGCACAGGCTCGCTCTGTCTGAAGTGTAGCTTCTTCCTACATGTTAGTAGGAACAGCTGCAGCTTTTGTTTGTCAGAAGAATGGAGCAGTTTAAACTGCACTGCAGGCGTGACTCTGGGGAATCTACTGCAATTGCCAACGTCGGGCGATCAGGGGCAATCAGCATGCTGGCGGCACAGACTTGTAATTGTCAAAACCTGAACAACTCAGTTCAGTTGCCGAGCAACCAACACAACTTCCGCTTCATGGCGGACCCGCTCTAATTTCCCTCGGTCTCTTCCATACCTCGCCCCACCTTCACTCCAAAACAAGTACTGTACAGTACTTTAAGGCGCATGCGCTTTCCTTGTTCCCGTTAAGAAATAGAACTAAGAAGTCTCTTCACTTCCGGTTCTGATTAGGCGCCATATGACATGAAAATGTGAATGAAGCAGGCAGGATCATCGGAGGATCGGCTTCGTGACAGTACTGTATTTTGCAATACTTTCACCCTCAACTTCTAAAAGTTCTTTTGCGCGTTGGATGAGCCAGAGACCTCACTGGACGCCGCCGGGCTACTCGATACTTGGGCTGCTGGTGAGTGTGGATAGCGAGATGACAAAAACTGGTGTTCGGTGCATGACTTTAATTCGGTTTGTTTGTAAACAAAGTTGGAAACTCAGAGCTTCTTAGTCCAGCTAACGCTATCCACGCATGTCATATTTCACTGCCATCGTGAGACTGTGATTGTATGATTGGGCAGTTAGAAGGAACACCGCCATAAAGTGAACTGCGGCTACAAAATGAAAAAGAGACTGATGGACATGGACATACTTTCTGAGAGGTTACCAAATGCAATACATTGTATTGCCGTACATAGGAAAGAGAATGCCCGCTGCAGTGAGGAGCCGGAAGTCACGCTAGAAATCCATTCAGACTGTAACCACCTGCAGAGTACGCGGCGTCTTGTTTGTCACGTGACTGCGCGCGCTTCGCCGGCGACTTGGCGCATGCGCCCGTGAGAGAGAACGGCCTTCTCTTTTTTCATCTGGGCCCCCGCCGGCTTCCTCCCGGCGTTTCACCGAGCGGTCGTAATGGCGACCTGGCCCGGCGGCCTTGCTGGGGCGCTGCTGCTGTTCTTGGTGCCCCTGCTTCCAGACAGCACCACCTGGGCGTCGGAGGTGACGGCTGGAGGCGGCGGGGAGGCCCTCGGCGCCGGAGAGCGGTTCAAGATCGAGGGTCGCGCGGTGGTGCCGGGCGTGAAGCCTCAAGACTGGATCGCGGGCGCTCGAGTGCTAGTGGACGGGGAGGAGCACGTCGGCTTCCTCAAGTGAGTGGCGGGCGGGTGGCCCTTCTTTACTGTCAGCTGTCCTGGGGTGTCAGGCGCGGCGGAGTTGCTGGCCGTCGGTGGCTGGCTGGGGACCGCGAAGCCCCCCTGGGGAAAAAGGGAGGATCACGACGTTTGGGGTCATAATGATTCCCCTTTTGTTGGACGCTTCCCGTTCAGGGTTGACTGGGGGCGGTGTCTGCTCTCTGCGCCTTGCGGATCTGGAGCAGCCTGCAGGAATGGATCTCGCAATCCCCTGGCACTGCATTTCTGCTGTCTCATTTTCTTTCCTTGGTTGCTTAGACTTCGTTTACCTTGAGAGGAGAGTCTTACGAAGGCTCTGATGAATTGAAATCGCAGTTGCCACCATCCCTTCCCATTTGGGGATGAGTAGAAAGTGTTCACCTGTCATCAGGGTTGATTCGAATGTAACGTTTGTTTGGGGCTTGGAGTGGGCAGTCTGCATCCTTTTACAGAGCTGGTCTTGTGAACAGGGTCTTAGAGTCTTTATGGATCCTGCTCATGGATGGTTTATCTCATCAGAAGCTGCTGTGGATAACTATCCCCCAAGACAACCTTTCCCCATACTTATGCAATCATAGCATTTTTTAAACACATATTGTCAGTAGTAGTTTGTAATAGGTCTTCAATCACCCTTTTTTCTTTCTTTCTGCCACTACAGTAAATCTGGATTGTGATTTTGCCTAAGTGATCTGCTTATTTTTTTTCACATTTTTATACTGCCCTTCCTCCAAGGAGTTCAGGGTGGTATTGTACATAGTGCCTTCCCTCCTTTTGTCCTCACAACAACCTTGTGAGGCTGAGGATCTTCTAGGGATTTGAGCCTGAATCTGCTAAGTCGAACTCCAGAACACCTACACCATATTGGCTCTCTTATATTATCTTGGTGAAACTTAAAAACACTCTGTAAAATAGACAAGTGTTATCCTCTCATATTGCACATCAGGAGCCTGAGGCTGAGACAGTGTGACTTGCCTGAGACCACCTGGAGATTCATGGCTAAACTGAGATTTTAACTGGAAAATCGCACTCATGATCACTGTGCTATGCCAGCTCACATATACTGTGCGTCAGTGGTGTACAGCAGCATTTCCCAACCTTTTTGGCCCACATACCACCTACGTGGGCCGACCAAATACCACTGGAAGAAAGTGCCAATGACATTATCGGCACTTACTTCCGGGTTCGCAGCTGTGCTGGAGCTTGGGAAGGGTAGGGAAACCAAGGTAAGATGCAGGGGAGAGCGGGAGGGCCATCCCCTCCACTTAGAGCCCTCACGCTCAAGCTCTGCTGGCTTGGCAGAGTTCAAGGCACCGCTTTTTGGGCTTTGACATGGTGGCGCATGGCAGAGATGGCGGCTGCCGTCTTGGCTGCCGGCAGCCCATGTACCACAAGTGGTATGGGTACTACAGGTTGGGAACCTCTGGCGTACAGCATTACATTATGACTTGTCTGGTAGGAGTGGTAATTTCACTCTAGATAAGCATACTAATGTTCTAATAACAGGTTGGTGGACTGGGTGAAACTGGTTTGACTGAGCAGGCCTTTCTATATGTTCTAAGACTTAAAACATCCATGGTGTGTTTAAAATATTATCTCCTCTGTGGTGGAGTTAAATCTATGATAGTCTTTATTTTAACAGGACAGATGGAAGCTTTGTGGTTCATGATATTCCTTCTGGATCCTACGTAGTTGAAGTTATATCTCCGGCTTATAAATTTGAACCCGTACGAGTGGATATCACTTCAAAAGGTAAAATGAGGTGAGGAATTTTATCTTTTTTCAAATGTATTACACATATATTACCTAATATAGGGTTAGATCCAAAGAAGCGCAAGCAGAGTACCCTTTGCAAGTTGGGCTTTCCCATCTCCTTCTCTCCACTGTAATCACCTGAAAGTCCACTCTTGGGCTCAAGGGATCTTTTTGGAATGGAGTACTGGGGGCTGCAGCAGAACGGAGGAATTGGCAGAAGTTGTGGGAGAAGGAACCTTGCACAACTGGAAGTTCCTCTTTGCTCATACTTCAGCACCTTTGAAACCAGTCTCTAAATCAAAGAACTTGGGGGGCAGCAAATAGCTATTAAATCAATACCATTCATTTTGGATAATTTGGAAAGTGCTTGCTGATCTTTATTTATTTAGACGTCTACCTACCTCTGTCTGTAATATTTGCACGCTAATTGAAATGTGGAAATCAGATTTTGCCCTTGCTTGAGATGATTTTAGGAATGCAACTTTCGTTGGTTAGAAAGTATGCATCCAATACTATATAGACTGCAGTGCAGATTTTTTTTGTTCAAGAATATTTTTATTTATAGTGCAACTATGCTTAAGAAGCTTAAACATCTTTACTGTTCCCAAGATTGATTTTCTACCACCTTGCTGAACATTATGAATTATTTTTCATTGCAACAACACTTTGAGTAAAATGGAGGTAGGCATAGTCCAGTAAATGGAGCAGGCATTCCATCAGATTAAAACTAGACTGCAAGACATAGATCAGCAAGAGTTGTGGGGTGATGCTGATAAAACCTGTTCCCCTCTCTCGTTACATCTTGCGGTCAGCTATGGACAAATGGCAGAATATCTGTTAATTCTGAAATGCCCCAGTGAGCTTAGGGCATTTTCCCTGGCCAGAAACAATGTTTTCCCTTCAGCTGTGACTTCTGGTAGATTTAGGGGTATTCCTCTAGAAAGTAGGACTTGTACCTGCTCTGTTGGGGTGTGTGTGTGTGGAGTCAGTGCAGCACATTATTTTGTACTGCCCCTTCTATTCAGACTTGCGCAGGGTTTACCTTGAGGGCCTTTTGAATAAAAAAACAGATTGTGCTGACCCTGATAAGATTCGGTTTATCCTTGGGGGGACTGAAGTGGAGCTAACAGAAAAGGTGGCCTATTATCTGAGTGCTATACTTAAGAGGAGAGAAAAGTGTTTTTCTATAGTATAGATTTTTATTAATTTATGAGGCGTTATAATTTAAAGTATAAAGTTTTAGAATATTGACCAAGAGTATTGTTTAAGGGACATGTATGTATGTATGTATGTATGTATGTTTGTCTATGTTAATGTATGTGTATACATGTAAGATGCCAATAAAGGTTTTGGAATTGAATTGGTAAATAGTCTGAATTAATGTGTCTGAAAACAAAACTGCTGTCAACTATGAAATGCAATAAAGATTGCTGTAAAAATGCACCCACTAAATCATACAATATTCAGGAGGTTGATCAAGTAAGGACTATCAAAGCTATATTACTGTACTATATATTTCATCAGGTACATCTGTACGTATATTGCATTGTAGTTTCTCCTTCTGTTCAATAGTTTCACAGATGACTAAGCTTACCTGAATTTCTGTTTTGTTCAAATGAGTGTGAGGATGATTTTTAACTAACGTTACATGTAATATAGTTCTGGGGCTGAGAGTAACTGAACAACGTTTGCTGTGGCCCACATAAGAGCTTTTTGATTTTGTAATGTTGGGCGTAACTGCAAGATCTTCATGATGGTTCAGTGCTAATTTGATTATAGCTATATTGGACTTAGTTTGATATGTGACTTTGGTAAAATCCCTGATCCCGTATATCTGTCCTGTTGCCTTGTTGCGATTGTATCAGTCTCAAAGGGTATGTTTACTAGTTTCAATTCATCGTACTATAATAGATGCTTAACTGTGTCTTCTGCCAATGTCTTCTGTTCTGTTTGCACACAAGAGGGGTGACTTTCACCAATGCCCCCCGTTTATCAGCAGACCCTTGTGCTATGTGGCATCGTGCTCTGGAAGGTTTTCCACCCCCTAGTACCAAGTCTTGGGGGTGGCCAAGGATTAAGAAAAGAGTGGTCAGCAAAAATTGCCCCTCCTTGCACAAACTGAATAGCCTTCCATTTACAGAAATAACTTGGAATACAACCCAAAGTAAACTGGTGCTTTAATCCCATTGAAGTCAAAGTAATGTAAGTGATTTAACTGTTCTCAGGATTGTAGCTTAAGTACAAATTCAGTGATTAGGTTAAACTAGGATAACTTGTCAGACTTTGGGAAAGTTGTATAAATTTATTTTCAATCTGTTCCTTCAGAGCAAGATATGTGAATTACATCAAAACATCAGAAGTAGTCAGGCTGCCATATCCACTTCAAATGAAATCCTCTGGACCCCCTTCTTACTTCATAAAGAGAGAATCTTGGGGATGGACAGATTTCTTAATGAACCCCATGGTATGTACAGAAAGCATGTATTTCTTCTTATTTAATCTCCAGGTTTCAAGATCTTATTTTTGTGCCCTTCTTATAACAGTCAAGGCATAAGCCTATGTATGTATACTCAGAAGTAAGTCTCACAAGTTCATTGAGACTTACTCCTAGGTAGGATTGCAGCTTCAGTAAACACTGAACAGGATATTTGGTAAGTATATTGTTTCTAGAGGGATATAGTGCTACTCTTAGTTTCCAGGCAAGCATTATCTGTGGGATGTACAAGAGACGTCTCCAGAGGTATAAATAGTTACATCAGTTTAACAGGGATTTCTTGTAGTACAGCCAACTGGGAAAACTCAGAATTGTTATGAAGCAATGTAGACTTAAAATGGCATTCTCTCTGCCAGTTAGAGCTTATCTGTTTGCATAAAGAAGAGAAGAGTTTTTGGAGTATGCGAAATACAAGCTGTGAATTTGGAAATGTGTTTAAATGTCTAGCCTGTTCCAACTATACTCTTGAAATTGAAGCGGCTGTGGGGAGGGAGGGCATATACCATAACAGGAAGAGTGTGGAAAAACGTACTGCATGTTGTGATGGACCCTGCCCCCTCCACCTTCTCCCGGGGGGGGGGGGTAAGTCTACATCTGGGGTATGACATGATGGTGCTTCCTAGGGGTGAGAGACCAGTCTAGATGGCGAGCTCTTGCAGAAAAATGAAGTAACCAAACAAAACAAGGCCCTTTACATCAGGGTTCAGTTCTTAACCCCTTATTGTATCCCCCTAAATCTGCTCACTGGGGCCAACCTCTTTCTGGAGTCACCTGGTGCCAGGGAAATCAGCCCTAAACCCCAAGTCCTAGCTGGGCATGGGTGCCTCTGAAAGCTTGCAGGGCTTGGATAATTCCCCCCCCCCCTCTTCGTTTCCAGGGTTGTATTCCCTTTCCAGCCCAACCTCTTCCAGCCCCCTTTGCCTCCACTTCTTCAGCCTGGCCATTCCCTCACTCTTCCCACTTTCTCCTTCTTCCATACCTTGATCTCTCTTCCTCATAGTGCACCTTCTCTCTTTGCCCCTCTCTCCCTTATCTGGTACCTCTGCTGTGTTCTCTTCCTTTATCCCTTTTAATTCTTTCCAGACCCCACCCCCTCCCAGTCACCTGATCTACTCAGCCCTCTTCAGCCTCTTTAATCCCCGTGGCACCCAGAGATGGTGATGACATAATCGCCAGTCACGTTGAACTCCCAAGTGGCCTGACCAGTGGCATACAAGCCACACTGAACTGGATTCCAGACAGATGAAAAGTATACAGATGTTTTATGGAGCACAAACACAAAACCTGAGACTGGTGCTGTCGCAGGGAGGTGTGGAATTTTTGGGTCACCAAAGCAACCATGGGTGTCCAAATTATGCCTGGCTATGTGACAGAACGTGTTAAACAATTGATGCTAGCCTGGAAATAGATGATACATTATATGTGGGGTGTGTTACTTCAGTTTGGTATAGATTTCCACTGGGTTAAAGAACTAGTTGGCTTTGGTTAATTCATATTTATGAGCCATCAGTTCCTGAAGGGACCACCGGAGACAATTCTGTTTTGTCTTTTGTAACTTGATTGTTGTGCCAGTATTTTTAAATTGTAAACCACCTTGAATGCCTTTGCAAAAGGATAGTATATAAGTGAAGTAAATAATGTCCTTTGAATTTCTGCTGTTTAAGGTTATGATGATGATCCTTCCATTACTGATCTTTGTATTACTGCCTAAAGTTGTCAACACAAGTGATCCTGATATGAGGCGGGTGAGTAATTTTCACAAGCATTACCATTTTTTATAGTCTCTTCAAATAAAACAAACCCCAAAATCCTTTAAGCACAGACCAAAAAATGTTTGAGAAACAGTAGTGGCGTTTCAGTTACTAAGATAAAAATACTGGTGTGAGCCAGAAACATGAGTCCCCAGGAAGGCCTAACAACTCAAAACCAGGTACAATAAAAATTCAAACTCTAAGAGGTGATTAAGGGCCCAGTCCTATCCAACCTTCCAGTGCTGATGCAGCTGTGCCAACAGGGCGTGCGCTGCATCTTGCGGTGGGGGGGGGCAGTCATGGAGGTCCCCCCCCCTCAAGATAAGGGAATGTTTGTTCCTTTACCTCAGAGCTGCATTGCAGCTGCAGCTGCGCTGGAAACTTAGATAGGATAGGGCTCCAAGTAGAATAAATTATGTGTGCAATATCTCTTGTTTAGCTTATTCAGAACACAAAGTTTTATATTCGGTCAGAGATAAGATGAAAAATGCTATGGTGAAAGAACAGAAAGGGTGAACATAAAGGCGATGGAGATAATGCTAGTATGGAGAGACCAGGAGGACACAAGCCAGATGTGAGTGTCAGAGTAGTCTCCTTCCTTTCATCAAGACCCTCAACAACGTTCTGTTCCCATCCACAAAATGGACCAGGAGCTGCTCTGCACCTTGCAGTCCCACCCAGATAGCAGTCATATAGGATTGTTCTCAGTGCCTCCTTGTACCATTACTGAGGTGATATGAGGAGCTGTGCTCGGAAGGCTTTCATCAAAGTACAGATTGCCTTTCTAGTTGAATGTTGGGAACAACAGAGCCTGCTGCAGCACTCAACAACTGCCAAGCTTATTGAGGTTACGGCCAACAGGGTCCAGTCCTCATTAGCAGAAGCAGCACCTGCCTAAATATTCGTTGCTACTGATATCAGGAATTGGCATATCGGATCCCAGATGAGAGATATTCATCCAACAAAGCCACTGGGCACAAAGAATGAGTCTGTGCTGAATAATGAGCATGTACATTTTTTTCTACCATCCTTTGATTTTTGGGTGGCTGCTTTGATTCTGGGTCAAGCACAGAGCTACGATCATTACAGCAGAGTATGTGTGGATCACTAGTCTGTCATGAAAACATTGTAACTAATCTTGGGTCATAGAAAAACAGACCACTATTCTCTTTCGATGTTGTATGAAAATTGCATACGTCTATTTCTGCCCATTTATATTGTCCTCTCCTTCTCTTGCCTATCTCAATAAAGAATTCACATCCTTGTCGCATTCTGCTGTGACAGATCCATTATAATATGAAGTTAAAATATGATACTTATTAAATTATCCTAATTTCCTTCACCATGCGTTATGCTGAATAGCGGAAGGCTAGAACAAAATGGAGATTCAAGGTGTTTACTAATCTTCTCTGTTTAGCAGTGTTTACTGTCTGTCTTTGGCTGCTGCTTTTGGGGGTTCAGTTGGTATTGATTTCCCTTTCCTCTGAATGGCCATTGTCTTCAGTAGTTCTTTACAGGTCTCCAGGTTATGTCCATATTATACTTGTTGCAGTCTAAATTCTGAGATGTCCAATGCTTCTAGTTTAGCTAAATCTGTAATAGAAGCTAAAAATGGGAGCTGTTCTCTTCTTATATAATAAGTTGATAGAATTCCTCAATGTGCATCCTCTGTGGAGGAACCTATACTTTGATAGACTGGAATGGAGGTAACTTTCTGTTGGTAACTTTTTTCTAGCTTCTCAAAATGTATCACATTGTGGCGTAAGCTACAGTTGGATCAGTTTCCTATAGAGAAAAGTCCCAGACCATTTTCAGACAGTTGCCAAATGGTACTTAAATAAAAGGCAACTATTGGAAGAAAACAGTTTTTGCAAAAATGTTTACTCTTGAGAAACTAGAATGCTAGTTCAGTGTTCACATGCTTTAAAAACATGTAAGTTTTAATAGGCTAGCATCTTCTGAATTTGAAATTAGGAGATATTTCAACAGCTTTTAAAGCTATAAAATGTTTAGTTGGTAGGTATTTGTCCTGTAAGTCTACTGTAGACATGGTTGTCTATGCTTTTTGCTTTTAGTTCTTTCTTTTCACCTTCTATATAATGTAAAACTTTTTTTAAGTTTTAGTTTAGGCTTTGGCTGTATAAAGGAGTCTGTAGTGGGGGGTGTTGTAGAGAGCAGCTGCAAAATGGTATAACCACTGAGATACAAGTAACTTGCTAGATATATGGAAATATACGGTTTGGAAATGAAGCCTTGGATTTTCACTTACACATTCTCCTTTTTTGTGTATGTTTAGGAAATGGAGCAATCAATGAATATGTTGAATTCTAACCATGAGCTCCCTGATGTGTCAGAGTTCATGACAAGACTGTTCTCTTCAAAATCGTCTAGCAAGTCAAGTGGTGGTAGCAGCAAAACAGGAAAAAGTGGGGCAGGAAAAAGGAGGTAGTTGTTCTGACCCTGGGAACACAATTTGCACAGCTTTGTTTATGTGGCATCATCCTCCATACTTCTGTGGAAGAACAAAAGCTGCTACTGTAACTTTAATCTGATCTGAAATTGGATACAATTCAACTGTTGTGTGTGGTGTAGCTTTTTAACCTATTTAAGTATCTTCTTTAAACACACGGAGACACCGTTTCAGTTCTGTATCTCTGTAGGGTCAATGATGAATCAACTCCTTTGTAGAGAATGACATTAAAGAATTTAAATTATGTGAAATATTTTGATTCTTAAACAAGGCATCACTGAAGTATTTTCTTTCAAGAAACAAAGTGTTTAGGAAAAAAGTTTAAACACTAACACATTCTGTTCTACATTGTGCACAAGACTTTTTTTTTCTTTTAAATTTATATTACTTGGGTTTTCTGAGAGAAGCTTGTCTGCTAGCTCTTGGGATTCATTTCAGTGGGTTGAACTTTACAATCATGAATAAGTCCCAGTGGACTTAATGGAGATTATTTCTGAGTAGACATGCATAGAATTATGTATTAGTCATGACGGACTAAATTTAGTACACAACCCAATGTTAGAACATTTGTGTATACTGTATTTAGGATGCCTTCCTATTTGTTGCTGTTCCAAAATACCCATGGGGCTTTCCTGTTTATTGCTGAGGTTTTTTTAAGGGTGGTGGTGGAGTGCCTGCGAGTTTCCTTATTGATCTATTGTTTAAAAAACTCAGGATCTTTTTGTTTCCATCTTCCTTGAGAGACTCCTGATTAAGGCTTCATAATCTAACAATGCCTTGAAGCTAAGGAGATTCACAGTTGCTGCTAGGTTTGCAACAACATTGGGGCAGTACAAGTGCAAGGCAAGTTAGTATTCCATGCGCACTCAAGCATGCCAATGTCTTCATTCAAAGAACACTATAGTACACATCCTTGCAAATCACTTCATTTGCAGATGCACCAGTCAAGATAGTAATAAAATATAGAGCCTCTCTTCCACCCTACATACCAAGATATCACTCTGGTGACTGCACTGTGGCTTCTGAGTAGTTTATGGGCCCAATTTGAAGTGCTGGTTTTGACCTACAGAGCCCTATAGGGCCTGGGGCCAGCATACCTTCATGTCATGGTACCTAAACAACTCTTTACACAGAAATCTTCCAATACCCAATTTATCAAATCTATTTCAGCATCTCCCTCCCCCTTTCCAGATAGTACATAGAAAATAAGGGAATTGAATACACCACCTCTGTGACACTTTGGGATCCCCTACTTCCATACAGTCCGGCTCATCCCCTTAGGTCATCTGGCAGGGCCCTGCCAAGAATTCCACTGCCATCTGAGGTAAAGGGGATGGCAGTGAGAAATGGGGCCTTCTCTGTTCTGGCACCGCACCTCTGGAACATGCTGCCAGAGGATCTTTGATCAGCCCCCTCTGTGGAGCAGTTCCAGCAGGGTTTAAAAACATTTCTATTTCACCTAGCCTTTTGGGAGGTAAAAAGGTAAAGGTGACCCCTGACAAGTAAGTCCAGTCATGTCCGACTCTAGGGTGTGGTGCTCATCCCCATTTCAAAGCCGAAGAGCCAGCGTTGTCCGAAGACGCCTCCGTGGCCATGTGGCCGGCATGACTCTCCTTGCCACAGCGCGTAGCATGCGGCTGGAACACGGAGCGCTGTTAACCTTCCCGCAAGCGGTACCTATTTATCTACTCGCATTAACATGCTTTGGAACTGCTAGGTTGGCAGGAGCTGGCCAAGCAACGAGAGCTCACCCTGTTGCGGGTTCGAACTGCCGACCTTTAGATCGACAGCTCATGGTTCAGCGGTTTAACCCACTGCGCCACCCGCTGGCCTATGTTTTGGGGGGAGGGGGCTTAATATTGTATGATATACTATATGTGTATTATATTTTTATGCATTTTATAATTTGTTTTTTATGTTGTTGTGAGCCACCTTGGGTCCCTTCAGGGAGAAAGGCAGGATATAAATTGATAAATCAGAATACTGGCAGATAGTGACTACAGCACACATAATCTCACTTGTGTTCTTGCAGCCTTTCTAATCATTAGGTTACTATATATGTGGAATTGGGAGAGGGGGGGTGTCATTTGGTGTGCTGGGAGGCAGACAGGTTTAATTCCATTCTTGTCTCAACTACAGCCTATACCTGCACAACCAATCGGCATGACCATCCACAGCCTAAAAGCCTCTGTCTTGCAGTGAAAATATCAGGCTTGCAGATAAGCCACACACACTGCAGGACCAAGGTCAACAGATGCATTCTCTTCTCTGAGACAGGTCCTCAAGCTTCAATTTGGCCATGATGGCAAGCAAACCTTGTGGATATTATCCTATTCTGAACAAACCTTTTTGTATGGGGGGGGGGGTGAGAATCGGGGCTCATATACTATGTGAACCCAGATTCCCCCACTCCTGCGAAATCGCACACTCACAGTGGCAGGCAAATAATACTGTCATAGTGAGACCTTTATAGTTACTTAGGGCCTGGGCTATGATATGCATCCTTCCCTGGTTTTCAGTCCTAAGCATGCAACCCTAGTTGTATGGCTCAGGACAGGCAAACCTCCCAACAGGGCTGGGGTCACTGGTAGGATACAGGGTTTTCCTGCAAGAAGTTGATACCTGTTGCTTCTGCTTACAGACATTGGGGGGGGGGGGGGGGAGAAGATTGGCTCTGATGATAGTATTGCCCAAGTCCAATACAGGTAGATGGTAATGAGTAGGGCCAATAGGTGTGTTCAAGACTGGGCAGTTCACCAAAGCAAGCAAGGCCATTTATCATTGTTATTCAGCCTGCTTTCGTTAGCTTTCTGGTTATGTTGCACAGAATGTGGCTGTCAAAAATGTTTTGCATTGTTGCTAAGACATGACATAAAACATGGGAAACGAGTCCATTGTAACCATCTACAATGGGATACTGTTGGTTGTCCCTTTTGAAACATTCAGCTATTTTGTATTGACATGATTAGAGAGCACCGGGCCCTCTCATTAATAGATTCAACTTCACAGTCTGTGGGAAGGAGGAAGATGTTCTTTCAGACTTATCCGTCCAATAAATAATACAATAGGATGTAGGGAGTTCTTTTCTGACTGGCCTAAATCAGGTGCACTGGGAAAGAATTACCATTTAATTGCCATTAAAACATATTTAGTTCCATGCAGATGATGATGTGTGCATGTATCCCTGGTGTGCTCTTAGCCACCCAAACATGCATTAGCATACACACAGACGATGATATCTGCATAGGTCAGATCTTGCAGACTGCTATACTGTTGAGGCATTTCAGGTTATTTTTTCCATTAAAGGAGTATGCAAAAGTCTTTGTTGGCTTAAAGTTGTCCCCACCCAAGCTGAATGCTGATTGCCATCCTGCTTCTAAAGCCACAAACGATGTATATATTTTATGTACTTGCCATTTATACTGCACTAGCTTCTCTCAGAAGATCATGAAGGATATAGATGAAGAAATGATCTCATGTGCATGTCTCAGCTATTTAAGGCTTTGTATCAGAAGTAGCATGTTGAGTTGGGCTTGATGGCCAATATTGACACACAAGCACGGTGACAATGTACCAATGGCTACTGTGTGGTTATTGACTGCCTCATTCCACTCAAGGGCTAAGGATATACTGTAATCCTATTCTGTACGTACATTTCTGGTAGTAAATCCCATTGAACACAGTGGGACTGACTTCTGAGTAGACAGGCATAGGATTGTGCTACACAGGTGTGATTAAACATTCATCTAACAGACATAATAACCTCAGTATTACAGTCATCTGTATTTACTTGCGTCTGAATCTCACATTCTAGGTGTCAACGACTGCAGCAGCCTAAAAGTGCTGAGGGATCCTTAGCGTGCTACTGTATCTTCAGTACAAAGTGCCACCATTTTGATTTCCATATAAGCTGCCCTTGAGAGAATAATTCCTCCTCTGGGGTCATTCTGTTAAGATAGAGTAAAAGTATCTGAGAGTTTCCGTGGCTACTTGCTATGTTTGATGGTTGTGTTATCAGTATCATGATCAATAGTATTGAACAAATCAGAGATTATGTTCAACAGGCTCCTTTGTGTCCTCTCTATTTAAACCTAAATAACACATGCCTGTGTACATTTTGGTGTTTTAAAGCTTAAACCTATTCCTGGGTACCTTTGGGGTGCTGATTCAAAAATGGCATCAGTTTTGCCCTAATGTCTAGCTTTGGGGGTATGGCATCACCACCTTATAATGCGAGTCAAGCAGCTTCCTCATGAGGAAGCCGATGCCATGACTTCCTCATAAGGAAGCTGCTTGACTCACATTATAAGGTGGCGATGCTGTACCCCCAAAACTAGACGTGATAGGACAAAACCACGCCATTTTTAGAATCAGCGTACCAAATAAATTTATAAGACCACCATAAATTTTGGAAAGTTTTTTTGACCTTTAAATTTGCAGGTGTGTGTAATTGCCTTGGATCACGTGCAAAACTTGGTAATGTGCCAAGCCTTCAAGCCTGGGGAGGTGGCAGTATCATCAACATGGATAGCAGCTAGATCCCTAAGAATAGGCTTACCAGATCTCCAACCGGGATAGAGTGCTAGACCTTTAGGAGAAGGAATGTGGGCAGGTGTAGCTTGCCTAGGATTGTGCACTAGAACTTAACAAGCTACACCTGCCCACATTCCTTCTCCTATAGGTCTAGCACTCTATCCCGGTTGGAGATCTGGTGAGCCTACCTAAGAACTCTGAGTCCTTCTTGCCAAACCATTGACTGATCATGGATGGATGAAGTGTTCTGTGGCAGATGTAGGTCCCAAAATGTATTTGCATAGAATTAAGTGCAAAACTGATGATAAGCTTTTTAGAGCTGTTTTAAGATTACAAACTGTCTATGTTTGGGATACTTTCTAAAAGTGTCTGCTGGGGCTGACTAATTAACATGTTGGCCTGTAAAAACAAGAAGGAATGGAATTAATTGAAGAACTAAATCACCTGGAGTGTCCTCATAAGAGAACTGGCTGACTAAAAGTACTACATTCAAATGTTAATAGCAGCAGGGGAGAAGTTTAGTCTCTAAAACTCATATAATAGAGAATGGCCTGGTTTATATAAATTAAGGTTATTACCAACAGGAGACCAAGGCTTTTACCACCTTTTAGCAGAGAGGTTGACCCAGAAGCAACACAATAAAAATGCCATTGATCAAGGAGGCTAACTGAACAAGTTGGACAAAAATACAGGATGTGATGAAAGCATTAGATGCTTGTTACATGGCTGCCTATTCTATTGATCTAGAGTCAATAGATTCTAGACAAGATGGTTGTATCTTGATTTTCTCCTGCAAATGGAAGTCACTTCTGTTTGTGCAAGGTGGGGAGAATGAGCCTTGCTGATCTCCCCATAACCATGAGGCCTCTGCACCCTACTTTGGAGGATCATCTGAAGCATTTTTTCAAGGGGTACAGGGAGTTATTCATTCAAGGAGGGAGTGAGGAAGTTAATTTCCCAAGCCAGGTAAATCTGGTGAAATTCCCTTACTGTCAAATAAACAAAAAACATTCCTTAGGTTGCCAGTTTTTTATTTCAAAAATTCTGGTACCTTGACAGAGCCAGGAGGCAGAGCTCAGAGGACTCCAGCAGAAACAGATCCAATGGCAAAGGCTTTCTGTTTGCTCTAGTGTCTGATCCTAAGAAATATGATGGGCTGTGTGCTTGTATTCTAGTGTGAGGTGAAGGTACTCTGCAGGTAAGTGGCTATGAGAGCAACCCCACAGTAGCCCCGGCCATTGCGATATATTGGTCTGCCATCACACGTCCTGCCTACAATCAATTTTCAATGCAAAATATAACCAGCAGGTAATATTGCCTGACTACATTTCTAGCTACTTGTTCTTATAAATGTTCTCCCTCCCTCTCATTGAAATTGAGATACGGCAACAAGAAATGCAGTATTAGTTTTTGATGGGTGGATTTTTTTTTGTAACTGACGAACGGCGCAGTCCTGTGTATATTCTGCGCCGGGGCAGCATGTGCTGCCCTGGCGCTGAGTGTTGCGCAAGTGCCATAAAGCACTTGTGCGACACCCGACAAGCAAGCAGTGCCGGTGTGGCCTGTGCGGCTCGCTCCACCGTCTCCCTTGCCCTGCACCGGCTGGAGCAGATAAGACCTACGCCAGTCGGGGCGGGGGGAGGGCGGATCAGGCGGCAAGGGAGGGCAGCCATTAGCTCAGGGCCTGGAGGGGGCGAGGATACCAGGGCTGAGATCCCCGGTATCCAAAGCTCCGTCCAGGCCCCAGATACGCTGGCCGTTACTGTGGTCATTGGGCCTACCACCGCTGACACTGGTTGTCCTCTTCTCCTGAGTTTTTCCTGGGCTGCCCCGGGGCAGCCTGGGAATTTGGTAGGATACAGTAGCCGGCCCTTTAGACAGGCCAGCGTATCCTACACAGGATTGGGCTGCCCACCATGGCATGTAGTTATAAGATGGGTAGAATTACTGGAGAAAGTAAGCTCATGATGAGATTTCCCTGTCATTGTAGTGTAGCATACAGCCAATAAAAGTACGTTATATACAATAAACTCACTCTTAGTATCCATTCATCGTAAGACTGCTAAAGCAAGGGTAGGGAACTCTTGCCAAATAAACAGCTTACTCCATTCTTATGGCTCCTGTTAATTTTAGGTCCTCCATCCATGCACTTTGACCTAGCAAGAAAGCCCCTATGTGGACGAAGTCAACGTATGCAGAACAGACCTTTTTAATGAGGGAGGCAATTGCCCTGGGTCTCACCCAAGGTGGGGACCACATCGACACTGACAAGCAGTACTGTATATACTACTCCATCTGAAAGAAATATTGACACAGTGCAGCGAGGAGGAAGAGAAATCGCAAATGAACCTACTATAGACCCCCCTTCCCCCAGCATGAGCATCTATCCACACAAAGGCCTGATGTGAGTTAGTGAGGGCAGCTGCATACAAAAGGAGGTGTTCTAGGGAAGGACATAAAAGCCATGGACGTCTACATTGCTTCTACATGGACTACAGAAGGATTGGCAAAAGGTGATGGATTTGTCACATTTCTCAAGCCAGCAGAGACCTGCATACAAAAGGAGGAAACAGCTGCCAGTGAGGATACCTGGAGGTGGAAGGTATTGCTTTTGTCCTTTCCCTGCAACTTATGTGTGCCTACTGGAGGGAAACAGAACTATTGATTTTTTGTTATTTGGAATAAGAACAGAGATTGTATATCTGCTGGATATGACTTTTAATGATCAATTTCACAGGACAGCATCTATCTCAGCTATAAGTCACACAGGTTTTCCACTTGGGGTGAATACAATTTTAAAACTAATATTTGTTACATCAAAACATTGGCTCTGAGCAACAGGCCCTAATGCAATACTCAACATTACTTTCAACAACTTTGAAGTATGTGTTCTGCTGCTCGCATCCCAATAAATCTCTTTTGGAAATATTGGATGCAACCCAAAATGCATTTATTAGAAAGTTAGGCCCATTAAACTCAACAGGATTTACTTCGGAGTAGACATGCACAAGTTTGGGCTGTGTATATGTATATTTAGAGCGGAAGCTTTCATGGCTGGATATAATAGTAGAGGACGTAAGTATTATGGGTTTGCAAGCCATCTATTTTAATATATAAACCACAGGAGGTTACTGATAAAGCAAATAAAGTCCCTAACTGGGCACACGTAATAGTAAGCACATTAGAGATCTTCTGTCAGAATCAGCAAAGTCCAGGGTTGAAAGGGACTGACGTTTTGTCTTAATCTTAAGACATCTTCTGGGTGGTGACAGCTTGGCTGTAAGGATGGTACTGAGGACCAACTGACAAAATGGAACTTTAAAAGGAGATACCAGGTAGAGCTAAAACAGTAATCTTAAAGGAACATAGGCAGATTCATAAGACAAAAAGTTTAAAGGCTGAAAAGAGCGCGGGAAAACCAAGAGTGGATTTGAAATGGAACCAGGAGCTAATTGGAAGCGGAGCTCCAATCGGAAGCGGCTGACGAGTTGACAGAGGATTACCTCTGTTGTTGATTGTTTTATTTCTGTATCTGTCAAACATACCTTATGAATAATAGGAAACCAAATTTCATTGATAAATGAAATATCTTGCTGTCTGTTAATCAGGTCTCCTGCGTGTCTTTTGCAGGATGCAAGAAAGCCAGCCAAAATAGGAGGCTGAGGAGCATTCCTGGGGTCAATTATTATTCATTATGTTTGTATCTCACCTGTCTTCCGTGGTAGAGCTCATGGCAGTGTCTATGGGGTTCCCCTACGTTCTCCCATCTAGGCACTGACTAGACCCAGACCTCCTTAGCTTCTGCAAGGTAGCTGTGTTATATGTGTCCTCAGACTGCACCCTGAGGCCACGTATGTACCCTGCTAGGCATTGGGAGTTACCGTATCTTCCGTGGCCGCTACTGCCGTTCTGTCTCCTGTCAGGTCAAACAAGCAGCAGAAGCAGGATGTCGAGTTGCAGCAGCTTGGCAGACCTGAGCAGGTCTTGTCTGTGGCTGCAGCAGCCTCTCCTCTGTCTCTCCTGCTGCTTCTGGCCATACAAAAGACAGGCTGAGTAGCAGGAACATCAGCAGCCGTGGCGGAGATGATGGCACACCTGCTGACCCCCTTCCATGGGCCTGTCTCTGGGCACGGCCTTGTACAAACAGAGTACCTCAGAATGCTTTGCACCATTGCGTGGGCAGTTGAGAGCACACTTCTGAGTTTTTGCTGGGCACCATTCATGCCAGAAGCAGTGTGATATCTCAGATTCTCCCATGGCAGCTTCCCAGTGTGAAAACTAGAATGACTGGATAAATATTTCCCAAACTGTGCACCCTGAAAGAACAGCTGATGTGCCATGATAAATAAAGGATTCAATCACAGATGGCTCCTGTGTGCTCAAAATGCACACAGAAGATTGCCACTGAGCTTCTCCACGATTCACTTCAGTGGCTTTGTTTGGGGCAATAAGGGAGGAGCCATAGGTCAGTATGGTAAAGCACATGGTTTGCAAGCAGAAGGCCCCGGGTTTAATTCCAGGCATCTCCAAGTAGTGCTGTGAAAGACCCTTGGCAGAAGCCCCTGGATAACTGTGGCCAGTCAGTGTAGACAACAGGGAGCTAGATGGACCAAGGATCTAACTCAGCTTCATATACTCATTCAAATTAACCTTTGCTGAGAGTGGGCAATTCTGCCATGTCACAGCAACAGACATGATTGGGTCATTCAGTTGCTCCTGATGCAAACATGCACCCGAAACTGGGTTTTTTTTTAAACTTACCGGGGCTTCGCAAAAACTGGAGTGGTCGAAAATCACTGTGGAGTGGCAATCTGAAGATCGGGGAGGCCTGCGGAGGGTTGGGGAGGTCTCCCTAAACCCTGGTAAGTAAAAAAAAAACCCACCCATTTTCAGGTGCTTTTTTGGCGGCGGCAATCCCTGGGATCGCTGCCACCGCTAGCCCCAACCACACAAGCACTCAAAGTTCTTCTCACTTTGTGGGGAGGACTTTGAGAAATGCTGCATTAGTGCATCTGGCAGCCCTTTCATGAATGTCAGGTAGCCACATACTGACACACACACGCACGCACGCACGCAGAGCGACTTGCCATTTGTTAATAATAACATAGCAGTGAAATGCTCCTGGCTTTGGTGGAGCCAAGGCACTGTCAGACTTTCTTTTGTGGGTAAATGTACTTCCGCCTCCTGTTTTCTTCATTCAAAATGAAAGGCAACAAAAAGCTCTTGCCTTTAGGAACCTGTCGTTAAAAAGGACCATTCCTCAGGCAGTCCACACACTATCTTTCCTAACCACCCAAAATGTACATCTTGGAACTCATTGGGTGGCCCCATTACTCCACCTACTATGGAATAAATTGTTAATGAGCCAGATTATAGACATTTGTTGTCTTTCCTCCACTTAAACTTTATCCTTTCCCTGCTACTCTCTTGATAGGACAAACTATTGTTTTGAAGACAGGATTTCAGCATTGGTGTTTCTTAAAATGGGTTCATGCATGCTGCTTATTCCCTTTTGTATAATGATTTAATGTTTCTCCTGCCGTTTATGTCTGCAGGTTTTTACTGCCTAATTTTTATATCATGTTCCAAGATACGTGTTAAAAAAGCTGCCTAGGAACAAGCGTATTTTTACAATTATGGGGCATTTTATTTAGGATATTAAAGCAGTTTATCCAAAGCTGAAGTATGAAACTATTCCTCTGTTTTTTGCTATAGCCTGTGCACTTGTAAATAACAACCTTATTACTCCCTTTTTTCCTATAAGAATATAACCAGAAACATGCATTCTATTATCTTGTGAGTTCCTTACGCGTCTTATCAGCCAACTAGGATTCCACAACTCAAATAATTCTTACAAGATGTTATTTTATTTATTTTCTAGATTGGGTACCCTGCCTTTCCTATCCTAAAAAGGAAGCTCGAAGTGGCTTACAGGTGAAAAACAATAAATACAAAGCAAAAACTAAATCAATGTAATCAAAGAATAATACAAGATAAAACAGAACAGCAGCACATTACAAACAGTAAAAACTCAACCAAAGGCAGGTTGGAACTTAAAGGTCTTAACCCCTCCCCCTGCAATGTCAGAAAGGAAGGAGAGACCAGGTACCAAACTGAGAAGGCCCTAACACAGTGGTGGCCAACCTTTCAACATGAATGCTGGCCCTTTAAATGGTTGCATATAGGGGAAGGCATTTCAGCAAGGTGCAGCTGCTTTAGCAACACCACCAGCACTTGCAGCTGCCAAGATTCTGTCTTCTACACAACTCTTAAGAACACAGTAGCTCTAATGGTGGAAGGTTGGCCACCACTGCCCTAACAGTAGGCTTACCATATCCAAAGGGGGACAGGGTACCTACACCTTTAACCATTGTAAAAAGAGGGAATTTGGGCAGGTGCAGCTCATAAATGGAAGGGTGCAACAAGCTGCACCTGCCCAAGTTCCCACTTTTTACAATGGTTAAAGGTGTAGGCACCCTGTCCCCCTTTGGATATGGTAAGCCTACCTAACAGGTAGTCACCAACAACATCTCCATCAGTGGCGGAATTCACAGCAGGGCTTCCTGAGACATTCTTACGGGACAGACAGATTCATGTGGAGAAAGACAGTCCTTTAACTTAGCCATAAGGGCTTTATAGTTAGGTCATCTCCAGAACTTTTTGTGCTGGAAAACCAATGAAGGTGATACTGTGAAAATATGGCAGGTGTGTCAAGTTCACTGCAGAGAAAGCCTGTGAGATGATGTAACATTGGTTGCTGTATGCCAGGGAAATGACAAGAGCATGGTTGCACATGTGATGGATTATGGCCCACAGCTGATACACATCCTGACCTAAAATGGATTGCACCAACACCACTGTTTTCTTTTTTTTTGTTGGGTTTCAGGCCTGGCCTACTCACTCATGCAGCACAATGAAGTAGGAAGGAGGTGGCAAAATGGACAGTACCACTTCAGAATACAGGTTGGGAGATGATATGTTTGAATATCTACCAAAAAAAAATCCCTACAAGTAGGAAATAGCACAGCAAAGAAAAGTCTGGACTAGAACTTTGCTCCCTATAGAATAGAGTGACAACTATAGAGTTGTTTATCATTGTTTAAAATATTAAATATTAAAAACTGACATCCTTACCCACAGTCTGAAGTGGTACAGCCTTCTCTGTTTTCTCATAATTCATCTTCTGTGTACTGTAGACCAAGCTGCAGTTTTCTTCAGGGGAAACATGCAAGAAACAAGGTAGGAGGGACACAAGGGGAAGGAAACAGAGAGAGAGAAAACAGGTGGAAAAAACCCAATAGTGTCCCAATTTGGCAATCATCCCAATAGTTACTGGAGGTTAAAGGTAAGCTTGATGATTTAAACCAGTGGTGGCCAACCTTTCAACATGAATGCTGGCCCTTTAAAAGGTAGTATAGGTGAGGGCATTTCAGCAGGTGCAGCTGCTTTAGCAGCACCATCAGCACTTACAGCTGCCCAGATTCTGTCTTCTACACAACTCTTAAGAACACAGTGGCCCTAATGGTGGAAGGTTGGCCACCCCTGATTTAAACTAAGACCAGGAAGTCCAACCCCCCCCCTTCGTTAAAGGATAATTGCATCTGCTTAAAAAAAATGCTAGGCAGTGCTGATCCCCATAAAAATTCCAAAACAGAGTTACTGGTAATTAATCAACATGAATTTTATTAATATATCTTTGTGGTATATATTAAAAAGTTGCATGCAAAACATAATTATACAAGATATGAGCCCAACCCTATACCCACCCGCTGGTGCAGCCATGTTGAAAAGGCATGAGTTGTATCCAGCGGGGGGGGGGGGATCAGGAGGCTTGGGAGGGAAAAGGGGATTTTATCATTTAAACCCCTTACACCACCATAAGCCTCCTGCTCCACAATGGGTCTCCTCGGACCTGCGCCAGCAATTTCACAGGCGCATGTCCAATGAGAGAAATGGAGCAAGAAACATGCAGAGGTGCTGATTGTATGAACCAATGTCTCCACATGGGGCCTAGAGCCATCTGCAGCAATTTGAAGGCTCTTACTGAGCTTCTAATCAGACAACAGAAGGATGAATGATACAAGGCCCCTGAAGAGTTTCTAGTATAATGAAAAGGTTGTTTCTGTGGCAATCCAGAAAGAACTTCAGCTGCCTCTTCAATCTGATTCTTAAACCTCCTACTTAACTTCTGCTTTTCTAGCTTGAAGGAAGAAAGAAGGGGAAGGATGGGAAAGAACCGTAAGAATAAAAGAAATAAAAATAAACATAAATTGTGAAAAGAGAGGCACAAGATGGAGGGCAAATAACTGGTGCTGGATATCCTGGGATCCACTATTTGGCATTGCTACTAGGAAAGTAGTTAGTGTTGGATTGTGTGAAACTGTTCTAACTTCTAAGCATTAGTGAAGCTAGATTATGATATAATGTTGGAGCCATGTGTATCTGTACTGCTCATGTATATAATTGGTGCTGGAGGGGTGTGTGTGTCTATTTTTTTTACATGAAAAGGAGTTCATGTGCATAACCTTTCCCCTTTACCTTGCAGTGGTCCGTTGCCTAAAGCCAGTGGTTCCCAAACTGGGAAGCGTGGCTCCCAAGGGAGCCGTGGAAACCAGCCTGGGGAGCTGCGGAGTGCCACAGAATCCTCTTGGAAAACACTGCAATGCCAATTGGCAGGCATCAACATAATGTAATGGGGAGCCACGCCCAATGGTCGCCAATGGTCAAGGGAGCCACAGGTCAAAAAAGTTTGGGAAACACAGGCCTAAAGCCCTTTTCAGTTCTCTCTCCTCACCAGCATACTTTTTTTTACATGGAAAGGCATAAGCCTCCCCACATCACACTTTATATATGAGAGTGAGGCAGACATGACAATAGATATAGATGGTTACCCCCATCTTACTTAGTTTGACCATCAGTCTCTCATTGGTGTAGTGGTTTGGGAGTTGGACTTAGACCTGGAAGATCCAGGTTCAAATCCCCGCTCAGCCACGAAGCTTCCTGGGTGACCTTGGGCCAGTCACTATCTCAGCCCCTCCTACCTCACAGGGTTGTTGTGAGGACAAAAAGGAGGGGAGGAAATATGTACACCACTCTGAGCTCCTTGGAGGAAGGGCGGTATAAACATGTAAATAAATAAATAAAAATCTTTTTCATTATTTTCTAATCTAATTTTACAGCTTTTAATGCTGTCAGAAGATTGTGTTCTTGAAGCTAATGATAGATGCAAGCTAAAACTTCCTTCAACCAATATTTTGTGCATGTTTTCAATTTTGAGTGTGTTTTCTCTTTTGTTTATTTGCTTAGGCATGCTCTGCTCAGTAGCTGTGTTTGTGCAATTAATACAGCGATTCTTGACATGTGCTTGTATTTTAGAAGGCATACTGAAATTTAATATCAGTCCTATGCATATTCAAAGTAAGCCCTGCTGTGTTCAGTGAGGTTTACTCCTAGATAAGAATGCATAGGACTGCAGCCTTAGGGTGCTTCTGGGTATTACTCCAATCAATGCTTAAACAGGAAATAAAGTACCTCAAAATAAAGGATCCTCCTGTTGTGGAGATTTAGAGTGACTGCTGCCATTGTTTTAGTGTGATTGTAGTGCAGTACTTCTTCCCAAGTTGATTTTCTTAGCAGTTTGGACAAGCAGTGAATGGAACAGAGCTCACACCTTCAAGTATGTATACTGTAGGTGACTTATGGATGGTGCAATCCACACTAAGCGCTGGCGGAGCGATGGCTCCACCGTCACTGGATGTCATAAACATGCTATAAGCCATGTTTTTGACACCCAGCAAGTAGGTCCCTCCAGCGCCGAGACCAGTCTACCCACCCAGTATCTGGCCTGTCCGGTGCACCGAGCAGGTAGGTCCCCGCCAGTTGGCAGAGGGGCGGGGGAAGGCAGACTGGGCTGGCAGGGGAGGGTGTGATTGGCCTGTGTAGCCTGGGACAGAGGAGGGATTATTAGTGGTGTGCTGATTCCTATCCCCCATTCCTAGCCTGGCCAGCCTTACACCGGCTCCTTGGATGTGCGCTGGCCATTTTGCGCTGGCGCACATCTAAGGAGGCCCTTAGGGGCCACTGGGGCTCTCCCCAGGAGAAAGGGATGAACATCCCATTCTCCCGAGGTGTGCCCCAGCTCCACCGCATCTGGCCCGATCCTGCTTAGGATCTGGCACAGCATGCTTTTGCATGCTGAGGCGGACTTAGGCAGGATTGGGCAGTTAACACTCTAATCCAAAGTAGTAATTAATCACAAATCTGTCTACAGGCATCCTTAAATTGTAATTCTGTGCACACGTTCCTGGGAGTAAACCACACTGAACACTATTATTATTGTTATTGTTGTTATTTAGATTTTATATCCTGCGTTTGAAACTTATGGGACTTATTTCTGGAGTAGACGCGCCTAGGATTGTGCTGTTAAGCACTGGAGAAATCATAACTACTTCTGAAATGGAGGGGCAGAGAGTTATGGCCATCATGTCCTGATTGTAGGCTTCCTTATTTCATTATTTCAATAGATAGTTTGAATACAGAAAGGAGAAGCAAATTGGCTCAGATATCTTTGCTTCTGTAACCTCCACAACCATCTTCTGTAATGAATTGTATGTGGAATTACCTTGAAAACAGCCTGAGAATAGCAGCTAGTTCAGAGCATGCGTCTATATTCCTACCCGGAGCTGGTCATTGGGAAGATATCTTGCTGATGCTTAGAGAGCTCAATTGTCTTCCAGTCCATTTCCAAACATAGTGAAATGTGCTCTTGCTTACCTTTGAAGTTCTGAACAACATGGGACTTGGGTATCTGAAGCACCATCCGCATTCTTGCCCCAGTGCATCACTTTATACATTGAACCACATTTGCCATTTGGCTGCCCATTCACATGATTTGGAGAGGTCCCTTTGGAGCACTTCATAATCTGCTCTGGTGTTTACCACCCTGAATAATTGGGTGTCATCCTCAAACTTGACCACCCATCTGTTTATTCCTAACTCCAGATAATTTATGAACAAGCTAAGAAGCACTGATCCCAATATGGATCCTTGAGGGACCCCACTTTTTATTTCCGTTCCTTACTTTTCATAGGTGAAATGGCTCATTTATTCCTACTCTCTGCTTCATGTTCATTAACCAGTTACCAGTCCGTGAAAGGACGTGTCCTCTTATTCAATAACTGCTATGTTTATTCAAGAGCCTTTGGTGGGGGACTTTGTCAAAAGCTTTTTTGAAAATCTAAGTATACAATGTTATCTGGAGCACCTCTATCCACATGCCTGTTGACAATCCCAAAGAACTTAAAAAGGTTAGTGTGTTGGGACCATGCTGATTCCCCTTCAGCAAGGTTAATTTTTTGATATGCTTAATCATTTTATCTTTAATTATGCTTTCACCAGTTTACCTGGAAAAGAACTGACAGACCAATCCTAAGCAAGCCGCCCAATGGTGGTGCACCTCCCGCACCAGTGCTGACTGCCGTAAAGCAGTCAGTGGCGGAAGCTTCCCCGACAGCGCGATGTCAGTGGGAAGGCCTCTGCCTTCCCAGTCGCGCCGGAGGGCATCCAGTCACGCACTGGGAAAGGTAGGTCAGCAGGAAGGCGGGGGGAGGCCAGAACGGGGGAGGGGATGGGCAGAATTCACAGCTCAGTCACTTATATGGCAATGAAAGGTGACTAATTTTAGCACTTCTGGTGGCCAAATGTTTGTTCTTGCAGTACAGTACTGGATATCCACCTTCTGTACACCAGTGGACAGCAGGCCTGATGGCATTGGCTGTCTTTGAACTCATGGCATATTATTGGCAGAACCTCATGGACACTTATTTGGCTATACAGTACACACAGGACAGATTATATAGAAACGGACATGTGGCATGGAGGATAATCGATGACCCCGTGACATTCTGTTAAGTGAAATATTGGTGCCCCTCCTTCCATTGGATAACCAAACCAAAGCCCTGCTCTCTCCTCTCCCCTCTTCCATACCTTCATATTTTATGTATTTGTTATTATGTAAGCATCTGAAAAATATAATACAATTATAAATAGAAAAAAAGTGCTTTAAATTTCAGTGTAGACCGGGCTCGTTACACTTTGCTAAACTGTGGTGAAAATTCAGCTTGACGTTATAGTTAAGTCTTTATGGCTGCAATCCAATCCAAAGCATTTTATTTGGACCTATTAGACTCAGTGGAACTTGCAAGCACACATGTGTAGCATTAGCCTGTACATCATTGTGACTGTAGTTCTTCCTCCGTAGTGCTTCCCCTGCTAGCTATTTTTGATAAGCAGCAATCAGATCAGGGTTCACCCCTCTGCAAAAGTGAATTGTGGGCTACAACTGCCTGTGTGTTTTCTAGGTGGTTCTGTAAAAAGGAACATTTTAATGTGTTCATAATGTTATCTTACTGAAGGTGAATAGAACTTTGAGCTTTTAAGATGCGTATTTGTGGATACAACGTGTCAGAGTAAAGTCCACCAGCCAAAAGACTCTTCTCATAGGAGAGTGTTAAGATTGTTGGTGATCCATATTTGAGATACAGATCTTGGGCTGAGTCTGGACTTCAGCAGTAGGCAAAGTACATAGGCAAACAATTATGTGCAGCTATCTTCCTGCCAGTTGGCAGTTTGAACAAGAAAGGTAAGCTCTTCCTTCATTCTACTGTCTTTATTTCTTCCTTTTACATTTTCCTAATCTTTCTTCTAGATTTAATAGAAAATATTTTTAAACACTGTTTTTTTAAAGTATATTGCTTCAGTGTGAAGTTTAAATATTATGGGAATAACAACAATTTAATACCTTCTTTCAGTTTTTTTTTTTAATAAACCCAAGATCCAGCTGCAGGTGTTTTGCCAATTTCTAGATTTCAAATCTGGATGTTGGTTCAGATTTATATTTGATTTTGATAGTGGAAAATCAAGAGCTCATTTTTAGAATCTCTACTTGTTCTTTACACGAAAGTGTGCGGTTGGATTTTGCTTGACAAAATATATTCATTAATTAAGAGCTATGATTTCATTTGGTAGACATGAATCCTTCCAAAATGTGATAAGAAAGTCTATAAAACTACTCAAGAGTAAAGCAAATAGTTTGAAAGGAAGTAGAAATAAGATATACAGTATTTTGCTTATAGGATTGCTCGAATATATGATACAGAGGTAATACTGTATGTTTACAGTATATTTTTGTTGGTTTTTTCAGGAAGGTTTGTTTTTAAGCTTATGGAATTCAAGAGGTTTTCACATGAAGACATGTACTTCATGAGCAACTGAACATATATCTTTGCAGTCAGTACATTACAGACTGTAGGCTGTGTTGGAAAGTAGGCACAATGCTACCTGTAGGACACTAGGGGCAGTGTATTGTCCAGGAGTCAGTTGACCTGTCTCAAACCTTTACTTTGTCCTGTTTGACCTGTGTGGGTGTCCCTCTCTCCCTCCCTCCCCTCCTTCTGATCTCTCCATAAGCTCTGACCAGCTGCATGGAGTCCACCATGCCATGAGGTCTCACACACCCATGCAAAGGATATAGCTCTAGGATTCCCTGTTCTAAGTCTAAGGTCTGTAGAGCCAACAAACATGTACATGCTTGTGAACAAGGTTTTTTTTTCTTTTCTTTGAAACCCCTTTTCTGCCTCTGATCCTATTTTATTTTCAGCAGCAATCCTAGTGGGGATTGGTGGGTTGCTTCAGGAAAAAGCCTTTCTGCTTTACAACTCTGCTTAATATACAGTAGATGCCTAGGCCCCATTTTCCATCAGGATGTACAAAGGGAAGTAAAATTTGATACTTGAAAGCACTATCACTTATCTGGACATTGCGCTGTGTGGTAACTGCTTCCTCCACATACAGTTTCCTTGTATCTGGTGTTTTTGCATGCCTACGTTCTTCTTTTCTGTGCTACGGTTTCATTTGGTTGAGAAAATGCAGCACATCAGTTCTGATTAAGGAGAGATGTGCTTTTAGATTGAAACTTTGACATGACATTATGTTCCATCAGCTCTTTATCACGCACACAATTGTGTTCTATCATAGTGTTTGGTCTCATATAACAAGATGAAATACCTTCTGAGTGACAGGAAAGTTCAACGTGTCAAAGAAGTAGTCTGTCACAAATGCACTGACACACCTGAAAAACCCTGAGTTGCAAAAGAGGAAAGAAAAGTCATTTTTGGCAGGTCCTGACTGTTGAAACCAGGCGTTTCAGTTTCTCTTCAAGAATTTCTCTCTGCAGGCAATCAACCTCTTAGTACTAAATGCCAGTTTCTGTTAGGTTTCCAGTATCCATCTGACTGAAGGTCTTATCAAGATAAAGAATGAATCTGAAAAATTCTGTGGGATGTATTCTGTTGCTACTCTTTCATTGTGGACTATGGACTAGTACAGACCAGGCCTTTGAACTTGCTAATTCCCACATGCTTCCACCAGGAGGTTACGCAAGACCCATCAACATTAATGCAAAAGGTATTTAATGATGTGGTATTTAATGGTGTGGTGTGGTGCAGTGGAGGGGCGACAGAAATGCTCAAAAGGTTGGAGTATCTTCCCTAGGAGGATGGACTCAAGTGTTTGGGTTTTTTTAGTTTAGGAAAGTGATGAATGGAGGGAACATGAATGAGGTTGGAATGCATGCATACATACATGGTGTGGAGGCTGTAGACAGACAGAACTCTTCTCTCATTCTTATAATATTAGAACCTGGTCTTCCAATGATATTGACTGGCAGTAGATTCAGGACAGACAACAGACAGTACTTCTTCCTCAGATGTGTGATGGCTACCAGTTTAGAAGGCTTTAAAAAGAGCACTAGACAAATACATGGAGGAGAGGTCTATCAGTAGTGATGGTAGCTCCATGTTCAGAGGCTGTATGCCACTGAAGATGAGTTACTGGGGGGTAGGGGAGAGGGGATGGCTTCCATGCCTTGCTTCCAAGCTTCCTGGGAGCACCTGGTTGGCACTACGTGAAACAGTGAAAGTTGGTTCAGAAAAAAGCCAGGAGAGAGGCAGAGGCAGACAATATCATATGCCTGTTCCTGGGTAAGCTCAGAATTGCTCTCTTCCCCCTGTTAAAATCAGCTGAACATTTTCCACCTGTGGGAGAAGGGTCAGTATTTTCTTTTGTATTGGACTTTGTTTTTTGTTCCTAGGATTAAAGTTCAGGATTCTTTTTCTTTCCCTTTATGCCCAGAGTATCCAAGGGACTGCAATGAGATTTTTAAACAGTCTGAAGAAAATTCCAAAGATGGTCTCTATGTCATTCAGCCAGCAAAGGAGCCCATTGGTGTATACTGTAATATGCAAGATGGCGGCTGGACAGTAATTCAGCACATTACTGCCAATAGTACACTGGACTTTGACAGGATCTGGCAGGACTACAAATATGGATTTGGCTCACTGAATGACAACTACTGGCTAGGGAATGAATATATGCACCAGATAACCAGTTCTCCAATACCATATGTACTTAGGGTTAAGCTCGTAGATCTGAATGCTGAAATCAAGTGGGGACAGTATGAACCATTCCGCATTGAAGATGAAGCATCTCAATATAGGATCAGGCTGGGTCTGTATGAAGGCAGTGCTGCTGATGCTCTGAGCCAAGATACAGAAGCGTATCTCCATGACAACCAGAAGTTCACCACAAAAGACCAAGATAATGACAACTATTTTCAAAACTGTGCCAAACTGGAGTACAATGGTATTCCTGGTGGAGGCTGGTGGTATGACGCTTGTGCCGGAGCAAATCTAAACCGAAGAAATGTTATCTACTGGCAAAAGGACTGCAACAAAGAGCATAAGTGCAAGTATGCTTGGATGATGGTCAAGCCTGCTGACCATAGCCAGGACTGTTCCAAGGCTTGTTCTTCTCAGAAAGATGAATTATAAGTAACACTAAGAAATGAAATCCCATCAGAGACTTGCTAACTCTTCTTTAACTTGCCTGCAGAAGCAGAATGTTAAATTAGTATGCTTGAATCTTTTTGATGTTAAAGTTAACCCCAATACAAAAATAAGACCAAATCACAAAATAAGAATGAGTACCCCAAAATGTATTATTTTCATTCCAATAGTAAATTCCGAGTGATTACCTAACAGAGAGAAAGGCCTATGTGTGATGAATGATCAGAGAACATAAAGAAAGAGCAGAGAAAGGATCGTAATAGGAGATAAATATGGAGGGAAGATAACATTTTTTACGAATGTGTATTAATAGGGAGAAAATATAGGTATTATGTGTGCTTTAAATGAAGTGGGATACATTCAGAAACTACAAAAAATGAACAAGATGTTTAGCTATTTCCCCTATTCTTTCCCACTGTTTTCTGTCAAAATGTATACTTTCTCTTTTTCCAAGCTGTCTGTCAGCCTCTGCAGCCATTTTGACAGTAATTTCTGAGCTGCTGCGATCTCTAAGGGAAAGCAATTAGGTCGAAGAGACATCACTGCACAGTCGCTTATAAACTGCTTATTGTGGCATACGCTTTTATAGGCATCAACAGCCCACTTCCTCAGCTGCATGACTTGATGAAGTAAGCTCTTAACTACAAAGATTCGCAGGCTACACAATAAACCGGTTAGACTTTAAGGACCCAGAGCAATTTTTGTCTTCAAGGTACTACAGAGTTCCATGGCTGTTGTTGTTGTTCAGTCGTTAAGTCATGTCCGACCCTTCGTGATCCCATGAATCATATCCCGCCAGGCCTTCCTGTCCTCCAATAGTGTTGCTTTCCAGGAGAGATTCTGGGATTGAATGCTCATGTAAGTGATTCATCATCAAAGGTGGCATTGCTCTCCATCCGGGCATCCGGTTTGGTGACTCAGGCATCACCCACTGAGTGTGCAGATGCAGAAATAATTGGTGGCATCGTGATGATATCATCACGTCATCACGTCACTGCCAATTACTTTTGGCTTGGCAGTCACCCTGACTTGACCTGCTCGGCTCTGAGCTGAGTCGCTGAGTTGCTGGGTTGGAGCAGCGGAAAGCGGCGAGCAAGGGTAACACGCCCCTCAGGGAGGGGTGTCAGCCTTGCTCAGCTGCTTTCTGCTGCTCCAACTTGGCGACTATGCTCAGTTTCCCATCCATGTTGGAAATTCTCACCTGTGCTGAAGTGTCCTCACAGGGTGTTATGCAATCTGTGCTCCTTTTGTAACTCCATCCTTGGAGACCTTGTTTTCTATTTTTGCTGCCCATGTGTATATTTACAAGGAAGCAGTGCTGTTAACAACATCTCCTTTTGCTTGGAGTCTCTGATCTCTGCTTCAGGGATAGATGATAGGAAGGAAACACATTGTTCAGCCACTCCACGTGGTTCTTTCCTACAGGTGTTACCAAAGCAGAGCCTGTTTTCATGCAACTATTGTAATATATGGTCTGGTTCGAGAGCAATCAGAATCTTCAGTTCTACAAAAAAGCATTTTAGACATAATTTAAACAGTTTGTTTCTCTTCTTCCTATTTCTTCAAAATGAAAAAAGGAGACGGGCAATTAAATACTGCATTGTTATTGGAAACCTCTCAGCATTGTCACCGTCTCCCCCCCCCCCCCCCCCGTAACCATACTGTACCAGAAAGCAATAAACACACTCTGTTTTAATACAGTCAGTTCCAGAAATTTACAATGTATCCCAGAGTTTGGCAGTGTAATGTCTCCATTTTTAGCAGCATAGGTTGAGCACATACTTAACAGTTACACTTAACTGATACTTTGGCATCCATCACTGTGTAATCTTATACGTCTACTCAACAAACAGACCACAAACATTTATAAAACATTCCTGTTCAACAGAAATTGGTGACAAAAATAACTTCCCATTTAAGTTCAGTAGGAGAGGCAAAGCTTTTCTTCAGTAATAACATTGCAGCTAGCAGAAAACTTGTACAATCTTATACATTTTGCCATTATTACGTAGCTTGTGTCATAGAAATACATGTCTTTTGAATCAAACAAACATATGTATGTTTGTTCAAATTCAAAATAAGCTAGTATATCCCAAAGCATACACTATACACAGAAAATGCTCTGATGGTGACTGAAGAAAATAACCAGAGGTCTTTATAATAACCCGCACTTTCCTTAAACAATTATATACAAAAGCACCAAAAACAATTGGCACAATACAAAATATTCAGAATCAATCATATTAAATCCAGAACACACATATTCACATTATTATACAATTACCTTAAATTATATCTAGTCCCCTTGAAAAACAAAATGGGGATTTTTTTTTGTAAACAACTTGTGGAGTCAAGTTATTTACAGTGGTGTAAATAACACAGCTATAGCTGTGGAGAAACCTTTTCTTTTCCAGAGTACCAGCTATTAAAGAAAGTACTTGTGACTTCGTTGAAGCAATGATAAATACTGTATACAATAATTCTAATGAAATTTGCTGTGTAATCTCTGAACTGTGCAACATTACTAATCACAACTGTGCTATTACCATACTAAGCTATAGCTGTGAGTGATACAATACAGAGATGTATTCTACACCCAAACGGAGGACTTGCATTCACATCATTGAACTCTATGTCTGGATGTACATTTTTGTGAGTTTAGTCCATCTGTAAGCTGCAGTTCAGCAAACCTCAAATGTCTGAGGTTTGTGCTGTCAACTACAGAACTACAAAGATCCACTTGTCCCACATATCTGTGGATCTTTACATTCCTATAGTTAACAAGGCAAACTTCTGGGTGAAAGGTTTGCTGAATTGCACCTGGATTGTGCCTTACTGTCCCCAACCCAGAACTCATGTACGCTCCAATTTGCATTTGGAGTTCCTACATGAATCACCTTCTCCATTCACATCAATGAAGGATACATTTTTGTATGAGCATCTCTTTGCAGACACAAAGTTATCCCTTCTAAGCAATTATTGGACCAGGGTATGCTGGGGTAGAATTTCTAGGCCTTGCAACATTTTAAATCTTGGGCTTTCTATGCTTCTGAATAAATATATGTTTATTTTCATAGTATTACATTTTGACTTCTGTTGCTCTTGTTTGTTTTATGCCTCATCAGTTTACTTTGATAGCTGATTTTAATTGCAATTCTCAGATCTCCTACTCTGTAATTATCATAGTTACTCCTTTTATCCTGTCAGATCCTCATCTCTACTGCAATAGCTATGTGGCATAAGTACCCTCCTTTAAACACAGAGGCACTAAAATAGCCATTATATAAAATATAACCCTTCCTCCTATCCTGGCAGAAGGGACGTAGCCTCAGTAACTTCCAGATGATGCTTGATGGCCTTCCTTACTTGTGCAGAGGATTTAGGCATTCAACTATTACCACCAAAAATCCAAAGGACAAAGAGGTAGGTGATTGATTCCTCTCTCTTTTGTCATTGTTGCAGTCACATCTGTTTGACTGACACAGATGATATATGATTCATAGAGAAAGCTGACTCAAAAGCACTCAATTAGTACATGTTTGTAAAACTCTGGATTAAAAAAAAGTGTGGTGCTAAGTGCTAGCCTTATGATAGTTAAAATACATGTTCACAAGCAGTGCTGTTGCTCTTTCAAGCATACCAATTCTGTTTTAATATGGCATTTGTTTGTAAACAGACTGGCAAGCCAATGAATTGCTTTCGGATCATTTGCTTTCAAGAAATGTGTTTTAAGATTAGGGCATAAAGGCCCTGTTCTGTATGATTAAGGCCAATAAAAGTTGTTGTTGTTGTTGTTCAGTCGTTAAGTCGTGTCCGACCCTTTGTGATCCCATGAACCATATCCCGCCAGGCTTTCCTGTCCTCAAGAGCAAGTGAAGGTCAGTTCATCACCTAAAGCTACAATCCTGAACACACATACTTGGAAGATCCATAGAAATCAAAGGAAGTTTGTCTAATATGTTATAAAACTCCAGCACAAGAGGCAGGTCATGTTAGGAAATAATATACAACTTAAATGTAGATTGCTGCGTGAGAAGCAACGCTTATGTCCAAAAAAATGCGTTTAGGATCGGGGCACTATGATAGGAAATGGTAATTAAAATGTTAATATTATTTCACTTTTTTTTGTAGAAGCCATACACTGGATTGTAGGGCAAAAACAATTTAGTATATCAAGTCAGTTCTCTTTTGCAACAATTGTTCAGACTAATACACTGGATCTCAAAAATAATACTTTTTCAGAATAATTTAAGTCTGAATGAATAACATTCAAAAGACAATTACTACTATTGTTTGCAGGTGACATTAATTTCTCTGACAAAATTGCTACTGTCACTGGCTCCTTCATTTGCAAAAAATACAACCATACAGTCCACTCCCTACAAGTCCTTACCGAAGAGAATGAGCCAAACTGAGACAACGTTCATAGCCTTGCAACTAACTCTAAGAAAATGTTTGCCCAAATATCTCAATCATTTATTGTTGACTGATATTTATCAATTCTTGGCCACTGCCTTTTGCTTCCATCCAACTAGGAAACAATTTGCAGGGAAAGTGATGCTAAGCCTAATTACCAGTATATGGAGAAGTACAACTAAACAGGTCAAAGCTTTAGAAAAATATGTGGAGAAGTGCAATGTTACTTTCCAAGTAGGTGAACCTAATGAATTTATGGGCCTATTCCATTGCTAAACTTTATAGTCCTTTTGACTTTCTGTTTTATCTCGCAGAAGTGTGGACAGAAATTAATACTGCTTCACTGAGTAGTCACAAACAACTATAGATCACATAGTGGTTGCTTTCTTCATAGCCATAAAGTACATATTTATCATCACACAAATTGTGCTTCTTTTGGCTCCAGATATGCAAAGCAACAACTCTACAAAGAACGACTTGCAGCCAATTTGATTTTCAGTGCTTGGCCAAGACCAAATATTTTTCAAACACTTTAATTTAAATTAAGGCAGCTTTGTGTTGCCCTGCCAGTATAACTTTTCTTCCATTTTTTTCTTCTTCCACTGACAAAAGAGCAACAACTTAAACGTTTTTCTGAAAGTTTTGTTACAGAGAGCATAGCAGATTGGGTTAACAGTACTATTGACATAGCATAGCCAATAACCAAGGTGCCACAATGTTGGAGGAATACAATCCGAGCAGAATGTGGACACCAAAACCATTATATTGTATGGTGTCCAAGTGATTATGAAAGCTAGGAGAATGGCACTTAAAGTCTGGGCTGCTTTACGTTCCTTTATAAGAACCATTCTTTTCCTTTTAGTGATCTGATGATTTATATTTGGATCCATGCTTTTGATGGAAGGGTCCTTGGATAAAGTGGCAGAACAAGGAGTGATTTTTACTTTTCGACAGCCATTGTTAGTTTCTGGAGTGCCATCAGCTTTAACCACCAAGTGGAATTTGTAAGCTACGCATTTGTTACTTTTTTGAATATGGCCTTTGGTTGGCGTTAGGAAGTATTTCTGGGTCTCATAGTCCTTTTCCCCAGGATGGTCTTTGATAAAAGCTTCCTTCTTCTCCTCTTTATGTTCTTCATCCTTCCCTTTTACTGGGGTCTTATAAGCGACTTGAAAGACTGAGTCAGAGGCATGTTTATCCTCCTCTTCTGAGGATGCATAGCTGCTGCAGGTGGTTAGATGCTCTGCTTTAGACCAGTCATGACAAGTATTCTGAATCTGAGACGCTTTTGCTGTTGTAGAAGTACTTCGGCTGGATGAAGACCACGAAGCCTGACACCTCTCCCTTTTGGTCAAATTCTGTTGTTTGCAACTAAAGCAGGACTTCAACAGAGCTTTCTGAGGCTTTATCATTTCAAACTCTGCCACAGAACTGGAGCCTTGGAGTTCAGCCAAGTCCTTGGTGCGCTTCTCAGTCTCTTTATAAATACGGCAGTACAAAATAGTCATCACTGAAACTGGGATATAGAAAGCTGCAATTGCAGTACCAAAGGTGATTATGGGTTCATACAAAAACTGTATCTGGCATTCTCCAGGTGGGACAGTTCGTTCCCCGACAAAGTATTGCCAGCACAAGATAACTGGTGCCCACAGGATAAATGAAATTAGCCAAGCTAGACCAATCATAATGCCAGCCCTTTTGGGTGTGCGTTTAGCCCTGTAGGTTAGTGGCCTTGTAATAGAAAAATATCGGTCAAAGCTGATAACGAGCAAATTCATGACTGAGGCATTGCTAGCTACATAGTCC
Source organism: Plestiodon gilberti rubricaudatus (assembly GCA_026170595.1). Taxonomy (NCBI): domain Eukaryota; kingdom Metazoa; phylum Chordata; class Lepidosauria; order Squamata; family Scincidae; genus Plestiodon; species Plestiodon gilberti. Next base: position 265,733,896 of record JANXHW010000001.1, read on the forward strand.
AGGGCTAGCCACAAGTCACATGCCAGACTTCCAAGAGACCAGTACCCTATTAAAATGTAGGATGTATAAAGGTTCATAGAAAATATTCCAATGATCAGATCTGCACAAGCAAGACTGAGTAAATAATAATTGTTCACTGTTTTGAGCTGGCTGTTGACTTTGAAGGATATCATTACAAGAAGATTCCCCACTATGGTTATTAAGCTTAAAATGGCAGTTACGGTAGCAATGGTAATTACTTGCCAAAGGCTGTGGCCTTCTAAATCTTTATGGTTAGCAGTGGTACCATTGACAACGGTTAAATTGCTGTACAATTTTTCTTCCATTCTTTGTCTTGGTGTACTAACATCAGGCTCTGTTAAGTTGTTCTGGATTCTTCATTTCTCCTTTGAAGAAATGACAGAGAAAGAGAAAGCTCATGAAACAATAATGGGCAGCTGCTAAAAGGATTTAGTATACAACAATTGTTAGATCACTGTACAGCTGAATTTCAACGAGATTAACATATTCAGTATGCAATTCTTGCAGTTACAAAACAGGCACTTCACTATCTTTTAACAGATCAATGTCGGTTACTGCAAAAGTATGAAGACTTATACAGTATATTGAGCTCTTCAGGGAAACCTTTTTCAATGCACTGGACTAATTTCTACTTCTGTGCTTACCAACAACCCAATCTTGCCTAACTTTACGCGGTCGGCCTAAAGGACTGGCCACTGTATCCTATGGCTATCCCGGGCTGCCCCAGGGCAGCCCAGAAGCACCTCTGGAGAAGGGGACATTTGTCCCCTTCCCCGGGTGTAAGCTGGCCGTGGCCCTATGGGCCTCCTTAGATGTACGCCAGGTCCAGACCTGGCATACATTCAGGGAGGCCGTGTAACTGCTGACCCAGGCTGGAAATGGGCATAAGATATCGGCAGCCTCATCCCAATAGCCTCATCCCTCCCAGCTTGGGCTGGCCAATGGCCCCTTCCCTTGCCGGCCCAGCCCACCCCTGCACCAAACAGCCTAGGAGGCCTTACCTGGGTCATCCGGTGCAGATTTGGTCCACTGGGGGTGTGAGTCAGTCTCAATGTTGGCGCCACTTACACCCGAGTCGCCACAAACGTACTCTATGGCACATTTGCGACGCTTTAGAGCGGCAGAGTGCAAGCTCCGCTGCTCTAAACTTAGTGAGGATTGTGCCGTAACTTAGGAAGTTGTTAATTTAAGAAGTTACTAACTTGGGAAAAGTCTTATCAACAGTTGTACTATTTGCTTAAAATGAATAATTTGGAGTGCAATTACACACTGATTTGAGTACCAGTTGCACTGAACTCAGTGGGACCTACTTCTGAATAAACATGTATAGACATGTATGTAAACATGCACTGTTTTGTATTATTTTCTCAAACCAATATAATAGTAATGGTTGGGTTGAATTGGTTTCATATTATTCCTTTTCAAGCACATTTATTGTTCTGCCAATGCATATAAAGGCCATATACTGTATATCCCGCTTTTCCCCCATAGGTAGGCTTACCATTCGTACCGGTTTCGCCGGGACAGTCCCGGAAATCGGACCCGATTCCCAGTCGTGTCCCGGGGGACGAATGGGCGCCGCCATCTTTTTTTTAATTTTAAACTTACCGGGCAGCATCTTGGGTCACGAAATCTCGCGTGATCCAAGATGTCGGCGCCCAAATCTCGTGAGGGCATGCCCTCACGAGATTTGGGCGCCGACATCTTGGATCACGCGAGATTTCGTGACCCAAGATGCCGGGAAGTTTGAAATAAAAAAAAAAGAAGATGGCGGCGCGGCGAGCGGGTGCTTCTCCCGGTCGTCAGCGGCACTGGGAGAATCACAGTGCTTGCCCGTGTTGCGCGAGCCTGCTGGAGGCTCGCGCTGGCCAGGCAAGCAGGCTGTGCTTCTCCGGTCTCCCAGCGGCTCCATGCGGTGCCGCTGGGAGACCGGAGAAGCACAGCCTGCTTGCCCGGCCAGCGCGAGCCTCTAGCAGGCTCGCACAACGCGGGCAAGCAGGCTGTGCTTCTCTCCATGCCGCTGGTCTCGCAGCGGCACCGGGAGAAGCACAGCCTGCTTCTTGCCCGTGTTGCGCGAGCTCCAGGGCTCGCGCAACGCGGGCGAGCAGGCTGTGCTTCTCCCAGTGCCGCTGGTCTCGCAGTGGCACCGGGAGAAGCACAGCCTGCTTCTTGCCCGTGTTGCGCGAGCTCCAGGGCTTGCGCAATGCGGGCGAGCAGGCTGTGCTTCTCCCGGTGCCGCTGGTCTCGCAGCGGCACCGAGAGAAGCACAGCCTGCTTCCTGCCCGTGTTGCGCGAGCTCCATGGCTCACGCAACGCGGGCGAGCAGGCTGTGCTTCTCCCGGTGCCTGCTTGCTGCGGCCCCAGCCTGCTTGCTGCGGCCCCAGCAGCAACAGCAGCAGCGACCACCGACCAGCGACCAGGTAAGCGTATTTTTTATTATTTTAATAGAAATATTAATTATTTATTTAAAAATTTCGGACGTGCTTCGCGCGGCAAGAGGGGGCACTTTGCGCCCCCTTTACTTAATTAATTAATTATTTAAAAAAATGACACACACACACACACACACATATGTACAAAGTACAAAAATAAGCCAAAAACCAAAATCAGAGAGGCAGGAGGGCTCCAAAAACAATTAAAACTTAAAATCCATGTTAATTAACTCTTAATTAGCTGCTGATGGGGCAGATAAGGGGCAAGGCTTGACGTACCCCCAGCAAGAGGTCTGCGTACCCCTAGGGGTACCCGTACCACAGGTTGAGAACCTCTGCACCAGCATCTTGTGAGGCAATCAGAAAAAAAGCACACAAACCCAGGCCCAGCCTGTTTCAACGCAGTGATTGGAAAGGCAAGGAGGAGGCGGCAGTGGAGGTTGGCAGTTCCGCGTGGGATTTCACTGCATTCTTGTCGTTGCTCCCACCCAAAACTGGGCAGAGAATACTGGAAGAAGAGAGCTCCTAGTACTGTTTCTGAAGAAGAAGCAGGGCAGGCAAGAAGGCAGACGTGGCAGGAGGTTTATTCTTAACCTCACGGCATGCATCCCTTCTTAGTGCCCATTTCTAGTTATGGCCTCAAGAAGGTCAATTCCCACTCCGCATTTTCCACAACTGCCATCTTCCATATTTTGTAGTTCCTGAAGGCCACTGAGTATTCTACATCCTGGTCAGGTTCCTTTGGGATTTTCTCTTCCTGTAACTTACAAACTAATATGTCTGTGTAGCTGGGGAGCCTTTTGAAGCATGTAGAAACTACCACCGAGTTTGCTACTGAACAGCAGGTATGGTGATGCACTCTGGGCTGAAGAAGTATGGATAACTTGACCGAGGTTTACAGCCCGATCCTGTGTAACTTTAGTGTTGCAAAGCATCACAGACATGCCGTAAAGCATGTTTGGCGGACAGAACCTGTGCTGTGCAGGACGGCCCAGGTAAGTGCTAGGTCACATGGTACAGTGGGGGAAGGGCGGGCCGGTGCAGCGAGGGAGGGGGGCCATTGGCCAGCCCAGGCTGGGAGGGGGCAGGGACATCAACGGCACACTCTGCCGCATTCCCATCCCGGGTCGGCCTGACACGGCCTCCTTGGATGTATGCCAGCTCTGGAGCTGGTGTGGTATGCATCCAAGGAGGCCCATAGGCCCTAGGCTTGCCTACACCTGGGGAAGGGTACGAACATCCCCTTCTCCCGAGGTGTGCTCCAGCAGCGCCGGGGCAGCCCGGAATGGCCTTAGGATACAGTGTCTGGCCCTTTAGACTGGCTGCTTAAACTTACACAGGATTGCACTGTTAATCATGCTGTCAGGAGAGCCATATTGTTTAGGAAATTGTTTATGCTCATCTTCTCAAGAGCTTGATGTGGACATATTGGTACCTGGTTATTTTTAAGTGTGAATTGTGAGGGTTTAGTTGTTGACTACTTGGTACATGCACTTCGGTGTGGGTATAGTTATTGCTTGTTGTTTCTTGGGGATTCAGTTTGTGAACAACTGGCACTGGCAGTCCTGTCCTAACCACTGCCAAGTAGCTTGCCTCCTGCCACCCCCCCCCCCCGAACCTTGGGCCTTGCTGAACCCTGGGGTAATTTGAAGGAAAGGCATTTTTCATATACTCAAGAGTGTTTTCCTTTATGCCAGATGCAAGGGAGTGGCAACAGAGTACAGGTATCTCATTGTCTGCGTGCTCCCTGAGGCATCTGGTGGGCCAGTGTGAGATACCGGAAGCTGAGCTGAGTGTGAGATACAGGAAGCTGAGCTTTTGGTCTGATCCAGCAGGGCTCTTCTTATGTTCTTACAAGCAGTTCCTCATCATGTGTGCACTTCCAAAGGCTGGAACCATTCATGTGAAATATTATACGATTTTTCTTTCAGACATCTAACATATGGGATGATGTTGTTTGCGCTCCTAGAAATGCATTTTGTGCTATCAGTGTCCTCCCCAATACTTATTTTAGGTGCAGCCACTTTTTAATCATTTTTACTCGGAATTGTAAGTCCAACTAATTTTAATAGGAGGTGCTTCCAAGTCAGGATAAATATATACATAGGATTGTAGATTCACGTTGTGAAGAGCAATGCTGTGTGATATATCATTGCTATTATTGTAGGCCTGCAACGCTGCAGCATGTACCCTTTCCTGGGAGTAAGTCCCGTTGGACTGTATGGCGCTCGCAGCATAAACATGCCCTGGAGAGACCAGACCACGTTGTTGTTGTTAAGAGTATCCTATGCACCCTTTCCTTGGATTAAACCCCAGACTTCATGGGGTTTACTTCAGTTTAAGGGGGAGGGGCTGCCGTTTGGGCTCGCCAGGGATTGTTGCAGCGTTTGCGATAGGCTCGGTTAGCTTAGTTGCACGCAACGCTGCATCTTCGTGCAGCCGGGCCCGGCACATTCGCCACTTATTTAGCCGCACCTTCTCGCCTCATTTCCAGGCTAATAGGTAATAATAAGCCCTCAGTTTAGGCTGCAGTTCTCCTATAACACTTTCCCAGGGCTAAGCTTCATTGAACAGAATGGGACTTATTTCTGAGTAGACCTGCATAGTCTAGGATTGTTAGTAGGGACTTTAAAAAGCAGAGTGACTATAAAATAAGGACGTGAGTAAATCAGCCCTAGAATAAGAATAAACGCTAAGCAGACGAAGTTGCCTGCGAGAGTCTGGTAGGGGCCACGGTTTGCTGCGAGTGTCCCATTGTGCCTGCCTGTACTTGGCGAGGCGCGAGCCCCTTCCAGCGCCTGGCTCGCGCTAGGCCCAAGCCTGACGCGCCCTCCGCTTTCAGCGGCCTGTTTCCCGGAGGAGGCGGAAACAGCGGAGAGGAGCCTGGAGAGGGCAAAGTGGCTCCAATGCAGCCTGAACGCGGCGGCGGCGGCGGCGGTGGTGCCCGGCCTCGAAGGGGAGGCGGACGGCCAAACCGGAGGCGACCGAGCGGTAGAGGAAGGCAGGCGGAAGGTGCCGAGGGCAGCGGCGAAGACTACGTCCGTGGCGGCGGGAGCCGGGGAAGAGGCGGGGGACACGGCAGGCGAGGCGCTCGTGGCAGGCGGGCCGCTGCGTCTCCCCCTCCTCCTCCTCACTGCCACGAGTCGGTAAGAGAGAAGGTGCGGCCTCCCTCGGCAGCTCGAGCAGCGAGCCGAGGCGGAGCTAACCGTATGAGCTCCTCCGCTCTGCGGAGAGTGTGTCTTGGCCGCTTTGCTTACAGCGCTAGGCTATGCATGCATACTCGCGAGTAAGTCCCGCTTTGTTCAGTGAGGCTTTACTCCCACACCAATAAAGTCGGGACTCGGGAGTAAGTCCCGCTGCACGCAGGTGCTCTTGCTTCCTAGCAAGTGTGCGTTGGAGGGTTGCGTGCCGCCCCTACGTAGACAGCGTTAGCAGTCCCGAGTACGTGTCGCCCGTACGGGAGGAGCGTTTTTCATCGGCGGCCGTCTTGTCACTTTTTCTGTTTCTTCCTTCCCAGCCCCCCCTCCCCCAGCAGCCAAATCTTAATTCTTTGTAACTTTCTGTTGCCATTTAAATCAGTGAGACTGCGAAGGGCTCACAGTAATTGTTAAAAATAAAATCATACCATAGGGTGGGGAGGCATGTGAAATTTTAAGAGATAAAATATTCTCAACAACAGATGTAGCCTTTGTTTGAATCCTCTTCACGCCTTCCTAGGCAACTCGGCGGGTTGCTTTCATAGGGCCCTCTCCACATGTGCTGATTTTTCTGTATGCTCCAGCATCGTAGGTAGGTAACTTAACACCTGTTGTTAATTTTCTGAAATCAGAAATATTACCAACTATTAAATAGTGCTAAAAGTATTATACATGTGGCAGAAACTCGAATGTGCCTTTGTTGCACATGATGGTGTATGCTCACTGTTGTTCTTTTTTTTGTTAGTGATGTCTGCGTAGGCAAATTAGGATAGTTTGAGGCAGCCTTTAAGTAAGGTGAACAGTTTGCAATAGCAGACTGTGTCCGCTTGGGGGCAAAACGTTCTACCGGTAAATCATGTAATTCAGTGGGAATTTTAGGCATGCTGTACTGTTTTTGCTCAATGATCTGAATGCAGCTCTTGCCCTGAGTGTTGGGAGTAACAGTGGCATGAATTGTGAAGCAATATTGGCCTGTTGGAATTGGTCATTTGGTTCATGATCAGGCAAATTGTAAGGCTTGAACAAAGCTTTGATGTCACAATGTGATATCTTCAGATTTATAACAGCATTACATTTGAAAAGAGACTCTAGGCACATTTTATCATTTAGTTCTTGGGTTGGAACACTTGGTTATATTTTAATTCTACTTAACAGTTTAGGCTTTATTTTTAGGACTATCATGTTCTGTAACTTCTGGGTGCTCTTATTTCCCCTTTTATATATGTGAATGACTGACAACCACAGACTTTCCATTTTAATACAGGCCTAGAGATATTCTGATAACACTGAGAGTGCAGCTATTACTGATGGCATTCTAGCAATCTGTTGCCTTCTACTATACAGTATAGGATGGAGGTAACCTCTGTAGTTTCCATGGAAACTCTGTGTTTATCCATCCCTGTATAAAGGATGTTTTGGTGAGAGAAATCCTTGACTTCTTATTGAGTGATATAGAGCACATATAAGTTCATACTAGTGCACCCAGTATTTGTTGATTTACTCTTTGCATTTATACTTATATTGAAGAGCATCTGCCCTTCAGTAAGTGTAAAGTAATGCACATTGGAGCAAGAAATCAAAACTTTACATATACGCTATGGGTTCTGAGCTGTCTGTGACAGATCTTGGGGTGCTGGTGGACAGCTCGATGAAAGTGTTGACTCTGTTTGCGGCGACTGTGAAGAAGGCCAATTCCATGCGCAAAATCATTAAATAGGGGACTGAGAATAAATCGGCCAGTATTATCATGCTGCTAATGACCCACTTCTGGGTTGTGCGAAGGCTCTTCTCCCCCCCCCCCCCCGCCTTGTCCCAGAATAATCCTGGGTAGGCTTACCATCGTCCCAGAATTTAGCCTGGCTTCGGCCTAGAACAGGCCTGAGCCGCTCCCAAAGGGTGCACTGTGGCTGCCCAACGGGGTTCCAGCTTCGGTCGCGGCGTTGACTGGAAGCCCATTGGGCAGCTGCAGTGCATCCTTGGGAGCAGCTTGGGCCCGTTCTAGGCCGAAGCCAGGTTCAATTCCAGGACGATGGTAAGCCTAATCCCCTGGGGTAAGGCTGGGAGGGGGAAGAGCCTTCGTGTGACCCAGAAGTGGGTCGTTAAGTTTCCAGAAGTCCTGCAGAGGCTTCAGAACGGCATGGTTTGCTGCTAAAAGGTAAAAACCCTGCATTTCCCCCCTTTCTTTCTACAGTGGACTTTTTGCTGTTCCGGGACGTGTGGTGAGACAAATCTGTGAGTCCTGAATTCGCGGATGGAAAGGGTCCACTGTAATTGAAACATGAACTTAATACATTTGCTGGTGTCTCTCGAAAATAAGAGCTAGTTTCTTACACATTACGTAAACAAATGCAATTGTACATTGCAATGTCTGAATAGAGATTACATAAGTTGCCTGTGAAGTTGCCTTATACCGAGTTAGACAATTGGTCCATTCAATTCAGTGTTGTCTACTTTGACTAGAAGCAGCTCAGCAGGATCTCCAGTAGGGTTCTGTCTCAGCGCTACCTGGAGATTCCAGGGATTGAACCTGGAACCTTCTCCATGCGCTCCGCTCCTGAGCTATCCCTTAATTCTGTTGAGGACAATATGCTTGATATTTAAATCTTAATTTTAATGCCCATGCTGGCATTTCTGTCTCTAATATTATGTCTCCTGTTTTATATGTTTGTAATTATGAGAAAGCAAGGCTAAATCTGTAAAGATTGTGTCAAATTAAATTAATGCCATATTTCTGTCATTCTGATTAGCTGGTGTCATTGCTATGCAGCTGAAAGATTAAATATAAATTGTCATGTGGACAAAAATTGATTATGAATATAATTACTGACAAACATAAATGAGTATTTTGGCAAACTTACAATGACATGCACTTTATGGGCAAATGTACTTGGCAGACATACATAAATATGCTTTCTTAGCCAATTAGAATGCTGAAATTAACAATCGTACGAATTAAGCAATCGTTGTACGAAATTAACACTTTTTGTTGTTTTGGGAAAAAAGCCATTGTACTCCTTCGCAATGATAACAGCTAAGCCCAAAATTTAAATATTTTTTGATGTTTTACAGTTGTTCATTTTTTCCTCTTGCAACCGAATCACTGCATTTCTTGCCACAATATAGCAGGAAGTATCGGTATCCACCCTGGGCTCAGTGAAAGTCAGTGAGCTGGGTAAAAAAAAAAAGGCCCCTGTATCATTCTCTGAAGAGTTGGGGTGCACTAAGGAATAATGATGATGGAGAGGAGGAAGGATTTGTTTCCTGGCCACCTTCCATCACATAAAAAGCTTTGGAATTCAGGACAGCCCAGCTGTTGGCAGTTTGTAAGATACAGTATACTAATTGTAGTTTATGCTAATCTTTTAAGTCTTTTGTAAGCTGCGTTGAGGGCATGACATGTTTGAAAAACAGGTTAATAAATTAGGTGAAAAGTGATGCAGACTCCCCTGTCTCATTTTCCCCACAACTGTGGAGTTCCCCCTCCTGTGGAGAGAGATCTGTGCCCAGTTTTTGAGCACCGTCCTGGACAGCCTTCCTGTTTAGGATGGCTTCTTTCTTTCAGCTTCTTGAGTGGTAAGTGTATATATCCTTGGTTTGATCTTCTTTAAAGTACTGTATTGCTTTGTCTTTTAAGTCCTGGGGATCAGGGAAGGGCACTAGAAATAAAATCGCTATGAGATGAGCAGCCTTGAGATGGCTGTCGTAGCCCCAAAGGGGGTAAGAATAGTGTTCTTAAGAGTATCCAGATTCATAGATCTTTGCAAGGAACATGTAAATAGAGACTATAGTGTCAGCTACCCTGTTTCCCTGAAAATAAGACCTCCCCCACGAAAGTAAGACCTACCGTCATTTTTGCATGATTTTTGCTGGAACTCATAAATATAAGACCTCCCCTGAAAATAAGACCTAGCTAGGATCATCAGCCAGACGGACGCGGCCCCCCCCCCCTCGGCACTTACTTTGACCAATTTAACATCCCTTTATCCTGAGGAGGCCACTGGCTGCGCCAGGGCAGGCCCAATCCTGCATAGAATGAGACGGGCACCTTATGTGCGCTGCTGTGTCCTGCTAGACATTGGTCTGTTTGTGTATAAACCACTTTGTGAACTTTTTTTTGTTGAAAAGCAGTATATAAATATTCTAATAATGAGGGGAAGCTGAGCTGCGATGTAAGAGTAAGAGAACTCTGTCACCCCAGAGCCCCTGGATTGACTTCATTCTCCTTCACCAGGGGAAGAAGATATTATTTTTCTTGTATTAATAGAAATATATAGAAATAGAAACCTATAGAAATATTAATACTTATATGTGTAGTGTTTTACATATAGTATTTTGTTGTATATGTAACCCTGTATAAGATGTTGTATATAAGAACCCTGTAAGGTAGGCGAGTATTATTATCTCCAAATCGCCGGAGGCTGAAAAGGAGCATGGCCACCTAATGTGTTACTGATGAGTCTCAAAGGCTGAAACCCTGTACACGCTTACCTTCTGAGTAGAAGAGCCCAGGATTTTGCTGTTTGGCCCTATGCTACGCTAGCTCTCGAGGGGCCATAAGTGTGTGGAAGCAGACATTCACCAGTCCCAAGCAGCAGGAGCAGCTTCTGCCTTGGTACGAATGTGAATGTCTGAACCTTGTAATAAAAAGGTTGGCAGCAGTTGTGTCGTGTGGCTACACTTCTTGCACAGGCTAAACAAAGATCCATAAATCAGGGCTTAAATTCTTGTGAAGTTATTAAAAAAGAATTTGAAATCTCTTTTAGACCAGACTGGTGTTTTTAATATGTATTTGTTTACAGTACAGTACTTTTAAGAAAGTGATTATGCACGTTATTAGATAAGCAACTGTGTTTTTTTTGAACAGTGATAACTTAAATATTTTTTTAAATGTTTTTGCCATACATAGGGAGTTGCCTCTCCCCTCACTGCTTTTTCTGGCTAGAGACTTGACTGTGAGTGGTTTGGACTCAGTCCTGCTCCCTTAAGGCAGCTAAAATGTTCATGCAGCTTCTTGCTGCCCACCATCTTTCTTCTGAACAGCTGTTGGGGCTGACTATCTGGAGGCAGAAAGCAGGAGGGCCCAGAACAGGCAGCTTGAGACTCAAGCTACCCAGGAGGACTGTGGTAGACCTGATTGTTTCAGCCTGTGTTGTAAAGAAGGGGTTGGGTGTGCCCTCAATTTCCAGAACATATGGGGGTGTCACTCTCCTCTTGTCTGAAGAGGCTTTTTCATCCCCATGGCACTTTTCTTTCTAGCTGAGCTTTTATATTGGAGTTGAACGTAGCCGGGGAGGGAAGCGGGGACGTGCGGTGCAGACGCGACAGATGAGGCAACCCCACCCCCTGTAATCTGTGGAGGATCACTGCAGCCTAACCTGGTGATCGCGCACATGTTCCTCCTGCTTACTCGGGTGCAAATGGGAGGAACACATACACAATCACCGGGTTAGGCTGTGGCAATCCTCCACGGACTATGGGGGGTGGGGTTGCCTCGTCTGCCGCGCCCGTACTGCACGTCCCTGGAGGGAAGTACTGGAGGGGCAAGAGATACATTGTGGGAAAGAGTCCACCTTCTGCCAGTGGTGTGTCCCTCTTGCTCTAACATTTGGACCTCTTACCCTCCACTTTATATGTGAATGGGGTTCAGGTTCAAGTTTAGGTCAACAGGTTGGTCACTGTGATGTGTAGCTTGAGTTCTCCACTTGTGCTAAGAGTTGCTCAGACTGAGGAACCAGGCCAGAGTCAGCGGCTTTATAGTGACGGCTATATAGTGAAGCTTCATTGGCCCTACTCTTACTGAACTCCTCCTGAGCTGGGACTTACAGGACAACTTCCTGGCCATCTAAACCACAAGAGAGGACAGATGAGCAGCTTCCTCCTACTACATGCTGCTGCAATGGTACAAAGAATAAAGCACTACAATGGTACAAAGACGATGGCCCTAGGCTGGGAAACTTTAATTTACTGAACTGAAAAGCATTTGTCTGTCAACCGGTTGATGTGCATTGATTGGGAGCCACTCTTTTTGGGTTCCTTCTGGAGCCGCTGCAGCACTCCAGTAATGCTAGAAAACCCAGGCAGTGTGGGAGACACCCATGACACTACTGTTTCATGTTGGCATTGCTCCACCTTCTGGGAGGGTTACCACAGGTGTTGGAAGCAGCAGCTTCTTTCACCTGTACTCTGCCCCTCTTCTAGCTTCTAGCCCTCCCTCCCACTTCCTGTAGCAAAGCAGGCTTGCATTACAGTTACAGATTGATATTAAAGGGAAAGAACACTTTTAAATGTGCTTCTTATTCCCTTATTTTAAAATCATGGTATTCTGATTCCTCTGCAAACCCTGCATAACGTTTCTTTTGAAATGTACATATTATGTTAGCAAACATTACATTTCCTCTCTCACCTTCTGTGCTGAAAACCTGGAGTCGCGCTTGCTACAGCCGGCAAGGAAGTAGACAGAAAAAAGCCTAGCGGAAAAACCCAATGAGAGATGTTGTAACAGACTTAAAGGTGAAGGGAGAGGTGGATGGCCATTGGGTCATAGATATATTTTGGGATAGATAATGGAAGTTTTAGTTATATTACCATTGTATCTGAAAATTAATAAGATTTGTCAATAGGGAAAAAAATCTTAATCCGGCAAATGTATTTTGCCTGATCAATGCAACTTCAGCTATGTATAACTTAAGTGTGGTTTTTCTTTTTGCTAGCTATAGGGCATGATCCACTAAGATCTCTTTCCACAGAAACCTCACTGACACACATCTATGAGGAAATGAGTACAATTTTTTAAGAATGAAGAAAACTGTAGGATCAAGTGTGATGAAAATCCCTGGTTTCCTAGAGGTTTTGTTGTTGTTAAGTTGTGTCCGACCCTTCGTGATCCCATGAACCACATCCCGCCAGGCCTTTCTGTCCTCCACTATCTTCCTGAGTTTGCTCATTTTCATGTTTGTTGCATCGGTGATGCTGTCTAAACACCTCATCCTTTGCCTTCCCCTTCTCCTTTTGCCTTCAATCTTTCCCAGCATCAGAGTCTTCTCCAGAGACTCCTCTCTTCGCATTAGGTGGCCAAAATATTTGAGCTTCAGCCTCAGTACCTGTCCTTCCAGGGAACAGTCAGGGTTGATATCATTTAGGATTGACTGATTTGATCTCCTAGCAGTCCAAGGGACTCTCAGGAGTCTTTTCCAGCACCACAGTTCGAAAGCATCTATTCTTCGGCGCTCAGCCTTCCTTATGGTCCAACCGTCGCAACCATACATTGCTACTGGGAACACCATTGCCCTGACTATGCGAACTTTTGTTGGCATGGTGATATCTCTGCTTTTTATTATGCTGTCTAAACTTGCCATAGCTTTCCTTCCAAAGAGTAAGCGTCTTTTAATTTCATGGCTGCTGTCTCCGTCTGCAGTGATCTTGGAGCCCAAAAAAGTAAAATCTGTTACTGCTTCCATTTCTGCCCCTTCTATTTGCCAGGAATTGATGGGACCAGATGCCATGATCTTAGTTTTATTAATGTTGAGTTTCAAGCCAACTTTTGCACTCTCCTCTTTCACTCTCATCAAGAGGCTCTTTAGTTCTTCTTCACTTTCTGCCATTAGGGTGGTATCGTCTGCATATCTGAGGTTGTTGATATTTCTCCCGGCAATCTTGATTCCGGCTTGCAATGCATTCAGCCCTGCATTTCTCATAATGTACTGGTACTCTGCATATAAGTTAAATAAGCAGGGTGACAATATACAGCCTTGCCGTACTCCCTTATCCAATTCCACAAGCAAATCTAAGGTAATATCCAGAGTTTATAAAAAGTAGGGTTTTATGAGGACCCCTGGATTTTGGTGCTCTCTGCTAATCTGGAAGAGACGTTTTTCCAAGGTGGACTCCTTCTGTCTGGAAACGTCTGGTGTTGGTAGCAACTACCATCCCAGTTTAATCCTGGTGAAATGGGGGCAGAGGGGTGATGCTGTTTTCTAGGCGCTGAGCTTCTGCTTCTTCGCCTCCCTTGTACCAAGGATTGGTGGTTTGTTATTAAAATATGTCCTGTTCTGTCCAAGGTTTAAATGAACACAGTTTTATGGCTCAAAGGAAACTGTTAGCACTGAACAGCAGGTGGAGTAGGCAGGCTGACCTTTCCTTCTCGTATTCATCATATCTAGTATTTTCTAGTCATGGGTGTTGAAGCTGTTAGAGCCAAAGTAATGGTTGGCTGCTAAAAGAATTCTTAGAAAAGATGTCCAGGCCTCCAGGCTTTTCTGTCTTCCTGTAGTGGGACATTGGTGATAATAACAACCAGTATTTATTTATCCCCCTCATGTCCTAGTAGGGTCTGGATGCTAAAAAGGAGCGAAGTGCAAGGCAAAGGGCTAGAAAGGATAGAAGAGTGAATGTTCTTTGTGTCATGGCAATGTTAGGAATATTCTAGTTTTTAATATATTGTATGAACATTGGATCCCTCTCTGCCATTGAGAGTGCTCCCATACAGCAGGTTAGACAAGTAGGTAACCACAAAATGATCTACAGTGCTTATTCAGAAGTAAATTTCATCACTTCTGAATAAGCAAGTGAGACTTTTTATTTATTTTTATTTTTCACATTTTTATACCGCCCTTCCTCCAAGGAGCTCAGAGTGGTGTACATATTCCCTCCCCTCCTTTTTTTGTCCTCACAACAACCCTGTGAGGTAGGTGGGGCTGAGAGATAGTGACTGGCCCAAGGTCACTCAGGAAGCTTCGTGGCTGAGCGGGGATTTGAACCTGGATCTTCCAGGTCTAAGTCCGACTCCCAAACCACTACAGGAGAGTATGCATACGCCTTGGAGCCCATTTAGGATCTATTCAGACATGCTCACAAATGCATGTTTTTTTGAACCTTTTTAAATATATACTGTTTTAAAAAAATAACACCAAGATGTGTGTGCGCAAAATGGCCCAAAACTATAGCAGTGGGATTGAGAGACTGGTCATGATTTGAAGTTCAATCATGTGTCCCTTCTCCGCAGGGAGAAGAAGCACTTCTATTGCTTTTCAATAGAAACTTTTTTTCTTATAAATAGTGTTGGAAGGGGTGCTCAAATGGGCTACAAACTGCAGTGGGGGCCAAGAACAAAAATTCCCCTATCCCTTCAATCTGGTTTTGGGCCATGTCACATGGTTCCCCTAGCACTATTTCTCTAAGGTAAAGGTATCCCCTGCTCGAAAGTCAGTTGTGTCCGACTCTAGGGTGTGGTGCTCATCTCTGTTTCTAAGGCCGTAGAGCCAGCGCTGTCTGAAGACGCTTCCGTGGTCATGTGGCTGTCATGACTGACGGAACGCTGTTACCTTCCCGCCGCAGCAGTACCTATTTATCTACTTGCTTTCGAACTGCTAGGTTGGCAGGAGCTGGGACAGGTCCTCTCACAGAGAGAGGCAGAGAGAATAGCCTCTCTCTGCAATCGCTATTCATTAAAGTGAGTGCTCATGGACCATTCCCTAACCCATGCCTATCCCATTCTCTATGAGAGAGCCATTCTTCATTTGCCCATTTTTGACATATGCAGGATTTTTCAGGAATCTAAGCTCCACATAAATTGAGATCTACCTATATCTGAATTAAAATACAGTAGTGCAAGGATGTAAGCAGCTACATAAAGTCCACACGATACAATGGCCCATAAATGAAAAATAACAAATGTTTTTCTTTTATTTCCAAAGACCCAATTAATATTTTGTTTTGATTACTAAAAATATTAATTTAAAAGTTAGTATTTTCTGTCTCTATACTGGAATATAAATCCTCAAGCCCTTCCTATGATTGCATAATTATTCTTGCTTGTTACAGGAGTGGTACTGTCTTTCAGGGCTTTCCTTGGGATTGGAAAATCAGGACAATCTCTTTAATAGTGATGATTCATCCTGGATGTATGGTTAAGAGGTGTGTTTATTGGATTGTGCCCTAAAGAGTGCATGTGGAAGGTGGGTTTTGCGCTATTCCACGAGCAGTTGTGCAAGCGCATACAAAAACAATTTGCCCAACTGACAGTTTTCTTTGTGACAACTTGTACAACATATGGCACAAGTGCAAAGTCAGGATTTCCACATCTGCAAGCCTCCTTATGGAAGGATGTGTGTAGAAGGATAACTTAAGATATAACCCAGTGTTTATTGAAGTGGTGCCAGTGATTTCCTGGGGCATGGTGTCCGCCTTCAGAGTGGAAGATCCAATTTCCATTCTGCAAGTTATGGCATATTTACTAGTGGTAAAGAGGAAATAAGAAAGGGGGGGTTGACTAAGAGATAATGCTGATTTGGTAATTTTCCTCCTCCTGATAATGCTTCAGGTATGTGCCAGGTTAAGTGGGGGAAGTCAAACTCCTTTTGATGCACCTTCTCTCTCTCTCTCTCTCTCTCTCTCTCTCTCTCTCTTCCTCCCCCCCCCCCCCGTCTATTATAATCTCTCAGCTCTATACCATGATGCTCAGAGAGTCTTCATCATATACAACTGGATAGGCTAAATGCTTTGCTTGTATTCTGGGCTAGAAGAGTGAACCAGCTTTGAGGTTGCTTAGCAACCTCCAAACATGCATCAGAACTTGAAAACCAGAAAGCCATCTTTGTTTGTTTTATTTTTGCTTTCTGAAAAAGCAAGTAACATTGCTCATGCAATTATTGTAATAAATACAGAAATCAGTAGGAGCTTTACTTAACCTCTTTTTACTTTTTGTTTAAGGCCGAAAGCCTTAACGCTTGGGATTAAGTCCCATTGAACTCAAGGAAACTTGTTTTAAATAATGCTTATAGGATTGGGCTGTTGTTTCAATATATTTATTTTGTACCTTATTTTAGCTTGCCGTGCTAATTTGTGCTTTGGAAACCCATGCAAATTTTAGCTTAAGTAAACTTAGGAAGGAAATGCGTGAAAGAATATTATTTTTAAAATATGCTTGGATCCATGGATTGCCTGTATTGCCTGAATAACAGGCTGCTGCATTTTAATGGTGATGGGGAACAGCCTGAATCAATGCGGAGTGAATGAATGCCAAACCTTGTATTACTATGTCTAATGCAAACAAAAGTGTTATGTAGCAGCCACACGTACAGCAGTAGGTGCACAGCCTCCTGCTGTGCTTGTCGTTCTCAGAATTGGGTGAGGGACTACAAATGTTTTGTATTGGTGGTACTGAGATGTTTATCTTCAGATAACTGTCCATAAAAAAAGTTATGATGTGTATAACTGCTTTGCACAGTTACTTCAATGTCCTTTCTTGTTGGAATAATGGACAGGTCATGACAAGAGTGGTATTACTTTTCCCACTACAATTTAACTTGATCATGTTATTTTGAAGTCACTAAAATGATTTCTGTAAATTTAAAAGTGTGGTGTGGGGAAAGAATACACAAGAAGTGGTTTGCTGGTGGCAAGACTAGTAGGAATAACAACACTTTTTTCTTTTTACTGTGAAGTGTTTCATCCTTGAACCTTATTGTTGCATGCGCGCACACAGTAACATTGTCATGAATTTCTTTTTGATTTCATGTCTCTATGCCTGTACGTTTGTCTTGATCTTTCTAATGTTATAAAAATAATAGCTTAAGGATATAATTCTTGTTTCTACAAACTGCAGTGAAGAAATCTTGTATGGGTAATCTTTAGACTCCAAGGGTATTATAAGAGGCTTGCTTCAAGGTTCCTGCCTGTGGAGACACTACAGTACTACTGTATCAAAGTTTCTTTACAAGTTATTGTAGGTGAGAATTAATTCCTGAGTATAAACAATGTCATTTATGAGTGGTGCACAGATGTTTAAATTTATGGCTTTTGCTAACCAAATATATGCATGCAGGCACATGATCCTTATGATGCATTGTATTGCCAGCAAAAGCAATTCTTATATGCCCATGTCATTCATAATAGATGATGTCGACATGCATTTCATTGTTGGTACTTGTTTCCTGAGCACAAAATGTATGGTATGGAGCAGGCTATGTGCGAGGGGGTAATGTCTTAGACTAGCATGGATGTGTGGCAGCCATAGGCATGTAAACTGATGTATTGGAGGGACGACAGGAAGAAGGGTCCTTTTAAATAGTTCCTCTGAGTGCTCATATTATTTTTCTGCAGATGAGTAATTTTGATTCTGGTTTCAGCCCCTCCAGCAGGCTGTGAATGAAACTGTTGAAACTAGGAAAGTATATGAACTTTAGTTTCTCATCAAAACAGTTGGCTTGTTTAGTGGTTAGCCTTTTCTGAATTTTAGGCTATACTTTGATGAAATAAACTGGGGCAAACAGGCATCTTTTAAAGTGGTGGTCTCTTATGGCCCAATTCTATCCAACTTTCCAGCACTGATGCAGCTGTGCCAATGGGATGTGCGCTGCATCCTGCGGTGGGGCAGCAGTCACAGATGCCTCCTCAAAAATACCTCGGGGCTGCATTGCGACTGCGCATATGTATTGGGGGAGAACAACTATCCCCATTCATCCCAGTATAGCATCTTTTGGAGTGACTACTTGGTATTTCTTGTGTCCCTGTCCCAAAGGAGCTCACAGTCTTAAAAAAATCTTTTCATTATTACATACTTTGTAAGCTCTTGTTGAATACCAGTATATGCGTAGTTTAATAAATAATAATTTAATATTGGGAGGACAGGCTCTCAATATATAATTGAAGTACAACCTAACAGTCACAAAAGTAAGACTGATAAGCCAATTTCTTTGATAAGCAAACCAAAGTTCGTGTACCTGTGAATTTTCTCTTTAATTTTCTCAAAGTGTCTTACCTAAAAATGAATGATGCCAGTATTTATTTTTCTTTCTTGACAAGCAAGAGAAAAAGCACAAGAGCTGCAACTATTAAGGGAGTGGATTCAAACAATCATTTAAACCAGGGATGTCAAACAAGGCCCGTGGGATGGATGAAGCCCACGGAATCTCTTTATCCGGCTCACATGATAATTGGGCTCTCCCAGCGCTGCCCTTTTAGCAGCGCTGCTTCTGCTGAGGCAATGGAAGATGAAAGGAGTCCTCAGAAGGCAAGGAATGCTATGGGGGGGGGGGAAGGGGCAGACCAAGAAGGTGAGAGAGGGAGATGTTGCCAAGGTGCTGGGAGAGCCCAATTATAACACGGGCTACCCTTTCAGTAGCGCCATTTCTGCCAAGGCATCACTTTGCAGGCCACATCTCCACAGCAGAGCTGCAAAGTGACAACTCGGCAGAAGTGGTGCAGCTGAAAGGGTGACTCATGTAATTTGGCTCTCCTGTATCTTGAAAATATTACCAAGCGTTGCACATTTTCTCTTCTGTCATTTGCAGCTAAAGAGTTTCTACGCGAGAACAAAGTGCTTATCTGCTTAATGACATCACTTCCTACTTAATGATGTCACTTCAGACCCCCAGCAGGTGCAATGAATGCTATTTGGCCCGCTGTATGAAACCAGTTTGACACCCCTGATCTAAACCATGACTTAGAATCTCTAGTCTAGATCATCATTAATTCGCAACAGGAAGCCTTGGGGGTGTGCGCGCTCTCTCTCTCCTGTGCATGAAGGGAAGGGATTGAAAGCTTCCACTTTCAGTTTTGAATAAGTTGGAGTTTGCTGTTACTTTTGAATTTGGGAAATAGTGATTTATTCTAACTGGTTAGTTCAAACAAATTATGATTTCAGATCCTGGGTTAACTAACCATTGGAATTAAGCAGTTTCCCAACCTGACGTAATGGGAAACTACAGCTTTACTCAAAACTGAAGGTGAAAAGTTTCAAATCCCTTCCCTCATGTGACATGTGTGAAGGGTAAGTGCTTAAGCTGAGGCTTGCTATGGCTCATTCATGCATTTATTATTTTTGATGTGGTCACGTTTTAGTTTATTCATTTTTTCCACATTGGGAGTTGGCATTTGTGTGACTTGCTTTTTTCTAGTGGGAGCTTCATTTCTGTTTTTAACATGGAGGCTATGCTATGTGAAAATGAGATAGCAAAGTCACTAGGTGAAGGCTTTCAGTCATGAGACTAAATGGGTGTCTTATGTTACATGCTAGGTCTGTGTCTGTTCTTCAACTTCTCCTGCTTCTAAATGCCCTTTGTAAATAATGACCTATTACTGTGTGTGTCTTCCTCAAATAAGACGTGGAGATAAGATGTTAATTTGTGTTATTAATTTGAACTTGTTGCAAGTAGGGTACCGTCGTCTGCATTCATATAGCATTGTGGCCGGTGGTGGCTTTCATCATCCAACAGAAGTTCAGTCGTCTCATCATCCTCTTATCTCTTTGAGATCACCAGTACATTTGTAAGATATTAAAAAGGGCCATCTTTTTCAATGCTATGTTCCATATGAGGTCAACATTAATGAGTGACCTGATGTCCAGAACTGATTAAGTGGTTTCTGTAGCTTTTTAGTCTTCCAGAAATGCATATATTAAAAAGCTGTGTGCTCAGTACCTGTCATTCTAACGGGAACTGTCTAAGAATTTTTCTTATTAAACTTCTTTTTACCTTTGGTAGAACTCTCCAAAGGTTGCACATGTGGAGCAAGCAAGTGAAGAGAATTATTTGTATGACTCTTTCCCCCCCTTTGAGTTATTTGATGCATTGTTGTTGATACTAGAAGGATGACTGAGGGGAAGTAATAAAATGATTTCAATACTTAGAGGACATTTAAGCAAGCTGTGTCTGTGGATATCTGAAATGTTTTAAAATGTCAATTTGAGAGTGGTGCAATGTGCATGTTAGTAATATGGCTTTTTAACATTTGTTTCCTTCTCTACTGTCCAATCCTATAATTTTTATAATTGTATTAATTTCAGCAGGAGCGTTGTTTAAAACAGTTGCACGTTAGTGGCAGAAAGGAGCATTTGAAAGCTAGAGAAAAGTCATGCTGTTTAGCCTTCAGACCATAATAGTCCTCTTCAGGCTAAGTCTGGAGAGAACAAAGTAGAAGTGCTAACACCTACTTTAACGTGTCTGTGATGCATGATAAAAATTGTGACTGTTATTTTTGCAAATGATTACTTTCTAATGAAATAAGTTAATGATTAATTGGAAGGAGAATGAGCTTATCTTCACAATGTGAAATGAAGAAGGCTGAGGAGCACAATGGTGGATGGTTTAATTAATTTCAGTGAGACAACAAACTAGATTGTTTGATTTCTCATCACCTCTGTCAGCTACTAAGTTGCTGTTGCTTGGGATAGGTTGATTTTCCCTGTGGCTGTTTGTGGGCAACATTGGAGTGTGTATGGGTTTGTGTGTGTTTTGCTCTGGTAGGTTTGGGGGAATGGGTGTTTTGGTTGCTTCTGTTACTGGTCTGTGTGTGTGTGTGTGTGTGTGTGTGTGTGTGTGTGTGTGTGTGTGTGTTCTGTACAGGGAGGGGGACTGGCATTGCTATTGGTAGGTTGGTGTGCCATTGGAGATAGGAGGATTCGGGCAGACCATTCTAGGAGGATTCGGGCAGACCATTCTAGGAGAAAGTGGATCAGTTGTTGGTAGACTATTACTCTTTCTTGTTGTCCCCCAACCCAAACCTTTGTATCTCCAGTGTCCCTAGAAATGTTCCCTCCTCCTGAATGCTGCTGCTGTTGAATGCCAAGTATGGTCTGTTAGCCTGCTGTTGAATGCCAAGTATGGTCTGTTAGATTCACTTAACGGTAGCCAGTTGTCTAGCCCAGAGGTTCCCAACCTTTGTCAGGTGTACCACCGTCACAGTCAAATTTTCTGAAGTACCACCTGCGCCAATAAATAAATTTTATTTATAGTGGCATGCAGATTTTCATGGCTTGTCACGATGTGCACAGAGGTAGAGATTATGGGGTTTTCAGCCATGTGAACTTTTCCAAGTTAAAGAAATAAAGATTTACATACCAAAACTTGTCTGGAGAAATTCCTTTTACTCGTACACCCCAAGTAATGGGTAAACGCTTTCAGGATTATCCAAAGTCAGTCAAGTACAAAAAACCTTAGTTCTTCCGCTTTACATTTCTTCCCGCCCTTGGGACCTGTTGTATTTGCTTTTGAAAAGGTCCCGAGGGCGGGAAGAAACGTAAAGCGGAAGAACTAAGGCTTTTTGTACTTGACTGACTTTGGATAATCCTGAAAGCGTTTACCCATTACTTGGGGTGTACGAGTAAAAGGAATTTCTCTAGACAAGTTTTGGTATGTAAATCTTTATTTCTTTAACTTGGAAAAGTTCACATGGCTGAAAACCCCATAACCTCTACCTCTGTGCACAAATTTATTTATAATTAATTAAAATAAATATGTGCATTAGATAGATGATGGTGTCAGCAAATGCAGCAATTAAGCCACTGTGTTTTGTTTTGTTTTTCAAACAGTAGTATTTACAGATCCACTTCCTGCTTTGGAAGCTCATCCAAAAGAGCAGATATATAGGCTTCAGTTCAGGAGTAGAATATCATGCATCCTCAGTTTTCAGTCTCTCTGTTTTTTGGTCTATGTTTTCCCCAGCACAGTTGTTTCACACACACCCCCAAATTAAACCCCCTGTTCATGCCTATTAATTTGAATCTCTACAAATATGAGCAGCAGCTTGCTCAGATACAGCTCAAATATAGCAATTTGAGCAGCTTACTCAAATATAGCAAAATAAAAGAAACAGGAAATAAAAGGCTTGCCTGCTTTGTTCTTGTCTGTTCCTTCTTGCCTATGCCACCTAGTGGTTCAATACTGTATATACAGGAAGCAATATGGACCAGTACAGATTCGAGATAAGCAGCTGAGAAAGAGATCGGAACGGGAGATAAGAGAACTAGCAGCTGACTATTGTTCTAGCAGCTAATTACTGCTGTTGCAGATAAGAGGCCTGGGGGATCAGGTTCCACAGGCAAGACAGGAGCAACACCGAATTACAAGAAGGAGGGGATATCGGAAAACCAGATAAGGACCAGCCTGTCTCATACCAGTGGTACGCGTACCACAGGTTGGGTACCTCTGGTCTAGCCCACATCCCACTAGCTTGTTCACCAGGATGTCGTGTGGAACCTTGTCAAACGTTTTACTGCAATCTGGATATATTATGTCCACAGCATTCCCCTGATCTACCCCGGTTTCTGGACACTAGAGAATATTACAGAAAGCAGTTCTACCCAGTCTTAGGTTAAATATAAGCATGGTTTATCAAGAGAATGGTGGTGATGAATGCAAATGAGTTTTTTCAAGTTTGCATGGTTTGTACCCAAGATCTCAAATTGTGACTGTGGCCCACAGCACATTGACCAGCTGCAGCTCATATGCCAGCTGTGCCCACTGCCTGGAAGATAGAGATCTGGCTCCTGTCATTTATGCTTTGGTGACCTGCAGATTGAACTACTGTAAACAATGTATATGGCACAGAATTTGCTTTGGTAGAGATAACTGGCTATTTTTTTGAAGAACAGGCCAGAGTAAGAGCTTGCATGTCAACAGAAATCAATTGATCCTGTGTGTGTGTGTGTGTGTGTGTGTGTGTGTGTGTGAGAGAGAGAGAGAGAGAGTGTGTGGGTGGTGATTTTTTCAGAAGTAAGTGTTTTGTTAACTTCTCTTTAACAAGGGACACAGGAATAGATGTCTGACGGGTTTTAGCTACATCAGCTGCTCTCTGAAAATCTGTTGGAGGGTTCGGCAGGTAGGCAGTCCCACAGTAGGCAGCCATTTGCCTCCACCAGATTCTGCTTCTTTATTTTGTGTAAAAAAAAAAAAGCCAAGATAACAAAAATACCACAAATCTTTAGTTCTTAGCCGTACAAACCTGGAAGTGCTACTCCTAAACTTCTTACCACTTGAGAACATGGAAACTGTATATTATTAGTAGTATCCCACTCTTCCTGTAATGAGCTCAGAATGGCGTCCATGAATAACCACTGCCATATGAGGTAGGACAGACTGAGGAATAAATAATGATTAATTTAAAGTTGCTCAGTATGCTTATGATTGAATGGTGTTGTCCAGCATTTCTATCTGCACTGGGGTGCCCATGGTTAAAGCTGGATATACCGTAAAAGGACATCTGTTTTCCTTTTGTGGATGAGATGGTTAGACAGCATCACCGATGCAACGAACATGAAAATGAGCAAACTCAGGAAGATAGTGGAGGACAGGAAGGCCTGGCGGGATATGGTTCATGGGATCACGAAGGGTCGGACACGACTGAACAACAACAACAACAACCCATGACTAACCTTTTGGAAATTTCCTCAAAGTGACTGCTGCACTACGCTGTCTTATCTGAACTTGGAGGGCATAGCACAAACATTTGGAAATCCTACCGCTAGAGAAAAATAAGGCCACTTAGATCAACAGAGACAGGAGACTCAAACCTCCAGGGACCTCCATAAACTTCATGCTAATATCCACGTATTAAGTTTTGGAAAGGGTGCAGCAATCAAGCCCCTTTAGACAGGTTGGGAACACCCACCACTTCTCAGATCTTACCTTAATTCACTTTCTCTGGTGCAAAAATGTTTAATAGACCAAACCCTTATGAAAAGGGTGTAGATAACTAAATCTGTGAGGGCAAAGCATGTCAGGAACACACCACTTTTGACTCGAAGATTCTTCCTCCCCACCCCCTGAGTAAAAACACCTATAAATGGAGAATTCCAAAATTATCTCTTTGTGCTCCAAACATTGGTGTGTGAGCGAGGTCCCACTGTGCTGCTTTACTGCACTTCCACCCCACCTGCTTCCAGAGAGGTCTTTATGCCATTCAGCAAGGCATTAGAGAACTGCTCCTTGTCCATTTTAGTTTCTACTTCTCCCTCTTCTTTGCTTCTTCCCTACTTATTTCTCTATTCCTGTGTCCAAGCAGGCTGCTCCCCAGAGTTGCATATCCACTTCCACTCTCAAGAAAAGCACCACTCATGCTCTTGGCTCTAAGCACTTTTTTTTAGCATTGTTTGCTCCTTTTTACTCAACAAGTCATCTCACTCCACACAAGTATCTCAAATGCATGTTTGGTTTGCCCACATACTGATTGGAAACTGCTCTTGGTTTGTAGTTGGGTAATTCTTAGGCCAGCGGGTGGCGCAGTGGGTTAAACCGCTGAACCATGAGCTGTCGATTGAAAGGTCGGCAGTTCGAATCCGCGACGGGGTGAGCTTCTCGTTGCTTGGCCAGCTCCAACCTAGCAATTCCAAAACATGTTAATGCGAGTAGATAAATAGGTACCGCTTGCGGGAAGGTAAACAGCGCTCCGTGTTCCAGCTGCATGCTACGCGCTGCGGCAAGGAGAGTCATGCCAGCCACATGACCACGGAGGCGTCTTTGGACAATGCTGGCTCTTCGGCTTTGAAATGGGGATGAGCACCACACCCTAGAGTCGGACACGACTGGACTTATTTGTCAGGGGTCACCTTTACCTTTACCTTAATTCTTAGGCACTCAACTACCTGACCTTGATCTTCCCCACCTCCAAGCTTTCCAGTTCCTTGGGAAACTGAGGAGAGGTACTCATGGCTGTTGGTCTCTTCTCCTGATGTTCCTGGTTTCTCACATGCAGCCCATGTGCAGAACACATTTTTCTCCCTTCTCTGTTTCTCTAGTCCTTTGACTCCCATCTTGTTCTGCTCTACACCAGTCTCCTCCCCCCCCCCCCCCCGGTAGGGTAAAGCAACCATTCCTTTCCCCTCTGTTTTAGATCCGGTCAGTTTCAGGGATGCAGTGTACAGTATGTTGTTCCATCTTTACCCCTCTATCTGCTCATCCCATGACCAGATATTTCTCCCCTTGGACTAGCTTCTCCTTAAGCATCAGGCCCTTCTTCCTCCCCTTTTCTTCCCTTGCTAGAAACAGGCACTGGTTTAATTAACATTTTACTCCTGTATGAAGGTTGCTACATGTATCGCTGCTTGCATATTGATATTTGGCTGCATTTCTCCTTTCATGTCTCTCTCCTCTAATTGTAATTTATCTCTCAACAAAACTGTACTTTTTAATTACTTCAGGCTCCTTAATTTCTTACATGTCAACCTTCCTTTATGGTGCGCCATAAGTTGATGGTCAAAAGGTCCTTGATTCATGCGTGTTTGAGTACATGTGTGAGTTCTTGTATGCGTGTCCCTGAATAAATGAGGTAGCATTGGGGATTTGATCTAAGTGTAATTCTTTGCTGCCCAATATTAGGATATGGTTCGGGTAATCACCAGTCCTTTGCTGGTGACTCTGACTGCAGAATTGAGACAGTATGTTTGTTTGTCTGATGTTGCAATATGTAGTAGTATGTTTGTTTTTCCACATTTTTATACTATCTTTCATCCAAGGAGCTCAGGGTACTCCTTGGCACATAATAGTAGATGAAAGGTACATAGTTCCTTCCATCCTTTTGTCCTAGCAACAGCCCTGTGAGGTAGGTTAGGCTGAGGGATAGTGACTGGGCCAAGATCACACAGGAAGCTTCATGGCTGAGTGGAGATTTGGACTTAGACCTGGAAGATCCAGGTACAACTTCAGAACCACTACACCATCCTGGCTCTCTATGCGTGTGTGCATGCGTGTGTGTGTGTATG
The DNA here is from genome assembly GCA_026170595.1 of Plestiodon gilberti rubricaudatus. Taxonomy (NCBI): domain Eukaryota; kingdom Metazoa; phylum Chordata; class Lepidosauria; order Squamata; family Scincidae; genus Plestiodon; species Plestiodon gilberti. The sequence continues at coordinate 265,760,019 of JANXHW010000001.1, forward strand.
CACATGCACGCGCACGCATGCATAGAGAGCAAGGATGATGTAGTGGATCTATTTCGTTTCATGCTTCTTGAAATGGAAAAAATCAGTACGTCACTTATTTGCAGTCGACAGATATTTTACCACTATTATTTCCATATGCAGAAATTCATGTTTTGATTTCATCGTATTGTAAGACTGAGGTTGTGGGTAGAACCATCTGGTTGCTAGGACAACCCTGGAATGTTCATTCAAAAGCTAGCAGCTTGGAGTAGGCGGAACACCAATAGACCTTGTCATTTTTATTTGGCTCGTTGAGGACAAAACATAAGGATTTTGGTGATGGTGCTGGGAATCTACTCTGATTTGATTTTAGGGTTAGATCTTCACTAAAATGGTAAATGATTTGGTTGTAGTGGATTTTGAGTATCTGAGAAATGGCTAAAAATGGTAAAATTTTAAAATTAGGTGTAACACCTTGTACCTTCACAGGTGAACCAAATGAACTTTTAAGTACTTTTCACATATTACCCAGTTACAAAAACATAACTTGAACTCTTATTGATACTTACAAATACCTGTAGTGGCTATGTTGTTTTTGCAAAGACCATCCATTGAACAGGAGTAAATTCAGTTAAGGGACGAAAATTTGCTTATACAAATATCAGGCATGTTTCATTCAGTCCTGGTAAACCATGCACTGGCATTTATTTTCTGCAGGAAAATCCTGAGATGACAAACTTCCTTTACTGAAGTAGAAAAATAGATAGGGTTTGATTAGTGGAATGCTGAAATGTAGTAATGAGGAATGCATTATCTACACATGATCTCTTGTACAGTACTGTACTTGCCTGCACAGGCATCTCTCCTACAAAGAATTAACAGATGTGCTTGCTTGGGGGGAAGAAAGTCTTGGGCAAGTTCCTTTTTTGAGCTTTACTTCTGTATTTGAAAAAAATAGAATGATAGGTTGCTCTTTCACAGGGTTGTGGAGAGGGCAGCTGAGATCTGGACTGTACAGCATGTTGTATGTTGACAGCATTGCAGAAGTGATGAATAAGAAGTGACGTAGGTGTCTTACTGGTGTTTGCTTGCCCGCTTCTCCCAGCTTTTTTTGGTGCTATTATTTAATATATATTCAGTGCCAGCATTGAACTAGTCATAGCACAAAACAAGGAAGTGAGTGATCTATCTAAATAGGATGGAAGGAAAAAAGGGGAAGGCAGGGAAGAGTATAAAGGAATACTGAGAATGGGCAGGTAAGGATTGACTGGCAGCACAGTATTGTAGGAGTGGTAAAATGGTTCACCCAAACACATTGGAACTTACTTCCAAGTAAACATGTACAGCAGGGGTTCTTAAAGTGGGAGTAGTGAGCACCTTGGAAGGGGGTCACAAAGCTCTCAAGATATATCCATAAAATAAAATATTGTTAGATGAGTGAATTGCCTTCTACCTGATGGCTGTTGTGTTTGTACTTGCCTTCCTGCACTAGTCCTCTTCCCCTCCTGTGCTGTACGGACCACTTTGAGAGTTTTCTCCCCCCCCCCCTTTCTTGGATGAAATGGTTGGGCAGGGAGAACTGATTTACGAACCAGGGAGGAAGTAATGTCACATAAATCTGTTGTTCAGGGTGTGTGTGTGTCACAATAGCATAATGTTTGAGAACCCCTGATGTCTAGGATTGTGCTATTAATTTGATTAGCCTCTGCTTGATATGAGACAGATTTCATTTTGATGGGAGCCCCCTCAGGCCCCAAAAATAAAAATGGTGGTTTTGCCTAATATTCAAGCAGAGCCTGGAGAACTTGAACGCTTAATATGGTATGGTATTTTAATTAGTCATAATAAAGGTATTATCCTATATTGCAGGGGTTCTCAAAGTGGTGGGTTGCCAGGGCCCGCTGCCGCTTCTTCCCTCTCATACCGCATTTTAAAGGCTGAAAGTGCCTGTAAAAAGAAAAAACATGGCCAGAAGCTACTTCCGGTTGCAAATGCAACCAGAAGTAGCTTCTGGCTGTGTTTTTTTTAATAGGAACATTTGGTGTTTAAAATGTGGCATAAGAGGGAAGCAGCAGCAGCGAAGCTAGAAAAGGCAAAATGGCGCTGCCCCAGTTGGAGTCCCTCCTGCGGATGTCCATCCAGGATGAGATGACCATCTAGGATGAGAATCCGCGGATGAGAAGGGCCATTACAATTTGGATATTTTAAATATCTTAAAGGGTTTAAGAGTGATTTGAGAATTAAGAGTGATTAATGAGAGGTATTTGGAATTCCAGTGCCAAAGAATAAGTCTAACCCCCCTCAACTTAGAATAACTGCTTCACTTTAGCTTCTGGTTGCAGTCCCCTTCTATCTGGAAAGGAATAGGGATGGCAGGGTACAGAAGTCCTGAGAGGATTGGATAAGCCTTATTTCATAATTCCTGGTTGTTTTGTTTTGTTTGAAGACCTTGGCTGTTATGGGTTACAATCTGAAGGGAAGACAAACATAGATCCCCCAGATCAGCATCCTATTTGTGACACTAGGCCGTTGTTGCCATGCTATTATGTGTCACAGACAGACGCAGTGATGCAAGTCCTAACTACTGGAATGTCAGGGCAAGTAATAAAAATATTAAGTTGGGACCTTGTTTGAAGACAACTGTTTTAATCTTTCAGAAAACCTAAATTTAAAAGAAAAGCAAGCTAATGCACTTATTAACACACATTGCTGCTACATGTTATAGGCTGCTGATGATCATGAATTGCAAGGAGAGGAGAAAGAACAGGGAAGTTTTTCAAGAAGAAAAATCGTTTCCAACTGGGACCGCTATGAAGATGCTGAGAAAGAAGCGCAACATGATAGTGGTGAATCTCAGCGTGGGACAGACTTCAGTATTCTGCTTAGCTCAGCAGGTAAGCCAGAGAAATCTCAAACAACTGTTCATTTTACATCTTGCATATTTATCTCACAATAATGACATCTGGAATTTTTCACTCTCGCTGCTGGTAATGAAGCACTCCTTGGAAGGTTACTTCCATATCTTACTAGTTAAAAACGCATGAAATTTTGCAGCAAGTTGAATGGTCTTTTTAGGCAATAGAGTATTGATGCATTTCCACAGTCATTTTTTCCAGATGGATTGTAGCATATTCACAACAACTGTAGGTGCTAAAAACAGTTCATGGGAGTGTGGTATTGCTGTGTATGTACAGTACTGTACGTGATTTTTTTTTTCAGTGCAGGTTTATCAAGGAATTTACTGCATTCTTGATCCCGTTCAAGTCACTAAGTGGGAGTGCCTTTGGGTTGTGTTTTGTCATAAGGTTCATTTGTAACCCATTCTGTCTAAAGATAGTTACACTACCTGGTTTTATCATAGTAATAGAAGAGTAGCAGAACTGGGGCACATTGACACATGCAGATAAATTGTGTGGTGTAGCCATCCTGTGACTGCCATTTCTCCTTGTGTTCTTTTCCCCACCAGCAGTTGGAAGCATACAGTCTCAGGAAGTCCATGCCGTGTGCCTTTGCTGCTAAATTCCTTAACCCCCCCCCCCCCCCACGTTCTACCTGTTTTTCAGCTGTTTTGGAACTTTCTATCATCTCAGAGAGACTTCATTGATTCCTTGGCATCCTGAGGGAGCTGCTGAATCATCCAGACACAGTACCCGTGTTTACCCCATTGTGGTGGTGTTTATTGTTTGAGCATTCATTTTATTGGACTATAAAATCCACCTGATTTCCATAAGCAGGAAATTCAGGAACTCGGATAACCTCCCACAGGTGAAACCTGGTTAAGGCCCAAAATTATAAAAGGTGGGGCAATGTGCCTCCTTTTGCGCAGTTGCCCCAGTCCAACATCAGAACTGTCTGATATCTCATGGGTTCGTCCATCTTGCTCAGAGTGGGTACAAGGACTAAGAACCTAGAAGAGTGTGAGTAAGTAAGGTAGGGAGCCCAGAAAAGTTACATCAGGGTTTTATTTGCCACTTACATTTTAACATTCTTGTCAATAATAATAATAACCTTCCATTTTCTTCCCTTTTATTGGCTTATCAGTGTTTTTTATATACTTCCTACTTTCTCCCTATTCATTTTGATATTTTGTAGACTTTTAATAGACTGACAGCGCAATCCGACTTAACTTTTGTGCCGGTTTAACTAGCGGCGCAGTGAGAACGGGAGGCCCCAGAATGGAAAAGGGATTCAAATCCCCTTTGAATTCCTCTTTTGGAGGGGATTTGAATCCCTTTTCCGTTCTGGGGCCTCCCGTTCTCGCTGCGCCACTGGTTAAACCGACACAAAAGTTAAGTCGGATTGCGCTGTAAATACGATTTAAAATGTTCATGGCTAGCAACAATCTTGGGACAGCTTGAGTTACACGGGTAAAAAGCCATGGCAGAAAAAGTTTTATCACTTTAAAAACTTTTTCTGCCATGGCTTTTTACCCATGTAACTCAAGCTGCTCCAAGATTTTAATAGACTCCTTGTTGTTTTTTACCATTTTACCTGCTTGGTTTCAGTTGGTGTGAACGGAAAGGGTTGCCATAACTCCCAAACCACCCACATTTCACAAATGTTTGAGTTTTAGGGAACTCACTGGATTTTTGAGCTTCCTGTTAACCGGAGACAGATTTTCCCAAGTTGGTCTCCTTCTGTCAGAGCTCTCTAGCCTTTTCATGGTGTCGGTGTGAACGATCTTTTTCTAGTTCATTCAAAGTTTACGTTAGAACACTGAGTGGGCAGCAGGGAGGTAAGTACCTGCTACTAACCTCTGGGAGCTGTGTTCATCTTGCTCCGTCTTCCCTTACAGCATGTTGTATGAATGAGTCCTGAGTAATGCTTCAGCCTCTGTGTATTCATATACTTTTTATTCCCACTTAAATGTACATAGAAAAGTAAAAATGTGCGTGTTTGGAAGTTTTTTAGAGACATGTGGAAATGGAATCGGAACAAAAATTGGGGAAAAAATATTTGCTGACTGATTTTGATACGCCACAAAAAAAATGTTGAGACTTGAACTGTTTTAATAATGTAACACCTGAATGATTTTGTTTGGCATGAACACCATGTGAGATCTTGCCTGTGAAAGTGTAATCAGTCTCTGTTCGCATCATTTTACTAGCATGGAAGTAATATCTGGAAAGGGATGGTTATCTGTGTTCATTTCAAACCCTAGCAAATTCATTTTAGAATATTATGCCTTTTTCTTTTGGAGGAATTTTTTTTCCAAATTTGTTAGAAAGTGTGAAATATTGAAAGAATGGAAACTTGTCCAACCGTTTTGTCTTGAGCCACTTTACAAATGGTGCTTTTAACTCTCAACCACCATAAAGCTGAATATTATCAAGATGTCCCCACTTCCTTTATCCGATTGTTATGTTCCTGTGCTGAGCCAGCTCAGCTGCCATTCTCCTGGTCCCGATGTTGTGGTTAGGAATGAGGAGCAGGGTGTGTTACATCTTCATAGGCTCATTGTTGACGCTAGAGGAAAGATGTTCAAATTTGTGTTTGACTTCACTCAAGAGCTAGCCTTAAGGGATCATACAGATATTTAGCGTAAATCACATTGGGAGCCCTGTTGGTTGAAGAGTGCAGGGTAGACATGTAACAAATAGTGTTGGGGGGAGTTGATGTATAAAATATATTATGAATAATTTAGGAAATATCTCTGTAGAGGCAATGGTGGCTATAGGCATTGCTTGAAAATATATTTTGTCTGCTGGTAGTTCGGTGTGAGTTATGTTCTTGATCATTGATCAGTGCTCCCTGTAGCAAATCTCTAAGTCAGACAACCTTATTCCTGAGCTTCTCACTTCTGTGAGGCTCCTTTGTTAGGGACCTGAAGTGTCTGCTCTGTTGACGGAGATGGCCCAATTCCCTTCTTTCCCTTTAATTTAGTGATTGCGAATTAATGAAGAGTGAGAGCTGTGAAGTGAAGCATCTTTATTTTTTGATGATGTATTGAATTTACTTTTAATTTTGAGGACCTGTGGCCTGTAGTGGAAAGTGGAGCACTTGTACTTGTGGAGTTGTAGGGAACGGATGAGATACAAGTAAAATACAAGATATGGCATAAATGACTGGCGATGTGTTTGAATAAATACTGTTTACATTGTTTACTGTTGTACCTCCTTGTGTGTTTTTTGGACTGGAAAGGCTGCAACATTTAAAAAGAAACAGTGAAGGAGATGGACAGACATGACGTGGTTGCTGTCCTTATGATATCCACAAGTTTGTGGGAACAGAAATAGTGTCCGTGCAGGTAAAGTTAGGTTAGGAGTTTAATATACAGCAGTGTTTTCAGCAGGGTACTCCAGACAGATAGCTCTGGAAACGCAAATCTTGTGGGATTTTTGTGAGATGACCTGACTCAAAAGATAGGATATTGTAGATCCCACTTGTCTTGCCTGAGTGAGAAAAGGTGCCCCTGCAGAAATTCCCTATTCTCGGCAACACTTACAGGAGGACACGATTCCTGTCACTTTAACTGGTAACCTTAGGTTAGGATACACAACTGGCAATGCAAAGGGCTTTTCAACTAGGCTCCTGTTATTCACTCTGCTTTCTCCCTTGCAAATAAAGGCGCCTGTTTGCCACATTAAAAGGAGCAATGTTCTCTCCTTATGCACGTCTGCCACTCTGTCCCATGTCCCTGTGCCTTGGTTTGTGTGGGGAAATGAGTAGAGAGATGCACAAGGGGAGAACTTGGCTAAAACTTCTGTTACTGTTCATACTGGGGAAGACCAGAGTTCAAGACTCTTGTCTGGCTTGGTTGGTGCAGAAATTTGTGGGTGGAGTCTGCAGCCCATGCTCAATTCAAAATATTGTCCCAGCTTTATCTGATGATGGACAACAATGCAGGGAAACCACTTCTTGCTGGTCCTCCTTTATGACTGATGTAGTAAGCAGATTTGCTGGAGTAAACATATGGAGAAGGTTCTCCCATAGCTCGGAGGAGAAATCATTCCTTTCTGGATGGGTAGATGCTCCCTTTGGAGACTGTATACTGAGGAGGACTCCTAAAAATTGTGTGGGTCCCCGCTAATAATTCTTTTTACAACAGTCAGCAATTTGCAACAGTCTGCCTGCAAGGGAGACTGTTTCTAATATTTCTCAGCCATGCAGCTAAATTCTAATTGGCCATTAATATATCTTATCAATGAACAAATTATTGGACACTTGTATAAACCTGGGCCCACTTGTGCTGCTGTTTTTTTTTCTTTTGACATAAAGCATAATAATACAGAGATGTATTTCATGTGTTGTATTTCACATTGTGGGTGCTACAAAATCTTTTGAAAGATGTCACAATTGAAACCTGGATTATCCTGGCTCTGTAGATGCAATTTAACTTAATGAAAATATTAAATGTCAACATTTACTGCTCAATTAAATGAAACTCTGATATTAAAATTTCCTCTAGAATTACAGAGGTGTTAATGTTTATTAAAATTGCTGCTTAAGCGATTACTTTTCAGGACATGTAGCATTTCCATTCAGGAAATTGAAGCAGAAAATGCTCTGTGTTTTTGTTTGTTTTAGCAGTCGTGAGTTAGATTTTTTTTTAAATAGCATGTGTTTTCTTACATAGTATCAATCTCTCTTCAGTCATTTGTATAAGGCCGTCTATTCTTCCAAAGCGTTTACTTTTGAATAATTCTCTCACTTTGATTACTTCTGACTGAATAGTTTCAAGATAGTAGTTTATATATTCTAAGAAAGGTACGTTTTGTCTCTTTCCAGTGGAGCATAACTAATACTAAAGGGGAATAAAGCACTGTTTACATGTGAGTTAGTTTTGCTCAAACATTTTGGTATGGCAGGTAACCAGCATCTGACTATATTTGCCATCTACTGTGATAGAATAACTGCCAGGGCAGCATATCAAGCTGTCTGAAAATTCCTCTTTCTAGTGTCTTATTCCTTTAGGGCATCATCCACACCTTGGTGGAAGCTCCTTGCTTGAACAGAAGGAGAGTTGAGCTCACTCAAATGGTTCTTGTTTGAGCAGAACTTCTGTTCACAGAAGCAGCTTCTGCGGATGGCATGCTGCTCTGACGAAAGAAGAGTGGGTTATAATTGATTTGCTGTTGTAAATTAAACTTTCTCATTTATTGATACTCTGTTGTGATGTGACTACTGATAGCTTTGACCACCAGTTGTCTTATGTGTGTACAATTGAAATTCAGTGGCGTTCCATTTCTGTGTATTAAATTCTTCATTTATGGCAAACATGAAATTTTAATATCCACTGAAATTCAATTACTTGTATAATTGTGTTTTCTTTGTGTTTTGTGACTTGAATATGAGATTATTATAATTGAAGAGGCTAAGAATGTTGCAGTCTTTTAGTGCAGAATAATCATTAAGCTGGTTCACAGTAATACAACATGGTGATTCAGGGGTGGTGGTGGTGGTGTAATCCAACTAGCCACGCACAGAAAATGTCTTGGCAGATACTTTGGACTTCCTGTCTCCCATCCTTCCTAACTTCCTATTAAGCCCTTTTGTTTGCAATCATCAGAACATCCTGATTCTAAATATACTGTATGTTGGGCAGTGATAAATGTATACCAGCATTAGTGGCATCCTTGTGGTGCAATCCTATGTAACATGGTGTGGCCGACCAAAATGGCTGGCCGCCACATCCTATCCCGTTCCTGGGCTTCCCTGGGGAAGCCTGGGAGTACCTTGGGAGAAGGGGACGCTTGTACCCTTCCCTGGGTGTAGTGCGACTGTGGCACTATGGGCCTCCTTGGATGTATGCCAGCTCTGGAACTGGCATACATTTGAGCCAGGGGAGTAAGGCTGAACCAGGCCGGGAAAGGGTGTGGGATATTGGCGGAGTGCACCGCCGATATCCCTGCCCGGTTTGCTCAGCTGCCACCCGGTCCACTCCTGTACCGACTGGTGCAGAGCTTACCTTCTCTGGCGGGTGCAAGGACGGTCTGCCGGGGAGTAAGGGCTGCCAGCTGCCCCAGTGGCCCTTACTCTAAAGTAGTCACAAATGCGCTTTACGGCACGTTTGTGATGGCATAGAGCGGCGGAGTGTGTGCTCTGCCGCTCTGTTTACATTGGATTGGGCTGCCCATATGGCTTCCAGTCTACATTTGCAATGCACTAAGGCAGTGTTTCTAAAAGTTCTCCCCATGAGGTGGGAAAGTTGTGTTGGTGGGGGCAGGGCGGCAGCGGTGCTCCCAGGATCATGCCGCTGGCAGGAAAAAGGTCTTTTTCTAACTCACGGGGGGCCCTCTGGAGGGTTCAGGGAGACCTGTGGCCCCCTCTATGGGCCTACCCACGCTTCAGATTGTCACTTTGAAGTGATTGAGACCCACTTCTGGATTTTGGCCAAAATCGGAAGTGGGTCTTGATTGCATTGGAATGCAGCATCACTTACCTACTCCACAGTGCAGGGTACAGTGGTTGCCGGCGGGGAGGTGGCCAGCAACGTAGCTACGCCCTGCGGGGGGGGGCACACACACACACCACGTGACATCACTCGAGGGCAGGGCGTCATGTCAGGTGGCACAAAAACATTCTTGGGGGGCGAGCGGTGCAACATTTCTCACCACCGCCTGCCTTCCAGGAGCATTCTGCGGCCTGTGCTGCCTTATTTGTGTTGCTTTGCTGTGTGAAAAAACTTGCCGCTGCTGATTTTACCACCGATGCGGGGATTTGACACCCCCCCCCGCCCATGTACCCGAGGGCGGTCCACCCCTGCCCCCTAGCTACGCCACTGGATGTGGCGCAGGCCTTGGTGCCGGCATCTCTTCTTCCAGCGCCAGTGCCCCTAGCTGAATAGGTTTGTGCAGTAAGCAAAGCAATTAATGAATTTTCCAATGTTAATTTCTAATCCATTGGTTAGAGCAGAAATTTGTTTTTCCCTTGTTTAAAGTATATATGAATAGAAAATATGTTTCACATAATTATGTATTTTGGAATTTGAACCCCTTTCTCTGCTTTTTAAAACAAGTACTAATATAGTGAGGTGAACTTCAGGGCTCTTTTTGAGCCTTCTGGGAATGAATCATGAAACTGCTAACATCTTTGTTCAAGCGGAAGAAACAAAAGAAGTAGAAATAATGGCATAACGTGATTGGGCTAGAAGACTTTCACTGTGTTTTGAAGAGTTGCCCTTGGTCACTTATTGATTGTTCTGTCTTAAGAATCCAAAAATAGACTTTTCATGTCAGTCTATACCTTATTTGAGCCTATGTAGGTTTGTTGTAAGGAATGGAATTTAACCAGCTTAAATGAAGTACAAGTACTGCACCTTATTTTAGCTGGATTGTGGATCACATTTTTTCTTTTTTTTTCTTTTATGATAAATGGTATATTACATGATGTACTTTTTGAATTCTGTTAATGTCTCATTTCACGAGGACAGTCTAAACATCATTGTAATTCTGTTGGCTAGATCTGAGTTTGTTTTTGGACAGTCTTCTGGCTTGATGCTAACATCTCAAAAAAATAAAAGGGCCGATGTGACTTTTTGTGGGTGACTTGGAATTTGAGGCACGCATTCATAATGGCTGTCATGTGATTGTCCATAATCCTGTCGAATACTTCAGTAATGAGAAGTCATTTTTCATTCATTAAGAAGGGATAGGAGAGGAATAGATGGGACTTGAAACCACCAGGGCTGTCAATTTCCAGGGCTATGGGAAAACAAGTTTTGGACTGAGTGACCCAGTTCAGATGTGCTGAGAAACCATTATTTCCTGCTGCAAGAATAAGCCTTCTTATTCTTAGAGAGCTGCAAGCAACCTTCTTATTCTTAGAGAGCTGCAAGCTCCTCACTCCCTTTTCCCTTTGTTTAGCACATACGAGGAAGAGATTTAACCCTTTGCTTTGAGTTAAAGGGCAGTTCTGTGTTGCATATGATCTTGGGGATTAAACTGTGTGTAATCTCCCCTTTTTTAAAACTCGCCTTTCTGAGGATTCCCCCCCCTTGTTAGGGGCGGGGGACCTCCTTACTCACTAACTCTGGAGAAGTATAAGCAATAAAGCTGTCTTATAATGAACTGTCCGATGTGTGTGCTTGTTTGGTGGTCGGAGAAGTCTGTGCTGTTGAGAATCCATTCTTGACTGCTCACTTAAGCTACTAGCCAGGTCACTGAAGAGGGCTCCCTTTTCTGCCCATTCAGAAGTGGGGAGCTTGGTGATCTTGGGGTGTAACATTGAAGGGGTGGTGGTAGATCATTGCCCAAGGGCAGGGGTTCTCTAACTCCTGGGAAGGCCCGTCGCTGCTCTAAGTGGCAGCGGGGCCTTCCCAGGGATCGCGATGACGTGTCCGGAATCGTGCCGCCACCGCCGCGGACGAAAAGGTCCGTTTTGCCTGCATTGGTGGTGCATGCCCCTTAAGGGTGTAGCAACCCTTTGTTCCCAGCTGGGGCGTCGCGACGCCCCAGTTCGGGTAGCACTGCCCAAGGGGATCATTCCTTACTCTCCTTTTTCCCTTTCTGCCAGCCACAGGAGCTTCTGAGGTACTTGGAGATGCAGTGGCCAAAAAGGGAAGTGCACTTAGCTGGGTAATGCATGGAAGCTGTTTACAAGTACAGGCAGCTAAGTGGACCACAGTGGAAGTGGGCTGGAAGCAACCATGGTGGTTGCTTGAGGGGTTTATAGTGGTTGCTGTGGAAAGAATGCACCCCTTTGCCCGGATTCTTCCTAACTGTCCCCTGGGGGGACCATTGTGACAACTGGATTTCATCATGCAGTGTAGTTGCATGGTGATTTCCCCCTTACAAAGGTCGAAAGCAACAAAAGTCTCACAGTAGGAAAAAATTGCATGAATCCACTCGCACTTCAGTAGTCTGAAACAACACTTGATAGCTTCCAACTGCTTCCCAAACTTCCTTCATCCTCCTCCTTACACTAGTGATCTTCCACCTGTCCTGGTTAGTATAGCCACTTAGAGCTAGGAGGAAGATTCTTTTCAGTGTGGGTTATTTGAATCTGAGAAGGGAAACTGTTGTATGAGCCTACGCAGTATAAACAACTGAATATTTTCAACATGCAGGTGAAAATATTTGGTATGAATATAAGAATTGTCTTGTTGCACTCTCATCTTTGGCAGTGACCAGCCAAATGCCTTTCAAAAGCTGGAAAATGGGGCATGATGATAATGGATGTCCACTCTGTCATTGGCATCTACAATTGCTGGTATATATTGCCTCTGTGCACAATCCACTGATAGGTCTGTTTATCTAAGTTACCTAGGCCTGTGACTATCACTCACTTCTGGCAATAAATTATGCCATTAACTTGTAGAATATTGTGTTTGACAGCTTGTAATGTTTGTTTTTATTAAAATATATAAGAAAATAATCATCTACTCTCAGTATGAATTTTTCTCATATTCCAAATTTTTTGGCATCCTTGAGTTTTATATAATTGGCCTCATAGCACAAGAGTTGTAAAGGCAGCAATAATAAATTGAAGAATTTGAATTACACATTTGACAACAAGCTATCTTAAATCAAATTTAATTTTCATGCAGTGTCAAAATAGGCAGAATGCAAAAAGACTTTTTTGGATTTTCATTGGAGTTGCTTTTAGAAATACATTTACCTTCATTGTGGGGGATCATGGTAAGAACACTGTTTGAGATTTTAGCAGATAACATAGCTCCAGTCCTGATTTCAGAGGCAACATCAATGTAGAGCAGAGTTTCCCAACCTGTGGTACGCGAACCACAGGCTGGTGGTATGCGGGACACCGGCAGCCAAGATGACTGGCACTTACTTCTGATGGTACGAGGCGGACGGAGGGACCTCACAGTGGTACACGGCCCCACAAGGGTTGGGAACCGCTGATATAGAGCAAGACTAACAGCCCAACCTTGCCTAAGATGCAGCGGCAGGCCGGAATGACCGGCTGCTGCATCCTAGGCAGGATGTGACCTGTGCCGGCACGGCTGGGGCTCACCTCGGGGGAAGGGGACATTTGTCCCCCCAGTGTAAGCCCCGGTGGCCCCAATGGGCATCCTTGGATGCATGCCAGCTCTTTAGCTCGAACAAAACCGGGGAGGTCGTGTAAGGCCAGCTCAGGCCGGGAAGGGGCTTGTAATATCAGTGCAGCCCAGTGCCGATATCCCCTCCCCCTCCCAGGCCTGGCCAGCCAATGGCCCCCTCCCCTGCCACCCCGGCCTGCCCTCCTGCTGCCCGGCTCAGGGCTTACCTATGTCCGGCAGCGTGGAGTCCGGGGGACGGCATAGTAAATGGTGCTGGCCTCTGCGCTGGCACCACTTTTTCTCACGGTGCCGCAAAAGTGCTTTACGACACTTTCACGGCCCCTTAGGCTGGCGGAGTGAGCGCTCCGCTGGCCTAAAGTTACAGAGGATTGTGGCCTAAGTGTCCCTGTTTTCCAAATGTTTCATTACTTTAGGGCCAAACTGAAAATAAGTCATGAATTGATGGTTTGTATGTTGGCATGGGGGATAGACAGGGGATTTTGATTTTGTGTGTGAGATGGGGAGCAGACTCTGCCTGCCTCTCCACTGGCCATCTCCTGCCCATTCCATGTCGGCCGTAGCTGCTGCCTGAGGGCTCGACTCGGGTGCCAGGGCTGTCCTGAAGGCCTGAAGTCAGGATGGCACTGGGGAAGAAGCATCTTTTGGTAAGTCTTGAGTTGCTGCCCTAGTGTTGGTGATCGCACCCCTACCCCTTGCATGCATGACTATCTGCACTGTGGGGTGGGTGAGTTAGAAGTAGAGATTATGCTTCCATCAGTTCTCAAGCTTCACTATGATGACATTGTGGCAGAGAAAAGAATGAAAGGGGAATTTTATGCAGGCGCACCCTTTTATGACTTGACTATCTTTGAAACTTGAGACTGTACTCAGACTTTATAATATTTCTGTTCAATTTGGTCTTCCTCAGGTGGCTTTGCTACACATCCCACATTTCAGATTTTCTGTACACAACTTGGTACATTTGGCTTCACTGCGCTTTATAAAATCACAGCTTGAAAGAGCAAATGCCTGTGGTGGCTGCCTGTCTTCCTCTAAGCAGTGCTTCTGCTAGGTGTACACTGTGTTCTCTGTTTATTTATTTATTTACTCGGATCTGAATGTTGGCTTTGTGCAGAGATTTGCTTGCTTGACTTCCACGCAGGATACAAATGAGGTAATTTGCTAGACAACTTTCTTTACTGCTTAATAAAGCAAGGAAATGTTGACCATTAGCCCTTGAAGTTGAACCCCATAGGTTATCTAAAAAACATGAATCCCAGATGTTGAATGTTTTGATTCATCCCTGTCTAGATAAAGTATTTTGGAAGATCAAAGTATTTTGGAAGATCAAAGTATGATGCAAGTTCTTAACTATGGCTAGCACAAACCATGGTTTAGCTTGATGTCTGAATCGAGTCAGTAGGTTCTTTTGTTGTTGTTTGCTTTCTACTAGAGCCAGGTGCTAATAGGTCCTCATAGGTGCTAGGGCTTAAGAGATGCCATCCTGTGTATTTGCTGGGATAACCAATAGACTGCATATCGGTGTTCTTGTCATGCGTACTTTATGCCCTTCATCACCCTTAGTTCAAGGGCTGTAGTGGGGAGGGAATACAGTATGCTGAAAATGGGCTCATGCAAGATGCCTGTGCCTCATTTTCGTGGGTTCTCCCCTTCCCTTCCAATGCTCCATGCTATATGCTATTCTTTTCCTGAGGGTCCTGTGACACTCAGGAATAGCTTTTGGGGAGGTCTAGGAGGCTGAAGAGGGGGGTGAGAAAGAAGTCTCCTTCTACAATCTTCCTTCTGCTTCTGTTGTTGGCTTTTATTTTTTGGATCCAGTCCAATTTGAACTGTGAAATTTTAAGATGATGAGTACCTTAGTTGGATAAAGAAAAATTTCTTGATATGAAAATAGAACTCAGAAATTCATGAGGCCCCTTTAAATAAACACCAAGTTATCAAAATCTTATAATAAAAATGCAGAAATTGGCAACATTGTAGGCTGGATTTCCATCTGTTCAACATTTCCTTTCTAAAAGTTTCTAACATTACATAATTTTTTTTCCTTATTGAACAAGCTGTCCCTTTTCGATACATTTTGAAGTGCTTAAAACAGGAAATGTCAGGGTTTAGCTTCATTTTATTTCTTCTAGCACACAGAAAAGTCTGTGATTTTAAACCAGACACATCTTTACTATTTATTTTAATAGATCAGGATATGGGCTTGCTCTGTCATAAACTGTTGGCTAAAAATGCTAGGAAGTAAGTTGGCAGTCCTACTATACACAATACTATGGCATCAAGTACTCTGTTCTGTTAATTTGATTACTGCTGTGTGGGGAACCTGTCTACCATAAAATAAATTTAGTTTTTTAGAGGGTATATAGCTGGAAAAAGCAACATATTACATGGATGTGACCCTGCCTTTTGGATTATCATTGTTGTTTTTTGGATTCCTGGGGACCTCAGTTTATTTTAAAGTAAGTTTCTGTTACAAAAAATGCATTTTAGGTTATCAGAAGGCAAAAGAGAACAAACCATGCTACCTAATACATTGTTTGTTTGATGCAAGAGTTGTCTCATGATCTTGCATACTCGGGATTTGCAGTACTAGGGTCAACTCAGCTGTCGAAAGATAAGCTCATAGGAAGCATAACCTTTTCTCGAGCTTGAGGATATTGGTCTTGAGTGCTGTCATTCTAGCTTCTTCCCTGGGATTTGATATGCTGCTAAAATCAAGTCCATGTCTCCTATTATGATGGAGCTGTTAACTTCCAGTTGCACTCGGCTTTCGGCCAATTTCATTTTATCCTCATGTTGCCGATGTAAAACCAAAAAGGATCCACTTGTAGCGTTACTTATGACCTCTAATTTAGTGACTCATAATCCCTACCACAATAATGTCTATTTCAAAAGAATCCCTACCACAATAATGTCTATTTCAAAAGAATCCCTAATACTTTAGTTGGTTGTTCTTGCACCTACTCAGGTTACACCCACTCTACTTAGAGTGATTTGACACTAGGGCCCTTTCAGGGTGCTGAGCCATTGCTATTCTGCAGTTAGTTGGAAGCAGAATTAAAACAGTGATTTTGAAAGGCATTTAATAGAGTGCTTTGTTATCCAGTAATGCTCTCCCTCATGGCCAAGATCCTTCTGTAATGTTTACTCAGAAATACATTCCAATCAGCAAAGGTCCTTTTCCATGCTCATTTAAATGCCTCCTCTTTCAAGTTCAACCGGTGTTATTGCTGCTGTACAAAAAGGAAGCTTTTGGTTTTAAAAGCCCAGGAGTCCTAAATAGCCTTAATAGTGCTTTGTCTGTTCAAACTGGACAGGATGGCACTGCTGTTAGTTTCTTTTCCTTTTCTTTTTTTAAATTGGATTTTCTGAACTCCCTAAAGAAACAGAAACATGGAAAACATGGGGAATATCAGTTTTCTGATGTCATTTCAATGTCCCATGAACAGTGAGTGAGAAAAGAGTGGCAATAAGAACCCAGACTGGACGAGCCTGAATTATAATACTTTGAAGTGAAAAATATAGGTGCCCTTCAGAAACATAAGCTTCCACATGGAAGCCAATTTAGTGGAAAAGACCCAAATGATCGGTCTTGCCCACGTGATTCCATCTTCAGATGCAGCCCCCCAGCTGCATGGGACCCCCTCTTAGAAAAGCAGCTCCTACACAGCTGTGTTGCCTTTCTCTCTGAAGTGCGCCACATTCGTCCGTGAAAGCAAGTATGCCCCCTTTCAGTCATTCTGCTTTCAGTCAAGACCTTGAAAATAAAGAATAAACCTTATCCGTTTCTCAATCTGAATTGTATACAGAAGTTCTAGAAATATCACACTTTTCATGAGCTACAGTGCTGAGTGTACATTGCTAAAGGAAGGTCATCTGATTCACCTCCCAGTAAAGGTTGAAAATGAGTCAGTCACACAAATCAGCCCCCTCTCTTCTATCTGTCTACTTCTTGAGAGAGCTTTCAGAAACTCTTGTATGGTACTTTAAACAGTGACTTCTACCATTATTTAGCACTGAAGTCTGAAACTGATGCTGTGCTGGAACACGGCTTAGCTCAAAAGTGCTGCAGTCTTCTAAAATCAAGCAATACTGTGTCCTGCGCTGCTTATTAATAAAAGTGTCCTTTAAAAACATTAGGATCTGAGTGAATAAATAAATAAATAAATAAATAAGAGAGCACTCTCTTATTTTAGCAGTTGGCAGAAGCACTGCTTAGTTTATTTGAAACTAGTTCATTTGAAACTAGTGTTCCGTATTTCTGTTCCTCTTCTATAGTCTCTATTTTATAGACATTGCTTTTTTGATAAAACATCTTAGTAGTGTGCTTGTCTTGTCTTTGAGAATTAAGTAGGTAAGAGTGTAAACTTAATCACAAATGCATTCAGACTTTCATCTTTAAGCGTAGTGTTAATCCTTTTAACAGTCCCACTGCCATTAATTATTTGCTGGAGGTTGCGTGCTGTGTTTCAAGGCACTTGCACATTTCATAGTATGAGCATATTGTGTTCCTAAAATAGGTGCATTCAGTCCTTCTAGTCAACACATTGTGTGGCTTTAAACCAGCTTGATTTCCACCTGTAAATGTGAAGGCAGCTTCACACTACAGGCAGAGGCTCTGCCGCCGCCTGTGCCTCTGCCTCCGCGCTGGAAGTGGGGGAGTGTCTTCCAGCCTGTTGTCCCTCATGTTGTCCCGCCTTCTTAAGAAGGTAATTGGAGGCCACTCTCCCCCCTCTCCTGCGATTGGCAGGCTGCAGTAGCTCCGCGAACTGCCCCCTAGCTCTGCGTCCCGCCCCCTGAAAAGTAGGATTCCTGCTTTCAGGTACGCGCCTGCCGTGGGGAGGTCGCCTCGGCTACGCTTGCTTCGAAAATCAGCTCAGAAGCTCCGCGACGGGTGTAGTGTGAAGCTGCCTTGACAAATGGACCAGAGAACTATGCAGAATGCAAAGCTGTCTTCCTACTTGATAAAGGGATTATCTTGGGGACAAAATATCTACCTTGGCCAGAGTTACCGAAGGCTCTTCACAACAAGAAAAATGGGGCAGGGGGATTTAAAATGTTTTTCACAAAGGTCATTCAATCCCTGCTTTAAATGGTTAGGAGCGGAAAAAGTGGTGACATTGCAATGGTAGGCGCACACAAATTAAGTGGCTCTTCTTGAAGGTTGTGGACTTTGAGCCCTGCTGAGCTGAAGGTGAATGATGAGGCTTGATAAAGAACTAAACTGCCAACCTTTTCCAGCAGGTTCTAGTCCTTCAGTATTTCTTCCTTTTTCTTTTCTTTTTTTTGCATTTGGGTCATGGATCTGCCTGATCTTTAAAATCATTCTGTGGGTAGCCTTCCATTTTTTGTAAGCACTTAGCAATTTGGTAAATATGACAAGTCCCTTTTGCCAGAGAAAGTGGAAGTTTGTCTCATTTCTATTCTGTTTGCTTTGGAAGCAAATGACTAAATAGTAACAATGTTTGCTTTGCATCTTCTATACTGTCCATTAGAGCCAGTAGTTTGGATCCAGCCACTGTTAGTCAGATTGAAATCTAAACAGATCTCTGTACCTTATGTCAGTTACACTATACATCACATTGCTGAACTAACTCTCCCCAAATCACCTCACAGTCATGACCGTTTTCTTAAAGGTCAAAGTTCCCCTTGCTCAAAAGCAAGTCGTTACTGACTCTAGGGGGCGGTGCTCATCAACGTTTCAAAGCCGAAGAGCCAGTGATGTCCAAAGACACTTCCATGGTCATGTGGCCAGCGTGACTCAGTGCCAAGGCACACGGAACTCCGTTACCTTCCTGCCGAGGCGGGGTACCTATTAATCTACAGGTGGGCCCCCATATCCACGGATTCGCTATCCACGGTTTCAGTTATCCACGGATCGCAGGGACCCCCCCAGGTTTTTACTTTTTCCCCAGTAAGCTTCGTTTCTTCCTTAAACAAACAGGAGAAGCAGCCTCTGGCTGCTTATTGCAGGCAAGTAGAATGAGACTAAGTCCTAGAGAGGCTGTGCAAGGTTAACAGAAACCTTGCAGAGCCTCTGTAGGACTTTGTCTCGTTATACTTGCCTGCAGTGGAGGCTGCTTCTCGGTTTGTTTTAAGGAAGAAACAAAGCTTGCTGAAAGAAAAACAAGAGCTGGGGTGGGGGGCACGCATGCCTGCCCGCAGGCAAGGCAGGGCGGGGGGCCCTCAGGAAACCATGGAAGGGGGGTTCGCTCTCATCCACGGTTTCAAGTATCCACGGAGGGGCCTGGAACATATCCCCAGCGGATATGGGGGGAGTACTGTACTTGGCAATTTCTTGCTTTTGAACTGTTAGTTTGGCAGGGACTGGAGCCAAAGATGGTAGCTCACACTTGGGTCTCGAACTGCTGTCCTGCCTACCTCCTGGTCTGCAGTTCAGCGTCTTAACCACTAAGCCACCATTTTCTTAGGGATCTACAAATTTTAGCTGATACTGTAACTAATCATTATTTGTGGTTACTATAATTCCTCTTTGTCCCAAGACATTTGGTGAGAGATGGGGGGGGGGAGAGGGAGAGGGTGGGATCAGCCTGGGAGATGCTTAAAAATGATGAGAGTGCCTATTTTTGTAGATTTTCACGACGCGACCATATCCTTGAATTAAAAATCCGCATATTGCCGGGAAAACTCCGTCGTTATGGATATAAAAATTTATTTCAAAAAAATAAATTTCACAGGTGTTAAAACATACTTGACGTTTCGCACACGTAACATTCGTGGCATCATCAGAAATCCCCTATAGTGTTCCTAAGACAGCTTAAAAAGGTAGTGCACTACCTTTTTAAGCTGTCTTAGGAACACTATAGGGGATTTCTGATGATGCCACGAATGTTACGTGTGCGAAACGTCAAGTATGTTTTAACACCTGTGAAATTTATTTTTTTGAAATAAATTTTTATATCCATAACGATGGAGTTTCCCGGCAATATGCGGATTTTTAATTCAATGAGAATGCCTCTTGGTCTCACTGTCATTCTGTGTAATGCTTGTATCACTAGGTACCACTGTATTCTGCATTCATATTGCCATTTACTGGATGAAGTGTTCTTACACAAGAAAGAGGGGTGTTTTGGAACTGGAATTTTCAGAGGACTCTGAGAAGGGCCAGTTTCTCACTTTGTGCTAAACAACACTTGGAAGTGGCAAGAGTTCCTACAAACTATGGAGGAAAATGAATGAAGGATTTTGCCAGTGCCAAAGCACTTGGGGACTGGGGGAGGTCTGGGAGAGTTACCACAATTAATGGCTGCCCAAAGCTCAGTGCAGAATGAAAGGGGCCAATCCCTCCCCTTTCCTGGGTCCTCTAGAAGAGATCAATCACTCATATTTCACCCTACTATAGAGGCTCTCAAAAATGTCTAGAAAGATTCTTGCTGCTTCTGAATATCTTCCAGCCCACTGCAAAGTGGTAGTCTTACACCTTCCCCAAGACCTCTGTGTGAGCCAGAGAGTAGGGGTGCAGCCTCTCTCTCTCTCTCTCTCATCCTGCACAAACTGAGCAGCCCCCTGCTCAAGATATCTGAGATGTACAGAGAACTAGGGGAAAGGATCTCTTTGCTTATCTACAACTGTGTTGCCTGGAGGACGTTTCGTTTCGTAACCTTTATTGGCATAATACAAATACAAACACACAAAACAACAAGTGCTAAACCCAGCACAACACGCACTGTAAAACCAGAAACCATCTCCTTGCCCCCTGTGCCAGTTAGCTAAAGGCTACACTTCCGTCGGGCAACCATCAACTTTAAAAAAGCAACAACCCTAGATAAAACCTCCACATCAGTGGCAGTTAAAAGAAAACATAGCATACTTTGCTCAGACCATTTTCCCAGACCTCCCAGAATCGGGTCTAGATAGAGTGAACGGAGGTCATCATATAAAGGGCACAATATAATCATATGCAACACAGTTTCAATTCTTCCTGGGTCACACTGGCAACATCTGTCAGAATATGGAATACCTGCAAACCTGCCTAAAGTAACAGCAGAAGACAGCACATTACACCTTGCCAACGAGTAAATCCTGCATTCATATGGATCTTTCAATAAACTAAAGAAGCCATCTGCCCATGGCGTACAGAAATAGAAAAATGCAGGGGGGAACATAACTTGTTAGCGGCGAAATGCAGTTCCTGTTGATCAATATCTAATAATCTTTGTTTAATAATACGGTAGGCTGCATTAAAACTTAAGGATCCTAACAGATCGGTGTCAATTCCAATTGTCTTTAACTTCTTGAAAATTAAGTGCGATCCTACTAATTCCTACTAGTACATTTACTAGTACTAGTGCGATCCTACTAGGACATTTCTGGTTCCCAATGATGACTTCTGTCAATGAAATGACAATTTAAATTCTGTCTTTAATAATTATTTGGTATATTACATATGTTAAGTGTGACATCTGTGCACCAAAACCACCACAAGTGGCACTGATTGCTAATTTATTTCAGAAAACCCACAAAACCACCACTGCATACAAGCTACTACTGGTCCTTTCTGAGCTAAGGCTCATTTAATGCTAATAAAGCTGCGTACTGTACCTATTATCAATCATTTGAATCATCCACTTGAGCAGGAAAAAAATTGATTTTAATGAAGCTGATGTTGGCTTACAGGATAATTTTCCCCATGTACATTCTTTGAAGAAGCCTAATATTTTATTGCAAGAGATCCAGGCGTTGCTTGTCCTTGATTTGTTCTATGTTTTAAAAAAACTTTATCACATTTCTGTGGAACCCGTCTATATGTCTTAGCACCATCTCCTCATTTTTCATTTTGAAAAATAATGCGTTTTAATTTTTCATAATGCATGTTTCAGCTGCGGGTTATGAAAATAACTCCAATTTGGAAATATTATCCTTAATATGTCCAGTGATACTATCTGTGTTGATTCATTTCTTTAATTTGGTTGTATCTTTTCCTGAATATTCAGTGTTGCTAGACTGGTGTCATTTTCAATTTAGGATTTGCTGATTTTATTTTCTACTTCGAAACATAGTTGAGCAAATGGTTTTTTATAGGGATAGTCATAGCAAAACCCATATGTGTAAATTGGGTAACTTTTTCCATACACTGGTCCTATTGAAGTTTGTGTGTAGCTGGTAGCAACAGTTACAGTTAGAAGATAGATTTCTTAAACTTCACCAAATAAAGCTTCACCAAAAATAAATATTACAGAGTGGTACAGTATTCAAAGTTAAATGTAAGATGAAAAAATTCTCAGTACCAGGTGGGCAGATTTGCTATCCATGCTTTCAGTTATCCACGGATTGTGGGGACCCCCCCCCCAGCCTTTTCCTTTTTTCCCAGTAAGCTTCATTTCTTCCTTAAACAAACAGGAGAAGCAGCCTCTGGCTGTTTATTGCAGGCAAGTAGAACAAGACTAAATCCTAGGAAACCATGGAAGGGGGGTTCGCTCTTATCCACGGTTTCAAGTATCCACAGAGAGGCCTGGAACATATCGCCAGCGGATATGAGGAATACTGTACTGTCCTTTGCAGTGATGTCACTGTAGCGTGGCGGGTGACGCGTGCGTCACCTCCGCTGCACAAGTCGCCCTCTGGAGGCTCCGAGGCCGGGAGAAGGCCTCGGAGCGTCCGCCCCATCCGGCTGTCCGGGGCCTTCTGACGAGGCCCAACATGGCGATACGTGATTTATTACGTTTTTCGCGCATGCGCAGAACGTTTCTTGTTGTGCGCATGTGCGAAAAACGTAATCACGTATTAACGCATTGGGCCTCGTCATTAGGCCTCGGACAGCCGGCCGGCGCAGATGTGTGGAGCTGGCAGCAGTGGGGGGGGGTAACATTTTTGAGGGGGGGAACGGGGGGGGTCACTAGGGCAGCGCGCGCTCCTTAGTGACGCGCCTGGTCCTTTGCAGTTGCTTCCCCCTAAAATCCCTTTCCATTTTTGTTATCTCATAATAAGTACAGGATAAGCCACACTTTTCTTTCTGTGGCAAATAGGAACCTTGTTTTGCTGTTTAATAGCCAGCCCTCTGAGCCATTGTATGAACACAGTAGGAGGACACAAGTGTCTCTGTGGCTGTATGAGGGCACACAGCTGGTGTCTTTGCACCAGTGCTGGAATGTGTGCAGCTGTCCCTTGTTACTAGAACAGTGGTAGGATCAGCAAGGTTACAGGACAAAGCAAGATCTTCTTGGAGGCCCCTTACATGGCATGTTAGGTTACAACATATAGGCCTACTCGAACTCACTTGCCATGCAGAAGTTGTTGTGAGTTGGAACAGTGCAATTCTGCTTGTGCAGCACTGGGCAAGAAAAACTCAGTCTATAGATTTAAGAACCATAGTCTGTTAATTATGGAAGTAAGAGACCCTCTGATCTGACTTTTGGACGTAAGAGACCCTCTACTTCTACTTACTTAGAAGTAGGTCTCACTGAGTTCAATGTGGCTTACTCTCAGTATATGTTTAGGATTGCAACTATAGAATAATAATAGAAAGCTAGAAGTTTTTAATGTGGAAATGTGTGACCTAGCAATCTACATATTTTAAGTTATATTCTTGTATTAGTGAGAAACATTATTGTTAACCCTATTAATATGGGTAGTATTCTAAAAATTGATGGTTTTCACATAATGCAGCTGTGTTCAGGATTATACAATAAATCTTTGGAGTAGGAGCTACATGTTCTGTGTATTTGCACAGAGCCGTGCTCACATCAGTGGCTTCAGTTTGTTTCCCCCCTGTGTGCAAACTGGGTCCACTAGAGCTGAATTTTAAATGACATGGTCTTGTGTACACCAGGAAGGGCATGCTTTTGTTTGCTGAATTTAAATAGATGGTGTGCAGCAGAACTTGTTCTTCATATAATTGAATGCACTGATCTGACAAATTGTTCAGTGTGGATTCTGAAACTGTGCTGAACAGTCTGTTTGTAACCTACCATTGCCAAAGGAAGTGCTGCTGAGCAAGTACTAAACTAAACCATAGCTTTCTGTAAGGCTCCTCTTTTGTCACTTTGTTCACTTTGCCTACTCCTTTTCCCACCCACATTCTTCTCTCATTCATGCCAGACCCCACATTAATTATCTGTTCCTTTTCCTCGCTATATATTTCATTTTGCCTGCCTCCTCTTCATCTTCATAACTTTTGAGCATCACCCTGCTTTTTCATCGTTTGTGTCTGAGTGTGACAAGGGAAGGGGAAAGTGGCAAGGAACAGTCTGCAGATGAGAGAACAGTCTAACAATCAACATAGGAAATTGAGGCATCAGGGTGATGGTAAAATTAGCTGGTCTAAATATAACCTGATAACGTTCACCTTTTTAAAAGTATAATCTGCACATTTTAGCTTGTCAGAGTCTTCAAAGTCTTTTTTGTTTTGTTTACCTAAGAGACACTGATATGGGACAGAAAGCTCAACGAAGAAAAAAAAGGTTCCTGCCTCAGAGTTTATAATTTAAGTGTAGGGAAGAGACAACTGGGGACTATAATGGAGAATTCCATATTGATCTCTACTGAGAAACCCTTGAATGTTCAATCCATGTGACAAGTGACTTAACCAACCCCCAGCATGATGATGTCTAGCTAAGCCATACTGGTTGGCTGTAGTCATACTGGTTGGCTGTAGTCCAGCTTAGTCACTCTATAATGTCATTATAGCACAAGTGCTATATGTATATATTTTATATTTGTATCCAATTCTTGTTCCCTATATCCCCACCCACCCCTCCCTGGCCTGGCTGGCCAATCGCCCCCTCCCCCAGCCTGCCCTCCTGACACCCTCTTGCCACCCAGCGCAGGACTTATCTGCGTCCGGTGGCACGGCTGTCCTCCGGCAGTGGAGGGAGCAGCACTGGCCGCCGGCACCACTTACTCCATGAGTGCTTTATGGCACTTTCGCAGCATCCTAGGCTGGCAGAGCACTTGCTCCACCAGCCTTTTGTGCAGGATTGCGCAGTTAGACTGAAATAGAGCGCCTGGCTCAAGGTCACCCAGTAAGCTTCATGGCAGAGTGGGGATTTGATCCCAGGTCTCCCCAGTTACTAGTCTGACACTTGTCACACTAACTCTGTTAGGATGTAGTTCTGAAAGTTGGTCAGTTTATGATTTTTTGACACACAGTATAACCTTGCTAGTAAGTATTTAGCATGTGGTTATGCAATTTTTCTGAATGCTCTTTTCTTCCCGTCCTTAAAGCAGCTAGGTTCCCTACAATTGTCTCCTAGCGTTCAACTGAGCAGAAAATGCAAGTTAGAAGGCTCACACCTACCATGCTGTAGTGCTTTGTTTCCTTGACAGGCAACCTATGGTGGTTGTTGGAGCAATTGCTCTTTAAGGCTAAAAGGCAGAGATAAAGTGCATCATCACCTTAGAACACTGGTGTGTCTTTCCAGACTAGCTACAGTAACTTAGAATTAATGGTGGTAGCAGAAATGTACACAGCCCCATTTAGTACTGCTAGGCTTCCTAATTGTAAGTAATTGTTATTCATCAAGACAAAAGTGTAATATCTTCACATTAATTTAAATTGATTAATCTTTAGAACTGTGTATATGTAGTTGTGGCTATTTGCTGATTATTCCTGTAAGACTAGTTGATGAATACAGGAAGCTGCCGTACTGAGTCAGACCAATGGTCCATCTAGCTCAGTATTGTTGATGCTGATTGGCAGAAGCTTTGCAGGGTTTTAGGCAGCAGGTTTTCTAAACTGTACTCTGCCACTGAGCTACAGCCGCTCCCTGTGTTGCCGCCTGGACTAATAGCCCAGGATGACGATCAGTTGACAATTCCTTGGTGGAGCTAATGACAGAAATGTCCTGAGAGCTGGAAACTTATTTTAAGTGTTTGGGATGAGACACTCACCATAATTTGAACTATCCTATATACTCATGTATAAATCTAAAAATGTATGCATTAAATCTTTGTGAGGGCTGCTGCTATGGAAGCACAGTATTGTACTCCTCACAAAGCCTACAGCTCCCATAAGCGCCATCTTTCTTTCTTCCTGTTTGGAGAATTTCTGTTATCTCAGAACAATCACTGGTCAAGAAACTTTAAATATGCTTGGAAGCTTTCATGGCCAGCAACAATCAATATAGAACGTAAAAGAACGGAATTTGAAGCCATGTTTTAAAATGTTTTATGCTGAAAAGTTGTTACAATATCGCAAAAAACATTAAAAACAGTTAGGTCACACAACATTTCAATCGACCTCTGCGATTACCTTCAGGTGAAAAGAGCCAGCAGACAGTTCAAGGTGGAGATTAATGCCTCTAGCCATCCGTCATGTGACTTGACTGTGTTTAATGTTTTTTGCAATATTGTAACAACCTTTCAGCATGCAACATTTTATTTAAACATGACTTCAAATCCCGTTCTTTTATGTTCTATGTTAATAACTGGTCGTTTTCAAGAATTCAAAGAAATTCATACACCCTTAGGTTTTACACTCGACTTATCTATGGGTCATAGCAAATCCCATGATTTTTTTTTTGTGCTTAAAATTGCCCTCGACGTATCCATGAGATTGACTTGTACTCTAGTATATACGGGCAAGTGAAACCTTTCCAGCTGAGGGTGGGGATAAAGAGTACAAAACAGAAGATATTATTATTAACAGTAGTTATATAAAGTTATATACTGCTTTTCAACAAAAAGTTCACAAAGCGGTTTACAGACAAAATCAAATGATTAAATGGCTCCCTGTCCCAAAAGGACTCACAATCTAAAAAAAATGCAGAACACCACCAGCAAACAGCCACCAGAAAGACACTGTGCTGGGTTGAAAGGGGAGCAGTTGCTCTCCCCCTGCTAAATATAAGAGGAGCACCAATTGAAAAAGTGCCTCTTGCCCAGTTAGCAGGGATATTTGTAATTTGAAATCAGAGAGGCAGGGGGAGAGTGTGTGAACTGAGAGTTTCTAGCTGTGGTTAGTTAGAACTGAGGGTACAGACTTAGTGAGGGGCTTTCCAAGTTGCTTTCTGAAGATCTGCTGTAGGAGAAATGCCTGTCTGTCTGCACTTATGCACCGCTTGTATATTTGTAAATAAAGCAAAGATTACAAAGACACTATAAATCTCAATGCACTCTTATTCAAATAAAAATACACCCTCTAGAGCTGTCTCTGGAATGTCCCACCACTTCAGGAAGTGGGTGAGTTCATAACTCTGCTCATTGTGAAATGAATTGCCTTTTTGTTCAATGCTGCCTCTTTGTGTATCATGTTTTTAATAATACAGGTGCCATTTACTGGATTTTGCTACTTCTTGTTCCTAAACCTATGCATATGATGTCTCTTTAATGTACGACTTCATTTTCCTTCTGTTGCTGTGATGGTAAAAATTGCATGCAGTGGTGTGAAGCTAATGGAAATTTTCCCTGGGGACAGAAAAATGCTATATGACTTCCGAAAAATGATTGGAAACTATGGCCATACTGAGAACTAGGAATTGTGTATATATAGCAGACTTTGACGTCTATTTTCCTAATCTAGAATTCAAGTATTATGTTTTTATAGAAACATATTGAACTTAAGTGTTACGGTCTTTCAGAATGGTGAGAATCCCAAATTAAGCAGAGGAAATTATAGAAATGATAACACAGTTATGTATCTTCTCTCTCTCTCTCTCTCTGTGTGTGTAAAAATGTCCACAGATCACTTGTGCATCTTCACCTCGTCCAGTGTCATGTTTTGATTAGTGTTCTTGATTTTTTTTAGGATGAAAGTTAATAACTTGTTAAACAAGTAACTAATTTGTATAATGTCACCTATATTTGGCCAGCATGATCAAATTACATCATGCCCACAGCTCCTCCTTTACTGTTTGGCGCTGTTGTTGTTTTAATGTTGAATATGCACATTTCTTCATATTTAGCAGTTGTCACTATCATCATATCTAATACTGAATTTAGGTAGGCTTGTATCAGTGTAGAAGTGAAGTGGGACCACCCAAAAACAAGTTAGTGGTTTTTATATACTCAGAAGTTTTCCTAGTACACAGAAGTATATTAGTTTGTAAATTAAAAAAACCCCAGAAAGTTTAGTCCCTGCAAATGGCCCTAGAAGAACCTATGTGTTCTCACCTGTGGAATGTTTAGGACAGAGATTCTCAACCTCTTCCTGGCCAAGTACCACCTCTGGCGCCACTCTCCTGCTACATACCCCCGGAAGTGACTGGTGATGACATCGTCAGTTGCTTTCAGGTTTGTGGAGGCCATAAAACGCAAGTAGGAGGCTCTGGGCTGGTGGGAGGGCCCTTCTCAGTGTTTCCGAGATGCTTGGCCAAAGGCAGGAGCCCCATGGGAGTGAAAACATGCTGCCAAAAGCGCCACATTGGAGCTATGTTCTGGTGGTCCAGCGGTCCAAGTTCCACCAGCAGTCTGCCAAATTACCACTGGTGGTACTAGTACCACTGGTTGAGAACCCTTGGGTAGATCATTTAAGTTGCAGAATGTTGATGAAGTCATTTAGGAGGGAAATGGAGGGCAAGGAGAAAATTGGCCTGATCCAGCCCCTAATGGTTTAGACTAGTACAGTACAGGTGTACCCCCCCGTATCCGCGGATTCAGTAACCATGATTTCACGCATCTGTGGTTCTCCATGCCCCCTGTGCACCTCCCCTATCAGCAGCAGCATACAGACAAGCCGACTGAGTGCTAGAGAAGCCCAGCTGAAGGTTAACAGGAAGCAGTTCCAGTTCCTGCTCCCAGTTCGCCTTTGGCTGAGCCTCTCTAGCACTCGACTTGTCTGCTTGTCTGCTTCTTGCTTTTAGTGTTTGGTTAAAGCAAGACACATAACAAAGGTAATGGCCAGGGGCACTTGCAGGGGCTGCGGAGATAGCTGGGAGATGGGTTCGCTCTTATCCACGGTTTCACTTAACCACGGTGAGAGCAGAAACCTATCTCCCGTGGATACGGGGGTACGCCTGTACCTTGAAGGGAGCATAAAGATAGGAGGGGGATGAATGTGTGTCATGTGGTTAAATAACTCCTAGTCCTCACACCATGT
This sequence comes from Plestiodon gilberti rubricaudatus, assembly GCA_026170595.1. Lineage (NCBI taxonomy): Eukaryota > Metazoa > Chordata > Lepidosauria > Squamata > Scincidae > Plestiodon > Plestiodon gilberti. Next base: position 265,788,953 of record JANXHW010000001.1, read on the forward strand.
GGAAAGGTTTCGGGAATTGGGGGGGGGCAGAAAAGAAAAAGGTCTTACTTTGCCATATAGCAATAGTGCTCTGGTTCTTTAACTATCTAGTTAAAGACCTTGGTAAAATAATATACTTAAACTGTTTTCTTTTTCTGCCTACTTTTTTATTGACAGATTTGTTATGCCATTCTTGCACCAATTTTATCTTGAAACATTTCAATACAAATGTAATTTGCAATCCCATTTAGTATTAATCATCAGCAGATGTATTTACTGATTTTAATGCAAACATAAGTTCTGTGTGAAATTTCATAACATTTTTTTGATGACACGCACTTCATTTTAAATTTGAAAAACTGCAGAAATGTTGACAAAATGGCAAGTAAGTGCAAATAAAAAGTAGAAACAAATTCTTCCTTTTCTCACTACATAAATCTCTGACTGAAAACTCTGCTGCAGGTTTCAAATAGTCTAAAATGACACAGCTGTTTACTGGACTGGTAACTGGTTTCAGAGATTTATTTCCAAAAAAGTTTGACACGGTTATAAAAGATGAATAGTAGCTTAGCAAATGGAATGAAACTAACTGATGCAAGGTGAGCTGATTCAACTCAGGGGCATCACTAGGGGTGTGTGGACATTACCGGGTGACACCCTAGGGAGGGGTGACACCAAAATGACTTTCCATTAAATATTATACTTGTTACCAGTGGTGCAAAAACGCACCTATGGTAGAAACCCATTTTCTACTACTGGTGCATTTTCGCAACACCAGTTAACAAGATTAACAGCGCAATCCTATCCAACTTGCACCACCGGTGTAACCAGCGGTGCAGCTAGAACAAGAACCCCCAGAATGGAAAGGGGATTAAAATCTACTTTGAATCCCCCCTTTAGAGGGGATTTGAATCCCCTTTCCCTTCTGGGGCTTCCCGTTCTCGCTGCACCGCTGGTTACACCGGTGGTGTAAGTTGGATAGGATTGTGCTGTAAGTAATCTTATGTGAGCAAGATTCCTACTTCCAGGAAACATGACTACAAAACATGACAGGGCATGCAGAGAATTCCTACAAGGGAAATAACTTCACCTACTGCAGTGGTCTCTCCCACAGCAGCTACTTGATCCTTTCTAGCCTCCCTTTCCAAAGCCGTCTTTGCTGTCATCACTCTCAAACCCACCTTTTTCTGCAGAAAATTTTTGATCACTCTCCTGAGCCGTATCAAAACGGCCAACATTTGACATGCAAACTTCATGGGGAAATTATAACCCCAAACCAACCAACCTGCAACACCCCCCCCCCAATTTCTCCCCCAGTTAACAGATGCTGTAATCTGTTGAATAAGGTAGGAGCGTAGGTGCTGGGATTGAGAAGGCTTTGTTTTTTTGCCAAAAGGCTTGATTTTTGAGGATTGCAGTAAGGCTTCCTTCTGTCTGCTGGAGTCTACCTAGTCAGTGACTGGTTTGGTGGTCACTCGATGTTATTGTCCCTCATTGAATGCTGGGATCTCTTAGGGAGTTGATAAGGTTTATGTCACTACTATTTCCAATGCATTCACAGCGCAATCCTCTTCTAAGTTCGGCCGGTGGAATGAGCGATCTGCCAGCCGAATATGTCGCAAATGTGCTGTAAGGCACTTCTGCGTCTACTTCCGAGCAGGGAAGGCCAGCACAAGGCCGGCCACCCCTGCTCCGCCGCCCGAAGCCTCGCCAGCCCGCCGCCGGACACAGGTAAGGATCCAGTGGAGGGGGGACCGTTCGGGAGCAAACGGCAGGGGCCGATAGGCTTAGCTGATCGGGATGTGGATCGGCCTCAGCTGAATCCTGTTCCCTGCCGATCGACTGAGCTGTTACACAGCCTCCTCCGAATTCTGCCACCAAAATAGCTAGCGGAATTTTGAGGAGGCTGATCGATCCCAGTGCCATTTACATTCGTGTAAGGGGACGAGCGTCCCCTTCCCTGAGGAGACTTTCTGCCGCGGGGGAGGCTGCCCATGGCGGATCATACGGTAGGATTGAGCCGTCAGTGATATATGGGAATTAGGATTTACAAGTAACATTAGTACAAAAAGCATTACTAAGAATTCTGTGCGGTGTGGTACGGGAGGTCCATGGGGGTGATGCCATGAGTTCTTGCTCCGGGTGACGCCAACCCTAGAGATACTTCTGATTCAACTGATCTTTTGGTGGTGGGGAGGAGTGATTAGTTTATAGTGGGACAGAATGCACAAGGTGGATATTAATTTGCACACCTGGGGTAAGGCTCAGGCAGTTGAATGAACACTAGACTGCATCTTCTAACGCAAAGTCAAATAAAATGTCATTTTTCAGCCCTTCTGAAAAACCTTTCTATTAAGATTGCAGCTCTGTTTGGTTATGTGTGCATAAAATCTTATTAGTGTGTGCATTTTAGTTCCTATATCAGTTAAATTCCAGTGAATGCATAATCTGCAGGACCGCAGTAACTGAAGATTACTTTGCCATACTGTGTACTGTCATATCTCTATGAAACAGTCCATAACGATGCCATAACGCACGCCACCCATGCAATAATTGGGCTTAATTTGGCCTACTTTGTGTAGGTGGGAAAGAGTTATATTTGTTGTGTACATGAGACTAGTAGATAAAAGATGGAGCAACTTCCCTTCCAGTGGACTACTGAGCCAAGCTTGGCTGTAGTACTAAAAAATGAAAGAGAATCATATCCCATTCTTGAGGGAAATACACAATTCCTACCTCTTGGCTGAAGAAATGCATCCCCTTAGGTTGAGGAAAAGTTCCCTACTTCTTTTACTGGTGCTTCTTCTATTCAAGTGTGTACGCAACGAGAAACTGCTTTCCTACTAGTAACTTGGAGGTTCATAGGCATGTATGGCTTCCTTATTATTTCTTAATTCTTTGGGAAACCAGTTTTCCCTTCTAGTCAGTTCTTCCCTATTCCTTCTCCCTAGTCCACAGAACAGCAGAAAGTATGGTAACATCTGCCATCTAGAAAAAGCTATGGAAGCTTGCAGGCTTAGTCAACAAGAATGGTAGGCTAAGTGGTACAGAAGTCTCTAATTCTAGCTCCAGCTTTATCCACTGTCTGTTAAAAATATCCACTTTTGGCTCAAAGTACCCTCTTTCCTAGCACTATTCTGTTTCCTCCCTGCCTCCTCCCAGGTACGGGTCAACTTTTGAATCATATTACCTATTAATAGCTGCACAAAGTATTACATGTGTTAAGATACTGAATTATTTTGAATATAACAACTGACAATAATGATAACAAATCACTCGCTGCCTTTTTGGATAGCAGTCACTAAACAGGTGTCTTGCAACACAGTTGGACACCTCACTGTATAGAAGCTAGACCACAATTACAGTGCTTCAGAAAGAATTCATAAGGGCGTGAGGTTGGACAAATTAGAAATCTCTTTATATCTGATTATAATTAGAAGGTCATAGATTAATGGACACTTTTGTTGCATTAGAGTGAGAAATCTAAGAACAAAAATGTTTCCGTTCCATTTCTGATTCTGTCACTTGCTGAGTTAATGATACACTGAGCTAATGATCAGTTAACTACAGTATTCTGTGTTCCAGTGTAGCTTTTGTTGAAGTAGCTTTTTCCAAAGATCCACCAAATCCACCTTAACTTTTGATGATGGTTAAAGAAGACCTTGAGTGAAAGGCATTTTTGAAATGCTTTTAGTTTAGACACTCTTACACAGTCGTTGTGTTAAAGAATCTCTGTTGTTCTTAGGAAATGGTATTACCTTGAAAATTTTCTATGTAAATTGAGTTGCTTATGTGATATGCCTTGATAATTTTGTTTAAAGCCTTCTCTACACTGTGACTTTGCCAGAGGTCAATGTTGTATTAAAATTGACATAGAAACAACGGATTGCACTGTTTATACCAGAAAAAAAAATCTGAGAATTTGTTTAGGCAATATGAAGTTGAATTTTCATAGTTCAACTGTACCCTTCAAAACGCTTTAGAGTTTATTTTCTGTAAAATTTAGTCAGACCTTTTGTGTAAGCCTTTAATCCTGCACTTGATGTGCATGTACTGGCCTGAACCGATGCTATGTGGGCCCCTCTAGCCATTTCTTCCTGGTATCTGGCATGAAATGTGGGCGTATCAGGACAATGATATGTTGCTGTAGATCAGCAGTTCCCAACACCGCAGACCAGTGCAGTGAAACTCAAGGTGCCACGGACCACCCTGGCAACCTGGAAGCAGTTCACCGGTGACACGATGATGCCACTTGTCACCACCAATTGCTTCCAGATTGCCGGAATTTCAGAGCCAAACGAACCGTGGGTGGGCAAGCCCTTCCAGCTCTGCTCACCGCTCTCCGAGCCTCATTGGCGGACTTGCAGCGGGGGCCAAAGACTCGGGCGGCACTTGGGTCACCCCCCCCCCCGAACAACCAGAGGCCTCACAGACCACTTGGCAGGGTCCTGTAGACCACCTGTCGTCTACGGACTGTGGGTTGGGAACCACTGCTGTAGTTACATTGTGGTGCAATGGTTAGAATGGTGGACTTAGGAGTAGGTACACCCAGGTTCAAATTGCAACTGAAGCTCTGAGTGGGCCAGTCACCATCTCTCACCTTAACCTACTTCATAGAATAATTGTGAGGATAAAATGCGGAGGTGAGGGAAGAAACTTGTTTATCACTCTGAGCAATTTGGAGGAAGGGCAAGACAGAAATGTAACCAATAAGAAGAAATAATAAAGGCCTTGATGTCCACACACATTTATTTACGGGTTCGCAAGTGATAACTCTTAACAGTTGAATATCTTAATCAAAATATACTGCAAGTATAATGTCATTTATTTTTAAGCCTTACTCTGCTAGTCATGTGTTGATAGCAAATTCATTTTTAAAACCTGTTCTTGCGTAACTGTGAGTTTGAGAATAGAACTGTATAGGATTTCTGAAATAACGTTTTGGGTAGGCTTTTCTAATTACTACGTATAGTTTTTTGTGTTTTTATAATTGTTCTGTTTCATGAAGGTTTCTCAGTTGTCATTGTGTTCAATGCTTTAACTTTTTAGTATCTGTTACTGTCTGTGAGCAAACTGACTTTTTCACTAGGGCAAGTAGCAATCTTTTGGGGTAGTGAGTTGAAGATCTTTGCTTATTGATATAAGTTTTTGACTCCTTGCTAACACTTTTATGGTTGAGAGAGTAATTTTTAAGCATGCATTGGTGAAAAGATGCAGTGTGCTATGCTTCAGGATCTCCTGAAAGATATTTCTGCAGTAAGTTGCTACTCTAAATTGAGCAAGCCACAGAAAGCTTTGCCCCTTTGACAGTTGTGTTCAAAGCCCCAAACAGGTAAATTGTAGTCTCACATCCACAGTAATTATATTTCTGCTGCTGCCAAGGAGCCCTGAGAAATAGAAATGTCATAGCTGAAAAGAACCTAAAAATAAACAGAACGGAACTTGCAAGTAGAGTGGAAAAGCAAAAAGCAGTCTGTTCTTCTAACCCTAATTATTATTTATATCGTGACATCCATGTAAATGGTGCTTTACATACAGTGGAAAAACAGGCATGTACCCTGAGGGGTTTGCAATCTAGATTGTATGAATTATACAGTCTTTCGGATATCAGACATTTGGAAGGGGAATATAAACTGGAAATCTCTCGCATATTAGGTAGGTCATAGTGAAGAGGTTGAACAAAAAGTCAGATCCAGAATACTTCGCTTGTTTTGCGAACAACAGAGGTTCATCAAAGGGGTCTCGCATCTATAGAGGACACGCTAGCCAGAGTATAAGGAAAGATCAAACCTTTAAAAGATGACTGGGGATCAGCATTCTGGTAGGATTTCCAGCACTGGCTGGTACAGGGCTGATTCCCCCCTCCCCCCCTCACTTGGGTAGCAGCTTAGCTTTGGCTGTTTTAGTTTTTGCTTTGTGAGCTACTAAACGTTCTATAATGTTTGTGTGTGTCTGGTTCTGTGTTCAGTAGTGAAGAGGAAGAAGCAGTTGAGAAAATGTGGGGGGGGGGAAGAGAAAGCATCTGAATAAAGTGCAGTGGAAGAATTTGACAAAAACACATGAGGGCAGGCTATGTAATTAATATAATGGACTTTCTTTACAAAAATAATATTGTTTCATAGTGCATTATTATAGTGGCCAATTTTTTTTAAAGAGATGAGGATTTAAGTGTTTTTCCAGCACTAATACCTGTGACAAGAAGCTTAGTAGGCTGCTAGTCCTGATCTTTAGGTTAATAGATGTTTGTATTTTGTTCAACTCTCTATGTGTTAGATTTGAACTACAGCATAAAATGATGTGAGGTGTTCATGTTACATAGCAAATATAACTATTTTACAGTGTTCTTTATCTCTCCACCTCTGTTGGTTCATTTTGTGGTCTAATGTGGATAAAAAAGTACTGTATATTCCCGACCCTATTTGTAATGCTGCTGAACTCTTGTCCCCAACTTGCATTGAAACTGTATGTTAAGCCTTCATTGTTTAACACAGTGCTTTTGCCCTCAGTTACTATAGTTTCACAGCTAACTATAATAGACACTTTTGGTTGCTTTACTTAGTGTATTTTAAGCAAGGGGGGTTACTTTAATAAAATGTGCCTTTAAAATGTAATGCTGTCATTGTATTAAATTCCTTGCTTTAATACCTTGCATTAGATACTGAAGTACAGTAAATATTAGTTTGCACATAGTAACTAAGGTATGCCTTTATAGGTGGGTATTATTTCCCAGCTTTAAATAAACAGCAATTTAACAATTTAAATCTTTGCAAACAATTCTAGACAAACCCAGTGAGGAGTTTTAATAAGGCAATTTAAAAACACACACACAGAATGAATTATTTGTACAATGCAGGAAATGGAGCAAGAACATTTACCGTAAAGGTTTGAAATTCAGCCTTAGTATGAATGAGAACACCACTGACATTCCCTGTTGTAGCCACAAAATGAGAGAACTGTTATTCTCATGAACAAGTATTTGCTAAAGATTTTCTTTAAAATAAAAAACTTACCTATGAGATGACTGATTGAAGACCATTTGTGGATGCTGTTGTCTCCAAATAGTGAGACACTCTCTCCAGGTAGGAAGCTTTCTGCATTAGAAATGCATTCTGTGCACTAGCTTTGTGATTTCTTTCTCTCTACTGTCTGTTTCACTTGCTGGTGCTGCTTAATTTTGTTGCTGCTTGCTTCCAGCTTACTCCCAGTTATTCCAAATTCTTGGGCTTGTTCTCTGCATGGGTACTTTTAGACTAGTCTTCTCTTAAGAGGTGACAGAAAAAAAGAGCAATGAACTTTGCATCTCTGGGACAATACAAGCAGATGCATCAATTCTAGTTAACTCAAGTGCTCAGTGTTTATCAAATATTAATTGAAAGCTTTAACACTCAGTAAATCCATCTGCTTTTGATACATGAATTCCAATACTGGATACTTCATTCTGTTCCAGAAAATCAGGTGCGTGTTGAAAGGCAGGAAGGGCAGGGTCCAGGTTCTGCCTTTACTTTTCACATATACAGACTCGTTTGGGTAGTGGCTGTTGAGCACGCTGCTCCTCTCTGCTTCTGTCAGACACAGATGTGAAATGCTGTTTATGAACAGGGGAGAAACTCCCAAAGGGTGTAGTGTTGTGTCATATCTCAAGACAGCGAGTATGCGTGGCATCATTGAGTTGCTTATATGAGCTCTTCAAGTCAGACACTGAACTGATAGGATGACGTGTTCCATACATAATCCACTAATTATTTCTTCTGATGGACGGAATTGTTGATTGGTAGGAAGAAAAATCAAATGATGCTGCAAGGTTTGATAGGTCCTTCCTGTTTGAATGGCCTGTCACCCCAAAAAACCTTCTATTTATAAGTGAAATGGACATGCAGTGATTTTAATGCAGTTATTATTGAATTGAATTTATTTACAGAATAGACCTTATGGCAAACCATTACAATAAACATCTGAAAGTAGTAGTGATTGAAAATATGCATTGTTGATTTTTTTTTAATTTGATGAAATCATTACTGTACTTTATTTCAGAATGTATAGTTTCAGATTAGAGGTGTCACTAGGGTTTGCCACACCCGGGGCGAGGTCCCAATGGACCTCCTCCCATACCAGACCATACAGAATCCTTAGTAATGTTTTTTGTACTAATGTTACTCATAAATCGTCTTCCCCGTATACCAATTAAAGCAATGGCAACAGTAATGACATAAACCTTGTCAACTCTCTAAGAGTTCCCCAGCATTCAATTGGGGGCAATAACATTGAGGAGCTACTAAACCGGTCACTGACTAGCTAGATTCCAGCAGACAGAAGGAACAGAAGCCTTATTGCAATCCCCCCCAAAATCAAGCCTCTTCCTCAATCCCAGCACCTGAGCTCCTGCCTTATCCAACAACAGATTACAGCATCTGTTAAGTAATCTTATAACAGCAGGCTCCTACTTCCAGGAAATATGACAGGGCATGCAGAGAATGCCTACAAGGGAAATAACTTTACCTACTGCCACGATCTTTCCCACTGCAGCTACTTGAGATCCTTTTCAGCTGGAGATGCCGGGGAGGCATCTGGAACCTTGTGCATGCCAACAAGTATGGTCCCTTTCCTTAAATCGCAGTCAGAACCATTAAAACCCATCTTCTACTACTGGTACATTTTCGCACCACCGGTAACAAATGGGCTAGAAAAGCTTATTTTCTAGCTTTAAAAAAGGTTCTAACAATCTGATCCTAACCATGTTTTGCCACTTTGTCTTCACATACAATTACTTCAAGTTTGGATACAACCTGTACCTTCAGGTGAATGGCACTGCTGCAGGGGTCTCACCATCGTATTCATGAATGACTTAGAACATGCTTCCTCGGCTCCTGTCCCCAAATGGCTCTGCTCTCTCTGACACATTGCGGATATCTTTGTCTGGACCTTTGGAGAGGAGGGAGGCCCAGGAGAAATTTCACCCATGACTTCAACTACCGTCACCCCACCATCAGCCTGGGCCTGAACCATGTCATGGAGGAGGTTCACTTTCTGGATACTACTATGCAACCATATTGAAGGTAAAGGTTCCCCTTGCTCGAAAGCCAATCATTATCAACTCTAGGGGCGGTGCTCATCTCGGTTTCAAAGCCGAAGACTCCACGCCAAGGTGCATGGAACGCTGTTACCTTCCTCCCGAGGCGGTCCCTATCTACTTGCAATTTCTTGCTTTCGAACTGCTAGGTTGGCAGGAACTGGAGCCGAAGACGGTAGCTCACACCATCACGCAGCACTCGGGTCTCGAACTGCTGTCCTGCCTACCTCCTGGTCTGCAGTTCAGCATCTTAACCACTAAGCCACTGCGGCTCTGCAACCGTATTATGGACCTATAAATGCCCCTTATACCAGAAACCCACCAACAAGTGCACATGGCTTGGTGCTTCCAGCTTTTACCAAAAACATGCCACACAATCCATGGTCTCTAGCAGTGATTCCCAACCTGTTGTCCATGGACCACAGGTGTTCTGCGGGACCTTGCCAGGTGGTCTGCAAGGCCTCCAGTTATTTGGGGTGGTGACACAAGCACCGCTCGAGGCCCCTGCTGTGGGTCTGCCGACGAGACTTGGAGCGCAGAGCTGGGAGGGGTCCGCCTGCTCACAGACCATTTGGCTGTGAAATCCCAGCAATCCGAAGCAATCGGCAGTGACGTGATGATGTGTGATGTCACTGCCGAACTACTTCCGGGTTGCCAGGGTGGTCCGTGGTGCCTCAAGTTTTGCCACACCAGTCTGTGGTCTTCTAACGGTTGTGAACCGCTGGTCTACAGCCAAGCTGTATGATGCTTGGGTTTGGACAGATTCATGGAGGAAAAGACCATCACAGGTTACAAGCCATAAGCAACCTCCTGGTTTTTTTAGAAGTGGGTTTTCTCTGTGCCAGGTGCAAGGGAGTGTCAACGAGAAACAGGTTATCTTGTTGTCTTGTGCTCCCTGAGGCATCTGGTAGGGCCACTGTGTGACACAGGAAGCTGGACTAGATGGGCTTTTGGCCTGATCCAGCAGGGCTCTTCTTATGTTCTTATGCCACCACATTTGTTACAGTTCATCAGACAGGGACTCATGTCTGAAGGATTTACAGACATTTCTAAAATAACAGTGCTTCACCCAACAAAATGAAGAAATGGATGACAGGTCTGGATTTTTACCCAGGCCAGGGCCAACATGCTACAGGATAGACCCAGAAGGGAAAATGACAGATTGTTTGTCACCTACAGCCCCCAGCTAAAATCTTTCCAATCAGTGATCTACTGCCCATTATACTTTTCTCTTGCAGGCCTTGAGTGGTAGGCCTAAACCTAAGACTACTCACTAGCAACAACTAATAGACACACAAACACAGGGACCAGACCCTGCCAGAAATCACATTGTGCCAGCTCTGTCCCTATATCAGGCAACACCATTACAGAACCCAGTAAGGTCGCTATCTCATCAGGGGCTCATTCACTTGCTCATCATCCAATGTGATATCTGCTGTGGTGTGCATAGGACAAACAGGTCAGTCTCTACGCAAAAAAACTAAATGGATGCAAATTTAACATCAGGAATGGCAGCAGCTGGAAGCATATGGCAGGGGAGCAGTTCAATAAGCCTGATCATTCTCCTACATGTTTCAAGATGATAGTCCTCTAACAGAAAAACTTCAAATGAGAGTGGATTGAGGGGGCTTCTTACCACATTACATATTTATTTTGGCATTGCTATGAGGCTATCACAATTGTCACTGTGTTTATCTTGCATACTTATAAGCTTGTTATAAGATCAGTCTTGTTTCATTTATTCTTGCAAATTCACTCTATTGTCAATTTTTCCCTATACCCCCTCTCTCTCTGCATGTGTGTGTGCATGCGCGCGCGCGCGCACACACATTTTAATTAGATTTAAAACGCACACACTTCATGCATCATATGAAGTAGGCTGTAGTGCACAAAAGCCTATGCTAAAATAAATTTGTTAATCTTTAAGGTGTCACAAGGGCCAAATTAGTTAATAAGGCCTATTATGTGAAAGGGACCTGCATTTCTCTCTCTCTGTGTGTGTGTGTGTGTGTGTGTGTGTGTGTGTGTGTGTGTGTGTGTGTGTGTGTGTGTGTGTGTGTGAAAATATATGTAAGTAGCAGCAGCAAGTGGCCCTCATCCAGGTGGGAACCACAGTGAGAAGGAAGAATGTTGTAACTTTTTGCTTCCTTTTGTGATCCTGATCTGGATCTCTTTACCACCACCACCCTCCCTGGCCCATAGCAGCTTTTTGTACTGAAAGGAAAGCTCCCATTGGTGCTAATAGGATGTTTCCTCCTGGTGCAAATAGCAGTTGCAGGGGACCCAAAGTAGATCAGAGTTGTGGCAAGGCAAAGGTGTATTATTCCCCTTCCCCCTTTGCAGTCCTGATCTGGATCGAGGCACTTTTTTTTTTAAAAAAAAGGGCATGCAGGCTCCAATCACACAACACGTGTATCGTCTAGTTCAGTGGTTGTCAAACTTTTTAGCACCAGGACCCACTTTTTAAAATGACACTCTATCGGGACCCACCTAGCTTTATGAGACTTAAAGAAAGTGATCTAGAAATAAATTTATTTACAAGTAAAGACCCACAGTTTGCGAAACACTGGTCTAGTTTATTTTCACTCATAGTTAATTGTTCGTTTTCTTTCTGCTATTCTCTAATTTGACAGAAGACTCCGTCTTTCTCCTGCTATGGAAGACATTTAGCACATTAATATTTAGCATATTAACTTGATGGAAAGTGAAGTGGATTATAGATATCTGTGGGGAGAGTGAGAATGTAAAAAAAATTAACTAGTGCCTCTTTTCTTTTTCTTCTAGTGTTTCCTGAGAACTCTATTCTGATTATAAGCTACCAGTAAATGCTTTGTATCTTACTGCATTTATAACAGATGGCATATTTTTAAAAAAATGTTGTGATGTGAGCGGATGCAAGGAGGGACTGGTGGCACATTTGTGATATAAATTTTGATGGGGCTCATTGCTTCCGGAACGAAATATAGTTATTGTTTCAGTTCTTTTGTCTTTGTGAGTCGTTGCAGTTGAAATGAATAGAATAAGTCTCTCACTATTTTTCAGCCCTTCCTGTTCTTGTTGTACTCTGGGTTTGTGGGGCTGCTTTGCTTCTGTACAGTAATTATTCACTATTTCAGTGAAATAGTTCTACTTTGTGAACTGAATATGTGATTATCGTTCAACTAAATTAAATCTGTCTTTAAAGCTGTAATTGTAACAGTCAGTTTAGTCTTTTGTATGTTATGTTATTTGTGTCTAAGGGAAATCGGTAAACGTTTTTGAAAACGAAGGAAGCCTTCAGAGGTCAAGAGCTTTCTTATTAGACATTAAAATAAACTTATTTTAGCTTAATTGTTTTGTAAAAAAAACACCACACCCAACCATTCTTAAAGATGCTATTAGAATAGAATTCTGGCTGGGAAAACCCGTTTCTCCTTTCTAAAACTGTAACAATAATTCATGATAAAATGGAACAAGAACTTGGCTTCATAAAATGAGAAGAAGAATGGAGAGTAAGCCAAGAGATGGGAGGAGAAACTACTAGAGCTATAAATATTATTTGAGAAATTGCAATCACATTTTTAGAGTGAAAATGTTTTAATGTTTAGCCATCAAATCTCTTCCCCCCCTCGTCAAAATACTAAGTCTAGAGACCATTACGCTTCCTAGTTTTTCTTGTCAGTGTTTTATAACAATACATTTTGACACTATTGGCTTGCAAAGTGAAACTCCTTAGAACCCTGCTAAGCAAATGAGTTTGCCTCCAAACAACATTGGTGGAATGTCAGAGTCACTCAAGGCACATAGGCAGGAATAGCCATTGCTTACCCTCTCCCTCTTCCAGGGTGTATGATAATAGTGCATTTGGGAAAGTGGCAGAGTGGGGGGGGGGGCAGAGTGTCGCCTCACAAAATGAGACTACAAAGACCTCCAGAAAGCACATGTTTGATCTTTGTCCGTCCTGACAAATCCATATGCACAGTTGTGTTGGGCCCAGTTGCTCTACTTCCGATTACTTCCTCTTCTCTCCAATGTAATGCACAGTTTCAATAGTTGAAATCTTCATCATATGTGACTCCCTTTGTGATCTCTGTTGGAATACCTTCCCTGTCTCCTAATTGGCAACAATGCAGCCCATCTTTGCTTTGGATTCTGGCAGTCTCTGCCTTGGAATGCTCATAGTTTTCTTCTCCAAAAAAAGGCCCCAGAACCCTTCCCCTGTCAGACAGTTGGTAAGCAAAAACCATCATTGCCAAGTGGAAATTTGCACTTTTATGCTGAACAGTTTAGTAGAGTGGATCAAATGGCCTTGAACCCTCCCCCCCCCTCCCAAAAAAACCACACCAAGGCATGAGGCATAAACATTCATTCTCAACATGTGCTGAAGGCAGAAAAATGGACATCACAGAAAAGATATTGCACTACTTTGTTACCCTTGAGTTACCCTTTGTTACCCTTTGTTACCACTACTAAGTATGTATTGCTAGATACCATTATTTCCTATGGGAAAAATTATCAGTATTCTTTAATCATCTTCCTGAGAGTCAAAATAATTTTTCTCATGTGTTTCATTAATTTTGCTAAACAGAACAAGTACTTAAGGAATCTATGCTGACTATGAATCTGAAAACATGCACATCTACCATTCTGCCTATCTCTGTTTCCTGAGAGTAGATCCTGAATTGAGGATTTTCCTTTTGATGGAGGAATCTTCAGCACCCAAACAAATAACACGCTAGAGAGGGTAAAGAAACTGTCTTTTATCAATTCCCCCATGGGTCAGCACATTTATTATAAACATTGGTATCCCACCTTTTCACCATAAAAATGGTGATCAAGATTTTATTTATTTATTTTCTGTATTTATATACCGCCTTTCTCATCATCAGATTTCTCATCAGATTTATTCAAGGCGGTTTACACAGGCAGGCTATTCTAGACCCGAAGAAGGGTCTTTACAATACTGTTCTATTCATATATAGAACCTTTCCATACCCCAGATATTTCCCTTCCGAGTGTAGCCCTCCTTCTGGTTTGTGCTCTGCACTTCCAAGCTTCACCGTTCACCGCAGTTTGCACTCAGACGGTTGTCTAGATGTTCTCTCTCTAGCTGACTCCTCCGCATTCCACCCTCTCATGGTGTCTTCTCAGTGTCTCCGTGAGGTCTGTCAGCAGCTTCTGTCTCCCATCCAAGCGAGAACCGAGGTTGACCCTGATTAGCTTCTTCAGGCAGGGCACTGGCTCAACCTCCAGGCCACACCTCCTGTTCACAAACAACAACACAATCAACAAACAGGCCAACTAAGGCCCAGTACAAAACAGCATAATCAACAAACAGGCCAACTAAGGCCCAGTACAAACAATAGACCAGTGTTTCTCAAACTGTGGATCGGTTTGATCCACACTTGGGTCCTGACCCGATTTCTGGTGGGTCCCACAGAGCCTCCAATGAAAACGGGTGATGGAAAGATCAGATAAGCAATTGCCTCAAGCCCTGAGGTTATTCAAAAATCAGATAGCTGCTAATTGCCCTGAAAACAGCTGAGCTCCTGCAGTTTGTGATCTTGTGTAAATATAGGTAGGTAGATGTTTGAGCGTCTTTTTCTGGTGTGGTTTTTTCGAAGTCTGTCAATGACAGGTAGTAGCGGCAGATGAAGGCTGAGTCACATAACTAAGCCTCTCAAGTCTTGAGGCTATTCATTAGGGCTACCTCCTTATGAGAAATGGACTGAGGTTTTTTGCAAATAAATAAATAAATAAAATATTGCTTCTAAATAAATCTTGTAAAGCTAGGTGGGTCCTGATAGACTGTCATTTTAAAAGTGGGTCCCGGTGCTAAAAAGATTGGGAACCACTGCAATAGACCAATTAGATAATAAAAACAATTATAGTAAAGTGGCAGCCAGTGAGGAAAAAACACAACAGTAAAAGCATGAAATGCAAAATGACATTAAAACAGTATGAATAGCAGGGCAGTGTAGATACCAACCACTACAACAAATTAAGCTTGCCAGAATTGGGGGGGGGGGGAGGCCTTAGTTGCCCCAGCAGAATGCTTGCAGCATTGAGGCTCACTCTCAAATTTAATAGATTTTATTTAGTTTGTTTGTTTGCCCACCCTATCTAACTCTTTTGGGAGGTTGTTTCAGAGTCTTTCTCTGAGAACTTCTCTCAAACCCCATCTAAGAGAATATTTGATTGGGGAACACATAGGAGGTCCTCCCCTGCTGATATTAACACATGGGCAGGTTCACACATAACAGCAAAAACAACTTGGATTCTTAATCCTCCATTCTCTGTGCCCTTTTGACTCAGACTCTAACTTCTGCAGTTTGGTTGGTGAGTGGGATTCCATCATGCAGAACAGCAGGGTCCTTGCTGTGATGTGCCTGGGCTACACCATAGAATTCAATGCTCTACCACCACCTGGAGTTACTTCTGGCACTAGTCCCAGCACACTACTCTAAGTTGTTGCTTCCCTCTTGAAGAAGGTGGAAAAAGATGTCATTTCAGCTTAGTGTCATTTCAGCTTCTATTTACTTCCATTACTTTACTGCTCCTAAGAAGGATGGGGGTCTTTGCTTCATTCTCAGTCTTTGAGCAGTCAACCACTGTATACATTTTTTGGCTTCTCTCCAGATCCCTTTTTTAAAATCAGTGTTACATTAGCTAATTTCTAGTCTTCTGATAGTGAGGCTAATTTTACAGACATGTCACTTGCAGCGCAATCATGTGTAGGGAGATGCGTTCCCCTAGCGCTGGGTGTTGTAAATGCGCCGTAAAGCACGTTTATGGCACCCGGAGAGTAAGGGCTGCTGGGGCGAAGGCCAGCAGCCCTCACTGCATCGGGGTGGAGGGATGCACTGGTCGGTGCAGGGGTGGGGGGAAGGCGGAATAGATGGCGAGGGAGGGCAGTCATTGGGCAAACCGGGCAGGGCGGGAATATCTGCGGCAAGCTTCGCCGATATCTCAAGCCCTCTCCCGGCCCAGTTCGCCCTTACACCCCAACCTCGAATGTACGCCAGCTCCAGAGCTGGTGTACATTCGAGTAGGCCCATAGGGCCTTGGCTGGCTGACACCCAGGGAAGGGGACGGGTGTCCCCTTCTCTCGAGATGCTCTTGGGCTGCCCCAGGGTAGCCCGGGATGGCCACAGGATATCACAGCCAGCCCTTTTGGCCAACCAGGTATCCTCACACTTGATTGGGCTGCCTGTTTTGTTAGAAAATAATCAATTTTACGTTTGAATGCAACTCTTGGATGGATGTTATCCAGTCTCTCTGTTACAGTGTTACTTTGTTTTTTCATTTGTTGATAAACAGTGGACTTCTATTTCTTAGCACATCTGTTCAACTCTGTTTTTCAGACTCTGTCCCTAAAAAAGCTCATGCAGGTATCTGCCCTATGTCTTCTGCAGTGAAGACCAACTCAAATAACTTACTTTGCTTTTCGGCAACCTGCCTATTCTCCTTTGGCACATTTTTCACTTCTTAATGTTCAATGGTCCAACCGCTTCCCTGGCTGGTTTCCTGCGTCTGATGTATTTTACTAATTTTTTTATTAATGCTTTTAATATGTTTAACAATATGTTGAGTCCATTCCAAATTGGGTTCAGGGAATCTCAGCCATTGCTAGTTGGGATTCAAGAAGTAAAACTGCTATTAAACATTATTATTTTTTAAGATCCATGGAAGGAATGTCAGTTCTTTAATGAATTTTAATAACAGGATTATGTTGTTGGCAGGATTACAGCTATGCATGTTCTTTGTCTTTTTCCTCTATCTGACTAGTTGCCATAACAACTTGATTGTACCATAGCATTTCCTGCTTGTAGTTAAGGTTCTTTCAGTACTGCTGATATGAAACGTACCTTAATTTTTTTAGGAATTTGCTATTTGTACCATACTCTCCAAATAGTGATGTACTGTATAACACACACACACCCAATAGTGAAGTTGGTGGCCTTGTGCAGCCTGGTGCAACAGTGGAACAAGACCACCCACAGAGAGAATGGTTTCTGCATATCTAGGGAGCACTGCAAGTACAGTATACAGGAAAATGGAATGTCCTGTTTATCCCCCCAAAACCTCCAGTTTGTCATATGTATATGAGAAATGAACTATTTGAAGCTAAATGTTTCAATGTGTGGAGGGGTAACCCTGTTTCCTATCTTTGTCACATTTGTATTCTACTTTTCCTGCAATGGGCTCAGAGTAGTGTACAGGGTATTAACCCTTTTTATCCTGGCAATGATCATGTTAAGTAGGTTAGGCTGAAAGGTAGTGACAGGCCCAAGATTATGTAGTTAACTGTCTGCCTGGTCCACCTCCAGTACTGTGTCCTTTACACCATGTGGTTCAGTCTGTTGTTAAAACAATAGTGTAATGAATAAAATGTAGGTATACTTTTCAGTGTTCTAGGACCAGCCTTTCCAAGGAAATGGTGAAGCAGTTGCTTTGGGTGACTGAATACAGAGGTAGCACAACTTCCTCCCTACAGACTCCATCTGTCTGTCATTTTTAAAAAGAGTAGGGGGTGAGCAGAGCCATCCCGTGGGTAGAGAAACTGGGATGACCACCCTGGGTTCTGAGCTTTCATAACCAATCTATGGCCATAATAGGGGGTCCCTGCACTAGCTGCCCCAGGCTCGCACCCTGCCCTCACCCTTCTAGGGACGACTCTCACTTTAGTGGTGAGTGTCAACTTGACTTCAAGTGCAAAAATGTCAACGGCCTGCACTGGTTAAAGCTAAGTATATTTTACCAGCTCGAGAAGCTCTCTCTGGAAATATCAATTGAATCTGAGGAGTTCTAACGTGTCTTGATATTTAAATTTTTACTGATGCCATAAATTCTTAGAAATTCTCCCGAGTCTCTTCCCTCATCCAAGGAGTGAAGGACAAAAGGTTAAATAAATAAAAAAAATGAATTACTATATTGTAGAAATAAGGATATTTATGTAAAGATTTGCATGCCAAAAACCATAGTAAAATTGCAGGGACAATCGCAGGGACAATTACATTACAGAGTATATTCCATACTTTCAGGAATAAGTAATACAAGTTTGTCTTTATAAAAACAAATTGGTCTATAGAGTTTAGATTGTGATTATGGGTTCATGTGGAAAATTCAAAGCAGCATAATCTTTAAGAGTTTAAAAAAAGTATCCATGTCCTGGCAATTTCATATCCAGTCGCAAATGCAGAAGTCTAGATTTGAATTCCTATTGTGAACAAAGACAACGTAATCTTCTGTTACTCTTTAAAGAATGAATTAGAGTTTTAATTAGTGGAAGAATCGTCTTCATACTTAATATAATTCTTGTCTTTAGAATGAGAGAAAATTATCATAGAATGGCACAGAACAATACCCTTTAAAGGTATTTATCTTGCAGTTCAAAATGAGCTGTGTTTGTTCTTGTATATTACAAAGTCCTGCTTCTAGAAAGTGCAACAATATATGCTGACATAACTTTTTAAATCTCTCTAACCTTCTGCAGTTACTTGACTTTTGTATATAGTAAGTAATGCTTAGCTGCTAGGATGAGTCTCTGTGACATTTGTCAGAAAAGGATGAGTCTCTGTGACATTTGTCAGAAAAGGATATTGGGTATGTTCTCTCATTCTGCAAGGTCTTGGACTGACTTGCAGTACTGTATAGAGTTCCTTCCCTATGGAAGACCAGTACAGCAACTTTAGATAGAAGTTGATCAGCACACGGGCCCTTTAAAAGCATTGTCCATCAGTGTTCTATCACCGCTTCCCTTCTGAAGTATGTTTGAAGAAGCTCAGAAAGCAATGAGGTGTCTCATGCCTTTCAGAATGTCTTGGGGTTTGGTTGAACATATATGGTAATGTGTACAACTTTAGCGCGCTTCCCACTGGAATCTCATTGTTTTGACTTGACCTCTGTCAGAAACACCCACAACTCAGAGATGCAAAGGAGGGTGGGGGCTTGCTTATGCAGCCATGGTTGACTTTGGAGGCACTTGGAGTACTCGTATCCAATAATATGAAATGTTTGTCCTCTGTATTTGGGGTGAGGTGGACAAATGGCAGGCATGTACATACAGATACCCATTTGTCTATTACGTGCCTTGCTTCCGTATGTTTAAAGTATCACACAACTTGTTTGTGATTTGAGCTTTTTTTACTGACGTATGATATTAGCTTTATTGGTTTTTTTAAGGTACTATGTTTATATTGTACTATATTTTATGTGACATGTCCCAACGATATGATCTACTTTGCCTTTTTCTTCTAACAAGAAGCTCAAATATAAATCTTGAACTAAATAAATCTTCTAGCAGTGAAAAATTGTTACATTCTGAATCTCTTATGCCCAAGAGAACAGAAGAGGTTTTTGATTTGCTAATTAAAAGCGACATTGATCTCCTACCATTAAAAACATGCTCTTATCTGTGCAAACACCTTGTTGTATAATCTTTTTTGAAGGTAGTCCAAATGAGGGCAGACTGCTAGAACAAAGTTTCCTGCAGTAAACCACAGAAGCAACTCATCTGTAGATTTGCTCCCAATGATGATAAAATGTTGACCTATGTGTATTAATAGGACTGAATATGCAGATAGGACACAGAATCTAGTTTTGCTTCATGAGGGCTTTAGTAGTAAGAAAACCATCTACACTACAGCAAGAAAACAAAAAAAACATTTGTTTTCTTGGAATCTTTAGATACCGGTAATATTGCTGAGATGTATAATCTTGAATCTATAAGAGGTTTGAAAAAATAGGAAAGACTTTGATTCATATACAGTATTAACAAGAAATGATAGCTTCTATGGTAGAAAATAGTAGGCAAAACTGCTACAAAATGTGAATTGCACAACATCAGAATGTGAATTGCACAACATGTGAATCAGAACATAATGAAACTGCAACCTTTAACACATGTGTAAGCTTTTCTGCAGCACGTGCTTAATAAACAGAAACGGTATTTTATTTGCTAAATTACTGTTAACCTCGACAGGTTCAAAGAGCTATTGAAATAGTTTGCATCATTTCGTAGTAAATCTCTGTTACCAGAAGAGGTTAATGAGTTCTATTCACTCTATCCTAACAGGGCCTTTCCAGAGGCTCAAAGAATGTAATTCATTCTTTTCCATTGGGCATAAAGAAGCTAAAATCAAACTAACAAATATATTGCAACCAGAGAGCATCCACAAGAGTACAAGCTCTTAAAACGTTTGGCAATCTGTATGAAAAACAGAATTGAAGCATGCTTTTATTTTCTGTAAATTACTCCACTGTGTTGATTTTATACTCTTCTTAATTGTCTGGCATATGTGCTAGAATTATAAATGAGTAACAAGTCCAAATGATGGAATAAATGGCTAATATTCATTTGAAATTTGTAATTGACTTATTGGTACATTTGTTAAGGTGGATGCTAAGGGTTTTGATGAAGCTAATATTTTGAAGAAATTACTATTATTATTTATTATTAAAAGTATTTATATACCACTTTTCAACAAAAAGTTCACAAAGCGGTTTACAGACAAAATCAAATGATTAAATGGCTCCCTGTCCCTAAAGGGTTCCCAGTCTAAAAAAAGATGCAGAACACCACCAGCAACAGCCACCAGAAAAGACACTGTGCTGGGGTGAAAGGGAGGCAGTTACTCTTCCCCTGCTAAATACAGTATAAGAGGAGCACCAATTGAAAAAGTGCCTCTTGCCCAGTTAGTAGGGGTAACAGGACTAAATAGCTAGGGGATGTTTACTGATTGTATATAGAGTGTTGTCCATAGTTAGTATCTTTTAATACTTGGTGTGTGCTTTTGAATGATGAGAACACGTTTATCCTACTTAAAGGATTTCACTAAGCCTTGTAATTGGATAACTTATTTTCAAATTACTTTACCAACTTTCACAAAATAGTGGCACATTCCTGAATAATTTTCATAGCGTATACTTTTGTAGATACAGTTTTTTCTTTTGTAATTTACTTCCTAAATAAGTTCTCAGCTACTTAATTGAATGTCATTCTTTTTGCTGTTATATGGTTTAGCTTTCTTTTAAAAAATCACTTTCATCCTATCTGGTAAGAGAAAGTTGAACTTATGAATACCCTTCTTGCTTCAGGCTATTTGTCCCACTAGCCTTATCTTCTGGCAGTTGCCAATTCTTGTGTATCATAAAAATCTGGATTCATTATACAGAAAATCTGTGTTGTTGGTACCTACATCCCTTTCACTTCTGGATCGGGTAAGTAGGGCGGCTGAGTAAAAATGTCAAGAATTGGGAGAAGGCAATATCTTGAGCTCTCTTCGTTATTAACTGTTATGTGGGATACGGATAAAGCAGCCCCCTCTTACCTTCTGAAAGTGAGTGGGAAGTCTAATTCAGTAGCCTACGATTCATCTTTGCAGCCCCTAAACTAAAGTCTAGTATCCTTGACTCTGGGAATGAAGGTTGTTTCCCATGCTGTGCTTTAGCATCACTGTGGTTTTGTTGGGCCCCTCTGTCAGGAAGCTCAAGTACTGATATCTGTGCATTGACATTGAGAGACAACTCTGATATAGCTTCTAAAACAGGTAAAGGCATCCCTTGACAATTAAGTCTAGTCGTGTTCGACTCTGGGGAGCGGTGATCATCTCCGTTTCAAAGCCGAAGAGCCAGCGCTGTCCGAAGACGTTTCCATGGTCATGTGGCCGGCATGACTCCACACCAAGGCGCATGGAACGCTGTTACCGTCCCGCTAACGCGGTACCTATTAATCTACTTGCAATTTCTTGCTTTCGAACTGCTAGGTTGGCAGGAGCCGTCACACGGATTCGAACTGCCGACCTTTCGATCGACAGCTCATGGTTCAGTAGTTTAACCCACTGCGCCACCCGCTGGTTCAATATAGCTTCTAGTTATCTGCAAATTGACTTTTGCATCTCTACACAGACTGATGATAGTGGGCAGCCCCTCTGAGATCTTGCCTCGGTGTAGGACCATTTTGGGCCTAATTTTGCAGTTTGAATTGAGAGAGGATTAGAGACACAGGAGTATTTGGAGCTGTGAGTTTGCCGAAAGTGAAGCACCTTGGGATACACATGGCTGAACACGTGAAAGGGCATTCCCTGAAAATCTCAGGAATGTGCTGTTCCATGTGGGAGGTGTGTCCTTCAGTTACTGTGGTCCCAAACTGTTAGGGGCTTTAAAGATTTAAAATGTACCTTGAATTGCACCCTATCTATCATGACCACTGCAGATAGAACAGCACAGGTGTGATAGGCTCCACTCACCTGGTGCTGCTCAGCAACTGTATAGCAGCATTTTGCACAAGCTGTAATCAGCTGACACACCAGCCTATTCTGGGTAGAAGCAACCTTTGCCATGAGTGATACTTTGGCTTTCTATTACTAAGTACTCCCAAGCTGTGAACCTGATCTTTCAAGAGGAGTGCAATCCCTTCCAGAACAAGTTCACAAGCTATAACCTGGATTCCATATGTCCTCAGCAATAGCATCTCTGTCTGTCTTGGTTTTAGTTTCAACTTATTTGCCTTCATCCAGCCTATTTCAACCTCAATTCATAATATCCATATAGCCTTCCTGCTATGGAGAGAGAGGGGGGGATCATTGATGGCACCCAACCCATGGTTTCTGATTACCCTGCCCAACAATTTCATGTAGATGTTAAAGACGAAGAGGAACATAATGTAACCCTGTGGGATCTCCAACGGGTTGAGTAGGTGTCCTCCAACACCACCTTCTGGAATCCACCCTCCAGGACGTAATGGATTCATTGCAAAACAGTGCCCCCAAGTCTCTCCCCAGTAAGGCGATCAAGAAGGAAACCCTGGTCAATGGAATCAAACACTGCTGAGAGGTCCAGTGGGACCGGGGGGGGGGGGGTTACGCTTCCAATCTAGTTCTCAGCGTAGGTCATCAACTAGGGACAATCCAGGCAATTTCCATTTCAAACCCTGTCTGGAAAAAGGTCCAGACAATCCGCGTCTTCTAGGAATTTTGGAGTTCTTCCATGAATTCATCACTATTCACTTGATCACCTTGCTCAAAATGTGTGGTAGAGACTGGCTAGTGAATCCCCACTACAGTGGGAGCAATTGAGGGCTTCTTCAGGAGAGAGTGGACCACAGCAGTTGAAGGCAAGGAGGCACTGCACCCTCCACCAAATAGATGCCGTTAACCTTCCCTCCCCACTTGGTGAGTCCCTTCTGGGCAGGTCTTATCAGCCAAGATGGGCAAGGGTCCAGTGGGCATATGGATGGCTTTGCACTACCAAGGGTCCTGTCCACATTATCAGATTGTACAATTAGAAAGGAATCCATAATAACAGGATAAGCAGATATGGGGGGTGCACCACCTGACTCTGTTGATGCAAACCCAAGTTGTGATGGATGCAGTGCGCAGGCCCATGGTGGCCATGAAGTCCTGAGTCAGGAATCCCAGGTAGGCATTGAAGTTCCCCAGCACCAAAAGTCTAAGGGACTCCATGGCTATGACCCAGATCAGTTTAGGCAGAGAGACTCTTGGGCAGCAGGGTGTGTAGTATACCAAGGGAATCCCAACCTTGTCTCCTTTTGTTCCCTTACCCCGAGGCTGCATCAGCGCTGGAAAGTTGGATAGGATTGGGCCCTAGATCTCTTTCTCTTGTAACGGCCTTTTTCCTCCCACCACCATACTTAGTGTTGTCCATCATCCTCATAATATTAGTGCCCCATCATTCCCCCCCACACCCCAGCACATTCCAACCTCACTCCTCACCAACCAAATACACAGAGCACATTCCCCTCATCAAATACAATCCAAAAGCAGTCCCTCACACACCACATGGGAAACACAATGCTGGGACAGTCTCTCTAGCCCCTGCACCTTTAAGCCCAGCTCTTGCCTTGGCCTGGTTGGCACCAAGGCACTATGCAGAACTCCCCCCCCTCGAGTATCCGAGCCCCAAAGGGGCAAGCACCTTAGGTATTGCCCCTTCAGTGGTATCTGGCCCGGGTAAACACTTCCCACCCTGAAACTGACCACCAACGTGGCCAGATGTCAAAAGTTCATGAGGGGATGGGTTCTATTCACCAGCTGCATCGTTGTTGCTGTTGCCGCTACTTCAGATGTCTCTTCGGAAGTGTGTGTGGGGGGTCACCATAAGGCTAATCAGATTCGATTGGAAAGTTTGATTCTTGTTGCTGCCACAGTACCTCTTGGGATCAGACAAATGGTGGTCTCTAACCAAAAAGGCTGGCAAGTGGGAAGAAAGAAAGCATTTTTCAGTTTTGTTACCTAAAAAGAGCTTTTCAGGTATGGCTTATGTTATGTCTAGCATCGTGCTTTGTTTCAAGCAGGTGAGCAGAACTCATTTAATTGCTGTGAAATAGTAAAATGATTTGTCATGTCAGATATGCTCAACTGTCCTCACCTGCTTCTTCGCATTAAGGATGTTGCCTGACATATGCTGTCTGCTATCCTTTTGTATTATTTATGTTAGTTTTCCTTTATTTTTAACTAGAAAGCTTTGTGAAGACTTTCTCAAAAAATGTATCTATAGTAATGTTCTTTATTATACAGTATTCTCTTATCAGCATTTATTTTTAGAGCAGTTCTTTGGTAGTGCCTCCTTTTATTAAATGCTTCTTCCTGTTAGTAACCTATAATGTAGTGAACATGATTTAAATTGTACCCAAGACTACAATGAAGAGTTCAAATATGATAGTGATCAAATAAAATTAGATTAGTTACCAAGCTTGTAGATGACTGTGTAATTACAGTATGCTTTTTATTTCAATTAGAAAACAGTAAAGATTTTTTATTAGAAATAAACAGAACTCCTTGTAGATTTTTTAAAAATTAACTGCTGCAAATTTCCTAATAGTTCCAACATGTGCCACATGCCACTTTATAACATTGTACATTTACTCAGAAGCATAATTTTACAAAGTTTACCCTAGAATTGTGTTATGACATTAAAAAAAAAAAAAAACCAACCTAGCACCTTCACAATCGCCATGAAAAACCAAGGATGGCTGAAATATTTTATGCAAAAATTGAACTGGCATTGAAAATATAACAACTCTATTGATGTTCCTTTTTAATTGTTCCATAATTGTGGAAGGCTTAGGCTGCAATCCTATGCATGTCTATTTAATGGACGTACTCCGAGATAAGTGTATATAGGATTGCAGCCTAAGTCCCATTTGAACTTAATGCACATAGACATGTATGTGAACACACATGCCTAGATGTCTGCATACATTGGAATCTGCTGTTAAGGGAATTCATATGTTCATATACATCACTTGATTTTTCTGCAACTTGATTGCTCAACGCTTCCTGACTTATATCTTGAACTTGTGAAAGGTCTCTATTGGTTATTATGGTGATGCAAATGTTTCATTTGATGTCTGTGATGGCTCATTTATATATGAAGTCTTGATTTAGTAGTGTGTACGTTTTGTGTACTGAGCGGATTATATACCAGTAAAATATCCTGTGGACTACAATATTATTTCAGAGAAAGAAGAAGAAGCTGTGTGTGAAGGCTAGCAACAGCGGTAGTAATTCCTGTTGAAGGTTTCTGTGTGTGCGTTTGGTAGAACTGAATCTTTGAATTTCCTGTTGCTTTTCAGACTTATGTAGTCTGGCCAGTTTTGGGGGAGAACAACCTGACAACACCGGTCTCCCTTTGTTTGAGGTCTCCCTCATTCATATGATATGAATACATAATTTTATGGGCAGAATTCTGATAATAGTGGACATAAATTCACTTAAATGAATAGCCCAGTTAAGTTGATGGAAAGTTCTCTTATTGTTTAAAACAGTGGTTCTCAAACTACAGGGTCATCGAATGCAGTCGCTCTCCCCTTAAGGGTGGTGGTGACATTGGCGATGTCCTGCTGCTGCCACTGGGAAAAAGGGTGATTGTTTTTCACTTACTGGGAGTTGTGCTGGCCCTCCAGAGGGTGGGGGGCTTGCAGCCCCCTCTGCAGACCTCCTTGTGCTTCAGATCAGCTCCCTGAAGCAACCAAGACCCACGTCCAGTTTTTGTTCAAAATCGGAAGTGGGTCTCGAGCACTTCAGGGAGCCCATCTGAAATGTGGGGAGGACCACAGAGGGGGTTCTGGGGCCCCTTGCACCCTCTGGAGGGCCAGTGTGACCCCCAATAAGTAAAAAAAAAACCTTTTTCCCAGTGGCGGCGCAATCCCGGGAGCACCTCCACTGCTGTCGGTCCACCCCTGAAAGGACTTACAACTTCTCCTACTCACGGGGAGAACTTTGAGAACCGCTGGTTTAAAATATCAAAGTCTGTAACAGTGTTCATTTAGAAGTCAGCACAATGTAGCTCAGGCACCATTTTTTTGTTTGTATTTTCAAGTAGGCCTTGTAACTTTTGTTCATCTGACTTTCAACCTGAATTAGCTTTGTTTGTCCTCCATGATATTGTCATGTAGCCAAACATAATTTGCTCTGAGACACCGACACGGATTGCAGGCAGAACAAGACCTCTTTGAAAACCAATAAATGTTGCTGAAGCAGCATCTGATCAGCCCTGAACTGGTGCAAAAATGATAAGCCTGGGGAAGGGGTGTGTCCTCCTATGAATATTTTCTACCTCTACTAATCCTGCATTTCTCACCAAAATTATATGCACTGTGAAGATTCAGCACAGCCCTAATTTGTTGTTTAGAAATGTTTTACCCCACCTTTCCATTCAGAAAAACTCAAAGCTGCTTCTGTAAATACAAAAGGACAAAGTAATAAATCCAAATAATATTTAACTTGCAAGAGCAGCAAGCAAACAGAATTCAAAGCAACTAATGCAAGTCCTGACAAAATAGCCAGGTTTTCAGGAAAATGTGAAAGGTGGGAGACTGAGGGCAACGTGGCATTCTTGTGGCAGAAAGAGCCACATCCTGGGGGCCACAGAGTGGAAAGACCCTCTTGTACATCACTGCCAGCCATACCTCTGCAGGTGGTGGGCTGCACAGTAGACACTCATAGTTGAATTTGCCCTCTGGATGCCTTGATCAGGAATCTACAGAAAGAACATTTGTTTACTTGTAATCATTCTCATTGCTCTTCTCTTGGCGCCTATTGTTTTGAATGTAACCTTTCTTGAATATTAGTAGGTAAAATTACAGTGCAGTGTTATGCATATCTACTCCGAAGCAAGTCCCATTGTGTTCAATAGAACTTACTTAGGTATGAGGGATGATCATGTAGGCGAAAAATTTCAAACTTTGTTTTTATATATGATAGCTGCGGCAAGAATTTTATATGCACAATATTGGAAGAATTCGGAGATACCTTCGCTGGAAGATTGGTGGCTGAAAGTTTTGGACTATGCTGAAATGGATAAACTTACAATTTTAATTAAGGAAAAGTCAGTTAACCTTTTCGTGAATAACTGGAAACCATTTATCGATTTTTTTGAGAGAGAGAAGAACGATGTGGTGATATGCGGATTTAATGAATAGAATGTGGGTGTTGTTTTGGCTTAGTTGGATATTACATGTAGAAAATAGTGAATAGTATGCTAGTAGGATGTATTGCTTCGTGCTTGCTATAACTTTATGAAATATGCATTGTTTTTATGAGCATTTCTACATACTTACCTGGGAGTAAGCCCCATTGAACTCAGTGGAACTTACTTCTGTGTAGACATACAGAGGATTGTGGTGTTAGTGAATAAAATATTGTTAATAATAAATTAGAACAGCATGTAAAGCATGTGACTTCATTTTTGCACGTAGCTCAGAACAGCTTTCCAACGCCTTAGCAACATATCTAACCCACAGCAATCATTGTGGTCTGTAGTAGTGGTCATGTTTTTTTTGTAAAATAATCTTTCTGTTTCTTATTTAATCAAATGGTAGTATACATACCCTGTCACAGACTAATATATGATCATGCCAGGGAACAATTTTCAACAATCCTCACTTCCCTTTCCAGGCTCCTGCATCTCCCCAAATTTTGCTCCTCCTGGAGGTTGGAAGACCCTTATGGCTGATTCACACTACACGAATCCAGGCGTAGATGCCCCTGCCCCAGCGCGCAGAGCTGGCCAGAAGGGGTGTCTTCCTGCCTGTTGTCCCTCCTGCTGTCCCACCTTCTTATGAAGGTGATTGGAGGTAGTTTTGACTGGCATGCAGCCACTTTCTCCCCCTCTCATCCGATTGGTAGGCTGCAGTAGCTCCGCGAACCTGCCCCAGCTCCACGAAGCCCATCCCCTCAAAAGATGAGGGGAAACCATTTTTCCAGCTTCTGCATTGCGGAGCTTGCAGCTGCTTCGCTTGCTTCCGAAATGCTGTCAAAGAGCTCTGCACATCTCCGTAACGCGCCGGGATTCGTGTAATGTGAATCAGCCATTAGGAAGAAGGGTGTTTTGTAACAGGTCAGGAAGAACTGGGGAGACAAGGGGGAATCAGTGAAAAATCGTTTCCACCCCCCTCCAAGACCCCAAGTTCCTCTGCAAGTGGAAGCAAGGTTTTGGATACAACACCATATGCTTTGGATTTTTTTAAAAAATGGAATTTGATACTTTTTTATTGTTTCTTGTTTCTTTATAAATGATTATGTGAGCTGTCTTTTTATACCTATAGTTCGAATGGTGGCTTGGCATTTCACTGCGCCAAACTGACAGTAACATTTCCCTCAATCCATTGTGGCTTCAGTACAGTGTGTTTTCAAAATTTAGATTGCCAGGAGAAAGTTGTGACTGTTGAAAAATCATGGCTGAAAACCTGCTAAAAAGCAGGGGTTGTTAAATGCAGTAAAAAAAAAAAAAACCTTGATTCCGACCAGAAATTCAGACCTTGATTTTGTCTTGGAGTGGCCGCAATAAAATAAGCTGCCAAAGACGTTTTTGTGAACCCTTTTTTGAGCCTTCAACCAAGATTTTCCATTTGTAAGAGAAAGTCAATTGGAACTGCAAACATACTTCTCTCCCTTCCTCCCAGGCTTGTTATCTGTTGGTTGCCTAGCAACCATGACTTTGCATACATGCAAGACATTAACTACTTTTATATTGCCTCTGCTTTCTGTTTTTTAAGCATGAAAACCGATAGAACATCTGAAGACTGAATATATCTGTGCTTATCAATAGTCAAATGGTTTAAAATGACTTCACAGATAAATATGCGTGTTATTTGCATGAGAAGTATAATAGAGAACTAATATATATTCAGTGTCTGAAATAAGAACAAGGTTCAATTATGAAATTATACTGAAGCACTTTACATGTTGCTAATTTGACTTCTAATTTGAGTATTAGAACAATCGTCAATTTTTATTTGAAGCAGTGATTAAAAATAACGGCCAGGATCCAAAGGGAGATTGCATTGGGACTACAATTGCTCTTTTTCTTGCTGCAGCCCCCCCCTCCCCAAAAGCCATTCCTGAAGTTCAGGAGATCCTCCAGAGTGTGTGACATGGTGCAAGAAAGAGAAGTAGGTGGGGAGTTGAAATTGACGACCCCCCCAAAAAAACCACGCCCACGCCCGTAGATGTGCTTTCCATTTACACTTGCCTGTGGGCAGGGTCTCAGGCAAGCGCTGTGGGCAGAAAAGCGAGAGGTGAGGTTTCTGAGCAGGCAGAGAAGGATCCAAAGTGTTGGCGGCTGAGAGTCTGGTCTAAGGTGGGCTGGTGGTTACATTCCAGCATGAACAACCAGGAATCCGCGAATCAATAGCAAATATCATTTTTTAGGATTACCTGGAGATCAGGTTCTGGTACAGGCAGGTGAGGCAAGGCAAGATAGAGTTGTCTCTAACTCTAGATAGTTAGCATCTTCTCTGATTAAGGAAAAGTTCAGACTAGGGAGCCAAAGTCCTTTATATAGAGCTATCGACAGGGACCCTACTGGCTTATTCTTCTTCTCCTCGGAATGGCTGGCTGCACTTCCTATTTTGGCCGCTGTCAGGGGGTGCTGTACAGCATCAAGACTCATGTCAGCATCAAGACTCATGGTTTACAAGCACCTCTTGCTTGTAAACTGTCTTGCGTGGCACAGAGAGTAAGGTGTCTCAAGCCCGACCCACACCGCACGAGATCTGGCGCGGAGGCGAGCGAGTGTAGGTGCCTGGACGCCCGCCTCCCAGCGCTGACCACGTCTCCACAAGCCTCTTCTTGCAAATAGTCCCTCCTGTTGTCCCACCTTCTTAGAAAGCGCAGCGGTGATTGGCTGAGCACAAGAGAGAAGAGAGGGGCAGGAAGGAGAGAAAACTAACAAAACAATTTGTGCCGGGAATAGAATTCATCTTGCTACGTTTTGTGAGAAGGGGACATGGATCCAAGAGAAATCGGAGACTCAAGTGAGTTCCGATTGACTGACAACCCCTTTCATCCCGCCCTCTCATCCGTTTTGGTGGCTACAGTAGCTCCGCATCCCCGCCCCCTCAAAATCATGGGCAACAAACTATTCTGCTCGTGCTGGAACTCGGGAGAACGCAGCTCTCCCGCGTTCAGCTGCGCTCTCTCGAAATGGTGACCGCACAGCTCCACTCACGTCTAGGACGCGCCGGAGCTCGTGCGGTGTGGGTCAGACTTAAGCCCTGCTGTCAGAGTTTTAGCCCCTGATTTGAGCCCTGGGCTATTTGGATTGTGGAGAATATTGGGATACACAGCTTAACATTTTTTCTCACATCTTGGGAAGCTTTGCGCTGCAATGAATAATTATGCACTTCTTTTGGACTTAGGCAAAATTAAAATGTTGGGACATTTCCAAGTATTTTAATTTCATTCAGTGCCTCAGTAGTGACTTAATGATTTTTTTTTAAAAAAAAAATTATATTAACTGAGAGTGCTTGTCTTCTTCGTAGAGAGGATTCAGTTAGGCTATTCTCTTGAGTATTGAAAATGCCACATAAAACAAGGAGAATAATCAAATTAACTGTGGGCCCAATTCTGTCCAACTTTCCAGCGCTGATGCAGCTGCAATGCAGCCCCAAGGTAAGGGAACAAATGTTCCCTTACCTTGAGGAGGCCTCTGACTGTCCCACCACCACAGGTTCCAGCGCACACCCATTGGCACAGCTGCATCAGTGCTGGAAAGTTGGATAGGATTGGGCCCTGTGTCTGGTAACTGTAGTCCAGTTTGGATATACTGTACATTAAACCCTCACTTCAATGGACCTCAATTTAACGGAATGTTTTCCGCTTAATTAAAAGCTAGTTATGTATGTTTTTTGCATGTGAGTGTGCTTTGTCATATACATGTATTCAGATTTAATGGACTTTAGACATTAACAGACACCCCTTCCCCTCATTTGTCTGTTAAATTGAGAATTCACTGAATGTATTTATATACTGTGTATTTATATAGCGCCAAAGAATAGAGGCTTTTGAACTGTGGTGCTGGAGAAGACTCCTGGTGCTGGAGAAGACTCCTGAGAGTCCCTTGGACTGCTAGGAGATCAAATCAGTCAATCCTAAATGAAATCAACCCTGACTGTTCCCTGGAAGGACAGATACTAAGGCTGAAACTCAAATATTTTGGCCACCTAATGCGAAGAGAGGACTCTCTGGAGAAGACTCTGATGCTGGGAAAAAAATTTTTTTTTAATTTTTTTTTTTATTAACCACAAAAAACTACAGGGATAATACGGTAAGGAAAATCACAGGGCAACAAGGATAGACCAACATGAAACAAATGGAAAAATAACTAACGGACGTCGATCTACATTAAAATGACTATTTATACTATTCAGTTATGCTAAATAAAATTAGCTTCATACATATTCCAGCCCCACTATCTTTAACCTCCTTAGATCTACTAATAATCTAACATTTTATTTTTATCTTTTCAGCCAATCATAGAATGGTTGCCACCAATCTAATTTCTTTTTAACATCTCCTTCTCTTAATCTTTCCGTTAAAATATCTAATTCTATCAAGTCATAAATCTTAATTATTAACTCATCAATATCTGGTATCTTCTCAACTTTCCACTGCTGAGCATATAACAACCTAGCCGCAGTAACTATATGTATGATAATATATTTATCTTTTTGAAATACTACTGATGTCATTATATTCAAAAGAAATAGTTCTGGTACAAACAACAGCGTATGTCGTAATATCCCTTCCAATGCCGCATGGACCATCCTCCAAAATTTTCTTGCTTTTTCACATGTCCACCACATATGGAAAAAGGAACCTTCCAAATTGTTGCATTTCCAACAAGTACTCGAAACATTCTTATACATCTTACATAATTTCCTAGGTGTTAAATACCATCTATAAAACATTTTATACAAATTCTCTTTATATGCAACCGCTTTAACCATTTTAATGCCAGAATTCCAAACCTGTTCCCACTCTTGAGAATAAATCTCTCGTCCTAAATTTTGTGACCACTGTATCATAACATCTTTAACTGTTTCATCTACCATCTCAAAGTCCAGCAAAAAATTGTACATTTTAGTTACATATTTATCATCATCATTTAAAAATACCTTATCAAAATCAGTATCTCCCAGGTGAAAGCCCACTTTTTGATCTTCCCGTATCCTACTTCTAATCTGATTTTGAAACCAAGTGTCCATCAGGATACCTTTCATCCTCAATTGATTCTCATCCCATAATTTCCCCTGTGGATCAATCAATTCTTTATATGACCTGTTTTGAGAATCTTTTATCCAATCTGGTCTGTTAGCCACTTCTAACGGCTTCACCCAGCCGGGTATTTTATCATAAACCTTGTATCTAACCTGCTCCCATGCCCATAATAAAGATTTCCTTAAGGTATGTCTTTTAAAAAACGCATAATGTTTAGCTTTATCATAAATCAAAAAGGCAGGCCATCCAACTTCTAGCCCTTCTGCTTCTAGGGTAACATAGTTCTCTTTACTCTTCAAAACCCAATCTCGAACCCATTGCAGAACTGTAGCTTGATAATAACACAACCAGTTCGGGACAGCCATCCCTGCCCTCTTCTTTTGATCTTGTAACAGTTTTAAACGAACTCGAGGTTTCTTGCCACTCCAAATAAATCTTGTTGTAATCTTATCTAAATCAGCGAAAAAAGTTTTTTTCATAATTATTGGAATTGTTTGGAACAGAAAGAGTAACTTAGGTAAAACGTTCATCTTAATTACTGAAACCTTTCCACTTATTGACAGTTGTAGATTTTTCCATCTCTCCAAGTCCTGTTGAATTACTTCCAATATCTTAATATAATTATCCTGCATCAAAGAACTCACTTTTTTTGACAAATTAATACCTAAATATTTAACCTTCTCCGTTATCTGGAAACCCAATTCCTTGATGTCTCCAATTTCTTTTGGATTCACATTTTTGAGCAAAATTTTTGTCTTCTGGTAATTCACCATCATGCCTGCTACAGCACCATATTCTAACAAGTCCTCTTTAAGTATAGGTAAAGTCTCTTTTGGATCTTCAAATATAAACACCAAATCATCTGCATATGCCTGTAGCTTGATATGATGATTTTTTATCTTAAGCCCCCTTATTCTCTCATCATTTCTAATTAAAATGTTCAAAACCTCTATTGTTAATACAAACAACAGAGGTGAGAGGGGGCAGCCTTGTCTTGTACCTTGTTCAATTTGTATTTTCTCTGTCAAATTACCATTCAGTTTTATCTTAGCTTCTTGTTGTGTATAAATTGCTTTAATAATTTTCAAAAATTTTGGACCCAGATTCATTCCATCCATCACTTTAAACATAAAAATCCAGTTAACGTTGTCAAAAGCCTTCTGAGCGTCCAAGAACATCAAACCCATTTTTCTTCCTGAATGATTTTCATAATATTCTAAAACATCAATTATAGTTCTTACATTCTTTTTCAAGTGTCTCTTAGGTAGGAAACCTGTCTGGTCTTCATGAATGTATTTGACCAACACCTTTTTTAATCTGGAGGCTAAAATTGAAGCATAAATCTTATAATCAGTATTCAATAGAGATATAGGTCTATAATTCTTAATATCAGATTTGTCTGAGTCCGTCTTATGAATTAATGAAATCATAGCTTGTTTCCATGTCGCTGGTATCTCTCCTGTACATCCTATCTCATGAGCCAACATCTGTAATGGTGCCTGTATCAACTCAACCAGGAACTTATAAAAGTCAGCCGGTAAACCATCCGGTCCCGGAGATTTGCCACTTTTTTGTCTTAATATTGCTTCTTTAACTTCATTTAATGTAATATCTTCTTGTAAAAAATCAAAATCTTGCTTGCTGACTTCAGGTATTTTAACCTTTTTCAAAAATTGATCCTGCCGAGCTGTAGCAATATTTTTCCCTTTATAAAGTTCCGAATAAAAATCTGTTACAATCTTTTTCATGCCTTCACTGGATATTATTTCCTTCCCTTTCTTATCTCTCAAACTCAATATCATATATTTTTGAGCTTCTTTCCTCAATTTGTAGGCCAACCATCTCCCTGGTTTATTTGCATTTTCAAAAAAATTCTGTTTGGCCCATCTTATTTTCTTCTCCATCTCCTCAGTTTGAACAATTCTAATACGATGTTGTAAATCATTAATTTTTCCCAATATCTCTTTCACTGAACCTTTAGCTCTTTGGGATCGATCCTCTTCTTTCTGTAAATTTCTTATCAAGTCTTTCATATTCTTTTCTTTCTCCTTTCTCTTTCTTGCCGTAAATTCTATTATAATTCCTCGGATCACAGCTTTAAAGGCGTCCCAAATTGTTGTCATCTTCATTCCGGGTTGAATATTAGTTTGGAAATAGGCCAAAACTTCTTTAAAACATTTATCTTTAAAATTTTTATCTCTCAAAATCGACGTATTCATCCTCCAGGTCATCTTTTTGTCCCTACTATTCAAAGAAATCAGCAGCGGGCTGTGATCTGCAATTGTCATTGGCAAGATTTCACACTCAAAGTCTAAATTAGTTACACTTGTTATCCAACACATCAATACGTGACCAGGCATTATGTCTATGCGAATAAAATGTGAATTTCTTCTTTTCTGGATTCTGTGTTCTCCAACAATCAATCAATTGATATTCCTCCACCAACTCCAAAAATATCTTTGACAAAAGACCTGTTTTCCTTCTTTTTGCTTTAGAAGACTTCCTATCCAAATCATAATTGATAACCCCATTAAAATCGCCCAAAATCCATAAATCATCAAATTCTCTCTGCTTAATTTCTTGTAACAATATACTATAAAATTCTTCTTGTTTATCATTTGGGGCATACAAATTTACTAATAACATCATTTTCCCATTATATCGAATCTTCACCATCAATATTCTTCCATCCTCAGAGTTCCACTCCAGATCTGATTCAAATCTTGAATTAACATATGTTACCACACCATTTTTCTTTGTAGATTGATTTGCCGCACAATACATTTTACCCAATTTTTTCTTTTC
Source organism: Plestiodon gilberti rubricaudatus (assembly GCA_026170595.1). Classification (NCBI taxonomy): domain Eukaryota; kingdom Metazoa; phylum Chordata; class Lepidosauria; order Squamata; family Scincidae; genus Plestiodon; species Plestiodon gilberti. The sequence continues at coordinate 265,824,308 of JANXHW010000001.1, forward strand.
CAAATATTTGACATGGTCACTTCTGATATGTGTCTCCTGCAAACAAATAACATCTGCCTTCAACTTCATTAATTGATGAAAAACATTATTTCTTTTTGAAGGGTCATTCAACCCGTTGACATTATTACAAAAAATCTTCATATTCGTGACAGCCATCATTTCTTAATCTTAGGTCTGGTACTCTTATCTTTATGTTCCTTTGAACCTGCCAGCCTATCCAGATATCTCCTCATCGTTGATCTTGGTCTTAACTCCCTCTGTACCCTTGGTTCTCCTCCTGTTGCACCAAGTTCTTCCTCTGGTAACTGATGTTCTGAGACATCTCTTCTCTCTCTAAGTTGGGTCATCTTTTGATCTCTCTTTTCTTTTCTACGACTTTGTTCTTCTTCCTTCCCAGTGATGCTGGGAAAAATTGAAGGCAAAAGGAGAAGGGGAAGGCAAAGGATGAGATGGTTAGACAGCATCACCGATGCAACGAACATGAAAATGAGCGAACTCAGGAAGATATTGGAGGACAGGAAGGCCTGGCGGGATATGGTTCATGGGATCACGAAGGGTCGGACACGACTTAACGACTGAACAACAACAACAAATTTATATACTGTGCATGCAAAAACAAAATTTTATAAATTTCCTTTTTATACACGTGTTTATGCTTAGGGGTAGTGTCCTACCCACCCAAATTGGGATGTGACAGGACCTCCCCCACCCCCGTTGCTCCACCTCCTCTCAAGGGGGCAGGCTGCATCATACGGGTCCAGGTAGGACATGGCGGTGCATTGTTGGGAGAGGGAGTGCAGAATAAAGAAAATTGCAGAGATGGTTTGCTACTCGTGCTTAGCATATTCAGCGTTTGGTTGTGCTGTCTCTTTCCAAGGATCCTGAATACGTCTTTGGACACTCTTTTTGCCTCCGTCCTTGTGCATTCCTAGCCTTTCGATTGTGGCTTTCAGAGGGAATTCCTTCTTCCAAACCTTCCTTGACTTAGTCTCTGGACTCTCTGAGCCCAGCTGTAAAGCCCTCGGGGTGAACCTGGTTCTAAGAACATAAGAAGAGCCCTGCTGGATCAGGCCAAAAGCCCATCTAGTCCAGCTTCCTGTGTCACACAGTGGCCCCACCAGATGCCTCAAGGGAGCACACAAGACAACAAGATACCTGTGTTCAGTCGCCACTCCCTTGCACCTGGCACAGAGAAAACCCACTTCTAAAACCAGGAGGTTGCTTATGGCTTGTAACCTGTGATGGTCTTTTCCTCCATGAATCTGTCCAAACCCCTTTTAAAGGCATCTAGGCCAGATGCCATCACCACATCCTGTGGCAAGGAGTTCCACAGATGAATTACACGCTGGGTAAAGAAATATTTTCCTTTGTCTGTTCTAACTCTCCCTCCACTCAATTTTAGTGCATGTCCCCTGGTTCTGGTGTTGTGCGAGAGGGAGAAGAATTTCCCTCTATCCACTCTCTCCATCCCATGCATAATTTTATAAGTCTCAATCATGTCCCCCCTCAGGCGCCTTTTTTCTAGGCTGAAAAGCCCCAGACGCTGTAGCCTTTCCTCATAAGGGAGGTGCTCCAGCCCACGAATCATTCTGGTCGCTCTTTTCTGCACCTTTTCCAATTCAACTATATCCTTTTTGAGGTGTGGTGACCAGAACTGGACACAATACTCCACATGTGGCCTTACTTGGGACTGTGAAGGCCTGGGGGCAGATAGGGCTTTCTTGGACTAGCGGGTGGGCTACAGCTTTATACCCCTGACCCGAGGATGAGCCATACCCCAGAAAGGCTGTTTCTTGCCCTTTTGGTCTGTCCCTTGTGTCTTTGCCATTCCATTTCTTTTTCTGCCTCTCTCTTGTTCTCTCTTCGCTCTGCTGGTCCAGTCTACTGTCTGGATATTATATCCTATAGAGGATATAAACTCTATAGGAGGGACAGAGAGGGGCGTGTTGGAGGTGGGGTGGCCATCTATGTCAAAGAGGGGGTAGAATCCACCAGAGTAGAGCTGGAGGGGGGCTCTGACTCCTCCGTAGAATCGCTGTGGGTTAGATTACCAGGCTCAAAGAGTGATGTAATAGTAGGGGCATGCTACCGTCCTCCAGATCAAAAACCTGAAGGGGATCTTGAAATGAGGAAGCAAATCAGGGAGGTGTCAACGAGAGACAGGGTTGTAGTCATGGGGGGACTTCAATTATCCTCACATCGACTGGGTCAATTCATGCTCAGGTCATGAAAGAGAGACTGGATTTCTGGATATGTTAAATGACTGTGCCTTAAAGCAGCTAGTCACGGAACCGACCAGAGGACAGGTGACTCTGGATTTGATATTGTGTGGCACTCAAGATCTGGTCAGGGAGGTAAATGTTACCGAACCATTGGGGAACAGTGACCATGCTGCGATCTGTTTCGCCATGCATGTCGGAGGGAGAGGGCCGAGCAAATCTGACACGAAAACCCTTGACTTCCGAAGGGCAGACTTCCCCAAAATGAGGAGACTAGTTAAAAAAAAAGCTGAAAGGGAAGGTAAAAAGAGTCCAATCGCTCCAGAGTGCATGGAGGCTGTTTAAAACAACAGTCATAGAGGCCCAGCGGGAGTGTATCCCACAAAGGAGGAAGGGCTCGACCAAGTCCAGGAGAGTTCCGGCATGGCTGACAAGCACAGTTAAGGAGGCTATAAAAGGCAAGGAAGCTTCCTTCCGTAAATGGAAGTCTTGCTCTAATGAGGAAAATAGACAGGAGCACAATGTGGCAAAAGAAATGTAAAAAGATGATACGGGAGGCCAAGCAAGACTTTGAGGAACGTATGGCAGGCAACATAAAAGGGAATAATAAAAGCTTCTTCAAACATGTTAGAAGCAGGAAACCTGCCAGGGAAACGGTTGGTCTGCTGGATGGTGAGGGAGAGAAAGGGGTGATAAAAGGGGACTTGGAGACTGCAGAGAAATTAAATGAGTTCTTTGCATCTGTCTTCACGGCAGAAGACCTCGGGCAAATACCGCTGCCAGAACAGTCTCCCCTGACTAAAGAATTAATTCAAATAGAGGTTAAAAGAGAAGACGTCTCAGACTTAATTGACAAAATAAAGATCAATAAATCACCAGGCCCGGATGGCATCCACCCAAGAGTTCTGAAGGAACTCAAGAATGAAGTTGCTGACCTCTTGACCAAAATATGCAACTTGTCCCTTAAAACGGCCACTGTGCCAGAGGATTGGAAGATAGCTAATGTCACGCCAATCTTTAAAAAAGGAAGGAGGGGGGACCCGGGAAACTACAGGCCGGTCAGCCTAACCTCTGTTCCAGGGAAGATGGTGGAAAGTCTCATTAAGGATAAAATCTTAAAATACATAGAAGAACAAGCTCTGCTGAGGGAGAGTCAGCATGGCTTCTGCAAGGGGAAGTCTTGCCTCACAAACCTGTTAGAATTTTTTGAAAAGGTCAACAGGCATGTGGATGCGAGCGAACCCGTGGATATTATATATCTGGATTTTCAGAAGGCGTTTGACACGGTCCCTCATGAAAGGCTCCTGAGAAAACTCCACAGTCAGGGAATAAGAGGGCAGGTCCTCTTGTGGATTAGGAACTGGTTAAAGACCAGGAAACAGCGAGTGGGAGTCAATGGGCAATTTTCACAATGGCGAGAGGTGAAAAGCGGTGTGCCCCAAGGATCGGTCTTGGGACCGGTGCTTTTCAACTTATTCATAAATGACCTGGAGTCGGGGATAGGCAGTGAGGTGGCCAAGTTTGCAGATGACACTAAACTTTTCCGGGTGGTGAAGACCAGCAGGGATTGTGAAGAGCTCCAGAAGGATCTCTCCAAACTGGGAGAATGGGCAGCAAAATGGCAGATGCGCTTCAATGTAAGTAAGTGCAAAGTGATGCACACTGGGGCAAGAAACCAAAATTTCACATATACGCTAATGGGTTCTGAGTTGTCTGTGACGGATCAAGAGAGAGATCTTGGGGTGCTGGTGGACAGGTCGATGAAAGTGTCGACCCAGTGTGCGGTGGCTGTGAAGAAGGCCAATTCCATGCTCGGGATCATTAAAAAAGGGATTGAGAATAAAACGGCCAATATCAATATGCCTTTGTACAAATCGATGGTAAGGCCACATGTGGAGTATTGTGTCCAGTTCTGGTCACCACACCTCAAAAAGGATATAGTTGAATTGGAAAAGGTGCAGAAAAGAGCGACCAGAATGATTCGTGGGCTGGAGCACCTCCCTTATGAGGAAAGGCTACAGCGTCTGGGGCTTTGCAGCCTAGAAAAAAGGTGCCTGAGGGGGGACATGATTGAGACGTATAAAATTATGCATGGGATGGAGAGAGTGGATAGAGGGAAATTCTTCTCCCTCTCGCACAACACCAGAACCAGGGGACATGCACTAAAATTGAGTGGAGGGAGAGTTAGAACAGACAAAAGAAAATATTTCTTTACCCAACGTGTAATTCATCTGTGGAACTCCTTGCCACAGGATATGGTGATGGCACCTAGCCTAGATGCCTTTAAAAGGGGTTTGGACAGATTCATGGAGGAAAAGACCATCACAGGTTACAAGCCATAAGCAACCTCCTGGTTTTAGAAGTGGGTTTTCTCTGTGCCAGGTGCAAGGGAGTGTCAACGGGAAACAGGTTATCTTGTTGTCTTGTGCTCCCTGAGGCATCTGGTGGGGCCACTGTGTGACAGGAAGCTGGACTAGATGGGCTTTTGGCCTGATCCAGCAGGGCTCTTCTTATGTTATGTTCTTACTGTCTTTCTTCCTGTCCCTCTTCTCCCAGCCTCTTGGGCTCGTCTTTGGGCATTTTCTTGCTATCTGCCATCAGGTGTTTGCCTCACCCTCCTTCTGATTTCCTTCCTGTTGATTCCTCTCTCTAGCTTGTGTCCACCTCCTCCTCCTCGACCTCTCCTGATCTTCTCCCTCCTCAGTCTGTCTTCCCAACTCGCCTTCCCCTCTCCATCTCCCTTTTCTTCCTCCTCTGTTGCCTCTCTGCCTCCTCTGTCCCCCGCCCTTTGATCACTTGCTTCTTCCTAACTGTGTCCCTCCTTCCTTGGAGGCGGACTGGAAATTCATGCCTTGGCCAGAGTCCCCCAATGCTTGGCAGTGATGTCATTGCTGGGTACCCAAGGTCAGGATTCACTCTGCTAGCCAGTGTTTCTTGGACCGGCAGGATGTCCCGGCGCTGCGGAACTCCACAGGGAAGGCAGGAGGGAATGAGACGCCATTTGGAGGGCGGTTTGAGTTCAGAGCATCCAAACTTCATATGCTTTAGCTTGTTCATGTATAATTGTATATTCTTGATTATCTTTACACTTGATTACTGTCCTCTTGGTGACTGGCAGCTGAATATGTGAGCTGAAAAGCAATGCCACAACCTCATATTTCAGTGTTCTTGTTTAATCAGGCTGGAAGCAAAAATGTAAGGTTCTCTGTGCCCTGTAGAGTTAACCTTGCCTCATTCCAGTCTGAAGTGTGTACTTGTTATTGCAAGTAGCGTGTACTCAAGAGAACTGTGTAAAGGCTACAGGTGAATTAAACTAAATGGCATTTGGTAAGAACACTGGGGAAAGAAAATTCAAAATTGTAGTATGTCCGAAATAATAATTACATCTTCATTCAAAAATCCTGCACTCTTTCCTACTTGGCAGCTTTGAGATATCTCAAAAAGCGGCAGGGCAGCTGTCTCCAGGTATCTGTGGGCTTCAGGTATTTGTGGGAAGCTTCCTGTTTAACATTTGGGAGCCTCTCTAGTATGCTGGCTGCTTGCCTTCTCTGTGCTATAAGCCAGCATGCTTATTGCATTTTGTTTAAGGAAGAGACATGCTTGCTTGGCACCAGCACTAAACATAACTAAGGAATGGGCGTGGGAGCCCCCGAGAACCACGGATATGTGAATCCATTGGTAGTGGATCCGTGGATCCGCTCCCCCGTATTCATATTGCAGCATTTACAAGAGAATCACAATTATAATGCAATGCTATGGTCACACATGCTCACTCATACAACTAGGCCTTAAGCATGATAAGAAAAGCCCTGCTTGATTGGGCCAAAGGCCCATCTAGTCCAGCATTCTGCCTCTGAAAAGCCCACAAGCAGGAGAGAAAGGCATTCCTTTGCTCCATGACTACTCCCTTTCAACTGGTAATTCAGAGGCACGCTACTGCTCAACCTGGAGGTAGTGCATAGTCATAATTTCTAATAGCCATTTGATAGAACTGTCCTCTATGAATTGGTCCAATCCCCCTTTAAAGCCATCTGAGCCATCTTGTGGCAATGAATTCCACAGACTAGTCATGCATGGTGTGAAGAAATGCATTATTTTTGCCTGCTGTAAATCTCCAGCCAATCAGGTTCAATGAATGACCCCTGGTTCTAGTATTGAGAGAGGGAGAAAAGCTGCTCTCTACCCACTCTCTCCACACCGTATATAATTTTAAGTCTGAATCATATAGGTCTGTGTCTCTTCCTCACTGCCACCTGAACTACTGCTGCCCACCGTGCGCCTCGGCTAGAAGTGGAGGGTGTGCACTGAACAACGGGATGCTTGGAAGTGCTGGAAGGAGGAGCCTTGTGTGTTCAGCGCTAGCTAGAAATGGAAGAAGAGGAAGGATGAGCAATCACAGCTCAGTGCATATAAGGGGACCCTGGGGGATGGACATGTCACGCCAGCTGGGAAAGAGATGCTCCTCAGGGTGAGAGTTTGTGGCCCCTAGTTAGAAACTATCCATCTTTCTCTTTCAACTAATCTAGTAAAAGAGAACACAAGAGATAGATCTGTGACTGAAGTGATATACATACATTAGTTTCCTTCTTCAACAGGATTCTCCCAGGGTAAAGGTAAAGGTGACCCCTGACAATTAAGTCCAGTCGTGTCCAACTCTAGGGTGTGGTGCTCATCTCCATTTCAAAGCCGAAGAGCTAGCGTTGTCCGAAGACGCCTCCGTGGTCATGTGGCCGGCATGACTCTCCTTGCCGCAGCACGTAGCATGCGGCTGGAACACGGAGCGCTGTTAACCTTCCCGCAAGCGGTACCTATTTATCTACTCACATTAACATGCTTTGGAACTGCTAGGTTGGCAGGAGCTGGCCAAGCAACGAGAGCTCACCCCGTCGCGGATTCGAACTGCCGACCTTTCGATGGACAGCTCATGGTTCAGCAGTTTAACCCACTGCGCCACCCGTAACTCAGAACAAATAGAGTTACAGAAAAATAAAAAAATCCAAAGTTGCTTGTGTGGCAGCTTTTCTTCCAATAGCCAGTAAATAATTCATTTTGAAAGGAGCAGGTTTTCCTGCTTTCTTGTAAGCGTAAATAAAGGGTTGGTATAATCATACCAGCAGTGTCCCATATTTTTTTAAGCACCCTTTAATATCGAGTCTTTTAACATAACCTTTCATGCAGCAATAATTCAATTAAGCAGCATCTCCTTGTCATGCCTGAGACACCTTCAGCATAACAATATTGAGAGAGCGAGAGTGAGAGCGTAGTGGATAGAACATTGAAGCTGAATGAGGGCAACCTGAGTGCACCATCTTCCTCCACCACGAAGCTCATTGGCTGGCAAAGGGCAACCACATTAGTTCTCAACCTAGTGATGCTTTTGTGAACGTAAAGTAAGATAATCCCACATATGCCAGTCTAAGTGGTTTTAGAGGAAAGGCAGGATGAGTTTGATACGTTATAGTCCGATTGTTTTCCATCACTATAACTTCACAATAGGATTTCAGAGCCTTTCCTCTGTACCAAATTGCCAGGTTATGCCCTTGAGTGGCACTTTTGTTTAGAGAGGGGAGATGGGGGGGGGGGGAACTCTGCTTCCAGGAGCCCAGGTGAATCAATCAAGTAAAACAAACAATTGCATAACTTGCACCCCCACCACACATGATCATCTCCCCTGCCTTCCAGTCTAACCAAACAAATATTGTTGCCTTGCCTAACGGGTATGAAACCTTTATTTACATTGGGATTAGTGGTTCACCTGCCTTTTTTCATTAAAAAAATAAACATCTTCTACTTGTCACAACTTTATTATTTATAAAGTGCCAACATTTCTAATACAAAAATTAGAGATGAGATGGCCCAGGTGCTTACAACCCAGCACCACATCCCTCCCAGTAGCTGTTTCCTGCGTCACCCTTGTGTTTCTTTTTAGATTGAGCACCATGTGAGGGCAGGGACCAGCTTCTCATTCCTTTTGCTGCGTAAACTGCTGCAATAACTGTTCTTGTTGAAAAAGTGATACATAATTATTCAAAATAATATTTTAACATCCGTGGTCCATGACACTGGACTGCGAACCTCGCATGTTGCCAAAGAGAGGTCAGGGCTGATCATTTTAAAGTTAAACTGCACCAGTCACCTGTTTGGCGGATTAAATTCAGACTACCCACCACTGTTTAATCTACTGAGCAGCAAGGCATATGCAAATGTATGTACCCAGCATCACAGAGCATGCTCTTGATGTGTGAGACTGTCTCTGAATCTGTATCCTAACATATTTGTAACCACTGGATTTGGTAATGCCCAGTTTTCTTCTTCATCATCATCATCATCATCAACAACAACCTTTATTATTTATTTATTTATTTATTTATTTATTTTTCACATTTTTATACCGCCCTTCCTCCAAGGAGCTCAGAGTGGTGTGCATAGTTCCTCCCCTCCTTTTGTCCTCACAACAACCCTGTGAGGTAGATGGGGCTGAGAGATAGTGACTGGCCCAAGGTCACCCAGGAAGCTTCGTGGCTGAGCGGGGATTTGAACCTGGATCTTCCAGGTCTATGTCCGACTCCCAAACCACTACACCATCCTGGCATAAACAAATAACAAACAACAATATGACTACATATGACCATATGCCCAGTTTTAAAAATACTCGGCGTGCAATCCCGACTAAGCTGCTGGAGCAAGCGAACACCCGGGCTGCTGCTGGAGGAGGTAAGTCTGGATCCGGTGTGAGAGGTTCGACGGGCAAGGGTGGGGGGCTATTGACCTAGCCGGCCCGGGAGGGGGTAGGGAATGGCTCCCGCCATATCCCCATCCCCACCAGGTCAGCTAGGTACCTATTTAGCTGGCGGAAATCCGAGGTGGCCTATCCCCTTCCCCGAATAGACCTCCGGCCTGCTGGTCGACAGGCAGCCTGGGCACAGGATCCAGCGGGTGGCCCTGGGCCACTGGCCAGATAAGGATTGCACCACCCAACAAATGAGAGGTTTATTTTGTCTTTCCTGTTCTTTCACTGCTTCCCTATATGATACAACATTACAACTGTCGGATCTTCCCAAACAATTCTTTGCTTTCCCTTCAACGAATTTACCAACCGTTCTTCTAAATATATTTCTGAAATGACAGATAAACCTCTTTTCCTTTGTTATCCATAATGCACTTTTCAACAAGATAACGGCGCAATCTTACTCCAAATTATACCAGTATTCAAAACGACCCAATCTAAAGTTCTTGCAAGCATACACATTTAAAAGCAAGGTATTTAGTAAGCATAGGTAGTTTCGAACAGCAAAAAGAAAAGCCCTCTTCTTGACTAGCAAATAAGGAAAAAATATAATTGAAATGTATACTGTAATTAAAATGTTGACTGTCAGTTTCTGAATCTGCATTGGATAAAATGTGAGAGCTTGAATGAGATCTTTTCTTGGGCATCAACAATGAATTTAAACACGCTCACAAGAAAAATTCCCTCCTTGTTGCCTTCAGGCTGTTCTTCACTATGCTCAACATGCATTACCAGATACAGCAATCTACATCGGACATAGGTGAAAATCACTGGATGCCGTTTTATAAGCCTAGTAACACAAGGTGGATTCTTGGGCAGCTGCCAGGCCTGCTGATGCTGACCTGCCCCGTCACACCCCAACCAGAGATAACTGAGCATGTTGCGCCCCAAAATGTAGAAACAGCCCTGCTGTGCTGGCGCTATGTAGTCCATAAGGTAGGAGAGAGCAGGCAGCAGTAGTACTCATGTACAGGTATGCTGCAGCATTTTACACTGTGTATGCTGGCATGGGCAACAGGTGGACTGTATGCCTGGCTTCCTCCACAGTTGCAGCAGCTGTCACCTGCCCAGCTAAATGAAGCTGCTGAAACGTTTCCCTAGAAGAAGAGAACTGTGCTGTCCTGTCTGAAGCAACAGCAGAGTTAGGTGGGGGAGGGATAGCGTCCACTCCTGTCTCTCGACCCAGGGCTGCCATGTGTATGTGCAAGAAGTGCAAGAAAGATTTGCGTGCAGAGAAAATGATGCTTCTTCCTTCCCCTTTCCTCTATTTCCCTTCTGTAACCTGCCATTGTTTTAGTTCATTTTTCCCCCCACATTTTTATACCACCCTTCCTCCAAGGAGCTCAGAGTGGTGTACATATTTCCTCCCCTCCTTTTTGTCCTCACAACAACCCTGTGAGGTAGGTGGGGCTGAGAGATAGTGACTGGCCCAAGGTCACCCAGGAAACTTTGTGGCTGAGCGGGGATTTGAACCTGGATCTTCTAGGTCTAAGTCCGACTCCCAAACCACTACACCATCCTGCCCCTTTTCAACATTTGATCTTTTTTTCTCCTTCTTGCCAATCCAATACATTTGATAGAAAGTACACCCCACTTGATTTTAATGGGATTTACTTCTAATGAAACATACTCAGGATTATGCAGCTAGATACCCATTTCTCCGTTCAGTTCTCTTCCTGTTTGTCGTTTTATGGCTTATGTCACGGCTCTGCCCCACTGTCTTTTAATGATCAGCCTTCTTTAGTCTCTTCCTCCTTGCAACTCTCCTTTGGCAATTCACACCAACAGTGATTGTGCTATGAAAACTGTGTTATCACCAATTACTGCTGTTGTGCATTGTAATGTCATCTGCTAACAATTTACAGATGAAAAATAGAGAGAAGTTTGTAATACCCCTGCTTTCATGCTTGATTTCCAACTCTCCCTGCTCCCCTAGTCCTGTACAAACGGCTCAGGGCTCTACTGAACATGCTGTATTCATTTACTTCTGAGTAAACAGGCACACAATTGGAATGTAATTGATAGTAGGGTTGAGCACTGACCTTGAAGACCAGTCTTCCTTTAAAACGGGCGGGGAACCTTTTCCCTGGCGAGGGCCATTTTAAATATTAGAAATTTGCTTGAGGGCCGGCCGTAAGGCCAGGCGCTATTTTTATTTATTTAATTATTTTTTGCCACCGCCCCCCATCGGCCTCCGGAGGCTCCGCGCTCACCGTCCGAAGCCGCCGCCGGGTCCGCGCGTCACCTCCAGCGTACCATGCCGATGAGGGTAAGAGGGCAAGAGCTTGCCCTCATCGGCATGGTACGCATGTGCGAAATGGCCAACGGCCTGGTGAGAAGGGGTCGAGGCGGTGGCCGGGGAGGACATGCAAAGGCCCTCTCCCGGCCTCCGGAGGTGATGCGTGGACCTGGCGGAGCCTCAAGGGGCCGGTTGGGCGGCCTCCCAGCAATCTCTCCGGGGGCCGGACCGGATGGCCTCGGAGGCCTGATCCGGCCCTGGGGCCGGGGGTTCCCCACCGCTGCTTTAAAAGAAATCACACCACTTAAAGGCGGATCCATATTGCATGCGGCTCGAGGCGTTGCATCCAGCCGAGTTCGTGTGCGTCCTGTGTGGTGCTGTTTGCGCGTGACGGTGTTAGCCCGCCAGCTGGTCGCGTCCCATCCCATCTCAAGTGGAGTCCGAGGCGACTTTTGGCATGTTGGACGCTCCTGGAACATGCCGGAACGTGACCAGCGTGAATGTGTGTGGTGTGGATCCGCCTTTAGTCATGCTCTAGACTAGAGCAGTGTTCAACTTCAAGCATGTTACTATGGCTTGGCCTACAGGGTTATTTTGAGGTAACATGGTGCAATTTGATGCATGACATTCTGCTGAGTGGCTTGAAATCAAATTGGTGACAGGTACATATTTTACCTATATCACTTGCAGTATTTGTTTGTATATTTGTCCTCCCCCCCCCCCCCCGAAGAATTCTCCTCTCCCCACTGGGAAGATAATTAATTTGGCTTATTTGATCTTTAAATCTTCCTAGACTTGACTTCTTTAGTACAACAAGGAACTGGGGGGGGGGAATAGTTCAAAAAACAGAAATATAAGCAATCATTACTTCAGAGAGGTTGCCCATGTCAATCTGCTGTAGAAACACAAAAAATGTCCAGACTTATTGTGGTGGTGCTGACCTGAAAGTCACCATAGTTGAACAAAAAGAGTGTTTGGTTGTGAGTGCATTCATCGGGCACTTCATATGTCTGACAAAATGAACGTCAGCCCTCAAGAGCTTATGCCACCCTAACGGTGCAATCCTGCGCAAGTCCAGGGCGGCGGAATAAGTGTTCTGCCACCCTAAGCTGTTGCAAACGTGCCGTAAGGCATGTTTGCGACTACTCGAGAGCAGGGAAGGCTGGCGCAAGGCCAGGTAAGGATCCAGCTATTGGGGGGGGGAAGGAGGGTGGCCATAGGCCCAGCCGGCAGCTAAATTTACAGCTCGTCCAGGCCGTATGATTGGTCATTTGTCACACTTTCCTTACGATTTTAATACAAAGTATTCCTGCTTTAAAGTAGGCTTGAAGCTTTCTCTGTGTATGGACGCCTCATGGAAGCATTTTTCACCTGTCTTTGTGTGTTGTGTTTGCAAAATGTTTGGGCTAGACTAGTAATTGAAGTTTGTATTCTGCAAATATAGATGGGCATTCCTTATGGCTACTGAAGATACCCTCTCTAGGCTGATTCATATGTTAAAGAGGCAAAAGAATTCCTACAATCCAACATGTCCGTATGTGGTGTTGCTTGCTTTGCACTAGACTGCTTCCTCTGTCAGAAGGAAAACATGACACCCTTGGCTTTGACTGTAGGAAGTGAAACTGCCCCATTTTCAGACTGTTTTAATAACCAGGATGCTTTAGACTGGGTCCATGGTGTGTACCCAGTTTCAATTTTCTGGGGAATGTTGAAGTCTCTTAACATTTTGCGATACACTTCATATCTTTCATTTTGTGAAAGAGATGTACAAATATTCTATTTTTTTAATAAACTTGATGTGAGCAAATCCACCTCAGTTACTTACATTTGAGATATATTGTTTGGTATTTGAAAAGAACTGAAATAATTTGGTTCTATTAATTCTTCAGTATCCTAATACCAGGTATGCTAACATAAATGTTTGAGCACTCTTGATTTGCACAATTAAGAACTTCTGCTTTTATCACAACTCTTGGGGCTGCTGCATAAATGGCATCTTCTCTATACCAAGAATTGCCATGTAAGAAACAGCAGCTCAGTGCATATAACGAGCATATGGGAGGTGGACTTATGAAGATGAAAGTATCCGAGTCATAATTCTTTTCGTGAGGGAAAATGGATTCCTTTGTGCTGGGGCAGATAATGACTGGAAAATTACCTTGTTGTGTCTCTTATTTTATCATACTTGCCTGGAGGGTATATTTGTATCAATAACTCTCTAGTTATTTTCATTTTGATCTAAAACCAGTAAAAGATTAAACAAATAATGCTGCTGCTTCTTTTTTTAAAAGCATATTATCACTCTTCCCACTCCCACAAGATATTAAATGTGAATTTATATTATTGTAACAACAGATGTATGCAAATTTAGCAAAGGGCAAGCTGCCACCCAAGGATCAAGAACACTGATTTATTATGCTGGCCTAAGGAGTCACAGAAGTGCTGTAAGGCTCCTCAGGAGCCGCAAAGGCCAGAACTGCGCACTCCGCCTTCGCCCAAGACCTGTGCCGGCCTACCCATGTAAGTCCCATGTAAGTCTATGTAAGGCCAACCCATTTGTAAGACAAATGTCCCCTTCCCCTGAAGTGAGCCCGGGCCATGCCAGTGCAGTCCGCAGCCCGACTAGGATGCAGCAGCGGCCCTTTAGGCCAGCTGCCGCATCTTAAGCAGGATCGGGCCGACTGTAATGTTAAGTAAAGTTAAAGCTCATCTATAATTTGCACCACTGGGGCAGCTGGGGCTCTACTTGAGGTAAAGGGATGAATGTCCCTTTTCCCCCGATGAGGCCTTTGGCTCCGCCGGTTCCAACCTGCACAAGATGCGGTGGGTGCCTTATTTGCGCCGCTGCGTCCTGCTAGACAGGATTGGGCTGCCCATTTTTTAAAAATGTAATTGTTTTTCTGTATTGCTGGAAACATGGATTTCTGACATTGAAACTAGCTTCCCTTTAAACTGTTGCATCAACTACATCTGGGGGTCTTAAACTTTGTCACTGCACCCCCCCAATAACACAAATAAGGTTATGCGACACCCCCATATTACAGCTAGTTGCAACCTGCACTTTGAGAACTCTTGGAGCAAGACATTTGGTCCATCTAGCTCAATATTGCCTAGCAGCAGCTTTCTGAGGTTTCAGGCAAAACCTGGTGATTCCAGGGGTTGAAACTAGTTCTTCAGAGCTTTGTTATCCCCTTCCATGGGGTTGTGACCCACACTTTGAGAAACCCAAAATTATGGGAAGCTCAGTGAACTTTAAATTTACATTTGGTTTTTCATACTGGTTCTCAAGAGACACTGTGCATTTGGGGCTAAAGCTCTGTTTAATTTCTGGTGTCATTTCTGTGTTGTTATCTCAACTCTCCAGTTAGGAGATTTTATTTGCTTCAGGAATAGAAGTGATAATACAAATGCAATCTCATCAGAACTATCTAACTACTGTCATCTCTCTTGTATCTCAGTGGAATTCCAGCTGCGTGCAATCAGCTACTCTCCATTGAGGAAATAATACATTACGTCTATATAGCTTACTCATATGCTTTTTTTTAAAAAAAATTGGTATGTGTTTCGTGAGCATTGTTCAGTCTTTAGTATAATAATGAAACAAAGCACTAAAGATATTCACCTATGGCTGGCTGTCCAATTTAAGAGATTTAAATCACAATTTTAATGTAGTAATATCCACGGAGAGGGACCATAGCACAGTCATAGAGCATCTGTTTTGCATGCAGAAGGTTCCAGGTTCAATCCCTGGCATCTCCAGGTAGGGTTGGGAAAGACCCTTATCCGCAGCCTTGAAGAGCTGCTGCCGGTCAGTGTCAATTGAACCGAGTGTCAATTGGACCAGTGATCTGACGGTATAAGGCAGTTTCCTAGGCAAATCCTAAGGGCACTGGAAAGTTGAATAGGATGTGACAGTCCCTGTGACAGACAAGCCATCCTGACACAGACAGCCCCACAAGGTTAAAACCCACCACCTTGCCCCATGCTGTAGTTTGCTCCGGATTGACCCACTGTGACTGGTTAGATTGAACAACCATGTTTGAAAGTCAACCTGTTTGACATCACTTCTGGTTTGGCCCCTGCTACCCACTGTCTCTTGTCTGTATTTCTGACTTGTGCACATTTTTCTATGGCAATGAAATGTAATGTGCACAAAACATGTACATTGTGTTAGTGTTGACTGGCATGTTGATAGGGAGCTCACATTCTTTTTGACCTTTTCTTGGAGTGAATTTATATTACTGGGTCAATAACTGTTGTTGAGTATCCTGTAACAAGATGTGTTCATGCTGTTTCCTTGCTATCTGTACAAGACATGCACAGAGCTCTAATCTGCAGCCACAATTTCTTTCAAAAATAGTAGACCTCCCAGGTTTCCATCTGAATGCCTCTGTGTAATCTATTCATTATTCACAGAGGTCACACTATCCCTTGCATTTGAATGCTGGTGAATAGTTGCACCCTGTCAGTGCATAAAGTCCAGGAAGAGCTGCGCCCATCAGTCAGTGTAATTCTGCATACGAGCACATTGCATCCCTAAATCTTCTGGTGTTGCTCCCCAGAACCTGCTTGTTGTTGCCTGTCCCTGTTTTGAATTTGATCTCCATGCAAGGCAAGAATGCCATGGCTAGAAGCAGCGGCTTCATATTAATTACGGAATGATTTCATCTCTGTGTCTTGCAGCGCAGCTTTTTGGAAAGGGTGTAAAAACACCCTCCTTTTGGTTGGTTTTTGGTGTAGCTGGTGAGTCTTGTTTGGTTTGGGGAAACATTTTTTCAGTTTTTTTTGTGTGTGAGTTAGCATGGATTTTATTTTTATCTTGATTTTGATTTTGTCTTTTTCCCCCTCTGTATAAGCTTGAGTGTGGAAAAGCTGACTATTAAGTGATTAAATAATACCACTGTGCCAGTCACCTTGTGCCTAACATATGTGTTTGTCAATTACATTACCTTCAGTGGCGTTACTGGTGGGGGTGCAGCACTGTAAGTGGTGCAAGGCGCTGCACCACGCCTTGCTAACCAGTGCAATGTGACCCCTCCCACTCACCCTTGAGCCATTCCGGCCGCGAAAGTTGCCTTTGCCGCCGGAATGGCTCCAGGGACAAGTGGGAAGGGCCATGTTACACTGGTTTGCAAGGTGTAGTATAACGCCTTGCACCACTTACAGTGCTGCACCCCTTCCAGCAATGCCACTGATTACATTACAATGGAAAAATGTGCTTAAGGCAGAAATGCCATTACTGTGTTCAGGAAAATAGAATGAACCTTTCAAAGGAGGGCAATTCAGGTTTATGTGTGAAGTGCGTCACTATTCTTAAGTCTACAGTTAGCAGAGGACAATTATAGTGACGACAATGACTGATGTGGAAATTCATGAGATGAATTTGTGTAATGTATCAGAGGATGATGATAGAGAACAAAAATACCCATGATGAACAAATTCAATATGACACTTCCCATTAGTAGTGTCAGTATAAGCTTTTGATACTTCATTTTCATTGTTTCTGGTGTTTCATTACTCATTTGTGAAACAAGATGTCCATATTGCAACTAAACATGGGCAGTCTTTACTGATGATTCTTGCTTTGGTTCCAAAAGTGCATTTTCCAGAATCCAGAGAAATGTACAAGATTGCATGAAGCACGGTAACTTAGAGTTCTATGCACTCTCCTTTTCTTTAACACAAGGAACAGCTGTCTGAAGTAATAGTGTTTCCTGAGAATGGGAACACTTGATAGATGATGTTCATGACAGAACCTTGTTATTGGTTCAGGAGCCGGGCTACTTTACTGCTCTTAAAATAAGAAAAAAGGGAAGTGAGGGGGGTTGTGCTTCTTAGTTTGCCAGTAGTTAGGACTTTCTGACACTTTTTGACCGTGGATGCGTTACGCAAGTTGAGTCTTCAATTTCTTTAAGCCCTTTAGAGGCAATAACCACTAATGAACAGCTTTTTTGAGCAGAGGAATACGCTGGAGGATTTCTGTTCGTAGAAAAAGAACTGGAAGCCCCTTTTACTTTGACAAAGGGCAGTTTATAATACAGTATTAGTCAACTATTTGCCTAGTTAGTATATTGTGAAATGTGCATTCGTGAAATATGCTGCTGACTCTTTGGTATTCCAAAATCTTAATACAGCTCTAAAATTGCAAGACCCCTTAGGTTTATTTACTGAGTGGATTAGAGATATCAATTTAAAGGAGATATCCACGTTTCTCTTGCATTTGGAGGTTTAGGAAGTAGTTCTGAGCACTGTATTATAAGCAGTGTCTACGCTGTTCTCTTCCCTCTCTTCCATGGATGCGTTACGCAAAGTTCTGAGTCACTCGTCAGTCCTGAACTTGCAACTGGATTTAGCTTCTGCTGTGAGTCATCAGGAATCTGATGTAGGTAAGGATAGTATTGTTGACAGGTTTGGCTTAAAAAAAATCATGCAGGAATAGTCTCAGGAAGTTTGGGCATCTAGTCCAGCACCTTGTTTCTACTGGTTGTCAGCTAGTTGCGTCTGAGAAAGATGTAGAGGCAAATGCCTTTCTCCCCGTTGTATGCTATCCATTGACTGGTATTCATTGGCATACTGTCTCTGAACCTGGAAGGTCTGTTTAACTACAAATAGGCATTGAAGAACTTGTCCTTCATGAGTTTGTCTAATCCCCTTTTAAAACCATCAAAGCCAGCGGCCATCACCCCACTTTGTGCAATGAATTAATTATTTTATGTTGATTGTTAATATATTTATTAAAATTAATACACACTTGATTTATATTATATGCACCCTGACATCATCTAAAGGGTCTCTCTTGTTTGTGCCACCCTTAACAGAGGTTAGGGGGCAGCGGCAAGAAAGAGGGCCTTTTCTGTGGTGGCTCCTCAAGTATGCAATTTGTTTTGAAAACAGAGCCCTCCCTAGAAGTCTTTTGGCAGAGCATGAAGATTTTGCTCTTTTGGGTGGACATTTGACCATGCTGTTATGCGACCATTTTATGGTTATTGGTATGTTTTTTGCGAGGCTACTTTGATTGTTGTTTCATCCAGTGTTACTACTGTTTTTATGCTACGTTTTATGTTGTTTTGGGATGATGCTTTCTTATTTCTTACATTATGACCTCAGTAGATAGCCAAAATGCGTTTTGACAGAGGAGTCTCTGGAGACCAAAGTTCAAAGGTGAAGCATTGATGGCTAAAGTTGAGTAGGTAGCTACAGGGCATAACTAAGTGGGTGCTGAAAATTATTAATTGAGGAATGTATCTTTTTAGAAGAATTGTGATAAAATGGTGGGAGGAGGGGAAGGAATCTTTGTTCTCACTTCCATAGGCTCTCCAAATGTCATACAGCTGACTTTTTCTGAATGTTAAATAGCCTGGAACATGCAGGCCAGCTCTTCTGAAAACCAATGAGTTCTGTCTAAACGAGAAAAAAAAACCCTCTCATCCATCTAGCTTGATATTACTGGAGAACTCTGGGCACAGTGAAATCAGTTCTTTTTCATTATTACCCATTTGCAGAGTAATTCATACTATAACCACCATAAAAGGATTTTAATAGCATATACATATTACAGTCAACATTGCATCTATGTTGTTTTCATATGGATTGATTTTCATTGGAATAATAGTTTATGGTAGGCAGTACACTCTGAGGAAGCTGTTAGCCAACATGTCGCTTCCACTGAACTTTCCTAACAGAGAAGTTTTGTGTCCATTTTATCATAACATCATTGCCTTCCTAGGATATTTCCTATACACCTGTTATTGCCTGCATAATTCACAATGTGATCAAAGAGGGCACAGATCCTGCACTGAAGTGATCCCAAATTCTCTCCCCTCTGCTCCCCACACATGCAGCGACAAACACTGTAGCTAGGGAGAGAGTCTCTCTCTGATTGGCAATGCTGGGCATCCAGCATTCTCAATCACAGGGAGAATCTCTTTCTGGGTACAGTGTTTGTCACTATGGACAAATGCTGTATGCATGGGGGGTGTCAGGGTCCAGAGAGTGTCTGCCAGTGAACACACACTGATCTAGGGCAGTAGTTCCAGTGGTTAGCATGGTGACTCCCTTCCTGTTCCCCTCTCTTCCCCATTTGGACACGCAGCTTACTGAAGAAAAGCCTTGGTAGATTGGATCCACTGCCACCAGCCCAGGAGATCAGGCTAGCCAGAGGGGCTCCCTGGGCAGAACCTCCTTCCTAGAACAATACTGAACCTCAGGGGTCTCTATCAAAATCACTCTCACAGTAGTGCCTGCAGAGTGAGAAGACGTGACAATCCACTGAATTTCCCAGAACTAGGAATCAGGCAGACTCGAGGTTACTATAAAAAGTTTATTAAAAGTCTAATAAAAGAGAAAGGGGGGGGGTAACAAAATCAATGAACAAGAAAAAAAATAAAGAGCATTGAATCTGGCAAAACAGGGCTTTTACACTGCAATCATACAAGCAGCCAGCAGATGGCACTGAATCACTACGGAATATCATGCATACATTGTAACTCAGAGCTAACTTGCCAGAAGTTTTGAATGAGCTTGTAAGTCACATTATAGTCAACGGGACTTACTCCCAGGTAAGTGTGGATAGAATTGCAGCCAAAATCTTAAGTTTTGGACATTTTATTGGACAGTCCCAATAGGATCAGGGAATTTACCTGCAAGAGATTCTTATCCTTTATCGCCATTAAATTTAACTAGCTATCTTCTTTTGTGTGTCTGTTCACAGACGCGCACACACATGAAACACATCATTATCTCACCCCTATTTTTGTCAGCCAAACGAAGGGCAATCTCATGCCCTCTGTGTCTTTGCATGGTCCTTGGATGCAGGGAAACTTTCATGTTTGCCCTACTAGTCTAGACCTTGTTTTGTCAGTCTCAATGGATTATAAAATCCTACGTTACCAATGTCTGAATGATTTTTCAAACATCAAGCACAACTTTTGTACAAAATATATAATAGCTACATAGCTGAATCCTGTGTTGCGAGTTAACAGGCTGAAGACAAAACTGAAGCCCTATACAGACGTTATCATCTGTGTGATTAATACCACATGGTTGTGAAGAGGTGTCCGAAGGAGTGCCAGTAAGTCCCATCCTTACGCCAACATGCTTCTGAAACCTAGACCCCCATCATAAAATCACCATTAAATCTCAGGTTTATAGCATTAGCAGAGAGAAAATATCCCCAGTTTTAAGAATGTGGGGACCCGTTGACTATAATGGGACTTACTTCTGAGTAGACAAGCATAGGATTGGGTAGTTTGTCTTTCGTTTGAAACCTCGTCACATTTTGATTAATTTGTGGGAGTTTTTAAAATGCGTTCTTAAAACTGGTGATATTTTCTCTGCTAATGCTATAAACCTGAGGTTTACAACATGCACAAGTTTGTCTAGTGAGTGGCATGCCTTGTAAATGCAGGGCAATGGAGCAGAAATGTGAAACATCAGACTCACAACATCAAACTACTCAGATATTTTAGGCCCACACCTCTATTACTTATTCATAAAGGGTTTATATATAGGTTTGCAGGTCTGCAAGCAGTGCTGATGCCATCAATTAAAAAAAAAAAGCCTTGAGATGTGCCTGCATGATTTAGTTGAGAGAGACTAGGCTTATAGGTCACACCTTAATTTACTAAAATTCCCATTTGAAGTCACACTTGTGTTTTGAAAATTAAACAGTGATGTAAAATAAAATCAGTATAACCATAGATAAAATTTTATTTTCTTGAGACTAAAGACTGCAGTTTCAAGAAGCACAAATAAAGTGTGGCTTGTCATGAACTCAGTCTGATTAGGTCCCTCGTGGGTTATTTCAGTCATGTTTTTGTTGCTCATTTTCCCCAAATCCCTGAGTGGTAGTTCCAACTTGGGTTATATTTGCACCAGAGAAACTTGTTTAAACTACATTCAAGAATTCAAAGGACCTAATTGTTTAAATTACGTGCACCTGCATTCTCCCCCCCCCCCCCCCCCCGGTTGAATTTGCACTGAGTGGAGAAGAAGGAAAAGTAACTGAAAATTATATGGCTTACACTGAGCTCGAACATGCAACTTGAATGTATATTTTTAGGGCTTCCTCTGAGAGGCGCCTGCAAGAGAGCGTGTGTCTAGCTGTGAATTGCTGGTAACTGGAAAAGACAAATGTTATATATGCGGAAGAATGACGACACTTTTACACTGTGATTCTGTTTCAAAAATTCACTGCCAAAGTGTGTTAAAACTCTTTGAGTGTATAAGAGAGTTCCAAACTGACTCTTCAAAGAGAATTAAGCATTTATTTCAGTAGCAATGTATGAATCATTATGCATGTCGTTGAGAGGGAAAGTGGGAAAGAAAGGGGTGTTGCAAGCTTTTGACTTTGACAACTTTTCCAGACTCAAATACTGGATTTTTGCCATATTTCCAATATTCCTTCAATCATTTGTACACTTCTTCCCAAAGCCTTCCTCTGTTACATGGGAGGCCACCAGGTTGTTGTACTGCTCCCTCCCTGTACACGTGGCAGTGGAGAATCAGTGGGCCTGTACAATCACTACATTTTCTTCTAGACCAGCATTCGCCAACAATCTTGACCTTGGGGACCACTCAAGCACAATTTTGAATCCTGTGGACCACTGTCTTTGTTCTTCTGGCTGTTTTGCCGGGTGTAAGCCCGGTTGAAATTTTTGCAATTAATTAATTAATTTTGCCACGAAGAGCGACACCCAGTAGGAGGGGGGAGTCGCGTGACCCAGAGGAGCGATTTAAGCATGTATATAACAAGAACACACAGCGGTTTGGATTTAAAAGAAAAGTAAGGAATTTTTTTTTTAAAAAACCACTGTTTTCTTACCTTTTTTTAATCCAAACTGCTATGTGTTCCTGTTGAATACATGCTTAAATCATGCTCCGGAAGGCTCCTCCGGGTCGTGCGACTCCTCCGTCCCTTTCCCAAGATCGCAGCAGAATCATGCTTTGCAAACCATTCTGGGGCGATCTTGGGAGGGGGAGTTGCGCAATCTGGAGGAGCATTCCAGAGCACGATTTAAGCATGTAGTCAACAGGAACACACAGCGGTTTGAATTTAAAAGGTAAGAAAAAAAAATTACCCCCCCCCCCCCGCCACTGTTTTCTTACCTTTAAAATCCAAACTGCTGTGTGTTCCTAAAATAGCCAGAATGCTATGGAGCACCACAATTTTCTTGAAGACCACCGACTGACGACAGCTGTTCTAGACCTCCTGGCATGATGAGATCAAAAGTGGGGTGTGTTCATGTGTTTCCTCTCCACTCCCCCCCCCCGGGCTCAAGAAGATAATGACTATTGTGATATATTGTGGGATTTGCTGGTGTAGTCCTGCTTATGCATGATGGGGTGTGTGTAAAAGAGCACAAGTCATTTGGAGACCCCCACCCCTGGTCTCTGTGTATACAAGTACTCTCTGTGTAGAGGGAGAGACTGTCTGAACAGGCCCAGCACTTCTAGCCTTTTGCAATTAATTTGCTGACAAGCTAGAATTCAATTTCCTACCGTGTTTGTCTACAGGTATAACCTGTAGAGAACAAGATAAGTACTTGTTCTGTTGGGTTGAAAGAGAGTGCACATACTGAAAAGGAAGTGTGAGGAACAGGGTTCAAATCTTGTTTGAGGAGAGAACCACAGATGGTACCTCTTCTTAATTTTGCTTAGGGAGGGGTTAGAGAAGCAGAAACATAGCTAATGTTTTAAATTTACCCTCTTGGGAAGTCTGTTTTTACATACTGAAATTTCTGTGAGTTTATTTGGAAACAATAAGAACAACAAAACTGAAAAACTGACTTGCCATCTGGATGATCAGCTACATCTAATGAATATTGCATGCCAGGTGGTTTAGGGAGACATTTTTTAATGTTTATTTTGTTCTGTATAGTATGGATGATAAACACATTCATCACACATCTAAGAGCTATAACACAGAGTGATTCAATCCAAATTATGTATGTAGTCTTTTTTAGTGGTATTCTTAAGTAGCAAGGGAGAAGGCAGCTGCCTGCTTGTTGTTTGTGCTACCTACTAGAGCGTAGCTGAGTCTGTGCTTTTTCATTTGATTTTCATTTCAGCTGATAGGCTCCATGAGGCTTGTGAGGGGAACTGGGTAACCTCGCATCGACTTTTAGATCCTCTTTTGAGTAAAAGATGAATAGGGAGCTTAACATTAGAAGTATTCCATAGTGAATGCACACACTATATATAGTTAATCTGGCAAAAGGCACAGATGGAGAGTTGGCCCCAGAAAGCAAGGATAAAAGCAAACTTAAGCCCAGAATTAATGCAGAATTCACTGCTAAGGAAGGGGATATCCAGTGTTTTTTTGTGCTTTAGCAGAGCTCAGCTCTGAAATGACGTCTTCAAGTGCCAAAGTCATGTTGAAAATTTCCACAAGGGCAGGCACTAGTAGCTACTTGTGATACCTACAAAGAAGCAGACATCAAAAGCAAGGCCAGCAAGGGGGTGGGTGGGGTGGGGTTGAAACATGGTGTCAGTAGCATATCTAATGTCGCTATCATTACTATAGTGCAGTGGTTCCCAAACCTTTTTGACTCGCGGCTCCCTTGACCTCCCTCGCCGTTAGCCGTGACTCCCCATTACAGTGCATGGAAGAAACAGGCACTCTTTACATGCTCAGAGGCACCCTTTCTTATATGTATGTGTATATGTATGTGTATATTCCCAAAACGAGCCCTAAAGTGGATTTTCCATGCTTATGCTGAGCAGCAGCTAAGCCAGGAGTGCGCAGGGTGGGGTTGGGATGCTGCCCTCCCTCCATTGGCAGGCCTGGGTAGAGGGCACTGATGTCATCTGTGTTAGTCCTGTTCATGGAAAGAGAAACATCAAAGCATGGGAGGGAAGCCTCAGTTGCACAAGAGAGAAAGAGAGAGAAAGCTAGCTCCTTTTGGTAGCATCTTTGCAAGATGAAAAACAGATTCTTATACTGCCTGGCAGTTTCCGGGGGGGGGGGGGTTGTCCCAGCAAATAGAGTGGGGAACTGACTTAGAGGTGGGTCAGAAAGGAAGAAGGAGAGAAATCCTAATAATTAATCAACCAAACTAAACATAGAAATCAAAGACTGTATGTAAAGTAGAACCTGCTCTGCACCATTTTCAATGGCAGTTCTTGCATTTGTTTTGTGTTTGCTTTACTAAAAACATTCAACAGAAAGAAAATACTTTACTTGCAAACCTGCAATGTCTCAGGATTTGGAGAGAAACGAGATGCTGTCTTTGCAGCTCCAGCTTGCAAAGCTTATCAGCTTATCAATGTTGTTAATCGTTCTTTAACATAAGATAAGAAAGGGCTTAGCTCCCGCTGTGGTTAAAAACAAGACGTGGAAACTGCCTACAAACCTGAAGTGTTTTTAAATTAACTTTGAGTGACCCGATGTGAAGAGGCAGCAGCTTTTCCCGATCTTTCTTTTTGCTCTCTCTCTCTCTCTCTCTCTCTTGCAAGCAAGAAAATGTGTTAATTACAAGATTAACGCGACGCCCCTGGCTGCTTTTGATGATGCACTTGGGAGTCGCGCCTCACACTTAGAGAACCTCTGCTATAGTGGTTCACAGTCACTTTATCAGCTGCGAGGCCCTTCTTCCCCAGGCGTCCCTTCCATTCTCTTCCATTGAATTTTTATCCGAGTCTCCAGCAGGAAGCACAAGTAGTTATTGATTCCCAAACACCTATACTATTGAAGTTTCTCCCCCACAAAAGCTGCACCTGCCTAGTTTAGAAGTAGCAGCTCTCTCATCATGAGTCCAAGTCACTGGATGTATGTCTATGGGAGGAGCTCACCATCTGGTCCTGTTGGCGAGTGATGGAGAGGGAGGAGAGGAAATAAGCTGGACTCTCTGTCTGTTTGTCTGTGTTCATGTCATGCACCATGGTTTGCTGCCTTGCCATCCTCCACATATACGAGGACTGGAACATGGCCATAGGGACAAGCTGTACTAATTCCAACTGTAATTTGAATGGCACAAAGGGAACACTGCTTCCTTCAGCACCTGCTAGGGATGCCTTGTATCCCTGACACTTCCCCCTTACTTATTACTTCAAAGGCTGCTGCAGCTCCTGAGTTCCTGTTGTGCACAAACACCAGCCTTTGTGATATTCACTTTGTATTATTCACATGTTCACTGGTCACTTTGTAATATTAGAAAGTGCAATGTCAGCTATTTTGCAGAACCTCCACTTTGTGCTTCCTCTGGTCTGGTTGGATTGACGTCCTCTGTGCAGTTACCACTTCTGTCTTGACAAGGTGCATTTCAAAACAAGAACTGTTAAACATTCCAGTGTTTCACTCTACTTCTGTTCCTGGCACCAACTGTTTGTGTTATGACCTGCTGCATTATTTGACCTCTATCACAGAGTATTTTTAATTGGAGACGGGTTCAAATTTCTGCTCAGCCATGGAGTTCACTGAGTGATGTTGAGCAGGTCACCTCGTCTTAACCTTGTGAGGATAAAATAGGGCAACTCTCTTGTATGCTGGCCTGGTGGAAAGATGGGATAACAGTGATGATAGGTGGTGCTTGTAATCATTTTCATCTCTGGAGTGAAATGCATCTGCAAATAGCTTGGAAAATTTAGCTCCTCTTTCCCCATTTATATTAACCTTGCATTTTGGGTGGCTATTCTATTTTACTTGGAGACAATAAAGGAAAATATTCTGCTTACAAACATTTAATTCAAACAGATGTGGGCCATGTTGTTTTCAATTCCAGTTTCTTTTGATTGGAATTATGATATGGCAGTATTTAAATTTGAAAGCATTCACTGGCATTGTCCAATGGTTTATTAGTATTCATGGTGTAAAAGGAAATTATTTTCAGGCTAAGAGAATTTTTAAAAAGATAATTGGTTATACCAACATTCTCATTAACCTAATTTGCATTAAATGTGCTTCTGTGAATGGTAGTTATTGCTTCTCTGTTTGACAAACTTGTGTTCAGCTGCCATCCTCGCACTGTTTGTTCAAGAGCATTCTTGACTACAGTACTTCAGTGATATGACTATAAGTGCTCTGAAGACTTGTGTCTTTATGTGTTTAAATTGCACATATCATAGGATCTGGTTTTATTTACTGTTTAATTCAGCCCTTTGGAATTGAAGGTGGGATGGGGATGAACACGGAAAAGAAGATGCATCTTCTATTATTAATTCCAGCCAACACCTGCCTGAAATAACCCACCATGGCTGCATGTTATAAAAACTCTATTTGAGAATATTTTGAAGAAATCCTTCTGCTGGATAAAAAAGGAAAATGTGGCAAACATAAACAGTGCAACAAAGAGATGCAGGACTTAGTCATCAAAATGAAGCACCTTTTAAATCTGGATATCTTTATGATTACAGCATTCAAGTACTATGCACTTTTATGTAGGAAATATCTAAATCACAATTTTGATTTAAATCAACTCATGCTGTGTATAAGATGCAACTGAAATTTGCCGTTTCTCTCACACAAGGTCTGTGGAATCTGAAAATATAGATAAAAGGAGAGAGGGTGCTGATCTGTACGCTGACGTCTAGCCCAGTCATGGTATGCGAGAAGGTGAAGGATCGGAAGGAGCAAGTACTTTCCTAAGGGAGGCCCAGTTCACACCTTGAGAACCCTCCTTCTAGTACAGCGAGGTTATTTGGTATTAACGTCACATAAATTATACAGCTTCCCATATGTTTTGTAAATTCTGTCTGTCATGCTGTGAGAGGCGATGTGAGAATAAACTCCCTTGTCTCTGAGAAGAGGGTGGGTTATTTTGCACCTGCATCCATGCTGCTGCCAAAGGAAATGCCTGAGGCGAAAAAGCAGGTTGTGAGCCTGAATCTTTGCCACTGAGTGGTTCTTATCCCTGGGCCCTCCTTGCTCCATTTTTATAATTGTGTGACTGCAATCTCAGTTAAGAGAGAAGAGGATAGGGATGACATTTGTGTGTGGTTTTGGACATTTCTGATAGCCCTGTTGTTCAGGTCTTTGCTTATCCATGCCTTCCAGTGAAGTCTATGCGGAGATGTCAAAACATCCTGAGAATTCTTGGTTTTTCCTTAACTGGGACCTTCATGGATTCTAATAAGTAGGATCTATTTGGGGAACCTTTTGCTATAATATTACAGAATGTGGAGCAAATGAAGGGAGGGGCATGGAACATTGGGAAAGAGGAGAGAAGGAAATGTTTGTTGCTGGAAGTTGAAGAAGCTGCTGAAAAGAGCTCTGAGAAAGGAGAAAGCAAATAGACACCAGAAGGTAGAGGAAGGGTGGACTTGGGCAACAGAAGTAATAGATTGAGATGAACTTTTTCTGACAGGGATGGATGGTTACCTAGCAACAGACGACTTGATGCTCTCATGTGACCATTCCAATTCAGTTTTCATACTGGTTTTCAAGAGATGCTGTGCATTCAAGGCTAAAGTTCTGTTTGTTTTCTGTTGTCATTTTGTGTGTTATATCTCAGCTCTCCGGTTAGGAGATGTTATTTGCTTCAGAAATAGAAGTGGTAATGCAACTGCAATCCCATCAGAACTCAAACCCAACCTATTTACCATACCTGCCGTAGTCTCTCTTCATTCAGGTTTTCTTGTTGTGTGCTCAATGTTAATTAATGGCGGTGTCAACTGTTTTCAATCTATATATAAATAAATATTTTTCATATTCATTAGACTTGAGAGTAATTTCCAATCTGCACCTCCTCATACGTAATCAAGAAGTGTACGTTATATATAATCATCGTATTTCTCTTGTATAGGGGATTCCTTCACCCAGTTCAGATTTGCTGAAGAAAAGGAGTGGATCACCGAAAACCTTTGCCCAAAGCAGGTAATGGGGAACACCCTGCTCTTGAAAGGATTGCTCTGTGTGTGTTGTTTCAGTGTGTAATCTCCCCCATCCCCAGGAGCCAGACCCAATAAACCTGGTGTGTGTCTGGTGGCAAACGTTGTGACCTGTGAGTCAGGAAATCCCTGGTTCAGATCTCACTTCTGCAGCAACTCAATAGGTGGCCTGGTGTGACCTGCTGATACCCAAGTTTCGACCTTCATCTGCAATATAGGGATTACAGTACTGTATATTACTGGTTACAATATAGGGGCATTGTAAGGATTTACTGCTTTGGACATTTTGACATGCTCCACATCAGTGCAATTCTAGATTTAAATCCAGGAAAATAAAATAACCAGTGAAATTGGTTATTTGTTATGTGTTTGATGTATTTGCAGAGTGCCTTTCAGGCCAGGGCCTCCCAAACTTGTTCACTTTTAATTAAAATGAATCACAACAAATTGTCAGGTTTTCTCCTCTGTTGAAGTTCAGGTGCAAGACCTGCGTGCTGCTGCTGCTGCTTTTTCACACAGCAGCTCTAAGCAGCAGTAAGGGGGGGGCAGTATGGCAATAGTCCCGACCCCCCTCCAGTTCAGGTTTTCCGGTGGCTGATGGCTTTTGAGGCAGGGCTGGTGTGTTAATAGTCCCCAAGAAGAACCTGGCAGCAGCTGGCAGATATAGGGGGGCCTGGCTTCTCCTCTGCTAGACTGCAGGTGTTACAGTAACCCCTGGCTGCCACTCCCTCTTCCTTCTAACAGCCCTGAACGGCAACAAGGGGCAGGGGAACAGCAGGATGGCAACAGTCCTTACCCTGACCCAGATGTTCTGGTGGCTCTTGACGTTTGAGGCAGGTCTGATGTAAATAGCCCCAGGAAAATCTGTTTGTAAAAAATGGGTTAAAATGACCCATGCTTACTCTTGGCAATTAAAAGCTAGTCCAAACAAATACTTACCTTCTGGAAAATGCTGACTTGAACCTTGCTTAATTTCCCTGGGAAGATAAATCTACAGTCTCAAGCCGGTCTCGAGCATATCCCTCCATGTGCTGTTGCTCCTTGAAGCCACATATTTCAGGAGGAGACACTTATGAGGTCCTTCCTTCCCAGTTGATATTAAAGATAACGATGCAAGTTATGCATGGAGTATTTAAGGTTTCTTAAATTGAACCTAGAAAGTAAAGTGAAGCTCGTGTGGACACTGGAAAACGGATGTAATTTGATGGCTACCTCTGTGTTCTGTACTACTGAGGTGTCCAGATAATCACTAAAGACAGACCTATACAGTGTGATATGTAGAGCAGTATAGCTTTGATGGCATGGATGGCAGTCACTAAGGCTGCAATCCTATATACACTTACCTGAGAGTAAGCCTTCAGGCCAGCGCTTCTCTTTCTGTCGCTTTGCGTTGTGCAAAGGGAAGGCTTTGACTAACATTGTGGCAGATGGGAGGGTGCTGCTCAGGACATCAGCTTCATGTTTCAGTTTCCATAACTCACTGGTAATGCCTAATGACGCAAAATAGATGACATGTCATTGTGCTGTGAGTTTCTCTGCTCCTGCCGCGAGTGGCACCCTGTGAAGTGGGGCAGGAAAACTGTCAGCATGATGACACTGCGTTGCATATTTTGTATCACTAAACTCAGGCCTGGCCGAAGCTTGGACACTCATTGGGGCAGCTCAGTTTTGTCATTTCCACCTCCCCCCCCAAAAAAAATCGCTCGCGCACATGCACATGTGTGCCCACCACCACTGGGTGGACAAGGAGAGGCATAGCATGGCAGTCTGGTGCCCGCCCCTCCTTATCTTCTGCTCCTTTCCCCATGTGGTCCTGTTTAAAATAAACAGAATAAGCAGAGCATGCTGAGCGCTCTCCTGGCATGGTCCACATGGTGTGAAAAAAGGAGGCAGAGATCGAGAGCAGAAGATGAGAGGCTGGGCTCCAGATCGCTGTGCTCCGCTTCTCCTTGTCCATTTGGCTGCTTTCTTAAGCAGTCAGGTGGGCAGGGAAAGTGAGGCAGCAGTCGTGGCTTCTTTTCTTCTCCTCCAGTGGAGCTGGATGAAGAGGTGAACTGCTGCTGGCCCAACGCTCATCCTGCTCACTCTCTGAGCAGAAAAAAGATTGGAGCACTGATAGAAATAGCTCTGTTGATGGCAGGCCAGGGGAGGGTGTTGGGCAGATGTGGGGAACAGGGAACCCCTCGTCATGTGAAGATACCCCTGAAACAGCAGCCCTGCATCTCCACATCTGCTATAATGTCTAATTTTATTTCAACAAGATTTTACACTGGGGCTATTAAGAAATATGGCTGCAGCATCACTTGTGGAAAATTTCCTACCTTTTCCCCTGCATTTTTATAAAATCTGCTTTACAGATTTACAGTCTGTGCATCTCTTTGACATTTTGGAAGTTAATCAGTCAAGTCATAGATGAATTTCAGCCAACTTTTGAGTCAAATGATTAATATTTTGTACTTATCATACACCTGCATATCAATCAAACACCTTTTGTCACATACTTTTGACATGCCATTTGAATGAGCTGAAAACATTCTAATTTATTCATTTCAGAATTTGATTTCTCTTGTTACAGTTTGCAATAAGCGAAATGCCTTTATATTACATTTCTACTTAAGGCTCCTGCAAACTTCAAATTAGTGCTGATGACAACAATCAAGTTTAAAATGATGCAGTCTTTCTGTAGCTGGTTCGTTAGTGGAACCTCAAGATAGGCACAGTTCTGACATAGCTTTTCTCTCATTCATAAGAATTCATGAATCTGGCCATCTTCTTTGGAGACTGTCTAGTTATCATGTTTTTTCAGAGAATTCCAAGAATTCTGGTTTCTGTATTTTTGTTGCCAGGGTGGTCAAGGCATCGGTTTGGGATGCCCTCACCTGATTATACAATTAGTCTTGGTTCTTCCATGTAGATGGGTGCTGAGCTTCAAAGCCTTGCTTATGCTCCAGTCTGCCCATGCTCCATGCCCTGGAGCATATGAGCACATGGGCTCCCCAGTTCGCTGCAATGTATAGGCAGATCATGCATGGTTCTGCAGCCACTGTTGAAATGAATAGGGGGAGGCACTTAGGGGAAGGTTCTTGAGAGATCATTGTTAATGCAGGTGTAATCTACTTATCTATTTATTGTCTTTCAGTTGTCGGGATTGTATGTTGACTGCCACTCCTTGGTCCAGGCACTTGAAGAGCTGCCTCTGTACCTCAAACTGAATGTGGCTGCTGAGCTGGTGCAGGTAACACCCGGCCTGCTTGTCAATATTAACTTGAGTAGTTTTCTGTTCTTTTAATATAATTGGCATATGATACACACTTGATATGTCAAAAAATCTGAAAAGGAGGAGGGCTGTGAAATGGAGACATTGGCCATCAGCACTTCTTACACGGCATTGCTCCCTTTAAACAAAGTGTTTTCCACATGCCAAATGCATCCCTTGTCAAGGCCAGCATCTCCAAAGAATTGCTTCTACTAACATTGCATTCACATTTGCTTACCTGGGTAGAAAATTTTGTACAGGTATTTTCCAGTCTTATGCAGTGGAGCCAGTTCAGCTTAAGACCTGCCAATCAGGCATACGCAAAATGATTGTTTATTTCCAGGATTTAGAGCGCTGGATAGCAATATAACAACAAAATGCATTCTGCAAGCAATAAAAAACAAAAAATATTCAGGTAAAAGGAAGATTGCTAATGAGACTCATGAGTTTAAGCAAGTCTGCTAGCTAAGATTGCAAATGATCAAAAACCAGAAAAATCAATCTGTACTAGAAAGGAAAGGCTGTAGATCTACTAAAAACAGTTTTGCTCCCCTGTGAGATTGCTTAAAGTGACTCAGATGCTGATATTGCTCACATTTTTCTTGTCCCAGGAATAAGTCATTTCTGCAAAAGTAGTCAAGAAATTTGCATTTGTTTTGCAACTAAAATGCTCTTCTTACAAGAAAAATGCCAAGACTGGATGTCTTTTCTTTTCCTGCTGTTAATTGCGTTCAGGCAGTTGATAAAAAAAAACACCCTGATTTCCTCCTCCCCAATGTTTTGCTTGTTTTGCTCTGTTTTAGGCCACTTCTAACCCTTAGGGTAGTGTGTTCCAAACTTTTTCAACCTGCGGCTCCCTTGACCATTGGCCGCGGCTCCCCATTACACTATGTTGATGCCTGCCAATTGGCATTGCACTGTTTTCTGTTTTCTTCACTGTTTTCTGTGAAGATTCCGTGGCACTCCGTGGCTCCCCTGCCTGGTTTCCACGACTCCCCTGGGAGCCGTGCCTCCCAGTTTGGGAACCACTGCCTTAGAGGTATCTATGATGTTTTAGCACCCTACAAACTGATAAGACATCCTTCTGTAGTAACCCGTGTCCTTTTTCAGTTCAGCACCTCTACAGATGGCATCCCAGACAAGTATTATGTGAATTTGGTGTTTTTGTGGCTTGATTTCCCTCAAACGAAGGATTCTGGCCAGCCCTCCTGCTGAGATGGGCATGTGCCCACCAGTTAGGCAGCCAAACCCACCGGGATAGGTGAAGGGGGGATGCCTCTATGACCCTAACATCAGCAACCCTAGATTTTTTAAGTTCACACAGGGATGCTCTGGGCTGTTGTCTCTGCTTCATTTTTGATGTGCTGTGTCCATGCATTAGTGAAGGCTCATCCACTCCTCATTGGAGTGCAGGAACTGGGGCCCCTCTGTATCCTCTCCCCTGTTTGTTCAGGCCTTTTACTCAACTTCTTCTTTTTTTTTTGTTCTTGATTATTTGCCTGCTCTCAGTACATAAGAGAGTGAGTTTGCCACGCTTCCCCAGATTGCCCCATTTTTGCTACTGTTTGTTTTGGTGTTTTCTGTAAGTGGGAATCCCTTGAAGTTTGGGAACTCCTTTGCATTTCAGAGAGAGATGGTTCCTAAGGTAGCCTCCCAGCTTCCCAGTTAATTGTCATTATTTTGCAAAGTTCTTGTTGGACAAAATTAAAATGAATTTGGGGAAAAGAGTTTGTTCTTAATATTTCATAGTCAAGGACCTTCAAAGGAGTAAGGAGGTTTTTTTTGAACTAACAGTTTCACCAATTCACCTTCCCTGACTTCAGTTGTTTTCTTCTTTGTTTACCTTTTATCAAACAAAACAAAGCATGAGCATTGCCCGAAAACCTGGCAAAAACATAGCGCCGTGTAAATAATGATGGCAGAAATAATATCAATAAAATGTAGTAGATGGGAGAATGAAATCATGTTCAAATAATCAAGATATTAGGAATGCTCAAGGTGTTGTCTGTGTAACAAGTAACTCACTTGCTGTGTGTTTTTCTTCACGCAACATGCATTTCATTTCAGTTTTGTGCGTGCGATATATTTAATTTTTAAATAATTGTTCTTTCTTTTTAAACAGCATTTTCTTTATGAGTAGAGGCAAGGTCTTTTGCTAATATTCACAGTTGTGCAACTTTCTTTTCTCATGATCCTAGGGCACAACGCCTGTCACGCTCCCCCAGATTAAATCGAAAAGTAATGATGTTCCGCAGAGGATCACTGTTCCCAAGCAGCAAGCTGTGGGGCAGAGCAGAGTCGCATCCAGCTGCTACCCTGATACTGACTCTGCTGCCCATGTGATGCTGCCTCATCAAGATGGAGTTCTTTCTTCAGAGGCCCTCCGGGAAGGCCCTTCAGTTTCACAACAAGAAATGGATCATTTGGATGAAGACCTTGATTTACTCCTGAAGCTGGACACCCCACTTAATCCTGGAAGCAACTTTGACTTGGAGACAATATCCAGTGATGCAGCATCTGGGGAAAATGTGAAGATGCCTTGTAAAGAAAATGGTAAGAATAACTTTTCCCCGCTCTGTTAATTTGAATTGGAGATGGGGGTTGTTAGTCTGGTTTAGTTGTATAGGAACTTGCTCAACTGCCTTTATCTTCACATCTGTTAGAGTGCATGGCATTGATCTGATTTGTGCATGGACACTTCAGTCAACCTTTCTCCCTGTGAGATCATCTTACATAGTATATTGAACTATCCAATATTTTCCACAATTGCTTTACGTTATGCATTCATGAGATAAACTTTATGTATACACCTGAAATTTGAACTTGGATCTTTTCAAGTAAGGGAGAGAGAATCCTTTCCTCCATTTCAAAATGGCCAATACTAATAAGATCCAGTCTAAAGGGGTCTTGTGGTGAGTATATAATTCAGGTGGTACTTGGGTTCGTTTAGCTATATTATAATGTGAGATTTCTTTCCACGTCCGAAATTCACCTCAACTCCCCCATGACTCATTCTCATGATAAAATATTTTCATGGCATTCATAACATCAAGAAAACCTCTGGGTTTTAGAGAGAGCCTCTTTCTGAGTGCCAAATGAAAGGGAGTGGCAACAGGATATAGCTATCTTGTTGTCTTATGTGCTCCTGGAGCAGTGGTTCTCAAACATTTAAGCACCGGGACCCACTTTTTAAAATGACACTCTATTGGGACCCACTTAGCTTTACGAGACACTCAAACATTTATCTCCCTATATTTAAACAAGCTTGTGAACTGCAGGAGCTCAGCTGTTTGCAGGGTAATTAGCAGTTATCTTGCAAACTGCAGGAGGTCAACTTTTTGAAGGGCAATTAGCAGCGATCTGATTTTTGAATAGCTTCAGGCAATTGAATAGCTTGCAACAATTACTTATCTGATCTTTCCATCACCTGGGACCCACCAGAAATCAGGTCGCGACCCACCAAGTGGCTCCTGACCCACAGTTTGAGAAACACTGTTCTAGAGGCTTCTGGTGGGCCCCATACGAGATACAGGAAGCTGGACTAGATGGGCCCTTGGCTTGATCCAGAAAGGGTCTTCTTATGTTTCATGACTGACAGCCCAATCCTATCCCCTGCCACCAGCACCGATGCAGCTGCGCCAAAGAGGTGCACACTGCATCCTATTTTGGGGGAGGCAATTGAATAGCCTGTAGGAGGTAAGCGAAAATATTTTGCACTTACCTACTGGTAGGCTGCCTGATTGCTAGTGGGTCTCTTTGGACATGTGCCTATTTTGGTGGTGTATGTCTGAGGAGAGAAAAGGGTTGGGAGGTTTTAAAAAGAGGGAGAAAGATCTGGCGTGCACCATTGCTGCCAGATCCACCCCCTCCCACCTCGTTTTTCCCCCTTCCCTGCCCAGAAACACCCCTGTTCCTCCCCCCCCCGCCCACAGCCCCACCCCCACTGCTGACTTACCAGTGCTGGGGGCTTCAGGAAGCCAGCTGCCATGTGGCTGGCACTTTTCCTCATTTCCGGCAACGACCTGATTGTGCGCTATAGAGCGTCATGTGTTGTGACACCGTAAGTCAGGCTGTGCTGCTGGAACTGGTAGTTGTTTAAGTTGATAGAGAGCGTGGCTTATCCTAAAACTGTTTTTTAAAGTATGTACACAGTCACTTTCATGCCACCATTTTAAAATGAGGCAATAAAACATGCAATGCTGGGATCTGATTATCTGCTAAAACCACATATCTACATCATGCAGCAGCTTGTCTGGATTACTTGCCCATGAACTCCCAAGTGCTATATTTTGTGGCTAAGACCATGTTTGTGCCAGCATACTTTTCACATGTCATTTCACATGAGTTATTTCACCTTACTGTCCTTCAGATTCTTTGTGCGTTTCATATACACTCATGGTTCACAATGTGAAAATAAATGAAAATAAAAATATGGTTTTTGAATTTTCCTCCTAAAATTGCATCTGTAGAGATTCAGTTTTTTTCCCCTTAATTTGATTTTGTCCAGTAGCTGCTGAGACCATGCAAATAAGCACCATTAATTCAGAGGCTTGCGGGGGCTATGGCTGGGACCCACAAGCCTTGGGCATTTGCCTTTGGCATAGGAAAAGGCTGGATATAGGAAGGAGCCAGGATGGTGTAGTGGTTTGGGAGTCGGACTTAGACCTGGAAGATCCAGGTTCAAATCCCCGCTCAGCCATGAAGCTTCCTGGGTGACCTTGGGCCAGTCACTATCTCTCAGCCCCACCTACCTCACAGGGTTGTTGTGAGGACAAAAAGGAGGGGAGGAAATATGTACACCACTCTGAGCTCCTTGGAGGAAGGGTGGTATAAAAATGTGAAAAATAAATAAATAAATATAAAATTTTTAAATAAAATAAATAAATGGCTAGCTTGGAAGAGCAGTTTCTTGGTCTATCCCGTAACTGTGGGCTAGTCAGCCAAAGGAGATTTTAGTTACCGTATGTCTCCCCAAAGAAGCAGTAAGTATAATTTTCACTTGTGAAGATTAAGCAACTTTCTTCTAAGCTCAGTCTGGGAACTGAGGGGAAGCCCCTTACCTACAATTGGCTACTTATTGGGTCTTGAAGACCCTACTTCAAGAAAGAGGAGGGAGGTACTTCTCAGCAAGCAGTAAAGATGTTCCTGCTCTGCAGCCACAAAAAATGGCTGCATTTGGCTGAACTTACTATGCTGCTTACTAATGGCTGAAGTTCATTAGTAAGTTCACATTTTTCTTTTCAATTACCATGTATAATTTGGTGTTCTACCACCTGCAAAGCTTAAGAAGTACCTTTTCATATGTCCCAGAGGTTGCTCTTTCAGTCCACCAATGGTTGTTTCCAAGCACATCAATTGCCCTCTAGCTCTTGAACTATTGGGATATACTGAAAAATGTGCATGGAGTACTTGCTCGGTATTTCGTCAACAGTGAGCAGTATAATAGTGTGTAAAGAACCAAATAACAATATATTGTGCAGTGTATTTATGGAAACTAAAAAGCTACACTTACAATTCAAAGAACAGCAAGTCTACTATTAAGACTAAAGATGCAGTTGCAGTTTGAGTTTGTCAATAATGTAAGTAAAAATTCATATATTTTTTTAAAAACTGTTGGAGTAAGCAAAAAGGTTTGTAGTCATTTGCCTGCTAGATGTCACAGTGCTCTAGTTTTCTCAGAAAAAGACTGAATGTAGAGTGGTTCCCTCCACTTCAGATGGATAAAGAATGTCAGTTTTTTCTTCCTGTGAAGGCGATTCTTTTAGCTGTTTTCTGTTAGGGAGAGTGCTTCAAGACATTACAGGAGTGGAATTGGAATCTTTCGTCAGTCTTGGGTATTTCCGGCTCCTTAGCATCAGTAATATTTGCCTTTTTGTCAAGTCTTTGCCCACTTTGGCCCATTTACTTTGGTTTTTTAAAAACAAAGAGCCTCCGAGACTTGAGCCTGCTCCAGTCTGCATAGTTTCACCCCTTCCACTGCAGAGCCCAGCTGGTATTATTTCCTAGCCATGCTGGACTATGACTATGAAAGTACCACTCCTTTTAAATGTCTGGCATGATCCTTTCCTTCTGGTTCATGCAGACCCTGCACATGTTCCACTGTACAGATGTGGAGAATTCCCTACACCAGCTCTCAGCTGGCTGCACTGCACCAGGTGCAGTAAAATGCACTTTGTCATTGCAAATACTGTGAAGTCCTCCCATGCCTTGCATACATTATTCAGCAGCCTGGCCCTTTCCAATCCTTGGAACACACGTTCGCCTGGAGCTTGGAAGAGCCTTATTTACTGGAAAGGGTGGGTTGCGTTGCATTGTGGTGTGGTTTGCCCAGCTGAGCGAGGCAAGGCCTGGTTGCTAATGGGCTCTGCGGTCATGGGACTGCAAAGAGAGTGTTACTGCCAAGACTTTTGAGGTGCAGCAAGCTTTCTTTTGGATTGATACACTTGTTATTTATTAGTGTAGCCCACTGTTCCAGTGGGAAGACTTGCATTTTTTTTCTGTCTTCCAGCAGGTTCTGGCTCGCAGCTTATAAGTGACTCTCATCACCCACTCAGTGCTTCCCCAGAAGCTGGATCAAAGGTTGCTTTTTAGATCCTGCTAACTAACTGAGAGCCCTTTTGGAGCAGGAACCACCATTCCATCTTTTGTGCTGTTTAAACCGCTTTGTGAATATTCTTGGTGAAAATAATGCATTCTTGTTGAAAGTATATAAATACTCTTAAATTAGCT
The DNA here is from genome assembly GCA_026170595.1 of Plestiodon gilberti rubricaudatus. Lineage (NCBI taxonomy): Eukaryota > Metazoa > Chordata > Lepidosauria > Squamata > Scincidae > Plestiodon > Plestiodon gilberti. The sequence goes on from JANXHW010000001.1 coordinate 265,862,362, forward strand.
GTAGGGCGAGTCTATATTGGAGCCAGTCCTAAACCAGTTTGCCCTGTTTTGTAATCCCCAGAGGGGAATGCAGTCACCATTTTGTTTTTATCTCATCAGACCTTTCAGAACTGGATAGAACTGAAGAAAAGTGCTCTGCATCTCAACAGCAGCAGGTGGCACCCAAAAATCTTACTGAGGAAGACCTTGAAGACTGGTTGGACAGTATGATTTCCTAAGACCTGAATTTTGGTTGTCAATAAAGTAACTGAAAAATAAATTAGCATGACAGATATTAATATGAAGTATCAATGTGCAAGTATTCAGATAAGTAGCTGCTTCATCTTGATAATTGTGTCTAACTTTGTATTTACACTTTGAAACAACAAATCTGGATAGGTTCCAAGTAAGATGGGTGTTTGTTAGAGGTAGAGATGAAACCTCTAAGTACATACAATGGTATTTGCCTGTGCACTCTCCAATGAACACGTGAAACAGGTATATGGATGAAATGGGGCCATTTTATTAGAAATTACAGGAGGGCTAGTGGCAGAGAGGCAACAGTTGACTAGGACAGAGAAGAGCGCAGAAGCATGACCCCAGGCGGGCAACCCTTGACTCATAGCTGTGCCCCTTCATAGGGGCAGCAAGCTTTTCACTGTCAGCGCCATCAGGAGGCTGAGGCAGCTATACCACTCAGACCCACCCCAAGCTCATGAGCATTTGAGACATGCCTCATGATCCAGGCCAAGGACAGCCCAGCCAGTCTCTCGCGCCGGTGGGCAACTGAGGTTCAGACCCTGCCTTTGCTGACCTCAGGGTGAACACTTCAAGCCTTCATGCCTGCCCTAGCCTGCCTAGGCAGCCATAAAAACTCCTACGCGGCCCCAAACGGCGACCAGCAAAGTCAAGACTGCAGTAATGGGGAGGGTGGGAGGGGATGAGAAGCTTGCCAAAGCACAGGATGGCTTCTCAGGGGTGAGGACAGCCAGGTAAGCCCAGCAGTCCCCGTCCCTTCACCTGAGATGACCAACCAGACAAAGGGAGCTGGAAGATGCCCCCCCCCCCATACTTGAAGAGGCCAGCCAAAGCTCTGCTAGGGGTGTGGGGTTCTGAATTATCTGAAATTCTTGTAGAAACATTTAAAGAGCTTTCTAATGGCTTAAGGCTGCAAACAAACACAGACAATTGAACCATTTTGGCTTTAATTGTTCAACAGCAGCTCATTGCTCAGCGTTGCAAAATAAAATAGTGCTGCTAAATGCAATTGTGTGTTAATGATGTAGTTAGTGGTGTCACTTCACTTTATTTTGTTATAAACCAGACTAAAGTATGACAGAATTAACATTTGGTTTGTAAATACTTTATTGCAGTGGGTACTTTTATTCAAAGGAAAAAAATGCATAAATATAAATAAGCAAATTTACCACTACCTACCGTAATTGACTACAAAACACTTTGGGTTGTATTCTAAATTTAACTAACCAAAGAAACTAGTCATGACTAAGTCCCATTGAAGCAAATGGCGCTTTAGTCATGACTCACTAAACTCAGGCTCCAACCCTATGTTTGTTTTGCCTAAAATTTAAGTTTTGGAAGATTGTGAGACAATGTTGTTTTGTTTTTCACCAGCAGCATCTATAAGCTGTTATTGGTACAAATATGTGACTAATCTTCAAGTATTTCATACCATTGGACAGAAAGCAACACAACCAATTAACAAAAATGTCAATCTAAAATGCCAACTTAATTAAAAAAAACACCTTGCATAGCTATGTCTGCAAAGATTTAAGGCACTTAATTCAGATGTTAGAGGAAGTACAGTATTGGAAACGGTCTAAGCTCTGAAGAATTAAAAACTTTCTATCTTTACATATTTCATGACTAAATGGCATGGAGAAGGGAAACAGGCCTGGCTGAAATAATGTTTAGTATCACAATGAGCTATTCAAGCATTGTCACCTGACATTCAAGTTCTTAAGTTGCAGATGTTGTGCATCTAACAAAATATGACATAGCCCTTTCAACTATACGGTTTCCTAGTTCATAAAGGGTTGGATTGAAGCATATTTCTTTGTCCTTTTTTTCAATAAGAAAATTGAAATCTGGACAATATAAGGCCTGTTTGTTTGTTTTTTACCAGGTGCAAAAGCCCAGCTGGATTCTCCTATAACTAAGCAAACTAATGGAGAAGTTAAACATATTTAATATCTACATTATACCATTAAATGGTAACAGTTTGATTTTTGTCTAGTTTGAATATACAGTAGTAGCTTCTTTATATATTTATCCAAGTTGATCTTCATACTGTTTACGGAAACAATCTCCTGCTGGAAAGAAATCCCAGCATCTTTCTTGGTACATTTTCCATACATATGACTCCTGAAATTGAGAGAGAGAGAGAGACTTTTAAAAGATTAGCTTCTGTAAACTGGCTTATTCTTCAGGTGGTCTATTGTACAGGCACACATGGTCCGTGCCTGAGGCAGACATTTTCAGAAATGCCTAGCGCTTAGAAAAGTTTTATAACCCCTGCCCTCAAGCAGAGAAACCCACATTCTACATACACACCTTGCCGTCTGCGGCAAATAGCAAAATAGCAGTATTAATCTGGATTCTTTATCAGTTAGGCCTGCAGCCGGGGCGGGGAGATCTGGCAGAGTATGTTTTCAGTGCCATTTTGCGAAGAGAGGCACTCTGTTTCAAGTACTGAGTACAACATACTTTGTTTTGTGAGTTCCAACCACTGCAGAAAGGAATCAATTTTACGTGCCTTACTAAGCCACAGAAAGAATACAGCACTCTACATCAGGCAAAGACAACACTGATCATTTAAAAAAAAAAGGGCAAAGAAAATATTTGGTAATCGGTGAAAACTGAAGTAAGATATGTTACAGTCAAGCTAAGGGTAAACTTTCTAAAGCTTTAGCGAATGTCCCTTTGTGCTGTTGAGGTGGTTGTCAACAAGGAATTGAGGGAAAATGTTCTCCCATCCTAAAGGTTCTCTAAAGGTATAGCAAAAGGTTCTCTGCTTGAAACTAGAACACTCTCTTAAGGTCTAGAAGTGTGCTATGTAGATCCCATGTGTGTGACTGCAAGGAGGCAGGAGGAGGCTGTTACATTTTCACACAACATATTTATTTGTTTAATTTATATCCTGCTTTTTCCCCCCATGGGGGGGGGGGAAACATAGCTCTTACCACAGAGTTTTGTTGTATGAAAGGCTGGATTAGGTATCATTCATTTGTTTTACTTCCAAGAATTTTATCCTGTGATGAGTGCCCTGTTTCGCTCCCCCCAATTTTGTGCCTATTTTACGGTGCTTTTGGACTCTGTTAACTCCCCAGAACCTTCTGTGCAGGTTCAGCAGCCCACTGCTCGCCTGGGAAATGGTTTCCATGAGACCCGCCCCACTGGCAGCCAGCCTTCCTTGGATGGGCCAAGGGCAGCTGCTGCAGGAAAGTTTCTTTCCCCAAATGTCCTTCTCTCTATTGTTGTTTTAAATGCCCACGGAGAATATTTGGAGGCTGAACATAATGCATGATGGAGCTCAAGCAGGCCCTGTTCCCACCTTTTTACTGGCAGCATTCCAAGGCTCTTGGAGGGCAGTGAACATGCTCAGTTCTTAGCAAATTGGGGTGGGCTTTGGGGGCAGGAGGTTGTCTTTAATTTGCACATTAATATTTTTCTGCATACTTGAGAAGTCCTCTATGTATGTGGAAATCCTATTTTGTCAGTGGATGGCCCTGTATCACTTGCCCTACTAAGAGGCACGGTTCAACTCTGCTGATGTGCTTACCTGGCCAGTGTGCTCAGTTTCATCTTTATTAATGAGATACATCAGGAAGAACCTGAAAGAACAATATGAAACTACTCACATGCTGTTCTAACTGTAGGGTTCTGTTTCTTTAGAAAGCAAATTGATTTCGGTTTAAGAAAAAAAAATATTTTATGCTGCCAGCAAGAACTATTTTATGCTGCTTTAGTTAGAGCTGTGGTAAGGGTTCACACTACTGAATTTCTTATCAAATAAACAGATCCATAACTGCAGGCTCAAAACCCCAATATAGTAAAAAGTGGAGGTGCCACACTCACCAGGAAGTGTATAAAAGGACAACAGGAATGCACAATGAAACAAATTTGTCATGTACATGTGAATATTTTCCCTACTTTTCCACAATCTGAATAATCAGGATACAACTAGCTTGCAACACGTTTAGTATGAACAGGGTGGTTCAGCATAGTTGCTCAGCATGTGTATAGTTTTCCCTTTCTCCACACAGCCAGGTATAAACCACATGGTTGTGTAGAGACATACTGTAGTAGGAGCTAGCTGTTAGAGTTTTACTTTTCCCAACACCAGTATTTCTCTTTCCTGTTTGACTTATGGAAAATAGGAATATATTGAACATTATACCAAGACAGCCAAATTGGTCCATTTCGGTCAATATGATCTCCCCTGATGCTTCAGGGTTTTCTTGGAGATGCCAGAGATTGAACCTGGGACCTTACACGGGCAAATCGTGTTCTGTCACTAAGCTAAGGCCATTTCCCTATTTCAAAATTTTAATATAACAATACATATGTCTATAGGTTCTATTTAGCAAAATTATCTGGCTAGGGCGGCTATTATTATTGGCTAAGTATTATTATTATATTATTATTATTATTAACAGTAGTTATATACCGCTTTTCAACAAAAAAGTTCACAAAGCGGTTTACAGACAAAAATCAAATGATTAGATGGCTCCCTGTCCCAAAAGGCCTCACAATCTAAAAAAGATGCAGAACACCACCAGCAAATAGCCACCAGAAAAAACACTGTGCTGGGGTGAAAGGGGAGCAGTTACTCTCCCCCTGCTAAATACAAGAGGAGCACCAATTGAAAAAGTGCCTCTTGCCCAGTTAGCTATCGGTTAACTGGTTTTCAACTCTTAACAGCAGGATTTGCCAGTGAAATATATCCAAGAAATCTCTAGCTGCTCAAAGGGTTCCCAGTTGCACATGGATATATATCTTCCCCAGTTTTGTAAGCAGAGTGCTGAGGAAATTTTAATTGGGTCTTGGATGGAGTACTCAAATTTCCCCTCTCTGAGCCCTGTTTGTAAAAAAACAAATACAACCATTTAGTTGTATTCCTAAAGAAGTGTGTGTGCATATACTCACAGGTAGTTGGCCAAGTTGTGCTCTTGTAAAGTATGCATTTCAAACCCATGTGGAGTTGTGTCAAAATAGTCATTCCCAATTCCACAAATAAAACATTTTGTCTAAAAACAAATATAGAAATTAAGTCAAATATGTGCTACACTAAGAATTAATCTGGATTCTTTATCAGTAAATGGTTATAATTCAAGAATGAGGAAGAATACCTCCATATCTTCTTTGACTTGCTCTTGCTGGTCTCTTAATTCACCAAAAGCATCAATAATCAGACCTATTATTTAATGGAAATGAGGCTGAATTAAGAAGTGGGTGACTTTTTTTAATTATACACTCAGGAACACATGCATCTTTTATATATTTCACTATTCTAAGACAATGTTGTTTTAAAAATGTCTTTCAAAAATAGCATGTCTTAAAGGACTATGGCAGTGGTTCCCAAACTGGGAGGCGCGGCTCACAGGGGAGCCACAGAAACCAGCCAGGGGAGCCACGTAATGCCATGGAATCCTCTCGGAAAACAGTGCAATGCCAATTGGCAGGCATCAGCATAACGTAATAGGGAGCCGCAGGTTGAAAAAGTTTGGGAAACACTGGACTATGGGTATGAGCAAAGTAACTTTAACCTGTTCAGTTACAAAAGATGCTGAAAGCACTAGAGATGCCAGCAAAACTTAAGTTTGGGGGGCTTGTAATGCTTACAGTACATGAAAAAGTTGGCAACCATTACAAGGCTTATCTAGTTGAGTTTAAAATCTACACTGGAGAATTCTCACAGGTTACACTCCCCCCCCCCCATCTCGTCAATCCCATGATCCCCCAACTTCTCTTCCTATTAAACCCAATTTACCCAGCCAGATCAACAGTGGAAGTGCTTCAGTTCCACCATGTGGCGAGGAAAGGAGGGGGAGATCTTTTCTCCTTCTTGATCTACCCAGCGAGGTAAGCAGTGACAATGCTCTGGTTCCACCACAGGGAAAGAGAAGGGTTTCCTCTGCCCTACCCTCAAAATATAGTTTTCCCCAAAGACTACTGCGCCTTTTGTCCTATTACCGCACTGCTACACAGTGCACCAGGGCTCTGACAGAGACTGGAAAGTTGGCACTGCAGCTCCCATTGGCCAGCCTGGGTAACTCAGGTTTAAAGAAAGGAGGAGAAGGATTTAAGGAAAGCTTGATGGGTGAGCAGGGAACTTCCAGTCAGATTGGCTCAGGAAATAAACTGAGCTATTTCCAGTTTCGGGGTAGACGTAGCTCAGCTGATTTTCTTACAAAACATGACATGAACCTAAGGAAATCACCCATCCCTAGAAAGCATTGTACCATGAGCTAGGCATAGAAACATACAAATAAAAGACGTGGAAGATATATCACGAGTGATATATTCTGCCCTAGAAAGGGGCAGCTACAGCTTCCTGATGAGTAACAGGAGAGAACTGAGACTGCCCAAGGAGAAAAGAAGGTCAGTATGGATGGGTGGGCGAAGCATATCGCAAGTGACAGCATGCTTCAGAGGAGATTTGAATGCAACGGTGAGTGAGAGAGACACATTTCTTGCTCACTCTACAATACCATTATGTCTACAGCTATTCTAGTGGCATAGGAATTTCAGCCATTGCTGCCCTCCATGACCAGAAACCTAGCTTCACTTTTTTATTGCAACATGATGTATTGAGAGAAATGGATACCGCTGTTGAATTGAGTAGACCCTGACCTAACAGCCAAGAAACATGAGAGTTACCCTACACTGAACAACTGTAGGAAGGAGGGAATAGAAAACAAGTGTTACTGTTAAATGGTCATTTTGTTTAATTATTTTTGATGGCCAGATTCATTATCTGCAGTGCAGTAGTAAGGTTACTACTTGGCCACTGAGGGTAGGAATGCTGAGTTTTGTATTTCCTCCTTGTCTGCACACTGAAGACAGCTTTCTGAGATTTTTCTTTTCTAACTTTTTCTTAATTCTGAACTTAATGGTTTTATCCTATTGAAATACAGACGCATGCCACTAGAAGAGATGAGTCAAGTTCTGAGTAATTTTTAAGTCAACATACCTTGAATGATGGCCAGCAAGATGACAATGACAAAGAAGAAAAATGTGATATCAAAAACAATTCGGTACATTTCATACGGGTCTCCTGCTGGGTCTTCAATTTCATCTCCAATGCCTCCACCTGCTCGTACACCCACATACATGTGGAACAGATAACACTAAAAAGAAGGATTTGTTAAATGGCAATCAAAAGAACTCAACTGCTTTGAATAAGAAGAATAAGGAACAAATTTTTGTGTGCTGCTAATACATGTCCTATTACATACTACAGAATGGAAGTAATTCAATGAATTCCAAGAAACATTGTTTAAATGTTCAGGGCACACAATGCACAATGCATTGTATCCTATGAGCCAGGTTTTCAAACAGGTTTTGTAATATTTGCCATAGAGAATTACACACATGTGAGAAATATTTGTTGGCATCATTCACAGCTTTCTCAAAGAGGAAGTTTTGAGCTGAACATACTGTATCCTTGAAACCAGCTGCAGCCTATGTGAACATCGTGAGCAAATAGCATGGATGACACATTCATAGAAAATGATATTAGTATTGTCTGCATCCTTAGTTTGAAAGCCAGCCCATGAATACAAATAACTCGGTTTTTACATCCAGTTAGGTCTGAAAGAACTATACAATAAATTTTTGTCTAAACAACTAGTTTGCCTTAATTTTTAGATATGTTTTTGAAAGTTTTGACCTTTTAAAAAAATAATGAGGTTGAGGCTAGTGACAAAATATACTCAGGAAATGGTTCGACACTGTCTAGTTTTGAAGATGCCTAATTATTTAATATCAGGTAAAAATAATAGCTGTAGAAGCACATCAATTGCAAAGAATTTAAAAAAACAACCTGCTAGACAGCATCACTGATGCAATGAACATGAAAATGAGCAAACTCAGGAAGATAGTGGAGGACAGGAAGGCCTGGCGGGATATGGTTCATGGGATCACGAAGGGTCGGACACGACTTAACGACTGAACAATAACAAAAATTATTGGCATTTCCTATTAAGATGCCCCCAAAAGGTTTGGTTGGAGAAATCTCTCTCAACTAAATGTTTAAAATGTATGAAAAATTCAATGCAATTCCATGCACTCTAGAAAACCACAAATAGGGTAGAAGTGACTCCACCTAGTTTCCAGGGATTCCCCCTTCCCCTGCAGTACCCCCCCCCATGCCACATCAGTCTCTGTTGCTAAGGATCTCTTAAATCTCAGGAGAATCTTGGGGGAGAGCACAGGAGGGCTGCTGTGAAGGATAGCTTGTGTGAGTGACCCTCCAGGTACTATCAAGTATTATTGGGTCTCACTAAAAACATAATTTTGAAGAGCCCTAGTAACAAAAACCCAGACCTTTTAATTATAAATTCTTGAGCCCTAGTAATATTTTACTCATAGGAGAAACCAATATGATAACAGTCAATATAAAAACTATGCCTTTTGATATTACAAACATGTACTATGTAATTGTTGATAATATTAAAACAAAGTACTTTTGTTACTATTGTAAAATACCATTGTTAGTTCAATCATCTCAACATGGAGTCACTTACCATATATACTTGTGCATAAATCGAAAAATGTATGCCCTAAAATTGACCCTGAAAACCTGGGTCAACTTATACAGTACATGGGGATTTTAAGAGCAGCTGCTTGGTGAGATGGGGGAGCGGCCTGAAGAAGCATGATGCACAGGGATGGGTAAAAAATCAGAGTCATTTTACCTTGTTCTGAAGCAGCATAGAACAGAACTCTTCTCTAAACAGGAAGAAAGGTGAAGGAGCTTATGGGAGTTGTAGGCTTTGTGGGGAGTACAGTACTTCCATAGCAGCAGCCCTCACAAAGACTATAACTCCTATAAGCTCTTTTACCTTTCTTCCTGTTTGGAGAAGTGCTCCGTTCTGTGATGCTTCAGAACAAGGTAAAATGGCTCCCTTTTTTTTTTTTACCCACCCCTAATTTTTGTTGCTACCTCAGAAAAATTACTGGCACATCATTTTCAAAGAATTTAACAAATTCCATACACCCTTAAGTTTTACCCTTGATGTATCCACGGGTCAGAAGAAATTCCATGATTTTTGGCTTAAAACTTTCCCTCGACTTATCCATGTGATCAACTTATACATGAGTATATACAGTAAGTTTATTTGAAAAGAGTCATTTAAAATGAAATATAAAGGATTAAATACAATGGTATTTGTATTTGAGCATGCACAGACTTCTACATATAGACTTCAAAGAGACCAATTAAGCTAATAGGCTAGGATGGGTTTTATCCCATTATCTGTTGTGATTTGTTTTCAATCAGCTCTGTGTTTCTGTTCCTGAAGAGAAGAACCTGTCAGTGTTGACCCACTCTTTGGCAGACAGGGTTAAAAGGAAATATGTGTTTGACTTATAATGATGAAGGTAGCTGATCCAGCTAGAATCTAGACTATTCAGTAATTAGCATTGGTCATTTGGAACTGGAAGACAAAGTCTTATATAATGGCATATGAGTGTCTCCTATGATATGATGACATACTTAGGGGTCACGTTTTTCCCACAGTCTGTAGAGATGGATAATAGCCTCAGATGTCCTGGTGTATGTCTTTGTCCAATTACACTAGCCGCAACCTACTGTCAAGTTATGAAGATGCCTTCAATACATTTAGGCACAGCGGGGCCTCTGAGAGGAGGGTTAACTTCTGTGCCATGTAAACAAAGGAAGGGCATTGGGGCTTAAAGACCAAAGAATGTGTGGGTGAATAAGGCCTAAGTTGTAAGTGAGCACTATGTGCAATACAAAAATAGATAATCTTTACTGCTGATCATCTTTACTGCTGAGCAGAGGGGTCTGGCTCAGTCGGTAGAGCCGCTGCCTTGCAAGCCCGAAGATCGGCGAATGGCAAGTTAGAGACACGCCGCTGACAAAAAGCTGTGAAAGCCTCTGTGAGGAAGATAAGAGCTCCCAGCTGCATCGGTCGAGTGTGGGAGGCGACAGCTAGGGAAAAAAGCCATACTGCAAAAGGATACCACCTGGAATGTAGTTGTTCACAAAAGATTGGACATTTATATATTGTAAAAAAAAACAACCCCATTACGGAGGTTAGGAAAGCCTGCTCATGACCTGGATTAAAGTCAGAGGAGAAATCCAATGCCCAAGAAAGGCGGTATATAAATACTGTATATTTTATTATTATTATTATTATTATATGACAGAATGTGGATGCTATAAAGGCCAATTTCCATGCTTTTTGGTATATGTGGTTCTTTGATTCTAAAATATGTATATACTGTATACATTTTTATCTGCTGGATATGTAACTTGGCCTCCATTGCAATCCTATGCATGTCTACTCAGAAGTGAGCCTCACTGAGCCTAAGAATGGGAGGTAGTAGTTGCCTGCATTGAGCCGAGGTTTGGACTAGATGACCTCTGAGATCCCTTCCATCTCTAACATTCAATGATTCTGTGTTTGTGGGAACATTAAAAGCCATCAAAATTGGGAGTAGAAAGTATTGCTGCATCATCATAAGTGTACTGCTCCTCCTTCTCCTGAATTCCAATGTGTGTGATATAATTGGCATCAGGGTACTCAGGCTATTGCAGACAATCCCCCCCCCCCCAAGATCTGAGACTTCTTCAATCTGAATTGGTAGGAGAGAGAAAGCTTTGTGTGCTGTGTTGACTTTGAACTTAGCAAAGTATAGTAAAGAAAGTTCAAAAGACAGAGCAAGAAAAGAGACTGAAGGAGGACAAGGGGTCAGCTGAAAAGGGAGTGAGAAAGACGGAATGGGGAAAGAGAAAAAGGAGGCATACAAGATGGGGTAGAGACATGGGTGGCAACATAGAAAAAGAGGGGAGTAGCTGAAATGGGGTGCAGACTTGTAGTGCAGAGAACGAGAAAAATGTTTGCTAAAAGAAAAAAAAAGGGGGGGGGGTTTCCAGAAAACAGGCTAAAAGACAACAGTGCCCTCAAGAGTTATTTGAGTTGTGTGCCCCTGTTCTAAAATAAAATAAAAAAACAACAAAACATTCAACGATCTTTTATTGTATGTGTGTGTGTGTGCGTGCGCGTGCCATTTTAAATTAAAGATAGGAACATGGTTTTTAGGATTTAAATGTTTATACATACTGTAAATGCCTAAGTACCCAATCCTATCTAACTTTCCAGCACCAATACAGTTGTGCCAATAGGGCATGTGCTGTTATCCAATGGTGGGGGAGCAGTCATGGAGGCCTCCTCAAGGTAAGGGAATGTTGGTTCCCTTACCTCTGGGCTGCATTGTGGCTACATCAGCACTGGAAAGTTTGATAGGATTGGGCCCTAAATCTAATACTGTATTTATACAGTTTCAAATATGTGTCTTCTACAACATCAAGATTCAGCAGCTGCTCAATGACAGATACCTCTGTTTGCTCTCAAAACATTTCTGGTTTTAAATTGGCAGTGAGGCCCTATAACTTACAGTCATCATGTCATCACACTTCATGTCCGGCTCATCCTCATCTTCACTCTTATTATAGAATTTGCGGAAGAAGTTGAATGCCACAACTGTGTAAAGGTACACCACTACAGCTAGGAGTCCAACCGTCAGCACGAGCTACATGTATGTAAGATAAAATATAATGGAGGAAAAAACAGCAATTAGGGACCGAAATGTCTCTCACTATATATAAATGAACTAGAATCCCTAAACAATAAAATGTGAGAAATCATGTTTTCCTAAAATAATGAAGATGGAATATTACAAATGCTACCTAAAATATATTAAGACAAAGAAGATCTAGGAAACGTGGACTCAGAAGAGACAGTGAGAGTTAGACTCCATGCTTTACATTGCTCCAATTGAGGGCTGTTGTCAATTGCTATTACAATTGGAATAATAGCTATCAATATAGGAATGGCTCCACTACATAGAGCAATTTCTCTGCACTGTAGCCATATTGGTTCAATGGGTTTTCTTCTAAAATGCCCTTTAAATATTACCTATGTATGCCTAACTCGAGAATGAATAATAAAAAAATGTTGAAGTGTAACACAATGTTGTTTTATTGTTATCTCTGTATAATCACTCTGCGGGGTGCATCGCCCTGTTTAGGCTTTACCCTGCTCCCGACGAGCGTGCCGGGCAGGGAACGTTGGCCTGGCCTCTGGTTGGCCATGCCAGGTCACGTGGGCAAGGGCGGCAGCTGGGAGAGTGTCGGACCACGCCGGCTCTTCAGTCGCCGCCCAGGAAGCAACCCCATCCCGCCCTCCCTTAGCATAGTCTGGGATTAGCCGGCCATCCTTGTGGGGCCAGGTAGGAATTTTTGGCCCCCAACAGATTGGCACCAGTTGGGAGTTTTTTCGCCTACCTCAGACTGTGTTGTAGGGGACGGGGTCATCTGTCAGCTGGTCACCTGGCAGGTGGCGTATGGGCATGGGTAGGAAGGATGATAGGGACCGGCGTGCGCCTTGAGATCGGCAAGGTCAGGGGTGAATCAGGACTGCTCATAACGACACTAACCGGGTCAGTGAGGCTGGCTGACAAGCCCCTTGGCTAGAGCAGGAGAGGCCCATCAATGGCATGGCTAGTATGGGCTTCAGATCGCTCTGCTGTCTCGACCCTTCGGGGTTGGTTGTGATAGACTCCCTTGGGCAGTGACCGAGCGGGTCTGGAGCCAGGGTGTTGGACGCCACCAATAGATAGGGGGAGGCAGATGGCTAGTGCCATTTCCCCCGAACAGTGCCCGCACACCAAGAGGGGTGGTTTTTAGTACCCCTATTTTTTTGCCTCTCCAGGATTCTTTGTTATAAATAAACTGACCATAATTCCAACGTGACTTGTCTGGTGTGCTCATTTGGGGGGGGGGGGGTGTAAGGGTAAATAACATTCCATCTTTTGAGAGAAAGTGCCATCTTGTAATTTGGTCACATGAAGAGAATAACTCACTGCAAAATATACTTTATTAAATAAACGAGAATAAGCTCAATTCGATTGCTGGCTAATTGAATGTAGCGTACTTCTGCCAACTTCCATTTCTCCCTCACAGCTAGTGGTAGTGTAACCATCTGCTTGGAAAATGGATGGAAAAGAAGACAATCCAACAAATAATAAACTTGCTAATACTGTATTAACTCAGGAGTTGATTGTGGCCGTTCTTTTTGAGAAATAAGTATAACATCTTTAAATGTGTACTATAAGAGAATCGTGTATCAGATAGACCAGAAATTAAAACTGATACATAATACATACTAAAATAGCAGCGGATTTTGTTGTACGATAGCATCAATTGAAGGCTTACAGTTTTAACAACGTAGTGTGTGTAAACCTTTGACAAATTTCATTCAATGAAGCTTCTACAGAGTGTGTTGAGATTTGTCTGGAAAGGCCCAGCTATTCTCAGTCCAATCTGGTTATTGTGCAACAAATGTCACGTTCAAAAACCAAGTAAAGCAGCACAAAGCGTAAAGCAAGCTTTTGAATTGTTCAGAACTCCTCATCAAGCAGAATTGGTAGCACTGTGTACTGGTTGGAAGGCATGCATTTTACCCCTTAAGTCCCATCTTCAGAGAGTCGATAATTTTCTTCTAGTTTAAGATCCTGCTGCTGAATGTCTGCATTCAAGATTCTTTGTGACTATACAAACAATCACAAGTAACTATTCTGCTCCCTGCTTTGCCAAGGGACTTGTGTGTTCTAATCAGTGCTGGAGGCACATCCAAGTAACTGCTAGATTTTATATTTAAAAAAAAAAATCAAAAAAGAAACTGATGCAGTAGCAGACAAATAGTCTCAAGGCAGTTTCATACCCACCAAGCACTGAGCCCTCAACCTCTGCCTTGAAAGTTCAGCTAGACTTGCCTTGAGGAGAAATAGACAAGGGTATTTTCCATGCTCGGTTTGACGCCTGTTAAGTTTGCACTTTGTAGGTTGAGCCATTACCCCTTCACATACCATCCACCTTAAAGTGGGGGGGGCCACATTGCTAGCTGTCTTCCAACAAGTCCTCTGTTTTGAAGAAAACCTGCTGTCCTTGCGCGTACACTGGAGCAAGCTGTGAAATCAGCAGTGCTAATCCTAACACACCAAGGAGTGTGCTTGTTTTGTTTTTATGGAAATAAATGACTTTGAACAAAGCAGTTTCATTGGTATGAAAAGGTTTTAAGCTGATAAAGTGTACTACTGATGGAATTAAATGCTGTTATTTTGACAAAGCAACTGGGGTGGGAGGGGAGCCAGAAGAACTACACATGAATTGGCAACAGCCCATGTCTTTAGGAAGAGAGAAAAATACAATTCTGTACTGTAGCAACTTCTGCCACAAACCCTGACATTCTCTGCAGACAGACTGCTTATTTTAATTAATTTTAATCCTACCATTGTATGCGTCTTGCATTTTTCTGTTTCCTTTCAAATTTCAAGTTTTTGTTCAGCATCACAGCCCGGCGCTCTCTAACGTTAGAGTGGTGGAGCACACGCTCCACTGCTCTAAGCCGTCACAGACGTGCCCTTACTCTGCCACCCTCCGGAACCAGCACCCACCAGCGGAGGTAAGTCCTGCACTTCTTGGTACAGGGGTGGGGGGATGGAGGAATGGGGCAGCCGGGGGGGTGGCCATTGGCCAGCCCGGGCTGGGGGAGGGTGGGGATATCGGTGGTGTGCTCCACCAATATCCTCGGCCCGTTCCTGGGCCTGGGCGGCTTTACTTCCCCACCTCGGATATATGTCAGCTTCATAACTGACGTACATCCGAGGAGGCCCGTAGGGACCTGGCCGAATGTCCCCGTCTCCGGAGGTGCTCCTGGGCTGCAATCTTATTACAGAATTCCGCCACCAATGTTATTTCTTTCTTTAGTGCTAAAAAATGGGCTGTGTGCATCAGGAGCTAATGAAGATGATGGGAGAGGATTGGAAGAGAGATGTTTTAGTGCTCAAAAATCGTTAGGAATCTAGCAGCAAATGGAAGGCACCTGCTTTCAAATTTAGATTTTGCTAAAATCAATGCTACAGTAAAAGACAGCATAGTTCAAATACAATGAAACATTTCTAAACACAATGATCTTTATCCAGCTAAGAAGATCATGTCTCTGTAGGCATCCATCAGGCTTTGATGAATGCCCTGCCGCTGCCCCCCCCCCCCCAAGCTCCTATGCAGGTTCAGCAGTCTAAAAAGCTGCAGGGGCATCCTCCGATAGCTGTGCTTTGTTTGAAATGCCATTATCAGCCAGCCATATGCACTTGTCGATTCAGAGTCCTTCTCCCTGTCTGGAATAGACTAGCTGCTTATCGAATGGGCAACCAAGCCAGTCTACCTGGGTGAAGAGGCGGGATGGAGTGCCATCAAATCTAGGTTACTTAAGTACAAGCACAGGGATTTGTGTGTGTGTGTGTGTGTGTGTGTGTGTGTGTGTGTGTGTGTGTGTGTGTGTGTGTGTGTGTGTGTGTGTGTGTGTGTTTCTGCCAAGTCTGGTATGATATCTAACACTGGTTTACAGAAGACACACCCACTTACTCTCCAGTAAATAAAGGATTCCTGGGACAAATTAAGTAGCCTGCTTGCACTTTCTCCCCCCCCCCAAAAAAAATTTGGTTTAATTTTCCTTTCTTTTGGATTTTTAATAAACTAGTTACATTTTGGCTCATGCTTGTCTAGTCCATGTTCACGGGTAATACATGGGTTGACATGTCTGATTGCTCTCACAGACACACAGTGGTTTCCATTTTAAATAAGAACCACTGGCATTCTGAGCTCTCTGAGAAGGATTTTTTCCCAAATGGTCCCCTTCTGCCTGGTTTCTGTAGCCTGGAATGGTGGAAGCAGATAGAAACCACCAGTTTCCCCCATTCAGTACCACTTTTAAGGGCATATATTATGTTACTCACCTGTTTGCCATTGTGGGTCACAGAAGAGAGAATGGTCCGCAGTGTCTTAAAACCCATAGCAATATCGAGCAAGTGAGCAGCAAAGAAGAAGTTGTTGTAGTGGCCAAGGATAGACATAGTTGTGTACCAAGCTAAATACAAGAAGGACTGAAGAATATATTAAAAGTCAGAGGGTGTCAACTGCTACTATCCTGACTTTGTATTGTACTTTTTATTAATAATAAAATTGATTTATAAAATGCTTTTCTATCATACTACTCAAGAATGAGCATTTTATTTTATAAGCTCGTATCATTATCTAAATTATGCAATGAGCATAAAATATGGACTCCACTAACTAACCGTTCTGTTCAACAGTTAGAACATGCAACAAACTTGTAAAGTTGAAGTGTATCATATCTTTCAATTACCGTATTTTTCGCACTATAAGACGCAATTCCCCCCCAAACCATAGGGGGAAAAAAGCGTGTGTCCTATGGTGCGAAGCCTGGGCTTGGGGGTCCTTCGGGGAGGCCTGTGGGGGCTTCGGGGAGGCCTGCACGAGCCTCTGCAGGCCTCCCCGATGTTCAGTTCGGCCGAAAACAGCGATTTTCGGCCATTTCCGGAAATGGCCGAAAATCGCTGTTTTCGGCCGAACTGAACATCGGGGAGGCCTGCAGAGGCTCGCGCAGGCCTCCCCGAAGCCCCCACAGGCCTTCCCGAAGCACCCCCAAGCCCAGGTAAGTAAAAATCTTTTTTTCTCTATTTTATGCTCCATAGGATGCATGCGTCCTATGGACCGATGCGTCCTATGGAGCGTAAAATACGGTAATTCTATAATTAATTTGGCTTTGGATTTTTTATAGTTCATTTCATTATTCTCCTGTAAAGAATGCTGCCTGTAGGAATACATGTAATTGACCTTTCCCACTGGCTATACCCCTATTGTGTTCAAACATGCCATGATTATCCTCATTCTCAAAAAGACCTCCTGTGGTCCATCCTCACCTTCTAACTACTGGCTGACCTCAGTTCTTCCTGAGCCATCAAGCTCTTGAAGCATGCTATTCGCTCTTGCTTTCTTGACTTTTCCTCTTTCATGTCTACTCTTCACCCCCTCCAATCCAGCTCCCACTTGCACTCTACTGAAACTGAGACCTGGTCTAAATAATACAGTCACCTTGTGGTGAGTAACTATTTCACATGATATTGGGGTTCATTTAGCTCTGTTATCACATGAAATTCTGACCAAGTCTGATGCTACCAAGGTTGCAGAATATCTTCTCACGGCCAAATCCAAAGTTCTCTATTCCTATCATAGTGGTTTTCATAACAATAAAACCACATCATAACAGAAAAAAGGTTAGAAAATGTGCACATATGCCTTGCTTGCTTCTTTTCTTCTTTGCCCTCTCACAAGGCTGTTGCTGTTTCTACGGCCCTTGTGAGCAGGGAGCACAGTCCAAGCTTGAGGAGGCTTCAGAAGATTCTTCACCTTTCTGACATTCCTTGCTTGTACTCTTCCTCACAGGACAATTGGTGGTTTGCTAACAGCATGCACACGTGGTCTTAAATATAGTAATGTATAGAAGCAAGCCTTAGACTTATGTGTCTCCTATGTAGGCCCTGCTCACACAAACATTTCACCACAAAAATGTAGAGGAGAGAAGCTATGAGCAGTGACAACTCATGCAGGCATTTATGTCCCACATCACAGCAAAAGTTGCATATGTGATAAAGCAGGAAGCACGAGCCCAAGGTTTATTCCTTACTCATACAGGACCAGTGTGACCCCGCCATAAGAATAATAAAGCTGAGGGATTTTTCCAAATATATACTGTATACTTACATTATCAGTGAAAACTACACCAAGCTTCCAGATATGGTATTTGGCATCAATAGAACTCAACCTAAGAGGAGAACAAAATAATCTGAAATCAATGTCAACATTCCTTATTTATTTCAAGTCTGAGCATCCTTCCCTACATTTATCAGCCTGTTCTGCCTTTTTCAGCATGCATGCATTGAAATATTTTTAAAACTTTTGTGGAGGTGTGTTGGGTGTATTTTGAGGAAATTGAGATGGGTACATATTACCACTGTGAAGATAAATTTCAAATGAATGTTAAAATTGTTTGTTTGAGTTATAGTGTGTTGCTTTGTATCTTCCCCAGCAGATGCCTTGTGCCAGAGAGTTGTATTGTAAAGAGAATGAAAAAAAAAATCTATTTACGCTTCATATGTTATGACTTCTTAACCAATCACACAGGGGAGTGATATCTTGGCAACAATATTACTGTCACATGCAAGTACTCAGCACTATAGTGCCAAAAAACCTTCAGATCCAATTAGCTCCAAAGTTGTGTTCAAGATCATATATGATATATTGTAGTAATGTTGCAGGGTATCAGGCCAGCTCTCTGCATTTCTTCATGAGCTTCTTCTGTGCTACATCATAGACCCACCTGTCCTTTTCCCTAACATCTCTCAGGGCAGCTTTGAATGTTAAAAGGAAATGTTCAGAGAGGATGTGTGAATGACTCATGCATCTTTTTTATTCCATTATGCTGTTACGTTTGAGGCAGCAACTTGGGTGGTTATCTCCCCAGAGGTGAGATGTAGATGTGCACAAATTGCATATCCCTCTAGGTGCTTCCTTATAACATCTGAAGATCCCCTTGGTCTGGCTTGATTCACAGGAGTATTTGAAGATTAGCAGCCCCTTTTCCTTTGACTGATAACTAGGCATATAATCTGGTGAGTAAAAAAAGTGTCGTCGTCCCCCCCCTCCCAATATCTAGCAGCTTGGGAAACTACAATGGATTATTATAAGGTAAAAACATATTAAGGCCCAAGATTGTGAGCTCTTCTGAAATATTTAAAATTGGGAAAATACTGCAGTGTCAGTACATTGTCATGATGCTCTTTGACTGTTGTGATGAACTAACCTAAACATTGCACTGTAGCTCAGGACCGCCACCCTGGCAAACAGCCTCTCTGGCTAGGTGTGAAGTGACAGCGCACATAATTTACAGGGGGGGGGGGAAAGTAACTTACATGTGCAACATCCTAAAGGCATTCTGACCAACCTTGACCCACCTGCACCAGTGCAACTCTATGCACCCATGATTTGGCAGCAGCTTTTTCAACAGGATTGCCACTGACAAGTCCTATTTGTTAAACATAGGATCAGAGATCCCTGTCACCCAAATCCCCCCCCCTGGTTTTTCCACCCCCGCTATTTTGCTATGGGTGAGTGTGCTTGTGCATGCATTCCACCAGTGCATAAGGGCATAATCGCATAATAATCATTTTAAACAGGAGTGGCGTAGAGGACAGATGCTGTGTTCTAAGCACAGTTCAAGGTAAGACAACAGAAGGGATCGCTGGGCTCCAGTTTGGGGAGAGGCAATTGGGGAGAGCAGCAGTGGAGGGAGAAAGGGGCTGCCACTACTGTGATCACCTTTCAACCCAGTGTCAGCGAGTTAGAAGAGGATCAGAGGGCCAACCAGAGCGGCTCCATCGGCAGCAGGCCGAAGAAGGTGGAAGGCAGATGGGGGGGGGGGCTCATCAGTTCGCTGCTCGATGCAATACCTCAGGCCACTTCATAAAAAGGGCCGCCTCCACAGGATGCTACTATACCTGTCTAATGGCTGATTCACATTACACGAATCCCGGCGCGTTACGGAGATGCGCAGAGCTCTTTGACAGCATTTCGGAAGCAAGCGAAGCAGCTGCGAGCTCCGCAATGCAGAAGCTGGAAAAATGGTTTCCCCTCATCTTTTGAGGGGGCGGGCTTCGCGGAGCTGGGGCGGGTTCACGGAGCTACTGCAGCCTACCAATCGGATGAGAGGGGGGGAGAGTGGCTGCATGCCAATCAGAACTACCTCCAATCACCTTCATAAGAAGGCGGGACAGCAGGAGGGACAACAGGCGGGAAGATACTCCTTCCGGCCAGCTCTGCGCGCGGGGGCAGGGGTAGGGGCATCCATGCCTAGATTCGTGTAGTGTGAATCAGCCCTAAGAGCAAGCCATCATGTGCTGCTGGTTGAAACTACACGTATACACCAGACTGGGGTGTCAGGGATTTTATTTATTGAAAACATTTATACCCCACCTTTCCGAAAGCTCAAGGTGACTTACATATTTCTTACATATTATGTAAAAGCAACCATAGCATAAATATGTATCCAATAATAACAGAAATATCTATGCATAACAAACTAATGTCTCTTTCTACTGGATTTCTTGTGCTGTTTTTAAACAATACTATTTGAACTGCTTAACTGCTGTGCATCACTTTGATGACATGGGTAATAAGGCTGGAAATGCAACTCAAAATATATAAACAAAGAGTTAAAAGATGGTTATTTTTTTCTTAATCATCTAAAGCTGCTTTGTCTCTTATCAGCTGCAGTTCTACGTGATTCAGTTTAAAGGCCAAACCCTACCATGAAATGAGAGAGGCTTCCTCTAGTTCAGTATGTTCCACTGGACTGAAATCAAGAGCATTTTTGTCCAGTCCTAAGAGTTCTGCGATCCGTTCAGCTCCATACAAATCACCGTACTTGTTGATTACCTTCAAGAGGAAAGATGTGAGGTATCATCAGCTTCAATTTAACCAGAATTTGTCAGAATTTTTAAAACCTTCGCATTCCAGAGTTGATGCTTCTAGAACAATGACAGCTCAGACAGGGGAAAAAAGGCATTCAAAGACTGAAAAGCATAAAAAGCCATTATCTGAAAGTGTTTCCATAATTTAAAGTAATTTAAGATGGCATGGTTTTTTTTTTCTCTTGTAGGTGAATGAACATCCCAGAAAAGACAATGGCTGCAAATAGGAACTTTATGTTTGATAGATAGCAAAAAAGTTGTAACAGCCTAGCAATGAAGTCAACGTGTTCTAACCCTCCCTCTGTGCATTATAGAAATCACAGCAAGTTTTTCCCAATGTGACTAACCAGACAACATGCAATAGGGTGCCCTCTGATGCCAACCTGGATCAAATGAAGGATGCTACTGTGCAGAAGGCAAAACAGAGACACCAAAACTTTACAAGAAAACCACAAGTCTTTCATTGGGAAGGATCCCTGACAGAAAGGGTCAGAAGCCTTGAATTTTTGCAGAGTCTCATGAGGAGGAAAAAGAAAATGACCCAAAGCTTGATGCACAATGCAGTTTGGTCTACACAGGTAGGCAGCAAGATTAGCACCGATTGTGAGGGAGCTTCCTGTATCTCACAGTGGCCCCACCAGATGCCTCAGAGGAGCACACAAACAGGCAAGAAACAGTGGACTGGAACGTGGCATGGTGAAACACAATGGTGTTTCACATGGTGAAACAGGCAAGACTGTTAGCAGATCTTGCATAGGTAGAATACGTTGGCTGGCTCTTCCAATCCTTTACTGTGCCTCTCTCCATTGCAAGAACAAAGAAAGGCTCCTCTCCAATGTTGGCCTCTTGGGATTAAGCTAACACTCCACAACAAGGTTGTGGCCTTTTGACCTTACATTGTGATGTCTGCTTGTTCCTTTCACATACTGCAACAAGCATACTTTATCATTAGAGTTGGCACAGTCTTAAAAGGCAGGTGAAATGGCCACTTTGAGTGGTGGGCGGGGGGGGGGCTAACAAGCTGGGGGGGGATACCCTGCACCCCATGCCTGTCTATTGCCTCCACTGGCCTCCCACCCAACCACTTGATCAGCCCATCATCCATGCTACTGCCACACTACTCTTCCCTCACAAGGAAATGGAAGTGAGCAGGAAGAGGATTGTGTCTGAGGTGGCGGCAACCTACCTCCTCGTCTGCCCTGAGGTTGTGATCCTCCTCCTGCTCATCTCAATCCCATTCCCACAATAGAAGGGGAGTGAGAAGAGGATGGCGGATAAGTAGGTCGGGTGCTGCTGCCATGATCCTCTTCTTGCTCATTTCCCTTTCCTTGTTGGAAGGAGAGTGCGTAGAAAGAAGAAGATCATGATGGCAGGGAGCCGACCTCTTCCAGCCACACTGCCATCTCTCTCTTTCAAACAGGCAGGTCCTGGAGAACAGATCAGAGGAGGACGTTTCTCTCTTTCCTGCTCTCTCTTCAGGCTCCACTTGCCCAATCTATTGAAAAGAGAGAGCTGGAAAGAGCATTGCAGCAGCAAGACAGGAAGATAAGGAGGGGAATGTGGCTTCAAGGATAAAGGCCGACCCACACTACATGAGCTCAGGCGCGGAGGCCTCTGCCTCTGCGCGCAGAGCTGGTCGGAAGGAGTGTCTTCCCGCCTGTTGTCCCGCCTTCTTAGAAAGCGCAGCGGTGATTGGTTAAGCACAAATGCGGTCCGATACACGAGAGAAGAGAGAGAGGGGGGCAGGAAGGAGAGAAAACTAACATCACAATTTGTGCCAGGAATAGAATTCATCTTGCTAACTTTTGTGAGAAGGAGAAATGGATCCATGAGAAATCGGAGACTCGAGCGAGTTCCGATTGATTGACAGCCCCTTTCATCCCGCCCTCTCATCCGATTGGTTGGCTGCAGTAGCTCCACAAAGCAACCCCCTCAAAACTTGGGCAAAGGGCTTTATGTACACGCCGGAAATCGGGAGATCGCATCAGCTCAGCTCGCCTCCGCAATGGTAACCAGACACCTCTGCACAGCTCGGCAAAGCGCCCTAGCGCGTCTGTGACGCACCGGAATTCGTGCGGAGTGGGTCGGGCTTTAGAAGGCTGCAACAGCAACAACCATCACAGAAGGTGAGTGCGCACGCACACACACACACACAAAAGGTGGTTTGTTTTTTTAAACTTTGGCATGGCTTCAGGTGCCATTTTGGCTTGGGCTGGGCTGTTTATCATACACATTTTTAAGGTTCTTTTAAAATAGTTCTATATAATTGATAGATATGGATATTTACCTTAATATTAGCCTCAACAATTATTTAAGGAACTTACCTTTCGTTTTACAAATTTATCCCAGTAATTGTTAGGAAAAGATCTGCATAAATACAGAAATGAGAGCATTGGATTAATTAAGCACAATTCAGAAAAAAGCACATTTATTATATTGCTATTTTATTACAGCTCATACCACGCAGCTGCCACTACTTGTTGATCTATGAGCAGAATTTTTCATTTCTGATAGATTTCTGTACATTGAAGAAAATGTAGTTCACTTGTATTACTGGGTTGTTGTTTTTCTTCTATGGTTGCCTCATCATCTGTAAATTTCCATTTAGTAAGCAATATTGTTCTTTTATCCATTGTTATATAGTACTGTAAAATTGTGGACTGTAAAATTATTCTCTGTAGGATTAAATTAGTTTACAAATTCTCTACAGCTCCTGCCAGGTGTGAGCTAAAATAAAGTCATGGTTTTCAGCAACATACTCATTAACCTTTCAAAGCATTAATTTTATGACACTTGAGTTTAGATTTTACTTCTATCACAGGTTCTCTAGCAAGTGGAGAAAATACGTTTTTTTCGAGGAAAAGTTGGAACTATGATTCCATCAAACTATTCTTTACCAGTTCAGTTACAATTTTTCCTTCACAGACTACTGATATTTGATTACCGTAGTTGCTCACTTTTAGGTGATATTGCATAAACAGCGCAATCCTGCGGGATGTAAGAACGGCGGAGCGCTGGCTGCCCTCACTCCGCCGCCTGGACCACCCCATGGCCGCCGGAGGAAGGTAAGGCTCCTGTCGGCGGGGGAGGTCCGAGCGGCGAGGGAGGGGGGCCATTGGCCTAACCGGCCCAGGAGGGGGCGGGGGATGGCATCCGCCATATCCCCGGCCCTGCTGGGCCGGCTTGGCCATTGCACAGCCTCCTCTTACTTCCGCCAGCTATTTAGCTGGCAGAAATCTGAGGCAGACGATTGGGACTTCCTCAGTTTACACCGGGAAAAGGGGATGAATGTCCCCTTCCCCGAATAAATCTCTGGGCTGCAGCAGCGTGGCTCGGAAAGGGGCGCTGCCCAACAATATTACATCCATAGTATGAGACATCCATACTATGTTGCCTCCAAAGGCACTTCTGAAAGCAGAGAGATAAAGCAACAATGAATGCAGAAGCCAAGCCAGTGGCAGCAGAAAGCTTGATTGTAATGTAAATGCCTGGATTATTCATTTTAACACGTCTGTAGAACTTTGGTAAATAGGCAATACATAGAATCACATGAGAAGAGAACATGATATGTTTTTTCCTCGCACCAATATCGCTGGAGCCAACAGCATTGATGTAGGAAGTAATGTCATATTGCCCTCCCACATGGTCTTTCCAATGCATATGTTACCACAGCAGTGTGAGAAACAGTCACACTGCCAAAGCAAAATAGGAATGGGGCCTAACTGTCAAACCTGGAGTGAGTTCTTGCAGGGTCAGGTAATAGCAGCTGTAGAAGCAGCTGTAGCTGTTAATTGCCTCTAGGAAATGCACACCAAAATCCTTTTAAATTACACCAGCAGGACTGCGATGATTTTAACATCTTCCTGCCAGCACAGGCTATATTCTTTGCATCTGAAGAAGTTCACGGCTAGTGAATGAAACGTAATGCCAGTTTTACTGTTTTTAAAGTGGTTTTATTGTATTTTACAACAAGCTTTTACAGTATTTTATTACACAGTGGTGTATTTTAAAAGACTTATAAAGTCTCCATCTGCAGATACTTTTAAAACAGTTTTTAGTGTGTTTTTATGACCTTAATCCCGAAGATGATATGATCGTATTACAGCACTAGCTTTCTCCAGGTAGGCAAAATCAGAATTCACCCCACATCTTGCCCTCCAGCTTCCTGTTTATTGTTAGCGACCTTGCGTGGTAGAGACCCAGGGGATCTTGAAAGGTGGGGTAAAGCTCCCTTAAATAAATAAATGGGAAGGTTCTTTTAGTGGTTTTTCTTCCCATAGTATATGGAGAGAAAAAAACACACACCTTACTTCCCTGAGTAGGAAACTGTCATTCAGTTGTGTGTTCAGACAGTTGCTATGCTGACTGTTGCTGCTCCATATTCACTCAACCATATGCACAGAAACGTCTCTGCTGCTCACTTACACACTGTTCTACACATCTTTGCAACATCCAGTTTTGTGCTGCTCAGACATCATTTAAATGAGATGTGGGGTGCGCATAAATCACTTAGAGCCCAATCCTATCCTTCCCCCCCCCACCAATGCAGCCGTGCCAAGAATGAGCATGCTGCATATAGCGAGGGAGGAAAAGACACAGAAAGATGGACACAGTGTATACCAACTCTCAGTGGGGTAGCCAGGCTCCCCAGCAACTGGGGCGGAAAAGCCCGCCGCCCCATTATGCAAATTAAGTAAGTAATTTACATAATGAGTTTTTGGGGTTTTTAAAAAGTTTTTTCGCGGTTTTTCCGCAAATTTAAAGTGTAAAACAGGGATTTTCAACGCGTGTGTGTGCTTTGCGGCCACTTATCTGAGCTCCAGGACGTTCCAGCAGGCTGGCAGCAGCAGCGACGATCTTCTTATTAGCGCATTCGCAAACCTTCCGGACTCGGAGTTTGCGCATGCCCATTCCGTCCTTGCAAACTCCGTGGGTTTGTGCATGCGTAAACTCCGGAAACTCCTGCGCCCGGAGCAGGGAGAGGCTGTGTGCCCTGGCGCAGGAGTTTTCGGAGTTTACGAGTCCGGAAGGTTTGCGAATGCGCCAATAAGAAGATCGTCGCTGCTGCTGCCAGCCTGCTGGAACGTCCTGGAGCTTAGATAAGTGGCCGCAAAGCACACACACGCGTTGAAAATCCCTGTTTTACACTTTAAATTTGCGGAAAAACTGCGAAAAAACATTCAAATTTAAGGATTCCCGCGCCCCACTCCCGAGCCTCTCCGCCCCTCCCAGAGCCTCTCCGCCCTAACGCCCTGGGGCCCACCGCCCCACCGCACCATATCAGCCAACGCCTATGCCAACTCTAAAGAAAGATATTCACTAATACAAAATGTGCAATGTAACATTATATGTCAGCACTGTGAAGAGGAAAGTAACCAACAAACCCTGATTCTGCCTAGACCAACAAAGTTTCAATTACTCAAGTTTTAAGTAAAAACTGCACTGCAAGGTGTGTTACTTGTTGTTCAGTCGTTAAGTCGTGTCCGACCCTTCGTGATCCCATGAACCATATCCCGCCAGGCCTTCCTGTCCTCCACTATCTTCCTGAGTTCGCTAAGGTGTGTTACTTACGGAGTGTTAATGACTAGTCGATCCCATTGTCCTTTAATGTCATCTTCAGAGGGCTGCTCAGTAATGTACAGGCCATCAAATTCCAATTTCCTTGCAATATCCTTTTCCCGCTTGAATACAACCAAGGGAACCTTTTGAAAGACATACTATTAAAAACATTTTAATTATTTGGAATCTCCAATGGAATTTTTCAAATTTCTTATATTTCTGAATATGAAAGACCTGCCTTGGAGAATGCTAACTTAACAGGCAACTGATAGTAGCAAGCAGGTCACGGTAACCAATAGCGCACTAGGTGTTGCTCACTGGTAGAATAGCTGCTTCCTTAGTTGTCTCACCTATCCAACAGACAGCAAACTGCCCACTGTTCTTCAAATTAGGTTCCGATCATGCAGGATTTTGTTTTTAAATGAAAGAATGGCTGCTGGTCCTGCCTATGATACATCTAGTAAAATAAACCTGATTTTTGGACTCAAGGACTCTGAATTGATAGCACAACAACAACATTCTAGAAGGGACATGTAATGTAATAATGTGATAATGTCTACCAAATATTAGAAAAGTACAGAAGGGAGGCACCAAGACAAGTAAATTTTTTGGGGGGGAGAATGAATGTAAAAAGGGAAGGAATAGTGGAAATTGAAACAGAAAATGAATGGAAGGAAATAAAAAAAAATAAATCTGAACAGGGTGGAAGCTGGGGAAAAATGAAATGAAGGCGAAACAAGAGATTAGTATTGGCAGACCATGCTGATTTGTTATTGGAGCCACAGCCACATTTCCAGGAAGCAGATGTTGTGGCTCACATCACCCTGAGCCTGCCGCCACCTCCCTCCAGCCCACTGGCGTCACTACAGGGGGGGCGGAGCTGTAAGTCCTGCTGAAATCGGAGCCCCCATTACATGGAGGAACGAAGCAGCCCCGCCCCTCACCTTTGGAGCCTTTCAGGGAAGCGAAAGCAACATGCAGGAGACTCCCTGCAGATTGCTTTCGCTTCCTTGAAAGGCTCCGAAGGTGAGGGGGCGGTGCTGATTCGTTCCTCCGTGTAATGGAGGCTCCGATTTCAGCAGGACTTACAGCTCCGCCCCCCCTGTAGTGACGCCAGTGCTCCAGCCCACTGTAGACAGAGCTGCATCCATCTGCTTCCCTAACCCCCCTCACCTTGTTCCTTCTAGCAGACCAGGAACTGCACTTCCTGATTTGTTTAAAGGGACTGAGCAAGGAAGGGGCATGGTAAGGGGGTAGAGAAGTGGATCACCTAAAAAAACGACAACAACGGGCACAATCCTATCCAACTTTCCAGCACCTGTGTAGCCGCAATGCAGCCCCGAGGTAAGGGAACAAACATTCCCTAACCTTGAGGAGGCCTTCATGACTGCCCCCCCCCCCAGCGCCACTGACACGGCTGCATCAGCACTGGAAAGTTAGATAGGATTGGGCCAAAAGTTGGGAATCAGTTTGCCTATACTCTCACAGACCCTTTAAATACAACAGGAAGTGCAGGACATGCTGGGAGCTCCCACTCTGTCCTGCACTTCCTGTTCTCTTGAAAAGGATCATGTGAGAAGGAGATAAGAGGCCAGACTGCAGTTGTCTGCCTGGGCTGGGGGGGGGGGAATGCACATACGCAGGCATCAGTGTCAGGTCAGGGGAAGCAGCATCAGATGGTGGATCACACTGAGCCATCCCTGATGGAAGCCTATGATCTTATAGGAAATGGTAGCACAGAAAAGGCTTGTAGGCTGCTGAGTAAGTCTAGGCTTGCCAACTCAAAAGTAAGTCTAACTCAATCCAATGGAACTGCACGTAAATCGGTGTAAGAGTGCAGCCTTGAAGCTTCAGGGACAAACTACACAAGCATGTAAGCCCACACTCTGAAGGCATGTTTCTAACCAGAGGTGCCTCCTCAGCCATGCAGGGTGGCAATTCCACTTAGAACTAGAGCGCATGGAGAGGGGACGTTCATTCTCTCCCCCCCCCCCCATGTTCTGTTCTCCCCTTGAAAATCTGTTTTATTGGCTTCATTTATAGTTTTTAAAGTCTGTTTTAAGCGGCCCTGAATGCCACCAATACTTTCAATTTTGACTGCAAGGCCTTCTGATTGAATATGTGTATCTATGTGTTTTCTATGCAATGAACGATTTTGCCCAAGCTAACATGTGCTGATTTGGAGTCCTGTGTGGTGAGGCAGATTGTATGCCTTAGCCCCAGTTCATTTCTGGTTGGAAAGACAGGAAACTCTGTCCATTTCAGGGGCAAGCTGCTTTGAGTTTTGCTAATTGTGCACTTAGTGTGAGGGACTTAAAATCTGAACGCTGCCATGAACACATTGGGTGGTTTTAAGGAGGCCACTAACCTTCAAACAATAGTATCCGACAACACACACAAAAGAGATAACTGTATGAACAACAGCTAGAGCCCTCAATGTTGGTGCCATGTAGCCCGTACTTTCTTGTAATACAAAGAACACCACTCCCTCTTCATCCTCATCCTCCTCTAAAGAATGCCATATATCAGACTCTTCTTCCAGCTCTTCAAGAGGCTCTTCTGTCACCTGAAATTCACACAAACACGCAAAACAGATTGAATGCATACAGGTGTTAAATGCAATTTTTTTAAAGGAAGCATTCCTTCTAACATTTGAAAGGTATTTTGCCTTTCCACAGATTTGTTGAAGAATGAAAGACTAACCTATTGATATTAAGTAGTGAAGGAGCTATAACTATACTATACAGCACTCGTCTTCTTTGAAGTGTGAAGACAAGAAGCAATTTGGACTCCAGCACCCGTCAGCCCCACTACCCTACTCTTCATGTACAGATGATTAATAGCGTTGTCAGCAATTGCGGCAGCCAGGGCTGCTGCATTGAGCTTTTCAGCTCAGAAAAGCATAATGTGTGTACGTGTCCATTTACTCATTCATCTAAGGATGTGCATATAGAACTCTTTGCATGGCCTAGAGCAGCGGTCCCCAAACTTACCACTGCTGTGACCTACCTCTCGCTTCTGGCTTGCGATCTACCTTTGGAAGCTGCTCCCACATCATGCCGGACCCGGGATGGCCTCCGTGGGCCTCAGAACACCTCCAGACGTGGCCGGAAGTCACGTTTGCGAAAATGCAAGTGACCTGGAAGTCATTTCCAGAGGTGTTCTGAGGCCTGCGGAGGCATCTAGAGGCCATCCTGGGCCCGGTGTGACATTGGAGCGGCTTCTGAAGGTAGGTTGCGAGCCGGAAGCGGCCTCCACTCGTGTCCAGGGGGCTCAAATTTGGAGCCAACCCAATAAGAACATAAGAAGAGCCCTGCTGGATCAGGCCAAAAGCCCATCTAGTCCAGCTTCCTGTATCTCACAGTGGCCCCACCAGATGCCTCAGGGAGCACCAGCCAACAAGATAACCTGTTTCCTGTTGTCACTCCCTTGCTCCTGGCACAGAGAAAACCTACTTTTAAAGCCAGGAGGTTGCTTATGGCTTGTAACCTGTGATGGTCTTTTCCTCCATGAATCTATCCAAATCCCTTTTAAAGGCATCTAGGTCAGGTGCCATTACCACATCCTGGTGGCAAGGAGTTCCACAGATGAATTACAATGCAAGGGAGGGGGGCAAACTGTGCAACCCACTGTGCATCAGGCCGTGACCCAAGTTTGGGAAGCGCTGGCATAGAGCAATCAGGGTGAATGTGCTTAGTACTCAGCTGTTAGGATTTTTTCTCCTATAAATCTAACTTCAGCATTTCAGAATGGTTAAAGTTCGCGTGGCTTAACACAAATATTCATCCTGCAAAAGTGGTAAGCTAAACCCTGCAATCTTAAACTGCTGCTTGAATAGTAGGGGCTAAGAAACTATACATTAGATCAGAAAGTCTGCCCTTCAAATCTCACCTATGCCATAAAACTCACTAGTAGGTAACCTTAGGCAATCTATGAATTCAGCCTCCACCTCCCATATACAATATGGGGGTCATAATACTGACCTACTTTACAGGGTTGTTGGAAGATTACAACAAAGATAATGTATATGAGGCACTTTAAAAACTTTCAAAGCACTATATAAATGCATGATGACAATGCAGAAGAACCAGAAGATAAATGAAAAGCAACAGCGAAATTAACATGTTATTTTCGTGGTTGTAAATGAATACAATTTTTTCATCTTTCAAACTGAATTAAGAACTCATTGTTTTTACATGGCAGTATTCTTCTCAAATTAGTTCATGTTTCAAATGTCACTCTGAAGTTCAACACATCCTATCTAGAATAAATAGAGTTACATTACCTTATAGAAGAGAAGAATAAAGTTGATGGCAAATGCAACAAACAGTGCAAGAAATCTTAAATTGTAGAAATTTCTGGCCAAGTAGTGCTGAAAATGCAAAGAAAGTTATCAGTTCCTACAGCAAAAATCAAAACCCAAGAGAAAAGCAAACAATTCAAACTGTGCATCAGGTTGCAGAAATTATAACATCCATTGTATTTAACTTCAAACTCTATTTTCTATGTAAACGTTCTGTCTTATTTATTTATTTATTTACAGTATTTTTATCCCGCCTTTCTCCCCAAAGGGACCCAAGGCGGCTTACAACAAATACAATACAAAAAATACAATACATTCACATTTTAAAACAGTAAAAAACAATTAATGAAAATTAATAAAAACAGTATCTAAAAATCGATTAAAAAGATCATTGCTACAATTAAAACAGGAGCATAAAAACAGCAGCACCCCACCTGTACCAGCGAGATGTTAAAAAAGGCAAGGGCTCAGAAGGCTTCCTTGAACAAGAAGGTTTTTAGGCCTCGCCGGAAAGTGTCCAAGGAGGGAACAGTTCGTAAGTCAAAGGGGAGGGAATTGCATAAAGTTGGTGCCACTACTGAGAAGGTCCTGTTTCTGGCCGCCACCCCTCGCATCTCCCTGGGCGACGGCACCCGCAAAAGGGCCTTCTCTGATGATCTAAGGAGACGAGCCGGACTATATAGAAGTAGGCGGTCTCTCAAATATCCTGGCCCCAAGCCGTATAGGGCTTTAAAGGTCAAAACCAGCACTTTGAATTGGGCCCGGAAACGAATCGACAGCCAGTGCAGTTGTTGGAGGAGCGGCCCGACAGAGTCGAACCGCCTACCTCCAGTGACCACACGGGCCGCCGCATTCTGCACTAATTGCAGTTTCCGAACCATCTTCAAGGGCAGCCCCATGTAGAGCACGTTACAATAATCTAGTTGCGATGTCACCGTGGCATAGATACAATACATTAATCTAGTTGCGTGTCACCGTGGCATTTTTAACCTTTTAACAAATGGCTTTTAACATATGTCAACTCAGGTGACCCACTGGGGTCGTTTATTTTAAATTGTTTTAATTAATTATTTTAATGTTTATATATGTATTTTAAATGTGTTGTAAGCCGCCTTGAGTGCCCTCGGGAGAAAGGCGGGGTATAAATGCTTTAAATAAATAAATAATAAATAGATCACCGTGGTCAGGTCTGCACGATCCAAGTACAGAGGCAGCTGGCGCACCAGCCGAAGCTGGGCAAAGGCCCCCCCGGCCACAGCCGCCACCTGGGAATCCAGGAGCAGCTGCGGATCCAGGCGGACCCCCAAACTGCGGACCTGCTCCTTCAGAGGGAGTGCAACCCCCTTCAGAGCAGGACGATACTCTAGTACATGAGTTATAAAACTCATGTTTGTACAAAAGAAAATATTTCTTTACCCAGCGTGTAATTCATCTGTGGAACTCCTTGCCACAGGATGTGGTGATGGCATCTGGCCTAGATGCCTTTAAAAGGGGTTTGGACAGATTCATGGAGGAAAAGACCATCACAGGTTACAAGCCATAAGCAACCTCCTGGTTTTTAGAAGTGGGTTTTCTCTGTGCCAGGTGCAAGGGAGTGTCAACGAGAAACAGGTTATCTTGTTGTCTTGTGCTCCCTGAGGCATCTGGTGGGGCCACTGTGTGACACAGGAAGCTGGACTAGATGGGCTTTTGGCCTGATCCAGCAGGGCTCTTCTAATGTTCTTATGTTCTTATAAAAGCTCCACTAGATCTTCCATGTTTGAAATATGCTATCTATATTATTTTCTAATATCAATTTATAAAAGTAAGGAAGAGTGTCAACATACCAGCATTTTTGTCTGATACACCTCCAGCACTTTAAAAAAGTTAGCCATAACTGCATCAGGTTTCTCTATTTTTTGCCCATGCCTTCGTTTCCTTTGTCTGGGTTCTTCAACTTCCAAATGTTGAGAATATAGATAATCCTTGATTTTATCTTGTTTCTCACCATCCTCCATGCTACAGGAAATGATATCAGCTGTTAAACAGCAGGATCCAATTTCTACATTGTTCACTATTAAGCTATAGAATGTTTGACGCTTTACAGACTAATTTTATAGGAAGAATTAGATCAAAACTGACAGTTATTTAATGCAATCCCAGTTTAATAAAAAGTAAAACTGGTGAGGACTAACAGGAAAAGAGCTCTATGAAAATGGATAATTCACTTGGTGAAAACACGTTATCACATATGAATGTGCACAGGTACTTTGTGCTAAAACATCTTGTGATGAAAGTCCTGATTTTCCTCTATTTTTTCACCTATTTTGGACCTTACTAATCCCCCCAAGGGCTTCTGTAGACATTCAGATGCTGTAGCTATTATCTCCATTATTCTTTGCTGTTGTCTATTTTTGAGCATCATCTTCTTTCTCAACTGAGTGGTACACAAAAAGCCTGGCAGCGTCACCTCCTTGGACCCTGAAACCCACCTGATTTCCAAGAATGGGAAGTGACCCCCCCCAATATCCAATCACACAGGTAAAGGAGCGTTATAACAGGTAAGTTGCTTATAACAGAGTTAAAAGCAACATATTATAAAAAGCAGGATCCCAAACCCCACTTTGCTCATTTGCTGAGGTCCAACCTCGGAATCATAAGATGCTTCATGGAGTTTTGCTGGCTTACCTGGCTGTCAGTGCAATCCTGCTTAACTGATACGCCGGGCAACCCAGGCCGCCTACCGGATCCAGAGCTCCACCACGGTCAGGTACCCATGGTACCAAGTAGACCTGCTCCACCACGGGCAGGTCTACTTGGGGAAGGGGACACTCGTCCCCTTCCCCGGGTGTAACTGCGGCTGGGGCCAATCGGCCTCCTCGGAATTCCGCCAGCTATTTTGCTGGCGGAAGTCGGAGGAGGTCATGTAACGGCTCAGTCAATCGGCGAGGGTCAGGATACGTCCGAGGCAATCCCCGCCCCCTCCCTGATTGGCTGGGCCTATTGGCCCCTACCGTTTACCGCCAAACCGCCCCCAGCCGCTGTATTCTGACCTGGGTCGGACGGCCTTCCCTGCTCTCGAGTCGTTGTGTGAGTGCTTTACGGCACTTTCGTGACGGCTTAAGGCGGCGGAACGCTTGTTCCATCGCCCTAATTTACAATAGGATTGGGCTGCCCGAGTGTTAAGACCAGGGCCCTATAACGGTGTGAGTAACCAGACAGGAAAAAGTCACATCAGAGTTTTTGCTTTATTCTGCCACTTGCTTTTTAACCTCCTTCTCATCCTTTGCCTCCAACCCATTTCTCCATTTGTTGATTGATCAGTGCCTTGCTTTGATCTCTTGCATTTTTTCCTCCGCTCTTTGGATTTTTCAATCTTTTAATAAGCTTCTTGTTTTACTTTTAATAAGCTTTTACTGTTTTACTTGCCACTCTGACCCAAATAGTTTTTTTATGGCATACATTATCTGTGGCTGATTCGTCCAAGTGGTTCAACCACGTAAAAGAAAAAATCGAGACTATTGGTTGCTCTTTTGACTTGCTGAGTTATGTATTCAGAGGTGGAGATATTCAGAATGCTAAAGCAGAGACTTCTGGATATCGAATTTCAAAATCTGCATCATCTGGCAACCAAGGTGTATTCCCTCTTATATTTTTGTATCCCGTTACATCACGGGCAAATGGCGTCTTACCTACATTCCTTGACTAATCCTAAGGAACGCCGTGCCGTTATTCTAGCTAGGTTTAATATGGTTCCATCGGAAGTCACGACTAGCAGATACTGGAATATTCTGTACCTAGTCCAACGTTGCCCTTGTAGTTTAGCATCAATTGAGCCTCTCACCCATATACTCTTTTATTATCCTATTTATGCTAGTGCACATTCCACTTGTCTAGAGCCCAGTCTGACTAAAATGACAGGGCATCCTGATTCTGTAAAAGTGATCTGTTTACTCAATGAATGTTCTGTTGAAATTATGGAGAGGGTGGTAAAGTTCCTGATGGTGGTGGAAGAAAAGTACAGTACAAGGACAGATCCACTTACAATGATTTATAAATTGAACTCACGACATGATAGGATGTTTGATGTGCTATTGCAGTGGTGGCCAACCTTTCAACATGAATGCTGGCCCTTTAAATGGTTGTATAGGTGAGGGCATTTCAGCAGGTGCAGCTGCTTTAGTAGCACCATCAATACGTGCAGCTGCCACGATTCTGTCTTCTACACAACTCTTAAGAACACAGTAGCCCTAATGGTGGAAGGTTGGCCACCCCTGTGCTATTGTATGCCAATAAAGGTTTTTGAATTTGATTTTACTTGCCTGGTCTAAGTTCATTTGGGAGGGAGTGCATTGTCATGTCTCTCAGATAGTCATGTTTCACTATTGGCTAGTTTTATAGGGATCATCTGGGGACTTTGACATTGACATTACTTTTTTTATATTCTTTAGGGACGAAGTTTCTGCTCTAGATGTTTAGCTTAGTCAGAAGTGTAGGAGTGAGTAACATCTAGCAATGGACACCAGTTTTCCCTGTCAGGACTCCTGCACCGTTAATAAGAAATTTGTGCCATATGGCAAGGGTGGGTGCCTTCCACAGCACTGCCCTGCCTTCCACTAGGCTCTACAATTTCAAAGGTGATAACAGATTAAAACAAGTGCTCTAATTGCAGCAAAAACCATGACTACTTTGGACCAGGGACATGCGGTGTGGGGCCAGCAGGCGAGGCAAAACCGCCGTCGTCATCCATGGAAAATAGCTCCAGTCTAACCCTGTGATTGCGCGCGCCACCCGCTTTAACCTGAGAAAGCAAGTGGTGCACATGCCCAATCTCAGGGTTAGGCTGCGGCTATTTTCCGTGGATGATGACAGGGCAGTTCTGCCTCACAGGCCACCCCTGCACCACATGTCCCTGATTTGGACATGCCAATTGTAGCAAAGATGAACAATGACAACGATTTGGAGAAACTATCAGTTTTTAAACGTGGGTGCTCAGATTTTATCATCTTGAAATCGTGTCCAATAATTTTTAAATTCTTTGTCCGATGGGGGGCCGCCCCCCCGGCGCCCCCCAATAAAACTGTCAAAAATTTTAGGTTTCGGTTTCGAAACCTATTTTTGACAGTTTTATTGGGTTTTTTTTTCTTTTTCGGGCGATTTTAAATGTTAAAACGGGAAGTTTAAGGTGTATGTATGCTTTGCGGGCACTTAACTTGAATATGGGGCGTTCCAGCGACTATCTTCTTCTGCGCCCGGGCACAGCTTCTCCCTGCGCCCGGGTGCGGACTCTGTAACGTTCTGGGCATGCGCAAACTCCGGAAAGCGCTGCTGGGGGCGGTACAGAGTCCGCACCCGGGCGCAGGGAGAAGCTGTGCCTGGGCGCAGAAGAAGATCATCGCTGGAACGCCCCATATTCAAGTTAAGTGCCCACAAAGCATACATACACCTTAAACTTCCCGTTTTTACATTTAAAATCGCCCGAAAACGGAAAAAAGGGAGAAAAAAACCGAGATTTTAGGAGGCCCGCCCCCCCAGAGCCTCTGCGCCCCTACGCCCTGGGGCCCGCCGCCCCACCGCACCATATCAGGCGACATCTCTGTCCTATGGCATAAACCATTTTTTTTAAAGTAAGCTATGTGTTACTTCAGGGCTTTGAGCAAGGTATTTCAGACCTGAATAAGAAACTATAATGTTCTTAGACTTCTAAACACACTTACGGTTCAATCCTGTGTAACTATAGGCTAGTGGAGCACGTTTGTGGCTCCTTGTGTGTAAGTGGCACTGGCATGGAGACTGGAGTTGCTCACACCACTGCCCTTTGGACTCCAAGCCAGCCGACCCAGGTAAGCCCTGTACCGGGCGGCAGGAGGGCATGGGGAGGGCAGGCTGGGGTGGCGGGGAGGGGGCCCGGGCTGGGAGGGGGCAGGGATATCGACGCTGAGTTGCTCCGATATCCTATGCCCCGTTGCAGCCTGGGCCAGCCCTACATGGCCTCCCCGGATGTATGCCAGCTAAAGAGCTGGCGCGCATCTGAGGAGGCCCATTGCGGCTTGCACTGCTTACACCGGAGGAAGGGGATGAACTTCCCTTCCCCCAAGGTGAGTCTGGGCCATGCCGGTACAGGCTGCAATGGGCTTAGAATGCAGCAGCTGGCCCTTTAGGCTGGCCGCGCATACTTGCGCAGGATTGGGCTGTTAAACATTCAAATAGGTTTTGTGTTTGAGAACTCATTCATCTAGGTAAATTCAAAAAAATCATTCCAAGAACATACAGCAAAATTTACTTACTCTGCCTTCTCTGATTCTGTTCTTGCTTCTGATTCATCATCCTTTGCAGTGTCAGGTGCCTAAAAATGTAGGATTTGCACTGGAAATTAATTTTACTGAGGACTAACTATATTGACTTGTATCTAAAGAAAGTTAATTATGATTAAGTGCCACTGAAAACAATGAGATATCATAGTCATGATTACCTTCTCCCACTAATTTCAATGCAACTTAGTCATGGCTAACTTTATTTGGATACAACCCATTTAATTTCAAAAGTAAAAATACAGTAATAATAAATATAGCTACTAACTGAACACTTGTAATAATCACTTAGGATACATACTTACCATACCAGCAATGAACTACAATCTATTCTAACCAAACCCATGTTTCAACCTTAGAGTAGCTCAGTGGCGTCACTAGGGCGTGGTGGGGGGGCAGGATTCTGGGGGTGATGTGTCGGGAGGGGGTGACACGCCAGGAGGGTGACGTGCCCAAGGCCTGCTCGGTGAGCCGCGTCTTCTTCGGCCGCTTCTAACAAGGCCAGGCAAGGCTGAAAGCGGCATGCGCACAACACCACTTGAAGCCTTGCCCTCAGAAGGGCCGAACGAAGACCCAATCGCGTCTTCGTCCAGCCCTTCTGAGGGCAAGGCTTCAAGCGGTGTTATGTGCATGCTTTCAGCCTTGCCCGGCCTAGTTAGAAGTGGCTGAGCTGCTGAAGAAGACATGTCTCACCAAGCGGGTCTTGGGCGTGTCACCTCCTCCCGGCACATCACACCCTCCCGGCGCGAGCGGTGAGTACCGGGGGGTGACGCAGCAGTGTGTGTGTGTGACACGGCAGGAGGGGTGGCCATGAAGCGCCGAGCCGGCCAACCTCCTACCAGGGGTGACGCTCCGGCTCGTGATTTATAAGTGAATAGTGCATGAGTATTCTAGCAATAGAAAAACATGCCTGCAGTTCTCCCAGGAAACTGACTGCATTAATTCACAACATATCTCTATTTCTTTTCTCATTTTCTGACAGTTGCTAGCAATACATTGGCAAGGGTGTTTGTCGATCCATGCTTTTCCAGTTGGAAGCCTTCAAAAGTTGTATGCATAAGTAATTACAAATGCACGCAATAAAAAAGTTAAATTAATGGTCCAATCCTATCTAGGTTTGGGACAGCACATGCAGGGCTTTACGGCAGCAGAACACAGTTCAGCTGTTATAATGCCGAGGGATCACAGAGCGCTCCGTCGACATCCATTTGGGGACGGCTGCTGCATGTTGCTGGATCACACAGCACCCATTGGAGCATGTAAGGCAGCGATGGGGGCAGGGGGCTTGGAGGCTGCAGGAGGGGGTGGATCCAGTGGCGAAGGTGCACGTTGGATCCTATCCCCTCTTTTTCAAGCCTCCCCACCCCTTTGTCTCCTCAGACTTGCGCCAGCAAAATCGCCATTGCAGGTCTGAGGAAACCCATTGCAAAGTAGGAATTGGAACTGCTTCCTGTTAATTCAGCCGAGCCATTCAATTGGCTTGTCTGCTTCTGTGCTAGTTAAAGCACAGAAGCAGACCTTTTGTTAAAGACAGACACAGGCTTGAAACACAACAAAATGGCTGGGTACATACCAGGAGTGAAATGGTTGGTGTTTTTTAGGTTTTAAAAGCCCCTTTGGTGCCCTGCCTGTTGCTGCCTTTCCTTCCCCTGCCTTACTCCACATCAATAATTATTAACTAAATAAATAAATCCATACAGTACATAAAGACTGTTTGGGGTTTTGCATTATGTTTAAAAAGATTGTTGTGCCTGCATTAAACTTTGCAAGATTGTTGGGGCTTTGGGGGGGGTTTCTTTAAAAATCTGCAAGGCTGCCTTATACATTTGTTGGGTGTTGGGGGGGGGGGGAGTCTTACAGTGCCTCAAATTGTACTTCTCCTTTCAGGGAAATCAGTACATTTCTGAAAGTGTAGCTGCAAGAGGTTGAAGGGGAGGCTCTTTGGCCAGTGATACAGAAAAGTCATACTTAGAAAGATCGAGCTTCCCTCAAAACTGATGGAGTGCATGCTTAGGCTCCAGATGCTTAGGCTCAAACATCTAATTAATAATACATAAGTAGCCCTAACTTACTTAATCATTAAGCATACATATATATTATACTATTCACGGTCTGAAACAGCCTTTACAAATCTATTTATTTATTTATTGGCACAGGTGGTACTTCAGAAAATCTGACCGTGACAGGTGGTACACCTGGCAACAAAGGTTGGAAGGCCCTGCAATATGTCATTACCCTGGGATAAACAGATGCCGGTTCTGAGTAACGGTTTTTAAATGACATTTCAGCAATGGCATTTAAACCAGCTTAATGGACCAACATGTCGTCCATCACAAGCATGAAGTCATGTGCAAGAACTTCATTACTTCCCTGGAATTTTCATATTCAATCAAACAAGCAAATTCACTAACTAAAATAGTAATACTGCAGGGATGTGGTCTCGAGTCAAGTCCCAAGTCTTTGCCGCCAAGACCCAAGTCTTTGGTTGCGAGTTGCAAGTCCCTATCTATTTAACAGGGAAATGGGTTTAAACCTGAATAAAATTCGACTTGTAAAAGGCTCCAAGTCTTGAGGCGAGTCTTTCGAGTCTTTTACAATTGCCGAGTCAAGTCCAAGCCAAGTCATTGACGCGATTTGAGTCTGACTCGAGTCCGAGTCAATAGATTCAAGTCTACATCACTGTAATACTGTATGTTAAAAAGTATGGTTATTGTTTACCTACCTGTGTTTTTTTCTTCTTGGGAACAGCACTTTCCACAGAAGGAGAGGTTTCTAATCCAATAATATCAGCAATATCCCCCAGGCCAACATCATGACCATGTTTTGATCCACTTTCTTTCTTCGTATGAATGCCAAAAATATCTGACAAGATGTCAGTTTCTCCCTTTTCATTTTTTACAAACTGCACAATTTCAGCAGTAATGCCATGTTCCGTAACTTCAACTTTCTCTGCTTCAAGGACATCATCATGGATTCCAAATTGTGTTGGATCAGGCATGTCTCCAAGTATTTTTGTAACTCTGATATTTTTGGCTCCTTCCACTAGACCACCCCCAAACACAGTACTCCAAAGAATTTGAAAAATACCCCCCACTATAGTGATGATCATTTGGAAGAACCCCACAAATAGCATCCAGAAAAAGGAAAAAGACACTTTTATCAATTCTTTTACAGTCATCTTTCTCACTTTTCTGTACTGTTTCCTTAGGTTTTTTAACCTAATCATTTTAAAAACTGTGGAAGCATTTTTCTTTAGTGCAACACATGCCATTGAAAAAGCTGAAGCTGATTCAAGCGGATTTTCTTCTCCATCTTCTCCAACTTCTCTTACATAGAAAGGCTCATCCACCTCTTCGTCTTCAGGTCTGTCAACTGGATCTGATTCAGAGATCTGAGATGCTAACTGCATTTCAAAAATTGTGTCCTCACAGAAGTTGACAAAAAGCTCCATTTTCTCTTGTTCTCCACCTTCATTTACAACATCAAAAATAAATTGCCTTTTTGATTCTTTCACTTGGGGTTTCTCCCACTGTGTCCTACTGGATTCGCTGATTTCAAAATAAACTCGTTCTATCTTCTTAGCACCACCCATTATTTCAATACGCCCCAGATAAGGTTCAAAATAGTTAAGAACACTTTCTGCTGGGTCTAATAATGTTTGTAGTCGTGAATCATTTGGCATATGCTCCGA
Organism: Plestiodon gilberti rubricaudatus; assembly: GCA_026170595.1. Taxonomy (NCBI): domain Eukaryota; kingdom Metazoa; phylum Chordata; class Lepidosauria; order Squamata; family Scincidae; genus Plestiodon; species Plestiodon gilberti. The sequence continues at coordinate 265,902,845 of JANXHW010000001.1, forward strand.
AAGGTTTGTCAAGAGTACTGCCACATTAAATCCAATATCTTTGGCTGGCTCATGAAACCTTTCAACAAAATCAACGTAGTTAAACATGTCATTTTCATCAGCTTCTGCACAGGACAGCAGGAATTCAATCTCTGACTGTGTATATTGCTTCTGACCTTCCATGGCTTTCTGGAATTCCTTCTTTGAGATTATGCCTTTACTTTCTGGGTCATACTCTTTGAAGGCTTCGGAGCTGGTTAGATCTTTCAACTTCAGAAACATATCGAAGAATTTCAAGATCATTTCTACATTGCTAGATGATTCGACCAGAGTGTCCACCATCTGTTTCCCAATTGTGCCATTTACAACGTTACCTACATTACAAATTTAAAAACTGTCACTTATTTATACATATACTGAAGAAGACATGCTTATTCTATACTTATTTTTAGAAATTATGAGAATTTTACTTCAGACATAATTTGGCTCAGTACTATTGTTCAACAATATTATAGATGTAATGATTTATGCTCATACAGATGAGATTTATGCTCATCTCTTATTAAGTCATTATTATTATTGTAGCTGGCTTCAGAGGCGTGGAAAGACTGGAGCGAACGGAGCAGTGGCTCCAGGCGGCACCGCTCCGCTCGCCCCAGTCTTTCCACTGAGTGAGCGAGCGCTCGCTCGCCCGCCCGTCCGTCCGGTGACGCGGGCAGGCGCTCCGAGGCCTTCTCCCCGGCCTCGGAGCCGGAGAAAGCCCAGGAGCGTCCACCACGACGGGTGGACAGGGCTTTCTGAAGGCGGAGCGCTAGTTAGCCTTTTTTGCACATGCGCAACGTAAACGTAATGTAAATGTTTTGTGCATGTGCAAAAAAGGCTAACTAGCGCTCCTCCTTCAGAAAGCCCTGTCCACCGGTCGTGGTGGACGCTCCTGGGCTTTCTCCGGCTCCGAGGCCGGGGGAGAAGGCCTCGGAGCGGCGTATCAGGAGCGGTGCTCCAGGCAGCATCCGCTCCTGATACGCCTCTGGCTGGCTTTATATAAAATTACATTCTTAAAATTATGGGGATATTTGTGTTCCATAGCAATGGAAGCCAAAACGTTAAAAGCAGATTCAACCTTCAAGTAGCGACAAGAGCATCACCACCATATCCTTCAGAAGATCCAGTAGCTCCTTCAGTAATTCAATCTGACTGGAATCCTAGAGTGCAAAGAGAATAAATTTTTTTAAAGAAGAAAGATGATAGTCACAATCCAGCAAAGCTTGTGTGTGACTAGCTATGTGACAGACTGTGACCCATAGGTTTAAAGAAGAAAGATAATACCATAGAATTAACACATAAAGGTCACAATAATTCACTGTTTTTAACATAGGACTTCTCCCAAGGTCATAAGTAGCACATTACCTCTAATAAACAGAAAATGTTATTGACGCAGGAATATATATTTACAATAATACCGTATAAAGGACTCTGAAGAAAGTGGGCAAAGGACTGTAGCCGTAAATGTAGTGACAGGATTCCCCACATCCAGCATACAGCACAGAGGACCACCCAATCCAGGGATCTGCACATGTAACAGCAGGAAATGCACCAGTTTCTGCATTTGTGGAGCCCACCACTTACCACATGTGACACCGTGCTCATGGATCAAGATGCTTGTGAATAATTTGCAAGTTACATTTTTCCAGTGAACACACACAAACACAGACACAAAATATATCTCATAAATTGTGTAGTTTTACTACTAACAGCCCAATCCTGCGTAAATATCTTGCGTGAGTATCCGTCAACGCGACCTGGGAACACCTTGGGAGAAGGGGACGTTCGTCCCCTTCCCCTGGTGTAGGGCTGCCTGGCACCAATGGACCTCCTCAAATGTACGTTGGCTCGAGAGCAGATGTACATCTGGGGCAGTGGGGAAAGGGCCGCCAAGGCCGGGGCCAGGTGTGGGATATCGGCAGAGCTCACCACCAATATCCCTGCCCCCTCCCGGCCCAACCAACGGCCGCTCTCCCTCCCCCCGCCCCTGCACCAACCGGTGCATCTCTTAACTGCCTTGGTGGCTGCAGGGTTCGGGGAAGGCAGAGTAAGGGTTGCCGGCCTGCGCACTGGCGACCCTTACTCCCCGGGTGTAGAAAACATGCTTTATGGCACATTTATGACACCCAGCGCCTGCTGAGAACGCGCTCCGCAGGCAGATGTCTACGCAAGATTGCACCGTAAGGCTTCAGCACTTTTACAGGACATAATCAGAATATTTGTTAATATTCTCTGAAGACTAGTATATTCAGCACCTCTCTCCTCCCCCCAATCTGAGGTCAATACATAATACATGCAGATGAAAGGGAAAGAAAGAATAAAAGTACATAAGCAGAATGAAACAAGGCAGACAGAGATAGTTGATTGTGGCTGGTCTTGTAAGTGGCTTGTTACTGTCTTCTTTTCTTGTACATGTATTACATGCATGTGAATGCAGATAGAACATTATAGGAATCTCAGTATTCATATTAGATTTTGGTAGAGCTGAAGGAAAATATAGAGATGGACCAGTCATTCTATTTTGATATATTTTTGTTGTTCAGGCATGTAGCATGGCTGTTCTCTTCGATCAAAACCAAGTAAGTGAAATAAACATTATAAGATAAATATGTATTTTCTTCGTTTTTCTAAGCTACAATGCAAAGTAAGTTGAAATTAACATTGATGCAGCACAATAAACATAATTCTAATTAAATTTTAGGAAAGGAATACCTGCAAAATAGACTTACAGTCCAATCCTAACTAACCCCCTGCGCAACAATGGAGCGGCGCTGGCACAGCCCCGCTGCATCTCATGAGGGAGCTTTGGCTGCTGGAGGTCTCCTTGGGTTAAGGGGATATTTGTCCCCTTGCCCCAGGGTAAGCCCCAGGAGCTGCTATGGGTGAACTCGAACCTGCACCAGTGATATTGCTGGCGCAAGTCTGCATTGACCCGTGCAGGAGGATCAGGCCTGGGAAGGCATTTTGATTCAGTGGGCGCTGCCACCGCCGAACTCACCCCCCCCCCGGGGCCCGATCCGCCCACCCCATCTGCCCACCTGCCCCATTCCACCCTCTGGCCCGGGCTTACCTGCTCCAGTGGGCCTTCTGATGTCTGCTGGCACACATGGGAAGGCTCTGGTCTTCCTGCCAGCGTGCCAGCAGCCTGCACTGCCAGAGTGCTTTATGGCTGCTTTGCGGAAGCCTGCACCGATGGAACACAAGTTCCGCCAGCACTAGTTTTAGATATAAGATTGGGCCATTAGGTTGCAATCCTAAACACACTTTCCTGGGAGCAAGCCCCATTGAACATAATGGAGCTTACTTCTGAGTAGACAGGCATACGATTGAGCTGTTAGGGTAACATAACAAATTGTATAGCTTACTCAGGGGTGGTCAACCTTTCAGCATGAATGCTCCTGGACTTTTAATGGTTGTATAGGTGAGGGCATTTCAGCTTTAGCAGCACCATCAGCAATTGCAGCTGTCAAGATTCTGTCTTTTACATAACTCTTAAGAATGCAGAGGCCCTAATGGTGAAAGTTTGGCCACCCGTCTTACACAAATAGATATCATTGAATACGCAGATTATTTCTTAGTTCTATGATCTCAATGTATATGTCATTGCATTCTATGTTTATAGTATATACTCAGCAAAGTCCTACCATAAAATTTACCTGTGAAAGTTTCATTTGCATGTTAGCAAAAACATGAAGGAAGCCTACAACTGCATCCCACAATCTACTGTGAGCCAGACTCTGCTGGTTTCCTATGCACGGACCCTAAAAGTAAGGAAAATGCTTTCAATTTCAGCTTCAAGCATCCATTCAAGTAACATAACATGTTTATTGTATATACAGGTGCAGTAATGAAGAACTACTTTTTAACAAGTTTTGTACAGCGTATTCTAAACAAAAAATATTATTAAATTCTGCATCCAAAGAATTTTGCATTAATGAGGCAAATGGAGAAGGAAAATGGATAAAATGAAGGAGAATGAAAGATTGTAAGGTTGTGAAGGTAAAGAGCACCATGAACAAATCAGAAGAGATTACAGAAGCCATGCAGAAAGGAAAACATTAGAGAAATACATGAATACATGAACAGAAAGATCGTATAGCATTCAAACGTTTCTCAATGTAAGATGAATACTATGTATGATATAGACCAGCGTTTCTCAAAGTGGGCATGGCCGATATCCCCTTAAGGGGGGCGGCCAGCCCAAACGTCGGAAGTAGCGCTACAGGATCGTGTCCGCCTCTGATTCTGAAACGCTGTTTTTAACATACCTGGTAGTCCTGCCAGAACTTCGAAGGGTCCAGGTGGGGTGGGGTGGGGGTCTGATGCTACGCCACAAGTTTTAAACTAAACTACGCCACACAGTTTTCAGCAAAAACTGGAAGTGGGCTTTGGAACGCGATCGGCGCAGTTTAGAGCCTTGGGTAGTCCTGCAGAGGCGGCAGCAGGACCCCTGGACCCTTCAGGGAGCTGGCAGGACAACCAGTTATGTTTAAAAATAATGTTTTGGAGTCAGGGCGGAGGCAATCCTGGAGCGCTGCCTCCGACATCGCCTCGCCCCCGCAAAAACTTTGAGAAACGCTGTTATAGACTGATCACTCGAAGAGTACCTGTATTTCACTACAAAATCATAATCAGAAACTGGGAGGATGGATTTTTTCTTCACCTCCATGTATGCTTTTAAATTGTGTTCCTGCAAGGGACTTTGTGACAAAGAGAAGCTGTACCATTTGGGTTTGGTCCATTAGATTGAGGCCCCAAGCTTCTTTTGAAGTGCCTATTGCTTGAACTATGTGTGTCTTTGCTGTACTTCGCCCAGATAAACTGTTTGTCATTTGGGCAAACACTTTCCTAAATCATGCTCTTGGTTCCCCTGTGAGAAGTCACATCAAGTACTTTCATAAGGGTTACTTAATTATGGATGTCACTGTAATTCCAGGTTTTAATAGCCTGATACAGAATTATCCAGATTTGAAGTATTCTGATAGCTAAGCTAGAAGTAGCTATAATAGGAAGAAAAAAAAAACCCAATCCAATCTCTTAAATGATTTGTTGGTTCTTATGGAGAATTACTGGGCAGATGTAGGGTGACCCCTCCAAATGTAAATGTAGTAACCCAAAAATCTCTATGAACCTTAAATGACTGCCACCACTCCATTTTTATTGAGGACATGAAGGAATGACATAAGAAAACACCAAACAGAACCCCAATAATTCTGAAGAATGAGAATTATAACTTCTTGCAGCTAGAGAAGATTTCAAAATTTACAGCCCAATCCTATGCTGGCCTCCAATAGCGGTACTGGGCTCCGCGCTGTTGCAAACATGCCGTAAACCACGTTACAATGGCGTGGAGGCCAGTCCCACCCCTGTGGAGGCCAGCGCCAGCAGGCCTCCGCCAGTGAAGGAGCAGCACCGACCAGGGCACAGAGGCAGCAAAAGGCCAGGGTGGATCAGGCCTGGGAGGGGGCAGGCTCAGCGGAGGAGCCTATGCCGAATCTTATCCCCTGTCCTGGGCTTGAAAGCCCGACATGGGGCTGGTCAGAGCTGTGCCGCCCATTTAGCTGGCGCACCTCCGAGTAGCCCCATAGACTGCTGGGGCTCAACACAGGGGAAGGGGACTTCCAGTCCCACATTGTATACAGCAGAGCTTGCCCCAGTGCCGCTGCATCCCAGCGCTGTGTCCCAGCTTGGGATAGGATTGGGCTATTAGTAGCATAGTAGAGGGATCTATGCAGAGACAAAGAGCAGTTACAATAAAGCAAATTGTCTACAATAGAGTATTTGTCTGCAAATATCAGCCCCTTTTAACGTAAAAGAGCCACTTCTACAGCTGGTGTTGATCACAACATTTGTTTGAAAACAGACTTATAGAATTCTGACCTACGGTTGCCTTCAGAATCCATGCATCTTTTCCCCATCCACATCCACTTACACATAACATACTCACAGTATACAATTGAGAGGGAAAAAAAGTGCTAGTTACCTGGATATATTCAGTCAGTGAATTAAAAATCTGCTTAGTCACAGCCAATGCTTTGGAGAAGTTGCGTTGTCCAGATTCATCAATCACATCTTTCCCAGAATAGTACCAATAGAAATCACTTATTGATTCCTAAGAATAAACAATAGCTGCTTTTTCTTTATATGTTTGTGAGGTATGTGTCAAATACTATCACATAAGGAAGCTTTAGAAAGTGAATGGTATTTTTTCCATGTAATACATCTAAATGTTTATATATTTTTATACTTATATTGTCACTAAATACCAGCAAGCATTCGTCAATGAGCAAATGCTCAGATTTTATAAATAAAGACTATGCATCAGCAAGAAAGAGTAATTAATTATATTATCTCATCTATTATAAAACTATTATAAAATATCAGCAGTGATCTTGAATTTTCATCAAGATTGCTCAATGAAGACAGCATAAATTCAGTATACCCTCATCCATTTCAGTGATGATGTCATGACTCACACTCAAAGGTGTGTGATCTCCATGATCCTCCTGTACTGGGATTCAAGTTGCCTCCCTGGAGTTAGGCTGAACAATTTAAGGTGTATGTTCCTGTCATGCTGAGCCAAAGGGAAGCCTGGTTAATAAAGTTTATTAACCTGTTACCCAGGTTACCCAGGCCAGTTGTGTTGGCTCCCTCCTTTTTCCAATAATCCCACTAAAACCTTTTTAAATTTCACTTTCTTAGGCTCAAGATTCAAATATCTCCTGCTTCCTCAATGGAGACTGGACAAAAAGGACCAAAAAATCAGCAAGAGGATGACTACCCCAAGGGGACATTTGAAGCCTCTACATAGTCTCCATTTACACTGGTGGAAGGGAGGAGTTGCCCAAACCCATCACTGATGTCTCCCCATTGAAGTGTCCTACCCTTCTATGGAACATTGCTCCAACATCAGAAGCACCTTCCATGAGCAGGTGGGTTTGCATAAGAACAAGTTTCATTCACAGAAGGAGTTTATGACAATGGAGCAGTCCTTCACAGAAGATGAAAATACAAACCAATAAAACCACTTCAATCACACACACACAATTAGCATAACACTGGTCTACAAAAATATTTTTTTGGGGGCCTGGACATTTGCAGCTGTTTTAGACTAATTTCAGGGTGCTGATTCCAAATCTGATCTCAGATTTGCTCTATCACATCTCATTTTTATACTATCGGCATACCCCATTTTAATTGATTTTACCCAAAATTAACTCTTTGTCACTTATGATTGCAAGTTGACTTATGATTGCAATTTTTAGGGGGGGCCACCCCTTTATGCCCCCTTCAGGCCCTCCCAATTTTTTGCCCCCCCCATTGCCTGCAAAATGGTCCCTGGTGCAGCCTTATAGCCGCGCTGCAAAAAAAAATGGGGGGGGGAGTTCCACGTTTTTAGCGCGTTTTTTTCTAAATTTTAGGCTAAGGTAGGCTCGGCGGGGCGCGGGGCAAGGGTACTTAGTTGAGCCTCCCAGTGCTTAGCGGGTACTTAGCTGAGCATCTTAGCTCCAGGGCGCAGGCAGCAGACAGGGCCCCGTGCACAGGGGTGTTGAGCTCCAGAGGGGGTGCATTGCTGCCATGACTGCGGTGGCAGTGCACCCCCTCTGGAGCTCGAAAGCAGCCGGGGGTGATGGTGCACTCCGGGGGGGTGGGTGGAGAATATCACAAGCGAGCGATTGTTCACAACCCACCCACCCCGGGCGGAGGCCAGCCAGACGCATCCTTCCTGGCCAGCCGGCAGTAGGATTCGGTGACAATTCAGAGACGTCATGCCAAAAATGCAACCCCCCCGGCATTTTTTGGGCCCTGCACGGCTGCGGGATTTGTCCTGCTGGCCTCCCGGGCAGATTTTGGCTTAAAATCGGCCGAAAAAACCGCCAGGGGGATGCATTTTTGTTGCGCCGCCGCCGAATTCCCACTTGTGACATCACACACCAGTGCTTGTGACATCACACACCAGTGCAGGGCATGTGTTGTCATGCCGATGCCCCCCCCCAAGGGGTGTAGCGATGCCACTGCAAGAAAGAGAAGCGCTTTACAGCCTATGGAAGGGCACACCACTTGCCTGCAGCTGTGGTTCAGTCTACAGAGATCCAAGAAATGGTCACATGCCAGGCTGGAATCTTTGATGTTTTCCAGCTTCTCCTCTCTCTCTTTCCTGGTGTTTTACTACTCTACCCCACCCCCCTTTTTACCACATACTCTCTTCCCCTGCCTAGAAACTGCTGACATTTAGCGCCTAGCCCTGTGTGTCTTGCAAGTTGCATTGCATTGTATTATTGCCCTTCTCCATTATTGTATATTAATCCCCACATAATATGGTTGCACCTATATCCTTGCCTTTCTCCTCATTTCATGCCAATCCATGAGTCATGCCATGAGCCACTGCACTAAATCCCTGCAGATGTAATTAATTTCCCCTGTGTGCTCATGTTACACATGTTTAAGAGCATGCCTGGTGACACAATAGTTGTGCAAATCAGAAGCCTAGAGGAAGTAACATCTAGCATCAAACTTCCCAAAGTAGCTGGAAAATAATAAAAATTACTCTCCATCTTACCTGAAGACGCAAGAGATAATCAACTGTACTAATTATAATATTCACTGTTGTAGTATTTCCCATCTGAGTGCGCAGGTAGTTCTGAAAATCTAAAAGGTAAAATAATTTTGGTGCTAAATGAAAAATACATTAGATTCATAAATATTTTCTTGTTTGAATTCATATAGAAAATGAAAAGCATGGCGTCCAACCATTTTGTAGCCGTTACCTTTATAACTGCAGCTGATAGATACTGCTACAGTAGCAAGCTTTAATAAATGACAGAATTGAAATATTTCTTAAGCAAAGGCTATCAAAAGTAGTATTTGTAAAGGCTCTTGTGCAGCTTATTTTGTTTATTATTATATGTGTAAATTATAAAGTCACAATTCAATGTCTAGCTAGAAAAACCTACACATTAAAAGTGCATTTGAGAATTCTGAGCTACTATTTCATCTCAGACACAGCTGAATGAATTCTTTTCTCAAATTATTCAGCTAATTAACTGAAAATTCAATTTAAATGGAAGAGGCATTGTTTTGTTCCATCCCTCCAACAAAGGATTTTAATGAAACTGTAAATTTCTGAAGATTTATTACAACCTACTCACCGTTGTTATGACCTTCACACAGCAGTTGTAAAAATCTAAACAGATCTTTAGTAAACTCATCATTCTGTAGTACTTTCTCACCTTGAAAATATACAGTACAATGAATTACACAACCATCAGTCATTTTTTAAAACATGCAGAACATATATTGTCTTCCAACAGCATCCTTCAAACTAAGTGATTTTAATAAAAAAGCAAATACTGTAAGCTGGTTTACAGTAATTTTTAAAAGAAATGTATCGAGAGAATGATAAAAACAAACTATGAAACAGAAAAAGCAAAGCCAAAATATTTAGCACTCCAAAGCATTCATGATCAAAACTACAGGACTAAAGTTCTAATAGGTAAATGGTTAGTCATTAATCAAACCATGCCTTAAATATGAAAGACACTTCTTTAATTAAGCATCAAATTGTATCTCCAAGCTCAACACGCAACCGGCTGCAGACCATGAAACTAAACCTAAAAGATGTCTGGAAAGATGCAATTAAAGAAGATTTCTTTCTGTATTTGCAACACACAATAGCATCAAAAGCTGTAAACCCAAACGTACCACGCTCACGTACGATGACTGTGGATCAAAGAAAAATAATAAGAATACAGGATAAGCAAGTTATAAGTTACATTGAAACTAAAAAAGCATAATAATTAAATACTAAATTATTTTAAGGAGACTATCAATAAAGAAAACCACGGCCTCTTACGACCTGACCATTTTGGTGTTACAGGGAGAAAGAAGAAATGTAATGTGAATTGTAAGTATTGCATTTATTATACTTACGCGTTCCTTCTTCAGTAACCATTCCAAGGCCTTCTGCTTTATTTTGTCTCTCAAAGGCATTCAAGTCGAGAACACTTGTAACAACAACAACAACAACAACAAAATCAATTATGAAAGAATTGCTTTATTTACTAGCATAGAAACCCTGAACTGCTGGCATATGTTTACACTAAGCATTCAAATAGTAAAATTGTACAGGTTTAAAAAAACATATTAGATTTGAAGGTCACCTCTACTGAAGTCAGTGGCAAAGGTCTCAACAATCTGTGAAGGGTCAAGGCTCCCTTCTAAACCCAATCCTGCTTTATAGTATTCCTTCTACCGATATCAGTTAATGTTGTATGTGGGAAGGGGGGGGGGAATTCTACACTTCCTGAGGATGCCCAGGTTAGTACCTGTCCTTCACTAAAGAGCTATTCTAACTCTCCTGCCCTGATTCAGGCCTTGTTCAGCCTATTTGCACTCATTCTCACCTGGGGATTCAGCAGGGTCAATGAAACACCCATGCGCCCAACGGTTGGGGCAGTCCTTTGTGTACTGGTGTTCAAATGCACAGTAGGCAAGCTCATGAATGCATGCAATGTTGAAATAAGTTTTCAAAGCACCAATCTATACTCTAAAACCACAATTCCAAGCATATCCCATTGAAACTGATTAGATACAGCATGTATCCTAGCTTCGAACGTTAACACTAGAGGCGGGGCAACGAATTTGCTCTCCAAATAGTGATAAATACTAAATAGTAAGATTAGCCTCTACTTCTGATCCATATGTCGATAAATTCTAATTAAATTAACAAAAGATAGAAAATCAGAGCTCTAAAACATTTCTTGGATCATGTTGTGGCAATTTCAGGAATCACTTGTCAGCTTAGGACTGCTTAGCACGTGAAAGGTGGTCACACTGTGCACTCCACAATAGTTCTCAACCATCTCCAAATATGAGATGGGAAAATGCCATTGCGAACCAGGTCAGCAATTCCTGGGATCCCAACAGAATAAACAAATATTGCTACTAGCTGGAACTGACTTATGTACAGTATTTACATCCCAATTACACAGTGACACTTTCCATCTAACAAGAAGAAACTACATGGAGGAAAAAAGTATCCAACTTGGATGTCCATATGGACTTGTACAAAGATGCACTCAAAAGTGTAACACTCTCTTATGGATCTTTACCTGCAAGACTGCATCAAGCCTGAAAGACTCTGAAAAAATCCTGCATCTTTTTTCTCTTTCAGGTAGTCCAACATTTTCTGAAACAGAAAGGTTGAGGAAATATAATACACACACACTTCCCGCAGAGTATACTGAAATGTGCTGAAACTTTTAATGACACCAGGAACACATTCACTCTTTTCTTAAATGCACAAAGAACTTCCAGTGTTACCCACTAACTCAATACATGCTGAAAGAGGTAAAATTATATATTTTTACCCGTTCTCCTAAAACAGCCAAATTCTTCCCATCAGTCTCAGTACTTCCAACAGTGAAATATTACCATTCTCAAAATAACAGGTAAACAAGGAAAAGGTATGTAGCCATGCAATATGGTTACCTGCTGAACAACTGAGTTACCTCCGTTTAGGACAGCAATACCAAGTTTCAAGGTTTCAACTACCATGGGCCCCATTTCACCTGCCAATCAAGAATATGATTACACAATGTTGCATAATGTTTAAAAATGTTTCCAGGTATCATTCCACACTCCAAGTGGCTTTTATTTTATTTTTTCATGATTAAAAACAATGTTGCGTGTGGAACTGCTACTTGGCAAAAATAAATTATTTTTACACACACACACACACACACACACACACACACACACACACACACACACACACACACACACACACAGAGAGAGAGAGAGAGAGAGAGAGAGAGAGAGAGAGAGAGAGAGAGAGAGAGAGAGAGAGAGAGAGAGAGAGAAACAAACAAACAAACAAACAAACAAACAAACAAAAAGCTGAAGACCCTCATACATGCAAACAATTCTTGTGACATCTTTTAGTATCTGTAGTTTTATTGGCACGAGGCAGAACAGTTAAAGTAAATGTAAGTATAATGGTCACCAATGTAAAGTCCATTTTTTGTGCAGATGTTTGTTGGTTAGGTTTAAGCTACTACAAGATACACATTTTTACACTTCATGTATTAGCATGCTTTTAATATGCTGTTACCAAATTGTTGTCCTTGGGATAGAATCGGAAACATACGTCCAAAGAAACAAAAAAAAGGATTGTCAGAGAACTTTTTTTAAACAAATGGTTACCTTTACTAGCACTAATCATCTGCAATACCATCTCAGCAGCTCCACGTTCATGGAGTCGAGATTGCTGATAAAGTGTTTTCTGCTTCTCCATTTCTTTTTCCTGAATGGGAGAATATACAGATATAAGTATATTATGCTTCCTTAGCATATAATGGTATCTGCTGTTAGTATCCAAAAGCAGAGGGAGATGAAAAATACAGTACTGTATATACAAATGCAATGTTTTAAAGGTTTACTACTCACAACCAATTAAACCAAAGTCAATAGGGCCTAAAATTAGCTATGAACTGGATCATCAGACTAATAATCACCCTAGTGTGGAAACATCTGGTAAGTGCTTCTTTTTATAATAGATTTTCATAACACTTTTGTGTAACAAGGTTTCACTCACAACTGGAGTAATAACATGCCTGGAATAAATGCTTTGGAAAGAACAATTTGAATTAAAGAGGATAATAAGCAGTTTTTCCAGGTGTATTGAACAAAAGGGAGAAATAACCAAGTGAAGGAGAGAATATGAGAGAAAGGATGAGACAAAATGTAGGCAGGAGGGAACTCAGGCATTGTTTGCAATTACTAAAAATGTAATCATTATGGTGTACATATCTATATAATTTTTTCATCTTGGATGAGTAACCTTCAAGAAAGAGTTCAAGGAAAACCTGCCACATCTCTTAACATAGCTACCATCATTTTTAGCAGTTTGGGATAAAATGTTGCTTTAGCTCTGTAAATTGTAGGGTAAAATAATAATACTTAAAACAGGCACCTCAAATGTCTTCTCTTTTTCTTCTTCTTCTTCTTCAACATCATCATCTTCTCCACTCTGACAGCTCTTTTTTGGGTTTTTTTTGCATAAGAAAGCAATAGGCTCTGATTAAACTAGCTTTTAACTCTTATTGGTTTCAATGAATGAGCAAGAAACAATTTACAGAAATATTTACAGCACAATTCTAAGCATATTTACTGAGTTAAGTAACTTCCACTGGGCTCAGTGTGGTTTAGTTCCCAGTGATTTAACTTAGAATTGCACTGTTAAACCACCATCTACAAGCAGAGGCTTAGCCATATCTTGGAAAGTTTAAAATAAACAGCCCAATCATACCTAACGTTCCCAACACTGATGCAGTGGCGCCAGTGCGGGCTACGCTGCAGCCTGTGGGGGAATTTAGGAGGTGGGAGGTCTCCTTGACATAAGGGGACATTCGTCCCGTCCCCCCGCTTGCCGCGAGGAAAGCTGCAGCCTTCGCAACGGGTCTACTCAGACCTGCCATATGGCTCCACCGGCACGGACAACAAAGAGGATTGTGCCAAAATTATCTCACACACAAATACAGTACATAATCAGTTCACACATACATATGCAGATGTACATAATGCATTAAATCTATTCACTCACTCACTCACTCACTCACACACTCACTCACACACACACACATCTCAGTCAATGACTGCAGAACACAACACCCTTCATTTTCCTACCAGATGGGATGAGCTACACCCAGGGAAGAGGAGTGGGGAGGTAAAGGAGATGCTCTGCATGGTAGTGGAGTAGACAGGAAAACAAGAGAGGGAGTATGAGTGACTTCAGAGAGAAACAGAGTTGCAATTTTTCTCCCCACTCTTATTCATCACTTTTCCACTGACAAAAGCCCGTTTAGCCCCAAACCTTTCCACCCAAGATAAGCAAGTCTTCTCTCAGCTACGTGAGCAAAGAGTTTCTTGAATTCAGTTCAACAACTGGAAATTGGAGTAAGGTAAAGGTAAAGGTGACCCCTGACAATTAAGTCCAGTCGTGTCCGACTCTAGGGTGTGGTGCTCATCCCCATTTCAAAGCTGAAGAGCCAGCGTTGTCCGAAGACGCCTCTGTGGTCATGTGGCCGGCATGACTCTCCTTGCTGCGAGCGTAGCATGCGGCTGGAACACGGAGCGCTGTTTACCTTCCCGCAAGCGGTACCTATTTATCTACTCACATTAACATGCTTTGGAACTGCTAGGTTGGCAGGAGCTGGCCAAGCAACGAGAGCTCACCCCGTTGCAGATTCGAACTGCCAACCTTTCAATCGACAGCTCATGGTTCAGCAGTGTAACCCACTGCGCCACCCGCGGTATGTACTTGTGGCCACTTTATAGCAGTTGCAAACTCATCCGCTGAGGGGGATGAGTTCTTTCTTTTCATGACACAATATTAGACAAAGATCTCTAGCAGTCCACAGAACAGCTTACAGCCAAGTGTATCTTCCAACAAAACGTCATCCAGGGTTCCATTTCAATTTGCCTCTTGGCTCAGAGTTCTCTGATCTCCATGGCAAGTCACTGACAGAATTCACTACATCTCATTATCATTAGTAGTCAGTGGTAAGAGATATGAGGGGTTTTTAAGAGTTGTTTCCTCTCAGTACCTCTCTGACCCAGACTTATTTTTCGGCAACCTTCCTTGGCTCAAAATTCATTTCAAGCTATAAATCAACTGTCTTCCCTCAGAGGAAATACTTTATCTTATTATAGTATTACTGGCAGGTAGCCAATCAATATATGATAGAAAGCAGGGGCTCAGATGAGCCCATTGTGGACAAAAAGCCCATAAGAATCCCACAGCGCAATCCTGTGTAACCTTGTACCGGTGTAACAGTAGATACACCGGTGTAACAGCAGATGCACCGGTGTAAGTGCAATTACACTGGCATAAGTGCACTTACACTACTGCATCTACTGTTACACCGGTGCAAGGTTACACAGGATTGCGCTGCCAATCAAGTATAAGAAAGCCCTGTCTTTCCCCTTCCTGCCATGGATGTGCATAAACATTAGCATAAGGGACTGTAACACACCGTGATGTGGAATGGGTAGCTTGTGCATGCTTCCCATATTCCTGCCTAGTCCTTCCTCCTCTGGTCAATCAAGGAAAACAAGCACATGTTCTTTGTAACAGTGGAGGAGTAAACGTTGGATGGGGGTAGAAGGGGAAACGTTTCTTATACCCTACTGGAACTCTTCCACACATGGACACTGTACCCATGGTGAACTGGACCAAGCCCCAGTGTAACAATCTCCGGATAAGTGCAACTTCACTTATTAGTGATAAGAAAATAGAAGAGGGAGGGTTACAAATTTGTTGCTTAGATTTTAAAAAAATTCCTATGTGCCCCTTAAAACAGGCTGCATGAATTAGAATCAGCCTAGCCAAAGACGCAACCCAAAACTAGATTACATTTTGTAACACTAAGAGATAAAGTAACTAAAATGGCAAAGGTAAAATGGATTACAGGAATACATAGTGAACCGGATGTAATTGTTTTAAAACAGACATTGGAATTAGATACTCACCTTTGCCATCATTGCTGAATATGCAGTATATAAAGGGTCATTTTCCAGTTGGCTGCAGGAAGGTAGAAGCATTATTCAAACTGTTTCTGAAGTGGACTTAAAAGTCAGTAGTTGTTATCGTATCAATGAACTGCAGTTTCATTTAGCATCAAAGCAGAGAGACTTTAATCTTCCAGCAAACCACGATACTAGCTACAAACCTATAAGGAGTCAGATTATTTGTTCAAACATATTTACCATGTGCATTCAAAACTAAATAATACCTCTGTCTGCTTCACAAGAGAGGAATTTATTTTTCCTCTATGGCACTCCACAATCAGCACACACAATCAGCAAGATATTTCAGCAATGTCTTTGGTTCTGATGATTATCTGTGATCATATCAGGTACTAAATCCATTTCCTACAATAACCAAAAACTCGGATTAAATATAAATGTTCCCTCATTGTTCTGTTAAGAGGATTTTGAGAAGGCTGAAGTCACACTATATGTATCTGAAAAATTTAGCATCTCCTTTCTTATTATTCTTTAATCTTTTTAAAGATTAATGCCACATAGAAGTAAAACAGTAAAAACCTGTGCTTACCAAGAATATCTTCCCACACTATCTGGGGGCAAAAAAATGGCCATAACAAATGTTCAATTTGTCATCTCCAGCATTATAGCACACACTCCTGAGGTATGTGTACTCATGCATATAGCAGAGCTTGACTGACTCTTTTTAAAAAAAGAAAAGCTGCTTTGGGAGGAGGTAGATTGGCATGCAAAGAGAAGATTAAGCACCTCTGCCTGCCACTTCTCCAAATCCCATGCTCTCCAAAGCTGCTTCCCCCCTTTTTTAACGCGTTGGGGCTCCTGGATGTGACATACAGTTAGTACTTTTCATCATAGATTATTTGACCCTTCTTCATAATGCCGGTTATGACTAAAACTGGCTTACTTTCTCTGTTTAAAGGAAGAATCTTCCACCTAAAAACCTAGCAAAGGCAATCTACACATGAACAATGAAGCTGCAAACTGTAAAACAATCTCACATCTAGCAATTAGGGTTGTGCATATAGTGACTGACTTGCTGGAGAGTGGCTCTGTCTGCACATCCTCTTAACAGATTCACAGCGCAATCATATCCAATTTTCACCACCGGTTTAACCAGCGGTGCAGCGAGAATGGGAAGTCCCAGAACAGAAAGGGGATTAAAATCCCCTCCAAAGGGGGATTCAAAGGGGATTTATATCTTCCCTCCCCTCCAAACTCTCCCATCTTGCCCTCCCCCACTGGTTACACTGGTGGTGTAAGTTGGATAGGATTGCGCTGTTACCCAGTTCAGATATACTAAATCATGGTGAATGAGTCTTGGAAAACCACCAGCTCGCATCCCTCTCCCTCCTCTCATGTGCGCTTGCTTTGTACAAATCGATGATAAGGCCACATCTGGCGTATTGTGTCCAGTTCTGGTCACCACACCTCAAAAAGGATATAGTTGAATTGGAAAAGGTGCAGAAAAGAGCGACCAGAATGATTTGTGGGCTGGAGCACCTTCCTTATGAGGAAAGGCTACAGCGTTTGGGGCTTTTCAGTCTAGAAAAAAGGCGCCTGAGGGGGGACATGATTGAGACTTATAAAATTATGCAGGGGATGGAGAGAGTGGATAGAAGGAAATTCTTCTCCCTCTCGCACAACACCAGAACCAGGGGACATGCACTAAAATTGAGTGGAGGGAGAGTTAGAATGGATAAAAGAAAATATTTCTTTACCCAGCGTGTAATTCATCTGTGGAACTCCTTGCCACAGGATGTGGTGATGGCACCTGGCCTTGATGCCTTTAAAAGGGGTTTGGACAGATTCATGGAGGAAAAGACCATTACAGGTTACAAGCCATAAGCAACCTCCTGGTTTTAGAAGTAGGTTTTCTCTGTGCCAGGTGCAAGGGAGTGACAACAGGAAATCTTGTTGGCTGTGTGCTCCCTGAGGCATCTGGTGGGGCCACTGTGTGAACCAGGAAGCTGGACTAGATGGGCCTTTGGCCTGATCCAGCAGGGCTCTTCTTATGTTCTTACGCTTTTGTTTTCACTTTAGAAAAAGTCACAGTTCTGTGTTACATATGAATTTAAGGAACTGTGAACATATGAATCCGAGTCAGACCAGTAGTCCGTTAGCTCAGTATTGTCTACATATATTGGCAATACTTTCCAGGGTTTCAGACGAGGGGTCTTTCCCAGCCCTATCTGAAAATGCAGGGATTGAACCTGGGACTTTCTGCAAGCAAAGCCACATTAGTAAAAGGTAAAGGTATCCCCTGACAATTAAGTCCAGTCGTGTCCGACTCTAGGGTGCGGTGCTCATCTCCATTTCAAAGCCGAAGAGCCAGCGTAGTCCGAAGCAGAGGCGTCGCTCAGGTTGGGGTGGGGCTGTAAGTTTCGCTCGGTCGGAGTCCCTTTACCGAGCAAGCAGGAGGTGGCCCCACCCCCTCACTGTTGGAGCCATTCCCCTGCGGAGAAAGCAGCAGGCAAGAGACCCTGCCTGCTGCTTTCTCCGCAGGGGAAAGGCTCCGACAGTGAGGGGGCGGGGCTGCCTCCTGCTCGCTCGGTAAAGGGACTCTGACAGAGCGAAACTTACAGCCCCGCCCCTACCGGAGTGACGCCTCTGGTCCGAAGACACCTCCGTGGTCATGTGGCCGGCATGACTCTCCTTGCCGCAGTGCGAAGCATGCAGCTGGAACACGGAGCGCTGTTTACCTTCCCGCAAGCGGTACCTATTTATCTACTCGCATTGACATGCTTTGGAACTGCTAGGTTGGCAGGAGCTGGCCAAGCAACAAGCGCTCACCCCGTTGCGGGAATCGACCATTTGATCGACAGCTTATGGTTCAGCGGTTTAACCCGCTGCGCCACCCGCTGGCCAAAGCCACATTAGCTTACCAATAATAAGAGTTAAACCAGAGTTCTCTGAGTTTGTATCTAACATAGAAATGTTGTTGGTTCTAATGTAAAGGTTTTCATTCTCCACTTCTTGTGGGGAAAGATCATGGCTCTCCAAGGCTCATTCAGATAGCCGTTAGCCATAGTTTAGCATTACATCTGGACCAGGACATAATCTGTATGGTTAACTCTGACAGCGCCAGCTGCTTGTTAAGAAGTAGAGAACTCTCCTTCAGCCCAAATGCTGACAAAGTTGTTAAAATTGTCACTACTAACAAAACATTTGGCAGATGCTGCTGTATGAGCACACAGATTCTTGCATATAGGGATGTGCTCACTTCTTACTATTGTGTGTGAAGATCTGTGAAACTTCAGGGCTACTACAAGAACGTGGAAGCAAGATCTATCAAAATCAATGACAATTCCACTTTATGGATTCAAGTCAGAGAAATGGGACAGAACTTTGTGCCTAGTCGAGCATTGTCCTTTTTTAATAGACACTCTCAGTGCCATCTTGAAAGTTGCTAAACATTCAGGGGAGTTTCAAAAGCAGCATGGGACATTGCTGTTAAGCTATATTTCACCAGCAGTCTTCAAACACCTGCCATAGCCCAGACTCCCCCAGGGTCCAATGCCACACCAAATTTAAAGCACATCCGTCCAACCATTTACAAATGAATTATAAAAGAACATTAATGCTTGCTTAAAAAACCTCCTTACTCTACACAGTATACCTATACTGTATAATGAATTATCGCCAGAAACTGAGCAAAACATGGGAAAATGGTAATTTTTCCTACATTCCTGTAGACTACATTCCTACAGACTCACCATAAGGTAGTTCTCTATATTCTTTTGCCCTAACACATTCCTGAATCATCTGGACAACATGATCTTAGAGAAGTTTTTATGCCTAAATATGTCTATTTGAAAGACAAATACAACACTTCATCCACTGCAATGGTCTCTACCCACAGGCCTAACTGCTGAATGAAAGTGGTTTGAAAATATTTCATATAACCACAAAATGACCGGCAGAGCAAAGACTCAACAAAAGTATATATCTGTTCCTTAGTCTTCTCTCACCCTCTGGGCTGAGGGCAGGACCTACATCAGAAAACATGGGTAGGGTAGAAATTAAGATGTGGGAAGAGTCAGACTTTCAAAGGAAAGACAAAGGAGAGCTCAACTGACATAAGCTACTCCAACCCAATTCACAATTCTCATATGCCCCTCCACTTGGAGACGTTTGGCTACATCCTCCTCATTCAAGAGGAAGGGTTCAGGGATTAAAAAATGCCTTTCTGACACATTATAATGTGTTGTTGGGTCTAATGTAAAGTTCAGTGGTGTCGTTATGAATTCTCCACTTCTTGTGGGGATTAATAATATTAATATAGACAGTTTCCAAGAATTCAAAGGGGTCCGGTTTGGACATCTCCAAATCTTATGACTGATAGTTAATAAAATGCAACCTGGTCCAGCAGTCAGGGACGGCTTTAAGCCAATTGGACCAATTGCTCCCAATTGGGCCCCGTGCTTACAGGGGCCCCACCACGCTAGGGTAATCGACTCTAGTCTTGTCAAACAACACAACAACGCATTGCAACGTACACATAACAACACATTGCATGTTTTATAGAGAACAGCAATTATTTTAATTTTCTTCTGAATTCTTAAAAGGTCAGTAGTGTTTGTTTATAAATTTATACTGTTTATATTTTAGATTTTACCATCAGTTGCTCCAAACCCCGCCATGACACCTCCGCGGCCTCTCTAGTGGTGGGACAGTAAAGTGTACCTTCGCACACTTCCATAATGCCATTTGCGACGACCGTAAAGCAAACCCTACTGCCAGAACACTAGTTCTGGGGGGGGAGGGGAATAGAATTGGGCCATTAGAGCACAAGCCTATGCCTGTCTACTCAGAAGTAAGTGTAAAATTGTTTCCAATTGGGCCCCGTAGCTCCTAATGCCGGCTCTGCCAGCAGTGTTTTGTTTTGAGGAGAGTAAGGCTTTTTAAAGTAGCGGAACCTCAGAAGGAAAAAATAAATTAGTTTTCTATAGCTTTGAATATAATCCAGTTACCTTCTTTCAGTGAGAGCGTTCCGACTGAAATGAAGAATAATCTGATGAAGAGGATCAGGATGTTTTTCAGTTTCTTCTTCCTCATCCTCACCTTTTTTGGGGGGCGTCTGTGCAAGAATTATATTGAAATATTTTATAAACAATCATTATGAGTAGAGACTGAAGAGACACAAAACGTAGACCACAGAACATATACATTTTAATATTAGATTCAAAATTATATATATAATAACCATAGTTACTATTTTTCATACGTCTTAGAAAATTATTTAGAAAGCAAACACTAATATTTTTCTATGCCTTTTGCAGATCACAAATTTTGAGTCACAAGATCTCCATCTTCTCATGCAAACTGGTACAGTTTGTTTTTGTAGTATATAATTAAAACAAGAAACAGGCAAAGCCAGTCTTTAAATTAGAAAATAATTTTAATTTACTAGATTATTTTTCTGGAATCTGCTGACTGTACAGGTTGTTATTCTGGAGTCTGATTTGTTCTGACCAGCCTGTCTAGATACCGCTATGCCCTTATATGAGTTAATCTTCAGAAGCCGCACCCTGGGGTATGATGTCACTTTCGCGCCACTGCCGCCAAAATTCGGCGGCAAATGTGGCGGCATGAAATCACCCCCACGGGGTTTTTGGACTGTTTTTTGGTCTAAAAACCCGCTGGGAGTTGCAGTCAGGGGGGTGCACAAGCCGGCAGCTCGACAGCAGAAACGGCACCACTTACCTGGCCTTCGTCATGCATGGCTCTGCAGTAATAGCCCAGAGATGTCCCTAGAGAGGCAGCCTGCGCCTGTGCAATTACTGCAGATCCTCTCTATCTCCTAGTCTTGCTGGCTAGAGAACTCGAAAAGCTGCTTTGCCGGCAAATTGCTGCGGAAGCAGCGGCTCATGCCCCCCCTCCGCGTGTTGCCCCGCCCCCCTAACGACACCACTGAACTGTACCACATTCCTGGGGATCAGATGAACAAGACACATAGCCTCTGTCTCCCTCCAAATGCCCCAAAGCAGAGTTTTATGTACAACCACTCACATAGCCTCTTGCACAGAACTACACAATAATATAATCTCTCTCCACATAATTAATGAATTGGTCAAATACCTTTTATAGTTCACGTGTAATACTATTGAGCCAATCTTTCTACAACAGAGGCAGATTACATAGAGGCATAAGCCCCCTTCAGACAAACTCATACCGACGGACACTACCTGCAGATACAGCATCAACAAGAGTCCGCCAGCAAGTCACATGGCTACTGCCAACATGCTCCTCATAGGGAGCATTTGTCTCAGAAGGCAAACACTCCACAAGGAAAGAATATCCATGCAATCTGGAACACTGGGGTTCTAATGTTTCAGATCGAGTGGATATTCTCCCCCTGTGGACAGCGTTTGCCTTCAGACAAATGCTTTCCACAGGGCAGGGGCAGGACTACGAGTGCATCAGCAACAGGAGCATAGTTTTCTGGCAAGCTCTTGATGCTGTAATCATGGTTGGTGGCCATGGCTATAGTTGTGAGGGAATAGGGTCACAAGGGTAAATTACTCTTCATCACAAAATCTCCTAAACTAAGGTCCTTTACGATTCTCTCACAATTTGACAAAATTATGACCTAAAGACAAATATAATTATCTCTTGGTTGAATTTATAATTTAAGATAATCTATGTCAGTGACAGTTGAAATACCACAGCATTTATACATATGCATTTTAAGAGGAAAGAAGAGAGTCTGACAGGTCAGTAAACTACTTTTTCCATGGTGATAGGTTAGTAAAACTGTTGAAGTGGATATTTTCAACTCATAAATCTATCGCTCGTTTTCTTTCCAGGGATGGACAAAGACTTCATGTAATAGAAAGTTCTATTAATGACAGCTGTGGGGAGTTACACATACAGAGAGATTAAATAATAATCACAGCCCTCTAAATCACCCCTTAGCATATCACTGAAAACGTCCTGAAGGTTAAGAAACCCATTGCCTATTAAAGAAAAAATGACCTTTCCTAATCAGAATTAAATTCTATAAAAATCAAGGTGCAAATATAATAAATCTTCAAATTCTAGTATATAAGAACAGTTCTGCTGCTGAACACTGTCATACATATTTACACTTCATTACACCACTCCGTTGGAGTATTAATGAAAAGGAAAAATTAACGCATAAAAGCTTATAATGTTAACATAAAAGGGGAGTTATGCAATAACCAAAATTCAAAAACACAAAGCAGCATTCATTTTGTTAAGCCTTCAAACAAATTTTAATTAAAAGACGGGAGCATAGGCATTGCCAAACTGAATTAAAAACAAACAAACCAACAATGGTCCATTTTAGTTCAATTTTGTTTTTAAGAAAAGGTAATACTGTTGAAAAACAGTATATAAATATCCTTAATAATGATGACATACACTTCAAATAATGATATATACTATAGCTGTGCATATTATATATCTGTGTTAGAATATACAGCTTGGATATTTTTTCCTGATCACAACAGGCAAACAGTTGCTGTAATTCTGGTACAGAAACGCTACAAACATTTTAGAGCTGAGCCCAGTTATATCCGTACTTACAGCCAAATCCTGAACTAGTTTCTCCTCAAAGGAATATTCCTCTGTTTCTATCCAATATTTCTGATAACCATGGAGGAACAGGTTAATAGAACGGTGCCTGAGACGGGGGGGGGGGGGTGAAAGGGAGAGCAAGAGGGATAAACGGAATATAGTATATAAAAGCTCAGGTGGTTAATGATTAGTAAGCATATGCATTTTGCACAATTTTGTTCCTCTGATTGGTCAGTAAATATTCAAAATAAAACAGACATTCAATTTTCCTGGTATTTGACAGAGATTGAGATATGTAGATCGATATTTATTGTTTTAGTTATTTGGCACAATACCACAGAGTATAAAAACAAACCCTTCCTATCATCACATTCTTCTGCATGCCATTATACATAGGATGAGATCCAAAATGCCCTAGCATCATGAACTTGTTTTTCACAAGGAGAAAAACTTCACAGAAGCAGAGGGTCACAGCAGAGGCTTCACAGAAGCAGAGGAAAAGTCCATCACAGCTTACAAGCTTACAAGCCATGATGGGGATAAGCAACCTCCTGGTTGTAGGAGTAGGTTTTCTTTGTGCCAGGTGCAAAGGAGTGGCGACAGGATACAAGTATCTTGTTGTCTTGTGCTCCCTGAGGCATCTGGTGGGGCCACTGTGTGAACCAGGAAGCTGGACTAGATGGGCCTTTGGCCTGATCCAGCAGGGCTCTTCTTATGTTCTTATGAGGGTCCCTTCAATACTAGCACTTGTAAAGGATTCCCTATGCTGTCATTAGGACAGCTTGATAGTTGGAATAGAAGCTGGAGGGATACCCAATTTTGCATTTCTAGACTTTTAAGTATTTGTAATATGTAACAAGATAGTCAATTTTGTTTTTTTAGGTTTCTCAAAAGTTAAAACAAAAATCCCTTTGATGAAAAAAGCTGTTTAATGCAAACCATCACATCTTGTGCTTTTCTATCTCATTCAAATTAACATGTCCAGCGATTCTTCTGCTTGAGTTTTTCATGACTGGATGTAGACAGAGCCAGTCCAAGACTTCCAGACTTTCTACCCTTGCTTGAGGTGGCATGCCGAATGTTGCTTCCCTTGCCTGATGATGTGTTAGCCTCTGCTCTGGGAATATATCTGGGAATACTAAACATCTGGGAATACTGCTTTATTCTTTGATGAGTGATATGCACATCAGTATGACAGCCTGTATTTACTTGCTCCCACAGAGAGCATTAAGATAAGTGTCCCTCATTCACTTCTATGGAAGGAAGTGTTACAATTGGAGACACAACTGAGAAAGCAAAACTGAACCTATTCCTAGAGGTGTTTGAAAACGGTGTTATTTATTTTACTCAGAAGTAAGCCCATTGTGTCCAGTAAGAGTTAGGCTGCAATCCTCTTGTATTCAACGAAAACAAACACCTCCATTCCAAATATTGGTAGCCTAAGTGCCAGAGGAAGAGGCAAAGGCAATACTGGGGTTGACCAGGTTGGGCTCTGGCCAAGGGCTCATGCCTATTTCAGGGCCCACCTAGCTGAGCCAACCCCTGAAACTTCAGTACTAATGATGGTGATAAAGACCAAAGTGCAATCAGGAGGTGGGGGGGTACCAAGGGGGATCCAGTGCAAGACTTTGCCTCAGAGCCCCCACAACTACCTGGTGCCAGCACTGAGAAGACAAACGTTCTCCTTGCATGAAGTCTTCCTGATTACAACTAGCAAACCTCTCTCATTAAAATCTATACATGTCTCTGACTTCCCCTGGAAAAAGGAACCTACACCAGAAGGGGTAGAGCAAAGCATGGCATCCCTTGAACAACGTTAGTGAATGCTAACGTTATAATAATGTAGTGGCCCTTTTTCTTTACTAATCTTATTGAAGACTACCGCTGGTGGACTGTGTGTTCCGCAGGCTGCCACAAAGCAGCTACAAAGTGCTTTGCGGCAGCACAAGCAGCTGGCATGCTGGCGGTAAGACCAGTCTTCTTGCATGTACCAGCGGATGTCGGGAGGCAGCCAGAGCAGGTAAGCCCAACACAGGAGGTGGAATGGGGTGGGGGAAGGGTGGAGAGGGGGTGGAATGGGGAGTAGATATGGGCGGAGCAGGCAGATTTGGCCTGGAAGGGGGTGGGTTTGACGACAGTGGCTACTGAATCCAACCCCCCTTCCCGGGCCTGATCTGCCTAAACAGGTCGACACAGACTTGCAGAAGCCCTGCAGGGGTTCCAGTAAGATTGGGCTGTAACTCAGCCTGCTGAGTTAGTGTTTGAAAAACTCAGAATGTAATATCTGATAGGGTGAGATGTTTAAGGAATTCGGTGGGGCTTGATAAGGCAATGGGTCTCCAAGTGCTTTGCACAAAGACACACTGCTTTCCCTCCTTTGCTGAAAGATTCTTACTTATCATGATGGACTTTCTGTGGGCATATGACTCCTATGGGAGTTAAAGCTGCAATTTAGCTGTTAAGGTAAAACAGATCTTAACAAGATGCAAAACAAGATCAATATCATGATATACCTTTGCAGGATTACATTTTCCAAATTTCACTAGCACATTTAAATTACCTCTAATAATTCTTGCAGTGGGCACTGTGTTCCTTACATAGTCATGTAAACAGTGATGATGTACCATACTTTCCAAGAAATGTCTACCCATTTTTATTCTTACACAGTAGACACAGTTGACACATCTGCATCAGCCTCTGTGGTTTTGTGAGTCAGAAAATTCCATAAGAAGTTCAGCAATTGGGTTTTGAGGAGAAGAAAATGATATGATGAATAGAATCATTCTATTCCGTGAGGCTGTTCCAGGCTACCCTAATATGCACATGATGATTAGTATGTGTTTCTGTGTTGACAGTGCTGAAAGAAGCAGAGGTGGTTCCTTGAACAGGACTAGGTAACAAAACGTTTAACAGCGCAATCCTGTGTAACCTTGCACCGGTGTAACAGTAGATCAGGGGTGGGGAATAAACCGGTGTAAATGCACTTATGCCAATGTAACTGCACTTACACCGGTGCATCTGCTGTTACACCGGTGCAAGGTTACACAGGATTGCGCTGTAAGGCTTGTTACCATCCTACCTTCCCAAAACAAATGATCTCAGCCAGCACTATTCCAGTTTCTTCCAGCTAACTTCTTCCAGCTTCCAGTATCTTCTTCCAGCTATCGTTCCATAATCACTATGGATCTAGGTGGCGCTCAAAGTTCCACCCTCCAGGTCTGCTCACTCAGTCTGTTCACCAACGTACCAAGTCCGCAGTTCCATTTGCCATTCTCTTTGCAAGTAAGTGTTGTCAAATGTTACCTGTTGTATGTAATGAACTATATACTGGCTGACTAGACCCTCTGCAAAAGTTTAGTCACAGACCACGCCTAACTACATATTAAAAACTAAAACCTTAATAAAATCATTACAAAGGGCACCAAAAGAACTCCCAGAGATAACTAGAACTGTAGCTCTAGCATTCCAGGTTCCAGATTCATAGTAAGGTTTCATGTCAATAGCTTTATTTGGTTGGTTGGTTGGTTGGTTGGTTGGTGTGTGTGTGTGTGTGTGTGTGTGTGTGTGTGTGTGTGTGTGTGTGTGTGTGTCTGACTATTTTCTAAGAGTTAGAAATAAATATTGCTATCTATTTTCCCCAAATTTGAATGTGTATACAGACTTCCCAAAAGGGCCAACAAGAGCAAATCACTGCTATTCAGAAACAAAAATATCAATTATTCATTATCCATTTGTTACTGAAAACAATTGCTATTATTGTATCCATTGAAGACTGACCAATCAGAATCCCTTGTGAAATTGTACAAACTCATTGGATGATATCATATCAGGGCTGGGAAAGGAGTAAGTGTGTGCATAAGGAAGAGGCTCTTCATTACATTACCGTTAATTTCAGTATAAGCCTGTCATATTGAGTTTTTTCATGTACTTTTTCCAGCCATACACGTTGGAAGGTGCTCAGGAAGAAATTGTTAATTTTGTGTCTGAAGAAAAGCATATAGGTTTTAACTAACGATAGATACACAATTTAATTACAAAAAAGCAGTAAAAACAAAGTATGTATCTAAACTTTTAAACTATTGAGAATCATCGCCTCATTGTGTCCAGGTGTATAATTCTAAACAGACATAACACACATACAAATTAAAAAGACCCAATCAATTAAATTTTGGGGGTAAGAGGCTTCCAGACTGCAATTTCAGTCTGTTTAAGCAAGAACACGCAGCAGTTTGCTTCTAAAAGGTAAAAAAAACACCCATGTTTTTTCTACCTTCCCCCCCCCCCCCTTTTACAGCATTTTTAAGGTGGAACTCGTGGGTCTTGGATCCACGGTGAGTTAAATCCTCATATCCCAAACCTGCAAATAGAAAGGGTCCACTGTATTTTAAAACCTTGGAACACTGCAATTCTATATACACGTTAACTCAGAAGTAAATCTCTGCTGTATCCTGCTGTACTTGGGGAGTGTTAGGGTTACTATCATTAGCAAAATAAACACATTCTACCTACATTATGGAAACTATTGTGAGGTTTTCACTGATGTAGATAGGTTGAGATAGGCAAAATATTATTATTATTATTATTATTATTATTATTATTATTATTATTATTATTATTATTATTTAAAGAATTTATATCCCGCCTTTCTCCCAGCGAGGGCACTCAAGGCGGCTTACAACATTAATATACATATACATTAAAAATTAAAAAGAAGTAATTAAAAACAATTAAAACAAACAACTAAAAACAACAACCCCAGTGGGTCAACCTGTATGGTTGTAGGGTCAAAAATATATGCAAGAATATTCAGATAGGTCTCAAAAAAGTTGCAACCCAATCTTCAGTAAACCTGATACTGAAGTAAAATCTGCAGTAAACCTGATCAGATTTACTGCAACCCGATCAGAGGGTTGCAGTAAACATTAACTATCTTTGTCATGCATATATAAACTATTTTCTGGCTTCTATTTTTTGATGAATTATCCAATGTTGAATTCCTAGTTGTCTCAAAGTCACCTAGAACCTAAAATAAAATTTAAAAAAACCAGAAAATGATATCTGCACATGAGGAAACACGTTGACAACCGAGGTTCGAAGGGAACTAGTTGCACAGCACTTTGTTGTAAACCATCAGGGTTACTTGCAATCCAGTCTCCAAAGATCTCCTGAAAGAACATTGGGTACAACCAATTCTCTTCCTAAGTGCATCTCACAAAACAGTATATGTGTGTGTGTGTGGGGGGGGGGGAATTCCCACAGAATACTACTGAATCCTTTTCCCTCCTCTTCTTTTGTACCCCTGCCGGCCCTTGGTTGGAATCGTGAAGTGCCAGATGCACAGATAATGCTCAGCCATTACCTGCAGTAGTTGGCCTACTCCTCTCCATAGCTGCATTCACAAGCTAGCTTCCTTGCCTGCATATGCAGCTCTGGGAAGAAGTAGGGCTACTGAATCTTTTTCACACATGTGGCTCCTATTGAAAACAAAGACACAGCTGTTCAGCTGGCACTACACATATCTAGCTGATAACTGGAATGTAGGGGAGAAATGAGTCTTTCACAGAAGTAATGCTACATTACCTCTGATCATGTAAAATCAGTATATGCCAATATAAAAGCTGAAAGCTACATTTACATACACCAGAAAGCCTACCCATCCCCAGACTGTTAAGGTAAGGACTTGGAACCCTAAACCAGAAAAAGGGCATATGTCATCACACTGAAAATGATATTTGTGTGCTTCATTCTCATTGATTATTTTAAATATTAAGATCATGATTCATTTTTTCATATGAAAAGTTGGGAATGGGCAGGCTAGTTTGCTCTCTTAAGCACACCTTTCTCCCATACCACTGAATGACCAGTACATTGTGGTGCACCGCACGTGCATCTAGACAAGAACCAACGGAGAAGGGGAAGGACGGAAACAATGTAGGAAACTAAGCAGGAAACAATGTTACAAAAAACAATCCAAGTCAAAATGTCATTTATAAGACACCAAAATGTTTGGTAAGCCCAGAACCTGTCCTAAATGAACAAGTGAGGAAGTTACAGAGAAATATGCAGGGATACATGAAGAGAACAGTTAGTTCCAGATAAGGTAAAGGTATCCCCTGACAATTAAGTCCAGTCGTGTCCGACTCTAGGGTGTGGTGCTCATCTCCATTTCAAAGCTGAAGAGCCAGCGTTGTGCCTCCGTGGTCATGTGGCCGGCATGACTCTCCCTGCCGCAGCGCGTAGCATGCAGCTGGAACACGGAGCGCTGTTTACCTTCCCGCAAGCGGTACCTATTTATCTACTCGCATTGACATGCTTTGGAACTGCTAGGTTGGCAGGAGCTGGCCAAGCAACGAGCGCTCACCCCATCGCGGGAATCGAACTGCCGACCTTTCGATCGACAGCTCATGGTTCAGCGGTTTAACCCGCTGCGCCACCCGCTGGCCTACTGTGCAAATACTATGCAAAATTCTTATTTCTTATTATTCAGGTCACAATGGATGCAATCTACTTGCATTTAAAATGTAAGGATTAGAAAATTCAAAACTACAAATCATGTGATGATCTTTAGATTTAGGCAAGCAGATTGCTTTAAGAAATGAACTGAAGTTTCAAATGTTTCACAGAAAGCATATTAGGGTAAATATGTTCACTATTGTGAACCTCAACTGGAGGGTTCTCATGCCAAAAGACAATTAAAGCAATTTACCTCGGCAGATTATACAACGGTGCCATCCTGAAACACGCAACAACAGCTCTTTTACGTTGCTTTGACAAAAGTTTGTGCCAAACTGCTTTCTTTGATCTTAATGGCTGCTCAACCTATGGAAAAAAACACCACTATGAATTAGTATTTTGATTTTCGCTGATTTTGAGCTTGCTCATCTGTAAAGCTAAGATGGTAGTGAAGCAAGGATTAGTTGATATTCTTACAGCTCAATCCTATCCAAAGCCCCGCATTGGGATGCAGTGGCACCAGGGCAGGCTCCGCTGTATCCAACACAGGGCTGGAGGTCTCCTCGGGGGAAGGGGACAATCGTCCTCTTCCTCTGTGTCGAGCCCCAGCACTCGGAGGCGTGCTAGCTAAATTGCTTCCAAGTACAAATTGCCCCTTGCTAGACTGGACCTCTATTAGCAACAACATTCAAGTGCCAGTGTAGATTTGCAGAATGTAGATTTTGTACATATTGAACACTTGTATGTCCGAAGCTTGTGAAAGGATATTACAGGTATTTCCATATTCAAAAAGATGGCATTACTAAGCCTCTTTATATGCTAAAACAATGTAAGCAAGTCCTTAATGATTACAGTACTTTGCCTCTTTCTGAAGTTATCAAATTACAAGCTGCACATGGTATTTTATTCTGTGATTTGTGTGACTGCTGATTGATATAACGATATAAATGGTAAACAGAAATGTTATCTGCCAAAATTATTGTATGATACAATTATAAATTGTATTATACAATAACTGGTAGAATTTGAGCAGAATCCCCTACATATGTACATTTTAACCACATTCCAACAGAGCCAGGATTCAAGTACATTCCAGAGCATGCTTACAGCTTTTAGCACCAAGCTTTGTTGATGTTTGATAAAGCAATCTAAAAATGACCTTACAATATGCGTGCTTAGAATTGCATACCATGTTCTACTTTTAAAACACATACTGTATAAGTGTGTGATCCCTTTTACCTGTTCCAGATGATAGACAGCAGCTGAGATCCTTTGCACACGCTCCACAGTTTTCTCCGGATCAGCAGACTCATCGGTTTTCAAGATATCTTTATACAGATTCAACTGCCATTTCACAGCTGGATCATCTGACTACAAATCAATATATTTGATCTTGTATTATAAACATTTAGAAGTATATTACAGATTTTATTTAAATAACAATGTTAGAAAACAGATAACATTCTGAATAAATTTAAATATTTTAAAATGTGTTTTCATCTGACAGGCTTCTTGACCATTACCTTCTCCTGCAAGTGCAAGTTATTACGTAAATGTTCTTTGACTTCTTCTTCGGTGTCTTTCTGTGGACAAATATAAGGATCTATTAATTTGTGTCATAATAAAATCTGAACATTAAGATCATGCTGCAAGTCTCTGAGCATGTGAATATGTGAATAAAATGAACTGCGTCAAAAGAAATGCATTTTTACATCTTTCTCCGACTTATTCCAGATGTGTACCCATACAGCAAACACCAAGCCATAGTTCTGGCTCATTATTAACAAAATAATACCGGGTGTCCCCCACTTAATGACGGGGATACGTTCTGAAATCCCCATCATAAAGTGAAGCCGTCATTAAGCGGGTCTTGCTGTGCTTTGAAGTTTAGCACTGTGCTTAAAGCCCCAGCGTTAAACATCCAAGCTCTTATCTTGCCTATTAGCTGTTTCGCTTTAGATAAGGGCTTTGGAGGTCAGCACTGGGCCTTTAAGCACAGCGCTGAACTTCAAAGCCCTTATCTAGCGTGAAACAGCTGAAGAGCTGGGGATTTAAAAAGATGCATCTTTTTAAATCCTTTGCTCTTTTTTACTGGGGACCTCCGTCATATATCCAGATCGTCGTAAAGCAATTGGTCACTAAGCAGGGGACACCTGTATCTGACGAAGTGGCCTCTGACCTATGAAAACATTTGCCACAATAAATCTGTACATCTTCAAGATGAAACAGAACTCTCTTTTTTCGGTTGTTGACTACTTATGCAACCTTTGAGTGTTTTTATTGTTTTGCTTTAAATACCGAGTACCCAAAAGGAAGAGAAATACAGAATATAAGGTTTTAAAACAATCTAATGGGCAGCCCAATCCTACGTAAGTATCCGGTGGGTGGCCCAAGGATCCTATGCCCGTTCTGGGCTGTTCTGCAGTGGCCTGGACGTCTACTCGGGGAAAGGGGACGTTTGTCCCCTTCCCCCGGTGTAAACCGGGGAAGGCCCACTGGGCCTCCTCAGATTTCCACCTGTTAAATAGTTGGCGGAAGTAAGAGGAGGCCGTGTGGCCTGGCGGGAGTTGGGGATATGGCCGACGCCATCCCCGCCCCCCCCAGGCTGACTTGGCCAATGGCCCCCTCCCTCGCCGCCCAGAACACCCATGCGGCCACTGCGGGATCTCTTACCTTCCTCCGGCGGCCGCATGGACGTCCCGGTGGTGGAGTGAGGGCGGCTGGCCTTGCGCCGGCCGCCCTTACTCCCGAGTTGTCACAAAGTGCCTTATGGCACATTTGCGACGGCTTCCGGTGGCGGAGTGCTTGCTCTGCCGCCGTTTTTTTTTGCGTAGGATTGCGATTTGAGATATATTCTGTGCACACGAGTGTGAGGGGCAGCTCCTGGTACCACACAACTCCATCTATACTATGAAGACCCTTAGTATAAGATCACAGAAATGGTATGGTTGCCAGTATTTAAAACCTGAATCATCAATTTTTAAAACATTAATGAACTGCTAACTTACGCAGCTGTATCTAGACTTGGCAAGTGAAATCAGTTCTTGATCTCCAGGGGTACACATATTCAGTCCAATGGGAAGCATTTTTTTAAGTGCAGCTACAATCAGAGAAGTTTGTATTGAATATAAATCCCCTCTTCGCTTTGATTTCTTTCGTTCTTGATCGTGACCTCCAGACTAGAAGTGGAAGATACATATGAAATGCATTTAAGTTACTTGACTCATTCATACTAAAACAGTTTTCCCAATTATTCGACCAAATCTATATATTTATATTAAACATGCTGTATTGTGAATGCTTTTCACACAATACAAGTGAGCCAAGGAATTACTGAAGTAAATATGTAAGTACAGTAGTTGTAAAAGTATTTTATGTCAGCTTAACACAGAAAATCTAAAAGTACATATTTGTTATTTCCAGAATCAACGTATCTCCAGAAACACATACAGACACATACAAATCACATCTGAAATGGATAAAAAATTATGACAGTAAACTTGGTATTTGTTAGAAGACAAGTCAAAGTTTCCGGTGTCTGAGTCTTATATGCTTCTATGAAATGTATCTGCATTGCTGCTTCTTTAAAAGTCTGATATCTGCAAAGTATGAATTCAACAAGACCATACACTTATGAGTATGTACACTAGAACACTAGTCTGCTTTAGCTCCGTTGTTCTTAAAGAAATCTTGCAAAGGTATCAGACTACACTGTCAGCAGCTTCAGCCACCCAAAGTATAATGAACCCTAGAAAAGAGACAGTGAACGGGTTGCACATCAACATAACATCTGTCCTAAACTGTCCAAAATAGACAACATACAATTTTATTTAAAATCAAACTTTTATTTAAGGCAGCAAATCAAAGCTCTGAGCAACAGCATTGTTCCTTATCATTAACAGGATCATATGATGAACAAACTTATGCTAAGCAGCCACAAAAATGTCCCCTTTCTGAATTCCATGCATGCAATAGATACCCACTGACCCTAGTGAGAATGTACCACATACATGAATTCAGGATTGGGCTCATAGCATATAACCACTACAAGCAGCAGATGCTTGCTATTAACCATCCACATCTTTTACCACTGCAAATGAAATTGTAAGGCTTAGAGCAAGTATTTATACTGTACAAGCTTGGTACACTGGTACAGTAAGAGGCATTAATACTGCTCATTTGCCAACAATTGCCACATTATTTATACTCTAAGAAGAGGAGAAAATTCTAATACTGGACACACATGTGGCAATTGTTGCAAAGTTCCCCTTTAAATCTAAACTACCAAAGCATCTAGCCATTCCTACATGTTTGACAGTTTAAAGTGAATGAAAATAAGATGTGGTGGCTTTCTTAGAGGACCGGTTGCAAAAGAGTACTTTGCCTCAAAGCTTTGCTTGTGGATATGCCTTAGAAAAAGTTTTTGACAGTAGCAATGGGTTAATGGCTCTGTACTTATAATGACATTAATTTGTACTCTACTTTGATAGCAGACAAACAAATGCCACAATGTATCACGGGGACCCAGTGGCGTCACTAGTCTCTTAATAAGGGGAGGTAACTGACGTAATAAGGGAGGTCAGGTCTAGTTTTGCTTTCCTTTCCTGTTCCCTGGAGGGCAGCTGTCCCCATAAAGGTTTCCTTATATTCATTTCAGTTTGAGTGGACAGGTATGGTAAACATAAGTACAGAAAAATACATCGGAAAAATGTGAAGAAATGCTCCATTCTGACTCTGCCACCAAATTTCAGCCTTTGTAAATTGCCGCTTGGGAAACTACCATTGTCAAATATGAAAGCAGAGTTATACAGAACAATATACTGTGCTGACGACAGTAATGGCACGTTCCTTAAATATACCTGCTCATATTTATTAAATACAAGCTAGAGGCCTATCAAATTTGATGGCGGGGGAGGAGATGGAGGGTTTTAGTCCTTTCAGACCTCTAGTCACCACCCCTACTACCCAAACAGAGAAGTAGGCTAGTACACTCACTACAATGTCAATAGGCTACAATTAATGGGAGATGAAGTAAGATGGATACTTATTCGTCCACCTTTCCCAGTCATCTCATTCACTGCGAGATGCTTTCCTCAAACTGACTATGGCCTCTAGGCTCTGAAAAAGCAAAGAACACTTCTCTCTTTTCCAACACAGCAGTTGCATTCCCTTCTCTGACTCTGGAACCATCCGTTTCCTTCCTCTGGAACCCTGTTCCTGTTTTGTAGGGCTGGTGAGGAAAGCATCAGAAACATATTGCCCCTCTTTGTGCAGCATCCAGAAAGATACTGCCCGTCCCCCACCCTCATGTCCCTACCAATGGGCGACTGTATTGATACACACACTGTGTCAGGAGTAATGCAAAATAGCAGTGCTTTAACTGTTAGCAACGTTAGATGTTTCAATGCTTCCCAGAAGATCTTCTAGAATGAAGTACAGGACTCAACTTATAGGACTACTGCCAACAAGAACTTGCCGTGAGTTTATTCCAACAGAAATCAGTAGTTTAAAATTCAAAGTTCAAGAAGCATTCCTGGAATTGTGCCATTATTAAGCATTGCTGAAACAAGCATAATGCAACTTAGGGTGTATCGGCATCATGGAGAGCTGCAGTTGTGACGAGAAATAGAAAGTCACTAATCATGCCACGAAAATCCCTTATGGGTACTCTGTGTAGAGAGGCCATAATCTGTAGTCTCTGGCAATGTTAGGGCAAGGGGTTAATATACTATATCTTGCTTTTCTTTCAGGTTGAATAGTTATGGGTAGATGATTGCCTGGCTTACTGTGTGGCCGTAGCCACAGGTTCTTGTGTACTTAGTGGTAATCTTTTTCTGATTACCCTCTGATGCAGCACTCTACAGATGGATAGAGTGCAGAGGTAAAAACTGTACCTTTAAAATCAAGGGTGGTGGTGGTGGTGCAGGACAATCTAACACTAACACTGTTCTTGAGCAGTGCAGATGCTGGAGGAGAGATTGTGTATATGTCATAATTTGGTATGTTGTGAAATGCAGCTGATGTTAAAGAGACCTGTACATTTGTAGCCATGGAAACATAGCCTTACAAAATAAGCTATAGCACTATGGCTTACCTTAAAAAAAAAAAAACCCTCTTTTACATTATTAACTTTTCTTTTCTGCTTTGAATTACCGGTATCCCATCTTTATCCTATGGCCAATAAGGTCTATATCTAATATGTGTACAGTACTAGTGGTTGAACCTATAATTTCATCTCACACTGGGGAATTTTAAATGGATTTGTTACAAGGAGTGCACAAATGTTTTGGTCTACTACTCCAAAATATTTTTATTTCAGTATGGTGCTGGATGTGGGGAGTGAAAGCTGAGACGAAGGATGAAATACAGTGATTGGTTGAAAATATTTACTTATACTAATAGGCAACAGCGACAAGCACAGTCCTCTATTATTTTTTGTTTACTTAAAACATTAAACATCCTATGAATTCGTTGAGGAGGCACTTTTTCAATAATAAGATATCAAGATTTTTTTCCCCTTTAAAATAACATATATAATGAGCATGGTAACAGAGGCAGAATAGAGACCTTGTTAGACTAATTTTTTTCCCATGAAATCAGTACCCAGGTCTGTATGGAAGAAGTGTGCAGGAGTGTAAAAACAGATGTCCTGGTAAAATCTGCCTAACTTTCCAATAGGATTTATATTGGGCAGAACATGTACCTTCCCTTTGTGACGCCACTGCTGTGATCAATGGAAAGAATGCTGAGAGCCTGGTCATCTCTAAAACTAAAACATAAAGACACATCATGCACTTTGACCTGTACCTTTACTTGCATGGCCTGTATGAAAGAAAAAATACAAGGAAAAAAAGTAAGTAAAGTTGATGAAAAGATGGAAATTTTTACATGTTATTTAAAAACAGTATCTTCTTTCTCAATAAAGCGACCAAAATATCCTGCATATACAATCAGCTACGGTATTATCATGTAGCCCAACCATATAATTACATATTTGCTTAGCAAAACAAGAATTTACATATTGGATTAGTTCTTCTAAAAATTCCTGTTAAATTTACTGAGCATTATTTCTCAAAATAAATACACTGACTATTTCATATACGTACATTAAACGTACTACAAAACTGCTACTTTATTCAGTTGAGCATAAAGAAGGGTCCTTCAGCATAAACAGAATTACACTTGCCATTTGATAATCCTATTTTAATATTAATGTTTAATAATGTTAAACATTACTTGAACTTAAAACTAATGAATGTTTAACAATATGCACTTACCAATTTTTTAAAAGCCTTGTATCTGTCAACACATAATGCAGGAAATGCAACGAGACAAGTGCTTTTGCTTTAATATGAGAAACTAATGTTACATAAAATGTTGTGTAGATTACAGAAAAATGGAAATTTCCTTACCTGTGAATTCATGTCCATGGCAGAGGAAGGGGGCATTCCTGACTGAATGGGAATGCCCCTTGCGCCAGCACAAGGTAGGGTTGGTTAACGAATGTTGTCTTCTGCACGTTGGTCAGCCCCCCCATGTGCAGGAGACAATGTTCGTTAACCGATCCTACCTCGTGCTGGCGCAAGGGGCATTCCCATTCAGTCAGGAATGCCCCCTTCCTCTGCCAGGGAACACTGGATTCTGCAGTTATTTCTGGGTGTGGGAGGAGGGGCTAATTATGAAAATGAGGAAACCAGTAATTAGCCTCTCCCATTGCTGCAGCCCCCTGTATTATGTTATATGCCATTGCTAAGGGTTCCCTTACCCTTCTAGCAGCAGCTTTTGGAGGGAGGCTCTGCCATTTTGGGGAAGGGAGAAGGTGGGGGAAGGTGCCTTGTGCAGGTGCTCATTGAGCTGTGCAACATTCTGGATGCATGTATATGTACATAGTAATGGTAGATCTCTTTCTCTCCCAACTCTATCCCATACACCCACCATTTAGCCTAGAAGACACATTTTGGATCAAGAACATTTCTGACAGTGCAATCCTGTGTAAAAAGGATCGAAGACTGTTATAACCAGCTACAATGTAGAAAGAGCAAGCCATCTTCAGGATTCCGGTTATAAAATGATTTATAAAATGTAAAAATTGTAAAATATATACAGCGACTTTCCAAGTCAAATTAAAACCACAATTGTGAATAAAATGCTTTAAAAGTCCATGATTAAAATACAATAAAAACATACAAAAATTCTTACGTTTCGTTCATAATCCATGAACTTTGTCAAATGCGTGGAAAGCCTAAGTAGGCAGGAATATGGTAAGCACACTCATCGCAGTCCTGCTACTTTTAAAGGAGATTTTGGCGCGCATTTGGCTACAAGAATAATTAACACCAAATTAGCCAAATGCGCGCCAAAATCTCCTTTAAAAGTAGCAGGACTGCGATGAGTGTGCTTACCATATTCCTGCCTACTTAGGCTTTCCACGCATTTGACAAAGTTCATGGATTATGAACGAAACATAAGAATTTTTGTATGTTTTTATTGTATTTTAATCATGGACTTTTAAAGCATTTTATTCACAATTGTGGTTTTAATTTGACTTGGAAATTCGCTGTATATATTTTACAATTTTTACATTTTATAAATCATTTTATAACCGGAATTCCGAAGATGGCTTGCTCTTTCTACAGTCCTGTGTAACCTTGCAGATGCACTGATGTAAGTGCACTTACACTGGCATAAGTGCACTTACACTGGTGCATCTACTGTTTTGTTGTTGTTGTTCAGTCGTTAAGTCGTGTCCGACCCTTCGTGATCCCTACTGTTCTGTGCATCTACTGTTACACCGGTGCAAAGTTACACAGGATTGCGCTGTGATTCTGATAATTTGAGAAATAGAGAAATAGAAATAGAAAAGCACTGCAGCTATAACTTGATTAAGAATGCTTCTGGGATCCATTTTATAGTATCAGTTCACGCTACAAGAGTTACGTATTAATGTATGTGGAACTGACTGCTAGCAGCATACATGACCTTAACTGAAACCATCAATGTGGAAAGCAATTTACTTAATCCATAATACTGGAGCACATGGACATTTATTAGTATTTATAATTAATACATAACACATAATTTATATTCACATCATTCATTTTACTGCAAAAGATGATCCATCATGAATTCATCAGGCATTTCTGTATGTAATTTGTATCTTATATAATTTGCTGGTTCCGACTTTAGTTTTTACATATAACAAATAAAACAGACTGAACTGTTAAAAATTTTGAGGACAGTGAGCCCTTTCACAGGTGGACCAAATACCCTACTAGCCACTTCTGACCTAGAGCCCTATCATTCTATTGCATGAACAACCAACTCTTCAGAAAGACTCTTGGGTGTTGGGTTTCATATGTAAATTCTTAAAGGTTTTAATTATAAACACACTGACAGCGCAATCCTGTGTAACCTTGCACAGGTGTAACAGTAGATGCACCACTGTAAGTGCACTTACACCGGTGCATCTGCTGTTACACCGGTGCATCTACTGTTACACCAGTGCATCTACTGTTACACCAGTGCAAGGTTACACAGGATTGCGCTGACAGTAAGAAATAAATCCCATTGGACTCAGTAGGTCTTACTTCTGTGTAAACATGCATTGAACCAGTCTGCAAATGTCATATTTGCCTTAGGATACAATCCTACGTATGCTTACTCCTAAGCTCCTATTTGCATAATTATAAATTGAGCTTCCTGTATGAAGTCACTGCTCTGCATAAGTGAAAGATACTCATTGGAAACTTAAGCTGAGGAAACACAATTTGGTCCATGATTCAAAAAGATGGTACAAAAAAAAATCCTGAAATGAATGAAAAGCAGATCTTGTTTTTTCTTACACATTCTAGAAAAACATTCTAATTTGAAAATTATATTTTAGAACAGAGGTATATTCAAGCATTTCTGTAGAATAGTTTAATATGCTAACAATGCATATCCTTAAATCCTAGCATGAATGTAAAGCAGTTTGTACGATTTTGATAACTAGCACGATAATTAAAACACCCTGATGTAAGTAACGACAATCCTTTCTGTACTAGATTCTGCATGAGCAAAAAGTGTATTACTTGAATTCTTCCAATTGCTCCATCCTTGACCCAGTACATATGACTGTACATGCTGTTCTAGTCTAGGACTACATTTGTCAGAAAAGCAAATAATTACTGTCAATTTTGTGAGTTTTGTAGCACAATCTTGTCTACCTCTGTGCCCTGCCTTTGTAGCACAATCTTGTCTACCTCCACTGCATCCAGAGCAGAGGCCAGGCAGCTGGGAGGTCACCTCAGGGGAAAGGAACATTTGTTCCCTTCCCCCTGGTGTAAGCCCCCAGCCGCCCAAATGGGGTCTCCTCGGATGTGCGGCAGATATTTTGCTTGTGCAAATCTGGGAGGCCCGTTCAACAGTGGCCAGGCCCGGGAAGGGGAATAGGATTCAACAGAGCATGCCATTGCCAATTCCTCCGCCAGCCCAGGCCTGGCTGACCAATCTCACCAGCCCAGAATGCCCCGTTCCGCACTCCTCATGCCCCTCAGCAGCCCGGTGGAGAACATACCTGCTCTGGTGGGCACAGCTTCGGATCTGGGGTAAGTAGAGCAGCACCAGCCTCAGTGCTGGCGCTGCCTACTTGCCAGGTGCGGCAAACATGCTTTGTGGCACGTTTGCGACACCCTAGACCGGAGCAGTGCTCCACCAGTCTTAATTGTAGACAAGATTGGGCTGCCCATCACCTAAATGGGTGGAACAGAGAGAGACTGAATTCAGGCTGTCCTTACTCTACCTCTATGTGTGCTGCTACAACACAATCATCTGTAGATCAATGTTTGTAGGGGCACTGCAACTAGGCTCACAGTCCAACACCCCCTGAGTCCGCTGCTGCCACCTCCCCTGCAGCACATTCAGGTGGGGAAAAGTTCCTTCCTGTGTTCCATTGTGTTCCCAAAGCAGGAAGCGCGGGACCAACGGAGAATGGTAAGTCAGCAGATGATCCATTTTCTGCTCACTTTTAGTTCGTGGGAAGCAAATCGATGCGGCTTGTGTCCACAGTGGGCTGAAGGGAGGAAGCAGCTGCAGACGTGGGGTGAAAGGCACCCTGAATCTGCCACTCCTCCTGTCACCCATCCTGATGCGAGCTACATCATTCACTTCATGGCTGGGTTGGTCCGGAGTCATTCATTCTATTTATTCAAAAAGTGTAGCATGATATTATTCAGAATAAAAATCTGGGTCTCATCAACCATTTAATGATATGAACAAGGATCCCAATAACATAAATTCTGCAAATCAGGGTACGTATTTATGAGTGGGTTTTTGGCCACATGCAGTTCTTGTATTCAAAGTTGTTGCTTTGCAAGGCACTGTGGAACTGGAGTAAACTGGAGTAGTGCCTCTAATGAAATACAGCAACCTAATAATTTTAGTTTAGTTTGGGTGCCAATTTATATGAGTCCATTCAATGTAAGAGCAGTGCAATTATTTTTCAGAGTTGCATGTACTTTGTGCTAAAATGTGCAACAAGGAAAGCTGAATTCTGTGACTAGACTGGCAGCACAATCCTATGGATGTCTACTCAGAAGTAAGTCCCATTATGTTCAATGGGGCTTACTCCCAGGAAAGGTAGCATAGGATTGCAGCCTAAATTATGCAAATTAAGCAACATTACATGATTTTTCTTGTTATGCATAATGTACAGTATTCTGTAGTGTAAAGTTTGCTCTTTTGGGCAATCTCTGCTTCTTCTTCTTCTTCTGCTGCTGCTGCTGCTGCTGCTGCTGCTGCTATTAGTCATGTGGAGAGGCAAAGATCACTGTCCTCTCACCACTGAAAATCTTATTTAGAAATCCCTGTGTATTCTGAAATTCCATCAGGCAACGCTCAGAAGCTTTCAAGTACATTTTCATAATCATAAGGGTTAGAACCTTATACCCTGATTCACAACAAGAGATTAGTAGATATAAACAACCTTCCACTCATATTCTTGATGCAGTTGCACATTCTCATCCCTGGTGCAATGTCCATTTGAGTACTAATGAGGAGGCAGAGTCATACATTTGCTGAGAATGGAGATAAGCACCTGCAGATAGAACCACCAGTCGTTAGGCGTGACTAGTTGCTTGCAATCAGAGCTGGAACAGGGCTTTGATTTTTATACATTAAATCTGAAAGTTTTAGGAAGCTGGATTCTATAAACCAATTTACACTGGACAATTTTTCTATATATTTCTCTGGAATAGTGATATACACAAGGTTTTGTACCCTGGCTGTCCAA
Organism: Plestiodon gilberti rubricaudatus; assembly: GCA_026170595.1. NCBI lineage: Eukaryota > Metazoa > Chordata > Lepidosauria > Squamata > Scincidae > Plestiodon > Plestiodon gilberti. The sequence continues at coordinate 265,944,693 of JANXHW010000001.1, forward strand.
GAAATGCTCCACATCAGTCACTTCCATATACATTAGACCTGTCTTGACTGTGGAACTTGTACATAAATTTCAGCTTTATTCAGAATGTCAAGCTGAAGCCCAAGTTCCCTTGACTTAGGTTGAAGCAGGTGAATCACTCTTAAATACCTACAAAACCAAACATTATGATATGTTGAAAAAAACAGCCTTTATATAATCAAAGTTTAGGCCAATAATATGTCATGTTGACATAAAAAGCTTAAATTAAGAAAACTAAAATGTAAACTAAGAAATAATCACATCAGCATGTTTCCTGTATGAAAACACCTATATGAAGTTAAAAAAAATAACAGATTAATGCAGTGGAGTGTGTTTTTCAGTAACCCATTTAAGAGTTCACATAAATCTGTTATTTCAGTACAGCTCAAGTAACCCATCTTTCTCAGACTAAATGTTCACTAACTTACCATTCCCCTCCGAACAATCTGCTGCCATATTATCAGAAAAGAAAAATTAAAAAAACTTGCTCAGCTTTAAATAAATTCAGATTAACAAAGGTCAATAAAATGGTACTGCATAATTTAAAATGGCATTATGCTGTGTCAGCTTTTAAGATGTGATCAAATATGGAACAAGGCACATCTGATCTTAACACATTATTCACTTGCTACATAAAATAGCAAAGCTGACATGCCAGACTACAACACAATATGAAATCTTTTCTATTTCATACACTTATGTACAAGTTTAAGTTTTATTATGTATTAATTGCCCAGCTAATCATCTTTAAACAATGAGCACAGAGCAGAGTTTTGATGACAGGAAAGCAGAACTTCAGACTGCAGGTAGGGAATCCTTGTCATGTGAAAAATTCCTTGTATATAGAAAACCAGCACAGTACACAAAAGACTACCCTATAAATTAGCCCCTCTCTCTGAAGGCTAATCTCTGCTAGGTTTATATTTTCAGGAAGGCTTCCCCCCCCCCCCCCAATGAGAGAAGTTTCAAAACAGTATACCACACCCGCAGATGAAAATGTTATCATCCATCCTATCACCTTATTCTGTTGCATGTGTAGACCCAGTCAGAGTCAGAATTAAATGCTTAACATCTGCTATGTTTGTGGCAGACTGGAAGTTTAGATCGTTACCTGTGATTTTTCCTTCTCCTGTTGATGTTTAGGCACCATTTTATTGTGGATGCTGTCCCTGATTCAGAAAGTAGAAGGCAACCCAGTAGAAGAACCTTAAAAAGTTGGACTAGGAGGACTGTCCTTTCTCATCAGAATCCAAGAAGATTCTTCCAAAGCAAGCTGAAGGGTCAGAGTCAAGTCAGGACAGTCATACCTGAATCTAGGGCTTGGAGAATCCCTGAGGGGAGTAGGTGGCTGAAGCTGGAAACTCAGCAAGGATAAGGTATTGCTCTGTTGGCCGAAAAAGACGAAGGCCTAGTATTTATACTAGTAAAGGTATCCCCTGACACTTAAGTCCAGTTGTGTCCAACTCTAGGGTGTGGTGCTCATCTCCATTTCAAAGCCGAAGCGCCAACGTTGTCCGAAGACGCCTCCGTGATCATGTGGCCGGCATGACTCTCCTTGCCGCAGTGCGTAGCATGCAGCTGGAACACAGAGCGCTGTTTACCTTCCCGCAAGTGGTACCTATTTATCTACTCACATTGACATGCTTTGGAACTGCTAGGTTGGCAGGAGGGTATTTATACTAGGTCTAGCCAATTGAGAGGCTCCATAGCGCTTATAGGGTTTGATGCTGTTCACCCGCATTCTTTTCTGTTCCTGAAAAGAGCTCTGAACATATAGCGTCCACTGTAGCTGTTTAGGATAGTCATACTGAAACCCAGATTCAAGGCCCAGAATTCAACACTTTCATCTTTCACAGTATATTCACACTATGCATGAGCAGATTAACGAGTACCACTAATTAATTTTCCTTTTCATTGGTAAACTATGAACATATTCCTCTGTTAAGATGAAACTGCCTGGCCTGAGAAACTAGGAAAAACGAAACGCTAAGGGCCAACTGTTATGTGTTTAAATACCACTTTTTGACCTTTCGGTGTCCAAAGTGGATCAGAACAAATAAAACAATTCCATAGAAAACGGGTTCTCAGCCTTTGGAAGCCCGGGTACCCCCTATCACGGTCCAATTTTCTGAAGTACCCCCCTGCTAATTAACTAATTAACTAGATTAATTAATTAGGTAATTAATCATTAAATAAAAAAGTACTAAAGCAATTTTAAATGTGAAAAAATGTCTTATTTAACTCTCTGTGTGTGTGACACACACACACACACACACACACACATACATGCAAGGATCTCTTTTTTCTCCAAGTCACACTTCCCAAAATCAGCTCCTCCCTCCCCCACCCCACCAAAGTACATTTTCCAAAGTACAAAAATAAGCCCAAAACCAAAATCAGAGAGACAGAAGGGCTCCAAAAATAATTAAAACTTAAAATCCATGTTAATTAACACTTAATTAGCTGCTGATGGGGCAGATAAGGGGCAGGGCTTGGTGTACCCCCAGCAAAAGGTCTGTGTACCCCTAGGGGTACCCGTACCACAGGTTGAGAACCCCTGTCATAGAAAAAAGAGCCTATAGTAATGGAACCCCTACAATAAACATGATCTTTCTGTCATCATGTGGAGGAATCTCCCTTTTTTTGAGGTTACGTCTTGACTGCTTCCAAAATTGAAAGGCCACTGTCAGGATAAGCTAGGCTTGTAAGGAGATAATTTTGCACCCTGAAACACCTGCAAAGTATCCAGTAAAATTTCCGGAGCCCAGGAGAGTGAGCGCGGCGCCTATCGAGGCCAATGCGGCAGCAGCCCCAGTTTCTTGGCTGCCGCCGCATCGGCCTCCAGAGGTGCCGCGCTCACTCTCCCGGAGCCCGGGAGAGTGAGCACGGCGCCTACGGAGGCCGGGGAGGTTATCGGCCGGGCGCGGGAGTGAACATTACACTTACCTTGTATCGACGTGCAGCAGCCATGAGGGTGATCATCGATGATCAGGAAGAGGAAAGCGCCTCTCTAGGAATCGCCTCCCTACTCGCTGGTGAGTCACCAGCGAGAGGAGCACGTCGCTTCTTCTTCCTGATTGCCCTCATAGTTGCGCGCCGATACAAGGTAAGTGCCCGAGCTCATTCCGTCCGGCCCGCCGAGGTCCACCGAGAGGAAAACTTTAATTTAATTTTGGTTTTTCTCTCGGTGGGGTGGGCCTCGGCGGGCTGGACGGAATGAGCTCAGGGGTGGGCCTTGGCGGGCCGGACCGGATGCCCTCGGGGTCTGGATCCGGCCTCTGGGCCGGAGGTTCCCCACCCATGATATACAATCACATTGAGACTTTTCTGTCTGGCAGTTCTGCAGATTTTTGTTTTAAGGTAAGAGAATTCTGGATCAACAACAAGCCTGGGCCCCAGAGCACTGCAAAATGATGAGATAAAAAAGTGAAAGCAGCTTGCCATGAAAACAGGTCTGGCTTAGGAGCAGCCAAATGTTAATGTTGTGTGTCAAATGTATTACAAAGAGGCTGGTAGATAATGCCATTATGCATTAGATAACGCTGGTAGATAATGCTATATCCCATTCACAAATACAGATAATAACATCTGTCATCATTTCCTAGTTAACAAGGTCATAATGGAGGAGAATGTAGGCTAAAAGATGGTCCCAAATCAAGCCTTTCAGGATTATTTTGAAAATCTGCATCTTTCTGGCTGGGAGCCAGGAATACCCCCCACAGTGAAATGGTGCCTAAGCTCAGTAAGGAGAATGGTAATTCAGTTGATAATGGCTCCAAAGACCCAATACCAATGGACAGAAATACCCAAGACAACATGTTCTTTGAGACACTTTTTCCTCTCCCTGGATTAAGATTTTTCAATATTATGAAACACTGCAGTAATGTCACATGAAAGTATATATATTGGACAAGAATGTCCATTTGTATTTCATTATTATATGCTCCAATAGCAGACACATTTATTCATTGTTGTACATAACAAAATGGGTATCTGAAACTTTCCACTAAATGTACTGTAAATCAATAAAAATACGATACTGAATTACAATTCCATTTGACATGTACGAGATTTAACAAGGAAAGATTACAGGAAACAAGCTTTACAGCTGAAAGCAAACTTATGAACTAACTATATTTTAAATATTAATTTAGCAAAGAACAAAAGATACTAGCTGCTTATAATTATCTTTATTTTAATTTAGTATAGTGTTATATCTGCTAAAATACTTTTAATAACTTCCCGCAAGTTGACATCCTGAGCTTAGAAACACCTCAGCTGATTGTCAAGCATAACGTATAAAATGGTTATGCTTATGATCAAGAAGTCCAGAACAGCTGAAAATAGCCCTCAGACATGGAAGAATAATTCAGTAATGATTTACGTGTCTATATTACAAATAATCATGCACAATATATAACTACACACACACACACACACACACACACACACACACACACACACAGCGCAATCCTATCCAATTTACACCACTGGTGTAACCAGCAGTGCAGCGAGAACGGGAGGCCCCAGAATGGAAAGGAGATTCAAATCCCCTCCAAAGGGGGATTCAAAGGGGATTTAAATCTCCCCTCCAAAGCCTCCCCGCCCTGCCCTCCCTCACTGGTTACACCGGTGGTGTAAGTTGGATAGGATTGCACTGACAAGAGAGTAAATGCTGCATTATGTGGCACTTTAAAAACCATGGTTTAAAAACCATGGCAGGCAGAGATGCCAGTTAAACAACCTCCCCACCCCCTTTTAAACCCCTTCCTATACTTAGCTACCTTACAGGGTTCCCTCTGTGCTGCCACTCTGCCCTCCACCAGGGTATTCCAGGAAAGAAGACATTCCTCCACAGTGGACTGTGGTCATTCTTGCACAGTGGAGGAATGGTATTCATTCCCAGAGTGCCCTGGTAGAGGACGAAGCAGCAGTGCAAAGACAGCCTTGTAGGTGGGTAAATGCAGGCACAGAGGGAGTGGGGTTGAAAGCTTGTTATATGGCACTTTCGGGTAACTGGGGAATATATATATATTTTCCCCATTTGCATACATATATATGATAAACGTACAGAAGGACAGCTACTCAAACAGATATGTTATTATTAGACACAATCGATCCAAAGCCTTATATGTGCAGAGCCATATTATTTTATTCTATAAAGACAAATTATCCACATGCACAAAGCATTCCTCTGCTGAGAAAGCAGAAGATGGAAGCCTCTGTGCATTTAGTCCTATATAATAGGCATGGATTTATATAAACAAATTGTATGTGAAAAGGTATACAGGGGGACCCCAGTATCCACGGGGGATACGTTCCAGCCCCCACCGTGGATACCTGAAACCGCGGAAATGGGCGAATGCCCATTTCCGTGGTTTTCAGGGGGCTCCCGACCCCCCCGCGGGCCTGCGCGACCCCCCTGCACCCTCCACAACCCCCCCAAGTACTTACTTTTAACGGAGAAAGCTCCGTGTTTTTTTTCTTCAAAAGCCTTTGCTGTAGGCCTTCTTACCAACAAGTCATCGGTGCTAGAGTGTCTCAGCAACCTTGCTGAGAGGTTGCTGAGACTTTCTAGCACTGAAGACTTGTTCGTAAGGCCTACAGCAAAGGCTTTTGAAGAAAAAAACGGAGCTTCCTCCGTTAAAAGTAAGTGCAGGGGGCGGGCGCGACCCCCCGCGCCCTCCACAGCCCCCCCCAGGCACTTACTTTGAGCAGAAACCTCCGTTCTTTTCTTCAAAAGTTCCGAGTTTCCATCTGTTTTAGGCCTGAGCAACTAGACTTAGTTAATAGCTAGAGTCTCTGCAACCTTGCTGAGACTCTAGCTATCACCTAAGTCTAGTTGCTCAGGCCTAAAACAGATGGAAACTCGGAACTTTTGAATGGAGGTTTCTGCTCAAAGTAAGTGCGGAGGGGGCTGTGGAGGGTGCGGGGGGGGATTCCTCAACCGTGGATAATTGAAACCGCGGTTGAGGAATCCGTGGATACCGGTGCCCCCCTGTATATGCGTATCTAGATACCTGTGCATAAAACTGTCTATTACACATGTATAGTTCTTGAATAGTTATAGCAATCAACAGTGCTGGTTCTATTATTAGGCAGAATGAGTTGGCCTGCTATGGGTGGAAAGTTTTGGTGTTTTATTAAAGGGCAGCAAACTATCAATTACACAGCCCAACAATAATAAAATATTTTTTTTTCTGGTGCTTCAGAAGTTCGATCTATTCTTGGGTATATTTGGGGCACTGATTCCAAAAATGGCATCAGTTTTGCCCCATCAGTCCTAGTTTTGGAAATACAGCATAGCCAGCTTATATGCCGATTCAAGCAGATTCATCGTGAGGAAGACATGAGGTTGGCTTCCTCATGAGGGAGCTGCTTGAACCAACATATTGAGTTGAAAGGGTTAAATACCCACTATATCACAATCCTGATCCCTCCCCCTGAAGATGTATCTATCTATCAATCATCAACCAAAGCTGCATATTCATACAACTTGTAGTTTGGCCAGTGTTCACCTGGCTGTTGGGGGCCCTGGGGCAAAGCCCTGCACTGTAAACCCCATGGTGCCCCCACACACTCCCTGATAATGCATTGAGTACTACCACTGGTACCAGTTTACTGGTTGGTTTACTGGTTGGTCCAGTCAGGTGTGACCTCTGATGTGGGTGAGACCTTGGCCAGTGGTGCCTGACTTGACCAACCTCTGATGTAAATTTAGTCTTTAGTTACAACTAACTTTAGCTGGATCAGGACCAGGGCCCCAAGTTTTGAGTCACATCTGTAAATATTCTTATGTTTAGATTTTTTTTTCTTGTGATTACCAATATATCTTGGACCACAAGTCTACCAAATTTAAACTTTCTAGCTAACATTGAAATGCACTAATAACACTTCATGTCTCCCATTTCAAATCAAAAGACATGTAAATTGGAGAACAAAAATTAAAAGCACTCTCAATTGAATGCATACTCTGAAAATAAGTAGCACATATAGGAGTGTTCTAGAATATCAAATCAAATTGACAGACCTACCCCAATTAGAAAACAAAAGGTCAGATGCCAGATACCCAGGAATATGCAACAATACACACACACACACACACACACACACACACACACACACACACGAGAGAAAGCCTAGTGCACACACAACCATGGTTCTCAGATCTTCTGGTTTCATGCTTAGGGCCCAGTCCTATCCAACTTTCTAGCGCTGATGTAGCCATGCCAATGGGGCGTGTGCTGCATCCTGAGATGGTGGGGCAGTCATGGAAGCCACCTGAAGGTAAGGCGGTGCTCCTGGAACTGTATGTTGAGACTCCTTGGGGAACCGTGGTGAACCACCAGGGGCATCGCGGGATGCTCGCCACCTGAGCTGCTCAGCAACAGGAATATGACACGATCATGAAGATCATGGAGCAGAGGCTCAGCTCGGCGGGCAGAGCTCCAAGCAAGACATTTTTGTCACCTGAAAAATCCACCCACCCACCCTGAGCCTAGTCTTACCACATTTTGCAGGGTTGCGTCATGGTCCCGAAACTGGAAGTAATGGCGGTGACATCACCATCACTTCTGGATGCCCGAGATCTGCATCTGCAGCTGTAAGGGCGCCACGACGGTGGTATGTTTGGGGAGCAGTGACTGCTCCCTTACCTTGGGACTGTATTGCGGCTGCATTGGTGCTAGAAAGTTGGATAGGATTGGATCCTTAATGTACCATTCTCCAAGAAGGGAAAAAGACATTCCCTTCAAGAGACGCCTGGACAATGATTTCAAATCTCTTCTATAACTTCTGCCCCAGCATCATAGCATTGATCTTCTTGCCTCTCTCACAGCGCAATCCGACTGTGCCAGTTTAACCAGCAGCGCAGCGAGAACGGGAGGCCCCAGAACGGAAAAGGGATTCAAATCCCCTCCAAAAGAGGAATTCAAAGGGGATTTGAATCCCTTTTCCGCTCTGGGGCCTCCCGTTCTTGCTGCGCTGCTGGTTAAACCGGCACAAAAGTTAAGTCGGATTGCGCTGTCATTCTTTCATAAGGACACAAATACTACATTATACTACATTTGCATTATGCAAATATATTGCTGCTGTCAAACTATTCCCATATATAACATTCAAAATGCTGGGGGTTCTTGCCAGGGTTGCAGTGCTACATTAAATCAGAAAATATGTACTATAAAGTATGGTTACTAGAACTGACTTCCATTAACAAGCAACTACTTCTTAATGTATCCATTAAGAGATGCAGGGCGCAATCCGATCCTACTTAGGCTGCCGTTGTAACCAGTGGCCCAGCGAAAACGGGAGGCCCCAGAATGAAAAGGGGATTCAAATCCCCTTTGAATTCCCCTTTTGGAGGGGATTTGAATCCCCTTTACATAAGAACATAAGAACATAAGAAGAGCCCTGCTGGATCAGGCCAAAAGCCCATCTAGTCCAGCTTCCTGTGTCACACAGTGGCCCCACCAGATGCCTCAGGGAGCACACAAGACAACAAGATACCTGTGTCCAGTCGCCACTCCCTTGCACCTGGCACAGAGAAAACCCACTTCTAAAACCAGGAGGTTGCTTATGGCTTGTAACCTGTGATGGTCTTTTCCTCCATGAATCTGTCCAAACCCCTTTTAAAGGCATCTAGGCCAGATGCCATCACCATATCCTGTGGCAAGGAGTTCCACAGATTAATTACACGCTGGGTAAAGAAATATTTTCTTTTGTCTGTTCTAACTCTCCCTCCACTCAATTTTAGTGCATGTCCCCTGGTTCTGGTGTTGTGCGAGAGGGAGAAGAATTTCCCTCTATCCACTCTCTCCATCCCATGCATAATTTTATAAGTCTCAATCATGTCCCCCCTCAGGCGCCTTTTTTCTAGGCTGAAAAGCCCCAAACGCTGTAGCCTTTCCTCATAAGGGAGGTGCTCCAGCCCACGAATCATTCTGGTCACTCTTTTCTGCACCTTTTCCAATTCAACTATATCCTTTTTGAGGTGTGGTGACCAGAACTGGACACAATACTCCACATGTGGCCTTACCATCGATTTGTACAAAGGCAGAATGATATTGGCCATTTTATTCTCAATCCCTTTTTTAATGATCCCGAGCATGGAATTGGCCTTCTTCACAGCCACCGCACACTGGGTCGACACTTTCATCGACCTGTCCACCAGCACCCCAAGATCTCTCTCTTGATCCGTCACAGACAACTCAGAACCCATTAGCGTATATGTGAAATTTTGGTTTCTTGCCCCAATGTGCATCACTTTGCACTTACTTACATTGAAGCGCATCTGCCATTTTGCTGCCCATTCTCCCAGTTTGGAGAGGTCCTTCTGGAGCTCTTCACAATCCCTGCTGGTCTTCACCACCCGGAAAAGTTTAGTGTCATCTGCAAACTTGGCCACCTCACTGCCTATCCCCGACTCCAGGTCATTTATGAATAAGTTGAAAAGCACCGGTCCCAAGACCGATCCTTGGGGCACACCGCTTTTCACCTCTCGCCATTGTGAAAATTGCCCATTGACTCCCACTCGCTGTTTCCTGGTCTTCAACCAGTTCCTAATCCACAAGAGGACCTGCCCTCTTATTCCCTGACTGTGGAGTTTTCTCAGGAGCCTTTCATGAGGGACCGTGTCAAACGCCTTCTGAAAATCCAGATATATAATATCCACGGGTTCGCTCGCATCCACATGCCTGTTGACCTTTTCAAAAAATTCTAACAGGTTTCTGAGGCAAGACTTCCCCTTGCAGAAGCCATGCCGACTCTCCCTCAGCAGAGCTTGTTCTTCTATGTATTTTAAGATTTTATCCTTAATGAGACTTTCCACCATCTTCCCTGGAACAGAGGTTAGGCTGACCGGCCTGTAGTTTCCCGGGTCCCCCCTCCTTCCTTTTTTAAAGATTGGCGTGACATTAGCTATCCTCCAATCCTCTGGCACAGTGGCCGTTTTAAGGGACAAGTTGCATATTTTGGTCAAGAGGTCAGCAACTTCATTCTTGAGTTCCTTCAGAACTCTTGGGTGGATGCCATCCGGGCCTGGTGATTTATTGATCTTTATTTTGTCAATTAAGTCTGAGACGTCTTCTCTTTTAACCTCTATTTGAATTAATTCTTTAGTCAGGGGAGACCGTTCCGGCAGCGGTATTTGCCCGAGGTCTTCTGCCGTGAAGACAGATGCAAAGAACTCATTTAATTTCTCTGCAGTCTCCAAGTCCCCTTTTATCACCCCTTTCTCTCCCTCACCATCCAGCGGACCAACCGTTTCCCTGGCAGGTTTCCTGCTTCTAACATATTTGAAGAAGCTTTTATTATTCCCTTTTATGTTGCCTGCCATACGTTCCTGAAAGTCTTGCTTGGCCTCCCGTATCATCTTTTTACATTTCTTTTGCCACAGTTTGTGCTCCTGTTTATTTTCCTCACTAGGGCAAGACTTCCATTTACGGAAGGAAGCTTCCTTGCCTTTTATAGCCTCCTTAACTGTGCTTATTAGCCATGCCGGCACCCTCCTGGACTTGGTCGAGCCCTTCCTCCTTTGTGGGATACACTCCCGCTGGGCCTCTATGACTGTTGTTTTAAACAGCCTCCATGCACTCTGGAGCGATTGGACTCTTTTTACCTTCCCTTTCAGCTTTCCATTCTGGGGCCTCCTGGTTTCACTGGGCCGCTGGTTACAATGGTGGCCTAAGTAGGATCGGATTGCGCCCGCAGTTTGTTACAGTTACTACTAGTGTAAAAAGCATAAATCATTAAACATAATACACTTTGACAAATCTAAACACTTTTTGACTTACTTTTGACATCTTACTTTTGCTGTCTCCTGTCAAAAATGCCAAATTGTTGATTTCATTTTGAATCACAAAGTTTTGTTCTTCTCTCTTGAAGTTCTGAAAAAAATATCACATTAAAATGCTGTGAAAGCATTTTATAAATGGGTAGAGCATTTTATTCATTTCTGCAAATACGTCTATTATGAACATAACATTTGAAACCAAGTCTTACATGTGATTTACACCAGAGGATGAAGACTTCAGCAACCATTCGGAAAAGCTCGTCAGAATCTGCATCTGGTTTTTTAAGCCAGTTTGATCTAAACAGAAAATCAAAATACATTTATTAGACTAATATATTAATACGTTCTATACGGACCATCACCATTCCTGCTACCTCTTTCTCCACTGCTTCCTTCTGCACTGTTTTGATTGGCATAATGGCTGATTGCGTACAGGAAACAGCAGTCCACTGCAGTATCAGATGCGTACACATCAATGTGGGAGGGATGCTAGCATTTCTAACAGTTTCTTATTTATGCTGCTTTTGTAATTTGCTATGGTTAATTTGATTATTGTTTTACTGAGATTTAATTGTTGAAAACTGCCTTGGGCACCTCTGGGTAAAAACATTTTAAATAAACTAACAGCACAATCCTATGCATGTCTACTCAGAAGTAAGTCCCATTGAGTGCAATGAGACTTATTGCCAGGTACATATAGAAATGCAGCCTAAAATAAACATTTTATTAATAACAGCAGCACAATCCTATGCTTGCTTTTCTCAGGGCTTAGTTGTAAATACCGTAACACATGGCTGGGATGTTGGGCTAAGATGCTCATATACAAATATCTCCATCATAAATAAATGCATTTGCGTTCATAGGCATCCTATTCCTAATCACCATCCAATGTGGTCCAAGTGGAATTACTCTGTAGCAATGGCACCTGAAGATCTGTGACAAGGTTGCACAATACATGGTTTAAAACAAGGCTAATAGAGTCTGTGGACTAACAAAATTTATTTTGGTATAAATTTTGATGGTCTAGAGTCTACTCTTGACAGATATATGATATCTAAGAAGTTGCTGATTCTAGGATTATATCCCTTCCCTAAAAAGAAAACAGGCTTAAGAAACTGTTTACTTTTACATATGTGAGTATGCTCACTGATATTAGCAAAGGGGCTGAACTCCATTGAAGCATTCAGAGGCAAGCTTTCAAGGTCAGACAACAATTTTATATTTTCATGAAAACTGATTTTTTTATTTACCCATTCTATTATTCTATTTATTTCTATTAGACATTCATAAGGGTTTCACAACACTGAAATATTCTGAATTGTAAAATTTAACAGGTAAACTGTATTGAAAGGCTGTGAGTCTGCAATATTGAATTAAATTGCTTTTTTGGTGGTGTCCTCTGTATAACCTTGTTTATCCTTAACATCCTAAGTTATTGTTTTTATACATTACTACACAGAATTTAAGCTGATGTTAAAGCAATCATTCACATGTTCCTTCCCCTACCTAACCTATATTTAGTGATGCCTGAGGTCATGTTATCTTTCTCCTATTCCTTATCGATTTTTTCAAGAAAGCACTCCATTCTTCCTTGTGTCAGGTGTCAAAGCTATCAAACGTTCCACTTTCTGGCATTAGTTAAAACTGTTTGCTGATCCATGAAGTGACCTTGACTTGCATGGCCCACATGGACCACTAGGCAGAGCAAATAGGGCCTAACAATTACGCAGCTATTCTCTGAATTACAATCACTTGAATTCCTGTTTTTCCAACTCTATATTGGAAAATCAGTATTTCACATATGCATGCTATGTGTTAGAGATACGTTGCTAACAAAAATCTATTTTTCTTTCATTTAGAGAAAAAAATCACTCTATTTGCAAAAAATATTTTACTTTTATTATATTATCTTCTTAACTTCTCATTTTCTGGATCTGCTCTTGATAGCTGTAATGGAAGAAAATGTAACTGAATCACCATATTATAGAATATAATGTTATATCTACAGAAGTACAATATTTGCACTGATAGGGTTGGAAAAGGACAAAGAAGAAAATTATCCTGATCCTTGAAAGAATGCTCTAGATTAGGCAAACATATTGTTACAGATATGTTTTCCTGAAAATTCCCAGTAGCCACTGCCACATTTTCTTTAGAAGCACTGAGATGAATTGCTTCTACTGAGAATATCTTACTGATATCTACAGAGTGTATAACTCTGTCAAGGGTCAGAATATTTATTTCAGTTCTCCTAATGGAGTACTGAATGTTACATCATTTTTTAGAGAACCAAGTTCCATAATTTTATCATGAGCCTAATAATTTTGGGGTTATCTTGGGTGCAGGGTTGTCATGGGGGGGGCAGGGTGCGGAATGCCTTGGGTGTCACCCCAGGGAGGGGTGACACCAAAATGACATTCTATTCTATGTGTTACCAGTAGTGCGAAAATGCGCCACTGGTAAAACAAAATGGGTGTTTAAATTTTTCCTGATCCCTGCCACGACTCGCGCGGGGATCACATTTCCCAGGAGGCCTCCACATTATGTGGTCTGATATGGGAGGAGGTCCATGGGGGGTAACTCCATGAGATCTTGTCCTGGGTGTCACCAACCCTAATGACACCCCTGCTTGGATGATCATGAAAAAGGGCTATCAACTACATGAGTCTAGACAAATTCTGAGCAAATGACTATATTGTATGTTATGAGCACATGCCTAGCTTATACTATATTATATACCAGTGGTTCCCAACCTTTTGCCTTTTTAAGGGGGGGGGGTTGGGGAACCTTCGGAGTTGGCTGAACCCGTCACTTCTGGGTTCTCGCTGCCACCGCCGAAGACACGGAAGGGCAAACCCTGGCAAGTTAGCAATCCCTTTTTTCTTACTGATCTACTGTGGTGGTGGCAGCAGCGAGAACCCAGAAGTGACAGGTTCAGTCAACTACGGGTACTCCGAAGGTTCCCCAACCCCACCCCCCATTAAAGGGTCCGATTTTTCAAATGTTTTACAGAGGGTGCGACCCCCAGGTTGGGAACTACTGTTATATAAAAAGGTAAAGGTATCCCCTGACAATTAAGTCCAGTCGTGTCTGACTCTAGGGTGTGGTGCTCATCTCCATTTCAAAGCCGAAGAGCCAACGTTGTCCGAAGATGCCTCCGTGGTCATGTGGCTGGCGTGACTCTCCTTGCTGCAGCGCATAGCATGCAGCTGGAACACGGAGCGCTGTTTAACTTCCCGCAAGCGGTACCTATTTATCTACTCGCATTAACATGCTTTGGAACTGCTTTGGAACTGTTATATACAATATCTTAAATTCACTATTTTAAAGTAAGTCTCATGACCTGACTTGAGATATTTGAGTTTCAAAATTAAGAATCTACAAGAATTGAAAATCTAGAATTGCAGTGCAATTCTAAGTACAGTATATTTACTCAGAATTAAGTCTCACAAGATTCAGTTGGACTTGTACCTGTACAGTGCAATCCTATGCATGTTTACTTGGAAGTACGCCCCATTTGGGGCTTACTACAGCACAATCCTATACATGCTTTCCCAAAATCCCACTGTGTTCTTAGGTAAGCGTGTGTAGGATTGCAACCTTAATCAATACAGGTGGGCCCCCATATCCACTGATTCGCTATCCACAGTTTCAGTTATCCATGGATCGTGGGGACCCTCCCAGGCCTTTACTTTTTTCCCAGTAAGCTTCGTTTCTTCCTTAAAGAAACAGGAGAAGCAGCCTCTGGCTGCTTATTACAGGCAAGTAGAACAAGACTAAGTACTAGAGAGGCTCTGCAAGGTTAACAGAAACCTTGCAGAGCCTCTCTAGGACTTAGTCTCGTTCTACTTGCCTGCAATGGAGGCTGCTTCTCTGTTTGTTTTAAGGAAGAAACAAAGCTTGCTGAAAGAAAAATAAGAGTGGGGGGGGGCAAGCATGCCTGCCTGCAGGGGATGCAGGGTGGGGGGGCCCTCAGGAAACCATGGAGGGGGTGTTGGCTCTTATCCACGGTTTCAAGTATCCACGGAGGGGCCTGGAACATATCACCAGCGAATATGGGGGCCCACCTGTAAATAACTGAAATTAAACAACCAAAGCTTTAATAACAGTTGCTCATGATTACTGGCCATTGTTCATGGGCCTTATCTTCTACTTCAGAGTCAGGTCCTTAAAAGATCTTCTTTGATTATAGGTTCAAGATAAATCCATTTAATATACTTTAGTTACAGGTTCTCCTACCTGTTATTGTCTACGTAGCGGATCAACATGGGATAAAAGGCATAAAGATCTCGGCAAAGAACTGCAAATTCATCTAGAATGAGGAGTTCTGCTTCTTGGGTATCAGTTTTACTGTCTGCTTTCAGCTGCTCCTCCTCCATCACTATCTTTATGGCTTTCTTCTTTAGTTTTTCCAGCGTTGGAATAAAATGACTTTTCAACAAATCCGGCCTGGCTTTGCTAATGATTGGTTGAGCATACACTATATACAAAATACGTATATGTGAAAATACATTCATAAAACATTTGTTCATTTCACTGCAAAAAGTATATTCCCAAATGAATTCATTCTAGTTTTAGCTTTATAACTGCATTGAAACACGACCCTAGGTGTGTCATATCTCCCTGATTCTTCATTGCATGAAACAAATAGGAATCAATATTCCTACATATTTCATTAACAGAATTTTCAAAATTTGGTGAAGGTCTACGTGTGAATGGTGACAATGCCAGATGAATTTTTGGCACATCCAAAAATATATTTCCTCATTTATCAGCAATGTAAATTCTGACAAATGCAGTTAACATTCTCCAGTGTATACTTGAGTTTTTAAACATTCACACAATATGTCTGAGATTATCAGCAATCATCAAAATGTAGACATTTTCTGAAATATATATGTTCACTATGATGTACATGCCTACAGTTTGCTTCACTATATATTTAGAATCCTGCAGTTTGCTTCACTATATATTTTATAGATATGAAATATCAAGATGGTTCAAGCAAGTGTGACAAGCCATATGCAACCTCTCCCCTCTTTGTTGGCTAACTAATCTGATGAAATGCAATATTCCTCTCTGAATATAAAACAAGCAAGCAAACATAAAAAGCAATCAACTAAGCCTTTCCTAGACAAAACATTCTTGTCCTTTTGCACTGTGCTACAGTAATCTTTACCCAACACCCTCTTTATTCTGATTGCGACTCAGACTCACAGCACGATCCTGCCCAACTTTAGGCCAGTAGAGCTCTTACTCCACCGGCCTAGGGTGTTGTAAACATGCCATAAGGTGCGTTTGACACCCTGGGAGTAAGTGGCACCGGCACACCTTACTTCACTGCCCTCCAGTTGCCACACCGGCTGACGCAGGTAAGATCTACGCCGGCGGCAGCCGGCAGTAGGGGGTGGGAGGGGTGCACGAGGGAGGATGCCATTGGCCATCCTGGCCTGGGAGGGGGCGGGGATATCGGCGCTGGGTTGCACCCATATCCAATGCCCCTTCCCAAGCCGGGCTGGCCTTACACAGCCTCCCCGGACACCCGCCAGCTAAAGAACTGGCGCGCATCTGAGGAGGCCCATTGGGGTCTCCGAGACTTACACTGGGGGAAGGGGACGAATTTCCCCTTCCCTCGAGGTAGGCTGGCCGCCGCAACTTGCACAGGCTTTCTAGGCCACTTAAAACACCTAATTTAGGATTTATGTTTTTCTCCAGAGCATACAGATGTTAAGAAGCATTTTCATTAAAAATAAAATAAAGATATCCAGTCTGTAGTCAGCACTGGAGGTCTTTTCTCATGTTTTGAACCACACATATTCACATCTGAATATCCAGATTCCATTCAATTAACCTTTCCTGGCATGCTAAGATAGAACCTTTTGGGCACAAAATACATCATAATAGAAGTATATATTTCTATTAATTTATGTGGCAATTTCTCTCTCTCTCTCTCTCTCTCTCTCTCTCTCTCTCTCTCTCTCGGTGTGGATGTGTGTTTTATTTTTATTTTTTAAGTAAGCACACTGCCTGGAAAGAAGAATGGGCATACACAATCAGTAATTGTTTTCAGAGAAATCACTGCAGTCACTTTTTCTCTATCTTTCTCTAATGTTTAAACTTTCTTTTGCAAAGATACACATACATTGTTAGATTTGTATTTAACCATTTTGTGAACTAATTTCATAAACTAACAGCCTGCGTCTATGCATGTTTACTCAGAAGTAAGTCTCAGTGGGTTCAACATTTACTTTACACCAAGTAGATTTGTTTAAGATTGCAGCCTATGTGTAAATCTGTCTGTGTAATTCTGATTTGATGCTGACATATATAATAGGGATGGACATTAAAAATTAAATGTTCACCAAAGGTACCTGCTATTCTCTTCATCCAAGATGCTTCATCTATCCCAAGGTTATTGTTGATGATTTTAAGAATGTTTCCAAGTATTATGCTGAGATGCTCAGAGGTTACCATTGTGCAGCAGGGCCCAGTACTTTCAGGATTATTTTCAGGACCTTTTTCCCACCAGTATGATAGATAATTACACAGCATGGGCAGGATCACCTCAATTACATGTGGCATTTCAGTATATCTGGCTCCGGACTCTGCCAAGCTGTTTATTTCTTTCATTAAGCCATCCAAATGAGGAATTTCTGGACACATTTCTTCTACTCTTTCAGGCATACCTAGAACTTATAGTAAATAATAAGAATTTTGCACCGATTAACATAGTACTTTGAATGGATGAAACACAATTTAAGTAATTTTATTGCTACTTCTGAAACAAAGGGACATGCTTTACTCCCGCCTTCCTTGATCTAGCATGAAGCAGATTCTCTGAAATCGCAAACATGATGCATCAGTTCCCTCTACTGTTCAACAGCAACAGATTTTTTGCTTGTGTATTCTATACAGAGCTGTTCATTCATTCAATGTCATTTAGGCCTAGTTGTCACAAATAGCAGATGATCTAGTAAACTTGCAATGAACGTGAACCACATCAAACTACAGGTAGGGGCTCACATGCGCCACGCTAACAAGCTCCCTGCATGAAATAGTGGCAATGGAATATGCCATTATGTTGAAAAGCAATTAGATACAAATGAAAAATGCACATCTTACTTCAAACAGGGCCTAAATTTAATGAATATTATGAACATGAATTAAATATGGATTAAATAACTGGAAATGTTTTTAATAACCTTTACTTGTGCAGAAGTAATTTTGTCATCAGAAAAAAAATGGATGAATTATATATATTTGTAAAAGTTTCCTGCATAAGAGACATTCTCCCTGGCAATCGAGCTTTATAAATGTGCAGGGTGTGTGTTTCGTTTTTGGTGTGGAAGCAGATTTGGATACTAATATACAGTAGAAAGATAAATAGTTTTGTTTAGTGAAGTAGTCATTGAGAGAATTAAAATCTTAGACCTGTACCAGGCATGCAGTTGTTCTGTGGCAAAACAGATCCATGAGTAACATCCATGAAAGTCACCCCAGGCAGGATTTGTGACCATATATTCACTGCAATCTGGGGTTTTCTTTGTGCAAACCCCAGGCTAGGACCTCCTCCTGCACTGCCAATCATCCTTCAGCAGATTGTGTGTGCACATATTCCAGAAACACTTGCCATCCACAAGGGGTGGGAGCTTCCCTCTGAGAGTTTGCTCTTCTGACAGCAATAAACATTCTGCTGTTGCCAGTGACAGCAGAATTCACATGTTTGTTTTCTGAGCCAACGCGCATAGAGGGTTGAACCACTCATGTGGGAGCAAGCTGCCAGCCACTCCTTGGGGTTTCCAAGTAAGTGGGTATAGGATTGTGCCCCAAATCCATGATCCATGAGCAAGAAGGGGATTGGATTGGGATAGCGTCAACCCCCTTTGCGCTGAGCTGTGCCTATGCATACTTTCCTGGGAGAAAGCCCCAAAGAACTCAATGACAGCAGCACCCAGGGATAGCCTTGCTTGCAGCTCACTTCTCCTCCCTGCCTGTCTTGAGGTGGTCCCTGACGCAAGAAGCAACGGGACAGCCATGACCGTGGCTTTCCCTGCCTCTGCTCCCCAATCTCTCTCTTTCTGTCCCCTTTTTTATGTTAGGAGAAGGAGCTGGAAGTTGCCATTGTCTGGCCGGGGGTCAGACGGACCCGTTTTGTTTGATGAAGCTATAACACTTTGTGTATATGCAACAAAAGCCAAAATGGGATGTGCCAGACAAGAGTGGGAAGCAACCCACACATGCACACCCCAAGATCATGGCATTTCAAAGAGCTGTGGCAATGGGAAAGCCTTGCACATGGCTTCCTCTGCCTCCAACCCCCGCCTACTGAACAAGTCCCCTCTGCAACCACAGGCTGCTGCTCCACTGAAAAGCACCCCCCCCCTCCTATACGCACATACACAGCACAATCCTGTGTAACCTTGCACCGGTGTTAACAGTAGACGCACAGGTGTAAGTGCACTTACGCCAGAGTAAGTGCACTTACACTGGTGCATCTGCTGTTACACCGGTGCAAGGTTACCCAGGATTGCTCTCTCGCTCTCTCTTCCCTCCTGTGTCATTAGCCATGTTTTGGAAGATAGTCCTTCTCTGAAGGGAACCAAGAAGGGGGGGGGCATTGCTCAATGGAAGGAAAACATGTGGGAAGAAGCCATGCGTTTAACGCAGGCCCTTTCAGCAAGGAGACTGATGAAAAAGGAAAAGTGGTAGTTTGTGAAACAAATTGCAAGCCGCCTCCCCCATTTTTTCATACTATGCAATTCTAAACTAACTTTCTTGTAAGAACAATTACAACAGAATTTCAGTAATACATTTCTATCTAAAGTGATAAAGTCTATCAGCACAATTCTATCAGCACAATTCAAAATGCAGTGTAGCAGAAAATGTAGAGGCATTTTTGGTGTGTGTTTTTTTAAATGCAAAGAATGTTATGTTTCCTGAAATACTTACTAGCTCTCTCTCTGGCAGTTTTTGTGTTGAAGACAGAGAGTAGATTGTAAAGATTGAGAGACGGTTCAAGAAAGGCTACTGGAATTGCTGCTGCAAGGGAAGCTAAGCACTCACCAAGAGCTGGACGTTGCCTACAAATAACAGAATTAAAGCAGAATAAATTATACCGTATTCATCTGATTCAATGTTTATTTTATTGTGTATATTTAGTGTGTACTGTACTTAATTACAGTATTTTAACTGTTTTAAATTTGTTAAACAAAGCAGAATATAAATGTCTAAAAACGAACAAAATTAAAACCTTTGGTCCTACAGCACACTACTGTACTTAGGAGACACTCTTAACTTTCTAAATCACGATGGCTGCTGGTCATGACTACATACTATCTCCAGATTCAAAGGCACTATGCCTTATCTGAATTGCAGAAACGTAATGAGGCAGGGAGGGAGGGAGATAGATTTCCTTCATGCCCTGTTTATGGGCTTCCTAGAGACATCTGGCTGGCCACTATGGGAAACAGGATTTTGAACTCGATACACTTTCAGACTGATCCATCAGGTTCTTTTGATGTTCCTATAAGATTTTTCTTAGTACATGCAATTCTTTTCTGGAAATACCTTTCAACATAGATGTTCTTTCCAGTTCCAAGAGAGTATAGGCTGCAAAGGATTCTATAGCATGAAACTTGGATATCACCCACTGGAAGAGAAAACGTAAAACACTGTTATGTGTTCAGCCAATACATCTTTTTAAATCTAATATTTGAGCTTCAATGCAATCTGCTCAACCACTGGCCATCCACTGTTCTACTGTTAATGGACACTACTGTATTACATTTCAATTAATTTTCTATTCACTGCTACCCATATCTTTCAGAATGTAACAACATTCTAAAAGTTAGTTACATCAGTACCCTAATTAAGTTCTATATTATAAGGTCAATTTTCATAAATACAGTGGGTCCTCCGTATCTGCGGGCGTTCTGTTCCTGGAACCCCCGTAGATACAAAAATCTGTGGATGTTCAAGTCCACGGTGGGGGTGGGGGCGTCGTCACAGTACCTGTCACTTTAGTCATAGTGATGGTTAAAGTAAGACGAAACAAATAAGGGAAGAATGGCGTTCTCCAATAGGAGCTTAGCACACTGAAGAATAAGACCAGGGTTCTTGACTCCACTCTGGTTGGCTAAAGCTGGTGACTCTGGGAAGATGGCAGCAGCCAGTGCTGTTGGGACCTGTTCCACCAGTACATATTTTTCCGATCTCAGCAAGATTAAGAAGCAACTGCTGGACATGGCGGAGTGGAGCTGAGAACGAGGGTTACAGCATAGCGGAAAATAGTGAGGTCAGGGTGGGTGAATTGATGCTGCGTTTCATCTTTTGAGGCTGCGTGGAGTCAGAGGAGGAGGAACCTGAGGGACAGGAAGGGGGTGCAGTTGCTAAAAGTTTTGGATTTTGGAGCATTTTGGATTTTTGGATTAGGGATGCTCAACCTGTATATACTTTACAGTTACATTTACTAGTGTACCTCAGTACTGGTGTACTAGTCCTGAGTTTGTACAGGAAAAGACAATTGAGTTCTTAGTGGGATTCCCAACCTTTTTCTGTGTCTTCACCAAGTGAAGTTCCAACCCATCAATGCATCTCTATGTTGAAACCATCTCTTGAATTTCTGCCTATTATGTTTCTGGTAAGCCACAGGACTCCTATCAGAAGCAAGTTTGACAATTGTATTTTCTCAGAAAATAAAAATATATTCTGAACAATTAGATTGGAAATCTAGCCATGCTCAGAAAGCTATTTTTCTAATATTTGTGTATTTAAAAAATTCATATCCATAACACTATGGCTGCAAACCTATACACTTGTCTGGGAATAAGATTCATTGAGCACAATGGGACTTGCTTCTGAGTAGATCTGCATAGGATTGTACTGCAAATAAGGCTTTGCTAGAGTTATTAGTTTCTATGTAACTTCATTTCTAGAAGCGTGCACATTTTTATAACTGAAACCCAGAAAAATGGGAAGACTTACAAAGCAAATCAGTGCCAAAATGATGTTGAGCGACATGTTCAAAAATTGATGTTAAAATAGGCAACAAAGCCACAGTCGTATAATTGATATTCTGTGAGACACCCTTAATCTGTGTTCGGGAATGGGTAAATTTTCCAAGTTTAAGATTTTCTGAAGTCTTCTCCAAATCCTCAGCTGCATTTTCAAAGAAGGCATGCAATCCTGCTTTAACCAGCTCTGAACCCGATTTCATGACGGTTCTACAAGATAAATAGATATAATTTTTTTCAACTTAGAAATAAAAATAACTGAAATAAAATGGCAAGTTACTGTTATATCAGTGGTCACTATGAAACAAATCTAGTTAATGGGGAACATTAGCCATGTACAGATGCATAATTACAACTGAAAGAAATCATTCTTCAAATTGTCAAATTGTGTCCACATTAAAATTTAGACTGAATATCTATATTTTCTGACGGGTTTCAGCTTTGGATGTGTATCTCAATAGGGATTTAGCAATGCACCACACAAGACCAGCAACATCTATAAAAGACTAGGGCCTAGATTTCAAATGAGCTGATAATTCTGTTCCTGGACTCTACCACTTCAAATTGTAGGCTGCTCACAAATGAATTACAATTGCATGCCTTGTACCAAATCAGACCATTGGTCCAGCCAGCTCAGTATTGTCTACACTGACTGGCAGTGGTTTTCCAGATTTTCAGACAGGGGTACGTTCCCAGCCCTACCTGGAGATGCCAGGGATTGAACCTTAAACCTTCTGCATGCAAAGCTCAGTCTACCCACTGAGCTGTGGCACCTCCCTGGATGTTCATGGATCAAAAATAAATAAATAAATAAATAATCCCACTTTAAATAGAAAACAATACAGAAAACAACAGCCTCTAGATTTCTGCTTAGAGAAAAGTTAAGGTTAGCATGTCCTTCCTTTCCCTCCCTTCACCAGTAACTTTAATGCCCCAGAAGAGTACAAAAGTGCAGAAAGGCAAGTAGGAGAAAACTCAAATGGTACACAAGTGATAATGCCAAATGGAAGGGTAAAAGAGGGGATGCATAACCTCTAGATGGTTTGGGGACAGTGGCAGGGAAGTTATATGGCTGTTACTGCTGGGTATCCTATATGGTCTTTTTGAGCCACCTCTTATTTACAGTTAAGACTAGAACACAGGAATAAATTAGTCAACATACCGTGTATCTAGTGTTTGAGCTAAGATGTGTAGGCAGCTAACCATTGTACTAGCATCACTACCTTAAAAAAAGAAAAGAAAATGTGTAAAGGCTCTGTAAAACACCAACACTTTAAAGTTATGAGAATTGCTATTTCATTCACTTTTTAGCATTATCTCTTTTAAGGTTTTAAGACACCACATTTTCAATTGTTAATAGCCTATGTGGAATGAATAATCTTCTAGTAAGGTTGCTCTGACAGCAAACAAATGCACATAATGGGTTTCATCAACTGCTGGGCTGTTATGACACCCAAAAGCACGGTGTTATGTCAGTGCTTAAGGGATGTCGCAATGACCCTGCAGGGTAGGGCTTGTGAGCAAAATTTGTAAATCCGTCTTGGGGGACAGGTTATTTTTTTCATAATAAAAAAAATTCTGGGGAGGACCAAGTGTTATTCAAACAGATAAAATATGAAATATTATTTGCCGATGGGATTGGTAAAAGACTTTGCAACACCAGCTAATGAAACAAGAGAAACATACACATGGGAGTGATAGGAGCAGTAGGTTTGGGGATTCTTCATTCTTGAAAATATCCTACTTGGCATAACTAACAATTCAGCATTGTCTCATAAATTCCAAGGATCCCAGACAGCCCTTGTAGAATTGAAAATATTAAAATGGTTTTGCATTTATAACTTAATCAAAATCTTTCTTAACTTACCAAAAAGTGAAATCCTATGTCTAACAAGAGCAGCAAGTTTGCAGAAAAGGCTAAAGCAGAAAAGAATTCAAAACAGCAGGAAAAAGACATAGGGATTAAAGATTTGTCAGATAATAAATTAAAAACAATAGCAAGGAATAAAAGTGAGAATAAAAGGTATGAAGCAAAGATACAAAGTACTTTGAATTAAACAGGAAGTGAGTCTGATAATAACAGCATTTCAAAATAAAGTTTCTCACTTGAGAGGAAGGGGTGCAACCCATCACTTTCAACACTTATATTCATATACAAGTAACTACGCATAAGTAAGTCCTGTGCAGTGCTTTACACATGTACATTTCAAAAGAATACCAGGAAACTGGAAAGTGCCAGGGCAAGTTGGGATGGGATGAAATCAAACAGAGCTGAGCCTTCCGCACTTTAGAAAAAAAAACAAAAAACGGGGGTTGTTTCAGGGCCAAACCACATTAAATAGAATGTGTGAGCTGGCCTGGCTACTTCTCTTTTTTTTCTTAAATAGCGAGGGGGGATATGAAATGGGAAAAATATAGCAGGATAGGGAGGCTTTCACAACTTGCTCCTGCCATGGATCCAATCCTGATCACGTGCTGTTTACCAAAGGAAAAAAGTTCCATTGGTTGTCAACTGAAGCTTTTCTTCTCCTGCAAATAATACATGGGGGGGGGGGGGGGACATGATCAAGATAGCATCTGTGGCGGACACAAAGGGCTAAAGCCTCCCTACTCACCCCACCATGGTTCCCCCCCCCCATTTCACGCTCCTTCCCTGCATGCTATTTAAGAAAAGAAAAATGACCAACCAACTCACAAAAGTGTGCTGCATGGGATAAGTCCCTGTATACATGGTGATATTTGTTGGACTGGTTCAACATGCATATGCCCCTAACAAATGTTAGAACTGTTAGCTCTGAAAAATGATCTTCATCCTATTGAGGGGAATTAAATAATTCCTCCCATCCTTGTTCTTAGGTGCCTAAAGTGACATGAGATTTTCACACGGAAGGCTGACAAGAACTGGGGAAAAAGCTGAAGAAGACAAATTGCTCCCCCATGGATAATTTTTTAGACCTGCCTATAATGGCTGAAACTTCTGCTAATCAAACTAATTGGAAGGGTTGTTTTTTTTTCCAGGCCTGGAGAGGATCAAGACAGTCTTACTTAACATGTGGTAGTGTATATGTGACCACTCAATGAAGAATTAATAATATAAATAAAAACAAAGGTTTTGGTTAATAGTAAGCCGGCAGAATATTGTTAAAGTTGTATCAGTGATTTGACCTAGCTTACTCAAATAAATGATATATTAATATTAGAAATACAGTTTATTGGCAACATTAACTTTGGGTAAACAAAAGGATTTTATTTTGTAACCACAGTCCAATGTTAATTTGTCAGTACATGCATGGATTTCCCTCATCCGACTTGTAATATGAATACATTGGATAGAGTTATATAAGGTAAAGGTATCCCTTGACAATTAAGTCCAGTCGTGTTCGACTCTAGGGAGCGGTGCTCATCTCCGTTTCAAAGCCGAAGAGCCAGCGCTGTCTGAAGACGTTTCCATGGTCATGTGGCCGGCATGACTCAATACCGAGGCGCATGGAACGCTGTTACCATCCCGCTGACGCGGTACCTATTAATCTACTTGCAATTTCTTGCTTTCGAACTGCTAGGTTGGCAGGAGCCGTCACACGGATTCGAACTGCCGACCTTTTGATTGACAGCTCATGGTTCATTGGTTTAACCCACTGCGCCAACGTTTTTAAAGATCAGCTTCATTATATCATTACATTTACAATGTCATAATTTCTCTCTTCTTGCTTACATACCTTGCTACCATTTCTTTTTCTTTGTTTGAAGCATATCCACTACTGCTGAGTGGCTTAGTTGGGGAAGAGAGGAAGTACAGGCAGTGATTGGTAAAGTACTGGTCGACTAATGGTAACAGAACCTAAGAAATACAGATAAAAATAACCATGTATGCCAACAGATCTACTCAAGAGTGTTGCTATTGCTTCAGGAAATAGGCAAGAAAAGGCTTGCCAAGGGTGAGTTTGGGTCTCTGTACCTTGGAACTGTCTGAGAGCTGATGCTACACTTTACATTAAAAGCATAATTTGGCCCTGTGTTAAACACACACACACACACACACACACACACACACACACACACACACACACACACACACACACACACACACACACACACACACGACTACGAATAGGATGTCTAACTACTTAAGTTTCATTCTTTGCCACCAAAGCTGCACAGTCAAACAGTATCAAAACTTTCACTGCATCAAGTGCAATAAAACATACAAAACTATTGGGACTCAACACCATCTCTGCTTAATAGCATCCAATGGTCCTGCTGCACAAGTGCTTCCACCAATGTCTGTTGCGTTACTTAGGTGCTAGTATCACAGAAATACTGGCTAATGCAAACAAAACAACATGTAAAAGTAAGTTACTAGTTTTTAGTGTAGATTTCAGTACTCAAGATATGAGCAGATTGGTGAAGTTAATCATGTGCAAAAAACAGAATATTTCATCCAACCTAAATTAATCCCTTTCCCTTTTAATTTCGTCAGAGAAGGTAGAAAAATAATGTTCGGAAATGTGCCTTCAAGCAGTATTTTGGAAAGTTCAATTTGCACTACTGACTTCATTACCCATTTCCTAAAATGAGAATCGGATTGCAGGCATAGCTCTCATATTAACACAGACTACATTCTTTTGCTACTGTGGGAGTTAAAATAGTTCTTTTGAAGTAATATGGCACTTACTTTGGCAAAAAATTTAATTTCTTGGTCATGTGGGGATTTTTCAGTTTTTCCACTGGTGACAATGGCTTCTGCAGAGAAACAATGCAAAGGTAAGTAAGCACTAGGTAAGCATATTATTTTGGAGTTCTCAACCAGTAGTACTAGTACCATCAGTGGTACTTTGGCTGACTGCTGGTGGTACTTGGACTACTGGACCACCAGAACCCGGCTCTGATGCCACGCTTTCAGCAGAGCATTTTTTGCTTCAAGAGGCTCCTGCCTTTGGCTGAGTCTCTCGGGAACACTTGAGAAGGGCCCTCCTACCCACCCAGAGCCTCCTACCTGCATTTTCTGGCCTCTGAAAATCTGAAAGTAAATGGTGATGATGTAATCACCAGTCACTTCCTGTGGTACCCAGCAGGAGAGTGGCGCCGGAGGTGGGACTCAGCCGGGAAAGGGTTGAGAACCCGTTTTAGATCATTCATAGGCTTTTGAAATATCCTAACCAGGATTTCAGCACCATGAACATGTCTTCTCTAGCTGCGTAATCCTGCGCAAAGAAGCACCTGCAGAGTGAGCAATCCATTGCTGTAAAGCCCACTTTCAGCACCCGGGGAGTAAAGGCAGCTGGCGCAGAGGACTCCCCCCAGACTCTGCAGCCATT
Organism: Plestiodon gilberti rubricaudatus; assembly: GCA_026170595.1. Lineage (NCBI taxonomy): Eukaryota > Metazoa > Chordata > Lepidosauria > Squamata > Scincidae > Plestiodon > Plestiodon gilberti. The sequence continues at coordinate 265,971,827 of JANXHW010000001.1, forward strand.
GGTGCAGGCAAGAGATGCATCGGTTGGTACAGGGGCGGGAGGGCTGGGTGGTGAGGGAAGGCGAATGTTGGGTGAACCAGGCCGGGAGGGGGAGGCAAGCTACATCCCACCGATATCCCCTCCCCCTCCCGGCCTAGCTCCCGATATCCCCTCCCGCACCAGATGTACGTCAGCTCAAGAGCTAACGTACATTCAAGGAGGTCCATTGGGGCCAGGCAGATCTACTCCTCCGAGGCATGTCTACCTTGGCTCTAAAAATAGTGAGAGGGATACATTTTTAAAGCTAAGTGGGATAGAGCCAGAAAACCTTGCTACACTTGCTTATACAAGATGCTCCTGGATTTGTGCCATAAGATTTGTACCATAATAGCTCAAGCCATGAACAGAGGACTCTTTCATCTATTTAGTTCCAATATAGCTGTTTTCGTTGATTTAATAGAAAACCATTGTTACTGTGCTTTTGTATGCAAAAAAAATACTGTTACTGCACTGCAGTCTGTGTTGCCTGACAAGTCTTTTTATTTCTGTTAATTAATGACACGTGTCATTGTGTACATAAAAGTGTATGTGGTGCTGGGTGTCTGCCAGGAGAGGATGACCCAGGCATGTCTCATGGCCTTGAAACTAGACTGATGGCAAGAGGCCACAGATCCCAGAGGTCTAGAGGAAGGTCACACTTTTGTAACATACAACACTCCCCGCCCTCATCAGGCTGGCTTGGAGGAAGCCCTTCTGCTATATATAGCACTATATTAACTAGCAATGCCCTTCCCCATAGACACGACTACTATCTATAATAGACTATAATCACTCATATTCACAAATAAGTTCTCTTCAGTAAAGGTCCTTGGTAGCTTTAAATTAAAGTGTATTGCTTGTAGAGTCAGCATGTTTTATGACTTCCATTGATCCCACCTGGGGATTACTGAGTAACTGCTTCTTGAACAATCTTTTTAACTACCCCATATCAGTCTTTATTTCAGTGGACAAAAGTCTAACTACTTTTTCCTCTCATTTTTTTTCTTTTCTTGTTTTAAATCATACTATTATTTTGTTATTTTTTAAAAATAAAGAAATGAAGTGAAATTTGTAACTAAAGACATTGCTCCAAGAACAGAATCGACATGGGGCAATTCACAGAGAGGAAATGCAAAGGGTAATTATTTACTAAGCCCTTTAACTGGAATCAACAAAACCCTTTAACTGGAATCAATGAAAGTAATAAGTAGGCTGAACCTACATTTAATTTAAAGGCAGAAACCTTGCAAAGTTTTGATTGCGCTTTGTCCATACCAGATAACTATAAGTACAATGATATTTACTACCAAAAAAACCCAACCACAAATAAGGTCTGAAAAAACAAAAACAAAAAATGGAATACAGAAACCACAGGAAGGCAATATGGATGCTCTTATAAAAACTGAGTAGAACAAAGGATGGCAATTCCAGAGAAAAGGGCTATGTGGAAGCACCCCTCATTATTTCTGCATTTCTACTCATACAATACAATTTCTGCATTTCTACTCATGCACTTCAGTTCATGTCTCTGATGTGGGAAGAGCTTATGCACATTTCCATCAAATTTTGGCTTAGACTAGTGATCTGGGAACCCCACTCTACCTTTAAGGTCAAATTAACTGAGTTATTTCTTTCCCCCTCACCCAAAATCAGAAAAAGGCTTGGTTTATTCTGAGCCCAATTATAAATCAAAGTCACACCCCTCTTTGTGTCTGATGGGGAGCAGGACAGAGTCCAAGCAAAACTACATATGACCACCAAAATTCCCTAACCTGGCAATGGCATCTGAAGCTCTAGTAATAGCAATGAGAGAAAGGGAGGTTTTCCCTCTCTTATCTCCTGTCCATGGAATGTTACTATGGCAGCAGCAACTCAGAGCGAGGGGTCCTGGGAAACTGTTTTCCTCCTTCAATAGCCTGGCTGAGACCAACATCTAGTTCCTCTCTTCAGAAAGCTCCATCCATTTGTAGCAAAAAAGGAGGACAGAGAGGCAGGCCCCTTCCATCTGTCTGCTGAGAATAACTGTCATTTGGCTCCTCCCTTCCTGCTATCTACCTGCAGCCATTCCACCTGGCTGCAGCAGAGGGAGAAATCAGACTGTGATTTTATTGTACATAATTTTATTTTTTTATAAGGCAACCAGAGAGCATTTAAGTTGAAAGGCAGGATAAAAATAACTTAAATAAAATTTCTTAGATCGTTGACATTTTATTCATTCATGTCATATATATCCTGCTTTTCTTCCATTGTGCAATTCAAGGCAGCATACATGGGGTTCCCAGACAATCACCCATCCAGGTACTGACCAGATCTAGACCTGCTTAGCTGCAGCCAGGTGGCTATATCACATGTATTCAGGCCATGCCTTAGATGCTAGAGAAAGGAGAGACACCTCCCTTCCACTGTGGCTGCCAGAACACCAGCCAGCTAGGCAGACAGATAGATAGGTGGGAGATAAATAGTAAAAGAGGAGACTAAAATCAGAATTGGAGAGAAACTCAGGTTCATAATGCTCACTTCCCATTTACCGGTAAGTATTACAAGTCAACAAGGTTCATATTCTAGACCAAGGAACTGCAAACTTTGATAACATCACTTGTCGAGATAGATAAGCACAGAGGCAAAACGTTGCTCTGAAAAATGTCTGGGAAACAATCTCATTAGACCTTGTATTCCTCTGCTCAGAAATCTATCAGCCACCACGCACTGACAAACATAAGCAGAGTAACAAAATGAGTTTTCAGTCTTGGTAGAAACACAACGAGGACTGTATTTGTATTTTTAAAAGAACTAAGAATCAAAACTGTGTGCAATATGTTATGAGGAATAGTGGTTCTGATCTCTTTCTAAACAGCCTAGAAAGCCATAGGCCAAAAGGCAGAATAGTAATAACAGCAGTAACAGAATTAGTGCAAAAATGTTTGCTGTCTTTATTAGTAGTAGCAGCCTCAAAATGCTGGGTACACTTACCTAAATGTGAAATGAATTCTTGAGCAGAATCAACATATTTTAGAATCTTCTTCAGAAATTTATAAGCAAATCTCCTTTCCATGGATGAAGCATCCAATTCCATGTCATGTAAACCTCTAGTTAGAAAAGGATTGAAAATAGCATGCTTACTATAATTTTAGATTTCAGTTTAAGCCAAGAAATCATATGTTTTGTGGGAAAACACATCATTTTCATTTTTTTTTTGGGGGGGGGTGTTTTTACTGGATATTCTTTTCCATTAATGGGGTCCTCACTTCTTGGGCAAGATGTACTAGAAATGAGCTACAAGAGTGTATGGACAACATAATCTACTGGTAAGTACAAAGACAAGGCTCATTGACCAGGGCAGAGATTGCCATAAACGTTTTGGCTGTCAGTTCTCAACAGTGGTGTCGCTCGAGGTGGGGTGGAACGGTAAGTTCTGCACTGTGTTAACCTCCGTGTACTCTTCGGCATGAGGCGGCCCCGCCCCCTCGCCATTGGAGCCATTCAGTGCTGCAAAGGCAACACACAGAGAGTCTACTGCGCGTTGCCTTCACCGCACTGAATGGCTCAGACGGTGAGGGGGTGGGGCCGCCTCATGCCAAAGAGTACATGGAGGTTAGCACAGTACAGAACTTACCGTTCCACCACACCTGGAATAATGCCACTGGTTCTCAAATTATCTTTCTCCTAGCTGGCACTTTCCTAATGAAGAAACCAAAAGTATCGAGAATAGAACTTTTATTTTTGTAACCTACTTGAAGGTCACTTGAACACCACACATTATTTTAAGTCACAGATTAGCGTGAGATTTCCAGTATTTAATGTCTCCTTCAGTGGCTGAGTGAGCCAAGGAGAGCCTAGACCAGTATGTTGGAATTACAGGTGGGCCCCCATATCCGCTGGGGATATGTTCCAAGCCTCTCCGTGGATACTTGAAACCGTGGATAAGAGCGAACACCCCCTCCATGGTTTCCTGAGGGTCCCCCCACCCTGCCTCCCCTGCAGGCAGGCATGCGTGCCCCTCCCAGCTCTTATTTTTCTTTCAGCAAGCTTTGTTCTTCCTTAAAACAAACAGAGAAGCAGTGGCATCACTGTGACGCGCGTCACCCCAGAGCGGGGGACGCGCGTCACCCCCCCGACTCACCCCCCCTACAGAAACTTACCTTTTCCGGAGCGCGTCACCCTCCGGAGGCCAGACGCTCCGAGGCCGAGGAGCGTCCGGCCCGGCCGGCGCTCCAGGGCCTTCTAAAAAGAAGAGGACCAAAGCGAGGGTTTGCGCATGCGCGAAAAACCTATTTCGCATTTTAACGCAAGCGCTTCAGGGCCTTCTGAAAAGAAGAGGCCCAATGCGCTTGCGTTAAAACGCGAACTTTTAAGATTTTCGCGCATGCGCAGACCCTCCTGAGGGCGAGAGGGCAGGCCTCTTTTTTGCGTTTTAGCGCAAGCGCTTTGGGCCTCTTCTTTTTAGAAGGCCCTGGAGCGCGGGCCGGGCCGGACGCTCCCCGGCCTCGGAGCGTCCGGCCTCCGGAGGGTGATGCGCGCCGTCATGGAGGTGACGCGCATCACCCCCCCGGCACGCGTCACCCCCCGGCGGCCCGCCCCGCCCGCCACGCTACAGTGACGCCAGTGCAGAGAAGCAGCCTCCATTGCAGGCAAGTAGAACGAGACTAAGTCCTAGAGAGTTTCTGTTAACCTTGCAGAGCCTCTCTAGTACTTAGTCTCATTCTACTTGCCTGTAATAATTCTCCTGTTTCTTTAAGGAAGAAATGAAGCTTAGTGGGAAAAAAGTAAAAGCCTGGGGGGGGGTCCCCACGATCCGTGGATAACTGAAACCGTGGATAGCGAATCAGTGGATATGGGGGCCCACCTGTATATTCTGTGTTTCTTTTACTTCTATATCTTGTGACTTGGGAGGAGGGAAATAGATGCTCTAAATATGACAGAGTGGAATTTTCTACTGTATAAAATGAAAACACATTTCCCTAAAGGCTGATCTACACGACAGCGTCGCGGCTCCGCCGTCGCCTCTGCCTGGCGCCTCCACGCTGGAAGCGGGGGGAGTGTCTTCAAGCCTGTTACCCCTCATGTTGTCCCGCCTTCCTAAGAAAGCGCAGTTGTGATTGGTTAAACTCTTCCCCCCCTCTCTGTGATTGGTAGGCTGCAGCAGCTCCGCGAGCCACCTCCAAGCTCTGCCGTACGCCCCCTAAAAAATAGAGCACTCGACTTGGAGTACGCGGCAGGGGGGCGGAGGTCCGGCGGCTCCACCGGATTACAAAAACGCTCCGCGACGCTGTCGTGTAGATCAGCCTTAAGGCTAGCTATCATGTCTGTTGCAAGGAATCAGTGCTTCCCAATTATCAAACCACAACATGTTGCAGCTGAGAATATGCAAATTTTTCTAGGGGTGAGAAAAATGATGCTGCAAGACCTGGCTAATATTTGTGAGGCTGGCCTTTTGAGGTTCTGCTAATTTCTATCGAAGTGGTCCTATGTAGTAGTCATAATCTCTTTTTGAAATTTCTTGTGGAGGTTCACATGGTCTGTCCTATTGTGGTTAAAAATAAGGCATACTCAGTGTGTAAATGTAGGCTTACCAGATTTTGAGGTGCCCAAACCGGGACACACCCCGCCCCCACTTTTTTCCCCTCCAGTTTTTTAATTTTTTTAAAAAAATTTCATGCTTCTCCCTTTTTTCTTTTTCTTTTTGCAGGCGCAAGGTGCCTGCTTACCGCCCGTTAGGGTGGCCATTTTTAAAATTATTTAATTATTTTCCCTGCCATTTTGCCCCTTTTCGCCGCTCTTTCCTTGCCATTATTGCTGGCTTGCTTCCTGCTGCTGCTCCTGCATCCAATTCCTGGCTGCCCACCAGCTGCTCAGGCCAGCCAGGACTCCTCACTGGAGTCGACCACTCCCACCGCCCATGTGCCCTCACAAGTTTTGGGCACCTCCATCTTGGATCTCGCAAGATCCAAGATGGCCACACAGGAAAACTTTTACCCTTTTAAAATCGTGGAATCAGCAGCGGAAAACCGGGATTGCCCTGGTTCCGGGTCCAGTGGCTGGGACCAGGCCATGGAAACTGGAGCAGTCCCGGTTTTTATGTGACGGATGGTAAGCCTATGCAAATGTGTGCAGTGAGGCAAGTTACTACATCTTACTACATCTAAGTTTTAATAACAGGATGTTATTTATTCAGACCTCCTTGTCTGGACCCTGTAGAGTTTTTATAAAAAGCAAGCAGTGGCCTGTCAACATCAAATTTCCTTGCCTATTTCCCAGAGCCGGCTCAAGGCTTCCTGATGCCCGAGCCGGTGTGCCAAACACTGCCCCCCCCTTACCTGGTGTTTCAGTATTTGCCATCTCCACCTCTACATCTTGTTCCTTAGATTCAGGAAGCAAGAGGGGAAATGGAGCAGTGTGGAGAAGAGAAGAGTGCTCTGATGCTCTAACCCATCACTCTCCTCTCCTCCACACTTTCTCTTCTACTCTGTTCACCTCTTCATTTCTGTATCTAGGGAGCAGAGAGAGGAAGAACAAAAAGGCAGGTGCCTCTCACCAATTCGCAGCCTGAAGCAGCCATTTCAGACAGCTTTATGAATACCTTTCTCTACAGTTTATGACCTTTTATCTCCTCTCTCAGTGTTCCATTGTATTTTCCCTTTTCTTCTCTATTTTTGTTATGTCCCCCTGACAATTAAGTCCAGTCGTGTCCGACTCTAGGGTGTGGTGCTCATCTCCATTTCAAAGCCGAAGAGCCAGCGTTGTCCGAAGACGCCTCCGTGGTCATGTGGCCGGCATGACTCTCCTTGCCGCAGCGCGTAGCATGCAGCTGGAACACGGAGCGTTGTTTACCTTCCCGCAAGCGGTACCTATTTATCTACTCGCATTGACATGCTTTGGAACTGCTAGGTTGGCAGGAGCTGGCCAAGCAACGAGAGCTCACCCCGTCACGGGAATCGAACTGCCAACCTTTCGATCGACAGCTTATGGTTCAGCGGTTTAACCCGCTGTGCCACCCGCTGGCCGCTTGTTATGTCCACTTTAGTGCAAAAGAGATAATATATTATTGTGCCTACCACTCTCAGATTCAGTAGTCCTGATCCAAGGAATCAAATAGCAATTATAACATCCTGCTGCAAGTAAGGACTTCTTCCTTCCTCAGTAAAGAGATTGCTGGCATTATTGGTTTATGTTGTTGAAAATAATTATATCCCACCTTCCCTCCCCCCAACACTGAGGCACCCAAATCAGATTACAAAACACACAATAAAAACAATAGATACAATACAGTAATATTAAATCATAAAAGCAACAACCATAAAGAGGTAAAAGCTGGCAGTAAAACAATACGATCAGCAGCATAATAATGATAAACAAAAGGCGAATAAGAAGACCAAAACACCAAACAAAATCTCAAGGACAGATGAAAAGCCATAACAAAGCAGGGGCTAACAGAAATTAAGGGGGGAAAGCCAAACAAAAAAAAGGAAGGTTTTCAGTCCCCTCTGTAAGGCTGGCAAGGAAGGCATAGATCTTAATTCATAAAAGAGGGAATTCTATAATTGTGACATTACCACAGAGAAGGCCTTACTTCTTGTTGCTGCCAGCCAACCTAATGTCAGCAAGTTTCAAAAGCACTGACCACTTATTTCAGTAAAGGAGGGAATAAGGTATGTGGAATCTCCTCCCAACAAGTGATCAGTGTTGCTAGAACCAGCAGCACTGAATATCTCTTTGAAGGGGCACACATCATGTTTAAGTCATGAATTCAACCATAGGTGTTCGATGGTCCTTCCCCTGTCCATCACAACTGCTGTGCATTCATGTTCATACCTGGAAAAGCAAACCTAACAACCAGCTGGTTTCTGTATTATTAACCTTCGTATTTCTGCGTTATTAACCATATCAGCACTATTCTCAAGCAATTCTCCCTGTATTCCTGAACATAGAGAGCAGGAACATGATCACGTCCACTGACACCACCCTGACACCAGCGTGCCCACTAGCTACATACTCCATTGAGTCTGTGTTTATCACGAGTGAGAAAGGGGACATACCTGCATGCACCACATCAATGGAAATACTGGATAATCAGGATTTTCACTGGCACAATATGGGTAGATATGAGCTCTTGCTCACAAATATTGATCATGCAGCCACCAGGGTTGTGGTCTGTGGGCACGCTGGCATCAAGGTCGGGCCAACAGGTGCAGTCTCTTTCCTCCTACCTGCATTCAGTGAGTGCTGGGAGAATTACTGGAAAAGAAGGCTACAGTCTTTGCTGGACTGGCACTGCTATATACGGGACAACTGAAGGTCTTTCTTTGCATTTGCTCTTGAGTATGGTATATATTTATAATAACCACAAATGTCAGGATATCCAAACACCTAACATGTGCATATTTTTAAATGCCATTTTAAAGAGATCTTTTAAAAAATGCAAGCCATTTTCCTGACACAGAGAACATTTTCAAATATTTTTTCCTCGCAAGTAAAAGCTTCTTATCTCTTACAGATGCACCCATTCCTAATGAATCTAATTACCTAGCTTACAAGGTTATTAGAATTAATGTGGTAAAAATTACAAAGCATTTTACACATTAAATTCAGCAGAAAAGAATTACATCTATTTTAGGGTTAGCGTTTAAGCACTCATACACATGGGTACATTTATTCACATAAATAATCCACTGTGGCAAGAACTATTCGTTTGAGACAAGTTATTGAAGATGGATTTTGGTGTGTGTTTTTCTAGTTTTGGTTGTTATGCTATCATGTAATCCTCAATAATCCCCTTGGACTGCTAGGAGATCAAATCAGTCAATCCTAAATGAAATCAACCCTGACTGTTCCCTGGAAGGACAAGTACTGAGGCTGAAACTCAAATATTTTGGCCACCTAATGCGAAGAGAGGACTCTCTGGAGAAGACTCTGATGCTGGGAAAGATTGAAGGCAAAAGGAGAAGGGGAAGGCAAAGGATGAGATGGTTAGACAGCATCACCGATGCAACGAACATGAAAATGAGCAAACTCAGGAAGATAGTGGAGGATAGGAAGGCCTGGCGGGATATGGTTCATGGGATCACGAAGGGTCGGACACGACTTAACGACTGAACAACAACAATCCTCAATAAATAAATCAGAACCCTTGCTATGAATGGCAGCCCAATCCTGTCCACAATTTAGACCGGTGGAGCACCGCTCAGCTGGTCTAGGGTGTCACAAACGTGCCGTAAAGCACGTCTGGCGGGTAGGCAGCACCAGCGCTGATGTCAGCGCCGCTCTACTTATCCCAGAAATGGAGCTGCACCTGCTGGAGCAGGTATGGTCGTTGACCTGTGGAGGGGCGTGAGGAGGGCGGAACGGGGTGTTCCAGGGGGTGGGATTGGTTGACCGTGCCTGGGCGGGGGGAGGGATCATCGGCAGCATGCTCCGCCAAGTCCTATCACACTTCCTGGGCCTGGCCGCCATTACACAGGTGTCCCAGGTTTGTGCCAGCAAAATAGCTGGCGCACATCTGAAGAGACCAGTTTGGGCAGCTGGGGATTACACCGGGGAAAGGGAACAAACTTCCTTTCCCCCGAGGTGACCTCCCAGCGGCTTGGTCTGCGCTCTGGATACAGCGGAGGCTGCACCTGCCCTGCTGCATTGCAGGGCTCAGTGTTAGACAGGATTGTGCTGTAAGTCACATCTCTCTTATTTTAAGAAGAGTACCATTGGCTCATTTTCTTAGTAAGAAATACTTGATGCAAAGTACATCATGTCTGAAAGATAACTTCATGGATGCATTTAATATTATGTATTATCAGTACTTATATAAGCTGGCGTTAGTGTAAATTGAATGGAAAATGTGCAAAAACACTGTGTGTCTTCCACAGACATTATGGAGAATGTATACACATCAGCAGGATGTTTTCGTGAAATCCGGAAGTGGTCGTAAATCACTGTGGAATGATCTGAAGCTCGGGGGGGGGGCTGCGGAGGATAGCGCAGGCCTCCCCAAACCCTCAGGAGGGCTCCAGGATCCCCAGTAAGTCCAAAAATTGCATTTTACAACTTTTTTGCAGCAGTGATACCCAGGATTGTCGCTACGCTGTCCCCGGCCCTTAAGTGGGCAGGGTACAGCTTTTGGTTCCACTTTGAGAACCACTGTTCTAAAACGTTTGGAACTGCCCATCTTTTTCTATACTTCTGATAGTAATCTCTGCATTGACCTTGAACACATATCTAGCTATTAAAACAACACCTTCTTATGCTGTTTTCAGGAACTAAACTTTTCAAAAAGTCAAACATCAAAATGAGGCAAACATAAGCATTTTTAATAACTCCAAATACTATTATTGTATGTCTTATGATAAAGCAACACACACACACACACACACACACACACACACACACACACACACACACACACACACACACACACACACACTCTCTCTCTCTCTCTCTCTCTCTCTCTCTAAGGCAGAGGAAGTCATTTGTACAATACTGTATAGCTTACCTAGATATAGTAATGCCATTTACTAGAAGAAATTTAAACAGTTCTTGGGCTTTCTCCCTGTCCCGAGACTTTTCTTTGGCTGTCAAAGTGTCATATGGTACCAATAAAGGGTGGCTACCTCCACCTATGATAAGGTGAGCAAATTGTTACCATTTACTGCCGTTACAACGGTTTCAAAATGTTAATAAATAATTAAATATACTGTTTTCTATACAAGTTTATTCAAAAAGGATGGTGCAAAAGTAAAGCTGATTTATTCTTAAATGAACTGACATACCGCAACTGTCATGACATGAAAAGACAGAAAAACTATCTTTGCACATTACACATATATCTTTGCACATTACACAAAAATTTGCACATGCACATTACAAATGTTTGGTGTGGGCACTTGTGTAGCTACAATGGGGCAAGGCGCACAAATGCCCTGGGTGGCAGCTGTGGTCTCCTCGCAAGGAGACCACGGCTGTTTGCCCCCTTGCCCCGTTGTAGTGCCCACATCAAACATTTGTAATGTGCATGTGAAACTTGGACAGTTTTTCTGTCTTTTCATGTCATGGTGGTTGTGGTATGCTAATTCATTTAAGAATAAATCAGCTTTACTTTTGCACCATCCTTTTTGAATAACCTTGTACTTTTTAGATCCCCCACCACCTGAATCGCAGATTTTGCACAAAGTATTCCACACTTACCTTTACTTTCCAATTCAATTTTCTTCTTTTTAGCCCAAATGTTATGATAGTTTTCTGCCACTACCTCAACCATTCCCTGTACCACCAACCAAATAGAGAAAGGATAATCCAAAAGAAAAAAAAATAGTGAAACAAAGTTTTTAGAAATCCACAGAAACATGTATTACAGCATTTCTAACACATTATCCAAAAAACCTTTAGTATAAATAGCTGTCGCCATGATGTTAAAAAAGGGACTATAGAGTATTAAATAGAACAAATACTTTCTTTATGAACAAGGACTTGGGTATTTATGAAATAAATACTTTCTTTATGAAAAATCTGATACTCCTTTTAAAAATCTGATACTCCACCTTTATGAACAAGGACTTTCTTTATGAAAAATCTGATACTCAACTGTATGTGCAGAACGTTAAATACTGGGTTTCCTAAAACCATTACTCATTCATGGACAAGTCTGCAGTCCAACCAGTGGCTGGTTAGTTCAAAAGTCAGATGTATAACTGAGCCCTTCCCACCTACAATGTTTTTTGACCCTTGCAACCCCTTTGTGGTTGACAAGTAATAAAACTGCAATAATAGGCAAATCCTTCTGTCATAGTCTCCCTATCCCACACTTTCAAATCCTCCAACCTTACTTGCCTGCTTCCTTCCTGCCAATAGTACATTCATCTCCTGGTTGTTTCCAGGTCCTACATGAACCCAGTACCCATTTCTCCTTGGTTCCTTCTTTCATTCGTAGCGTGTCTCTACCATCTATTGTTTCCTCAGGTTCGCATTTTTCAAGTCAATACCTACTTTTCCACCTTTTGTCTGTTGCACTTTTTATTGTTTAATCATTACCTTCCCCAGAGCTCAGTACCTTCCCTGATCTTAACAGCTGGGAAGCTTCCACAAAGCCTCCTTTTGCCTCAATCCCCTTCTCAGTCTTAAAAGAAAAGAAAAAAATATTCTTCGCTTATCCTTTCTCCTCAGGTTGTTCTTTCTCAGTCACTTGCTTACTCTTCTCTTTCATTCAGTCTATTTACCTCCGGACTCTCTGTTGCTTAGGTTTTCTACATCTTAGGAGCTCCTCCCTCATAAAAGCTGTACTATGAACTATATAGATTCCTGAGCAGCTGTCAATAATTTCATGTCACCATCTCAGCTCAGACAATTGGTGTAAAAGGCTTCACCGTTGCAAATACTATACAATATATATGCTCACAGGTGGCAAGATGAGAGTAATTGTCATTTAAAATGTTTTATAAGGACAAATTATATAGTTTAATTTTGTAAAACATATTAACTCTGAAAAAGACTGGCTAAACTTTAAGTATAAGATGCATTTGATATAAAAACAAAGTTATGCAGAAAAAATGGGTTCTAAGAATGAATAATTGGTTACAAAAGCCTCCTCCTCGTGTTACACCAGTGGTGGGGAAACTATGCCATGGCAGGATGACAGAAGCCAGTGTCATGTGGAAGCAGCACATATTGTGGCTCATTCCCATGCCAGAGTCACTGTTCTAGAAACTGGAGTAACGTTGCTATCAGGAGGAACCACAGCACAAGTTATTTCCATAGGATGAAGAGTTTCTTATGAGTTTGCAGCAGCTCCCAGTTACCCTTCTAACACGAGACCCTGTTCACACACTCGTGTTGGCCACTCCTGATCTTTTGGCTTTCGGAAATTATGTTCCTTTGACTATTTTAATACAAACCTGGTGTTCTCTGGAGAGCACAACATTTGAAAGATCAAGTGGCGCTGGGCTGCATCCATTTCCCTATTGTTAAAAAGGAAGAATTATTGGCTGTTAATTTTATATATTAGCGTATTTCAAATGACGCTATTTGAAAGATGCAACTGGTTCAAATTAAATTATCTTTTTTTCTTTTTCTAAAAATAAGTCTTTTTCTAAACAAGATGCTCTTACTCTTGTCTTAATAATTTTAGGTAACGATAGGAGCTCATAACTTCCACCAGCATACCAATGTTGCCAGAAACACTGGGAGTCAGCTTCCAGAGCCTGGGCACTCCAGGCTGTGGGATTCTACTAGCTATGAGATCTTCCAGACTGATTCTAGGTGTTCTGGGAAAATGCAAGATTTGAGGATTGGATTGTTGGAGTATGATCAGATATAATCTAATGATGATGATAACGCTAAAGCTCTTTAAACTGAACTGAAACAGAAACAAACAAGCTCATATTTTTCTAGGTTTTAAAACAGTTCTGCCTTACTTGGCTGGATAGTGATATGCTGCGGAGCTTTTCATTTTCACGTTGTTGTACTATTGATTCTCCTTCTTTAGTCCTTTCTAGACTCCATCCCATTGCTAACATGGTTTTAAGAGATTCTCTGGCAGGCCATCGATAAATTTCCTTTTCCTTTAAAAACAAAACATTCATAAACATTTTCAAATGTTTCACCCCAAAAGATGAAAGGGACATATTTTAACCAAGAGCTCCACTTTTAAGGTAACCCAAGAGATGCTTGTGCCTTCCTAGGTAGGGCTTTTTCAGCTATGGCACAACAACTCTGGAACACGAGAAAGTGGATTGGGCCTGGGAAGGGGATTAGGATTCAGCGGGCGCTGCCGCCACCAAACCCACCCCCTTCCTGGGCTCGATCTGCCCTCCGTCCCGCATCTCTCTGTTCCACCCACTCTCGTTCTACCCCCTGCCCGGCCTTACCAGCACCAGTGGGTGCCCCATGTCCATTGAAGTATGGATCCAGCTGCTCACTGTTTGAGGCAGCGGCCAGGCCGTGCTCACTGGCATAGTCACTTTTGCAACTGCCATAAACCAGCGAAACGCATGTTCCACCAATGGAACACGCCCATAGGTTGGGCTGTATGGTGATCATCTACTGATCTGATGCGATGTAATTCCAAGCATCAACAAAAGTCCTTACTTGCTGAAACAAGGAGAAAGCATGCTGATGTTGATGGCATTTGGAAAAGTTGTAGGTGTACCAATGTTGGTGTTGTGGTTATTGGTGGATGGTGTCTCAGTGTCATGATGTCAATGCCGTGGATGTTGGAAACTAATGATGGTATACCAATGTCAGTATTGTGGAGATGGAAAGCTGTTGATGGATTATTGATGTTGATGTTGTAGACATCATGACAGGGTTGTGGAGGAATCAAGTCAAAGACCCTGCTTGCAAACCTCATAATTTTTTTAAGGTTGTTTCTTCTTTGAAGTGGATGACTGTGGTCTCCTCTAATCTGCTGAAAAATGCCCGAAATATGTGCAGAGATATGCATCAGAGTTGGGTTCGTAACATCAAAAGCAAGGGTTTGACCTTGACTATCTTTGTCTTTGCAGGAGAGAAGTGAGTCCAAATGCCTTTACTGTCACCTGGTCAGGTATTCCAGGGAATTGACAGTGGCAGCACTGAAGAGGCCTTCCCGATTAGGAGGCAGGTATTCAATTTGAGCCTTACTGTCTGGGAGAAGAGAGGCAGAATATAGCCATGCATTTCCCTTGAGAGCTATGGAACCAACCTTGGCTTTAGTTGAACATTCTACAAGTTGTTTTACCATGCTGATCTGTTTCACCACTTTAGGGAACTCAAACTGGAAAGAGTTGACAATTTTACCATCCTCCTCCAACAGTTGATTCAGAAGAAAGAAGGGCAAGAGGAGCTGCCCATGTTAGTAAGAAAATAACTGACAGCAAAGAATATATTACAGAGATGAAATAGAAGTACCGATAAAAATCCATGAATTATTCTCTGAGGGACAAAAAGACAAAGAGAAGCCTTCCTCACAATGTAGCTTCAACGGTGGTAAAAAGGAACTGAGGGATTCCTGTCCTCGAGGCATATGCTATGCATGGGCTTTCCCTCAATTAAGAGCAGGAGCAAAATGCTTGACAAAGCTTTGGAAGCTTCGAAGGTCAGTCCTGCGCATGCACAGAACTTCACTGTGCGCTTCTACCCAGAAACAAAGAACTTGCTAATTCATTGAATAAAACATTTCTTCATTACTAGAGGTGTTTGTTTTTTGTTGAATATGAGAGGATTACAGCCTAAGGTGGCAATCCTATGCACACTTACATGGATGTAAGCCCCATTGCATGGAACAGGACTTACTTCTAAGTAGGCATGCATAGGATTGTGCTGTAAGTCTTTCTGAACACAATGGGCTTACTTTTGAGTAAAATAAATAACACTGTTTTCAAACACCTCTATTCATTACCTTTTCAGTTAATGTTTTAAAAGGCCTTATTAAAGGATGTGTCTTCATATTTTCATCAAGTGAGGCAGCATACTTCCATCCATTATTACTCTGAAAACAGACATAATTCACAAAATGCATTATTAGCCCATGGAACCAATTGCCTGGCATAGTTGTGATGATGACTTTAGGAGATAACACAATATGCCTTAAAGAAAGGAGAAGCCTTTCAATACAAATGACTATTTTTTTTAAAAATGTGTATTTTAACAATTCTTCTCTTCCTAGGGCAAAACTACAAATGATGTCAAATGCATCACCATGTAGTTAGAGGCGTGAGTATGTTTATGAGTAACATGTTTGGGGCTGTGGTTTGGATTGGGCACAGTGCAAATGTATGGGATATTTAACCCTTAACACTATTTCTCAGCTTGCCCAAAGCGGCATTTCATCAAGTGAGGCAGCATTCCATCCATGATTACTCTGAAAACAGACATAATTCACAAAATGCATAATTAGCCCTTGGAACCAATTGCCTTGGCATAGTTGGCACTTCTAAGTGCCAATGTAGCAAATGGCACTTTGGGGTTCAATAGCTAATCTGGGGAACAATTTTCCATGAGAAAAGTAAAGGGTTAAATACCCCTACCTTTGTGCTGTGCCCCTATGATGAATACCCCCCCCCAATTTTTGCCTATTTCCCCTTATTTTTGGACAGCTCTGGTCCCCCAGAAGCTTCTGCTTTAGTTCAACAGCCCAAAAGATGTTGAGGCATGTTCCTGAAGTAGTCTTTGTTTGAAAATGCCATTCCCAGACAGCCATGTGCAGATGTGCATGTTGTCCCTTCTTGTTGTCTGTAGTAATCCAGCCCCCTACAGAGATTGGCATGCACCTACCAACTAGGCAACCAAACCTATCTGTGTAAGTAAAAGAGTAGAATGGATTCTGCTCCTCTAATCCAAGTGGATTCCGCTCCTCTATTCAGGTAATGTGATGATACCTAGGTTACCCAAGTTCAAGCACAGGGATGTTTGTGTGCATTTCTGCCAGGTCTGCTATGAAATCTAATGCTGGTTGCGCATGGGGCACGCCCTCTTACTTTCCAGTAAGCATAGGTAAGAGAATTTCAGAGACAATTTAAGTAGCTAGCAATAGGGAGTGTATTGCAATTGGAGTGTATCTCCAATTACAATACACTCCCTATTGCTAGCTACTTAAATTGTCTCTGAAATTCTCTTACCTATGCTTACTGGAAATTGCATAGCTAGATGCATTCAGGGAATCAAATTTTGTTTTGTTAGCCCTTTTCATTTGAAGTTGTTTTTTTTTTTGGGGGGGGGGTTGTATGCCTTGCTCTTGAGTAATGTTCTGGCTCCCTGTGCTGTGTGTTATTAGTTACTACATCCAAACTGATCAAGCTATTTCTTTGTGTCCATCCAGCTGAACTCAGACATTTTCCATCAGCCTGCTTGTTGTACTTTTCTCTACTCCCCCCCCCCATTTGATTTAATTCTTTTTATTTTGGATTTTTAATATACTAGTTATATTTGACCACTTACCCTGCCTAGTCCATGTTCTCAGGTTATTTCATGAGTTGTCATGTCTGATTGCTCATGAGCACTACTGCAATCTGTAAGCAGTGGCGTAGCCAGCCATGGGTGGAAGAGGGGCGGCAGCGCGTGCTGCTGCCCTGTGACGCACCCCTGTGACATCAGTAGCCCCACCCCCAGAGGAGGTTGTCACTTCACGGCCTTTTCCAGCCGGAACACACACACACCAGTGTTCTTTCAGCCAAAAAAGGCCACTACGAGGCCGAACTGGCGAGTCATTGGCGCTGCAGTGCTGAAAAAAGCATTTTTTCACCATTTTTGCAGCCACCTTTATTGCCGTGCCCCCCCATTTGCCACCGAGGGCAGGGGTCTCCAGCGAACCACCCCCTCACCCCCCTTCCTACGCCACTGTCTGTAAGGAACCCTGTGGATGTGTACTCTCCTGGAAGAGTGGTTTTTCCCAGACAGCCTCCCTCTGCTTAGTCTCCTTAGCCGGGGATGGTGGCAGTGGACAAAACCACCAGTTCCCCCACCCATTCCACTACTGATCTAGTAAAAAGGGAAAGTAATGAGCAGGAAAGGGTACGTGAGTGCTAACCACTAGAACTACTCCCCTCCTCCTGCGGCATTCTCCAGCTACCTTCCCTGACACGCCCAGTCTGAGATGCAGCTCTGCACAGCCGCTACTCATAAATAAGCCCCTAACTACTACAGCAAATATGTTAACTCATTTAACGTCACAAGTAGTTTGGCTCTTAGAATTATTAACAATCACTACATGTCAAGTTTACATAAACTAATGTAATGAGAACAATTTTGAAAGCATTCAGAAGCAGCCAGAAAATTCACAGACATATCCTGATGAGGAAAAATAATGTCTGAAACACACTACCAAAATGTGCTGCTCTGGTAGCCTAGGTTGCTGAAAGGCAAATTTGTCATGGAGATAAATTTGACAGATTGCCAACATTTAACTCTCATTGGTCTTAAGCTGTCTTTTTCTGACAACTTTCAGGTTTATAATAATCCATACCTTGTCACAGGCCCATTTCTCATGTGTATGTTCAGCATACTTGTTGACAATATACTCCAACTTTTCAGGAAGGGTAAAGCTGTAAGCACAAAAGAGCAATGTCATCTACATATAATTTGCTCCATCAAGGCATATGAATAAATAGTTGAGGGGCGAGATGCTTGTTCTAGCTTAATATATGCATACGAAACTATGTTTTTCCATTATGTTTCTTTTTGCAGGTAATAATGCAAAAACAACCATATCATTACAATGATGCTCCTGGATGACTTGTAATAAAGGACTGGAGGGGAAGCAAGGAGTTACCACAACCCCATGTTGTAGTAAACACTCTATTCCAGACCTTAGCACTGTCCCAGCGACTGTCAAAAGGGACGATATCAGATCTCATATCTACCAGTTGCAAGGGACTTGTAAGTGCAGAGGTAGAGGTACGTAAACCTTTTACTTTTGAACTATTTTCCTGTTGAAAATCCCTCCCTGTGGCTATTTAAACCCCAAGGTAATATTTGTTACAGTGGCACCTTTGGGGTTCAACAGCTGCTGTAGTGGCAGGGTTTAGTGAGAAAATGGCACAGAAGTAAAGAGTTAAGTACCTCCTATCTCTGTGCTGCAGTCTTGAACTGGACAACAGGCCTATGAAGTTACTGCTTCGGAATAACCTTACCCCCCTGACTATACAACAACCTGCTTATGTCACATATAGATTGGTCCTTAGTGTTCATATGACACATACAAATA
Organism: Plestiodon gilberti rubricaudatus; assembly: GCA_026170595.1. Lineage (NCBI taxonomy): Eukaryota > Metazoa > Chordata > Lepidosauria > Squamata > Scincidae > Plestiodon > Plestiodon gilberti. The sequence continues at coordinate 265,990,503 of JANXHW010000001.1, forward strand.
TCAACAATGCAGTTGATGCTTTACACAACACTTAAACACACTTTATATAAGGCTGGTGGCGCGCAATCGCGCGCCGCCCGTTTTGCCTCCTCCCGGCTCAACGGAGCGAGGCTGGAGGCCTGGGTCCCTCTGATTGGCCGAGCCGGCTGGGGAGGGCGGGCCTTAGCGTCTGGTTTCAAAGACGCGCGGCCCGCCCTCCTCAGTCCGTTCGGTGGCGCTGATTGAGGAGGACGCGTCGGAGCTAGCTCCGATTGTTGAGCAGGCCCCGGCGTGTTCCCCTCTCAGCGCGGCCCAGCGGCCTGGCGAGCGCGCGCGCTGCGAGCGGTGCAGGCCTCGTGGGCCCAACAAGACGACAGCTGCGGCCTCACTCTTAGCCTTGGGGCTTCGGGCGGTGGCAGCGCTGCTTTTCGCGGCAGGCGACATCGTCAAGGAGCGCTGCTCCTCCTTCTCTTGCTCCCGGCTGGGGGTTCTTCCACTCGGCCGCCTCGTGGGGCCTAGCGCGTGAGGCGCTTTTGGCCCTTGGGGACTCGGGATTGCCCCCACCCCTTCTCTGTGTGACCAGCGCACCCCAGCATCGTGGGACTTCAGCAGGCTTGCTTTTCCTCTGTGGGATAAGCTGCTGGCTGCAACCGTATCCTCTGTTTAAACTTAGACACCACATACATTTTCATTCGTTTCCATTTGGTCACCATGCCCAAGAAGCCCCAAAAATCTGGAGGGAGGGCTCCCAAAAGGGCTGCCCCCAGCGTTAGGTTGGTGCAGGCCTCTTCTGATGAGGATGATGGAATGGAGCTGCGTGCCCTGATAGCGAGAGTGGAGGCGCTGGAGAGGGAAAAGGAGCGCCGTGCGGCGGGCCTGGGGGATGGGGGCGAAGGCTCAGGCGCCCCTGTGCCGCTCAGGCAATCGACTAGGCGGGGCAAGGGTAATAGACTCCAAAACGTCCTTTCTAGGGTTGGCGCTTTGGAAAAGGGAAGATCGCGCACGGAGCCGGCCAAGGCGTCAGCGCCTGTTCCGGACGATGAGGGGCAGGGTCGGGAGGCTCCATCGGTGACAGATGGCATGGGGGGTCAGACGGCTGCCGCCCCTACAAGTGATGTGCACACTGTCCCACCGATTCGTGCAGGTGAGACAGGGGCGGGGCAGGACTCGGTCCTGGGTGTCTGGGACAGCAAGGGGGACCCCAGCGGCCCCTCCCCGGCCTGGTACCCCCCTTCCAGTACTGGCCGGGTTGGGGATGTTCGCCGCCTGTGGTCCATGCCCCCGGCCCGCCTGCCTTCGGCGGGCACGGCTTCGGGGCCCAGCCCCAGGGGTCGGCGGTGAGTCATTATGGCCCACAGATGGGTGGGGGCTCTTGGCAGTTCACAGGTTTTTCACCGGTGGACGGCTCCGCCTATCTCCCTCCCCCGGTGGGCGCTTGGGGCCAGGGGGGAGTGCCGCAGACCTCCTTGCCGTGGGGCGGGGCGGGGGATAGGCCCCGCTCGTCCTATGGGGACTTGGCTCTGCCACTGGGGGGCACTTGGCCCTCTCGGTCAAGGAAAAAATCTGGAGGGGCGAGTTCGTAGACATCTTTAGTCTACTGCACGCCGAACCTGAACCAGCCCCGAGGGTGGGGGACCCTGTGAGGGACCAGGAGGTGGTTAGAAAGCGTAAGATAGATAAAAACTGGGCAAACTGGCTCAATGGTTTTCTAGTTTATTTTGCTGTCTTACTTCAGGCGCATCCGGCCAGGGCCCCGGCATTGGTGAAATATATCGATATTGTCCATAAGGCATATCGTGATTACGCCGGCCCTGCATGGATGGCTTACGACGAGCATTTCAGACTCAGGGCCGCCCATGACCCGGCATTGGACTGGAGGGTTCCACAGTGGGAACTCTGGGTCCAGATTGTGGTGCCCTCCAGGGCCAATTTCGGGGACAGGTCTGACAGTGGCCATCTTATCGCCCGTAATGCGGCGGGATCGGCCAAAGGGGTCGGGGGCACGCAGGGGGTTCAACCCCCCCGTGTGTGCTATGAATTTAACTCAACGGGTAAATGCGGGAAAGCCGCCTGTGCCTTCACGCACGCCTGTAGCCTTTGCGGCGGGCGGCATTCGGTGTCTGGATGCCAAAAGATGGCTTGGTTCAAGCAGGGGCCCAAGGGCCAGGGGGGACACGGAAAGAAAGGGGCACCACCTGGCCCACCGGCTGGGAAAGGGCCCCTCCCCGATTAAGGTGGCCACCTTAGAGCGGGTGCTTCGTTCCTACCCGAATAGGGATGACGCCCAGTTCCTGTTAGAGGGTTTTATCTTTGGTTTCCGTATTCCGGCCCCCCCCCGGAGGGCCCGACCTGGGCGGATAATCTCCGCTCAGTTCGGGGCATGGAGGAGGTGGTGCGGAAAAAGTTGCACAAGGAAGTTTCGTTGGGTCGGGTGGCTGGCCCTTTCCTCGCCCCCCCCTTTCCGAACCTGAGGGTTTCCCCGTTAGGAGTCGTACCGAAACGAGCCCCGGGGGAGTTTAGGTTAATACATCACCTGTCCTTTCCCCCGGGGGCGTCGGTTAACGATGCTATTCCCCCCGAGTTATGTTCGGTGCAGTACACGTCTCTGGATGAGGCAGTGGCCGTAGTCCGGTCCCAGGGCAGGGGTGCAGCCATGGCCAAGGCCGACGTGGAGTCGGCCTTTCGGCTGTTGCCGGTGCACCCTGCCGATTTTGTCCATCTAGGAATCCAGTTTGAGGGGGCTTTTTACGTCGACCGCGCCCTTCCGATGGGCCTTTCAATTTCGTGTGCCGTGTTTGAACGTTTTAGCGGCATGTTGGAATGGGTGGTGCGCGAGCGGACGGGCCTTCGGTCCACGGCGCACTACCTCGATGATTTTTTGTTTGTTGGGGCTGGGGGCACCGATCGGTGCCGCTTCTTGTTAGACACGTTTAGGGAGGTGTGCGGGGAGCTGGGTGTTCCCCTCGCCCACGAAAAGACTGAGGGCCCGGCCACCACTCTAACTTTCTTAGGGGTTGAACTCGATTCCGTAGCAGGGTGCAGCCGACTGCCAGCTGAGAAGCTGCAGCGCCTTCGTGCGCTGCTTGGCGAGGGCATTGTTGCTAGGCGGCTTACTCTCAAACAGCTCCAGGTTATTATAGGGCACCTTAATTTCGCGTGTAGGGTCGTGGCGCCTGGCCGGGCTTTTCTTTGGCGGCTCTGTGATGCCACCATCGGGCTCCGCCGCCCTCACCACAGGGTTTTGGTGTCCGCGGCCATGCGTCACGACATGCGGGTCTGGTTGGCCTTCCTGGAGCAGTTCAACGGGGTTTCCTTCTGGCGGGCTGAGCAGCTGGTGGAGGCCGAGCTGCAAGTCCAGTCGGACGCGGCTGGAGGTCAGGGTTTTGGGGTGTACTTTTGGGGGAGGTGGTGCGCGGCTCGGTGGCCGCCCGCCTGGACCCGGGAGGGCGTGACGAGGGATTTGACGTTCCTGGAGTTTTTCCCGTTGGTGGTGGCCGTTCACATCTGGGGCCACCATTTCCGGGATGCTACGGTGCGCTTCTGGTGTGACAACCAAGCCGTGTGCTTTGTTGTCAACCAGCAGACATCGCGCTCCCCTCGGGTCATGCGGCTGGTGCGGGCCTTTGTGCTGCAGGCCCTTCAGCTAAATTTCCTGTTTGTAGCTAAGCATGTCCCTGGTGTCCGGAACTGCATTGCCGATGCTCTTTCTCGGTTCCAGGTGGATCGCTTCCGGACGCTGGCTCCCCACGCCCGCCTCGAACCCGACCCGATGCCCCAATGGCTTTGGAACCTTGGTTCCGCAGAGCCCAGGGGGCAATTTGGGACTCCCTGGCGGCAAGCACCCGGCTAAGTTATCGTCAGAAGGCCAGTGAGTTCGACCTCTTCCGGGCGGCAGAAGGACTTGGGGACGTATGGCCTGTTCCTGCAGAGCATGTCATGCAATTTATGTTAGTACTGCAGGACGATGGGTTGTCTGCCAGGTCAATTGCGGTCTACCTGGCTGCGGTGGCTTTCTCCGCTAAGGCAATGGGCTTGGCAGACCCCACTCAGGACTTCAGGGTCCGGCGTATGCTGGAAGGCTTTAGGCGGGGCGCTCCACCTGCCCGGGATAGCCGCAAGCCCATAACGGTGGATATGTTAAAGGGTCTCTGTTTGGCATTGCGTTGTGTGTGCACCTCCGCAGATGAGGCCAAGCTCTTTACGGCTGCCTGCCTCATTCTGTTTTTTGGGGCCTTCCGCCCTGGTGAGGTGCTTGCTGCTTCCACAACGAATCCGGGGCCGGACATACTGCAGTTTAGCGATGTGGTTTTTGGTGCGGTCCATGCATTTATCATCCTCAGGAAGTCTAAGACGGATCAGCGGGGCAGGGGGCAGGGCATCAAGTTGCGGCGGGTAGAGGGCATGCAAGTCTGCCCGGTTAGGGCTCTGGAGGACTTTTTGTGGGTCAGGGGCCCCGCCCCCGGCCCTCTCTTCGCTCGTGCTGATGGGCGGCCCCTAACGTTATTTCAGTTTCGTGTAGTGTTTTTCAGGTCCCTGGACTGGATGGGGGTCAACAGCGAGAACTACTCCTTGCATTCGTTCCGCATTGGAGCGGCGACGGCAGCGGCCAACCTGGGAATGTCTCCTGAAGACATTCGGAGAATCGGGCGGTGGCGCTCCGCCGCGTTCAAGTCTTACATCCGCTAGTTGGCTCTCCTTTATGGGGGTGCGCGGTTCACTGCGGTGGCTGCGTGGCCGGGGTCGCGGGCAGGCAAGGTGTGCCTGTCTGTTGCCTCTCGGGGCCCGGAACGCCGGTATCCCCTTGTTCCGTGTTGCAGCATGGCTGCTTTGGTGGCTACCCTGCGGGGCCCGCCCTGTTGGTTTTGCTGTTGTTATTGTGTGGTGGTAATGTTGCCCTCTCTTTCTCCAGGTATGCCCCTGCCTGCCTCCGCCAGCGTCCTTCTATGTGGCCACTCCATCGTCTTTTGGGCGAGGAAGAGGGCTGCTACCAGCGACTTCGGTACCCAGCTCGGGTTGAGTGACGTCGCTCGGGTGACCTGGGCCGCCAGAAGAGGGATGCAATGGGCCCAGTTTCTACCCCTTATCGCCGAGTTTCTCCTCTCCAATCCACCCCCCCCCCAGGTTTTATTGGTTCATCTAGGATAGAATGATCTGGGCCAGAGGACCACCATATCCTTGAGGCTCCAGATCCGTAGGGATCTCTGGCAAGTTAGGCAGTGGTGCCCCGGGATTATCATCCTATGGTCCAATTGGCTCCCCCGCCGGGTCTGGCGCGGGGCGCGCAGGCCTCGGCGGGTTGACGTTGCCAGGAAAAAGTGTAACGCCTACCTGGGGCGGGTGGTGCGAAGAATGGGGGGAGCGGTGATACGGCATCCTGGAATTGGATTCCGGATGCCTCACCTTTTCCGTGGCGACGGGGTTCATCTGTCGGAGGCAGGGGCTGACATATTTCTCTCTGACCTGCAGCAGGGTTTGAACGGCCTGTTAAGGGGGTTTGGGGCGGGGGGCGACAAGCGCTAGGCTGTCGGTCCCCCTAGTGGCAGGATCCGTGTGGGTATTTGACAGGTAGGTCTAGTTAAGGTGTCCACTCTGAGGCAGCAAAGTCCCAGGTGAAGCCAGCAACGCTCAGATGGATACCGAACCGGCACACTGAGGCTGTCTGGTGACATCTGGGGCTGGACGAGCTTGGAGGTGGGCGCAAGCTGCTTTACCTCCGTCCGGTTGTCTCGGTCCTTTTAGAAAGGACCGGCGGTGATAGGATTGCAAGGGGGGTGCTCCTTGCGAGACCTGGAGCCAGGTGGCACACCCGTTGGTCATCCAGACCACCTGGGAACTTTTTCAGCGGCTGCTGGTTCCCGCATAGCACCCACACGGTAGTTGGGGTTTGATTAGGGCCCTGCTGCAGAATTTAAAGGTTACAGTTTTTTATTTGGTGTTTATTGGTAATAAAGTGACCCAATTAACTCCAGCATCCTGTCTCGCGTGTTATTTGCCGGGTGTGGGGGTAATACTATATAACAGACAGCAAGGTCTCTGCCAGGTTGAAGACAAACTCTCAGATTAGTCTTTAAGAGTAAGATTGTTATGACTCACTTCACTGTGTTGATCGGTTTGGGATCAAAGTTTCCGTCAGCATCTACTGAAGTCTGCTTTTCTAAAGTGGAGGTAATTCGTGTGTCTAAGTAATCTGGTGGCAAAGCCCCAGCAATAGCACTTAAACAAGGCAAGGCCATTCGGAAGAGCTCTGGATCGTACCTCTGCAGGAGAGATAGGAACTGGTTGGAAAGTCCAATAGAAAAACATGCAAAATGTTAGTTAAGACCACACAGCCATGTGGAAGCAGCATTAGTAGATGGCATTAAATGAAGAAGCAAATTGTTCAAATACATGCACCTAGCAGAAAATCAAGCCAGCATAAAGGCATCATACTTATAAACCATCCGTTTTGTCAGAAAGCAATTCTTAAAGGCTCTATTCACAGTGTTTACCTAATTTGCTATAAGAACCAGCTTTACAACTACAGTTGGTCTGAAAGGGATCGCAACTTTCGTGAAAACTTATAAGAAGTATCAAAAATAACCCTCCCTTGTGGCATTTGTTTTTGCTATTGCTTCCAAAGGGTCCGATTGAATCTGGCAGTTCAGGCATCGCTCTCACCGTGAATCATATTTAGGCTGTAATTCTATATACACTTACCTGAGAGTAAGCCCCATTGAACATAGTGGAATTAACTTCTGAGTAAGCATGTATATGATTGCGCTGTTTGTTTTATCTTTATATCTGCATTATTGGTATTTGTATTTTTTTTTAAAAAAATATGGATAGTATCCACTTTCAGCCTAAAAAAATGATGTGTGGAATAGCATAAACAAAATATAATCTAAGCTTCCCCAGTCTCACTTAAGAGTTCAGCTTGGTAAGAAGAAAATAAATAACCAATTTTTATCATTTTGTACCAGGGAACATTTTACAGAACACAAGGAGGATAATGCATTTGGTTTTTGAATTGTTTATATGTTTTCATCAACAAACGAGTGATCAGTCTGAAGTGACAATATTTTGACCAAATTAAAGGCAAAACTGAAGGTAGCCAAGTTATATGCTATTCATACTTCAAAATGTAGTACAAAAAAGAATTTGCTTCCCAGAAGTAGGTTTTTATATTGGCTGAAGATATCAACTTATCCGACAGTGTGATAAACTTGTCCCCATTCTAAAGTTTAATTTCCTGCTATGTCAATGGGTCCCTGAAGATCTGGTTCTCTGAATAGAGCCCTTAGTAATTAAAGCAGGACGTCTGTTTTAGCTAGATGTGTTTATTCTCAGTCTTTATAAAATTAAGTGGAAGCAGAATTTGAACAAGCAATTTGTGCGGTGTATATTAGCAAAGAAATGCTTTGAGTGCTTCTTGCAAACCTTTATCTGGATTATTATTTTTACCTTATGAGAGAGGGAATCAAATATTCCCCAGAAAAGTTTCTCAGTTAAATGCAATTCTTCTTCAGCTGCAATTCCAAAACTTCCCCATCCTGAAGGCAAGCAATAATACTTCCAGCACTGCTCATAGTGATTTGTTAAAAGCTATGAATGGCAGAAAAAGTAGAATACATTAAAGGAAGACAACTATAACCAACTATTTCCTATACAAATAAAAGGAAAAAGCAAAGTTTCTTTAATCGATGTACTCCAATGCAATATTTTATGGTTTAGAATAGATGGTAAGATATTTTGATCAGGTACTTGTTCATTTATAATATTAATATCATACATATATATCCTAAAAGCCACCAAAACATCAGTTCTTTCTTCAGGCAGCCATGTGCTAAAAGGCTGTTGAACAGGAAGTACAGAATTGAGTTAGGTGGGATCAATTCCAGCTTTGGTGTTGATAGTCCTTCACCTCCAAGAATGCTCCTTGTCTTCAGCAGCAGCACCAACTGTCGATAATGACAGTTTGAAAAGTAGGTGGAATTCCCTTTCCTCCCTCACCAAAATCTGCGATGGTTCTGATTGTCTTGGTACTAGAGGTGAGGCAAAGGACAAAAATGTGGGGGGAAAGGGATCAACCAAAGCCGTACACCTGAACGGCCAAAAAACAAAGAACAGCTGGCAGAACTGGAATGAGTTTTAATTCCCAGCACGTTCCATTTATTTATTTATTTGGATTTATATCCAGCTTTCTCCCCCCAAAGGGGGGACCCAAGGCAACTTACAAAATTTAAAAATTACAAATTTGATACATATAAAAAATATAAAACTCTTAAAACATTAATACACTCTAAAAAACAGTACGAGATATAAAAACAGGAGTAAAAAAGTTCTTGTAAAATGGGGCAGGACCACTAAAATAATTAGGCTGGGTGGTTAACTGAGAGGGCTTGTTTAAGCCATGGAGCATTATCATGCCAAGAACTGCGTATTTTTTTTGTCCCTCCCACCCGCCCCAGGTACTGGAAGGCTTGAAATGAAGACTTCCGGGAGCACAGGGGGCGGGGGTGATGACATGAAATGCGACATCACCCCCCCTCTGGGCAGACTAACAACGCTACTGCCCTAGAACAGTGTGTGATCACTGGCAGCCCCTCTAACATCTGCTTTGCACATGTTTGTATTTATCTTTCTAATAGGTCTAGAAATTGGGCCAAGACGTAGTCAAGTCAAGACACTTGCGATTCTTTAGTAACTGTAGAGTACGTTGCTTCTAGTTCTCCTCTTGTAAAATATCTCTTATTTTTTACTGTACATTGTAATTCTGCTACCTTGTAGTCATGTTGTGATATATTCAAAGCGACATTATTTTGTTTAGATTTGTCTTTATTCTGCAGTTTGTTTTTAAAAAGTTATTGTCATTTCCCATTTCTGCAATCTTCACAGTGAATAGGCCACAACTGAGGACTGTATCCCTATCACATTGTCTTAATTAGGCCCTGGTTTACAGTTCAAAAATCCTCTTATCTCCAGGATGAATACTCTCACTTTTTAACACAAAATTGCAGCTCCTATTGTTTTATAATGTGATGGCAAGCTCTATACATAAGTTCTGAATTTAAAAAGAAAATCAGGGAAGATTTGATCACTGGAGTAGGAAAGCAAATAACATCATTTTTATTTTTTAAAGGAAAAGGAAAGAAAGCCCTCATATTGTTGAAATATTTAGTGCCATTATTAGTAATGGAAATATTTACCTTAAGAGGCATTTTACAGTATTCATTCAGTAAAGGTACATCAAAAACTAGCCGTCGCAATAGCTGCAGCAGCATAGAAGGCCGTAAATGACTGTAATTGAAAAAGAAGTTCATAATTAGTCATCTGCATATATTTTGATGAAGCTGCAAGGCAATTACAGAAATGATTGGAATGCAAGACATTCAGTATAAGTGTTCTGTAAAACAGATTACCCAAAAGGAAAACAGGAGAGTGATTAGAATTTACTCAGTCGTGTAGAATAGACACATTGCCCAGGTATAGCCCCACATAAACACACGTGACACCAGGTTTTTGGTAGAAATTAAGGCCATGTTTATTGATTTATTTGGACAGCAATTGTTAAATGCAGCAGGTGCTATGACCACCCTCCTATGTGGGTATCTAACTTGGAGAAGACAAGTTTCCTGCCTGAGCCCTCCTTCATCGCTTTGTGGCTCTCTCAGCTTCCTCACCACCAACCCCTATGAAAGGGGGTCAAGGAAGCTGAATTGCTCTGCTGACCCTGAACTGGTCAGCATCTAAGACTGGCATTACAATTCAAGCCTGAGGGTTTACCAGCTTGCATCCCTGAGCCAGAAAGCCTTTGAAGCCCTGCTCTGGTTGTTCCCTCACAACTCTTGCTTGCCTAAGGGCAGACATCATTTTCTTATTTTTCTTCCCTGCCCCACACTAACCTGCCAGGCATGGCCTTCCTAGCACTACCCCACTCAGCGCTCAGTCTGAGGTAGGCAAAAAACCTCTACCCCTTCTCCCAGCCAATAGGGAGTAAAGAAAAAATTCCTACCAGGTCACCTAATGTAACGGGCAAACAACAAGCCTTCAGACTGTGTCTGGGTTGGGTCTGCTCGCTCGCTCGACACAGAATGGCACCAAGAGGCTGCCATTCTGTGTAAAGATTCTCATCTAACACCCTCTCCACCAATGGCTGCCCTGCAACGTGACCATGTGCGCAGGGGCTGGAACAGGGCAAGAGAAGCCCCTCCCACATATTCATGAGGGAGGAACAGCATTTTATAAAGAAAATCACTACTTAGAAAGCACTGACACTATCAGAATGATTCTAGTCTCTCCTGGCTTCACCATGATGGGATGAAATGGAGAAAATATTTTTTTCTTCATTGTTGATCTCTGATTTGACAACAGACCAGCAAATAGGCAGGAGTCACATTGTTGGGCTGTATTTGGACAGAAAAACGAGGCAAAGAATTCTATACATGATCAGTTACCCAAATCCCGTCTTCATAGATTGTGAACGTGGCTTTTATTTATTTATTCAATATATTTCTACCCTGCCTCTCCTCCACTTACATGGATGCCCAAAACAGCTTCCACAAAAACATGAATATGCAATAATTACTTTAAAAACAACCATTAACGTCTAAAAATACAATAAGACAGCAGCAGCAATCTAAAAGCTCAAACCTAGGACATGCTTTTTTTCCATGACATGCTGAATAATTTGGCATTTACACTTCAGGACAGTAGTGAGCACTAACATCCTGAGGAAGTATGAGAAGACGACAGAAATAGTAGATTTGGAATTAGGCCTCCTATCCAAACTCTTTGTTTTTAAAGAAAGGTTTCCAAACAGAAACTCAGGTCAAATAAGTAGAATAAGGAAGAGTGTTACTCCCCAAATCAAATGCAGACTTCAGGGATTCAAGCCTCTAAACTCCTACAGGCAAAGGGAAGCATAAAAGCATAAGAAAAGCCCTGCTGGACCAAGGCCACAGGCCATCTAGCCCGACATCCTGTTCCCACACTGACCCAACAGATGCCTCTGGGAAACCCCCAAGCAGAAGAGAAAAGCATATCCCTCCTCCACAATTATTCCCCTGGAACTGATTCCAGAGGTATAGTGCTTCTGAACCTGGAAGTGGCATGTAGTCATCATGTCTAGTAGCTCTTGATACACATGACCTCCATGAATTGTCTAACAGTAGCAAAACTATCTTTCCTTTAGCACCTCGTCCACCCAAAGAAACAATTCAGTACTGATAGAATGTGATTATTTTATTTAAGAATCAAAATAAATACATTGTTTAAAGCAGGGGTACCCAAAGTTTTCCGGCCATGGGCCGGACAGGCATAATTGACATGATCGCAGCTGGTGGGGAACCGCTTGCCAGCCGCTCGCCACAGCCTCCCGCAACCTGGGAAGCCACTCACCGGCTGCCACAGCAGTCTCTCACTGGCCGGCGCAGCCTCCTGTGGTCTTTACAGGTAAGCGCAGGGAGCCAGCAGGGGGGAGCTGGAGGCCACCGCAGGCCATAGTTTGGAGACCCCTGGTTTAAAGCCATTTTATGGTACACTCGGAGTCTGTATACAATAAATGACTGCACAGACAGGTGTTTATACAAAATGGAATAGGTTACTTACTGGCAGATAGCAAGCAAGCATTCTTCAATAGTGTCTCTTTGTGCTTTTGTAAGGGATCGTCCTTTGGATAATCGATATATTGTATGAAGTGTGGAATCAATCAGAGAGACATAATGCTCAGTTCCCGAAAAGAGAGAAGCACACCTTGTCAGTAATGGAAACACCGCTGTGCAAATATATCTATTTAAAGCAAGAGCTGTCTCCGTGGTACTCAAAGAAACCTGTATAAAGGATATGGGCAGCAATTAAGTATACTTCATGAGATAAGACTGTTGCAAATACACATTCAAGTTACAGAACGTTGCTGCCTGAACAATATATTTTCTACTTCAGTGTGAAAGGCTTTGTGCATAAGCCTTTAATTGGAAGCCTGCACACTTGACCACCAAGTCAAACGTAGCCCACTAAGTGTTGGTTAAAAGTCTTGGCCTGACTGAGGCTGGAAAAACAGAAGGAGTTTTAAGCATCTGTCAGGTTGTAGCAGATGGCTACTGTGTTTGGCTCGGTGAGTCGCACTGCACAGACCACGATTGGAATTTATAAAATCTGCATATTTAATCAATCTTTCTCCATTCTGCATAGCAAAATGTTCTGTAAGTTGTAATGCCCCTATAAAAATAGAAATAGGCCCCAGAGCTGATGCCACAATGGGGCTTGTTGGACATGGACTCAGAGGTCCAAACCAATGCAACTTCTCACCGGAGATGGATCTGGTCTGGTGGGAGCTCTTTATCCAACCCATGTGATAAATGGGCTCTCCCAGCACTGCCCTTTTCAGCAGCGCTGCTTCTGCCAAGGCTATGAGAGATGAAAGGAGGCCTCAGAAGGCAAGGAATGTTGGGGGAAGGGGCAGACCAAGAGAGGTGAGAGAGGGAGATGCTTACAAGGCTCTGGGAGAGCCCACACAGGCTGCCCTTTTAGCAGCGCCGCTTCTTCTGAGGCCTCACTTCACAGAGCACCTTTCCACTGCTGAACTACGGAGTGATGCCTCGGAAGAAGCGGCACTGCTGAAAAGGAGGTCCGTGTGATAATTGGGCTCTCCCATATCTTGGAAATATGACCAAGTCTTGTATATTTTCTTTCATTTGCATGAGAACAAAGTGCTTATTTCTGGCCATCATCTGCTTAATGATATCACTTCCTGCTTAATGATGTCACTTCCAGTCTTCATCAGGCACAATGAATGCTATTTGGCCTGCTATGTGAAACATGTTTGACACCCCTGCTCTAGTGTATGACTTGTGCTGGGAACTGAGTAGGGGAAGCCTGCCTGACTTCTCAGCAGTCCTTTTTGAACTAAGGGGCCTAAGGAAGCACAGTTTTGCAGTGGCTTTGGTCTTTTCAGAAGGTGATGATGAGGAACTCTTGCTTGACATTGGGGCTACTGGTCTTTGATGTTCTGTAGGATTCTATTCTGTCTTCCATGTTTTTTTAACATCTGTTGAATTGCTGGGAGAGGTCATCAATATGTGAATGATACCCAACTTTATTTATGCCATCCCCAGCTGGAGAGGCTGTGGATGTTCTTAACCAACACCTGGTGTCAGTGATGGGCTGGATGAAGGTTAACATAATTATATATTAAATATAATAATAATAATAATAATAATAATAATAATAATATACAGTATTTATATACCGCCTTTCTTGGTCATTGGATTTCTCCTCTGACTTTAATGTAAGGCAGTTTACAAGGGCAGGCTTTCCCAACCTCCCTAATGTTTTTTTTTTTTTTTTACAATATATAAATGTCCAATCTTTCATGAACAACTACATTCCAGATGGTATCCTTTGCAGTCTGGCCTCTCATTGGCCTTCACATCCCATGCTCAGCCGACGCAACTGGCAGCTTTCTCTCTCCTCACAGAGGGTTTCACAGCTTTTTGTCAGCGGAATGTCTCAAACTGCCATTCACTGATCTTTAGGCTTACGAGGCGGCAACTCTACCAACTGAGCCAGACCTCCTTCCCTGGTCTAAATCCAGACAAGACAGAGGCTCTCCTGGTTAGCTTGGAAGTACTTCTGGAGCTGGTCTTGCTCCTGAACACTCAAAGCTCTTTTAAGTGCTGTGTCTCATTCAAGCGATAGAGAGCAAGGCATGATTTTCAGCTATTTCCCATTCCTTCTTCTGCCCCCTGTACTTCCCCTGCAAATCTGCTCTAGAGGGTTCTCCAACTTTCAGATAACCTCTTGGTGGAGGTGACATTTGAGGAAACAACTTCCTGATTCATAGCTCAGACCTTCAGCAACATAATTACACCAGCTCTCTTCTCTTATAACATTCTTTCATTGGAACAACTCCTATTGATAAAGTTGCATGTTAAGTTTCTGTATTACACAGAAAGCTGTGTATTACGTAGAATAAAATACATTATCTTGCTTATGTTCTACCCTAGGTTTCGACTGGTAACAACCAATATCTCAATTTGTTCACTGCCCTGAGGACTGATATAGAATAAAACTACTTACTGTGTCTAGAGAGGCACATGCTCTTAAATCTGGCAAAAATCCAACTTCTAAGAGGTGGAGAAGAAAACTTTGGTCCTTTATACCATAGACACGATCTAGAAATAGCACCATGGGTGCCTTATGGTCAGGGTAGAAACTTGCAGACATGTCTGGCTCAGTACTTGTTCCATCTGAAAAAGAAAAATCCAATTATTCATATACAATTTAATTTTAGCTTTATATGGTTGCCATTCAGAAATGGAGTGCTTGGCTTGGATTTATGAGTAATGATTCAAGGCCATTATTATTCAAAGTTGATAACTCTGAACTTGTAAAAGCAAAGGGACCACAGAAGCCAATGGAACTATCTAAGCCTAAATCCAAGTTTACCAGTCAAATTAGTTTTTATGGTCACATTGTAAAAGCTTGTAAGATTGTAAAGTCATCTGAATTACTTGGGGAAAAAATTAGCACTTGATATTTAAAAGAACAACTTGGGGTTCCATGAATAATTATTGGAAGGAAAAAAAACTCCTGGGAAATCTCCTCCCTACGTAGTTCAGTTGCATGGGGCTAGAAGAGCAGCAAGTAGTTGAAGTGTGGTTGAAGGAGGATTTTTACTTCTCCTACCCTATAAAGGTATATGAGAGTTTTCTGGGTGGGGAGGGCTGAGATCAGGGAATGCACGCTTTGAAGATGTTAGGGACTTGGAAGGAATCGGGTCAGCCAAGGTTATATAAAAAACATTTCCTATAAAAAAATATTCAGAAGCTCCAAATAACTGCACACAAAAGTCAAAAACTTTATTAAACATACATGAAATTTCAAATCTTATTGTTTTTAACATATTAAAGAGTATAAAATCAAATTTCAGAAAACCAGATTACAAAAAGGTCTAATCTCACATTTTAAATTACTTACGGTACAATCCTGTCTAGACCAACCGGCAGAGCAACTGCTCCGCCAGTCTAGGATGTTGCAAAATGTGCTGTAAGGCATGTTTGCATCACCTGAAGAATAAGCTGTGCTGGCGGAAAGGATTGTGCTGCTCCTTCGGCTCCATGGGATGGATTGCCGCCACAGTTGAGAGGTGAGTCACCACTGGGCGGCGAAGCGGAGGGCAGAACGGGGTATTTCGGAGGGTGGGATTGGTTGGTAGGGCCCAGGAAGGGGTCGGGATCAGCGGAGGCCTCCTCTGTCCCTTTACCCCAAGGTGTTCCTTTACCGCGAGGAGGCCTCCAGCTGCACCGGGACAGGCCCAATCCTGGTTAAGATGCAGTGGGCACCTTATGTGTGCTGCCGCGTCCTGCTAGACAGGACTAGGCTGCCCAACTCAAAAAAGAGTTACACAATCTTGGTCTGAAGCTATTTACTGAAAACCTTTGAAAATACCTTCAAGAGAGCAGACATAGTTACCTTTATTTATCGTTGGCAGTTTTAGCGGTATGCTTATAATCCCAACCAAATCTTCTGTTGGCACCAGCGAGCGCAGGATGGATCGAATTCTAATAGCTTCACCCTTTCCTGTTTGGATAAGCTGTTAAAACATGATCTCATTTTTTAAAAAATACTCAATTAGTAGAGATTAAAGCAGTTGGAATATTATTCTACCTTTTTGCTTTTTAAATGCAAATGATTACAAAATTATTGCCCTTTCTCCTAAGAAGAACTGATTATAACATCAAAGGGCCCAACACCTTCACAACATGCTAGCAAACGTCTAAGCCAAGTACTCCAAAGTTCTTCTAAAAATGTAAATTTTCATCAATCATCTAAATATGGAGAGGGAGTCAGCCAGATGGGCTTCCTTGGGGAGAGAATTCCATAACTGTTGTCAACAGAGTTCACACTGTTGTCAATAACTCTCACTGTTGTCAACAGAAGCTTTGAAAAGAAACATGTGTATAGTAGGTCCTCCCCTGCCAATCTTGAAAGTATATGTGGGCGCATATAGGGGAAGGCAGTCGTCCTGTTTTCAAGAAAAAAAGGTAATTTACAGCGCAATCCGACTTAACTTTTGTGCCGGTTTAAGTAGCAGCGCAGCGAGAACGGGAGGCCCCAGAACGGAAAAGGGATTCAAATCCCCTCCAAAAGAGGAATTCAAAGGGGATTTGAATCCCTTTTCCGTTCTGGGGTCTCCCGTTCTCACTGCGCCGCTGGTTAAACCGGCACAAAAGTTAAGTCGGATTGCGCTGTTAGTGCTTTAAAAGGTTAATATCAGCACATTAAACTGACCCTAGAAATGCACTGGTAACTAGATATGCAGCTCCCTCAAATCAGGTAATATATTATATTATTTCAATAATTTGCTCCTGATAAGTATTGTCCCTGCAGGACTTCATATAACTTCCAGATATTCTTTAAAGGCAGACTCAAGCAGAGTCCAATGCAACAATAAAATCTTTAGGCAGGGCCAGCCCATCCATGAGGCCAAGTGAAGTTGTCGCCTCAGGAAACAGATTGAGGAGGGCATGTCTATCTGCCTACTTGCCTCCCCCTCCTCCTTCCATTTCCAAACCAGGGAAAGGAAGAAGGGGACAGTGAGAAAGAAGAAATGTGGAGGAGAGGAGAATGCAGAGCTAGTGGATTGGAGATTTGGAGAAGCAGAGGCTGGCACATCATCAGGTAAGGAGGGATTGCATTTGGCATCAGGATGTCAGGTATCAGGAAGTCTTGGGCCAGCACTATCTTGAGGGTAACACAACATATAATTTAGGTTAACACAACACACAACAGATCTTCACTTCCCAGAAAAGGGTACAACTGATGGCCCAAACAAACCTGGAAAAAGACACTCCTATCCACACTGGCTAAGTGAGCATCAAATAGCAAAGCCAGGTGCAGAAGTACAGTACCCCCAAACCACAAAACGGATCCTTCCAAGGAGATGCAACCCCATCTCAAAAGGCTGTACTCCTAATTCGAAGATCACCACCGTTATCATTTCTGTCACATTAGATTTGAATGTAGAAGAAAGTCAGAGAACTCTGGGGAGGGGGGAAGGCACTCTCTCTTTAGAACAACATCAACAAGACATAATTCTATATTCTGCAAATAAGACAAAAGCTTCCCAGATGTTATGTCAGCTTTCCAGGGAAGAATAAGGATTGATTTTTTCATGGGATTCACAGAAAGGGTTTTCTTGAGCAAAGGCATACTTTTCTAACCTTTCCTTGTAAATATTAAACTGATATTTTTCTCCTTCTATTTTAAATAAACATTCTAAGGAAAAGTGATTGTGAATTTGGTGCTAAACACAGTTTAGATACTGATGTATAAACTGCAAACGTGACTCATATGCTGGCTACATGAAGCTAATTCAAAAACACATTTCATGTGACACTTTACTGATTCTGCACAATGAAGAAAATCACTTACATGCATTTCTGGTGCACAACGCCCAAGCAAATCTATAAGAGCTGAGTAGAAAGACATAATTGCATTGCCCATGTGCACAATCTCTTCCTCTTCCTCATCTCCTTCAAGGCTGCTAAAAAGTAATCAACCATCATCAATAGTTCTTAAAATCTTTCAAAGAATTCAAAGTGATGGGGAAACTAGCTGCATAATTTTTAAAAATTGCCACCATTTCCGCAATGCATGGATTAGTGAATTTTTCTTCTGTACATCCCAGAACAACTTCCTTTACCCAGCGTGTGATTCATCTGTGGAACTCCTTGCCACAGGATGTGGTGATGGCACCTGGCCTAGATGCCTTTAAAAGGGGTTTGGACAAATTCATGGAGGAAAAGACCATCACAGGTTACAAGCCATAAGCAACCTCCTGGTTTTTTTTTTTTTTTTTTTTTTTTTTTAAGAAGTGGGTTTTCTCTGTGCCAGGTGCAAGGGAGTGGCGACTGGACACAGGTATCTTGTTGTCTCGTGTGCTCCCTGAGGCATCTGGTGGGGCCACTGTGTGACACAGGAAGCTGGACTAGATGGGCTTTTGGCCTGATCCAGCACGGCTCTTCTTATGTTCTTATGTTATGTTCTTATGTTCCTAATGTGAATCCAATAGCAAGCTGGCACAAAGGCAAGGCATTGAAACTGCACTTAATCCTTTTATTTAGAGCTTTTACCAAAGTAAATAGAACCATCCACCATGAAATTCCTGATAACCTTTCCTGCAGCAGTTTCTGTACTGGCTAGTACCCAGAATGGAAAACACATTAGCAAAAAGAGTGATAAGTACACATTCATCCTCAAACTGAAAGTCTAACTAAGGCTGTAATCCTATACATGCTTGTCTCAAAGTAAGCCCACTGAACGCAAAGGAACTTAATTCTGAATAGGTATGCATAGGATTGCGCTGTAAGTGTTACACATAAATACATGTAATGAAACACCAACTGTAATGTTTAATGCAGGGGTGTCAAACATAAGGCCCATGGGCTAGATGTGGCCCCCAGAAGCTCTTTATCTGGCCCCCATGATAATTGGGCTCTCCCAGAGCTGCCCTTTTAGCAGTGCTGCTTCTGCTGAGGCTCTGGGAGGGAGAGACAGAAGAAGGCCTCAGAAGGTGAGGAACGCTACAGGGTAAGGGGCAGACCAAGAGGAGTGAGAAAACGAGATGCTGCCAAGGTGCTAGGAGAGCCCAATTATCACACGGGCCGACCTTCTAGCAGTGCCACTTCTGTCAATGTGTTACTCTGCAAGCCACCTCTCAGCTGCTGAGCTACAAAGTGACGCTGCTGCGGCAGATGTAGAGTGGCCCGCATGATAATTGGGCTCTCCCATATCTTGAAAATATGATCAAGATTTGCAAATTTTCTCTTCTATCATATACAGCTAATGAGTTTGACAAAATACTTATTTCTGGCCATCATCTGCTTAATGACATCATTTCCTGCTTAATGGTGTCACTTCCGGCCTTCAGCATGCATGAGTGGAATGCTCCTTCCATTCACAGAGAGAGCTTCTGAAGATGAAGCGCTAGCCTGATGCTATCTGCAGGTACATATGCTAGCAATTGCTGTTGCTTCTATAATTCTATATTTAATTTAGAAATATTTGAAGTAATCCTATAAATTGGATTACTGTTCTGTTCCTGTTCAAATTGGAAGGCGTTGGTAGTCATCTAGTTTAACCCCTTGCTCAGTGAAGGTGCCATTACTGCTGAACTGATATTTTCATGTGATTAATTGGTCCTAGTTGATATTTATTTGCAGTAATACACACACACACACACACACACACACACACACACACACACACACACACAAGTGCTCTATGAAATATTTCTATTCCTGGAGGTAGTTTCTGACGAGGAAGCACTGGTCTGGATGCTACCCTATATAGCAACTGAAAGTATACAGATAATCAAGCCAGTCATTTAAATAATATATTCCAAAATGATGGAAATTTTTGCTTATGTTTACTCACAGTTCTCTCTTATATCCCTGAGAAGGAAGATCAAGTGCTGGGTTCTCAGATATCTTAATTGCTCCTTGCATAGCAGCCAACAAACCGTTTCCCCCTTCTCCTCTCAGAGCTGGGCCAAAACATTCTGGGCGCCGAATAAGAAGCTTTACAACAACACTGGCATTTTCTTCTACACTTTCACCTACAAGCAAAATAGTTTAATAATAAAGTCAAACAAAACTGTGAGAATGCTACAAATTAACTTTTTTTTTAAACACCCAAACTGAATTGGTTAGCTCTGACATCTTTGCATATAACAGATTTTTTTTTCTGATGTTAAAATGTGGATTCTCTGAAACAGGAGTTAATGGGAAAGACTATGCAGCTGAAGTAGGAATGGACCATTCATAATGAGAAATGAGATGGAACGAGTGTTATTTGAATCTTATTTAATATATTTTTATTTTTCATTTAAATAGTTGTACATACGTTTACACATATGTATGCCAATAAATACATGCCAATGTATGTTTATGTATGCAAAGGTTTATGTATGAATAATCTCAACTGTCACACAGTACACACACACACACACACACACACACACACACACACACACACACACACACACACACACACACACACACCGTGTTTCCCCGAAAATAAGATAGTGTCATATTAATTTTGACTCCAAAAAATGCATGAGGTCTTGGGAGGTCTTATTTTCCCAACCTGTGACACAACCCCCCTGGGCACTTACTTTGACTGATTTAAAGCTTCATTCTTTCCCGAGGGTGCAAGGCTCTGCAAGGCCTGCACTTGAGTCTTCCACCATGGAGACGATGTGCTAGAGAGGCCAGCAAGGCCTGCAAGGAGGCTGCAACCTTGCAGAGTCTCTCTAGCATGTCGTCTCCATGGTGGAGGACTCGAGTGCAGGCCTTCCAGAGCCTTGCACCCTCGGGAAAGAATGATTGGTCCACGTAAGTGCCGGGGGGGGGTCGCGGGGAGTGCCGGGGGGGGGGGGTTTGCGTCCGTCTGGCTGATGATCCTAGCTAGGTCTTATTTTCAGGGAAACAGGGTAGTCTCACAGCCCAATCCTGTATAAGGTGTGGCAGCCGGCCTAAAGGGCCGGCCGCCGCATCTTATGCCGTTCTCGGGCTGCCCCAGTCCAGATCTGTGAATTACCAGACATTTTTTTATTTTTTCTATGCAATTTGATAGATAGAAACTTATTATTAAAAACAATTTGACTGGCAATTCTTGTGGCTTTACTCTATGATTTGCTAAACTGAGGCAGCAACTCATACACTCCAGTCCTAGAATGCATTTCTCTGGTACTGATTTCAATATTTAAACTTACCATTAACAAAAACAGCAAATCTTAAGAACGAAAGATAACGTTCACCCTCTATTGGATTCCAACCAATGTCAGGATATCCTGTAGCTAAAAGCATTGGGCAGCTCTGAAGTCCACAACCTGCCAAATAGGTTACAACCTGTCCAATATAAACACTGATATCATTACTACTGCAGTGTAAGTTCCAAGGATTCAAAAGTACATAGTAGGTGGATACAAATTAAATACATAGCAGAAAATCTAGAGTGACTGCATGACCCTAGATTTCCCTAACGGAACTCTGACGCTGCCACAACTCCCTCATCAGCCAATGAGAGGGTAGAGCAGAGTGGCTGGGGCCCTATGGGAGCCATGGGCTGCCAGCACATACCCAGCTAGACCTGACTTTTGGAGTTGGGCACTGCTGCATATGGTCATTTGATCAGTGCAGTCAGCACCAATAGTACTGCTGGCCAGTTGATGGAAGGGAAGGCTTGAACCCAAGGGCAACTCTTCTTTTCCCCAAAAGAGGCAATCAGCATTGGCAAAATTTAAAACATGAACCACTTTGCCTGGTAGATGTGTGTGCGCGCATGTGTAAGCAGGGCTATAGAACTTCTTAAGAAATTATTTTAGGGGAAGATATTGGATTTGCTCCCAGATGCTTTCAAATATTATTTGAAATTTTCCTATTTCAAACTTATTATGAGAACAGAATGGTTTAATTTTAAGATTTAATCCCAGTCTAGGTTTTAATTTACATCCCTTCCATATATTTTCACTAACGTGACATACTGTCAGAACACTAATTTTGTCTAGAAACTTTTTGCTACTGTTCTATGCAGTGCACAGGGGCAAAGTTATGGATCACATCCTACAGTATACTTCCACCAACACTCTAGAGCTTGGATAATACATGCTACTTTTTAAAGTTAAAATGTTACTTGCTTCTTCACAATTTCTTTGCTAAATTGGACCTGCGAGGAAAATCAATGTATTAATTTCAGAATAACCAATGTGCAAAGAAATAGGGTATATGGGTTCAACAGCCATGTCCAATGTTTTTTTAAAAAATAATAAGACGTTGCAACACACGTTTAAAACACGTAAAACAAGTTAAAAGCACGTTTTAACTTGTTTTACGTGTTTTAAAACATGTTTTAACCGTGTGTTGGAATGTCTTATTCGTTTTCTTATATAAATATATAGTATAAATATACCTAGTGATGTCCAAGCCTCATTATGGCAAGATATGAGTAAAAGAAAAACAGAGAGACAGAGGAAAAAACAATATGTAGTTACCTTTTCCAGGTCTGGCTCCTCCAGTGCAAGTGCAAGCTCATTATTGTCCATTACAGAGGCAGCTGCTACATCTAGTGGAGTGGAACCCCTCATAGAAGGAGAGGCTGGGGGAAAAAATACACAACAATGCACAGTAACTAAAATAAGGAGCTTGCAGTTATACTCCTTATACAGTGGAGGGCAGCAGTTGTATTGCAGTTCGGATGAAACTCAAACCTATTCCTGTGCTCTGCTTTCCATGTGGTCAGCAAAATATACGTCTCAGTATATGAAGACCGTCCCACAACCTTTACTTATCTGACTTATTATTACATTACAATACTTTTGTATTCATCTTGGAGCTGCACGATACTGTATTTTTCAAACTGATACAAAAACATATGCCAGTTTAAATGGCAAAATACATACACAGCATTGCCAATTGTGTGAATGGTGCATGTACAGTTTGATTTCCATGCAATAACCATGCAAGTAGGGCCCTATTTGTTCCCAGTCAATTAGTCTGTACCTAATTCAGGGAAATCTGGATATTATCAGCACAATCCTACTCAAAGCCCCACATTGCAATCCAGTGGCAGCAGGGCAGGCTCCACTGTATCCAACGCAGGGCTGGAGACTTCTGGAAGTCTCCTTGAGGTAAGGGGACATTTGTCCCTTTACACCGTGTCAAGCCCCAGCAGCCTCTATGGGGCTACCTAGATCTGCGCCAGCTAAATGGCCAGTGCAAATCTGAGAAGCTCTCTGTCGGGCTTTCAAGCCCAAGAACGGGGATAGGATTCGGTGGAGGCCTCCTCTGCCAAGCCCGTCCCCCTCCTGGGCCTGATCCGCCCTCCTCCAAAATGAAATGCCCCCTCCCCACCCCCGTTCCACACTCCCCCTGCCGCAGAGCTCACCTGGCTTGGCGGGTGCTGCTCCTGCGCTGGTGGAGGCCTGCCAGTGCTGGCCTCTCCGCCAGTGGGACTGGACTCCACGCTGGTGCAACGTGTTTTACGGCATGTTTGCAATAGTGCGGAGCCTAGTACCGCCAGTGGCGGCTGGCTTAGGATTGGGCTGCCCAAGACATGTATTCTATTCACAACTGACAACACCGCATATACTGTATATTTAGCCATTTAGACTTGGATATATTTTGTGACCAAATCTAAGAAATAAAGTGTGGACTGACACTTAGATGTATGATTCCCACATTCA
Source organism: Plestiodon gilberti rubricaudatus (assembly GCA_026170595.1). NCBI lineage: Eukaryota > Metazoa > Chordata > Lepidosauria > Squamata > Scincidae > Plestiodon > Plestiodon gilberti. Next base: position 266,013,706 of record JANXHW010000001.1, read on the forward strand.
AGGTGTGAACAAACAAACAGCAAAAAGTCTGCTCTTGCTATATGATCAAAATGATTATTGCTTTCTGAAATATCCATGTATTTTCCCTTGACTTGCCATACTAGAAACGCTGCAGACTAGCAGAAAAAAAATGGCATAGTATTCTCTGAATGTGAGAATCTTATGAACTCACCTGTGTTAGTGATCAGGTGCAGTGCCTCTAGAGCTGGAAAATGCCACAGCCTGTGGGGCTGACTTGACACTACCATGATATCTTTCCTCTTCCCTCCCCAACCCTTTTTCTTTTTGTATAATGTACACATTATTGGTCCATGGGCAGCACTTGTACTCATGCTTAACAGCAACAGTTTAATAGCAATGGCATCCTTTGTTACCACTACTGCACTAATGTAGTACAGCAAGTATTGATCAGGTTACATCCATTTCAAGTCATTGTGTGCACCCTAAGGGCCTTCACCCACAACACATCTAGCTCTGTATGCATAATGCCGTCCACCTTTTTTCCCCTTTCTTTTTTAACCTAGACTGGCAAACAAGGAGGAAATACTGTTTTAGTTGTACCTAGTGCATTCTCATAGAATCAGGCTATTAGATCTTTGATTCCTAGCTATATTTAAGCCAAGGTAAAGCAATACCACAAATACAAAGATTTAGTACTTCAAATTCATTCATTGTATTTGAATGACAAGAATTAGCTCCTTATATGTATAATTCAATTTCCAGACTAACAGCCCAATCCTATGGTTTCCACCCTGCTGATGTAGCTGCACCAAAATGGCTTATGCTGCGGCCTGCAGGGGAGCAGTCCCAGGTATGTCCTATGGGTAAGGGAACAAAAGTTTCCTTACCTGGGGGTAAGCTTCTGTGGTATGGATGGATCTACTCGGACCTGCACCCGCAAAACTGCGGGTGCAGTCCAAGTGAACCTGTGCTGACCGGGACAGGGAAGAGGGGTTGGACTTGACGGGTACTGTTGCCACCAAACCCGCCCCCTTCCCAGAACTGATCCGCCCCTGTTGCTGCCCCATTCCGCCCTCCCCCTGCCCTCCTCTTCCTCCTCCCTGGCCATCGTACGCGAGTCAGTGCATTCGCAACATACCCCCAGCATGCAGGGGAAGGCTTTGACCTTCCCACCAGCGCTCCGGCAGCATGTGACTCCATGCACTGCTGGAAGGGTTTTTATGACTGCCGTAAGGCAGTTAACACTAACGGAGCACTCGTCCCGTTGAAAATTTACTGAAAATTGTTTTCTTAAAAAAGCAGCCCAATTCTTTGCATTCACAGAATATAAAATTTAAACATCAGATCAAGATCATGCTGGGGCTGACTGCAAAATAATAAACTAATCTTGTGAAAAGGAAAACGTAGATAAATAACTGTTGAAATTATTTGGTGTACCTAGTCCCACACTGCTGTTTTCAAGTAAGTAGCTTAGATGCTCAAACATGGCCTTTTGGTTTTGGCGACTGATTCGACAGAAATAACATAGGAACCGACAACAACTTGCCACCATTTTGGGAAAAGCAATCTGTGAGAGAGAAACATTGACAAAAATAAGTAGTATTAATTTCTGCTCAAGTTCCTTGTGAATAAATACCTGGACTTCACAGTAACGGAGACAGACCCATTGCACATTCGGAGCTCCCTTTAACAATGGAGCGATTAGGAAATTTGTTCAAGAACTTTGGGATTGAGGGAATATATTTTTGTTCCATTTTAAGATATGTACACCTGTTATTGTGTTACAAGACAGAGATAACTTGATTTTCTTCATTTTTATAAAGCTTTAACCTGACAGACTAAAACTTGTGGCCATATCCTTTTTTGTTTTGGGATAAAGAGCTTACTGAAAATTTGCAATGCAACTTTCCTCTCTATGGATTTGTAATTTATAAACTATAACATTTTAGCCAGTTGCTCTAAGTGACTTACAATTGTTAAAGAACTAGATGTGCTAATGTCAATCCAATGGACCATTAAGTGACGACACCAATATCAGAGGTGGGCCACCATACAGTGGCGTTTCTGAGGTTGGGGCCCAACCGTAAGTCGTGCCCCGTCCTAGTACCACGTTTAGCAACCGGAGGGAGGAGGCCCCGCCCCCTCGCCGACAGAGCCATTCGCACAGCGAAGCCGAACGAGCAGGAGACTCCCTGCCCGTTCGGCTTCGCTGTGCGAATGGCTCCATCGGCGAGGGGGCGGGGCCTCCTCCTTCCGGTTGCTGAACGCGGGTACTAGGACAGGGCATGACTTACGGTTGGGCCCCAACCTCAGAAACGCCACTGCCGCCATATCCACGGATTCGCGATCCACGGTTTCAGTTATCCACGGATCGCGGGGACCCGCCAGGCTTTTACTTTTTCCCCAGTAAGCTTCGTTTCTTCCTTAAACAAACAGGAGAAGCAGCCTCTGGTTGCTTATTGCAGGCAAGTAGAACAAGACGAAGTCCTAGAGAGGCTCTGCAAGGTTAACAGAAACCTTGCAGAGCCTCTCTCTAGGACTTAGTCTTGTTCTACTTGCCTGCAATGGAGGCTGCTTCTCTGTTTGTTTTAAGGAAGAAACAAAGCTTGCTGAAAGAAAAATAAGAGTGGGGGGGGCAAGCATGCCTGCCTGCAGGGGAGGCAGGGTGGGGGGCCCTCAAGAAACCACGGAGGGGGTGTTCACTCTTATCCACGGTTTCAAGTATCCACGGAGGGGCCTGGAACATATCCCCAGTGGATATGGGGGGGAGTACTGTATTGTTGAAATCATCAGAGTTCAGTCAACAGCTTGGGAGTTCTGGGAGGTCAGGAAACTCCAGAAAAATGTGGTATGTGTGCAAATTGTGGACTGTATCTAGCACATAATTGCATGTAATTATATTTTGTTTGAATAATTATTATTTTTTGCATCCATTTATTTATTTATTGTATGTTAATCTTGCCCTTCCTCATCCAGAGAATTCAGGAAGGCTTACATGGTTCTCTCTGCTACCCCAGTTTTATCTCCACAACAACCCTTAGGCTGAAAGAGAGAGTGGCTAGCCTCAGTTCACCCAGTGTGCTTCATGGATGAGTAGGAATTTAAACTTGAGTCTCCCTGGTCCCAGTCCAACTCCCTAAACACTATACCACGTTGTATCTCATGTGATTAATTGAAAAGAAATGAATGATTAGTGATTTATTGCTATTTTATAATTGCTATTTGTTAAAAGGAAGAGGATGCACCCTCTACTTTCACCAATGCAACTGTCAACAGCTATTTTTTTAAAAAAAATTGAATAGATGTTCAAAATGCTCATGTGCAAGAGTGTGGACCAAAGAACATGGCTGAAGCAGGCTGAAAAATTCTGATATGGCCAGTAGCATAGCCAGAGGTGGTGCTGTGCCCTGGGTGACAACCATGGTCTCCTCACGAGGAGGAGCCGCCGTGACAACTTTCTGCTCTGGGGATGCTTTTTTTTGCAGCCAGAGTGGCTGTGTCTGCAGCCATGGAGGGTGTTTGCATTTTCGATAGTCTCACCTGCTCACCATGGCTCCTAGATGACATCCAAGAGGAGGAGGGAGTGATGCAAGAACAAGAGTCAGCAAAAAGGGTTAAAAAGATAACCAACAGCCCAATCCTATCCTCCCCCAGCATAGGCTCTTCAGCATGGGCTGCACGGCCCGTGCTGAATCCTGGCTGAAGGTCTACTCAGGATAAGTGAGCTGGGTAAATCCCCAACTGCCTCTATGGGGCTACGCGATTCTCCGTCAGCTCTGCCCCATGTCGGGGCCAGTGGCCTGGGCGGGAGGATGGATGCCGGTCCCACCCCCTCCCAGGCCCAATCTGCTCAACCCTGCCCTCCCCTGCCCCCTGCACCACTCAAAGTGGCCTTACCTGCCCCGGCATGGCGGGGCCTGGATTCAGCGCCGGCAGGATGGTGCAAGCCTTCCTGCCGGTGCTGCTTACTCACAGGGTGTTGAAACGTGCCTTACAGCACATTTGTGACATCCGACCTCAGCATCAGCACTCGTGAGGGATAGGATTGCGCCGCAAAAGAATGAGGCAATACATGTGTATCAGAACTCCCGCCTCAAAGACTCACCTACGCATGAGCTGGCCACTCTGGTTGTGTGCTTGACAGCCGAATCCTGTCTAGTACGATGCAGCGGCACAAATAAGGCACCCACTGCATCCTATGTAGGATTGGGCCTGTGCCAGCACAGCCGGAGGCCTCCTCGAGGTAAAGGGACATTCGTTCCCTTACCCAGTCTAATTGTAGACAGGATTATGCTGTGCGTAAGTAAGACTGGATAGAGACAAAATTAGCGGATTAATATATGGACTAATTGGCAAAGCTAACAGAATTAATTCTATGCCCTTTGCAGCCAAATTAAAGTTTCTATAATATTAGCATTTGTCTTGAGACTAATTCTGGGCCAGTGATCAAGACCCTCTTAGAAAAGATTCTAGGTTGGGTTCATGACTGATCACCTCTGGTCTAGTCACAACAGCCCTACTGTGACACAATCACGGGAGGGGGGGGGAAGCATAGAGCTTCAAAATTATAGCACCATATTTAGCATTTGGCATGCTGATTTTTTAAAGGTTCTGAAATAATAGAAATATATAATGAAAATAAGATTAATTTACAGAAAATAAAAGAGTGAAAGTGATTATATACAAACTGAGAAAACCAAGTATACATTAGATTTACTGTTCACTTTTAATTAACTATTAAAATAGTAAATATTTTATATTAAAATTCATATTAAAATCCCAAAGAGTGGTTCAGAAGCCTACTATGAGATAGGCTATCCGGATACTAAAAATCCACTTTAGCGGCACTAGTATAAAGTTACATGTATGCACTATCAGAGATAAAGAAGCATCATGTGGCCTGAATCTGACCCCTGCAAGTACAGCTCCCTCTCCCTTCTCCCCAGTTATGTTTACTATAAGAAAAGTATGCACAGAGTTTTGGTGGGCCTTTCTATGCTCTAGGAGGCAAGAGGCACCTAGAATGACAATATGGATGAGAAGCTCAAATATTTGTACATTCCCATGTCTGTACTACACTTAGGGAAGGGTATTTCTGTCCAACAGTAAAAGCATTAAAATGTTACATCTCAAACAGTCATATCAAAGAGGGCATGCTTGGGTCAATACTCAAAACCATTAGCAATTTCCTTCTGCCATTTATAAATATTTGTTACACGTATTTGTCAGCCTAAGTAAAGACTTACAACTATTCAAGGATCAAATAGCAGATTGGCACAATAATCATTCAACCTCCTAAAATATCAGCAGTAAAGTAACATTACTTACTTTACTTTAAGCCAATTGTGGCTTAAACATGAGTAAATGGCATGTCACTGAAACTACTCCTGCTGGCACCATCCAGCTATTTTATTTATCCAACTACTTCAGCACAGTAACACTTGAATGATTCCTGGTAGTGTATTAAAAGATGTGAACAACATATGCCATCTCTTAGTTTTCTTTCATCCTTTTGCCAATTAGAAAAAAAGAGATTTTTTAATATCATTTTCACTACTTATCCTAGTGAGTAGTGAATTGTATTGAAATTGTACTGAAAACAATACAAAATTGTTTGATTTTGTATATTGCATATACAGTAAAACCCCACCATAATGCGCTCCGCAATACGTTAATTTGATAAAATGCAATCGGTGATTCACTTCCATTCTCCACCGCATCCCTTTTCCTAAACCCGGTTGGTTAGATTAGGAACGGAGGCAGGGTAGGATGGGATCCTGGAAGGGACCTCCTACCCGGACAGAGCCTCCTACCTGCATTTTCAGGCCTCCGAAAACCTGGAAGTAACTGGTGATGATGTCATCACCAGTCACATCCGGTGGTACACAGCAGGAAAGTGGTGCCAGATATCCCCTGGTCTAGATCCTGCATATGCTAAATATACCATCCTTTTTCACTTGTAATTTCTTCCAGCAGCAGATGGCATGCATTGCAAACATTATAAGAGTACCACTGAAATTACCTGAGACTTGTCTCCTCCAAGTACATTTACCATTACTTCCATAACAGTCTCATGCATACCCAGGACTCTCATTAAATTAGGATGCTGATAAAAGACTTTGTTGTTCATTATATCTCTAAATGGGATAAGAAAAAAACAAACACAATAAAAACACTCATTTCCTCTTTTGCAGAATCTGTATCCTATCATGCAAGATGATATAAGCTATCATGCAAGATTTTTGAGTTCATAATTCAAGAGCAATTAAGATATAAACATGAATATTCTAATTCTAAGATTATAACATACATTACAAGGTGACTATTATGAGCAAACTAGCTCTTTCTCTTGCGAACCGACTGAGCTCATAGTTCAGTGGTAGGGCACATGCTTCGCATGCAGAACGTTTCAAGTTCAAATCCCTGTGATCCTGGAGAGCCATTGCCACAGTTAGAGTAGACCAGTGGTTCCCAACCTTTTCAGTGCAGTGTACCACCTCTGGGGCCGTTGGCGTGCTGCGTACCACCGCATACCACCAGAAATGGCGATGACATCATCGCCTCTTACTTCCAGGTTTTCAGCCACGACAGAGCCCTGAAAATGATGGTAAGAAGGTCAGGGCAGCCGAGAGGTCATTTCCCAGTGCAGGAAACCTGCATATTTGAGCTCTGCCAGCTGCCCAGGACTGCTTACCATCATTTCAGGGCTGTGGCACAGCTGCAATGGTGGCCACCATCTTGACACCCAAGTGCCAGCGTACCACCAGCCGGCGGGCCGTGTACCACTAGCGTTATGCGTACCACAGGTTTGGAAACTTTGGAGTAGACAGTTCTAGGCAGACTAACTCACTATAAGGCAGATTTGTATGTTCAACATATGCTAACAGAAGGAACACTATGGCATTTAATAGGGTGAGCATGGAGCATGGAGCGTATTTACCAAATATAATTGAAGCAAAACAATTTGTGCGTTAACATTATACAGTCTGCTTTGATACTGAACTTAAGCCACAACTACAGCAGCAACTCAAGAAGCATGGCTCCTACTCTAGTACTGAATTTATATTTAAGATGTTAAAAGAATATGATGAAAATTATTTCATACCCTAGGCCATTAATCATAAGCAATTCTTCTTCTTTTCCCATTCTGACACTGAGAAGGGAGCGAATTTGACCCAGTGCTGCTAATAAGTTGATGGTATCCTGCACAGAGACGGCACTTATAGTGTAGGACTTCTTCAGGGCCTGCAACAGCTCACCAATGCTGTCATACTGCCTTCGAAGTAAGTTAAACATAATACAAACTAATTCTGGATCTTGAATTTGATCTTCCTGAGCCCAGCGAACCATCGTTTGAGATATCAGCTCCTTCAAAGTTGCTGAAATGGAAGGTGGGGGGGGAGGGAGGGAGGGAGGGAGAGAGAGAGAGGCAAAATATTCCCAACTGAAAAGGCATTTCAAAGAATTGTTTGAATTCAGTCACCTGAACACCCAATTAACAGCGATTACGCCAAAGAACCCACAACAGATATTGTCGAAGATTCAACCTCTCTATACACGAATGAAAAAGCTTTTCATGTGTGCATTGCTTCCTTGTGTTGTGGGAATTCACAAGGTGGTGTGCATTGAATTGTGCCTGCCCCTGCTGCCTCACGCTTGCTATCCTTCCTCCCCACCAACATTCTTCATGTCATCAGGAAAATAGGACAGATAACTTGCTTCCTCACTCTTCTCTCATTTCTTCTCTATGTCTTCCTCCCTTCCCTCTACCTCTTCTCTAAAAACCTGACAAATTTCATCAGCGACGTCACTAGGAGGCATGTCACCCCCGGCGGGAGGTCAGCGCGTCACTAGGGGCGGGAGGTCAGCACGTCACACACACACCCCCATGATGTCGCTGCCACCACCACCCCGGTACGACCCGATCACCGCTTGCGTCTTCTTCGGCCGCTTCTAACTAGGCCAGGGCAAGCAAGGCTGAAAGCGACGTTCTTCTCATGCACACAACACGACTTAAAGCCTTGCCCTCAGACGGGCCAAATGAAGACCCAGCCCTTCTGAGGGCAAGGCTTTAAGTGGTGTTGTGTGCATGAGAAGAACGTCGCTTTCAGCCTTGCTTGCCCTGGCCTAGTTAGAAGCGGCTGAAGAAGATGCGAACGGTGATCGGGTCATACTGGGCGGCAGTGGGGGGAGACAGTGGTAGCAGGCGCATCACCCTCTCCCTGCGGCCCACCCACCACGCCCTAGCGACGCCCCTGGTTTCAGCCTACCACTCTCTAGGTCTGCAATTTTCAACCTTTTTCATCTCAGCGTACTGACAAGACACTAAAATTGTCAAGGCACACCATCAGTTTTTTTAAGGATATACTTTATCATTCAAAATATATTCTGATATTCAACATGGCACGATATTCAATATGGCATTCTGATATTCAAAACGGAATTACAATGTACACACAAAATCTCATGGTGCCTCAATGTTGCATTTTCACTCAAGATTTTTTGGGGCTGTGTCGCCAGATCTTTCTAATGAAATCATGATTATTTCAATGTAGTCAAAGTGATTTTCTTTTTTAGGAAAACAAAAACCCAGCAGGCTCATATAGCAACTAAAGTATCTTTGAAAAATGTATCAGTTCAAGAACATTTCAAAGATTTATTAAGTGGTTAATATGACTGAACAATTATAAATGGATACATTTACGAGACTGTTAACAATGATAAAGGGTTCCATTTATTCAGTTTTAATGAGTTGATATATAAGAAATAAATCAAATTAGATCTCAAGCAGGGTAACATTCAGCAGATGAATTTTTTCCCATTGCTGCAACAATCTGATGAGAGGAACTGCACCTGTAGAACGTTTGTCTTCCTCAGATTGTTTGAAGATATAGAAACCCTGATCCTTTAGCAACAGAGCCATTTCAAGGCAAATGTAATTTTCTTTCTTTACAAGTAACATTTTGCACAGACAATATATCAATCATTTACAGTCCAACCATATCCTCAGCCAGCAAATAGCATGCAGCAGCTCTGGCGCAGTCTCCACGGAAAGCTACATCGACAGGGCCTAGGCTTTTTTTCCAGGTTGCGGCACAAGCGGGATGACCTGGCCGCACCGCAACCTGGAGAAAAAAGCACTTCAGACGCTGCCCGTTATCAGCTACTGATCGCAGCAGCAGATAATAGGCAGCGTCTCGCATACCTCTGGCCTGCAGTCTGCGTACCCCTAGGGGTACATGTACCACAGATTGGGAACGCCTGATCTACATTTTGGGCTGGGAGTGCTTTTTCCCATAGGATCAATGATTCAGTATCCACTAATTCGGTATCCCACCAATGCAACGAACATGAAAATGAGCGAACTCAGGAAGATAGTGGAGGATAGGAAGGCCTGGCGGGATATGGTTCATGGGATCACGAAGAGTCGGACACGACTTAACAACTGAACAACAACAACAATTCAGTATCCACTAGGTTTTCCAGGAACCTAACCCTAGTACAGTGGTTCCCAAACTTTACTTGAAAGTCGGGACCACTGTGATTAGTTGCGGGGAGGGGGAACACGACAATGACAGTGATGGCACTTCCGAGACAAAAACCAGAAATGGGTTGCTATCGTGTCAGGGAGCCGTTCTGAGGCTCAGGGAGGCCTGCAGAGGGGTCCGTGGGCTCGCCGACCCTCCGGAGGGCTGGCGCAACCACCCAGGGCAGTGGAAACCCCCCCTTTTTCTCAGCGGTGGCGCAATCCTGGAAGTGCTGTCACCCCCTTATAAGGAGGTATAAACGCCCAGTTTCGGAACCTCTGCTCTTGCGGATAACAAGAACTGACTATATTCTATTGTTACAGAAGATATTTATTCTGAAACTACAGCAACATGGCAGTCATTTTATATCAGGTACAGTTTGGAATACAGTACTAAACCAAAGTACTGTATCAAAATAACGTCAAAGAATACATCAAAGTTGCAAAAAGAATATGACAGAAAAGAAGTATTCTGAAGTAGAGAGCATCTATTATGTCCTATGAAGCTGTCATACTGTATACTGAGGCATTCTTTTAAAATAAGGTATGACCCTCAAAATGAGAGACATCTGGTAACCCTAGAAGCTAGGTTGCATTCCCAATCTACTCACCAAAACAGGTCAGTTGTAGTCTTTGATTCTAGAAGACATGTTTCAGAGTACTTCTCTCAGCAATGTTGACTTAGTCAGACAGCCCAATCCTGACTAACATCCAGCCGGCGGCCCCTGGGCCGCCCGCCGGATCCTGAGCCCCGGCGGCAACATTGCCGCCAGAGCAGATGTCTCCTTGGGGAAGGAGACACTCATCTCCTTCTCCGAATGTAACTGGGGAATGCAACCCTATCGGCCGTGTAAAGGCTCTGGCACCCAGCCGGGGTCAGGATACGGCCGATGGCCATCCCCGCCCCTCCTGGGCTGCCTGGGCAAATGGCAACCCTCCCTGCCCCGGTGGTCCGCTGCCCCCCTCCACTGGATCCAGACTTACCTGGGTCCAGCATCGGCAGGGTCCTCCCGGTGCCAGAGCTGAGAAGGCCGACCTTGCGGCGGCCTTCCCAGCTCTCGAGGAGGCGCAAATGTGCCTTACGGCATGTTTGCGACTCCTTCCGACGCCGGGACACTTGTTCCGGCGCAGGAATTTACATCAGGATTGCGCTGTTATTCAGTCACTGCTGTGAAAGCCTTCTAAAATTTCACACTGCTTAAGATTATTGATCCATTTCCAGCAGCATTGTGTGGTATTTTTATCGGCTTGCCATCTAAACATGCTTTGAGTTAACTTAAATAATTCAGTGACATAAATCCCACTTCGCTCGCAATATTATCACAGCTCCAGTGACAGCTGGAGAGTTTAAAGAACAACCAGAAAGAGATTCTCATCAATTTCTATTTTCCATTTTTGTTTTCATTCATTATTATTCAGTTCATTAAGCATTGTAAGGAATAAGGAATGCCATACTAATTGCCTCTAAGTGATTGATGACTGCCTGGAACAATTTCAGAACAGGCTCAAGGGAAAAAGCTGGAGAATGTATTTGGTAGAGTTTATATTACTGATGGTTTGAAAGATAACCCACATTTAACCAAACAGTACTGCAAATGAAAGCCTAACTGATACGACAGTAAGCCCACTCTTTTTGTCGTTTCATGAACACTTCCCATTGTTTGAAACTTTTAAAAATTAAAAATTAACTGAAGCATGAATAAATCAGTAGGGTGTGTGTGTGTTTGTGTGTGTGTGTTTTAGTGCATTTTGTGTGCATAAGGCAACAAGAAGAGAGTTTACTCAATTGCTCCAGTCTTAGATCCATTATTTTTCTAATTGTATATATTCAAAGTAATACAAGTTCCATACAGGGCCTCGTATTTTATAACTAAATGAATACAGCTGTTCCTTCATGGGGATTTGATGGGGAAAAACTTGTTTGGATTTACAAAGTGTACAGTGGATTACATTACAGTGGTGAGGAGTTTACATTACATTACTTTAGGACTCTGATTTTGTTTTCCTTAGGATGCACACTTAAAATTGAGGTATGGGCAAACATGATTTTTAAGAAATAAAAAAATCTACCAAACACACTGGTCCTGCTGCCACAGGATGATTCCAAATTTGCAAATATGAAAAATGAAGGGTTTTTCCACATACAACCTTCAGTATCTGTTTCTACAAGGGTTGATAAAGTCAAACCCCTAGTTTTATACATGCGTTTATGTACATTTGGATTTCCTAATCAGCACAGGTTTTCAAGTTCACATCTAACTTGGTGGCAGCTCTACATGCACAAGGGCATGTGACTACAGCACTGTCAAGTTCCATACATGCTTTGGAGCATTCACTTGAGCAAGGAGCCTCTTGACTGGGGAATTTGTGTACACAGTAAAACCTTGGATTGAGAGTAACTTGGTTTGAGTGTTTTGCATAACAAGCAAAAAAAATTAATAAATTTTAACTTGATTAACAAGCGATGTCTTGCATTACAAGTAGGTTTTGGAGCCTGAGGAGCAGCTGCTCTGGGTGTGGGGTGCTACGCTCAGGCTCCACCACTGAACGGCTGCCTTCTCACGCTGCCCTCACGATCGTGCATAGAAGGAAAGGCGCGTGGAGGCAGCCCTGTGAGGAAACGCGCCGGTGAGGCCTGTTACGCCTCTGCGAGTAGTCTCTCTCGCTGCGGGATTGTGGGTAATCGTCTCCCAGTCTCAGTCCAGTGAGCCAACAGATAGCAGTGATCCTGTTAGTGATAGACTTCCTACACAATAACGTCCTACACAATAACGTTCGTGATAGACGTCCTACACTCCTCCTTCTCTCCTCTCTCTCGTCTCCCTCACACCAGCCACGATTATTTTCAAAGGTAAAGTGCAGGTTAATTTGTTTTATTTTGACTTTATATTGTATTTTATATTACTGTAATCATTTTTATATGATTAAATGGTTGTGGAACGAATCATCTGAGTTTCCATTATTTCTTATGGGGAAAATCGCTTTGATATATGAGTGCTTTGGATTACAAGCACGTTTCCGGAACGAATTATGCTCGCAATCCAAGGTTTTACTGTATATTTGTATATAGTCAGGTACTATTTTTACAACTTCATATATTACTTCATTTTTAGATGCATTTTCCAATTAGATGTTCTAGTTGTCTGGATGCAGGGATGTGTGCATTGGTGTGCAGGTGCAGGTGTAAGGTAGTACATATGAGACCGATTTCTTTGAATGGTGAAATTAGGATTAGAGAGTCTTTGCATTTTCTTGTACCAATTACTTCACCAGGAACAGTAGAAAGGTTACGAGATCCAAGAAGGAATGGGATGCACAGATGTCTTCTGGGTATTTAAGCATGACGTGAAATAATTACATATTTTCAATTTCCAAGGTGTCCTCGCATACATGTCCTTCAGAACTATAAGCTCAGAAAACAGGACCTCCATCAATTTGAGATGAAAAACAATGTTTTGCCCCATTGATATTTCTAGCTCAAATGTATGTGCCTTTTACCTATAGGTACCTTTTGATTGTTAATTTTTTTAAAAAAAATATTTATATTCCACATTTTAAGGCCTGCTTCTCTGGTCTGAGCAACAGAGGAACTTGGCTCCTTGATAGAACTCATTAGCTGGTCTTGGGCAAGTCACTCTCTCTCAGCTCTAACACCCTTCCCACCACCTCATATCAATGCATCTGCATTATGGGAATAATAACAACATACCTTACTAGACTGTTGTAAAGTTTACAGGATAATGTATGTGAAGTGCTCTGAATAACCGAAAACACTATGTGAATGCAAACTATTACAATACACAGGCCTGCGCACATTTTGCTTTCTTAAAAGTGAGACCTATTTTTGAGTATATTTGGGGCACGAATTCCAAAAATGGCATCGGTTTTGCCCTATCCCATCTAGTTTTGGGGGTATGGCATCACCATCTCATAATGCGAGTCAAGCAGCTTCCTTGTGAGGAATCTAACACCATGGCGTTATGAGGTGGCAATGTCATACCCCCCCCCCAAAAAAAACTAGACGTGACAGAGCAAAACTAATGCCATTTTTTTTAATCAACACCCCAAATTCATATAAAACCACTACCTTTTTTCACCATCTTTGAAAAAAGATTTTTTTCTGACCCTCAAATTTGCAGGTCTGTGTTATTACAGCTTTACTTACACAGCCTTTGCCTTGCACCATCTTGTCCAGCCTTTGCTTGTGTCTCACTTCTCTTACCCATCCTTCCCACTCCACTATTGTAGGCTTACCAGATCTTCAACCGGGACAGAGTGCTAGACCTTTAGGAGAAGGAATGTGGGCAGATGTAGCTTTTTAAACCTTAGAGCACAATCCTAGGCATGTCTACTCAGAAGCAAGCCCTATTGTGTTCAGTGGGGCTTGCTTCTGAGTAGACATGCCTAGGATTGTGCTTGAAGGTTTAACAAGCTACACGTGCCCACATTCCTTCTCCTAAAGGTCTAGCACTCTGTCCCGGTTGGAGATCTGGTAAGCCTATATAGGGTTGACTCAATAGAAATAAGTCATGTAGGAAATAATGGAGGAGAACAGCACTGGAAGCACTAAACAACATGGCTATTACCTCATTCTGTAGAAGTTGTTGTAATGCTCCCAGAACTCCCACCCACCCCTTTTTATACTCTCCTTTTACTTAAATGGTTTTGTTTCTGCTTCATCAGCTCATCCTTTTATTTCTTGATATCTTTTTTTCTTGACTCTGTATCTCTAATCCTCTAACAATGCTTGTCTCCGGATCTCAAAACAGAGACATATTGTACTCCAGGGATAGTAACGCTAAAACTTTCCTGTCTTCTGCCAGCCCATACATTGTGCAGGCAACACAGAGCAGCAAAGAAGGAATAGAGGCCACATTTATTTGGAAGCAAAAACAATAAAATACAACAATCTACTCCAACTCTGCAGCATCAGATTTTTTTTTTTTTTTAAATCTACAAGGATGTTTTGGAAAACAGCAGCAATTTCAAAATGCAGCATGGGCAGCCACTGCATTTTTATTTTCTGCAAAATATCTCAGTTTTTCCTAACGTTTTCCAACTGTGTGTTAACTAATGAATGTAACCAGCAGCCCTGGGTAAATGGGTGAGGCTGGTTAAGTCCAAGACTTAACCAGACATAAGTGGAACAAAAAAGATAAAACATCTTTTTTCTGGGTTGTTGGAATGGCTTGCCACATTATACTGAAAAAGGGGTGGATCATACAGACTAGGGGGGGGGGGAGAAGGCAGACATGAGGGACGTGTCTTATCAGTTTGCTGCTTCCCCTCAACTTGCCACTCAGAATGGCCACTCCAGTCATCTTCATAGCTGGGAAGACTCTGGCCACTCTGACTTACCCACAGGACCTAAAGGGCAAGGCCAGGAAGAACATGAAGCACAGGGACTGAGGGCTATAAAAAGACTCCAGAGGCCAATGATGAAGGCAGGCAGGTAGACTGTGGTCAAACTGCTGCCACGAGCCCATGACCTGAACCAAGGCAACCTGAGAGGAGGAACAAGGTGGACTCAACCCCCTTTGCACCTGTTGAGTAGGCAGCGCCGGCACCGAGACCGGCGCCGCTCTACACACCACAGATCTGGAGCTGTACCTGCCAAGGAAGGTGAGTTACCCGACAAGTGGCGGAGGGACATGGGGAGGGCGGGGCATTCTGGAGGGGTAGGATTGGTCAGTCAGGCCCGGCTGGGGGAGGGATCATTGGAGGCCTCCTCCGCCGTATTCTATCCCCCTTCCTGGGCCTGGTCACCGTTACACAGGGCTCTCAAATGCGCGCCAGCAAAATAGCTAGGGCACATTTGAGTAGACCCATAGGGACGGCCGGGCTCTACATGGGGTAAGGGGACAAACGTTCCTTTACACCAGGAAGGCCTCTAGCTGCGCCACGGCAAGCCCAATCCTGCTTGTTGTTATTCAGTCGTTAAGTCGTGTCCGACCCTTCGTGATCTCATGAACCATATCCCGCCAGGCCTTCCTGTCCTCCACTATCTTCCTGAGTTCGCTCATTTTCATGTTCGTTGCATCGGTGATGCTGTCTAACCATCTCATCCTTTGCCTTCCCCTTCTCCTTTTGCTTTCAATTTTTCCCAGCATCAGAGTCTTCTCCAGAGAGTCCTCTCTTCGCATTAGGTGGCCAAAATATTTGAGTTTCAGCCTTAGTATCTGTCCTTCCAGGGAACAGTCAGGGTTGATTTCATTTAGGATTGACTGATTTGATCTCCTAGCAGTCCAAGGGACTCTCAGGAGTCTTCTCCAGCACCACAGTTCGAAAGCATCTATTCTTCGGTGCTCAGCCTTCCTTATGGTCCAACTCTCGCAACCATACATTGCTACTGGGAACACCATCGCCCTGACTATGCGAACTTTTGTTGGCATGGTGATATCTCTGCTTTTTATTATGCTGTCTAAGTTTGCCATAGCTTTCCTTCCAAGGAGTAAGCGTCTTTTAATTTCATGGCTGCTATCTCCGTCTGCAGTGATCTTGGAGCCCAGAAAAGTAAAATCTGTTACTGCTTCCATTTCTGCCCCTTCTATTTGCCAGGAATTGACGGGCCCAGATGCCCATCAATCCTGCTTAGCATGCGGTAGGTGCCTTATTTGCGCTGCTGCATCCTACTAGACAGGATTAAGCTGTCCGTTACTCAATATTTCATAGTGGTTGGTTAGTTCTAAGATATTCTTCCCTGGGCAATAAATACTATATACTCTTGAAGAACGAAGCCAGTTGTTTTCCACCTTCGGATATCTAATAAAATGAAAGGGCAATAAGGAGGCAGACAGATTGATGACCAACATTTTCAGACAAACTGATTATATATAGACAGTATTTTACTCAGCCCTCTCCTTTCAAAGACATATGTTATGAAAGGCAGAAGACTAGTATGTTATATAATGGTACTTTTTCCTACCCCAGGCCAAAAACATATATCCAGAATTTAAACTCAATTGAAAACCAATTAAAAAAAATCTCTCTGCAATCATTCATTTTTAATAATCTCTAATACATGAAGAGTTGGCTTCAAATATGAGAAGGGAAAATGATCATCATTCCAAAATTAATTTTGGAAAATAGCTAATATTGTACACCTAACTACACACCACAGGTATGATGGTATAGTTTTTTATGGTTTTTTGTCGGAAAACCGGAAGTGGGTCACGATCGCATCAGAGGACCGTTCTAAGGCGTGGGGAGGCCTGCAGAAGGGTCCGCAGGCTCCCCGTACCCCTGGAGGAACACTACACCCCTCAAGTGAGTTAAAAACGGCACTTTTTCCCATGGCAGTGGTGCGATATTGGACACGCAGTTGCTGCTCGGGGGGGCGTAAACACTTAGGGCAGCGGAGGCTCTTCCCAGGAATTTGAGAACCTCTGATCTAGGGGTATGATACAACCGCTTCAGCAGGTGGAGCAAAAAGTAAACAACAGTATTTGCTGTGAATGGTAAATTGTGTTGTTCCTTACCATGCCTCCCAACCCATATTTTTCACGTTACAAATTATATATAATGGAAAAAATATAATTAAAGTAAAATTACTTTATATTTGAGTTATAAATTTCAACTCTTACTCGGATATTTTTCTTCCTCCTCTGCAGGCTCTCTCTTTTCTGTTTTGGGGAGTCCTTTTATTTTGTATATCAGTGAACGTAGCTTGCCAGTCCATGAGATATCTTCCTCTTCCACTTCCTCTTCTTCTAATGGAATACCTAATGGGTAATATAACTAATATCAGTGCTTGAAAATACCATTCATTTTTGAAACACACTGAACTTTGGGGTCAATGTGAAGAACAACTCTGTCTAGATACACAGAACACTGCTCATGATAACTTGACTGACCTCCATGCTCTGAAACTCTCTGGTCTGAATTGAGTCTTCTAGTGCAATCTTCCGCCGTTCCAAGACGTCGTGAATGTGCCGTAAAGCACGTTTGCGATGCCTCAGGAGTAAGGGACGCCAGCTCAGAGGCTGGCGTCCCTCACTCCATCACTGGAACGCCCGGGTGGCCGCTGGAGGAGGTAGGTCTGGATCCGGCGGGGAGGTTCGGTGGGCGAGGGAGGGGGGCCATTGGCCTAACCAGCCCGGAAGGAGGCAGGGGATGGCTCCCACCATATCCCCACCCCCGCCGGGCCAGCTACACCATTACACGGCCTCCTCTACTTCCGCCAGCTATATAGCTGGCGGAAATCCGAGGAGGCCTATCGGGCCGGCCCTGGTTTACACCTGGGGAAGGGGATGAACGTCCCCTTCCCCGAGTAGACCTTCGGCCCGCCATCAGACGGGCAGCCTGGGCACAAGATCTGGCCGGCGGCCCTGGGCCGCCGGCTGGATCCTTACACAGGATTGCGCTGCCCATCAAGGCTTTCAGAATGAGTTGGAGAACCCAAGCTAGGTATCTGTGAATAGTAAATGACTGAGGAAAGGAAACTCCATGAAGAAAAAGGTGAAACAGCAGATGAGAGGAGAACAGATTCTTGTTTTCCACAACTCATAATTGTAGAAATGGCAGCAACTTGACACTTCAGCATGTCTGACCTGAGGTCCACATCCAGGTCCTGTAGAATAAAATCAAGTATTGTGCCCACAATCACTATGCGATTACAATGGGCACATATTCCCCCTGAAGATGCAGAGTGAAAACTGATAGAATCAGACCATTGAGTCTCTGCTCTTATTCTGCTGCTCTCACTGGACTCTTAAAGCATCCGACGTGAGCTACCAGACTCTTGCAGTCTTGGTAGACTGTATAGGGGACTACATACTCCTGTACTGCATGTTCCAGCAGCTCATAGGTCAGAACACTGAAACCCCAGAGAACTCTGCCTTCATGACTAAGGCCTTCATGAGGCAGAGGCCTCATGGGATTAATCCATCCTTTAGTGGCACCCCCACCTCTTGAAACAGTGCCAATAGTGCAGTTATTACGCCATCCAGTAGGGGACCCTTCAAATTTCCATGAACTCCTGAGATTTTTTTAAAAAAACCAAAACACGACCAAAAACCTGCAGTCTTTTAGAGAAGAGGTGACAAACCAAGAGATGTACGACTTCTGCTAAGAAACTGCTGCATGGGAGCTAACAACATCTCCGAGTTTCATTGTGAGGAAAAAAACCACATTTTTTCCCTTTCTTTTTAAAATTTCCCCTCTCTCTTGGAATACTTAAAACATTGGATGAAGGAGGGGAACAGAAAAATCACACTATGAGGCCACAAAAGAGTAGAAAAAGGTGACAGAGCTCCACTGAAGTCCTGGTCCTAGCCACAAGACAGAGTGGAACTGGGAGAGGCCTGCTCTCTCAAGCTTCTACAAAAATGTTGACTGACAGGCCCTGTTTGACCAGAACAAGTAGGAGATGCAACACAAAGATACCCTCCTTCACTGTGACAGAAGCAGTTTTCACTGTAAATGCTTGTGGTTTGTCGCTTGCTAGAGAACCTTTGCAATGAAAATTCTAATTAACTTGTATAGTTCCCTTTTTTACTTTTTTCCATTTTATTTCATTAATATGTTTGCCAGGAAAATGCAAAACAAAAACAGACAGGAAGCCATTTTTTCACAAACCAAAGAAATCCCAGAAAGAACATGTCCCCTGCCAAAGCAGAAATCACTTACCACAATGGAGTAAGAGATCATCATGAAACTCATACAGTTCTTCCCGAATCTCCTCTGGACAAGGACAATCTTCTCCCAATTGAAAATTTAATAACATATTAATCTGAAATTATAAAATTACAATACACATCTTTGATTGCCATTTATAAGAGATATATTGTTGCCACAGTAGGAAACACAGTATGGACATTGTGATTTAAGGTTTCTGAAGGTTCTCTCCTTTTTCTCTCCATGTAGTATTTTACAAAAGAAAGAAAGAAAGAAAGAAAGAAAGAAAGAAAGAAAGAAAGAAAGAAAGAAAGAAAGAAAGAAAGAAAGAAAGAAAGAAAGAAAGAAAGAAAGAAAGAAAGAAAGAAAGAAAATTATATGCAATTACCTGCTCCTGTGGAGGTGAGCGAAATTCTTTTGTCTTCCTGGCAGTCAAAGCAGCAGACATATTCAAGGCTTGCATGAGTTCATTATACCTGTATTTCTGATTATATTGCAACTTGGAGACATACGTATCTGCGAAAGATACAATGGCTTCCACTCTGTGTTTCAGCTCACAGTCACAGAAATAGTTTAGTAGCTCACACATCTAGTATGAAAAATACAGAGATTCTTTATATAGTTGGATTATGAACGTGCACAATACAATCTTTGTGAGACGGCTACAGTAGATTTTTGTACGTAATTGTCAGTGGCAATTCAATTTTATGCATATAATGAAAAGAAGAATGGGTTGGACTCCAAAGATGTCCTCCTGCCATGCAGAAGGTGTCTTCTTCTCAAGGAAGAGCTGTTACGCACTTTGTGCTAGAAGAGTCCTGCATGAGAAAAGTGAAATTAAATGCAACAGTGTTCTTCTGCTTTCAAAAGGGCTTGCAGCACCGTTTCTTTAAGCAAGGGTCAGGCCCCCCCATCGTTTTCTCTGATCCTGATAATTCCAGAGAATATGGTCATGGCGAGAGTGCCTTCATTTTCATGGGACTGCCTACAAAAATTAGTGATCTTGAAGAGAGAGAGAGAGGGTGGGGAGCTTACCACCAGCAGTAAGGGTTCCTTTCTTTTTTAATAAAAGAACAGAAGGGCAAGGCCTGCAAAATGCAATCAGCAATAAAACATCCTCATAAAACCTTTAGTGCATCCAGTATTAAAATAACCATAATAAAATCAGAAGGCTAGTCTAAAGAGAAATGTTTTAGGCCTTGACAGAGAGGGAATTCTATAAATCTGGTGCTACTAGTGAGAAGGCCCTATTTCTTGCCTCTGCCTCTCCCACCTCCATAGGCGATGGCACCTTTAAGAGGGCCTCCTCTAATGACCAGAGGAGACGAGCTGGATTATACAGATTATATGTATATAAAGTTGTTACCTGGAGTTTAACTGATTCGGGTAATCTTGTTTGCAGCAAGCCTTTTATTGGAGTTTTAGTTTCTTTGATTGCCTTTTCTCCAGCCTCTACAGCTTTCTCTTCTATTTGTGTAACATCCTCCTTTTCTCCTTTCTCCATTGCTTCTTCCTTGGGCTCACCAAACACACATGGATCGATCAGGAGTAAAATTTGTTTAACATCATGATCTTCAAAAACCCCCATTATGAGCAAAGTTCCTATAAGTTTAAGAACAGGAACAAACTGGAACTCAACTTTCCCTCCAACAGGGTCGCGTATATGAGTTCCACTACAGTAGACTGCTTCTGTTAGCATGCCAATGGCTTTAGACTTAAGTATCTCAAGAGGTATCTCTGGACTAGGTTTCTGATGGTCTTCATGTGACAAAATGAAACAAGGGGTAGAAAACTTAAAATCTGACTTCAAGCAGGTACTAAGCCCTACTCCAGGCAAACCGTGTCGCTTTGATTCATCTGGAAATAATTTGATTTTTCTGGTTTCATCTGTAATTGGAATGATAAATTCATTGTTCATCATAAGCTTAGCCTCCTTGGAGTATTCTAAGTGAATACTAATAAGCAAGTCATAGAATCCAGAACGTAAGAGTCCAGGCAAATATTGATTATCTATTGAAAAAAATAACTGAGAAAGATCCACATGGCTGCAAAGTGCATAAGCTACTCTGTTATTACCCAGTGCACAAACAGAACTAT
This sequence comes from Plestiodon gilberti rubricaudatus, assembly GCA_026170595.1. NCBI lineage: Eukaryota > Metazoa > Chordata > Lepidosauria > Squamata > Scincidae > Plestiodon > Plestiodon gilberti. The sequence goes on from JANXHW010000001.1 coordinate 266,034,905, forward strand.
ACAGTTTTAACGTGTGGTAGTGAAACCTCATCAAATCCTCTTGTTCGCAGAGCTCCAAAATATCGATACACCTAGAATGAAAAACACACACACAGTGAGCTTCCTTTTATTAAGTATATTTTATGGGTACTTTGTGAGGAGAACAGAAGGAACAATTGCATTAGTTAAATGCATTCAGACAATGATTTTATAAGAAGTTCTAAACTAAACCAATAAAGCATTACTCCCAGAATATATTTCTTATATCCATGTAACAAAGACAAAGAATTCCTTTTAAACAAAATCAAATGTCCTCAAATAGTTTGGCAAAGAAATATATACTATAGTCCCGCTACTATAATCCAACTAAGATCCACATAAAAGCACTCAACGCATTTATCATTTGCTGGATCAGGAACTACCCAAGTAAATCTGATGTGCATAGGAGTTTGAATGTGCACATATACATTCAGGCATAACTAGTTCAGCATGAATAACTCCTATAAGCTTGACTAAAGATGGATAAGGCATTGGCTTTTAATAGAACCATTTTGCTCAGAATCCTGTTGAGAGGACATTTTGCTCAGAATCCTGTTGAGAGGACATTTCAAAAAAATAAGAAGTGCTCAAAATCTGTTTGGTGCTGGGAGCAGGGTCTGTGATGCTGATTCTACGGAAAATGCGTACACTTAGAAACCTCCTGCTATTAGAAGTTCTATATGTTCTACTTTTAATTAATTAGCCCCTTTATTGAGGATTACTCCCCCTACCCCATAATATGTTGGACATTGTTGTTACTTCTTGAAAGTTTGGGGGAAGTGTTTATACCCACAATTGCAACAGAGCAAAAGCACTTTATTTGAAATATTTTAACAGACAAAAGTTAAAATACGCTGAAAAATAACTATTCACCTTGTTTGAACTGAGACATAAAATAAGTAACACTGCAAAAAGGAATAAATCTAAGTCACTCTGTCTGCTCGAAGCTGTTACAGCATTCTTCAAATGTACCTGGTCTCTTCTGGAATATGAAGGGCCATCATTTGCAAAGGTTCCAGGCATTGCACTACCCATCCATGGCGGTCACTGACCCGCTCAGCCTCTACTTTCAAGAAGCTGTTTGGCATCCTGCTCCACACGACAGGTGTGAGTGTTTGAACATCAAGTCGGGGAGGGCACTGGGGAATAGGGTTCCTCTCTTCACTTTTAAAGATTGCTGCTGACAAAGGCATGGTGTTCTGTAAAACCATACACAGAGAAATTGAAAGACAGAACCATATAGTAAGTTAACAAAATGTCACAATATACATATTAAAATGCAGAGTGCTTTTTTAGAATAAGTATTATTACAAATATGCTTGCCAAATTAATGCTGGGGCTAACACAGTCTGGGCCAGCTCCTTTAACTCTCAGAAGATTGCCAATAGCTGTTGACAGATTTTTAATTTATTTTGTAACAGCAATATACTTTTGACAGTATGAGACTTTATTGAAGCATGTCAGCTTTTGATTTGTCTTACAGCACGATCCTACCTCACTTCCCCTGCATCAATGCGAGATGCAGCACGAGCTGTACTGCATATCATGGGGGAATTTAGCAGGCTGCAGCTCTCCTCAGTTTAAGAGGACATTTGTCCCCTTGCCTCGAGGAAAGCCCCAGCCACCACTATGGGGCAACTTGAACCTGCGCAAGTTAAATAGCTGTCGCGAATCTGCATTTTTGGCAGATCGGACCTGGAGGGGGAAATAGGATACAGCATCCACCGGTGCCACTGATCCTGCCCCCATCCCATCCCATCCCCCATCCCATCCCACCCTCATCGCCACCCTCATTCCGCCCTGTTCTGCTGCTAAGGCAGCTGACCTGCCCTGGTGGGCGTTCCTGAAAGTGCAGGTGGCCAGCAGGAAGTATACGGCCTTCCCACTAGTGCTGCTTCCTGGTGCACTGTCACAACACACTTTACGGCATGATTGTGACACTCTGCGTGAGAGGAGCAAGTGCTCCACCAGTGCAGCGCTAGCTTAGGATCGTGCCATTAGTGTTATTTTACCAACAATTGAAGAGAACAGGAAAGAGAAAGGAGAGACTCTTTACTGACACATGCTCTGTTGACTAGTAATAGAATATGCATTCCTGGCTGAATTGATAGTTGATAGAAACCCATTACTCCATTGATAGTAATTTTTAAAAAATACCTTTAATTTACCGAGTTCAAACTGTACCAGGTTTGTGCTCATAGGCTGCACAAAAACTGCTGGAAATAATTTTGTATTTGGTTCAACCTGAAAAATATATTTATTACAATCAAAATGCAGCATGAACCTATTGTCACTTTATGCCAATGTTAACATTGGGGCACATTTACTAAATCATAGAAAATTGCATTACAATCAGACAGCAAACAAACACTATCATAAAGAGGTGCAGTAATAAAACAGAACAAACAGGGAAAGGAAGCATTGGCCGGAAGATCATATTGCTAATATTAAATTGGAAAGTTTGCTTCAAAGTAAAATGCGTGAGAGCACATATACTCTTGCACATACATACAGGGATGTTTGTATGTTTGCCTCACATTTCTAAGGAATACGCATTCCTATATGCACATAATTATTTGTTCAGACAACTGTGTACATACACATGCATGCAAAAGCACAAGGGTGAATAACCTTTCAAATTTCATACATAGGCTCCTTCCCCTGTCAGGCAAATAGCAGTTTCAGGGGAGTTTAACTGGGAAAAACAAATGTGGAGAAAGGTCAGTTCCCTTGCCCTCATACTATAGTCCAGATCAGAAATGGACCCCCCCCCCATCATTGCATTTTCCATTTGAAAAACTAAAGGAGCTCCAATCACAGATATCTAGCCATCTCGTTTGGTCTTCAAAGTCCTGCTTGCAACAGCAGGTTGTAGTACAGCTTTGCAGTTTCTGACACAGTGAAGAGTTCCCCCCCCCAATCATTCCTAAAAACTAGATGAAGGCCTAATCCACATCTACCTGGTCACATGTAGCTGGAAAAAGTATGATGTGACATAATCACTTTAGCATTTCCTTCCGCATCTTTTAAGTTGCAACCAATGAAGTGGAGCAGGGAGTGGGAAAACCTTATTTCCATCTCCCACCTTTTCTCTGCTGTCCCACTCTCGCCACAGTCCCAGTCTTGGTAACTAGTAGGTTGGAGATGAGTGGCAGTGCCAAAATGACTGAACAAAAATGACTGATGGTAGAGGGCACAGGACATCCTAACATGGCCACTGCTTGGTAGGACGCCGATGGAAGAGTTTTGCTGAAAGGGAAAGCGGCTGAGGGGGGAACTAAGCAATGGAGGGTAACCTGGAAATTTTCCAGCTTGTATTTCAAATCCAAGCCAGAGAAGACATTGGGTGCTCACAAAGTGAACTTTACAAGGGCCCAGAATTCATTTCTGAGCCCAAACCCAGTGAACTTCACTCACAATTCTGAAGCAGAAACAAATTTCTGCATTTGTTAATACTCAATCATGCATTATATTTATTTACAGTATTTTTTTCATCCCGCCTTTCTCCCCGAAGGGACCCAAGGCAGCTTACAACAAAAAAAGAAAATACAATACAATACAAAAAATAATCACATTTTAAAACAGTAAAAAACAATTAATGAAAATTAATAAAAACATTATCTAAAAATCAATTAAAAAGCATCATAGCACAATTAAAACAGGAGCATAAAAACAGCAGCACCCCCACCTGTACCAGCAAGATGTTAAAAAAGGCAAGGATTCAGAAGGCTTCTTTGAACAAGAAGGTTTTTAGGCCTCGCTGGAAAGTGTCCAAGGAGGGAGCAGTTTGTAAGTCAAAGGGGAGGGAATTCCATAAGGTTGGTGCCACTACTGAGAAGGCCCTGTTTCTGGCTGCCGCCCCTCGCACCTCCCTGGGTGACGGCACCCGCAAAAGGGCCTTCTCTGATGACCTAAGGAGACGAGCCAGACTATACAGGAGTAGGCGGTCTCTCAAATATCCTGGCCCCAAGCCATATAGGGCTTTAAAGGTCAAAACCAGCACTTTGAATTGGGCCCGGAAATGAATCAGTAGCCAGTGCAGCTGTCGGAGCAGCGGCCCGATGGAGTCGAACCGCCTACCTCCAGTGACCACACGGGCCACCGCATTCTGCACTAATTTCAGTTTCCGAATCGTAATTGCAGTTTCAATATACAGGGAATCCAATTACTGCAGCCATTTGCAATGTGTGTAAGAGAACCATTCACGATGCAAATCTTACTCACACTGTAGTAATGCCAAACCATCCACCCTGCTCCTTCACATGCTGTGATTCAAGATTTCTGATCCTCTTTAGTAGCAAACTATAGTTTGCTTTAACGGCCAACAGCCAAACAATGGTTTGCACTTAATTCAAAACAAAGCTCAAACCCCGGACCAAGCATGGAGTGGGGGTGGGGGGAGGGCAAGGTGTTACACAATCCCAGCACTTCTTGGGACTCATTTTAGTCACACCAAACCATCGTTCAAAACAGCTGTAAAAGCAAGAAATGTACGCTATAGATCAGAGGAGTAATGTGGATGAATGATACCAACAATACTGGGAATTCACTTAGGGTGAGAAATAAACACTGTTCAAAACATGTAGGCAGATTAAAAACCACACACATACACACATCATAGTCATGTCCCTCTATATTGTAATCAAGTATTGAATTCTCTGATTACATATTCTTTCCCTAAATATTTCCTGTTTCTTTCACAGGACAAATGCTGAGTTAAAGTTCATGAAGATAAAGATGTGAACACCATACACAAATCTTTATCTGCATAATTGTAGTTTCATTCCATGTTTATTTTATATCCATCACCCACTGCACTAAATAGAGAATTGTTCATTTCATCATTTGGTTTTCTGTAACACTCCTGATTGAAGTAGAAAAAGGTCTCACAGGAAGAATCATCATAATTTCAATAGAAGATAACTGCCTTTGTTTCACAGATGGGTATAAGGAATTTCCGCAACACTGCTTGGATTTTAAATACAAGATTCACAAACAACTACTGCAACTTAGCATGGGGATGAATTTTCTGAAAAAGCACCGATACCTGGTAGAAAGTTCCCAACTCTTTTCCATTAGCTGTGAATGACAACATTCCAGTAGCCAATTCAACAAGACATCCGATTTCTAAATCGACATTACTGCGACCTGATCTCTGTGAATTAACAGAGGTTTCTCCTCCCCAGACCAGATAGCAGTTGTTACGTTTTACACTGAAACAACACAACCAGAAATCATTAGAACAAGTACAGGTTAAGCATAGTGAAATACTGTATAGACATTTTAAAAATGTATACTATTAATTGTACTTTTAGCCTCCCTACCCTATGGGTTACATTACAAAAGAAGAAGTACACAATAACATGTTCCATTAAATTTAGTATCAATAAAAAAAATACAAAGGCCACCCTGCCCCAAAGCCACTCTTTACCCTGGGAGGAGGCTCACTTGACTCATAGGCTCACTGGTGCTAATAGGAGCCCCTGGGGGTTAAATACCCCTCTCTCTGCATGCCATGGTCCTGCTCCCCCTCCCCTTGCTATTTACGTTTAAAATACAAGCACAGCACCATGACGTGTAGTTCAGTCCTTAGTCAAGTGTAAAGATATTTTAAGGCATTGTCATTTGCAACTTCCTTTGATTTAAGACTCTGTTCCCTTGCAAGAATCAGTTGTAAAGGTTGTCTGAATGTCTTTTTTTTAGTACACATATAATGTAATAAAAAACCTCTATCTTATTTTTTCTTTTACTCAGTTGTTACAAAATAAGGTCATTATAACATAACTATGATTTTTTTGAGCTGAGTTTAAATAATTCAACTCTTGCCAGGACAGGTTCTTCTTACATCAAAATGGACATCAAAATTCATTATTCTGCAGCTTTAGCTATGATAATTTGTAACTGTATGTAACTGAGCAAATGTATTTTTAATAAACTAGTGCAATAAACATGCTGGTACTATTAACTGTGTCTAATATTATGACATCATGATATTAAGTATTTATTTGCTAAAAGGATGCTTCTAGGTTCAATTCTTACTTATGAGATCAAATCAAGTCCATTTTTATTATATTATAAAAAGTATAGTTATAAATATTAAAAGCCTTTTCCAAACACAGATAAAATTAATTTAAACATGAATTATTCAATAGGTAATTTCCACACCTTTCATGGACTCTGCCTCTTTCATCACCCAACGTAACTGTTACCGTGCAGTTCTTATTCAGGTCAAAATGTTCACTGTAAAAATGGTAGTCAGGAGTTACCCAACCAATCCAAACTGAAGAGGGGTCTTGACCAGCGAAGATCCGCACTGAGTAGTAGTACTGAAATGAGCAAAATATGAGCAAATTATTTCATATCAGAAGCGAGAAACACTCAAAATGTTATTTGAATATTCTTAAAAGGAAACTAGCACAATACTTTCTCATAGAAAATTTCATTTGCACACTAAATAGAGGACAACAAAGAAATCATTCATGGAGTCAGTATGGCTGGCTTGTCACTAAACATTCATTCTTGCTTTCATTTATCACTAGAGAGATATTTGAAGCAGTACGTAAGGTCTCGTTGATATGTTTCAGTACACTATGTTCAGTTTTCACTAGGCTTAACTATTAGCTGTGCATGTAACAAAAAAAAAAAAACCACCAACAGGTAGGTAGTTACTAGAAACCAGAGAGAGAGAGAGAGAGAGAGAGAGAGAGAGAGAGAGAGAGAGAGAGAGAGAGAGATTTTGACATTTCCTGACTTATAAAATATAGGGGTTTGTACTGTTTGCCACAAATACAAAGTGAACATTAAGACACCCCCCCCAATTCTTCTGCAATGCACATTTTCATCTGAGCCATGAAGAATTCAGTTCTTTCCCTCTCCCAACAAACCAGTCCCCAAACCTGAAGCAGCCCTTGGGATGTCATTTCTCAGATTTATTTGCACCTCACTTGCAACAAAATGCTAGAGGGGGAAGGGGGGTGCAGATCTCCATCCCATCTTTCCTTTCTCCTGGTTTGTTGCAACCACAAAGAGTGGGGAGGTGAAGGATTGTTGTGGATCGGAGAGAGTTAGATGGGCTTTTGGGGATGGTGTGTAGGAATTATCCCATCCCATACCTGATCATGGATGCAACAGGTTCCAACATTATTTTGATTTATTTGAAAGTTTTAGAAACGGCTCAGATTAATCCACGTCACTGTGATTCAAGCCTGGGGGAGCTAGCCCATCATTAAAAAAACAACAACCACAGACAGATACTTACTGTTGTGGCATGAACAGGTATCTCTTGGTTCTGTTTTCTGGAAATAAATTAATATTATAAGTAGTTTAAAATTAATCTAATAGGTAACACTGTAAAACAAAGAAATAAAGTTGCAGAAGGGTTTTTACGGATTGACATTTATGTGGAATATATGAACTGCTGCAGTTTTATTCAAGGATTGAAAACTAGACAGATTTATGAAATGGCCCTTAAGACGCTTCGCGTCTTGGGGGGGTTTACTCTGCCCCCTTCGGAGCGCTCCAGGCAGCTGATTGGCTGGCCCTGTCACGTGGGGGTGCGCGCGCGACTGAAGAAACGGCCGGCGTTTTGCCGGCCCCTTCAGTCGGCGCTTGGTGAGCAAACGGAGCGGACGTGCCGGTCTGCTCTCGGAAGAGCGGGCCTGCACGTGGCTCTGCAGCGGAGAGGCGGCCCGAGTCAGCTCCCGGAGTAGCGGGCAGAGCCTTTGATCCCCGAAGGGATCGTTGGGAAGCCCCAGAGTTGGCTGAAGCCGGCCGCGGGGAGGCTCGGTAGCGCTACTCCTTCTCTTTTGTCGATCACCCGGGGAGGGTGAAGAGGAGCGTCGTGGAAGGACGGGCGTGCGCCCCCCCTCCCACCTCATGCATCCAGGATCCAGCTGGCCAGGGACTCGTCGTGGGATCCTTGTTAAAGGGGCTGGAGTTAACCCCCCCTTGGGTGATATTGGTGCAAACGAGTACACCACATACATTGGGGGGATATCAGTGCTGCTCCTCCCAGTTCTATCATGCCCAAGAAACAAGAGAAGCATGGCGGCAAGGCGGCGAAGCGACCTCCCCCACAGATTCAGGGTGACTCCTCCTCTTCTGAGGAGGATGAAGCTACTGCCCGGTATAAGGCAGTCCTGGCTCGCCTAGATGCCCTCGAAAAGGAGAAGGAGGCTAGGGAGGCAGGTTTGGGGGATGGGGGGGACATCAGGTACCCGGGCCGTAGTGAGGCGCTCTACCGGAAAAGGGCGGGGAGCTAAGATGTATGTGTCTTCTCCCAGGTATACTGCTTTCAATGTAGAGGTGGCGGAGTCGGCTGCTGGTACCCCGGCTTCTGGCAGTTTGAGTGCAAAAGAAGGCACGGCTGTGCCTTCACTGCCCCCTGTTGATGTCGACGGCGCTTTAACAGGTGAGGTCCCAGCAGAGTCCCCGAGTTTGGTTGAGGTTTGGGGCTCGGGGGATGGTACCTGCTTCGCCCAAGACCCCGGTTGGGGGGGTTTCCTTTCAAAGCTGCTTGCACTGGCAGGCGGCCAGCCGGCGGAGGCCTTGGCTGGTGGCGCCTTTGGGGGCATGGTGGCCAAGGTTCCCGACCCGCAGCCTCCGGCTGCGCTGGGGCAGGGCCCGTCTTTGGTGCCGACCTGGCCTTACTGGGGCTGGCCGGGGATGGCGCCGGCGGGGGCTCAGTGGTCATTGGTTGGCCCCGCCCCCTCGGCGGGAGCATCGCTCCCGCGAGGGAAGGCAGGCAACGACGCATACACGAGGCCCTATGGGGATGCCCTTGGGGGGGCACCTGGCCCTGGCAGTGAAGGAGAAAATCTGGAGGGGGGAATATGTGGACGTATTCACCCTCATTCAGATGGAACCTGAACCAGTTCAGCGGGTGGGTGAGCCCCTTCGCGACCAGGAGGTCGTGAAGAAGCGCAAGGTTGACCACAACTGGCCCAATTGGCTGTCCGGGTATTTCATTTATATGTCGGCCGTCATCCAGATGAACCCTAAGCGGGCCTTGGAACTGATTAAGCATGCACAGTGCACAGGGCCTCCCGTGAATTCGGGGGGAGCGGTTGGCTTGCGTATGACCAGAATTTCCGCTTGCATGCTTCGCATGATCCAGCAATGGATTGGAGGAGCACACAATGGGAGATCTGGAATCACATGGTGGTGCCGGGTGGAGCGGTAAAGGGAGACCGCTCAGACAGTGGGCACCTCATCATGAGGAACCAGGGGTCCCAGCCCAAGGCCGGCCCGGCTAATCAGGGGGTTCAACCCCCCAGCCCTCCTTCGAGTATAACACTTCAGGGCGCTGTGGCCGGCAGAATTGTTCCTATACGCATGCCTGCGCCCTCTGTGTTGGGCGGCATTCTCTCTCCGCCTGCCCCAGGATGTCCGGACAATGGGCCAGCGCGAAGGGGCAAGGGGGCTTCCAGAAAAAAGGGGGTGGCTCCGGGGCCAGTCAACAAGGAAAGGGGGCCAACGCCGATTAAGTTGGGACCCCTGTTGCAGGTGCTGCAGAGCTACCCCGACAGGGACGCCGCGCGGCTCCTGGCGGAGGGTTTTGAGTTTGGTTTTCGGATTCCCTCGCCGCCTCCCTCATCCCCGTCATGGGCCGAGAATTTGCGGTCTGTGGTGGGGATGAAAGACGTGGTCCGGAAGAAGCTCGCCAAGGAGCTGGCGGCCGGTCGGATCGCCGGGCCGTTTAGCTCTCTCCCTATCCTGAATTTGAGGATATCACCCCTAGGAATTGTTCCTAAGAAATCGCTCGGAGAATTCAGGCTGATACACCACCTGTCTTTTCCGCGCGGTTCCTCCGTCAGTGACGGTATTCCGGACGAGCTATGCTCGGTGAAGTATACGTCATTGGACGCTGCTGTAGGGATCCTCCGTAGTCGGGGGAAGGGCTCGCTGATGGCCAAGGCGGATATTGAATCCGCTTTCCGCCTGCTGCCCATTCACCTGGACAGTTTCTGCCTGCTTGGTTTCCAGTTCGAAGGGCAATACTACTACGACATGGCCCTTCCTATGGGCTGTTCGTTGTCGTGTTCGCTCTTTGAACTTTTTTCAACCATGCTGGAGGAGGTCACTAGGGAGAGGGCGGGCCTCCGGTCGTCAGCGCATTACCTCGACGACTTCCTTTTTATTGGAAGGAAGGGATCAGGCGAATGCCAGCGGCTATTGGAGACGTTTATGTCCTTGTGCGGCAAGCTGGGAGTCCCGCTGGCAGCAAACAAGCTGGAAGGGCCATCGTCCAGACTCACTTTCCTGGGAATCGAGCTGGACTCCGATTTGGAGTGCAGCCACTTGCCGGAAGAGAAGCTCACCAGAATGGTGCAGCTCTTGGAGGCAGCGCTCGTTTCCAGGAATGGTGCAGCTCTTGGAGGCAGCGCTCGTTTCCAGGAAAGTGTCCCTGCGGGAACTGCAGGTCCTGGTGGGGCACTTGAACTTTGTCTGCCGGGTGGTAGCCCCCGGTCACGCCTTTCTCAGGCGGCTGTGTGACACCATGAGGGGGGTCAAGCACCCCCACTTTAAAATCAGGATATCAGGGGCTATGTGGGAGGATGTGCGGATGTGGCTGCAGTTTTTGAAGTCCTTCAATGGTGTCTCGTTTTGGCGCTCGGAGCGCTGCCTCGAGGCATCATTGGAAGTGCATTCTGATGCGGCGGGAGGCTCGGGCTTCGGTGTCTACTTCGGGGGTCGATGGTGTGCGGCACCATGGCCTGCGGAGTGGACGGGGAGTGGGGTAGTCAGGGACCTGACTTTCCTTGAGCTTTTCCCTATCATGGTCGCAGTGCACATCTGGGGAGACGAGTTTCGGGATGCGACAGTGCATTTCTGGTGTGACAACCAAGCAGTAGTTTTTGTTGTCAACCAGCAAACCTCACGGTCGCAGCGGGTGATGCGCCTGGTCAGAGCGTTCGTTCTGCGGTGTTTACACCTGAACACGCTCTTTTTGGCCAGGCACGTCCCGGGCGTGCGTAACAAAATTGCGGATGCCTTATCTCGTTCGCAGGAACAACGGTTCCGGGAATTGGCCCCTTCTGCACGTCCGGAACCCGACCCGATGCCAGCTTGGCTCTGGCAGTTGGGCTTTCCCGATCCAGGGCCTTGATTTGGTCTGCCCTCTCTCCGGCATCCCAAGCGAGTCACGCTAGCAAGGTGCGTGCGTTTTATGACTTCCACAGCAATTTCCCGCTGCCGGAGGTGTGGCCGGCTCTGCCGGAGCACATCATCTGTTTCGTGCTGCACCTGTGGGATGCGGGGGATGGCAATTAGGACAGTGGCGGCTTATTTGGCGGCCATTTCCTTTTATGCCAGGGCTGCGGGTCTGGCTGACCGCACGGGTGACTTTAGGGTCTGGAAGACCCTGGAGGGCCTACGCAGGGCGGCCCCCGCTGTGCCAGACTGGAGGCGCCCCATAACTCCAAAAATCCTGGCGGACTTGGGTCACATCTTCGGAGTCCTATGCGACTCCGCTTATGAGTCCGCTATGTTCCGGGCGGCGGCCCTGTTGTTGTTCTTTGGGGCTTTCAGGCCTAGCGAGGTGTTAGCCAGCTCCAAGCACGACGTCTCACGGAGGGCCCTGCAGCTGGGGGACTTGCAGTTTCGCCCCGAGGGGGTTTGGATCTCCTTGAGGAGGTCCAAGACAGATCAGTTGGCCAAAGGGCAGCTTGTTAAGTTAAAGCATGTTAAAGGTTTAGCTATTTGCCCAGTTGCTGCTTTGGATGTTTTCTTGGGGCAGAGGGGGCGGCAGTCAGGTATTTTGTTTCAGCATGCCGATGCAGTCCCGCTAACCTTATTTCAGTTTAGGGCAGTATTGCATAAGGGGTTGGAATTGTTAGGGCTACCACACAGCGAGTACGGCCTCCATTCGTTCCGGATTGGGGCGGCGTCGGCAGCGGCGGCCTTCGGCTTGCCTGTGGCGGCTATTCAGAACATCAGGCGTTGGCGTTCCGGAGCCTACCGGGGCTACGTTCATGTTCACTTTGCCAGCCCGGTGCGGATTCTTCTTTGCGGCCATTCCATCCTTTTCTGGGTGAGGAAGAAGGCGGCTGCCTCTCAGTTCGGCGACCAGCTTGGCCTGGGCCGCGTCGCCCGAATCTGGTGGGCTGCCTGGCGGGGCATGCTCAGCGGCCAGCTCCTCCCGGTGCTGCGGCAGTTTTTGGAAGTGCACGCGCCGCCCCAGGTGTTAGTATTGCATTTGGGGGAGAATGATTTGTGCCAGAGGACCTCTGTGTCCTTGAGGCTGCAGATCCGTCTGGATATGGGAGCTATTCTACGTTGGATTCCAGGGATTCGTATCCTTTGGTCCAATATGCTGCCTAGACGGGTCTGGCGGGGTGCGCGGCATCCCCGCTCGATCGATCTGGCACGGAAGAAGGCAAATGCCTACCTGGGGAAGTTCTTTAAGTGGGTCGGGGGCGCGACCATCGCTCACCTGAGCATCACGCACGATGCTGTTTTACTGTTCAGGAGCGATGGCGTGCATCTTTCCGACCTGGGGGCTGAAATATTTTTGTCAGACCTGCAGAGGGACTTGTTAGGTTTTTTGATCCGGTGGGGCAGGAAGGGTTAAGCGCCAGGCTAACCTTCCTGTGTGGCAGGTGGCGTGCGGGTATGGGTAAGCAGGATGTGGGCTCGGCGTGCATCTTGAGGTCGGCAAAGTCAGGAGGTGAGCCAGGACCGCTCACGACGACACATTTGCCACAGGTCGGTGAGGCTGGCTGGCAAGCCCCTTGGCTGGAGCAAGTGGGGACCATTAATGGTCTGGCCAGGTATGGGGCCTTAACTGCTCCGCTGTCTCGACCCTTCGGGGTGGGCAATGATAGGCTCCCTTGGGCATTGACCAAGGGGGGCTGGAGTCACGATGTTTACGCCATTCAATTTAAGGGGATATTAGACGGCTAGGGCCGCATTCCCCAGTTAGTGCCCGCACGCCTTGGGGGGGCTGAGCTGCCCGAGCTAGTTCCTCTGCAGGATTGCTGTTAAGTTAAATAAAGTGACTATTATATCCAATACGAGAGTTGTCTGGTGTGCTCATTTGGGGGGTGCAAGGGTAAAAGGTGATGCATGAATTATAGATGTCACTTAAAAAAGTAGGATGTAAAATCAGTCAGCCTCAGAATGTTCTTCTGTAACTTGACTGTTTTATTTAAAGTAGACATATGCTAAAGAGGAGAAATCCCAGTAGCATAGAAATTCAGGATGCAAGAGAGAGTAAACCTTCTGATACAAGATCTTCAATGGCACAAAATGTCTCCCAGTACATTCAATTTCAGCTGAAGTCCATCATGCTCAGCACAGAGGCGTAGCTCCAGTAGGGGCGGTACCGTAAGTTGTGCCCGGTCCTAGTCCCGTTTACCAAGCCAGCAGGAGGCTCCCAGCCCATTGCTTTCTTCGCACGGGAATGGCTCCGACGGCGAGGGGGCGGGGCTACCTCCTGCCGGCTTGCTAAATGGGACTAGGACCGGGCGCAACTTACGGTACCACCCCTACCGGAGCGACGCCTCTGGCTCAGCAACACTGAAGATCAAAACCATTAGCTGAACAATCAAAGCTATCTAGCTACACTGTACAGCAGAGGTTCCCAAACTGGGGCGTCGTGACTCCCCAACCGGGAACAAAGGGTCGCTACACCCTTAAGGGGCATGGTGACCCGCGGTGATGTCAACAGCGTGTCCAGGATCGCACCACCGCCGCAGCCATGGATGGAAAGTGCCCGTTTTACCTTCGTTGGTGGCTATGGAGGTCCTGTGGGTTGTGTGGGGAGCCTGCAGAACCCCTTGCAGACGTGGTTTCGAAACTGGAAGTGGATTGTGATCGCATCGGAGGGCCGCTCCGATGCTTGGAGAGGCCTGCAGAGGGGTCTGCAGGTTCCCCACACACCCTGCAGGACCTCCACAGCCACCAACTAAGGTAAAACGGGCACTTTTTTGTCTGTGGCAGCAGCGGTAACGCATTCCTGGACGCGTCGTCGCTACTTCTGGGAAGGCCCCACTGCCACTCAGGGCAGCGGAGGCTCTTCCCAGGAGTTTGGGAATCTCTGCTGTACAGGATAGAATTATTAGTTTTTGACCAAGGATTTGGACATCAAAATGACATTAGTTTTGACCAAGGATTTGGGCATGAAAAAGTTATCTAATTTTTAATTCAAAATACTGCATTTTATCAATAGAATATCATACCTATGATCCATAAAACTGCATTGGGAAAGTGAAGAAATTAAAAATTCCACAAATAAAAGAGAAGAGAGCTGTTTTTGAACAACAACATGAACCTTAAATCTAACCTTTTTTGGAAACCATCAACAAGTTCCAAACTAGTGCAGTAGTTAAAGGACGAGTGGAATTCAATTGGCATGCTCAAACGACAATAAATCATATCCGCATTACTATTCTGTGTTCCAAACGTCTTATGGGTTACTTTCAACCGTGGTGGGCTGTCAATGTTTCCATCAATTCTTGTTACCTGAAAACAAAGATTGTCCAAATTCTGCTTATGAATAAAAAAAAAAAGAAAAAAAAGGAGCACCTGTATTAATTTATGATATTCTGGAGAGTGTTTGTACATTGGACCTAAAAAAAGGACAGGATTCAAAATGGTTTAGAACAGAGGTTCTGCTGTGCGGCGCTGTGTTGGAACCTGAAAAGCGGCGCCTTGAGCTCTGCCGAGGCGGCAAAGCTCGAGCGCACAGGCTCTAGGGCAGGGGCGGGGAACCTTTTCCCTGGCGAGGGCCGTTTTAAATATTAGAAATTTGCTTGAGGGCCGGCCATAAGGCCGGATGCCATTTTTATTTATTGAATTAATTTTTGCCCGCACCCCCATTGGCCTCTGGAGGCTCCACGCTCACCGTCCGAAGCCGCCGCTAGGTCCACGCATCACCTCTGGCGTACCATGCCGATGAGGGCAAGAGGGCAAAGCCTCATTGGCGTGGTATGCATGTGCAAAATGGCCAACGGCCTGGTGAGAAGGGGTCGAGGCGGCGGCGGGGGAGGACATGCAAAGGCCCTCTCTCGGCCTCCGGAGGTGACGCGCGGACCAGGCGGAGCCTCCAGGGGCCGGTTGGGCGGCCTCCGGACAATCTCTCCAGGGGCCGGACCGGATGGCCTCGGGGGCCTGATCCGGCCCTGGGGCCGGAGGTTCCCCACCGCTGCTCTAGGGGCTGTGGATGGCCCTCCCGTTCATCCCCTGTGTCTTACCTGCGTTTTCCAAGCTCCAGTGCAGCTACAAACCCGGAAGAAAGTGCTGACATAATTGGCACTTTCTTCCGGTGGTATGCAGAGGCCCGCGTAGGTGGTACACGGGCCAAAAGGTTGAGTACCACTGGTTTAGAACAAGGCTGTTCACGCTTTTAGGGCTAGGGGATCATACATTTTTTATCCAGCTGTTCAGGTGAAAAGCTCATTAGAAGTGGTTTATAAACATTTATAGGGCAGCCTCTCTGGAGATTCTGATGCTGGGAAAGATTGAAGGCAAAAGAAGAAGGGGAAGGCAAAGGATGAGATGGTTAGACAGCATCACCGATGCAACGAACATGAAAATGAGCGAACTCAGGAAGATAGTGGAGGACAGAAAGGCCGGGCGGGATATGGTTCATGGGATCACGAAGGGTCGGACACGACTTAATGACTGAACAACAACAACATGAATGCTTGCACACTTGGTCTAGAACCATACAGAAATAACATCTCCTCTGGACTGCAGAGGTGCAGAACACTCTCCAACAATCTATATGCCATGGCAGCCTAGAACCACAGGCTCATACGTGCTAGACAAAACCATATTTTGGCCTGAATGCTGCCCCGCAGACTGTGAGCTGGCTACCAATGGCTAAGGAAATTTTGTTTATATTGGAGCAATTTTTGGTAGAGTAAGCTTTCAAGATGTATAGAACATTTCTTTAAGAATCCATACCAAGAAAAGAGCTCAGAGTGTAAAAGTTTCCTATACTACAAACACACTATAACTCTCAAAAAGGTATAATTTAGCCACTTTGGATACTATGTATCTGGAAGTCTTAGATTATCAGGAGAGAGCTACGAAATTTCTGATATTAATATCTTGTACTAAATGTTGTAGGGAATGGAACTAACCTTTGTGTAAGGCATCAAACTAAAAAAAAGGCATAAATGGACTAGCAAAACCATGAGTTTAACAGCTAGATAGATATTTGAGCTTCTATATACAGGTCATCCTGCTGAACAGACAGACAGGGTGCATATGAAATTGTCTTATATGGAGTCAGACAATTGGTCTTTATAGCTCAGTGTTCTACACCGACTAGCAGCAGACCCCCACGTGTTCAGCAAAGGGTTTTAGCCAGCCCTACCCTGAGATAGTGGGGATTTAATCTGGAGCCTTTTGCATGCAAACCATGTGTTCTATCAATGTGCAGCTCATGGGGTGCAATTGGTAACCAAATCTCCTCTCTGAGCCACCATTTTGAATCTGGTTCTGCTTCCCCCAGCCACTATTTTGCACCCTAGCTCTACTCGACAGAAAAAATGAAACAGATCCCATAATCATTCAATCTGCCCATGCCTGATGTAGTGTATCATCTTCCTATGCACTATTACCTCAATATAAGGATGGGCTTTTGGCACATTGACAAACGTTGGTAGACGTTTGCTAAACCACATAGCAACATCTCTGTTCATGTTGACAGCAAAAGGTTCAAAGCCTTCTTGAAGACCACACATGGTATAATACTTGAAAGTGCTGGCATCTCTTCCAAAGTTCATTCGACCAATCTGAGACAGACCCAGCGAGCATATAGGAACAAAACCTGAATACATAAGGAATGATTATGGAGTTAGGGAAAATTATACATAGTCAGCCTCAAGTTGTTTATGCTGACCATAAAACTAATAGCATCCACACATACTCTCTGAGAATTAAAGGCATGAATAATAAAGACAACAATGTATTATTAATGGTCAATAATAAAGCAGTAATCAAACACTTTGTAACTGTTTAAGAGGATCTTCTAAAAAAACTTAGTTGCCTAGTATTCCCCTCTACAATCAATTACCAAATGTCAGTTGACATTCATTGCCAGTCTAAAGAACAACTACTGACAGCCGGCACCACAGGAAAGTTATCTTACAAAATATTTTATGAGGCTGATAACATAGCTCTGCCTGAAGGCTTCCATAAGAAGCACAGAGGGATATTAAAATCACTGACAAGAATATTAGACAGGAGCAGATTGGCTGACTGGGAAGCAGAAATCTTGTTAGGTCTGCAGCTGTTGGTGATACAAGGTAACAGGAAACTGAATGTGCCCAGTGGAGATTTCATTCAGGTAGAGAGAGAATGCTTTTTTGCTTTATTTATTAAATATTGAAAACATAAGGACTACTCTGAAAGCAGATTGCTCTGGAGGCAAGAACTAAAAAGGGGGGGGAAGCAGTTAAATATCACAGATTAACTACCGTATTTTTCGCTCCATAACATGCACCGGACCATTAGACGCATGTGTATTTTGGAGCAAAAAATAGGGGAAAAAATGTCTTGCTTTAACAAGTTTTCCGGCCACTCGGCCACTTACCGTGTTGCTGGGAACTTCGCGCAGGTGCTGGACGTGACCAGGAAGCTCTGCGCAAACACTGTAGTAACTGCGATGTTTGCGCAGAGCTTGCAGTTGCGTTCAGCGCCTGCGCAAAGTTCCCAGGCACTGGACGCAACCAGGAAGCTCTGCGCAAACATCGCAGTTACTACGATGTTTGCGGAGAGCTTCCTGGTTGCGTCCAGTGCCTGGGAGGCTCGCATCTTGGAGCTGCTGACTGGGGGGCAGTCCCGGCGGGGCCGCAATGCAGCCAGCAACGCGGGACGAAGATTGGAGCTGCAAAACAACAACGCGGTAAGTGGCCAAAAAACTTGTTAAAAGGACCCAACATTCTGTCCATAAGATGCACAGACATTTCCCCCTATATTTTTTTTGTGGGGGGAGTGCGTCTTATCGAGCGAAAAATACGGTAATCTATTTCCAACATACGAGACAAGCATATTCCTAATACAGTAGGGATCCCATATCCGTGGATTCACTTATCCGTAGATCTAGGGGGGCCCACACACCCCGCACCCATTTGATTGCTGGCGCCAAGCAAGCGCACCCCTTTCCACAAAAATGGAAGCAGGAACCCTGCTTAACGTTTGGGAGCCACATGTAGGATTGTGTACAATGGGGCATACTCTCAGGTAACGGTGCATAGGATTGCAGTCTAACTTAACATAGAATAATATAGGTTGAGTATCCTTTATCCGAACTGCTTGGAACGGGAAGTGTCTGGATTTCAGAATATTTGCATAAATATAATTATATCTTGGGGACCAAAGTTTAAACAGGAAATTCATTTATGTCTCATATTCACATTACAGCGCAATCTGACTTAACTTTTGTGCCGGTTTAACCAGCGGCGCAGCGAGAACGGGAGGCCCCAGAACGGAAAAGGGATTCAAATTCCCTTTGAATTCCTCTTTTGGAGGGGATTTGAATCCCTTTTCCGTTCTGGGGCCTCCCGTTTGCGCTGCGCTGCTGGTTAAACCGGCACAAAAGTTAAGTCGGATTGCGCTGTTATACACATAGCCTGAAGGTAATTTTATACAATATATTTAATAATTGTGTGCCCCAGTATGCCTTGCACTATGCCAGCCAGATACCGGAAAACGTTTTTTTAAAAGAGTCATAGCCCCCCCCCCAATGCCTGGATTTCGGATGTCTGGATAAGGGCTAATCAACCTGTAATATGAGCGTCTGTCTTTTTTTTTTTAAATAGGCTATTAATGTTAGCAGTATTATGGCTAGGCTTACCAGATCCATACCAGCACAGAGTGCTAGACCTTTAGAAGAAGGAATGTGGGGAGGTGTAGCTTGTTAAACCCCTAGAGCACAATCCTAGGCATGAACACAATGGGGCTTGCTTCTCAGTAGACATGCCTATGATTCATGTCAGAGAAATGCCAACTGAGGAGACATAGCACTCCCAGCTCAACAGCCATCCCCCTCCTCCATGGCCGTAGCCAATGGAACGCTCTGCTTTTCCCGCCTCTGGCTGTTGCTGGAGCGGGTGGAGCCAGGCAATCCCAGGCGGCGTGGTTAGGCGCGCCGCCCCCTTTATTTTAACATCTCAATAATTTGAAAGTAGGATGTAACTTTCTCACAATATCTTTATAGTTAGTGTTAGTCCAAACAAAGATTCCACATACCATTATCTATTTCAAAGTCAGCAAAAGCAAGTTCTGAACCTTTATTGGTTATTAGCAATTCCCCATTCAGAGTAAATATCATTGACTTGTCATCTAGATTTATCATACAGCCCACCACATCTCCTGGTTGCCAGTTTCGTCCAAAGAACCCACTACCCTGGTGCCAACGTTGGCCCTGAGAAAGAAAAAAAGAATAGTATTAAATGTGTGCATCAAAACATGTTTGTGGTAGGGAGATTAAAACAAGAAGAATATAGAAGCTAGTCTTCCAAGGCCAGTAACAAAATAAACTGCATCTAACCATGAACAATCAATGCAAAACTTCACAAGAAATCAAACCTGCAAAGTGAGTGGTGTTGTGTGGCATATGTGTATGTAAATTTGCTCCTGAGTTAATTTCTAAAAAAAAAAAGAGAGTCAAGGAGTACCTTGGTTTTGATTTGCTCTAGGTACATTTCCTGCCTCTGTCTCTGCTCACAGGGTGATGATCTGTGATCTCTTTCTATATCTTAAAATTCATTGATCACCTTTCTATCATTACAGGTACAAAAGATGGCTCACAGCAAAATGGCACAATCAACACAATATAGAACCAATTAATGCAAAAACTAGATAATAAACATGAACAAATAAATAAGAGAAACATAAGCAACAGCAGAACAGGAAAGAAAAACAGCAGATGACTCTGGAAAATCATTAAATTAAGCCAAAGGTTCTTCCTCCTCTTATATCTTCCATATCTCATACACCCAACTCTGACAAACCTCTCTAAGGGCCCAATCCTATCCAACTGTCCAGCGCTGATGCAGCCACGCCAACAGGGCGTGTGCTGCATCCTGCAGTGGGAGAAGGGCAATCATGGAGGCCTCCTCAAGGTAAGGGAACGTTTGGGGCTGCATTGTGGCTGCATCAGCGACGGAAAGTTGGATAGGATTGGGCACTTTAACTCTCTTATTTGCTTTGAAATGCTCTTGTCCATCACATTCAGCTTCTCACCAACATTCTAAAATGCCTAAAGGCTTTACATAGCACAGCCTTTTAATGAAACATATCACCACATATGAATTTTTAACAGTATAACATACATATAACATAAATGCAGCATTTGACCTATATCTCGTATAATAATTATAAGCAAAATTACAATACTTATTTATAATACTAGAAGTTATAATTAATAATTATTATTACGTAACTCTTTCTTATTTAAATGCAGCATGCATTCTTTGAGCCTCATGATGTACCTATTTATTACTGAATTAAGCATTTCTGGGTTTGAAAGCTAGTATAGCATAGTGCCTAAAAACAGATTTGGCCCAACACCTCAGCGTGTCTGGAGTAGACATCTCCTTTCTAAAGAGATGTACCACCTATTCTGGCTGGGTCCCCAAGGCCTGCCAGCCTGGAGACTGGGCGGGCTCAGGTAATGACTGGAGAAGTGGACAATTCTCGGGCTGAAAGGCGACTGCAAACCAGGTGATTCTCCAGTTGCTGCTGGAGCTTATTCCTACTGGTCCCTAACCTCGCTGAGCATGGGCACAGCACAGGAATAGGCAGTAGCTGGAGAATCAGCCAATTCTCAAGCCAAAAGTGACCTGAAAGCAAATTGATTTTCAAGCCACCACTGCTACCAGTTCCCTCATGGTTCCCAGGCCCAGCCAGCTGGAAGTGACTTATTTTCAAGTTGAACCCTACCCAAGAGACTGAGCTGCAAGTAAGGACTTTCCTGTTTAAACCTTGGCTCTACCATAAACACACTAGGTAGCCAAAGGCAAGTCACTCCCACTTAGCCTCAGCCCCCCAACTACAATAGGATATATTTACAACAACCCTTTAAGGTTAGCAGCTAGATAATATGAAGCACTCTCTGAACACTACACAAATGCTGTATTATTATTATTATTATTATTATTCATACATTCACAGCCCAATCCTATGGGCTGGTATCGCTGTCAGAGTGCTTTTTGCAACTGTTCTTATGGCAGTCGCAAAAAGCACTCTGACAGCAAAGGTAAATTGGCAGGGAAGGTGGGACTGGGGGAGGGTGGATTGGCTCTGGGAAGGGGGCAGGTTTGGAAGCGGCGGCAGACAAATCCTGTGGCCCGGATCCACGCAGACCTACGTCAGCGATTTCACTAGCGCAGGTCTGAGTAGACCGCTCCGCACCGTGATGGCTTACCGGATTCCCGTAAGGGAATATTTGTTGGTCATTTGTTCCCTTACCCAGAGAAGACCTCCAGACTGCCCCCCGCACAGGATGCAGCGTGAGCCTTTCTGGTGCGCCTGCAACAGCAGGGGGGGAATGCACAGGAATGGGCCCTCATTTTATCAAGTGCAATGGATCTCCTGAGTGCAAAAACTTATTTTTGTGTGTGTAATAATAGTTTAGCCACAGCTATAAACTTAGATTTTCACACCCAAATGTACTAACTTTGCTTCCTTCAAACACAAATGCTTGGTCATCAGCTCCCAATTCTACGTCAGGCCGACAGCCTGGCCTCGCCCACCCAACACGCATATCTCCTCCTGTTACAGCTTCAAATTCAAAATACCACTTTCCAGTCTTAACTGCATAAGACCGCTCTACTCTGAAGAAACGTATCTTGTCAATGCTCACTTTTTCCACTGTTTGGTCAGCTGTGAAAGTAGAAGAAAAAACAACATGAACATTAACTGCAACTGAAAAATCCTGGCTTTTATTTTCAATCTGTCTTATTTTAACAATGCCCACAATTAGGAAAATAAAGCAGGATTTTTGTGTGTGAGAGAGTGGCATGTACTTTGAGTGTTTTTGGGTTTTTTTACAAAATAATATTTAAACTAGGAACACTCTGCCATTATACATAGTATTCTGCAGAAAGACATTTGACCTCCACAAATACAAAACAACTGATTTGAGAAATGTAGTCTTACCAGAATCTATTTTCTAAATTAAACATCCAAGCATAAAATGCCATGAGGGTGGTCACCTCTTATAGAAAAAAATAAATATTGTGAGCAGTTTACTGTATAGTGTAAAGAAAATCAGATTCAATCCATCTCCTACCAAAGTGAATAAAACATTTTGTCAGTAAAATGCTTCATCTCATTGGAAGATATTTCACAACTAATAATATAATAGTTGGGCATTTGCCTTGGCAAGGGAAAGGCGGGATAGATTTTTTTAAAATAAATAATACTAACATGAATACAAAGTCCTCCATTAATTTAGAAATAGGGAACATTTTTTTCAATCATAAGGACTTTTTGATCAAAATATAAAAATATCACTTTAGAGTTTTCATGTCTGTTTTATATAGAGTATTATAGCGCTACGATGTTTTGGAATGAAGAAACAATTTTTTTCTGTTGTTTGATAGAACTGTCAGGGTCTCTATTGAGGAACAGCCAGCTAAACTATGGTTTCGTACAAAATTCTCTTCTTAACATGGTTGTACTAAAGTTTTCCAACTTTATTGTTTACCCTGACCTCCTCACAGTGCATTTCCTTATTTTTGTACCAAATGCAAAGTGTTTGCGGACAAACTTGCATCACTTACATTATTTATTTAGTTAGTTTAGGCATAGTAACATACGTACAAATGCTCCGATAGATCAGGTGGTGACATATCAGAGCATTGACATGAACAGTTAGCAATCCAGTTAGCTGCAAAATTGTTATTATTTCAAAGCTTTGTGCCCTGCTCCTCAGCTGATAAGGCTCTCAGAACAGCTAGCATAAAATAAAAAATGGAAAATCATTATAAAAGAGTGAACAGTATGCTTTGCTTGCTTCTTTTCCCCTTCTCCTCACAAGGCAGTTGTTGTTTCCATAGACTTTGTGGGAGCGGGGCACAGTCTAAGCTTAAAGAGGCCCCAGCAGGTGGAGGTGGTGGCTGTTCGTCCTACTGGCTTTCCTTCCTTCCTCCTCCTCCTCACCAGGTACTTGGGTGTTTCTATGGCCTCTATGAGCAGGAAGGGACACAGTCCACACCCAAAGGAGGCACCAGCAAAACAGTGACAGTGGTTCTTCACACCACCTGTTCCTTTTCAAAATATATGTATTTTCCAAAAACTAATCTGGGAACAGTACTACATTTTGAGCTAAGTTCAACTTCACTAGCAACACGAGAATACTATGGTGACCTACCTCACATAATTTTTGAGAACAAATGGACAGCAAAGCATGTTAAAAGTATTAAGACTGCTCAGAAAGTGTTAACAATAAAAAGATAACACATGCCTAGTTCTTGATCTGGGGGTTCAATACTATATCCATAACCAGCAAAGGTACGGACAGCTTCACGAAGGCTATCTCTATTTGATTTCTTAGTACGTTCATCTAATAAGGTATATGGAACCAGTCGAGGATTTCGTTTGTTTTTGAGATCCTAAAAGAAATGCAGGAAAGAAATGTCATATTCAAGCGCTCTCTCCTTCCCCACACATGGGATAATATACAAAAATGGGACAAGTTATCTTTCCTCCTTTTTGAAAAACATGTAGGCAGAATAATTCTTCAAGAGACTCTAATACGTTATTAGTAATAACAAACAAAAAGCCAATAATCACAAATGCTGTACTCAGCAAACAGCATCACTCCATCGTTGGGCAGAGGGTGCACTAGTAATCAAGCTGCAGGTTTGTTTGACCTTAAGGTATACAGTACTCACAGCAAACAGCATGACCAATTCAACCAATAAAGGTCATGTTAACTATAATTGTAATGCAATAGCTTTGTTGCATGATCACACTGTTGGAGTTCAGTTATCAGAGGCTCTCCATAAGAATACAAGTACTCATTAATTAGGACAAGCTTTTCAAGAACAAAGTGCAGCATTCAGCGGTGCTACTTCAGCTAAGTATGGCCCTCACTGTATCAACATTCTAACATAACTCAAACACCCTTTAAAGCATTTCTTAAAATGAATACCTGTTGAATACCATAGGTCCAGCCTTGTTTTATTCTGTCTTTTGCCCAGACATTATGTGCATTCTCTGCAAGTTTATCAACCAATACTTCTTGTGAAGGTAACAATTTCACATCAGAAAGATCTAGAGGGGCAGGTTTATAGCCATTTGACATCATATAACTGTAAACCATAAAAATATAGGGAAAAGTACTACATTTTTAACCAATATCAATCTCATTAGCTTTACTAAATACAAAACTGTATGACAAAAGAAAAAAGGTCTCACTTTGGAACAACAAAGATAGCAAGGGCAGCACAGTGTATTGCATAATCACAACCAAAATAGTGACAAAACACAGCTGATCTACAGAAAAGGCAAAAGAAAATAAATGTGAACACAAACAAACTTATTAATTTTAGACAAGAAGCCAACAGTTCAAAAATCCTTAACTTCTTCGGGAAGTGCAGTTATACTTGTTAATGAATGACACATTCACAGATATGATGCACAACTTCAGAGATTGCTATCTATTTACATACCAGAGTGAATGCAAGATGCACTTACGTATCTTATAACTATCCTGCCCCACACTAGTATGACCAAATGAGCCTGCCAGAAATCATAACCCACCAGGTGCAAACAAACAAACAAACAAACATTCAGCATATACAGCAAAGAAAATAGAATGAGGCAAAATGTTAGTAAATACAATTACTGTACACACTTCACGTCACTGAGGCGTGAAAGTGCTCACAAACATGAAGGAAGGCCCAAAATTGATCCAGCATGATCCAGTAGGTGCCCATTGCACCTTTCTAGATACTTCACTGTTTTAACTGACTATAATGGTTGCTTCACAGGAGTTCAAGTTCTCTCTCTGCGCCTGCCCTCCCCACTAATGGTGTTGCTAGTGGGGTGCGGTCTGCACCAGGTGACATCAGTTTTGGGGGTGACACCACGGCCGGCTGCACCTAGGCCCACTTCGGGCTGTCACCTCATTTTGTCTTAAAACTTGTGAGAAGACAAAGAGAGGCAACTCGGTCTGAAGCGAGCCAAAAAAGGCCACTGGATAACACCCCCGAGACTGAGGGTGTCACCCCCTGAGGCTGTCACCCCTCCCTGCCTGTAGCGCCACCCAGGCCTTCGGCCTGAAGCAAGCCAAAAAAGGCCGCTGCAGGGAAAATCTCCCTGCCTGCTGCATCATGGGAGTCTTTGTGCCCGAGCTGAGGCTCAGTGGTCTCCCAGCTGCTCTGGAGTGGCTGGGCGACTGCCAAGCCTTGGTGGTGTGGTTTTACTCACCCTCTGCAGGCTCCGGTGGCGAGTTGACTTGACCCGGAGCCTTCAGAGGCTACAGAGCTGGAACTACATGGCAATGATGTGATGACATCATCATGTCACTGCCAATTACTTCCTATTTGGCAAGTCAGAATGGCGGTGATGTGAAGACGTTATCACGTCACCACCATTTTCTTCCACGTCTGCATGCTAAGGGGGTTACACCACAGCACTTGGCACCAGGTGCATGCCCCCCCCCAGTGACATGGTTGCTCCCCACAATATCCATTCAGCATGACAACCACTCTCAAACAATTTTGTTCCATTTCACAGGATCCACAGAATGATTGCTAAAAAGAGGAGGTTTTTCTTCATAGCTTGTGAAAGCTTCTGTGAAAAGTGTGTCCCTGTTCAGCTCAGCTCTAGTACTGAGTACCATTTTGCTATGGAATTCCAGAAAAACATCCTATCCACATTCATCAATGAGCTTAGAGTACCAGGCAAAACACGCAGTCTACTACTCACTCAAGGGCATGTTATCTAATATACGTGTACGTCCCTCTCAATTAATCTACAAGTTATTTATTTAGAAGATTTACATCCCACCGTTCAGTATTACTACTCCCAGGGCAGCTAACAGACATATAAAAAAATAACATTATTTATAAACCTGACCATCATCAACAGATGTCAGAAGTGCTGAAGACTGTGATAAATCTAACAGGAAAAGGCCATAGTTCTGCATGCTGAAGGTTCCACGTTCAAATAATAATTACAAGTAAATACCGCAGGGAATGGTAAAGAACAACATCTTGTGCCCTCTAACATATATCAATAAAATTGTTTTCCACACCGATGTCAACATATCACATTTACAACTAACTCAGGGTAAGGATAAGTAGCTCTTCAATAAGTGCCGCAAGCTTCTGAATCTATATTGCTAAAAAAATAAAGCAATTCTAAGCAGCCATTCAGTATAATGGCATTTGTTACTTGTATAAACAAGTAACAAATGAGAGCAATATTTTTTTACTATGAGCTTACTTTTTTGAAAGCTTGATTTTCTTAAGATCCTCCTCTGCTCCTGGATTGATATGAGCAACATGGCACCCAAGAGCCAAAAGAGTTCTGTAACAAAAAAAGTAGTAAAAATTTCGTACAATTACAAGTAACAAATGAGAACGATTTGTTGGTGCTTGTGGGTGCTCCCTCCACCTGTGTGCTAGCGCAGGGTGAGAGTTCTATACTGAAGGGGGAAGGATAGAACATAACTGTAGGTGGTGGTTGGAAAAGAAGACAGAGCCAACAAGATAGCTGCTAAGGGATGGTTTATTTGAGGGGGTTGTACATTATTAGTCCCCCAAAGGTGCCAGAGTCTTTGCTATTTGCATCGGCCAGAAAAAAAGGTCTTCCTGGCCCAAACGAGGACCCTACTTGCAAGGTTTGGTTCCCCAGGCTGGGTTGACCCAGGAACGGGTGAGGGCTAGAGTAGAGGTGCAGCCTAAATGCCTTCTTGGCCTCCCTGGGATGCCTGAGTGCCATTGGGTTTCTCTCTGTCGCCTTGGTTGCTTGTCTAGCCTCCACCGGTTTGCTACTTCTCCGTGTGTTCTCCCTCTGCCTTCAGTTCTTCCCTGGACCCCCACTTCTTCACCCCCCTGTCAATCTTAGGTCAGTCTCTTCCTTCCCTTGCTGCTCCCTTTTCCAGTCCTCCTTGCCTCCTGTCTTTCCTCTAGGGTTGTCTCTGCTCCCTCTCCTCTGCGCCTCACCTCTTTCCTTGGCTCCACCATTCCCGACCCTCTCCCAGGTCCTGGTGCTGCCACTCCACCTTCACCCGACTTCTAACAGCCCTGGTTCTTTATACTTCCTGCCTCCTGTCCCCTACCCTCGCCCTCATCACGTGGACCAGCTACGTAACTGGCTCACTCTCACAAGGCCTCCGCATTTTGTGAGATAAGACAAGGCAGCTAGAAGCCATGTCCTGTCATCCCCAGGTCAGCGCCCTTGAAATAAAATTGTGGTCCAGGAAAAGTTTTTCCCATTCTCCCCTTGATTTTGATACTGTTCTAATTTACAGTCTGACCTCGCTATATGCGGGGGTCCATTCCGGACCACCCCTGCAGATAGCAAGGATCCATGGATACCGGAGTCCCACCAAAAAATGTTGTAAAAAGGGGGGGAGGTAAAAATCTGCGGGGTTTTTTACCTTTTAGAAACAAACCGCTGCATGTTCTTGCTTATAACAGGCTGAAATCGCAATCCAGAAGTGTCTTCTGGGTCGTGTGACTCCCTCTCCCAAAACAGCTCCAAAATGCACTGCAATGTATTCTGGGGTGACCTTGAGAGAGGGAAGTCACACGACCGGCGACCCAGAAGACACTTCCGGATTGCGATTTCAGCCTGTTATAAGCAAGAACATGCAGTGGTTCGCTTCTAAAAGGTTAAAAAATGTGGGGGGTTTTTACCTCCCCCCCTTTTTTTACAGCGTTTTGAATGTGGACTTCATGGGTCCGGAATCCTCAGTGAGTCAAATCCACAGATCCAGAACTCATGGATGGAGAGGGTCCACTGTATTTGAGACACCATATAACTTCCACAACCAGTGACAGGATACTGGGTAGAATGATGATCAGCCTGAAAAAATGTTCATCAATATGAACTTGTCAATGGGGTTTATTTGCATTGAGAGTTTGGTTGGTATATATGGGTCAAGAAGGAATTCTTATTTTGGTCAGACTGAGAGAAGAAAGGGAACATAACCCAGTGGAAGAGCATCTGTTTTGCATGCAGATGGTTCCAGTTTCAGTCCCTGGCATATTCAGGTAGAGCTGGGAAAGACTCCTGTCTAAAACCCTGGAGAGCTGCTGCAAGTCAGTGTTGAAAATACAGAATTACATGGAAAAAGGGTCTGACTCTGTATAAACCAATTTCCTACAAAATACTGTGTAATCTTGGATCAGGAAGTGAATTGTGGTTATTCACATCTGGGCAGATGCACTGTACCTACTCATAAGTGCAAAATTTGGACCAAAATGTTTATATGATGCCTTCTATTTCTTCCATTTATAACTCACTTCAGAGTTTCTGTTGACATTTGCAGGTTATAGTTCTTCTCTGTTTCGGGTAACTTTGAAAATTCCACCAGACAAGGGTGTTGTCTTTTATTGTCATCTCGTATCTATAATGTAATGTAAAAAAAAAAATTACTTAAGTAATTTTAGACCAACTTGTTTAGAAAAAATAATTTGCCCCTTCCACAGATAATACTTGTAAAAACACAACAATCCATTATAAGTTTCAACCAGACAGTTATTCACTAGCACAGGCGTTCTCAACCAGTGGTACTCAAACCACCAGTGGTACTCATACCACCAGTAGTACTTTGGGTGACTGCTGGTGGTACTCAACCCACCAGCCCCCTGGAACCCCGTTCTGCTGCGTTTTCACTCCCAAGAGGTTCCTGCCTTTGGCTGAGCCTCTCGGGAACACTGAAAAGGACCCTCCCACCCACCCAGGGCCTCCTACCCACCCAGGGCCTCCTACCTGCGTTTTCTGGCCTCCGAAAACCCAAGAGTAACTGGTGATTATGTCATCGCCGGTCACTCCTGGTGTTACGCAGCGAGAAGGGGTTGAGAACCCCTCCACAAGCATATAAATAAGTCTTCCTTGGGAAAGTATTCCTAAACGTTTGAGACAACATTCACAGCCCGATCCTAATCACGCTGCCCAATGGTGGCACGTCTCTCCCGCTAGCGCTGACTGTCAAAAAGCAGTCAGCTCCAGTCACAAAAGCCTCCCCAACAGCACACTCCTAAGGCTACTCACTTACCGTATTTTTCGCACTATAAGACGCACTTTTCCCCAAAAAAAACATAGGGGGGAAAAAGCGTGCGTCCTATGGTGTGAAGCCTGGGCTTGGGGGCGCTTCGGGGAGGCCTGCAGAGGATCGCGCAGGCCTCCCCGAAGCCCCCACAGGCCTCCGCGATCTTCATTTCGGCCGAAAACAGTGATTTTAGGCCATTTCTGGTTTTCACGAAAACCGGAAATGGCCGAAAATCGCTGTTTTCGGCTGAAATGAACATGGGGAGGCCTGCAGAGGCTCGCACAGGCCTCCCCGAAGCCCCCACAGGCCTCCCCAAGCCCAGGTAAGTAAAAACCTTTTTTTCCTGTATTTTATGCTCCATAGGATGCATGCGTCCTATGGACCGATGCGTCCTATGGAGCGTAAAATACGGTAACTCATTGGTGAGCTGAGATTTGAACTGGGTCTTTCTAAACAATAGCTCATAAACACCATTGGTTATACCAACTCTCCCAATGGCAGGGAAAGTTCAAGTTTTCACATCCAGTTGCTGTGACAGCTTGTCTGTGCAAGCTGCTCACTGCATAAGCAAGTTGCAATAGCATCATGTGCTTCATATGAGAGCAAGAGCCAACTGGTTTAGTGGCTATTGTCATTTAGAGATAACTGGCAGAGGATTATGTGATTGATTTGTTTTACTTATCTAGGGCTGTTTTTCCACCACATCATTGTTCTCAAACTCTACCTTGCCGTAAGTCCAGCCAAGTTCTATTTTATTCATTCCCCAGAGTTCATGGATATTTTCAGCAAGCTTATCCCTGATCTTCTCAAGATGAAGAGGCAAAACAATCTAAAGAGGAAATACGTAAAGTGTCAACAAAATACTCAGCAATATTCTCTACATCACTTTAACCTTGTGTGTTTTGTTGCATCAGTGCAGCTCCATTGGCTGCTACTTCATTTCCAGCACAATTCAAAGTGCTAGTTACTATCTTTAAAGTCTTCAATGCTTACGATCAAGATATATAAAGGACCATATACCCCCATATGAATCTGTCTGCCCCTTGAAATCGTTTGGTAAGGTCCTCTTCAAGTCCTGCAGCTTTCTGACGTTCAGTTGGCAAGTATCTTTTCTGCATGGTGCTCAGTATGTGGAACTCTGGACCACAAGGCCTTCTAACCATTGTTCTAAGAATGTTTAAATACCTTTCTGTTCCAGCATGTGTTTTAATTTTGCTGATTTTTTTTGGGGGGGGGGGGCTCTTCCTGTACTTGGTTTCATTGTTAATGTTTGCTGTTATATTATTTGTTTTTATTTTGGTTGTAAGCTGCATTTTAATTTAATTTTAGTTCACACATCACAAGAGTGGTAGGTTACTAAGTAAATGTGCCTTGAAAAATTATTTTCAATCAGTTATGTTTTACATAATGCTATTTTCAGTAAAACATACCTGGCTGGTGTCAATCGGGTAAGGAATAAAGTTAGCTTGAGAGAGAAATTGTGTTGTACCAAGCAAATCTCTAACTGCATCAGAATCTCTTTTATACTCTTTGACTGGTTCCAATTTCATCTTCTCTTTCGGAAGCAAAGCTTCATAGCAAGGTGCATAGCCAGTAGGAGGTAGAAATTTGAATTCTCCATGACGTCCGCCCATTAAGAAACGCACTCTACACAATTGTAAAAAAAGGGTTAGGGTTAGAGTCTTGCATTATTGAAAAGTCCACAGTAATGTCCCGTTACCCTGAGATCTCCGGCAACCAACACTCCCCCGCAGGATGGAGCGGAAGCTGCTCCAGTGCTGCTGCATTGCTGCACAGGGAGTTAGGTAGGATTGGACTGCCCAGATGCAATCCTATATACTTTCCTGGGAGCAAGTCCCACTAAACATATGGGTACTTATTTTTGATTACTTATTGGTAATTTACTTATTTGCCATAAGTAAATATTTCAGAATAGTGCCATATTTCAGTTTCAGATGTTATACTCCTCACAATATACAGCACTTACTAATCAGGGTATTGCTGCTAAGAGAACAAATTCTCATATTAGAAACTAAGCACATCACCCTTTCTGGATCTAGATGTTCAAAGAAAACACATTTGCATAGTTCCACTTTTCTTTAAAATGCTAGGACAACTCTGAAACCCCAAGGTTGCCAAAATGTGTCTGTCTTTTTCAGTAGGCCTACACCTTTCATGTAGCACAAATGACAGAAGTGCTTCTTGTTGATCTTTGGTGCATACATAGACCTTTCCATCCTTTTCAATAAATGGCAGACCTGGCTATAAACATTTAAGGACAAATGCCAGTAAAGTAGTTGCCTGCCCCCTCCAAACACCTCTAAGGAAAGAACAGTGAGGTCATTCAGAAATGACAACAGGAAGAAAAACAACATAAAAAGAACCAAACAGAAAAAGTAAAGGGGGTGGCGCGTATCGCGCGTCGCCCCGGCTTGCCTGCTCATCCTCCTCTGCGCTGGACAGAGGCGGGAGATCAGCAGCAGCCCAGTGTCTGCGCGTTGACAGGGGGGCATAGCAGGGCTGAGGAGCTGTCGGCCATCCATACAGATCTCTCAGTCTTCGCTGACTTTTGAAGCCTCCCCCAGCTTCCCTATTACAGTCTGAGACTAGCAGGTCACCCATTAAAGAGGCCGGGTAGGATTTTTTTGCTGTCAGCCTGATTGGCATTGGCTGGCAGCTTTTTTTGCCTACCCCAGACTGGCAGGGGGTGTTAATCCAAGCCCCTGTCTAGCGTGTTTATTTGGGGGATTTGTGGGTAAGGCCATTTTAGTAACATAACAAATGTGTACGATATATGAGAGGCTTTCTGTCCTGTTGTGAGGGACTACAAAAACTCTGTAATTCAGGTATCTCATTCCCTATTTCCTGAAACAATGGGGAATGGCAGGAACTGGAGGTCATTCACCAGAATTCCAATACAATGAGGACAAGTTCTGACACTGACACCAATTAATTAATTACCAACTACCAATTAATTAGATAAGTGCAGCAACAGCCACATTGTGCAGCACCTTAAACATTGGAAATTGGATTAAAAATCATTTAATTGGAATATCTGTGTTGGGTGGAGATGTCAGTTAATGGAGTGAGATGCTTAATGAAAAGTCCACTAAGCAATGCCCCAACCTCTCAGAGGCCCTTCCCAGCCTAATCCTCTCTTAACTCTAGAGCGGCGGAGTGCGCGCTCCGCTGCTCTAAGTCATAAAAGCACGTTTGCGGAGACATGGAGACTGGCAACCCTTACTTTGCCACCCTCCAGACCCAGCACCCACCGGCGGAGGCAAGTCCTGCACCGCTTGGTGCAGGGCAGGGGGAGGGCGGAATGGGGCAGCCAGGGGGGTGGCCGTTGGCCGGCCCAGGCTGAGGGAGGGCAGGGATATCGGTGGTGAATGCTGATATCCTAAGTCCGTTCCCAGGTGCTCCCCTACCTCAGATGTACGTCAGCTTCATAGTTGACGTACATCCGAGGAGGCCCATAGGGCCCTGGACAGCTTGCACCTGGGGAAGGCGACGAACGTCCTCTTCTCCCAAGGTGCTCCAGGATGCACAGGACTGCACAGGATGTGGTCCTTTAGGCCAGTCGCTGCATCTTACACAGGATTGCACCACAAGGTTTCCTCTCAGCTGCCATTCTGTTCTCCTCCAAGAGTGCCCTAGGGAAGGACAGAGTGGAAGCACAGAGGGAGCCCTGTAAATTAGGTAGGATTGAGAGAAGGGGCTCGGAGGGGTGGGTATGTGTGAAATCTTCATTACACTGGTAACCCCCTGTCCCCATGTGTGCTGGATAATGCAGCTGTTACAATTTATTTAAAAAAGTTATACACAACATTTAGCTAACATACCAATTCATTATTGGAACTGATATAAATGGACATAAGTCATTTGAACATATTTTGTTAGGTTTGTCTCCCAACTGCATAAACATAATAATTTTGCTAGAATGAGTTTCAGAAATATGTAAAATACCTAATATTTTTATGTGACATAGTGTGAGTTTCAGATACAGACAGCCTGCAGCATCTCTATTTAATATACCACCTGTTCCAATTACAAAAGCATCAGGCATTTATCTCAAAGATGTTGACTTTTCATGTCAACACATCTGGACCCTTGAGTTCCCCAAAACCTCTTAGCTAGTGAGATTGATGAATCAGCTGGAGAGCTAATTTCATTTGGCTTTATTTCTTGGCATTCAATGCATTTATATATCCAGATTAAATATATATAAATGAATTTCCAGAAACAGAATTCTCTAGACAGATGTGCTTGTTAAGCACCTTCTTTGATTATCTGTGCTACATAATGGCATATAAAGGAAGCTGGTATATAAAGGAATGGTATATAAAGAAACACCATCCCAAAGAAAAAGAAATGCAAGAAGGCAAAGTGGCTGTCAGATGAGGCTTTACAAATAGCTGTGGAAAGAAGGAATGCGAAAAGAAAGGGTGAAAAGGAAAGATATAAACAACTGAATGCAGATTTCCAGAGAATACCAAGGAGAGATAAGAAGGCCTTCTTAAATGAACAGTGCAAAGAAATCGAGGAAAACAACAGAATGGGGAGGACTAGAGATCTCTTCAAGAAAATTGGAGATATCAAGGGAACGTTTTGTGCAAAGATGG
Source organism: Plestiodon gilberti rubricaudatus (assembly GCA_026170595.1). Lineage (NCBI taxonomy): Eukaryota > Metazoa > Chordata > Lepidosauria > Squamata > Scincidae > Plestiodon > Plestiodon gilberti. The sequence goes on from JANXHW010000001.1 coordinate 266,068,736, forward strand.
GCATGATAAAGGACAAAAAAGGCAGAGACCTAACAGAAGCAGAAGAGATTAAGAAGAGATGGCAAGAATACACAGAAGAACTATACAAGAAAGATCTTATTGTTCCTGATGACCACGCTGGTGTGGTCACTGACCCAGAGCCGGACATCCTAGAGAGTGAAGTCAAGTGGGCCTTAGGTAGCATTACTAACAACAAAGCTAGCGGAGATGATAATATCCCAGCTGAGCTACTTAAAATCCTGAATGATGATGCTGTGAAAGTGCTGCACTCAATATGCCAACAAATTTGGAAAACTCAGCAGTGGCCAAAGGATTGGAAAAGGTCAGTTTACGTTCCAATTCCAAAGAAGGGCAGTGCCAAAGAATGTTCAAACTACCGCATAATTGCACTCATTTCACATGCTAGCAAGGTTATGCTCAAAATCCTATAAGCTAGGCTTCAGCAGTACGTGGACCGAGAACTACCGGATGTACAAGCTGGGTTTCGAAGAGGCAGAGGAACTAGAGATCAAATTGCCAAAATGCGCTGGATCATGGAGAAAGCACGAGAGTTCCAAAAAAAACACCTACTTCTGCTGCATTGACTACGCAAAAGCCTTTGATTGTGTGGATCACAACAAACTGTGGCAAATTCTTAAAGAGATGGGGGTACCAGACCACCTTACCTGTCTCCTGAGAAACCTGTATGCGGGTCAAGAAGCAACAGTTCGAACCGGCCATGGAACAACCGATTGGTTCAAAATTGGGAAGAGAGTACAGCAAGGCTGTATATTATCACCCTGCTTATTTAACTTATATGCAGAGTACATTATGAGAAATGCAGGGCTGAATGAATCGCAAGCCGGAATCAAGATTGCCGGGAGAAATATCAACAACCTCAGATATGCAGACAATACCACCCTAATGGCAGAAAGTGAAGAAGAACTAAAGAGCCTCTTGATGAGAGTGAAAGAGGAGAGTGCAAAAGTTGGCTTGAAACTCAAGATTAATAAAACTAAGATCATGGCATCTTGTCCCATCAATTCCTGGCAAATAGAAGGGGCGGAAATGGAAGCAGTAACAGATTTTACTTTTTTGGGTTCCAAGATCACTGCAGACAGAGACATCAGCCATGAAATTAAAAGACGCTTACTCCTTGGAAGGAAAGCTATGGCAAATTTAGACAGCATAATAAAAAGCAGAGATATCACCATGCCAACAAAAGTACTTATAGTGTTCCCAGTAGCAATGTATGGTTGCGAGAGTTGGACCGTAAGGAAGGCGGAGCGCCAAAGAATAGATGCCGAAGAATAGATGCTTTCAAACTGTGGTGCTGGAGAAGACTCCTGAGAGTCCCTTGGACTGCTAGGAGATGTAATCAGTCAATCTTAAATGAAATCAACCCTGACTGTTCCCTGGAAGGACAGGTACTGAGGCTGAAACTCAAATATTTTGGCCACCTAATGCGAAGAGAGGACTCTCTGGAGAAGACTCTGATGCTGGGAAAGATTGAAGGCAAAAGGAGAAGGGGAAGGCAAAGGATGAGATGGTTAGACAGCATCACCGATGCAACGAACATGAAAATGAGCAAACTCAGGAAGATAGGATTTTGAGCATAACCTTGCTAGCATGTGAAATGAGTGCAATTGTGCGGTAGTTTGAACACTCTTTGGCATTGCCCTTCTTTGGAATTGGAACGTAAACTGACCTTTTCCAATCCTTTGGCCACTGATTTTTTTTAATTTTTAAATTAAAAATTATCCTTCGGCCACTGCTTTTTTTTTAATTTTTCAGATTAGGTACAATTAAAAAGTTATATTTGATTTGGGAAAGACAATAAGTTAACACTCCTGAAATTCAAATGTCTTCTTTTTTATTATTTTACACAACCAGACAGTGAAGCATAAGCCATACTGATTCATCACTGTTCCTTAAATCCTTTTATGTTAGAAGAGTTTGACCTCTTGTTGATGCTGCCAAGAAAGATCTCAGTTTGTGCCAAATGTGGTGCTATGCGTAGGAACTTGTCCACTGATAAATGACAGAGACCAAAATCATTTCACACAGGTCACAAAAAATATTATCACGTAATAGTGACTTCACTCAGTGCCAACCTGGGAATGATTCACACCAAATACAAAACATGTCTAAGATTCTATTTTTCATGGTCTATTATCTATGACTCAGGGTTCCGAGTTGACACAACACTGTTTTTCTTTTCGTGACTGACAGTTGGAAAGTGCTTCAACAGTAGGATGCAGTGGCCACATATAACATTAGACGGTATTTAATGTAACAGCTTGGCAAAACATGTCAAACTATTAATGTGAAGAAAGGAGCTACTTACTTGACACCTGCTGAGAAGCTCACCACAGGAAAGAGAAGTCCATCGGTGTTGAAGTTCTCAAACATTCCTTGCACAGGCTGTCCATTAATACGGAAAGAAATGCTTGGTGCCCCTAAATCCAGGCAACAGCTGACCACATCATCAGATGCTAGCAAATGCTGGTTTACAGATGCAACTGCTCTGGGTACACGACCTAATAAGCAAACAGTCACAGAAATACACATTCTTGACAGTGTAAGCAAAGAAAAGAAACTGTGTTAGAGAAATCTTATGAGATTTTTATGACATTTCAAAGCACATTTTTCCCAAACCAAAAGATGATACTTGCCCCTTCCCCTCCCTTGCAAATTACTCTAGTTTAAGAAAAAAAATGAGATACATTAGCCAAACTGATAAATGACAGTACAATGTTTACACTTAGCACATCACTTGAGACTTCTATAGCTGCAAGCTGTATACTCTCAGATGTAGCTTCGCCAATGCTTTCTATCTTGTTACTACACATTATTTCATCCCCCATGCCTACTATTCATCCAAGACTAGCATTTATCCTTTTGCAGTCACATTACATTAACACATATTTATTCACTTTAAAACACTGCATCCCTCCTTTCCATTAAAAACCCTCTAGGTGGCTTCCAATGAGAAACAGCAATAATGAGAATAAAACAAGAAATGTTATCTTGTGATCAACCAATATCCTAATATTTGTTTTTCTTCTCTGTTGGTCCCACTGATGAGACAAGCACAAATATGGTTATTTATGGCCAAGGTGGTGCAGTGGATTAAACCACTGAACCATGAGTTGTCAATCGAAAGGTCAGCAGTTCGAATCCGTGCGACGGCTCCTGCCAACCTAGCAGTTTGAAAGCAAGAAATTGCAAGTAGATTAATAGGTACCGCGTCAGCGGCACAGTAACAGCATTCCATGCGCCTCGGTGTTGAGTCATGCCGGCCACATGACCATGGAAACGTCTTCGGACAGCGCTGGTTCTTCGGCTACGAAACAGAGATGAGCACCGCTCCCTAGAGTCGGACACGACTGGACTTAATTGTCAAGGGATACCTTTACCTTTACCTATATATAGGAACCACAAAAAGGTTCATTTCAACCTGTATTGAGGAACACAAAAGGAATTGCAGGCTGATGCATCCAGACAAATCAGTGGTGGCGGAACACACTATTTCCACTGGACACCACATCAACTTCTCAGAAACGCAAGTGCTGGCAACTTCAAACACCTTCTTGCCAAGACTCAACAGAGAAGCAATAGAAATCTACCAACACCGAGTAAATAACTTCAATAGAAAAGAACTTAGAACAGTCAATAGCAACTGGATTCCAGTACTGTAAAAAAAAAGTCAAACCACCAGTGGCGTTGCGCGCCCTCCCGGCGCCTGCGGGTGGCGGGGGCCAAGTGCCCCCGGAAGTTCCGTGGCGTGACGTCATTACGCACGTCACGCGCACGCTCCACCCCTGGAGATGGGGAGACAGAGCGCACTGCCCAGGACCTGCCTCTTCGGTCTGGCGGCAGCAGGAGGAGGAGGAGGTGGTGGAGGCGGGGAGAAGTAGGTGTTTTGTTGGAACTCTCGTGCTTTCTCCATGATCCAGTGCATGTTGGCAATTTGATCTCTAGTTCTTCTGCCTCTTTGAAACCCAGCTTGTACTTCCGGTAGTTCTCGGTTCACGTACTGCTGAAGCCTAGCTTGTAGGATTTTGAGCATAACCTTGCTAGTTTGTGTGTGTGTGTGTGTGTGTTGTGTGTACACACACACACACACACACACACACATATTATTAATATAATTAATTTTATATTAATAAAATACAAATATAGAGAGACTTAAAAAAGAAGGCACACCCACTTACTTCAACTCAGTGGGTTATGTCTAAGCGCTCACAGATGCTACTGCAATTTGGTTGTAACCAAGAACCACTGGCTTCTGTTCTTTCCTGGTAGTGGAGGTTTATTCCAGATATACCTTCCCCCCCCCCCGCACCCAGTCTGGTTTCCAAAGCCTAAGATGGTAGCAGTGAATAGATCTATTGGTTCCTCCCCCTTCAGCTGCTGATCTAGTGAATTGGTACAGCGGAGAGCAGGAAAGGGTACACTGAGCACTAACCACTAGATACCACTCCCCTCAATCAGTTTCCAGCTTCCCTGACACAATGTTTCATACATTGGTGTAATACACGGATTTCATCAACACAGATTTCTTCTTTTCTTTCTCTAAGCATCTCTAAGCAAAAGAATGACTGAAAAATGCAGGTCCAATAAACACCACTGGAGATAAAAAGAATGAAATAATGGCAGCAAATGGGAAGGCTGAACAAGACTTCTCTGAGGCAGTATTATGCTGACAATAATAGTTGCCTTGGTGAGAGAAAACTCTTATGAGATAGAAACAGTTTATGAGATAAACTACCTCCCATTTAGGACCAATTTATATACTGCTCTTGGTTGCCACCAAAAAGCCCTTCCTTCATACTTGGAAATCTGCAAAAAGTAGTAATCTTTAAATGCCTCTACATATTAATTGCCTAAATACACTATTTGCAGACCAGCACCACCTGGCCCTGCAGCAGCTAACACTGGTCTTCAAGCACTATAGCAGAAAGATTGCATGTGGTAGGATTTGTTGTTGTTGTTGTTCAGTCGTTAAGTCGTGTCCAACCCTTCGTGATCCCATGAACCATATCCCGCCAGGCCTTCCTGTCCTCCACTATCTTCCTGAGTTCAGTCATTTTCATGTTCGTTGCATCGGTGATGCTGTCTAACCATCTCATCCTTTGCCTTCCCCTTCTCCTTTTGCCTTCAATTTTTCCCAGCATCAGAGTCTTCTCCAGAGAGTCCTCTCTTCGCATTAGGTGGCCAAAATATTTGAGTTTCAGCCTTAGTATCTGTCCTTCCAGGGAACAGTCAGGGTTGATTTCATTTAGGATTGACTGATTTGATCTCCTAGCAGTCCAAGGGACTCTCAGGAGTCTTCTCCAGCACCACAGTTCAAAAGCATCTATTCTTCGGCGCTCAGCCTTCCTTATGGTCCAACTCTCGCAACCATACATTGCTACTGGAACACCATCGCCCTGACTATGCGAACTTTTGTTGGCATGGTGATATCTCTGCTTTTTATTATGCTGTCTAAGTTTGCCATAGCTTTCCTTCCAAGGAGTAAGCGTCTTTTAATTTCATGGCTGCTGTCTCCGTCTGCAGTGATCTTGGAGCCCAGAAAAGTAAAAATCTGTTACTGCTTCCATTTCTGCCCCTTCTATTTGCCAGGAATTGATGGGACAAGATGCCATGATCTTAGTTTTATTAATGTTGAGTTTCAAGCAAATTTTTGCACTCTCCTCTTTCACCCTCATCAAGAGGCTCTTTAGTTCTTCTTCACTTTCTGCCATTAGGGTGGTATCGTCTGCATATCTGAGGTTATTGATATTTCTCCCAGCAATCTTGATTCCGGCTTGCGATTCATTCAGCCCTGCATTTCTCATAATGTACTCTGCATATAAGTTAAATAGGCAGGGTGACAATATACAGCCTTGCCGTACTCCCTTCCCAATTTTGAACCAGTCGGTTGTTCCATGGCCGGTCCGAACTGTTGCTTCTTGACCCGCATATAGGTTTCTCAGGAGACAGGTAAGGTGGTCTGGTACCCCCATCTCTTTAAGAATTTGCCACAGTTTGTTGTGATCCACACAATCAAAGGCTTTTGCGTAGTCAATGAAGCAGAAGTAGGTGGTTTTTTGGAACTCTCGGGCTTTCTCCATGATCCAGCGCATGTTGGCAATTTGATCTCTAGTTCCTCTGCCTCTTCGAAACCCAGCTTGTACGTCCGGTAGTTCTCGGTCCACGTACTGCTGAAGCCTAGCTTGTAGGATTTTGAGCATAACCTTGCTAGCATGTGAAATGAGTGCAATTGTGAGATAGTTTGAGCACTCTTTGGCACTGCCCTTCTTTGGAACTGGAACGTAAACTGACCTTTTCCAATCCTTTGGCCACTGCTGAGTTTTCCAAATTTGTTGGCATATTGAGTGCAGCACTTTCACAGCATCATCATTTAGGATTTTAAGTAGCTCAGCTGGGATATTATCATCTCCGCTAGCTTTGTTGTTAGTGATGTTACCTAAGGCCCACTTGACTTCACTCTCTAGGATGTCCGGCTCTGGGTCAGTGACCACACCAGCGTGGTCATCAGGAACAATAAGATCTTTCTTGTATAGTTCTTCTGTGTATTCTTGCCATCTCTTCTTAATGTCTTCTGCTTCTGTTAGGTCTCTGCCTTTTTTGTCCTTTATCATGCCCATCTTTGCACAAAACGTTCCCTTGATATCTCCAATTTCCTTGAAGAGATCTCTAGTCCTTCCCATTCTGTTGTTTTCCTCGATTTCCTTGCATTGTTCATTTAAGAAGGCCTTCTTATCTCTCCTTGCTATTCTCTGGAAATCTGCATTCAGTTGTTTATATCTTTATATCGTGGTAGGATATATCTTTATATCTTTATATCGTGGTAAGATTATCTACACATTAATCTTTTTCATGTAGATCACGGGCACAGGAAGACCTTTTCAGTAAAGTGGCATAAAAATTGGAACTCACGGAACAACTAATATGAGAAGAAAAGCATGAATATTATTTCAGTAATATGCTAGATGCCCTTAGCATGCATGAGTGACATTCAAATTTGCACACAAAGCTCAAATCTTCAGTGTGATACTGCTTCATTCAGTATTGACCACTTATTACAATGATCTACAGTGATTTTAAAAATCTATCCTAACTGAAGATATATATCAAATGTATTTTCCTCCTACAAGAATGTCAGTAATTATAGTCATAGCAAAAAAAAATTGAATAACCGATTGGAGGGCAGAGCCTAATACAAGGAAAACTCATTATCTTCTTTCCTGTTATTCAATTTCACTTCTTAAAATGCTCAATTTTCCATTTGATTTAACACAACAAAGGCATTTAGGGACACAACTCCTATGAATTTAAATAGGGTTCGCATGGGAGTAACACTGCATGGATTGCAACCAAAATTTTGGAATAAAACAAAAAAAGGCTCACCTGACACATTTTAAAGGTTCAACGGCAACACATTTCCAGGTGAGAAACCTAGGAAGTAAGCCTCACTGAAGACATTGGAATGTACTTCAGAGTAAACATGCATAGGATTTCACAGAAAGTTATATTTTTGTGTCCTATCTTAGACCTAGTCTACCCCTTATGAAGGGTGAAATGGCAGAATTCAGGACTGTTCCACTTTAGACTACAGGTGAGTAGCCATATTTTTGAAACTTCCCACAGCAAAAGCAATCCTACATGTCGTAAAATAACAAATCAAGGAAAGGTTTGCATTAAATATTTCCTCCAATGTTGTTGCCAACACTGCTCTCATAAACACACAAAAATGTCTACCGCTACACATGTACACTTAGGCTGTAGGCATGTCTTAGGCTAGGGATTGTCTGGCCCAATCAATGCCCCTTTATTAGCAAGATCTTGATTAGAGGGAGTCATGCCTCACCTCCTCCAGGGTGAAGTCCTGGCTCACTCATAGGAATGTCAGCTAAGCAACCAAGATGGAGTTAGGAGAGACATGTTGTGGAAGGTGAGGTCACGGGCAACAATGCACTCGTTTACTACATGATGTGAGGCTTTTCTGCAAGAGGAAGCACCCTAAAATATGACCACCACACCAGCAATCGAAAGTGGAGCAGTCTAGAAATTTATCGACTCAAGTTTACCATCTTACTCTGTATAATGCATAGTTTTGGTTTACAGTCAACGTTAATCTAACATGAAGGGTACTACTTTCACACATTAACATTTGCAGGGCAAAAATCTGCTTCCTAAGGGGTCAAAATGTCTGTTCCCCCATACCCTTACTATGGAGAATGTTTGTTCAAAGCCTGTTCCCCCAACCTACCGCTTCAGCATTACTTTTTTCAACTTATCACTATGTGATCTCAACCAATCTACCGGTAGGATCAACGTGATGATGTCATAGTGCAACATACTCAGATTTGAATGGCATGAAGACAAGATTTGAATGGCATGAAGACATTCACTGAGAGTAAATGAAGTTAATTATTTCCTTTCATTCAGAATAGGTGACAGCAAGAGGAGGAATGAATGCAGCAACCAGGCCAATGCCCTTTCTTGCTGTGCTGGAGTGACAGATTCATTGCCCAGCCTTGGGAATGCCACCTCAATGCAGTGGCAAGACAGGAAGTGTTTGCCTGCTTGTCTTGGCAGTGGGGACAATGAAATTCAGAGTGATGGTCGCACAATGGCCCAGGTCAGGTACAATGACAAACCATAGTTTGTGATTGTGTGAACAAGCTGTGGCAAGTTTTGGGCTTGTGCTCCACCTCCCCTTCCTTCCTTGTACATGAGGAGGAGGAAAGTTAAAGGGTCTGGTCATGTTTTGTATTAAATGACAGTTTCCTATTTTGTCTATAGGATTTGTACGAATGATAATTAGTAAAGAAGCCAGGATATCAAACCAGGTTCAGATTTGAAGACATTCTTAATTGATCAGGCTTTTACTTGTATTGTTTTAAATCTACCTTTTTCTACCAGAGCCTGTTCTACTTCAGATGTTTCAACTTCTTTAGTTACTGGCCATGACCACCACTGGGACTGTAGGTTTAGCACAGCAACTCGAGTATCTTTATCAGGCTAGCGTCACTGCTGATGACTTCTGAACTGTGAAGCCTAAGATCACTGGCCATTTATGAGGATTCTAGGGTAGAGTTTTAACATTTTTCATAGACAAAAGCCAGATGCATTCCCAAGCCACAGTTATTTTCTTCAGCCATTCTTTCATTTCATTGGCCAAAATAAGTGTAAAGGATGCATGATTGCTGCTGCCTCGTGCTGACTTCCCACCATGAGAAGAGATGAATGCTCCACCGTGTTATTTAGGTTATCATCACCTGTATTAGCTAGCTCACCAAAAACATTTGCACTATTTCTCCACGGCTGGCAGTGAGTTTTTTCCATGTATCCCTTCATTAAGACGTGCACATCACCATCTATAAAACTAGTCAATTATTATGCATTATATTTAGAGAGTGTTATTAGCAGGAGTATTAAATCAGTCCTCACCTGACCATAGATGAAGTCCGTCAAAGCCATATGAATACAGGTCATCACCAACACCATTGCCTCCCCATCCTTCTCCACCTCCAGGATAAGGAGCATAGCCTGATGTTGAGGCCCAGCCAACTCGCAGATGTGTAGGTTCTGCTGTCAAAAATGGATCTACTTGATCAATTATTAGTTCAAAGTACCATTTCTTATATTGTGTGGAGCCCTCAGCAATTCCTAGAAATATGTTTGGCCTCATGCTAAAAGAGAACAGAGGACAGTGTGTAATATGCACCAATATAATATTTTATTTATTTAAGAAATTTATACCCCGCCTTTTCCTATGCCAAGGCAAATGCCCAAGGCGGCTTACAACAAGTTAAAAAACATAATTTAAGAACAATACATAAGGTAAATTAAAAACAATAAAATCCACTGGGGGGTGACAATGTAGAGCAGGAAAAAAAACAGCAAGGCAGAACATACTGAGGCACGGAGGGGCAGACAACAACCCATCACCCAAACGCCAGACGAAACAAAAATGTTTTGAGCCCCTGCTGAAAAGTCATGAGGGAGGGGGTTGTTCTCAAATCCCCTGGCAAGGAGTTTATTAAAAGTTTATGCATCTATGTTGTGAAAGCCATAATTATCAATAAGGACATGAAATATTATGATAATTCAAATCGAGCTAAAATTAGTGGAAAAAATCCAACAATATAAATACTGTTTTGGCACTTCCTAACAGATAAAGGCAAAGGAATAGCAAAATGACTCTTTCAGATAAGGGTCGTCAATTTATAATACTTTATTCTCAAGTTGATTCAACAAGCTTATGCTTGGTGTGCTCAAAATTACTTACTGAGAAACAAAAAAGGTCAACATGGTGCAGTTGACAGAATACTGATCCAATATTTTGGATGTAGATGTCCCATGATAAAATTGCTGCCCAGCTAATGAACATAAGAACATAAGAAGAGCCCTGCTGGATCAGGCCAAAGGCCCATCTAGTCCAGCTTCCTGTATCACACACTGGCCCCACCAGATGCCTCAGGGAGCACAAGACAACAAGATAACCTGTTTCCCGTTGACACTCCCTTGCACCTGGCACAGAGAAAACCCACTTCTAAAACCAGGAGGTTGCTTATGGCTTGTAACCTGTGATGGTCTTTTCCTCCATGAATCTGTCCAAACCCCTTTTAAAGGCATCTAGGCCAGGTGCCATGAAGAGCCAAATCCACTGTAAGTATCCTTTTGGCCTCCTCGGATTTCCGCCAGTTAAATAGCTGATGCAAGTAGCAGGAGGCCGTGTAATGGCCAAGCCGGCCCAGCGGGGACGTGGAAATGGCCGACACATCCCCGCCCCTCCCGGGCCGGCCCGCCCAATGGCCCCCCTCCCTCACTGCCCATGCGGGCGCCGGTGGAAACCTTACCTGCCTCCAGCGCTCGCATGGTTGTCCCGACAGCAGAGTTTACTTACTCTAAAGTAGGCACAAATGTGCCTCATGGCATGTTTGCGACAGCTTCCGGCGCCAGAAGTTTAGGGTGGATTTCGCCCTTAATTTGATAACTTCATGCCAGGCAGTTTCTTCAGTTTAATCTTCTCCACAAGAAACAATCTCAAGTACTAAATCTTTTTTGCTTTAGTTTTTTTTAGCATTTTATTAAACGACGGATTTCCCGGAAATCATGTATGTTTTTAATTCTTCTCCACAAGGTTTATTTATATTTATTTAAAATATTTCTATCTAGCTTTTCTATCCCATTAAAAGAGCTAACATCATATAATTAAAAAAAATTCATTAGAAAATAATTTAAAGGGGTACAGACAGGGATACAACACAAAATAAAAATAAAACACTGCAAAGCATTAAAACCATAAAGCATTTCAGAGCAACAGAACCATAAAATAGAAATGGTTGCAAACTTTCATGACCCATATATTCCAAAGTAAAAGTTCTCGGGTTTTCTGCCATGGCATAAAATGTTAAAAGAAAGATGTTAATAAACCCAACATTTCGTTTGCAAATCTTTTCAAGAAAAAGTCTCAGAGAAAGACAAGGTCCCTCTGAGGGAGTCGAGAGCCTGGAGAGAACTTAGGCATTAGGCACAGCTGTTGTCTGTTTAACAGCTTTAATACGAACTTCTCTCCAGGCTCTCGACTCCCTCAGAGGGACCTTGTCTTTCTCTGAGACTTTTTCTTGAAAAGATTTGCCTAAGATTTGCAGTGGTGGGGCCACTGTGTGATACAGGAAGCTGGACTAGATGGGCCTTTGGCCTGATCCAGCAGGGCTCTTCTTATGTTCCCTCAGAGACCTTGTCTTTCTCTGAGACTTTTCCTAGATGTTCCCAGCATTTGGTATTGAAGAAACTACATGGTCAATCCATTCAATAAGAACATGTCCACTGTAGATCACCACAACAAGGTGAGAACAACAAAGTAGAAACAAAATGCTGTGGCAAAAAACAAACAGTTACACAGCCCTGAAGAACAATGCTGTGGACTGATGCTGTCAGCCCTTCTCCATGACAGAGCCCTTAATAAAATCTAAAAACTGAGCACAATCTGTCAACTGATACATGTATGGTACCTTGTCACATCATTCACCAGCCGTGTTTGTAAGAGTAGATCTCTCCGAGGGAGAAGATGGTCACAAATTAAGTTTTGATTAGATCGCACTGCTACTCCATTACAGAGACAGAGAGAGCAGAGCACATCAAGAACCTGAAAGACATGGTTATTAGTCAGTACTACATGGATGCAATATATAAAACAATACTGTTTCCAAGTTCTAAATTCTAAAGGACAGTGGGGGGGTATATGGAGTATAATTCTAATCTTAGAATTAGTTTTACTAGTGCAAATTCAGAGTAACTCAACTGAATGGCTCTATTTCCATAAGAATAATTGAAATCTGAATAAAGCCCTTAAACTGTGCACTCGCAGATGGCTTGATCAAGGAGAGGCCATGCCCTGATATTCTCTGCTAAAGGGCGTCACATAATGCACTCCCCCGTCCATCTCCCCCATTTCTCTTTCGAGAAGTCAGTACTAGTGCCTATTAAGCTGCAATAGTACTTCAATTTGATTCTTGCCAAATGTTCAGGTAGTACCTGATGTGAGCTTCATTGTCCTTTTCCCCGTGCAAATAATTCAGTACTGCCTGTCCTGTTTCAGTACAGAGCATACCATTGTTTAAGAATGTTCAGCTGCACATCATCATGCATATGCTTTACCATTGCTTCCTATCATTATACAAAAGAATATATAATGGGCAGCGGGAACGCAACACTGGTTCCTTACTTTCATTAATAAATGAAGTGCCACACTTCTCACAGCCTCTCACTAGAGCAAATTCCTCCATAGCTGAAGGTTTTATTTTATTTTATTTTAAAACATAAAATATTTTATTTTAGAACAAAAGCTATGAGACTAAATGTCTGGCTAATGATCCTAACAATAGAACGCGCCAGAATCTGGAAGCAATTGAGATTAGTAAAAGAAGATCGCAAAATCTTATTAACCGCCAACAAGAATTAACATTTATCGACAAAATATGGTTTCCAGTATTGCACAAATATACAGGGAACAATATTTGTTAATTCTGCCTTTTGCCTTTAGAATCTATCTGATGTTCCTTTAAGATCTATGTTAAGCTCTGCCTGTGTTTCCCTTTAAGTTCCGTTTCTGTCAGTTGGTTTTCAGTACCATCCCAACAGCCAAGCTATTTAGACCTAGATAATGTCTTAGGAAATAAGACGAAACGTCGGTTGTATTTATATTTAATTACATGGCTACTTCACCCATAAAACCTGTGTCTTGTATATTTTATTTTATTTTTACCCCACCTTACCTATTTTGACAGAGCCAAGGTGGCTTACACATGAGAAATAAAATACAATATAAAACTTCCTAAAACAAAACCCAGCAACCTCCACCAACAATTACACCAAATCAATGTACACACGATTAGGAAAGGCTACATGAAACAGAAAAGCTTTAAGATGTCACCAGAAAGACAGAAGTGATGGGGACAGTCTCAGCTCAAGAGACAGGGAGTTCCACAACTGTGGTGCCACCACAGAGAAGGTCCTCTCTCATGTCACCTCCAGTCAGCCAGACCTCAAATAGTGGCAGCATTCACGAGAGGAACCCCTCAGCTGATCTGAGTGAGGTATTTCATATGGGAAGATGTGGTCTTTCAGGTTAAGCTACTTATCAGTACTAGTAGTAACCATGGTTAAGCAAACCGGGGATTCCCTTAACCTAGGACTCAAAATCAGGGGCGTAGGCTGATATGGGGCCCTGGGGCGGCGGGCCTCTGGGGGGGGCGGGAGACGTCCTAGGTTTCATTTTTGTCTTTTCCTGGTTTTTTCCGGGTTTTTTAAAGGTTTTTTAGCAGTAACAGGGCTTCTAAGTGTATGTGTATGCTTTGTTGCACTTATCTTGATTATAGGAGCCTCCAGCGACGACCTCCTCCAGCGACGATCTCTTCCAGGGGTGCAGATTGGAAACATCGTCGTCCTGCGCATGCGTGAACTCTGTAAAACGGCGGCGCTAACAGAGTTCGCGCCAGGGGCGGCAGGGGAGCGATCTGCGCCCCTGGAAGAGATCGTCGCTGGAGGAGATCGTCGCTGGAGGCTCCTATAATCAAGATAAGTGCAGCAAAGCATACACATACACTTAGAAGCCCCATTACTGCTAAAAAACCTTTAAAAAACCCGGAAAAAACGGGAAAAAAGCAAAAAACAAAAACGAAAGTAATTATGCTTATTACTTATTATGCTAATTACTTTGGGGGCGTCGAGGGGTGGGCCCCAACCTATTCTGGGGCTAGCTACGCCACTGCTCAAAATCCACTTCAAACCAATGTTTCAGATACTGCTTTTAGGGAAACCCTGATTAACCATAGGTAAGAGTGCTCAAAGTTACAATATTTAAGGGATTTTCAGCCATGTGATTTCAGTTCTTAAAATTGAAGAAATAAAGATCGATCTTACGATTGTCAGTTGAAATTCCAAATCCTGGTTCTACCGCGACGTGGAGCGGGCAAGCGGGATGGATTATCCAAAGCTGACAAAGTTGAAATCTTTAAGGTCTTCTGTGCTTGACGTTTCTCCCCAGGCATTAGGGGCTTCTTCGAAAGCGAAAAGAGAACCCAGCTGCAAGCTGGAAGGTGTCTATAACCTTGCCCTAGAAGTCTCTGCAGATATAGTAGCATTCATTGAAAGCATGTGAGCCAGCGTGAACCCCGCTGATTGTTAATTAGGTGCAGAAGCTGTCAATTCCTGGAGTAAACTCTCCTTCGCGTTCTGCTCTCCTGCTTCCCTGCGATGCTGAAAAGACTTATGCAGTAAAGGCAACCATACCTTATTAACATAGGATAATTCCTGTTGGCGATTAATAAGAAACTTTGACTGTCGTTGAGAGATAGAAATTGCTTCAAGGTTTGCACGTTGTCTGTTTCTTTGCTCGTTGAATAAAGACCTGGTTTTTTGAAATTCAATTTGGTGTCCTGTTTCTTTGACATGTGTAACTAACGCTGATTTTTCTTCTTGGCCATTTTTGACCGCTCTCAAATGCTCTTGCATCCTGATTTTAATGGGTCTTTTTGTATTTCCTATGTAAGAACTTGGACAATTTCCACAATAAATTTCATAAACCCCTGGATTGGTTAACTCTGGTCTTTTATCTTTAGGGTTTCCTAACAGCTGTTCAATCTTGGTGGTAGGTAGGAATACAGTTTTCACATTGTACTGTCGGAACACATAAGATATCTTATCGGTTACCCCACGTACATATGGCAGTGACAGCCATTTGTGTTCTTTCTGTTCTAATTTTTCCAGTTCTATCGCTCTGTTCTTCTCATTAATTTCCTCTGGGGTGGGAATGTGCGTAATTTTCTCCCACTGTTTGTCCCATACCTGATCTATCTGTCTTGTGGTGTATCCATTGGAAAGTAAGGTCTCTTTAATGATTGTTTTCTCTTCAGCTAAGGAATCCCTGTCACATACGTGCAATGCTCTATAGACTAATGAATTAATGAGTGAATTTTTTTGAGCCGGGTGGTGATTGGAAGAATAATGTAAGTATCTGCCTGTGAAAGTAGGCTTCCTGTAAACGGTGTGGCCAAAGGACAAATCTGCTTTTCTAGTCACTTTGACATCCAAAAATGGTAGAACCCCTTCTTTTTCTACTTCCATAGTAAATTGTATTTCGGGTATCAGACTATTAAGGTGTTCCAGGAAGAGAACTCTTCCTGGAACACCTTAATAGTCTGATACCCGAAATACTCTTCCTGGAACACCTTAATAGAGAACTCTTCCTGGAACACCTTAATAGTCTGATACCCGAAATACAATTTACTATGGAAGTAGAAAAAGAAGGGGTTCTACCATTTTTGGATGTCAAAGTGACTAGAAAAGCAGATTTGTCCTTTGGCCACACCGTTTACAGGAAGCCTACTTTCACAGGCAGATACTTACATTATTCTTCCAATCACCACCCGGCTCAAAAAAATTCACTCATTAATTCATTAGTCTATAGAGCATTGCACGTATGTGACAGGGATTCCTTAGCTGAAGAGAAAACAATCATTAAAGAGACCTTACTTTCCAATGGATACACCACAAGACAGATAGATCAGGTATGGGACAAACAGTGGGAGAAAATTACGCACATTCCCACCCCAGAGGAAATTAATGAGAAGAACAGAGCGATAGAACTGGAAAAATTAGAACAGAAAGAACACAAATGGCTGTCACTGCCATATGTACGTGGGGTAACCGATAAGATATCTTATGTGTTCCGACAGTACAATGTGAAAACTGTATTCCTACCTACCACCAAGATTGAACAGCTGTTAGGAAACCCTAAAGATAAAAGACCAGAGTTAACCAATCCAGGGGTTTATGAAATTTATTGTGGAAATTGTCCAAGTTCTTACATAGGAAATACAAAAAGACCCATTAAAATCAGGATGCAAGAGCATTTGAGAGCGGTCAAAAATGGCCAAGAAGAAAAATCAGCGTTAGTTACACATGTCAAAGAAACAGGACACCAAATTGAATTTCAAAAAACCAGGTCTTTATTCAACGAGCAAAGAAACAGACAACGTGCAAACCTTGAAGCAATTTCTATCTCTCAACGACAGTCAAAGTTTCTTATTAATCGCCAACAGGAATTATCCTATGTTAATAAGGTATGGTTGCCTTTACTGCATAAGTCTTTTCAGCATCGCAGGGAAGCAGGAGAGCAGAACGCGAAGGAGAGTTTACTCCAGGAATTGACAGCTTCTGCACCTAATTAACAATCAGCGGGGTTCACGCTGGCTCACATGCTTTCAATGAATGCTACTATATCTGCAGAGACTTCTAGGGCAAGGTTATAGACACCTTCCAGCTTGCAGCTGGGTTCTCTTTTCGCTTTCGAAGAAGCCCCTAATGCCTGGGGAGAAACGTCAAGCACAGAAGACCTTAAAGATTTCAACTTTGTCAGCTTTGGATAATCCATCCCGCTTGCCCGCTCCACGTCGCGGTAGAACCAGGATTTGGAATTTCAACTGACAATCGTAAGATCGATCTTTATTTCTTCAATTTTAAGAACTGAAATCACATGGCTGAAAATCCCTTAAATATTGTAACTTTGAGCATAACAACTGGCCATGAAAACCTGCATGTATACCATAGGTAAGAGTATCAATTAATAGCAACTGTGGAATTCGGCAGGTGATACAGGAAGGAATCATACATTCCTTAGTCTTTTTGTTGGTTAACTGCAATTAACATGAAACCAGAATTATGTCTTGTGATGAATGCCCCATTTTTCCTTTTTATTTTTTATTTTTTGACACTTCAAACCTCCCAAAAGCTTCTGTGCTGGATAGGCAGCTTGAATATGCTGGGACACATTCCTGCAACAGTCTTTGCCCTTTTTCATGTCTTGACTAGCCAAATCTCCTATTGAGATTGGCAACCAAATCTGTCTAACCAGATAATGGGGTGGGATGATGAGACCAGGTAGATTCCACTTCTCCAATCAGGAAACGTTATGACATCATCAAACTTAGGTTAATTAAATTCAGGAACAAGGATGCTTGTATGTGTCTGCCAGGTCCACCGAGAAATTTAATGCTCATTCGCAGAAGCACATCCACTTACTCTCCAATAAGAGCAAGGATCGGAATTCCTGGGACAATGCAAATAGTTAGTGATAGGAACAGTAATCCTAGCTGGACACATTCAGGGATTTTTTTGTTTGCAATATTCATTTCAAGCCAACCTGCAAACTTCACTGAGGTGTTGGGGGCTTTGTATGACTTGCTCTTGAGTAGCTGCCCAGCTCCCTCTGCTGGGCATTTCTGGTTATTGTATCTATTTGATCAAGCTTTTGCTTTATGTCCATCCACACCAAGTCAGGCATTTTCCATCAGCCTGCTTGTACATTTTTCCTCCCTTTTCCCCCTTTCATTTAATTCTTTTTCTTTTGGATTTTTTTTAATAAACCCGCTATATTTTTATTACTTGCCTGCCTAGTCCATGTTCACAGGAACTCAGTGGGTTGTCACATCCAATCACTCACAGGTACTACTGCAAGTTGAGTTTTAATAAGAACCCCTGGGGTCTCTGCCTGGTCTCTTTAGCCTGGGGTAGTGACAGCAGATAGAACTACCACTTTCCCTCCCCATTCAGCTGCTGATCCAGTAAAAAAGGAAAGCAGAGAGCAGGAAAGGTTGCATGAGCACTAACCCCTAGGCGCTACTCCCTTCAGTCATGCTGCCTTCTCTGGCTACCTTCCCTGACATGTCTGCATAGGCTCATTATCTACTTATAGTATACTAGTAAGACTTCTAGGACCTAGCTTCAGAACAAATTGAGAAGTTTGTATTTAGAATTCACTCTTGATTTTACTGTTTGCAAAGTAACAGGTTTCCACCACAATGTGTTTACTTCCTTTTGCAACAGAATGTACAGGGTGATATTACAAAGACCTATTTACTTTGTCTACATGTTCTTCTGCAGATTAATGACACATCCTGCATTTGCCAAACATACCTTATGGTTACGTCCATGCTTATCCAACAATGAGATGATGGATTTGATATGGCCTTCTTCTATCAAATTTAAAGCCTCTGGGCTTTCAATCAAGATGCAGTGCAATACCTCCAAAATACCTATATGAATGCCACAGGCACAGATATCATTTTAACATTAGAGAATACAGGCTACGGACATCATTCAAAACTTGAAGACCATCCTAAGGGAAAAGGAAAGCAATACCTCTGCATTCTTGATCTATTTCATCTCTAATCTGTCAAGAATAAAATTGTTTGAAACTGACCATGTTCAAGAGGTAATTATTTAAATTTAGGTCTGGATTTTCAAAATCTACCTGTTACCAAATGTAAAATATACTGTAGTATGGTGTGTGTTTTTTCAAATCCATTTTTGCATTCCTTCCATTAAAAGACAGTAAACTCATTAATAAAGAACCAGGTTCCAATGGGGGCTGCTTTAAGGGGGAAAGCCTTTATCAGAACCCCCTAACCTTAAATGACTTGCATATTAATTTAGGTGACCTTTTGCAATTTAGATACAATTGCCTAAAGAAGTCAGTAACTTAACTTTCTAATGTAAATATTTTTAAGGAATATGTAACCAAAACATACATTAACTAACATTTTACAGGTATAATTGTAAACAAAATGATAAATAGTGAGTAAATCTATACCCTTTAATATCATCAGAGTTGCTCCTGGTATAGCCTGAGACTTCCAAAAGAATCCGCTCAAAAGTTAAAGATAGGCAGATAGTGGATTATTTTTGAAGTCTCTGGCAATACCAGGAGCAACTCTGATGATATTTAAGGGTACAGATTACAACTGTACTGCCTTATCAACTGCCTTATTGATGACTACTATTAGAGAGGGTTGAGGACATCACCACATCAGCCACTTTGGAACTGGATAAGCTAGTCCCACTGGATAAGTTGCTGTTCTGCCATACTGGTACTGTTCTGTATGTATTCATTTCTACAGTGTAATTGGTTTGTGGAACTCCTTGCCACAGGATGTGGTGATGGCACCTGGCCTGGATGCCTTTAAAAGGGGATTGGACAGATTTATGGAGGAAAAGTCCATCACAGCTTACAAGCCATGATGGGGATAAGCAACCTCCTGGTTGGAGGAGTAGGTTTTCTCTGTGCCAGGTACAAGGGAGTGGCGACAGGATACAGGTATCTGGTGTGCTCCCTGAGGCATCTGGTGGGGCCACTGTGTGATACAGAAAGCTGGACTAGATGGGCCTTTGGCCTGATCCAGCAGGGCTCTTCTTATGTTCTTATGTCCAGTGTGGCCACAATGTCCCTATGCATGAGATTCTGTGGATTTGGCATGGAAGCCATTTAAGCCTGCATAGGGACTTTGTGGCCCAATACATAACCAACAGTATCAGAATGGCAGAGCAGCAACTTATCCATTAGGACTAGCTTATCTAGTTCCAAAGTGGCTGATGTGGCGGTGGTGTCCTCATCCCTCTCTAATAGATGCCATCCTGTCACTCCAGTCCCCCATACTAGGCACTCCAGCAACACTTCCACAACTTCTATTTCGTTCAAACCCCATTGCAGAATCTATGAAAATGAGGAGCCTGTCATTGTGTTTCTAAAAAGCCATCAGAGCTATAGGAATCTGAACAATGGAATTGCATCTACCCAGCTGGTTATGTACTAAATATACTTTTGGTTTTTGAAAACACAGCTGCATGAACAGTGAGTTCTCTCATGATGCATGACATGGTTCTAGGACTGAATTCACTGGATACTGTTGAGGTGCCTGAGCTCTAGAAATATTGGGAGAATTATTTCTATAGCACTAGTAGCCTTATTTAAGCTAAAGAGAAACATATCTCACCTGAAGAAGATTCTAGTCTGTCCAGTTTACTAATTAGCCAATCTAGGTTATTAGAAAATTGGGCGCAGTTGTTTCGGTTACCACGAATGAGTGCAGCTGAAAAAGATTTGAAATTGCCTGTCAATTCTGATTAGAAATATTTTAGTAAAATACCAAAACATTCTGTTGTGTGTCTACTAAATAAATAACAAAATCACAGCCCAATTCTATCCCCCTCCCCCACCGATGTAACTAGCTTTGCGCTGGCTGCTTTACGGCAGTCACAAAGCAGAGTCTGCTGATATGCACCAGCCTCCCACGCACCAGCGGATCCACGGAGACCTGCCAGAAAATGTGAGCCCGCGCAGGATGTTGGAGGGAGGCAGGGAGGGGTGAACGGGATGGGGTGGGCAGAATGGGGCGGTGATGGGGCAGGGAAGAGGGTGGATTAGGCCTGGGAGGAAGCAGGATTGGCGGTTACAGCACACGTCGAATCTCAACCCTCTTCCTGGGTCTGATCCGCCTTTCCGGGTTACTGCTGATTTGCACCAGCAATTGAGCTGGCACAGGTCCATGTTGACCCATAGCAGCTGCTGGAGCATACCCTGGGGGCAAGGGGACAAATGTCCCCTTATCCTTAGGAGATCTTCAGCAGCCGAAAATCCCCTGTAGGATACAGTTGTAGCCGCGCCGGTGCTGCTGCATGGGGATTTTGGTAGGATTGGGCTGTTAATATCAATATATATCGATTTACCATGACCAAAGTAGTTAAGGAGATTTGTAATAGTTTATTGGCACATTCCACTGTAGATAATTATTACAGTAGGCACTAAACGTTACTGACACTAGTTGACCATTTGATATCATTAAATCATTAAACCATCATTCCTAGATATAACAACCTTGCCAAAGCTAACTGTATTCATAAAAACCTATTTACATTGGCCCAATTATCTCCAAAGAACAAGTTTCATGTAAACTCTTCTCATCTTTTGTGCTAGAGATAACTAGCAAGAACATTATGGAATGTTATTTTGCAAATATATTACTTAGAATGAAAGAAGGACTTTTCCAGTAAAGTAGTTTTGGCCACATTAACTGATCCAGCACACATATGTGCATGCACGCATACACACACACTGGGGGGGAAGTACAGTGGCAAAGCTGTCTCCATTTTTTTTTCACATTTCCGGGTAGGAGGACTGCACACAGCTGCACCAGAGGCTCACAGCATAGAAAGAAGTGACCCTTTAGGTCCACCTACTAATTTAGTAGAACTATTGAATAGATAATTATTATTCTTCAGCAGCATTAAATGGATGAAAATGGAAAGTTCAGTAGTCATCAGCAGGCTGAGATAAAAACAACTATCTTAATCACTGCTCCACAGCAGCCACTATCTACCACAGCTATTAAGGAGACATATAATTCTATGCAAATCTTGATTGTGAGGATGGTGGCAGAACTACCAAGCAAAATATCACCACAACGAATGTCTAAACAGGGCATAAAAATGTTCATTTTCCAAATCAGTTGGCTGTATCTCATTATGGCCTACCCCCTTTCAAATCTGTGGACAGAAGCCTTCATATTCTTTCTGGATTTCCCTTTCCCAATACACACATGCAAAACTTCTGAATTCCAAAATGAAAGACATCTCCACTTCTTCCAATTAAAAGAAAACAATTTGGCTTTCATGGGACTATATCAATTTAAATAAAAGTAACAATAGTGAAATAATTTGTGGATAAGATTACATTATAAACTAAGTATATAACATACTAGAAACAATAGGATCTAGGAAAGCAGGTGCACTCTTTCTGGGTGGAATTAAGAATTTGAAACTGTCTATTCTTTACTGGCATTATAAAGATTTAGAAACAGAAATCAGCTTTCTACTTGCATGATTATCTGTATGCTATGCTTAAATATAAATCTGTTCCATTTCAACTCACTCCCACGTTATCATAAATATACAATACAAGTTCTACATGTTACACTGAAAACCTTTTTATCAAATTGCTGCTTTACTTCTGCACTCTGCACTCCACAGTTGCTAAGCTAAGTTGAAAAAATACATTTTAATAATGTTTTTGTTTGGTAGCTGTAGAACTCACCCAGCAATTTGTACAGGAGATTCAAAATTTCTTTCCATGCTGTACCATTTTCCTCTCTGCCAATTCCTGTAAAGTGGGCTGTACTATAGTAAACATTTAAGCGATCAATGCAGTTCAAAACCAATGCTAGCATCCCCTGTAAAAACATCACAGATAAGAATATGTTTACATGTCCAGAAACATATCTTCTCATTTTAGCCATTCAATAAAAGAGATATTTAAAAGGCATTATGTCATACAACACAAGAGCCAGGATGTAGTGGTTCATGTTGGACTTAAACCTGGAAGATCCAGGTTCAAAGTCCTGCTCACCCACAAAGCTTCCTGAGTGACCTTTGGCCAGTCACCATCTCTCAGCCTAAACCAACTCACAGGGTTTGTTGCGAGGACAAAAGGAGAGAAGGAACCATGTACACCACCCTGAACTTCTTGGAGGAGGGGCGGTATAAAAGTGTGAAAAATGAAAAAAAAAAGTGTGCTTTAAACTAGTGGGCATGATCTATCCCCACCCAAATGCAATGTACCCCGCTATTACATGGAATGGGAGACCTATGTGCACCACCAAGAGCCAAAGTAGATATGATGTTTATTACTTTGCTTAAAAGTGGGACGGGGGGGGGGGGGATAATTCATGTTAGAGAATGAGTACACTGCTCATGTAAAGCAAGATGACTAGCTGGCTCCACAGTGACAGGAAACATGCATAAGACTCCCAGTCCAAGTAATGGCTAGAGGCATTTTCTACACTAAATACATCCAATCAAGGGCTGCAAAAGGAGTGGGACTTAAAGAGCTCTATTGAGCTGTATAGGAAATAACTACCCATTATGCATAGCTGTATGCTCAGGAGGAGATGAATCATCATTACCAACCACTGTTTTTCAAAACTTCTCTATTTATTCATCTAAGCTATAAATGCTAAACTATAAATGCCAAAAGTAACTTAATCAGTATTTAACAGCAGTATGCTGTATACGAAGGGTAGTTGTCTTCAAAGTACAGTCAGAAACACCACATTATCATACTGCACAGTATTTGTTGTTCACTTAAATTATAGAAGTCTCAGAATTAAATAGTAATGCACATTAGAGTCATGTTAAAATGAAACACTTTACATCAGAAAAATCAAAATGTTCTACACAAAAATGTTCTGTTCACTGCAATGTTGATCCACTGCAAAAATATAAAAAAAGAAGTACAGGAGATTCAATGGTTCCTTCCCTACCAATGACAGAGGGAGGCCCTTCTCAACAAGTTCCAACCCTCCCTCTCCCACTGTGCCTGCAAACAAGAGTGGAAGAGAGCCTCAAGTTTGTACAATTCTACCACCACTACTGGAAAAAGTGAATGACCTAACTGGGGGATCCCTCATTTTTCTCAACAAGGGATGTTCTTGATTGTGGGAGATGAGGCTCAGGATATTCAGGATAAATCATGAAATATCAGCAAGATCCCGCATCAAAATAATTCTTGGGTGTCCTAGTTCAGTAGTTTACTTCTCTTCCTAATGAGGAGACAGGCAGCAAATCAGTAAGAGGCTTGTTTTGATCTCTTCGTAGGTACATGCGGGGGGGGGGGGGAGGAATCATTTTAACAGAGCCTGAATACTTAGAGCAGTGGTTCCCAAACTGGGAGGTGCAGTTCTGGGGAGTTGTGGAGTGCCACGGAATCCTCAACAAATACAATGCAATGCCAATTGGCAAGCATCAACATAATGTAATGGTGAGCTGTGGACAATAGTCACCAATGATCAAGGGAGCCGCAGGTCAAAAACGTTTGGAAACACTGACTGAGAGCGCAATCCGCTGCCGTTCTTAGTCGTCACAAATGTGCCGTAAAGTATGTTTGCGACGACTCAAGAGTAAGGGAGACTGGCGCAAGGCTGGCCTCCTTCACTCTGTCGCCGGACCAGTCAAGCGGCCGCTGGAGGAAGGTAAGCTCCCCCACCAGCTGCCGCGTGGGCGGTCCGGCGGGTGAGGGAGGGGGGCCATTGGACTAGCCAGCCCGAGAGGGGGCGGGGAATAGCTCCCGCCATATCCCCGTCCCCGCCAGGCTGTTACACGGCCTCCTCCGACTTCTGCCAGCTGATTAGCTGGCAGAAATCCAAGGAGGCCCATCGAGCCGGCCCCAGTTTACACCAGAGGAAGGGGAAGAGCATCCCTTTCCCCGAGTAGACCTCCGGCCTGCCGTACAACGGGCAGCCTCAAGCTCAGGATCCCTGAGCCTGGGCCACCAGCCGGATCCTTACACAGGATTGCGCTGTTAGCAACCCCCTATGTTAGCAACCCCTGTTAGCAACCCCCTATGCAGCTTGTTAGAGATTAAATTAAAATGGCAAATTAAAAGCATTTTTAAGATACAGTCACAGCTGCACATAGCCATTGGCAACCACTCATGCCATACACAAATCAAAATCCTCTAAAAATCCCTCCTAACCTCCTCTTTGAATAGATTTTGTCTATTCTTGAGTGAACGGAGTTTGTTTTGTTTATCTTCATGTTCTAGCTCTTCTTCTGGAGGCAGAAAATATGTAATCAAGTCTTGCAGAGTTTGAAGTACCTCTTCAATAGGTAGGGTGATGGGAGTTGACGTTCTGTTGTTTCCACTAAGACGCAATAGAAAAATAAAGCAAGCAATTGGCTATACAAATAAATTAGTAATAATCATGATTATAATCAACATCGAAAATGGTTTCAATTGTAAAATATAGTTCCTCATATATATTAACTGCTTGGACCATCTAAAAAGATGGATGACTGCCATTAATGTTATAGCACTCCTTTATTTTCATATAGGGCACTAATAGCTCAATCGTATTCTTCTTCCCCCCCCCCCGCCTATACAGCAATGCCAAAATGGCTACTGCTGCATCCTGCGGGAAGGGGGGAAGGACAGTTGCAGAGGTCTCCTCGGGGTAAGGCTCTGCAGCGCAGAGAGGTCTACTCAGACCCGCACTAACGAATTTGCTGGCACAGGTCCATGTGGACCCACACCACAGGAGCACATCTGGGAAAGGGGCTAGGATTTGGTGGCCACCACTGCCGCCAAACCCACATCCTTCCTGGACCCACTCCACTCCACCCTTCCCCCCGCTCCATTGCTGCCCCGTTCTGCCCCCACCTGTTCTGCCCTGCATCCCTCGTCATCCTATCTGCCTCGGTGGGTAGCTGGCAATCCACAAACGTACAGGAAGACTCCTTCCCAGCAGTGCTATGATGTGCGCTGCCGGAGTGGTTTTTACGACTGCTATAAGACAGTCACCATCAGTGTAATGCGCATTCCGCTGGCAGTTGGGCCCAATAGGATTGGGCCATAAGGCTGTAATCCTATACACACTTAACTGGAAAGTAAATCACACTGAACTTGCTTCTGAATAGACATTATAAAATTGCACTGTAAATGCCTCTTTTTGCCCAGGGTTCACGTCAGGAGAGCATGAACCCATGGCATGGCTTAAAGCAGAGGTGGCCAACCCGCGGCACGCGTGCCACAGAGTGGCACGGGAAGGTCCGTCGGGTGGCACGCGCGCCTCTCTTCTCCCCTGCAAGATTTTCCGGCTCTCGCACACGCCTCTCTCCTCCCCTGCAAGATTTTCCGGCTCGCGAGCTCATTCCGCTCCTGGCTAAACGCCAGGAGCCTGCAGGCGGCACTTTGATAGCCGCCAAACAGCTGTGGGCTCCTGGCGTTCAGCCAAGAGCCGAATGAGCGCACGCGCGTTGGTCC
Organism: Plestiodon gilberti rubricaudatus; assembly: GCA_026170595.1. Classification (NCBI taxonomy): domain Eukaryota; kingdom Metazoa; phylum Chordata; class Lepidosauria; order Squamata; family Scincidae; genus Plestiodon; species Plestiodon gilberti. The sequence continues at coordinate 266,094,888 of JANXHW010000001.1, forward strand.
TGGGAAGCTAAATAGGCGCGAAAGATCTGTTCGCGCCTATTTAGCAGCAGCAGACGGGACTCTGTAGCTGTAGCAGCAGACGGGACTCGGAGCGGAGGAGAGAGAAGCAGCAAGCAGCATCGACACCAGCCAGCCAGGCCTGGCTGAGGAGGGGCAGCCATCCCATCACCCTCCAGAGCAGAGCAGCAAGCCCGCCGGCGCTGAGTCGGCCTTGGAGTCCCCGGCTCGCTCACCATCTTCTCTCGCCGCCATCTTCTCTCGCGCCCGCCGTCCACCCTGCCTGCTCTGCACTCTTGTCGTTGCCCTGCCGCCCAGAGCTGCCGAGGCCCCCAGCAGCAGCCAGCAGAGCAGCCCAGTAGCAGCCGACAACAGCAGTCGTCCGCAGCAGGCAGCAAAAACAACACAAAAAGGTCAGAGACAGTCAGGAGGAGCGAATGGGGGTAGGGCTTGCCTGCTTGCCTG